>CM042085.1:47894068-49204068 GCA_023512835.1 Taxillus chinensis
TAACCTCGAACACTTAGCATGCATATATCCACAAGCTCACAAACCCACCACACAGGCATTTCCACAAACACATAACATGCACACCTCACGGGCATAATTTCAAACACTTGGCAGGCATATACACATAACTATATTCACACAAGCTTTTCATCAAACATATAGCATATAGATCACGGAACCACACCAAAATGCCATCGAAGGCCAACATTCATATAGGAGATCACACCTATATGAATTTACATATATATATATATAAATGATATGAAATCTAACTGTCCTAGGACCCTAGGACGGAGGGTTTAGGAAGAACAGAACCCCTACCTTAAAGCAGATCTTCCTTGCTCCCGCGCCAAACGCCGTCCTCCCCACGCAAGATGCTCCGAAGCAAGAACCAAAGAACTCCCTCCCTCTCTCTCTCTAGCTCTCTCTCTCTCTCTCAGGCGGCATGTGAAGAAGGAACACAAGAACCCTAACTCAAACTCAAGCCCTCCTTATATAGACACCATTCACATCAAAACGACGTAGTTTTGATTAAGTAAACCCAGGATCAAAACGACGTAGTTTTGATTACACAAGCTACAACCTTTCCGCATCCATACACACCAAAATATTCGAATTTCAACATGGTCCTTTGGAGAAAGTTCCTTAGAATGCCAAAACCAAGGGACCCATGCAAAAATATGCTCTTGCACGCAATTTGCACGTGAATTCCCAATTCACGTGCAACTCCATATGAACTCCAAATGCTTTCAAACTTCACCCCTAGCCTCCTTGCATCATTTGGAAGACAATTACACTTGCACGTGAATTGGACCCATATCACGTGCACCTCACATACATGTCCATTTGGTCCGAAACTTCGTGGTGGATAGAGGACATCATTCTAAGCATCTTTCCTTTTGCACGTGAATTCATTGGAGTCCAACTACTAGGTCAAAATCTAGAAAAACTCTACTCAGGAGGCAAACCGACTAACTCAAGGTACGGGTCCTTACATCCTCTCCCCCTTAAGACTTTTCGTCCTCGAAAAGAAATGACATACGAGGAAAACAACCACAAACTACCCATTTGCCACCCGGCAAGCCACCACACCCAAATGGGTCATACACCACACACAAGACAACAAAGACATAACAAGTACCACCATAATCCATAACCACAATAATGCACGTAACACATGTCCACATGGCACGAATACACATTTCAAAGCACATCACAAATAAGAACACATGTCTTTAAAAGACAATACAAATACATCAACTAATACAAGAAAAACACATCACAAGGAAACATCACTATCCTTGGCCAACAGCCCACCTCCCCACGCTTAAGATTGTTCGTCCTCGAACAAGTCGGGGCTTGCTCCCGCATCACGGACTCCCGTTCCCATGTCTCCTCCTCAATGCCACGGTGCTGCCACAAGACGCGAACCAAAGGAATAAGACGACCACGCAAAGTTTCTCTTGCCGATCTAGGATACCAGGATAGGGGCCTCAATGACGGACATGTCATCCTCAATGTCCAACGTCCCCCCAATCAATCACATGAGTGGGGTCAGGGTGATACTTCCTCAACCGGGACACGTGAAACACGTTGTGCACTCGACTCGCCCCGCGGTGGTAACGCTAACCGGTAGGCTACGGGCCCTACACGATCCAGAATCTCAAAAGGGCCAATAAACCGCGGAGATAGCTTGGAACCTCGCCCAAACCGTCGATGTCCACGGCGTGAGAGACACGAAGGAACACATGATCACCAACAGAAAACTCCAAAGGTCGCCGCCGCTGATCCGCATAAGATTTCTCGCCGACTCGAGCCGACAACAAACGCCGACGAATCAACTTGACCTTCTCGGTAGCCTCTTGAACCAATCGGGGCCCCAAGAGGGCTGCCTCTCCTACCTCGGTCCAACACAAGGGTGATCGACACGGCCGTCCGTACAACGCCTCAAAAGGAGCCATCCCAATGGATGCCTGATAATGTTGTTGTAGGCAAACTCCACCAAAGGAAGGTGAGTTGCCCACGAACCCCCGAAATCTAACACACAGCCCGTAACATGTCCTCCATGGTCCGATTCGTCCGCTCGCTCGACCGTCCGTCTCAGGGTGAAAGGCTGTACTCAAGTGAAGCTTGGTTCCCATAGCCTCCGCAAACCGGCCGGAACGGGAAGCGAACCTCGAATCCCGGTCGAGACAACCGATGATGGTACCCCATGCGCTCTCACAATCTCGTTCATGTACAGTGACTCAAAGTCCCAATGGAGTCCCGCTCGCGAACACGACCAAGAAAATGGGCCGACTTTGTGAGTCGATCCACAATCACCCAAATCATGTCCTTCCTCCCAGGGTGGGTGGAAGACCGGTCCCAAAGTCCATCGCGATATGGTCCCACTTCCACTCCGCTATGGGCAAGGGCCGAACATGCCCGCCGGCCGCCGATGCTCACCCTTCACCTGGCCGACACGTGAGGCACCGCGAAACAAAGGCAGCCACATCGCGTTTCATCCCAGGCCACCAAAAATGTCCGCAAGCGCATGGTACATCTTCGTACCCCCTGGATGCACAAGAACCCTAGATTGGTGAAACTCCCTCATCACCTCATCCCCGAGGGAAGAAGCTACTACCAACCGCCCCTGAAATGACAACTCATGCTCAGGACCCTCCGGTCCGGTCCCCGAGATAGCTCCCCCGGCCTCAATACGGGCACGGAGAACCTCACACTCAATGTCACCCACTGTTCCTCCCGGACGCGCTTGGTACAACTCGAGCACTACCACCAAAGGACGCAGATCGTCCCACCATCACGAACAACAGTGTCGCAGCGAACGTCGCCAACGCTCCATCGCCTTCCACTCCCTCACGGCCACCTCGGCTTTCCCTTTTCGCTCAATGCATCGCCCACAACATTACCCTTGCCTGGGGTATAGGCAAGAGTAAAATCAAAGGTCTCGCAAATACTCCACCCATCTCCTTTGCCTCAAATTCAAGTCCTTCGAGTAAAGATGTATCAAGGCTCTTGTGATCCGAGAACACCACAAACTTTTCCCCCAAGAGGTAGTGCTGCCAACTCTTCAGGCGAAGATGACAAGGCTAACTCAAGGTCATGAGTAGGATAATCGCTCATGAGGCTTCACCTGCCTTGACCCATAAGCTACCACACCGTGCCCCCCGCATAAGCACACACCCCAAACCAACCCTGGACGCATCACGGACACCTCATACGGAATATCCTCCCTAGGCAACCTCAACACAGGTGAGTGGTCAAACGGGTTTTGAGAGTCTCAAACGCCTGCTGGCACTTGTCCGTCCACTCAAACTTCACGCCCTTCCGAGTCAACGCCGTCATAGGCGCGCCAAACGGGAGAACCCCTCTACAAAACGACGATAGTACCCCCGCCAAGCCAAGAAAACTACGGATCTCAAAAACGTTGGTTGGCCTTGCCCACGATGCCACGGCCTCAATCTTGGTCGGGTCCACCCTAACTCCCTCAGTGACACCACATGGCCAAGAAAGTGAACCTCCCGTGACCAAAACTCACACTTGCTAAACTTAGCAAACAGCTGGGTCCCTCAAGGTTTGCAACACTGTTGCCAAGTGCTCCACGTGCTCCCTCTCGGTCTTGGAATACACCAAGATGTCGTCGATAAACACCACCACGAACGAGTCTAAGTATGGGGCAAAGACTTGGTTCATCAAATGCATGAACACTGCTGGCGCATTAGTGAGCCCGAAAGGCATCACTACCCACTCATAATGCCCATACCGCACCGAAAAGCCGTCTTAGGGATGTCCTCCTCCCTAACCCCGAGTCAGTGATACCCCGACCGTAAATCTATCTTGGAAAACCACTGGGCCCCACTCAATTGGTCAAACAGGTCATCTATCCGAGGCAACGGTACTTGTTCTTCACGATCACCGGCTCGACTTCCTGTAGTCGATGCAGAGACGAAGCGTGCCATCGGCCTTCTTAGCAAAGAGCACCGGAGCACCCCAAGGTGAGGTACTTGGTCCGATATACCCCTGGCCCACCAACTCCTCGATTTGCCTCGAAGCTCCCTCGGCTCGGCTGCCCCATACGATACGCTACTTGGGGAAATTGGACCTGTCCCCAGGCACCAACTCGATGGTGAACTCCACACTCCTCTTAGGTGGCAAACTCCTCAACTGCTCAGGAAAAACATCCCGAAATTGGTCCACAACAAGCCACACCCTCTTTTCCACCTTACCCTCCTCAAGAAAGGTCGGGGCTGCCAACCTCGTGGGTAATGGCACCCCACTGGTCCAACACTGGCCACCCCCGACTCGCCTCACAATCCCACTCCCCCGCAGGGTGCAAGAGGTCCCCTGCAGGTGTCACAAAGGACACACGCCGCCGATAACAATCTATCTTGGCCTGGAAAGCCATAAGCCAATCCATACCCAAGATCAGGTCAAACGCCCTCAAAGGCATCACATGCAAGTCAAAACGCGGCTCCACCTCTCCTATGGTTAACACACAATCACGACACACTCGTCGTACCTCTATCATGCCTCCCACCGGAGACTCCACAACTAGGGGCCTCGCGGCCTCCACACAAGGCTAACCCCAAACTATCTATCACAAGGCTCGAAGAACAAACGAACACGATGCACCCGTATCGAAAAGAACAAGCTAAGGTACGGGAGATCAAGAGGGTACCTCTAACCACCGATGGTCCTGCTCCACCCTCGGTGGTGGGGGTGGTGGCTCGGCCTCCTCTGGTATGTCGCCTCCAGCGCAAACACCCTTCCTTGGCCCGTGCCACTAGTCGGCTCACTCACTGGACGCTTCCCGCTAAGGTTGCCTCCGGCCTCGGTCTGTTGCCGCTCCGGCCTCCCCCGAGGTCGGGTCCGACCGGATCCTGCTTGGCTGGCTCGCCACCGACGAGCTGGTCTCTCACCGGTGCACGAAACCGGCATCACTCCTTGTCTTGGATGTCATGCCTCCCACTCCCCTGTTGCCACTCCGGCAAACCCGGCTCGGGATGGCCCTCTCGTCCACATCTATGGCATTTCCAGTCCCTCTTTGGACACTCCTTCCTCAAGTGGCCTTGCTCCCCTTGCAGAACAACCGCTGGGGAGACCCCCTGCTGGACCGCCTGTCCGCCACCGCCAAAGCTAGACCTCCCTGGGTTCGCCAATGTCTGTCCCCTGCCGCGGAAGGAACTGCTATCCCTCTCCTCCGTCTTGAGCCTCTTGGACCCTGGCATCTCGATCGGGCCCACTCTGCAATGGCGCCCCCTGATGGGCCTGCCTCCCATCATCCGGTTCCCTCTCGGCCTATACGGGCCGTCTCCACGGCCCTCGGCATAGGTCCTCAAGCGTAGAATCGCCACCCTCTCCCTAGGGCTGGCCCGAGACCCAAGGTGAACTTGTGGGCCTTCAGGTCCTCCCTTACCACGGCCTCAGGGAGCAAACCTACTCAATCTCCTGGAACTCCCGCTCATATTCAAGTACCGTCTTGGATCCCTGCCTGAGCCGCCAAATTCTTCCCTCTTTTGCCATCTCACCGATTCCGGAAGAACTCATCTTGGAAGAGTTGCAAGAACTCCTCCCAAAACATGAGTTGCACCGCACGGCTCCCCGCAACACTCGTCCACCACTCCAAAGCGTCCCCCTCCACTTGCCGAATGCCGGCCGCACCTTATCCTCCTCCCGGGGCAGGAGAAAGGAGAACACGTGCTCAATCCGCCTCAACCACCGCTCGCCTACCACAGGATCTTCTCCCCCTTAAATCGCGGAGAGGTTGTTCCTTTCGGAACCGTGTCACCACGTCATCCTCTCGCACGGGTCGGTACACCACCCAGCCGAACTCTCACGCTCACGAGGCAGCTCTCGTTCGGTGGTGGTGGTGGTGGCACCACCCGCCGTGTTTGCCATCTCACGGCGCACCTCCTCCCGAACGTCCCGCCGGAGTCCCTCCCGTAGCTCTCGTACCTCCAGCCGGATGCCTTCTTGCAACTGTGCCGGCAAGAATAACGCATGCCCTCCAACGGATGGTCCCGCACCCGGACCCTCATGGGCAGATGACTCATCGCCCACCGCCCAGGACGCACGTGTCACTCTCCTCGGCGGCATTCTTACTACACGAAGTAAGAAGCACAACGTCAAAACAATTTTATAATCTATCGCGTCACTACCTCTACCCCCACTGTACCCCCACCGATCAATTCCACTATCACGTGATGTTACACACATACATTGCATCAATCACATTGCACGATTCAAGACACATTGCCAAACAAATCGAGTTGCACATTTCACTTAATCATATGATTTTATCCACGATTAGCATACATTCACAAAGAAATGCAACTAGTGCCCTAATGCCAATGCATGCAAATCCTACTACAAGACCGGACTACCCCAAGTACACCTTGGAGGCTCAAAGAGGACCATGTTGATCAGGCATGTCCCCTCCAGGCTCCTCCAAAGGACTCAAGATAACCAAGTCCGCCCACTACCCTAGGCCAACTAGACCATGCTCGATACCATATTGTCACGCCCGGATTTCCAACCCGAGGAAACCGGTACGTGACTCCCCTTTTACCCACACGGAGGGCAAAGGGGTAGGATACAAAACAAGAATTTAACATTTTAAACATCCACAACATTCAAGAAAGTAATATTCATTAAAAGCAATCCAATCCAGTTTTATTACAACAAAATCCTTTCCCCACCTGGGTTACATCGATTCTCATAATAAAAATAACATAAACAAATTAAATAAATAAGGTCTTCCACCTTGGGGTCCCACCTAACGCCTGTAGGTTCCTGAAAAGAAAACAACATGGTAGGAGGGGTGAGCAACCACACTCAAGAGGGATCATGTCTCCCCAACCCATCCCATGCACTGGTATCTACATGCCTTGTGTACAAGTGTTGTGTCGTGATACAATTATCCCACCAGATATGGTTACAGAGCTATAACAACAAACACAATCATACATGGGCTAGTACATAAACACTCCCGGGCTTCCACGCCCACCGGGTTTCAAGAACAGTCCCGGGCTTCCACAACCACCGGGTTCCACAAAATGTCCCGGGCTTCCACAGCCACCGGGTTCCACAAAACGCCCCGGCTTCCACGGCCACCGGGTTCCACAAAACAGTCCCAGGCTTCCACGACCACCGGGTGTACAAGCAAACACGCAAGGCACATGGCCATACAGGCATAACATCAAACACTAAGTATGCTTAGTCACACAGAATAACCTCGAACACTTAGCATGCATATATCCACAAGCTCACAAACCCGGCACACAGGCATTTCCACAAACACATAACATGCACAACCTCATGGCATAATTTCAAACACTTGGCAGGCATATACACATAACTATATTCACACAAGCTTTTCATCAAACATATAGCATATAGATCACGGAACCACACCAAAATGCCATTGAAGGCCAACATTCATATAGGAGATCACACCTATATGAATTTACATATATATATATATAAACGGATATGGCCCAGACTGTCCTAGGACCCTAGGACAGGAGGGTTTAGGAAGAACGTAACCCCTACCTTAAAGCGATCTTCCTTGCTCCCGCGCCAAACGCCGTCCTCCCCACGCAAGATGCTCCAGCAAAGAACCAACTCCCCTTCCCTCTCTCTCTCTAGCTCTCTCTCTCTCTCTGAGCAAAGAACGGAAGCAAAGGAACACAAGAACCCTAACTCAAACTCAAGCCCTCCTTATATAGACACCATTCACATCAAAACGACGTAGTTTTGATTAAGTAAACCCAGGATCAAAACGACGTAGTTTTGATTACACAAGCTACAACCTTTCCGCATCCATACACACCAAAATATTCGGAATTTCAACATGGTCCTTTGGAGAAGGGGGCACGGGGGAGAGCGGGAGGAATGTATAGTTGTTGGTGTGTATGGGGAGTGGGTGTGTATGTGTTATAGTTTTTTATTATATTTAATGTTTGTGTTTGGGGTTTTTGGTGTGTTTGGAGGGTTTGGGGATTTTGGGTGTGGGGGGTAGGGGGGGGATTTGAGGGGGTTTTGGGGGGGATGTTGGTTTGGGAGGGGGGGGGGTGAGTGAAAATAATAATTTTTTATTTTTTTTTTTTTTTTTGTTGGGGTTTTTGGGTGGAAAAAAAAAAAAAAAAAATACTGAAGGGGGGGGGAGGGGGGGGGGGGGAGGGGGGGTGGGGGGTTTTGGGGGGGGGGGGGGGGGGGGGGTTTTTTTCTTTTTTTTTTTTTTTTCCTCCCTTTTTTTGTTTTTTTTTAGGGGGGTGGTTTTTTTTTTTGTTTTGTTTTCTTTTCAGGGACCTACAAACATTAGGTGGGGACACCAAGGTGAAAGACAGTTCTGCTTTGTTGCATTGTTTAATTTTCTTTTGTGTTATATTATTTTTTGGGACCTTTGTAACCCAGTGAGGAAAGATTGTAAAAGGGATTTGACTGAAATAAAGATATATGTTTCTATCTTGTGGTTATCTGTCGTGGATGTGTGTGATGTCATGTGTGGAATTATTTATCCCAACCCCTTGCCCACCGGGTGGGTAAAGGGGAGTCACGAACCGGTTTCCTCGGGTTAGAAATCCGGGGCGTGACAATATGGTATCAGAGCATGGTCTAGTTGGCCTAGGGTAGTGAGCAGATCTGGTTACCTTGTATCCTTTGGAGGAGCCTGGAGGGACGTGCCTGATCAACATGGTCCTCTTTGAGCCTCTAAGGTGTACTTGGGGTAGTCCAGTCCTGTGGTAGGATTTGCATGCATTGGCATTAGAGCACTAGTTGCATTGTTGTCTATATGTGATTGTGTGGATAACTGAGATAAAGTATGTGATAGGGAAATACGAAGAACGTGATTTAATTTGTGCAACTCTGATTTTATGATAACTTGAGTGTGTGCTTGTGGAATTGCTACTTGTGCAATGTGATTTAGTGAGAACTGAAATGTGTGCAAAGTGTGTAATGCCATGTGATAACTGAATTGATAAATGGTGTAGAGGTAGTGACACGCGATAGATTTCGAATGCGTTTTGATGATTGTCTTTCTTACTTCGTGTAGTAAGAATGTCACTGAGGAGAGCTGTCACGTCCCCGAATTCTAGGGAACCCGGAATCGGGTACATGACTTCCCCTTGCCTGCACCCGAAAGGTCAAGGGGTTGGTGACTAGCACTAATAGAGACTACACCGCGGGTGCTGTCTCAAATATGCAACCCTGTACAGTAATACATCAAGGGTAATCCTGTACTTTCCCATACATCATCATGCATACAAAGAGTCAACCAGTCATACAGACATCACATCACAGTATGCAAATACAACTGTCCACGGACCCATGTCCGGGATATCACATAAAACAATACAGAATATAACTGTATCATACATCAGAGTAGTGGGCGTCCTCCTGGAAGAAAGTCCTCCACTAGTCTCGGGTCACACCTGAAAAGGGTAAACAACAAGTAGGGGTGAGCGACAAGCTCAGTAGGTGACCCTAACACTCCATATCATGCAACACATATAAGTCTATACTATATGCTCAGTGTACTCGTGCACCGTGTAGTGTGCACAAACATCAGGACTCAGCCTGCAACAAATATCAGGACAACTTGTCCACGATCCTCCATGAGATCCCAGCTCAGGGCACTCAGCCCTAGCTCCACGAGCTCAACGGCTCAACTCAGGCTTTAGCCTGTCCACAGCGCAATATGCCCGGCCACAGTCGCCACACAGGCCTGCCATCGGTGCATATGCCTGCCACGTCAACCACATAGCACCATCGGTGCATCACGGTGAGAACCCAAACAAGTCACGGAGTCCATGTCCCAATACCTCACACCAACATACTAACATTAGTATGGCATGTCATGCTCAACATTTCCTTTGGAACTGTAGCCAGTCTTCCCAAGTAAATCCTCAATCCTTGATTTATGAAGGAAGTACCTATAGCAGCTATTTTCTTGAAATCAAAAGTCCCGGCATTGGGTTCCCATAGCATAAATAAGATAATCTGATTTTTGGGGATTTTTCTGAGATGTCTAACCCCACTTTCCAAAAATTCACCACTACGAACTTTTAGGTTTTTCCGAGATTTTACACTAAAACCCAATTTTCACATTTTTGAAATAGTGGGAATTAATTTTTCTAGTATTTTTCTTTGAATCCAAATGGGGGGTATTTCGTTATTTACATTGTAACTTAAGTGTAATACTTAAATGTGTAGATGGGTATAGGTTGCAATGTAAATAGGTCCAGTCCAGTCAAACTGTATTTCGAATCTGCCAGTGAAACTACATTTTCGAATCTGCATTTCGAATCTGCATTTCGAATCTCGTTTCGAACTGCCTTCGACTCTCGAACCTACACTCGAACTACCTTCGAAAACTACCTTCGAAGTACCCATGAACTGCCTTCGAAAACTCCCTTTGAAGTACCTTCGAACCTTTGAAACGATACTCGAAAATTGCACATTCGACACTCGAAATTACACTACATCGAACCTACCTTCGAACCTTCGAACCTTCGAAACGATACTCGAAAATTTCACATTCGAAATTTTCAATTTCCAGTCGATCTCATCGGCTGTTCTCTACCCAGTTCACGACAGTTACTGTTCATCATCGTTTTTCACTTGTTTCTCGTCTGGATTCAACCCGGAATCTCATAAAACTCATACCTAATACTATATCTTAGGTTTTAAATCACGTCTTACCCCTCAGAACGCATTTAAATACAAAATTCAACCCAAAATTGGTTTTTCCCCAAATTCTAGGGTTCAACACGAATTTGCATGATTTCATCAAATTCTTACATGTTAATCCAAAAAAAAACAGCAAGAAAAGGGTGAAGAATCAGTGGAACACCTACCTGGAATGATTCTTGATGCTTGAACGAGCTCAAAACGCCCCAAATCGCCAAGGCCTCCAAGCTTCCTTCTCTCTTTCTCTCTAAGCTCTCCAACGCAGATGCAGAAATGCTAAAACGTAACGTGGAAACTCTCTTTCCCCTATTTATATTTTTGCCAGTCAACTGACCTAGTCAACCATTGACCCAGTCAATAATTAACCTCCAAGGTCCCGAACTCCAAATTGAGTCAAACTACAGTCAAAACGCTCGAAATGACGAGCACAATACTACACAGATATTAGTACACCCAAATGACCGCTCAAACGCAAAGTCAACCAATAGACCCTGAAAAGTCAACAATCGGGTCAAACGGGGCCACGACTCGGAATCGGGCCCAAGTACAGTCAAAATGCTCACATTGACGGCTACACTACCGTCCAGATAGTTACATTCCCATAGAATGACTATCTCTCAAGACTACCCAAATACGAGTCTTTACAAGAGCAACGCGTGTGTCTGGGGCAGTGGCTGATGAGTCATCTGCCCATGAGGGTCCAGGCACGGGACAGACCACTGGAGGGAATGAGCTGTTGCTGGCGCAACTACGAGAGGGCATCCGACAAGAAGTCCAAGAGCAGAGGGAGGATATCCGGTAGGAGGTTCGGGAGGAAGTGCGCCGTGAGATGGCAGCACAGCAGGTGGTACCACCACTGTCATGCCCCCAAATTCCAAGGGACCTGGAACCAAGAACGTGACTTCCCCATGCCCGCACCCAAAGGGTCAAGGGATTAGTGACTAGCACCGATATGGACTACACCACGGGTGTTGTCTGAGATATACCTGTGCAACCATTCAACAGGGGTATTCATGTACATTCCAACATGCTATGGAGCAAAGAAAATAATAATAATAATTTATTAATGATATAATCACACTAAAAGTCCAATACAACTTTCACGAACGCTCGTCCGGATATTCAAATAATAAAACCAATTATGTTATACAAAATCTATAAACCAAGTTATACAAAACGTGAAATGAATAGCAATCAACTTCGGACTAGCCTTTAGTGAATGTGTCAATACCTGAAACATGTCAATAAAGTAAGGATGAGCACAGGTGCCCAGTAGGTAATCTCTATCTCCTCACCATCCTAAACATGAAATCCTAAATCTATATGTTCAGTGTATGCTTGTGCCAGTGCAGTGTCCTATTCTATCACAATAAGCTCACATCCAATTACAAATATAACATCACACCCATCACATTTCATCCATCAAAGGTTCGCACCGGCAATCCAACCATCCACAGGATCTCCGCTACCAACTCTAAGAATCCCAGTCATTACCAGATAGCCATATGTGGGACCAGCGGTGTCCTTAACGACAACTTGCCACAAATGGGACCTGGGTTAACCAGCCACATAAGGGACCTGCGGCCTCTTGCCAGCCCTATGTGGGACCCGCGATTAACCCAACCAGCTCCACCACTAATTCCACACATATAATCAATAAATAGAATTCTTTTAACTTACTAGTATTCAATACAACAACTTAACAAAACATTTTAATCATCCAACTAGTAATAACGTACCACGAATGTTATATACATATTATCAAGTTGATAATATTAAGCCACAAGTAATATTTCTAATAACATATTAATAACATCATGCCCAACAATAGTCATTTTAATTACACTACATTACTAAGCCCAACAGTACTTATAGGTGTGTGTGTATATATATATATATATATATATATATATATATATAACTAATATACATTTACATAATTAATAAACATCAATTTTTAACATGAAATCCACACTTAATTAATAAACAAGATTTCCAAGAGTCAGAATGCAATATAGCAGCCTTACAAGCATTTAAATCACTAAATCAACACTAATATACCACAACTAATGTATATATATATATATATATATATATACATTAATTTATTTTTCAAACAATTATTATTTAACCTCAATATTATTCTTAAGTTCAATTCAATAATATCAAGCTACAAAATAATGTTTCACATGTCAAATTAATAATGTCATCCTATGATTAATAATTTACATGCCAATTAATATTTTAAATATCAAATTAATAATGTCATGCCACAAAGAACACTTTATTTAATTAAACTATATTATCAAGATCAAATACTATTTTTATTAACCGGAAATAGTAAGCCACAACTACCATATTAATATATATATATATATATATATATTATATTTAATTATACTTATTTGCCACAGTTGGGCTAGAAGGGAGTGGACCGGCCCAAGGGGGACCGGCCTAGCATGCCAGCCCACTAGGGCTGGCGAGATTTGGCAGGGGCGGCATTGAAGCCATCGCCCCTTGCCCCTTTGACCACAGCAGTGCAGCCCTGGTGGCTGTACTTCGACGACACAGGGGCTACACCCAAAGAACGTCGCCCCTCCCCTCTCCTCCTTCCCAAAACTCTTCTGCACTGCCGCGCTTTCAAGGTTGCCTCCCCCACTGCAACACAATTCAACATCTCCCCCCCTTCATCCCAGCGCCCCCATGCCACTATCCACACCCGCAACCTGTTCGACGCCACTACCAAGCTAGGGATATGACGGATCTCCTCTCTTCGCTTACTGCGCCGCCAGCCGGAAGAGGGTAAAACTCTCCCCACGACTCCAACACACCTTTGGTCTGCCACTGCAAGAGTCGCTCCGGGCTTACCTGTCACGGCCCCGAATTCCAGGGAACCTGGAACCGGGTACATGACTTCCCCTTGCCCACACCCGATAGGTCAAGGGGTTAGTGACTAGCACCAATGGAGACTACACTGTGGGTGCTGTCTCAAACATGCAACCCTGTACAGTCATACATCAAGGGTAATCCTATACTTTCCCATATATCATCATGCATACAATGAGTTAAACAGTCATACAGACATCACATCATACAGTATGCAAATACAACTGTCCACGGACCAATGTCCGGGATATCACATAAAACAATACAGAATATAACTATATCATACATCAGAGTAGTGGGCGTCCTCCTGGAAGAAAGTCCTCCACTAGTCTCGAGTCACACCTGAAAAGGGGTAAACAACAAGTAGGGGCGAGTGACAAGCTCAGTAGGTGACCCCAAAACTCCACATCATGCAACACATATAAGTCTATACTATATGCTCAGTGTACTCGTGCACCATGTAGTGTGCACAATCCTCAGGACTCAGCCTGCAAACAAACATCAGGACTCAGCCTACTCACACAGGACAACTTGTCCACGATCCTCCATGGGATCCCAGCTCAGGGCACTCAGCCCTAGCTCCACGAGCTCAACAGCTCAACTCAGGCCTTAGCCTGTCCACAGCGCAATATGCCCGGCCACAGTCGCCAAACAGGCCTGCCATCGGTGCATATGCCTGCCACGTCAACCACATAGCACCATCGGTGTATCACGGTGAGAACCCAAACAAGTCACGGAGTCCATGCCCGAATACCTCACACCCACATACTAACATTAGTATGGCATGTCATTCTCAACATTTCCTTTGGAACTGTAGCCAGTCTTCACAAGTAAATCCTCAATCCTTGATTTATGAAGGAAGTACCCATAGCAGCTATTTTCTTGAAATCAAAAGTCCCGGCATTGGGTTCCCATATCATAAATAAGATAATCTGATTTTTGGGGATATTTCTGAGATGTCTAACCCCACTTTCCAAAAATTCACCACTACGAACTTTTGGGTTTTTCCGAGATTTTACACTAAAACCCAATTTTCACATTTTGATATAGTGGGAATTAATTTTTTTACTATTTTTCTTTGAATCCAAATGGGGGGTATTTCGTTATTTACATAGTAACTTAAGTATAATACGTCCAGTCCAGTACTGTTGCACTGCCTCGAAGCTGCAGAACAGCCTGCCTCGTAGCTTCAGGACTGCGACTCATAGAGCGGAATTGCAGCGCGCCTCGGAGACTCATAGCGGGAGCTGCGACTCGTAGCTGCATAGCGCGCCTCGAAGACTCGAAGTGGGTCTTCGATCTTCGACCTTCGAACTACGAACTACGAACCTTCGACCTACGAACCTTCGAACTACGGGTCTACGAACTACGACCCTACGAACTACGAGTCTACGAACTACGAACCTACGACCCAGAACTTCGGGTCTTCGTCATTTCTACCCAGGAATGCACCCAGGGTACTGTTCATCGTCGTTTTCACCTGTTGTTCGTCTGAAACGCGCCCAGAAACTCCCAGACGCTCACTAACACCCCTGTTTCGCAACAAACTACGATATCTACCTCAAAACGCGTCCAGAACGCCTCTAAATCGCGCAGAAACAACAGAAACACGTATAAAATTCCAGATTTCCTGAAATCTAGATCTAAACCCAGATTTCCATGGTTGACTTATCAACCCTCATGAAAAACACAGTTAATCAACCCGAAAATCATAGAAACAAATATCCACAATGATATAAAACTGTTTTTAACCACAGATCTTATGTTAAACCATTAGATCTAACCCAAAATTGGTTTTCCCCAAATTCTAGGGTTCATGCTCAATTTTAGAAATCATGACGAATTCGTGTAGATCCAAAACAAGAGAAGGATAAGAAGTTCAAGGACACCTACTTGAAGTGAATCTTTGAGCTCCACGAACCCAAATCGCCCCAAATCGCCAAGGCCCCAAACCTCCAAGGCCCCGAACTCCAAATTGAGTCAAACTACAGTCAAAACGCTCGAAATGACGAGCACAACACTAAACAGATATTATTACACCCAAATGACCGCCCAAATGCAAAGTCAATCAATAAACCCTGAAAAGTCAACAATCGGGTCAAACGGGGCCCCAAATCGGAATCGGGCCCAAGTACAGTCAAAATGCTCACATTGATGACTACACTACCGTCCAGATAGTTACATTCCCATAGAATGACTATCTCTCAAAACTACCCAAATACGAGTCTTTACATCGTCCCCACCTTAGGACTTTTCGTCCTCGAAAATAAAACACATGCCCAAAGGACATAGCAAAATTTAAGCTCAATGTCTCAACAACAAAACATAAAACATGATCATCAACCACACTTGTGCAAAGCAATGCACAACAAGCCAAACAGAACCCGCATTGGGCACAAGATCCAACAACACTGAGCTAAACCACATCTCAAACAACATATGCAAAACAAATGCATAAAACATAACTCATACCTCGGGGAAGGTCCTCACATCCTCCCCACCTCAGGACTGATCGTCCTTGAACAGCTCAGGATGAAGAACCCGCATCTGGCTCTCTTTCTCCCAAGTCTGCTCCTCCATGCCTCGGTGTCGCCATAACACCCGAACTAGTGGGATCGTCTTGCCCCGCAAGACCTGGTCCTGCCTGTCCAAAATCTGTGCCGGCCTCTCAACAACGGCACCATCATCAGCCAAGTCTATCTCGCGATAGTCCAACATATGAGAAGGATCGGGGTGATACCGCCTCAACTGAGACACATGAAAAACATCATGTACTCGTGCTAACTCTGGTGGCAAGGCTAATCGGTAAGCCACTGCGCCCACTGTGGCAATAATCTCAAATGGCCCCACAAAACAAGGGGAAAGTTTGGATCCACGTCCAAACCTTCGATGCCCTCGACGCGGCGAAACCCACAAAAATACACGGTCCCCCACCTTAAACTGCAAGGGTCGACGCCTCTGGTTCGCATAGGACTTCTGCCTACTCTGTGCTGTCACCATACGCTGTCTAATCAACTGCACTATCTCTGTGGTTTCTTGAACCATATCGGGACCGAGAACTGCTGTCTCTCCAGTCTGTGCCCAACACAAGGGTGATCTACAAGGCCGCCCATACAGCGCCTCATACGGAGCCATCCCAATTGTGGCTTGGTAACTGTTGTTGTAAAGAGAACTCCACCAAAGGAAGGTGAGTCTCCCAACAACCCCCAAAATGTAGGACACAGGCGCGCAACATATCCTCGAGCGTCTGAATTATCTGCTTCAACTGACCGTCTATCTGCGGATGAAAAGCTGTACTCAGGTTCACCCTGGTACCCAAAGCTCGCTGCAACTGTCTCCAAAACTGAGATGTAAACCTCGCATCCCGATCAGATACAATAGACAATGGGACTCCATGCAATTGCACAATAACATCAATATACCTCTGTCCCAAAGTCCTCACTGGGTCTGTCTCTCGAATCGGAATAAAATGCGCCAATTTGGTCAACCGGTCCACAATAACCCATATAGTGTCGTGTCCCTTGGAACGAGGAAGTCCAGTGACAAAATCCATGGTCACATGGTCCATTTCCACTCTGGTACTGGCAATGACTGCAACTCGCCAGCTGATCTCAGGTGCTCTTCCTTGTCTTGCTGACAGGTCAAACACCTCCTCACAAAATCAGCAACGGCCTTCTTCAGGCTTGGCCACCAAAACTCCCTCCTCACGGCATGGTACATCTTGGTCCCACCAGGATGTACAGCTAACCTCGACTGGTGAAATTCCCAAAGAACCTCCTCCCTAAGAGAAGTGGGAACTACCAATCTACCCCTATACCGCAGCACATGCTCTACATCCTCAGTCCAATCAGAAGATGCCTGCCCAATCTGAATTCTGTCCCTGATGACCTCATAATCAACGTCCCCCAGCTGATCTTCTATGATCCTATGCTGTAACTCAGGGACTGCGATGACAACACTGAGGGTCCCTCGCGCCTCACTGGTCACCATTTGCAACCTCATCCCTACCAACTGACCCATCATCTCCCATTCCTTAATGGCACAATGGGCAACCACGGCCCTGCTCTTCCTACTCAGCGCATCTGCCACCACATTACCCTTCCCAGGGGTGTACATCATATCAAACTGAAACTGCTACAGGTACTCCACCCACCGCTGTAAGACCCGCAAAATTTTTAGCTATTTAAGTTCTTCCTTAAAGAGTAATAATAATAAAATAATAATAATGTTATTGTTAACAATAGTTAGAAAGGATATTTTGGATATTATCATGATAAAAATAAGCACCCAATATAGTCATTCAAATAACATGTGACTAATAAGTAGTCGTTAGAATAGTAACTAGCCGTTATGAATAGTATCCGTTTGGACGTCCATAAATAGGTATGAGCATGAGATTTTATTTATAAGAGAGTATAGAAGTAAGAAGAAGAATAATAAGAGTTATGGCATCAAGTTCTCAAGTACCGCCATCCGAGAATAGTGTACGAGAAGAAGATCGGCGAGCAATACGACTTGAAGTTACAAAGCTATGCTTTGCTATAGATGAGCTAAATGCTCGTGTCCAATGGCTGCAATATAATGCGACGAGACACAGGGAGAAGTTTGAGGTTATTCGTGCGACAACCACGACAATGTTAGCCAGAAGGGTTGTGCGGCTCTCACTGCCGAAGCACAACACGTCCTACGCACATACGCTAATATAATTCAAGAAATTTTACGAAGGCCATAGAATATGATATTAATGTTTATGTTTAGGATTATAATATTTTATGCTATAATGTTATCTTACTTTATTGTTTATTGATTATGCAATTATATTATTTTATCCGCATAAATATTAAATACGTTATAAAAATAAAATAATTTCTTATACATCATAAAAAGTTTAGATGCTATATATTATGTCATTTAGTTTCTTAAACCAAATTACTATGGGTAAGTAAGTATTACAAGCTTTAACTTTACCAAAAGTATAAAACATAGGTAAGGCCCAAAAATTTGAATGAGGCAGATTCTGAAGGTCCTATTCAAAAATCCATAACTTGAATTATACAGATCCAATTGACATGAAACCAAAGCCCATTTATTCATTTATGACTTAGCTAAAACTTGTAGAAATTTTAGAATTTAATATGAAGCCAATCAATTCCAGAATTTAAAATACTACACATAGGTTCAGAATGAACGGGTAAACATTTTAGTATGACTTTAAAATTCAATAACTTTTGTTATACATATTTAAAAATTATAAAATTGATACCCATTTGTAGATATTTGAGTTAGTAATGCAATACAATTGGCCATTTGTCAAAAACTACAAAATTAAAAACGTTATAATTGAATTAGTAGGGAGTACACCAATGTGGACTTTTGATGCCAAAGAAACCTTCTAGGTTTAAAAGTCTTAAAACATTTTTTTAATGGTAGGAGGAGATAACCACGTTTTTAATAAGAGATAATATGAAGAAAATAAAGTATTATATATATTTTAAATAATTTAATTTAATGCCAAAGTCAAATTTGTACACTATTTTTCACACTATTACACCTACCATCCTTGCCTATATAAGTAGTGTCTAGCCTCTCCTCTTAATACACAAATCCCTCAAGCCACACCACGAAATTCCCTCTCAAAACACTCCCTTAAGCCCTCTTAACACCCCAAATACTCTACTCAAATCCTCTTTTGCTTTTGGTACTTACCAAGCGTCGAAGTTATACGAAAGGTAATACTTAAGATTTTGAAATTTTGAAGTTACTTCTTATTTATTATGTAGATCTATATGGTTGGTTTTACCACCTCATATATACTATATTCATGGTTGGTTTTACCACCTTACATATGTTATTTATATGATTGGTTGTACCACCTCGTATATATACATACATGGTTGGCCTTGCCACCTCATATATATTTATATATACATGTGTAATGATTTTAAATTATAGTATTTTATCATAGCATATATTGTCATTCTATAATTCAAGTGAAAAGATGAGAATATTAACTTATGTTTTTTATTTTTATTTTTAAGGTTCTAGATAGCGAAAGATCGTAAGGAACGACTTCCAAAATGAATTCCCCGACAATCACCCTTCTTCTTCGCAACCCCAATTGTTAATGCTTCAACCTCACAACTTATCCCCATCCTTATCTCCTCTTGATCGTCCCTTTAGACCCGTGTCTAATATCCCCTCATGGTTAAGGTGGAAGACACGTAGGAAAAATAAGCTTATTGAACGTCTTTTCCGTTCACCCAATACAAGAAGTAAATCTTATTCAAAAACTCTCAAGGCATATAACCTAGTTAGTGCACAACTCAAGGCTTATGATGCATGGGATCGAAATAGGATATAGAACAGCAATAGAAGTGGGAACCCAAATTAATATTCAACCCCACAAGCACGGTATGCCTATTAAAAGATATAAGTTAAAGTATGATATATATATATATATATATATATATAAAAGGAGATATGTGTGATATTGAACTTTTCAAGCATTAATACTAATTTAGTGTTTTGATATTTTTAAGGTTTAGAACGTGGAGAACGACAAGCAATTGTAAGGGTTTTTCTTATCCCCTTTTCTTTTTCATTATAGTCTATATTTCGTAAGGGTTTTTCTTATCCCCTTTTCTTTTTCATTATAGTCTATATTTCGTAAGGGTTTTTCTTTTCTTTATTCTTACTTTTCTTATCCTCTTTTTCTTTTTCATTATAGTCTATATTTCGTAAGGGTTTTTTTTCTCATCCCCCTTTTCTTTTTCATTATAATCTATATTTCATTATTATTGTAAGGGACTTTTCTCTTCCTCTTTATCATGTTTTATTTGGAATTATTATTGTAAGAGTTTTATGTTTCTTATTTTTCTAATTCCATTTTATTGTTGAGAAGATTAGATTAGTCTCTTTTTAATCTCTCTCTCGGTAATCTATGCTATTGATTGGGGTAGATAACCATTTTGATATTCGTGGTTATCCTTGTTAACTTTGAATGTTTTATTGAAATTCTATGTGATGCCTCATGTTATGTATGTTAAAGTTGTTATAACCTCTTATGTTTGGACAGAGTAAGTTTATGATGGGTGGTTCCAGAAAGACCTCCAATGCATTGGGTAAAGAACATCACTGGAGAGTGTCAATCCAGTTGATAATATGTTATGTTATGATATGGTATCTGGGTAGTTTACCTGGATCATGATGTTATGATACGATGTTCAAACATAATCTTCCATGTTATGATTTTCTTGTGAAATGTTGATCATGTATGCAAATGTTATATGGTATTTCCTATGTTCGATATCTTCATGATTTTCCTTACCCGCTTATTTTACCCTTACTGGGCTATTTGAGCTCACCCTTTTTATGATTTCTTTTCCTACCCCAAGAAATTAAGGGATGGAGAAACTAGGATAAGGAGTCGAGAAGTGCTTGGAAATAAAGTTGTGTGAAATTTTAAAGATTTATTAAGTTGTTTGCTCGTGTACTTTGTTATGTAATAATGGGTTATGGACATTTAGTCTCTAAACCCCTAAACCTTAAAGATCTTGGATTGAAATTTGTAATAATGAATGGTTTGTTTGATTAATTAAGTAATAGTTTGAAATTGATATAAAATTTGTATATTTAATTTCCGCTAACGCACCCAGTTTAGAGGTTTCAAATTTGGGGGCGTTACAACCGCCTCTGCCTAAGGTTCAGGTCTCTCTGAGAAAAGATGTACTGCAAGCTCTTGTGGTCTGTATACACCACAAATTTCTCCCCAAGGAGATAATGCTGCCAACTCTTTAAAGCAAAGATCACTGCAGCCAACTCCAAATCATGCGTGGGATAGTTCTGCTCGTGTGGTCTCAACTGCCTAGATCCATAAGCAATCACCTGCCAAGTCTGCATCAACACACAACCAAGTCCCACCCTGGAAGCATCACAATACACCTCAAAAGGCACACCCTCCTGTGGAAGAATCAAGATGGGGGCTGAGGTCAATCGTGCCTTCTGCTCCATGAAAGCACTCTCACACACATCAGACCAAAGGAAAGGAACTCCCTTCCTAGTCAAGTGTGTCATAGGAGCTGCCAACCGGGAAAAATCCTCCACAAACCTCCGATAATAGCCTGCCAAACCAAAGAAGCTACGAATCTCAAATACATTCGTGGGCCTTTTCCATGACATAACTGCCTCGATCTTCTCAGGATCCACTGTGATACCCTCCGAAGATACCACATGTCCCAAGAAGTGCACTTGTTGTAACCAGAAGTCATATTTCGTGAACTTCACGTACAACCGATGCTCCCGCAAGGTCTGCAACACAACCTGCAAATGCTCCTCATGTTCCCTCTTGGTCGCCGAATAGACCAAAATATCATCGATGAACACCACAACGAACATATCTAAATATGGAGCAAACACATGGTTCATCAATCCCATAAACACTGCTGGAGCATTCATGAGACCAAACGGCATCACAAGCCACTCATAATGCCCATATCAACCACTGAATGCGGTCTTACGGATATCTGCCTCCCTAACCCTCAACTGATGGTATCCAGATCTCAAGTCTATCTTGGAAAACCATCTCGCACCTCGAAACTGATCGAACAGGTCATCGATCCTCGGCAATAGATACCTGTTCTTCACAGTCACCTGGTTCAGCTTCCGGTAGTCTATACACAGCCGAAGTGAACCATCCGCCTTCTTGGCGAACAACACTGGAGCGCCCCACGGTGAGTTACTCCGCCTGATAAAGCCTCATGCCAATAGGTCATCTATCTGTCTCTTGAGCTCTCTAAGCTACGTCGGTGCCATCTTGTAGGGCGCTAACCTGATCGGTGTTGTCCCTGGCAACAACTCGATCGAAAACTCTACCTCCCTCATGGGTGGCAAACTGACCAAGTCCTCGGGAAACACATCCAGGAACTGATCTACAATGGGTGGCAAAATAGCCTTACCCTCTCTCCTCCTGTCAACCAACGTCAAACTGGCTAACTGGTGGGTCACATCACCCCACCCATGCCTCAAAGGTCCCAACCTGCATGCCTCCTCGGTCCACTCACCCACAAAGACACCCCGCGTGCTCTCTGGCGTGAGGAACGTCATGCGCCGTCGAAAACAATCAATCTTGGCCTCCACGGAGACCAACCAATCCATACCCAGGATAACATCAAAATCATCTAACTCCATGACATACAAATCACACATCAGGTTAACACCCCTAAGTGTTACCTGACAAGCACGACAGATACTCTCAAGTATCACAATTCCACCCAAAGGTGAAGCAACCATTAGAGACTAACTAACTGTCTCCTGGTCTAACTCCAATCCAACCACCGTAGCATACGAAATAAAAGAATGGGTAGCACTAGTATTAATCAAAACTGAACAAATAGTATGAGAAATGATGATGGTACCTCTCACCACTGAAGGCCTTGCTCCTGCCTCGTCCACTGGTGGAACCTCTGCCTCTGTGCTGGTTGTCATCACTGGTTTTCGTCCGGGCTCTTTTGGGGTGAGCTCAAACTAAACCAATAGTGAGAAAATTTAGAGTCGCCACCAACTGTTTTGGGGTACAGTTGGATACCCTCTACTTCGAGTAGTTTTAAGTGTATGGTCTGCGTTATCAGAGATGGGTTCGGGAGTTGGTTACGTGTAGGGAAGGATTAGCACCCCTACAGCGCCCTTTCGGTATCTAATTTAGGAGGAGGAGGTTTGTATTTATACTGCTGTGACTAGACTAAATTTCCTAAGAAGTCAATGATTTACATTTGGCTAAGTTACTTGTCAAAGTTTATGGTTAAAATTGATTTACCCTAAAATTCTTAAAGGGAATCCTAAAAATTTGGGTTTTTGTGTGAAGTGGGGAATGAGATCTTAGGGATTGGTTTTGGCTTTTTTGGTTTTACTTTTTGAAATTGAAGTCCTAAAAAATGGTTTTTATTTCCCCTTTTTTTGTTTTTGTTTTGTTTTGTTTAGTTTTTTTTTTCGGGTTAGAAAACATACATTTTTTTGTTTTCTATGTTTTATAAAAAAAACATTTTGGTCCTTTTTTTTTTTTTTTTTCTTTTTTTGTTTGTTTTGTTGTTTGTTGTTTTTTTTTTGTTTTAGAAATTGAAGTACCAACTTTGGTTTTCTTCCTCTTTTTTTTTTATAAAAAAGAAACATGAAGACGTTTTTTGTTGTTTTTGTTTTTGTTTTTTTGTTTTTGGAAACCTTTGTTTCTTTCCCTTTTTTTTGTTTTGTGAACCCAAAATCTTAAAGCCAATTTAGGAACATATGCATGAAAATAAAAACGTGGAGTGCGTGATTATGGCATCACAAAAGAAAAAGAAAATCACTCTTTTTTCCTCTTTTTTTTTCATGTTCTCCCTCTGCTCTCTCCTTTTTCTTTTTTGTTTTCCCTTTCTTTTTACTATACTTTACATATTACAACATACACATAGGAAGAAATACAGGAAAATACAATGAAAAAGGCTGAAAAGCAATTACATTAAATATAGATAAGCTAAAAAACAAAAATTAGAAAAATGCTAAAAAAATCAATTACACCAAATATAGATACAAATAAACTGAAAAAAGTATTGAAAAGATAAGGGCTGAACCGACTTTGAAGCTTGCAACACCAATCTTCTGTTTGAACTCCTATCGGCGCTGATAATCACTTGCTTAGAACCAACAAAATCTGACAGGGAGGTTTGCGAGGGGGATTTCTTGGTATTTGAAGAGTGGAGTGATGTATTTTCTGGATTTGAGTTTTTTGATGATTGGAAATAAGGAGGGTAGGCGTGAGAAATAGGGGATTGGAAAGGGATTGGTGTCTGTTATGTTTTTTCCTTGCTGAACACGCAGAAAAAAGGGCTGAAGCTGGGGCTATTTTTTGTATTTTTCCTTGCTAAAAAAAAGAACTGGCGTGAGAGGAGGGAAAGAGGATGAAGGGGTGATGTTGATTGCAGAAAACTGGGCGTTTAATCTGAGAAGATGAGGCTGGGGCGTTTCTCTCCTTTCTTTCTTCTTCAATGATCTCTCTCTTCTTTTTTCTCAATGATCTCTCTCTCTCTTTTTCTTTCTTTTTCTGCACTGGAATGATGGAGGGTTCCCTCTTCCTCCTTTTTTTTTTTAACGAATTGTCGCCCTCCGTCTGTATCCCTCCTCCCACAGGGACTGACGAATGCCTCTTAAAGTGCTGCAGAAGAGTTTTTTGGCTGGACTGTCATTAATTACAGCATTTAATGCTGCATTTTGATTTCCTCATTTTCATCCAGGTCTTGTGCAATTTGTCGGATGGTCTGGCGATTTGTGGCTCGTGATTGCCTTTTTTAATGCTTTTGTTTAGCACATGTGACCGATAGGTATTTAAAAGAATGCTTTGTCAGATGGCCAGCGCATAAAACAAGCCCCGTGAATAAACAGCGAGAGAAATAAGCCAGCGAGGAATCCAGCGAGAAAAATCAGCGAAGGCAAAAAAGGGTCGGAGGTTCGAAGTGTCGGCAGGTCGAAGTGTTGGCAGGGTCGAAGGGCCGAAGGTGGAAGGCATACGGGTGCTGCGGGTCGGCGTCGCAAGTCGGCATCGTAAGTTGCGGGTCGAAGTGTCGGCAGCGAGGCTTCGAGGGTCGAAGGGTCGAAGGTCAGAAATCAGTAGGTCAACGGGGCTTCGAGGCTTCGGGGCTTCGAGCTTCGGGGCTTCGAGGCTTCGAGCTTTGAGGCTTCGAGGCTTCAGGGCTTCGAGCTTCGGGGCTTCGGGGCTTCGAGCTTCGGGGCTTCGAGGCTTCGAGCTTCGGGATTTTGGGGCTTCGAGCTTCGGGGCTTCGAGGCTTCGGGGCTTCGAGGCTTCGAGCTTCGGGGTCAATGGGTCGAAGTGTCGGCAGGTCAACGGTCAACGGTCGTTTTTTTTTTCAACTTTTAATTACCTTTTTACCCCCACCAAAAATGTTAAAACGGACAAACTTTGGGAGGTTGTTTGGGAAGCCCCGTATTCGCCTAAATAGTCATTTTTGAGAATCTCACATGGTCACATTTTTGGGCCTTTTGACCAGGGGCATTGACCGTCTTTTGGCGCGTTTTGACTTTTCCAACGAAAGTTGTTTTGGCCATAACTTCTTCATTTTAAGTCCGATTGGAGCTCGGTCAAGTGCGTTGGTCTCCAATTTTCCTCCTCCATCATCTGGTGTTGGTCTTGGGGCGCTTCAAGGACTTGTCGTAGAAGTCATTAATTTTGGACTCCCCCGTCCATGTCAATTGTGTTCATCTCATGCAGATTGGGGTAGACCATTCGTTGGAAGTATGGGATCATTGTGGACCTCTTCAACAAGGTATATGGCATGGGAAGAAAGGTATATCAAAATGGGGTCAGTATGTCCAACCTGGACAAAATGGGGTCCAACACTGGTAAGGGCAAAATTCCTCCCTCGTGGTCCACTGCCACTAGCATGGCCCATTGGGGCCTTGCCCCGCTGATCAACATATGACCCTGTGCCTCCCGCTGAGGCTGCTGCACTGCAGGCCGCGTCTGCGTGCTCTGTGCCAGCGACACTGACCTCTGAGACGGAGCCCCACTCCTCTGTCCCTGATCTCTCGGACGAGGGCCTACACTGCTGGTTGAGCTAAGGGTAACACATTCCCTAGCTCCATGCCCCACTTTCCCGCATCGGAAACAGGTCATCTTTTTCCTTGAGCAGTCTCTCGAGACATGCCCGGTCAAACCACAACTCCAACAGGTACCTGGCCTCCTGCTGGCTGAACTCTCACGGGGTCCCACTGCCTGGCTGGAAACCCTCTGCACTTGCCTCCTCTCAGGCTAAGTGGCACTGCTCTCCCCACTCTGCCTCTTCTTGCTCGGACCTGCCGAACCGCCCGGCCTCTGGGCTCTCGCCTGATCCTGACCTCGCTTAATAATGAGCGCCTTGTCGACCGCCTCCCGGTAGCTGGTCAACTGCATTGGTTCCAGCTGTCTTTTCAGAGATGGCCTTAAGCCCTGAATGAAGTCCTGCGTCTTCCGGCCTTCCTTTGCCCAAGCCTCCAGAGCAAACCGCCCCAAATCTGTGAAGGCCTGCACATACTCCCCCACAGTCATGCTACCCTGCACAAGCTCATAATACTCTCTACGTCGAGCATACTACAACGAGCTGGGAAAATACTCCCCAAAGAAGAGCTCAACAAACTCTCTCTAGCTCATCTGACTGCCATGGACAACTCTAGTGGATTCCCACCACCTGCGTGGGATACCCAATAGATAGTGCGTCACCACACGCACTCTCTCCTCATCTGGCACCCCGATCATATCAAAGATATCCTCTGTCCACCTAATCTAGTCCTCGGCTACCTCTGGCCGCGAACCATCCATAAAAGTCCTGGGTGCGTGTTTCAAAAACTGCGCAGCCCAGTCCATCCCTCGTCGTGCTGGCTCTGCCACGACCTCCTGCTGGTGCACATCCTACACCACTCTTGCCTCCTGCTGCTGAGGTTGTGGTGGCTGCTGTTGCCTCTTCAGCTCATCCACCTCTCTAGCCATATCCCTCATCGAGCCCTGCGTACCCTGCATGGCCTCCTGCAACTGAATCAACACCTGCATCAAATCAGGTCCCACAATGAGAGCTGATGATTTCTGCTGCGGGCTACTGCCCCTAGTCCCCCAAGCCTATCGTGGGCTCCTCTGCCCGGACCCCGGCCTCGGACAACCCTCTCGGTGGTGCCATCGCACCGGCCACAACAACAAATAATCAAACGATCAACACAAGATCGCAAAGACAAACGTACCATCAAAGGCACAACCGACTTGTAGGTTCTCACCACACGTCCCGTAGGTCCTTACCATGCATATAGCATCGTGTCCCCCCATCAGTACACCACACGACCCGTAGGTCCACAACCATGCATATAACATCGTGTCACCCCTCAAGGTACACCACAATCAAGTCCCGGCTCTCATGGCCACGTGCCATCCCGCACCACATACAAGCACATCACACACAAAGACAATCTAGTGCCCTATATGCACACAATCATACCACTAGAAATGCACACCATCCCCATGTATGCTCCTAGGATGATCTAACTAACACCAAAATAACCTAGAACACATGTAAGGACTGCGTTGATCAGGCGCCCTCCCTACAGTTTTCCAAGTCACATGGAATCAATTAACCACCCCTCACTAACCTAGGTCCACTAGACCATGCTCTGATACCAACTTGTCACGCCCCGAATTCTAGGGAACCCGGAACCGGGTACATAACTTCCCCATGCCCGCACCCGATAGTAAGGGTTGGTGACTACACCGCGGGTGTTATCTCAAACGTGCAACCCCGTACAACCATACATCAAGGGTAATCCTATACTTTCCCATATATCATCATGCATACAATGAGTCAAACATTTATACAGACATCACATCATACAGTATGCAAATACAACTGTCCACGGACCCATGTCCGGGATATCACATAAAACAATACAGAATATAACTGTATCACACATCAGAGTAGTGGGCGTCCTCCTGGAAGAAAGTCCTCCACTAGTCTCGGGTCACACCCGAAAAGGAGTAAACAATAAGTAGGGGTGAGCGACAAGCTCGTAGGTGACCCCAAAACTCCACATCATGCAACACATACAAGTCTATACTATATGCTCGGTGTACTCGTGCACCATGTAGTGTGCACAATCCTCGGGACTCACTCGCAAACAAACATCGGGACTCGACCGCTCACACAGACAACTTGTCCACGATCCTCCATGGGATCCCAGCTCAGGGCACTCAGCCCTAGCTCCACGAGCTCAACGGCTCAACTCAGGCCTTATCCTGTCCACAGTGCAATATGCCCGGCCACAGTCGCCACACAGGCCTACCATCGGTGCATATGCCTGCCACGTCAACCACATAGCACCATCGGTGCATCACGGTGAGAACCCAAACAAGTCACGGAGTCCATGCCCCAATACCTCACACCCACATACTAACATTAGTATGGCATGTCATTCTCAACATTTCCTTTGGAACTGTAGCTAGTCTTCACAAGTAAATCCTCAATCCTTGATTTATGAAGGAAGTACCCAAAGCAGCTATTTTCTTGAAATCAAAAGTCCTGGCATTGGGTTCCCATATCATAAATAAGATAATCTGATTTTTGGGGATTTTTCTGAGATGTCTAACCCACTTTCCAAAAATTCACCACTACGAACTTTTGGGTTTTTCCGACATTTTACACTAAAACCCAATTTTCACATTTTGATATAGTGGGAATTAATTTTTCTAGTATTTTTCTTTGAATCCAAATGAGGGGTATTTCGTTATTTACATAGTAACTTAAGTATAATACGTCCAGTCCAGTGCTGTTGCACTGCCTCGAAGCTGCAGAACAGCCTGCCTCGTAGCTTCAGGACTGCGACTCGTAGCGTGGAACTGCAGCGCGCCTGGGAGACTCGTAGCGGGAGCTGCGACTCGTAGCTGCATAGCGCGCCTCGAAGACTCGAAGCGGGTCTTCGATCTTCGACCTTTGGACTACTGAACTACTGAACCTTCGACCTACAAACCTTCGAACTACGGGTCTACGAACTACGACCCTACGAACTACGAGTCTACGAACTACGAACCTATGATCCAAAACTTTGGGTCTTCGTCATTTCTACCGGAACGCGCCAGGGTACCGTTCATCGTCGTTTCACTGTTCTTCGTCGCGAAACGCGCCTAGAAACTCCCGGATGCTCACTAACACCCCTGTTTCACAACAAACTACGATATCTACCTCAAAATGCGTCCGGAATGCCTCTAAATCGCGCAGAAACAACGAAACACGTATAAAATTCCGGATTTTAAATCTAGATCTAAACCCAGATTTCCATGGTTGACTTATCAACCCTCATGAAAAACACGATTAATCAACCCGAAAATCACAAAAACAAATATCCACAATGATATAAAACGCTTCTTAACCACGGATCTTTTGCTAAACCATTAGATCTAACCCAAAATTGGTTTTCCCCAAATTCTAGGGTTCATGCTCAATTTCATAAATCATGATGAATTCGTACGGATCCAAAACAAGACAAGGATAAGAAGTTCAAGGACACCTACTTGAAGTGAATCTTTGAGCTCTACGAACCCAAATCGCCCCAAATCGCCAAGGCCTCCAAGCTCTCTCAAGCTCTCTCTCTCAAACGCACAAACATGAAACGTAAAGTGAAAGCTTCTTCTCTTTTTTTCTCGCAATTTATATTTCTACCATTAACCGACCTAGTCAACCATTGACCCGGTCAATAATTGACCTCCCAACACAAAAATTGACCTCCAAGGCCCCAAACTCCAAATTGAGTCAAACTACGGTCAAAACG
This sequence comes from Taxillus chinensis, assembly GCA_023512835.1. Lineage (NCBI taxonomy): Eukaryota > Viridiplantae > Streptophyta > Magnoliopsida > Santalales > Loranthaceae > Taxillus > Taxillus chinensis. Next base: position 47,923,970 of record CM042085.1, read on the forward strand.
CTCGAAATGACGAAAGCACAACACTAAATGGATATTATTACACCCAAATGACCGTCCAAACGCAAAGTCAATCAATAAACCTTGAAAAGTCAACAATCGGGTCAAACGGGGCCCTAAATCGAATCGGGCCCAAGTGCGGTCAAAATGCTCGGATCGACGACTACACTCGTCCGAGATAGTTACATTCCCATAGAATGACTATCTCTCAAAACTACCCAAATAAGAGTCTTTACATTACCCACCCAAAACCAAACCCGATATGCATTATTCACCCACACACACACACACATAGTATATATATATATATATATATATATATTAGTTTATTCACACGTATCATTCTCTAACAGTTAAGTATCTCATGCAACAAGATGGATCAAGAACACCTACCCGAATTTTAGTTTCAAATGATCAATAGGGTATAATGGCTTCAAACTCATTGCTCCTCTCGACCAAACTCTACGCACGCATAACCAACGTAGGCTTTCACCCTATGTTCTCACTTTTTATACTATTTAATATATATATATATATATATATATATATTATTAATCCACTAATAATAATAATAATAACTCTAAATATTATAATAATTGTATTAGCAATGATAATAATATAATAATATTAATAAATTTAAAGTATTGAAATACTTATATTTATAATGATAACATGATAATAATAATAAGCCCAATAGTTGCATTAATAATAATAATAGTCACCATCTTAATTATTATAATGATAACTCAAATACTTAAATAATCATATTAATAATATTTGATAATAAATTCAAAATATTAAAATCATCATATTAATAATAATAAGAACTCAAATGCTAACGCTAAATCCACATTGTCGAATAGATATTTTAAACTCTATTTGGGGCCTAACTTTTAATCTCACATAGGTATGGGTCTTTACAACCACCACCACCACCACCAAGGGGGAGTTACCTCGTGAGCATGAGAGTTCGCCGGGAGGCATACAACCGCATTGAGTCGAGGATGACATGGTGATGAGGTTAAAAAGGAACAAGCGCCGAGATTCAAGGGAGAAGTGGATCCAAGGGTGGCTGAGCACTGGTTGAGGCAGACTGAGCATGTGTTTTCCTTTCTCCTACCCCGGGAGGAGGATAAGGTGAGGTTGGCCATTCAGCAGCTCGAGGGGAATGCCACAGAGTGGTGGCAGAGCGTAGCGGGAAGCCATTCAGTATTGTCCATGGTTTGGGAGGAGTTCTTGCAACTCCTCCATGATGAGTTCTTCCCCGAGTCATTAAGGTGGCAAAAGAGGGAGGAATTTGGCACCTGAGGCGGGATCGAGGATTGTGCCCGAGTATGAGCGGGAGTTCCGAGCTTGAGTAGATTTGCTCCGAGACTATGGTGAGGGAAGGCTGAAGGCCCACAAGTTCACCTTGGGTCTCGAGCCAGCCCTTAGAGCAGGATGGTGATTCTGCGTTTTAGGACTTATGGTGAGGTTGTTGAGATAGCCCGTATAGCTAAGAGGGAGCTGGATGATGGGAGGCAGGCCCATCAGGGTCGTCAGTTGCAGGGTGGGTCTAACCATGATTTAGGGTCCAAAAGGCCCAAGGGAGGTAGCAGTTCCTCCCGCAACAGGGGTCAACCATCAGCGAACCTCGGCAGGTTCACCTTTGGTGGCGGCAGGTAGGGTGGTTCAACAGAACTCTCCCTAGTTGTCATTGTTGTGGGGAGCAAGGCCACTTCAAGAGGGAGTGTCCCAAGAAGGATTGTGCCGCAAAGAGTCGTGTACGAGAGGGCCATTTGAGCCGGGTTTGTAGGAGGGCAACGGGGAGTAGGGAGGCATGGCATCCAACATGAGGAGTGATGCTAGTTTCCATGCACCAGAGAGAGAGAGACCGGCTCGTCAATGGCGGCCAACCGGGCAGGATCCGGCCTAGTCCCGACCTTAGGGGAGGCCGGAGCGGCAATAGACCGATGCGGAGGCGAGTAAGGTGAACCGCCCGATGAGTGAATCGACTAGTGGCACGGGCCGGGGGAGGGTGTTTGCACCGAATGCAACACCCCAGGAGGAGGTCGAGCTACCACCTCCACCAGCGGAGGGTGGGCAAGGACCATCGGTGGTTAGAGGTACCCTTTTGATCTCTCGTATGCTTGCTTTTGTTCTTTTTGATATGAGTACATCATGTTCATTTGTTACTAAGCTTGTAATTGATGGCTTGGGGTTATTATGTGTTGAGGCAGAGCGAACCCTAGTTGTGGAGTCTCCGGTGGGAGGTATGATTGAGGTGCGACGTGTTTGCCGTAACTGTGTGTTAACCATAGGAGATGTGGAGCTTAGCTTTAATTTGTATGTAATGCCATTGAGGACATTCGATTTGATCTTGGGTATGGATTAGCTTATGGCTTTTTCAGGCCAAGATAGATTGTTATCGGCGCGTGTATCGTTCGTGTCACCTTGGGGGTTTCTTGCACCTTGCAAGGGGAGTGGGATTGTGAGGCGAGTCGGGCCAGACTAGTATTGGACTAGTGGGTGCCATTACCCACAGGTTGGCAGCCCTAACCTTTGTGGAGGAAGGGAAAGTGGGAAAGAGGGTGTGGCCACTGTTGTTGACCAATTTTGGGATGTCTTTAGCTGAGGAGTTGAGGAGTTTACCACCTAAGAGAAGTGTGGAGTTCACCATTGAGTTGGTACCAGGGGGGCTGTCCGATTTCCCAAGTGGCATATCGTACGGGGCCATCCGAGTTGAGGGAGCTTCAGAGCCGGATAGAGGAGTTGGCGAGCCAAGGGTATATTGGGCCGAGTGCCTCACCCCGGAGTGCTCCGGTGCTCTTTGCAAAGAAGGAAGATGGCAACCGTCTTTGCATTAACTATAGGAAGCTAAATTTGGTGACTGCTGGAAGAAAAAGTATCCATTGCCTTGGATAGATGACTTGTTTGACCGTTGAGTGGAGCCTAGTGGTTTTCCAAGATAGATGCGGTCGGGGGTACCACCAATTGAGGGTTAGGGAGGAGGACATCCCTAAGACCCTTCGATGCAGGTATGGGCACTATGAGTGGATAGTGATGCCTTTTGGGCTCACTAATGCATCAACAGTGTTCATGCATTTGATGAACCAGGTCTTTGCTCCATACTTGGATTCTTTTGTGGTGGTGTTTATAGATGATATTTTGGTGTATTCTAAGACGGAGAGGGAGCATGTGGTGCATTTGGCAACAGTGTTGTAAACCTTGAGGGACCAACAGTTGTTTGCTAAGTTTAGCAAATGTGAGTTTTGGATGTAGGAGGTTCATTTTCTTGGCCATGTTGTGTACGAGGGGGTTAGAGTAGACCCACCTAAGATCGAGGCCGTCTCATCGTGGGTTAGGCCAACCAATGTTTTCGAGATTCATAGTTTCTTGGCTTGGCGGTATTACCATCATTTTGTAGAGGGATTCTCTCGTTTGGCAGCTCCTATGATGGTGTTGACTAGGAAGGGAGTGAAGTTTGAGTGGACTGACAAGTGTCAGCAGGCATTTGAGGCTCTCAAAACCTGTTTGACCACTGCACCTGTGTTGAGGTTACCTAGGGAGGACATCCCATATGAGGTGTATTATGACGCATCCAGGATTGGTTTGGGGTGTGTACTTATGCAGGAGCACAAAGATGGTAGCTTATGGATCAAGGTTGAAACCTCATGAGCAGTAATTACTCTACTCATGATCTTGAGTTGGTGGCTATTATCTTTGCATTAAAGAGTTGGAAGCATTACCTATTGGGGGAAAGTTTGTGGTATTCTCAGATCACAAGAGCCTTCAGTACATCTTTACTCGAAGGACTTGAATTTGAGGCAGAGAGGAGATGGGTGGAGTATTTGCGAGATCTTTGATTTTACTCTTGCCACACCCCAGGCAAAGGTAATGTCGTGGGCGATGTGTTGGGTAGGAAAGGTCAAGCTGAGGTGGTAGTGAGAGAGTGGAAGCCGATGGAGCAATTGGCGATGTTCCGGTTGTAGCTTATTGCTCGTGATGGTGGGACAGCCCTAAGTCCTATTGTTGTTGTGCCTGAGTCAGTACCGGGGAGTTCGAGAGGGACAATTGGGTGATATAGAGTGTGAGGTTCTCCATGCCCGTATAAAGGTTAGTGAGCTATCGGAGGATTGGACCGTGGGTCCCGAGCATGAGTTATCCTTTCGGGGACGATTGGTAGTGGCTTCTTCTCTTGAGATGATGTGATGTGGGATTTCCATCAATCTAGAGTTGTTGTGCATCCTGGGGGTACGACGATGTACCATGCACTTCGGGGGCATTTTTTGGTGGCTTGGGGTGAAACGTGATGTGGCTACGTTTGTTTCGCAGTGCCTCACTTGTCGAAGGGTGAAACTCGAGCACCAACGGCCAATAGGTATGTTACAACGTTGCCGGTGGCGGAGTGGAAGTGAGACCACATAGCGTTGATTTTGTGACGGTCTTCCATCCACCACTCGGAGGAAAGACATGATATGGGTGATTTTGGATCGGCTAACCAAGTCAGCCCATTTTCTTTCCGTTCGAGAACAGGATTCCATTGGGGCATTAAGTCAGCTCTATGTGAACGAGATTGTGAGATTGCATGGAGTGCCATCATCGATGTGTCGGCCAGATCCGAGGTTTACTTCTCGTTTCGGATAGGCTAGTAGAGGCTATGGGGACCAAGCTTAACACGAGTACCGCTTTTCACCCCGAGACTGATGATTAGATAGAGAAGATGAATTAGACATTGGAGGAGATGTTGTGCGCCCGTGTGCTCGATTTTGGGGGTTCGTGGGCAACTCACCTTCCTTTGGTAGAGTTTGCCTACAACAATAGTTATCGAGCATCCATTGGAATGGCTCCTTTTGAGGCATTGTATGGGAGGCCGTGTCATTCACCTTTGTGTTGGACTGAGGTGGAGGAGGCAACTCTTTTGGGACCACAGTTGGTTCAAGAGGCTACCGAGAAGGTCAAGTTGATTCATTAGCGCTTGTTATCAACTCAGAGTCGCCAAAAATCTTATGTGGATCAGCGGCGGAAACCTTTGGAGTTTTCTGTGGGAGATCATGTGTTTTTCCGTGTTTCTCCACATCATAGACATCGGCGATTTGGGAGAGGTTCCAAGCTATCTCTGCGGTTTATTAGTCTTTTTGAGGTTATGGCTCATATGGGGCCAGTGGCCTACCGGTTAACATTGCCACCGTGGTTAAGTCGGGTACACAATGTGTTCCATGTGTCCCGATTGAAGAAGTATCATCCCAACCCCACTCATGTGATTGATTGGGGGACGTTGGATATTAAAGATGACATGTCCATTGTTGAGGTTCCTATCCGTATACTGGATCGACGGGACAAGCTTTTGCGTGGTCGAGCTATTCCATTGGTTCACATGCTGTGGCAGCACCGTGGCATTGAGGAGGAGACTTGGGAGCATGAGCAGCATCCAGAGTTGTTCGAGGACGAACAATCTTAAGGGTGGGAGGTGGCTGTTGACAAAGGGAGAGTGATGTGCTTTCCTATACTAGTTGTTCATGATATGTTGTGTATTCTCCTTTGACATGTATTTGTATTTGAGATGTGTTTTGAGATGTGTAATTGTGACATGCGGGTATGTGTTATATGCATTGTGGTGGTGCTTTGTTAAGTTTGCAGACGTATGTCCCGCTATGTGTCAGTGTGCGGTGTATGATCCATTTGGGTGTTGTGGCTTGCCGTTTGCAAATGGGTTGCATGTGTTTGTTATACCTTGCGGTTTTAGAGGCATGTTGTTTCTTTCGAGGACGAAAAGTCTTAAAGGGGAGAGTATGTAATGACCCGTATTTTGGGATGTAAGGAGTTAGTCATAGTTATGCCTTTTGGGTGGCAATTGTCGGGTTTTTGGGAGTTTTATTCCCACACACATTAGCTAGAACACCTTGTTTATTGATGAGCAAGCATGAGGCAAGAGTTGAGCTCAAGAAAGAGCTTTTAGAGGTTGCACGTGACAATGCACGTGACAATGGCTTTATCATGTGCAGTGCTGTTTTTGCATGGGAGCCTTCTAGACATAGTTCTAAAGCTTGTGGCCAAATCCTAGGGTAATTGGAGCTTGCACGTGACAATGGTCTTTGTCACGTGCAGACATGTTTTTGCACCGTCTTTTTCGTTTTGTCATTCTGATAATCTTTTCCTAAAGAACCATGTTTGAATTGTGGATATTTTGTCCAGTGTGGAAGCAGAATGGTTAATAAATGTTTTATTTATCAAAACTACGTCGTTTTGATGGTGGGTTTCACTTATCAAAACTATGTCATTTTAATGATGGGTTTCACTTACCAAAACAACGTCGTTTTGATAAGTGAGGTGTTTATATAAGGAGGAGGAGCTCTCTTTGCTTTAGGTTTAGGGTTTTTGTTGTCTACTGCCGCAGCCCGTCGCAAAGGGAAAGAGAGAGAGTTCCCGATCGTTGTGGTGGGGTGACTCGCGTGGGTGGACGGCGTCCAGCGTGGGAGCAAGAGCAAGGAGGATCTTCCTGAGGTAGGGGTTCCGTCTCTTCCGGTATCCATTCCGGGGTTTGGCCCTCTGGTAGATGAATCGTAGATTGTTATTGTTATTATATATTGTTGGTCCCAAGGAGACTAGAGGGGGGTGAATAGGCTCTTCTCAAAACTATTCTTCTTACTCTTTGGCACAACACTTATTTAGTTAGGAGATATAATCAATGCGGAAGATAATCGGATAGTGGAAGTATTTTGTTTTATTATCAACTGATAAGTACAACAAAATAGAAGTAGATTAAAGCTTGTAAAGCTTTTAGATCTGCTCTAAAACTCTCTTCCACTCTGTTTACAAATGACTCACACACTAGCCTCTATGATCTCAATGAGCTCTTGTACATACACGCTTATTACAAACTCACAAACATCAACACTGAAAATATACAAGTGTTATTATACATAGAGACATCCCTGAGAGACAATCTTGGAACTTGTTCTTCCGAGCAATGTGCAACATTGACTATTCCTCGAAATTCTCTCTGCCTTGAATGTTGCGGATGTGGAGCTCAAGATCTTGGGTTTGTAAAACATAAGTGTCTTTGTGAGTACCCAAGTGCAATTAAAGTTGTATCCACATATCTGTGTGATCCACGTGTAAGATGCTTTAGGTTATTGTTGAGTTTGTCTTACATCGGGACACAGCGAGCTGGTGACTTTGAATGCGAAGAAATAAGTTGAAGCAGTGTCTTCTTAATCCATTGTAAGGTTCCTTACTCCGTGTTAATGAAGTTCGGATCCTTACTCCTTGTCAGTGGTTGCTTACTCCATATCAATTCAGTACTGGAATCCTTATTTAGTGTTAGCGCTTTCTTACTCCGTATGAATGAGAAGGTCAGAGAGCTTACTCCGCACCAGTGCTTCCTTACTCCGCAAGAGTTCCTTACTCCGCATGAGTTAAAGGATTGGATGGCTTACTCCATATCAGTACATCCTTACTCCGCATGAGTAACTGGTTCGGATTCCTTACTCCGCATCTAGTTTCCTTACTTCGTGCGAACAAAGGTTTACTTAGTTTCCTTATTCCGTGTCTTCTTATCCTTAGTTTGCTTAAGTGGAAGACTTAGCTTTTTATTCCGCGAAGACTTTCTCATACTCCGTGCGAGTTGTAGACTAGGATTCTTACTTTGTATCTATTTGACTTAGTCCGTTTAAAGTGTTAAACGCAGATTCCTTAGTCCGTAGCTTTAAGTGATTAGTCCGCACGAATGATCCTTATTCCGTATGAAGTATAGACTTAGTTATTTACCAAGTGTTTGATGACACTCACTCTTATCCGGCTCAGGATTATATATCCTGTCCTTAGCTTTGCTCTCACGAGTGAAGGTCCGGATTAAGATCATATCATCTGCAACAACTTAAGATAAAACATGCAATGTCACAAATCAAATTACATATGGTTTTATCCGCATCATCCAAATTCTGGGTTTGATCCAACAATCTCCCTTAATTATGGATATGCCAAAACTCTTTGTAATCTAATCTGGTAAGTGAAGCAAAATCATACATAAATAAAGGATAACTTCCATTTTCCATTTAGTCAGCAACATCAGTACAATTCAGCCTTGTTACAAACTTTTCATTAAGGTACATAAAGCTTACTATACTTGAAGATCATCGTTGCTGCCTTCTCTCTAAGCTCCATTATCTGCTCCAGTGTATAGTTGCGGATCTTGTTCCAGTCTTTATCCACCATTATAAACGATTTGATGAAGAAGCAAACAAAGGCTCTGCAGCTATGTCCATCGGGCTGTTGTGGCACTTGCTTCTTGTTTCGGACCGCCGCCTTCAGCTTTTCAATTGGAGCAAAGGGAGTCTAGCCCATTTCTTTATAGAGCTCGGATTGATTTACCACTTCGTGGCCGAAGACGAATGGTTCCCATTGATTCTTTCTAATGTTGTTATCCACAACCTGATGAGAATCAATCAAGATCAACTGCTTGGATGGAATCAAAAAAGCAACCAGCATGAAGTGTGGCATCAAGATCCGATATGGAATGAGGACAGTTGAAAGATTTTTCCAGGGTTTGTTATCCTCAGCAGTTCCGTCGATAAAGGTCCGGATGAGGGCTACGTCAAGAAGATAACCCTCAAACCAACATGACAAGACATCAAACAAGTGTCCGTCCTTGTACAAAGACGGAAAGAGCCTCATCTCCATCTTAACTACTTGAGAGAAGTTTTCTATGTCTTCAGTGGTGAATAGACGTTTCTTAGAACGTAGAGTCTGAATGTCTTTAGGGGAGAAGGGATATAACTCAGATAGACATCTTCGCTCGGTAGTGGACGCAGCATACTTAGTCATTTCGTTAAAAACACTTCCATCCGCATCAAGTGGATCACGATCCGCGTATGATGGGAGGAAGGTGTGACCCCTTAGATAGAGAGGTTAAAGGAGGAGCCGGGCTGAGAGAAGCGCTTCATTTGGGGATAGTAACTCCCGGAAGCATTGTAGATGCAGGCCGCTTCTCGGCATGAGCCGAGGAAGGTGCAGGAGGGATCAAATGACACTTTCTTCCCCATTTTGGCAGATCGCCAAGGAGCAGTAAGAGGACAAGCCATCATGTGCGCCAAGTCCGCAAAGGAGGTAGATAAGGAATGGACGGATGTGGTGACGAGATACATCTTCTCGCTTCGATGGAGGTGGAAGAGTCGGTCAAGGCGGAGAGGAGTTTGGCGCCTAGAGCATCAACCTTAGCGGTGATGGCGAAATTGGGTGCTTTGGGCTTGGGCGTGTCGGTCCCAGTGGGCGGAGAGCACAACATCGGAGTGAACCATGCCAAACGAGGCACGTCCAAGCACCAACTCCGGGGCTTTAGGAGGACTCCCCGCATGAATAGGGGCAGGTGTGCCTTGGGCAGAGGAGTCCAGCGGGAGTAAAGGGAGCGTCAACAGCAGGAGCAGAGGGGGCATCCGGAGCAGCGGAGGCATCTGGAGCAGGAGAACCGCTTTGACCGGAGAGGTCAACAACGGGGATAGCTATAGCAGGAGAAGCGGGCTGGGCCTTAACAAGGGAAGGAACCCGTGCGTCATGGGCTGGTCCATAGGTAACAGCGAATGGAATGTTTGGAATGGAGGCCGGCGTAAGAAAGCCATGGTCCAGGTTCTAGATGATCATATCCTCCAGGCTTTGGGTGTGTCGAGCATAATACACCCGGAGGAGATGGTCATTGTCAGGGATGGTGGCTGTGCAGGCGAGGCTAAAATGGAACCATTGGTCCGTTAAAGTGTCGGCGGGAGATGGTCGAGGTAGTCACGAGGTTGAGGAAGTGGAGGTAAGGGAGCTTCCGGAGGAGAAGGAGGGACATCTGCCACCGCCGTAGCAACAGCAACATCAATAGCGGCAGCAACAACGGGTGAGTTGGGTGCGGGAGCATCAGCAGCAGAAGGCACTGGAGAATCATCCGGATGAGAACTTGGCTGAGAAGGCCCCGCAACCTTGGATGTGTCAGCGCGGATGCTATGTTGGGAGGCTCAGGAGATGGAGGGTGCAACTACAGACGGAATCCGTGAGGACCGGTGGGCAGAGCTGACTTCGGGGGCAGAGCTATTGGTTGGGTCACCAACTGAACTGCCCTATTGTTCCGAAGCGGGAAGGAGGCAGAGAGCAACAGAAGGCTGGCGTGCCGTAAGGTTCCCATCAGGCGTAAGATGTTAGAGATAGTAAGCTTGGGGGAAAGTGATAATGCCATGTCCGTTAAAATGGGACGGACGCAGATGCCTGAAGACGGTGCTGAGAATTTGCCCGAAAGATTGATTCTTTAGGTTGTTCCCTAGGAATCGGAACAAGAATGTCCTCCAGTCTATCAGGAGACCCTCAAAGACTCCGTACATCACCAAAAGTAGATTGTACGGGATGGAGTCCAAAGCCGTTGTGCGAGAAAGTAAACACCGGCTTAGAATGGTCGTCATACATCGGTAGCGACCTTGGAAGGACTTCACCTTGTACTCCTTCCCTTTATAGTGGCAGCCCATGGAAGCGGCCATTGGCTTGGGATCCGGGCGCTGAGGAGTACCGGCGGGTAGATTGAGAGCAGCACGGAGGACGGTAGGGGAGATAATGATGGATTCACCCCGGACGGTGGAACGGATGGAATCGGTGGTGCAGCGGATCCACCGGTAGAACTCAGAAATATCGTCGATAAGGAGATCGACGGGATCGGAGACCAGGGTTAGAATGTGGCTTGCTTCCAGGAGTGGGCGTAGCTCCAGAAACCATGCTGAAGGATTGGAGACAGCGTTCCAATCGACCAGATGGCCAGGATTAACGCTGGAAAGAGGGGTCTTGGGTGCCATTGCGATTGAGGGTGAGAGGGGAAAGGAAGTTAGGTCTTGGAGATTGGAAGAGCAACGAGGGTTTAGGGATTTAGAAATGTAAACTCGCGAGGCATGTGAATATCCAATATATATAAGACCGAGTCCATGGTTGCCAGTGGATTTAGGGATTAAGCGAGATGAATAGTGATTCGCCTGACAAGCTGATGTCATTAGTCTTGATACGTGAGCGCCTCCTAATTTAAAGATGACGTGGAGGCCACAGAATCAAGTTTTTATGACAGTTGTATGCCTTCTTCTGGAAAATTGCCTGTCTCGAGACTTGCATTTAAATGGACCATCATTATTCCTCCTCAAAAACACGCGATGTAAGATAAGACTTTGTTTATCGCTATTTAAGAGTTCCAAGAGTCCGGAGGAAATGAACCAACTATCATTCAGACTAAAGATAATCTATAGAAGAATATCCGTATGACCAACAGATTGTGTCCGTAGAAACAGTGTTGTAAGAGAGAAAGAGATTCCTTTCCTGTCTTGAAGTCAAAGAGAAACGAAGTACTACAACACTTCAAATCTGAGACTTCAGACAGGATATATTGGTGAAAATGCAAAGAGAATCTGAACCTATAGCTTCACAAAGATAAGCTAAAAAGAACGGAAAGCTTTATAGGTTGGGATTAGTACGGATATAAATAGATATGGAAAGTTAGCATAATCCGAACTAATGAAAAACAGAACTTATGCATTAAAAAAGAATATAAGACACATACATACGAGTGAATGATCATTGTTACTGAAATCAAAGCATATGTCAGATAAGAAACATATAAGTTCACATTGGTCAACATAGCAAAACCGTCATGCTGAACGACGTAGTTAAGATTAATTAACTGTATATGATTTACTCAAATTAAGATTCATGAGTGAGAATGGAATGAAGAACACATGCCAATTGCAATCAATTGATTATCCGATTAAGATGCACAGCTGAAGAAACAAAAACACCCAAACATGCCACAATTCTGATTCAACAATGCATGTCCAGTCAGATGCAGAAGTGAGAAGTTAGAGGGAAGAGCATCCGAGACATATCAGGGGGTTATTACTGAAGTAATAGATTAAACTTTGGCTCCCCTAAGATAGTGCGATCCTCTCGGTGATAAACTTCCCCTCATACGAGACAACCAGGAAAGAGGTTACGAGACATATAAGGGGGGTATTACTTGGATAATAGATAAAGCATTTTCTCCTCCTTAGATCATGTGATCCTCTCTATGGACATTTCCTGCTTAATATTTAGATCTTGAAAAATCGCTGTCTGTTATTTAAGTAACTTCACTTCAGAAGCTGAGCAGACGGCAACTGTGGTTTCATCCACCGGCAACCCGAGCTAACCCATTTCATTTCTTCAACCAGGCATGTTAATAGAACAATCAATATGAACAAATTAGAAACTATGTAGTAAGGTCAAGCATACCTAATTTTAAGAGAAGTTCAGACAATCTTGCATCAGGTAGGGGCTTGGTGAGTATGTCTGCAAGTTGATCATCCGCAGCAACATGTTCAAGTGATATGTGCTTTTTGAGAACATGATCTCGGATCAAGTGATACCTGACTTCAATGTGCTTTGTTTTTGGGTGCATGATAGGGTTGTTGCTGATAGCAATCGCACTGGTGTTGTCGCAGTATAATAGAACAGACGTCATATTGAAACCATAATCAGTAAGTTGACTTTCCATCCAGAGAAGCTGTGCGCAGCAACTCCCAGCAGCTATATATTCTGCCTCACCAGTAGAGGTTGATACAGAATTCTGCGTCTTACTGAACCATGAGATAAATCTGGTTCCAAGGAACTGACATGTACCACTAGTTCTCTTTTTGTCAATGCGACACCCAGCAAAATCAGCATCTAAATACCCGAACAAAGAGAAGTTGGACTTCTTTGGATACCAAAGTCCCAAATTCACTATCCCTTTTAGATACCGCAATATCCATTTCACATGAAGCATGTGTGACTCTTTGGGATTCGCTTGATATCTTGCACAAATGCACATTGCAAACATTATATCCGGGCGACTTGTTGTAAGGTACAGTAATGATCCAATCATCCCTCTGTATTCAATCACATTTATTGATTCTCCATTTAGATTAGGATCTTACTTGGCACTGACTGGCATGGGAGTCTTCACGGGAGTTGAGTTTTGCATTCCGAACTTCTTGATTAAGTTCCGTGTGTACTTCGCTTGGTTGATGAAGATTCCATCCTTCATTTGTTTAACCTCTATTCCAAGGAAGTACGTTAACTCTCTCATCATGCTCATTTCAAATTTGCCAGTTATCAACTTCGCAAACTCTTCACAAAGCTTCGGATTTGACGATCCGAAAATGATGTCATCCACGTAGATTTGTACGATCAGAGAATGAACTTTCTCTTTCCGTAGAAATAGTGTGGTGTCAATCTTCCTGGTTCCGAAATTGTGTTCGAGCAAGAATTCTATCGGTGTGTCGTACCAGGCTCTTGGAGCTTGCTTAATCCGTACAAGGCTTTCCGTAGTTTATATACCATATGTTCAGCCTTGTGTTTAATAAAGCCCGGAGGTTGTTCAACATAAACCTCCTTTTGAAGATCTCCATTAAGAAAAGCGCTCTTGACGTCCATTTGATAAAGCGTGAAGTTTTCATATGAAGCATATGGAGAACATTCGGATCACCTCAAGTCTACCTCTGGAGAAAAGGTTTCAGCCATAATCAATGCCTTCTTCTTGACTTTATCCTTTGGCTACTAGTCGTGCTTTGTTCCGGATTACTATTCGATTAGTCTCTAATTTATTTCGAACACACATTTAACTCCTATGACTTGTTACGATCTCGGCCTTGGTACTAATGTCCACATGTCGTTCCTCTTGAACTGATTAAGCTCTTCTTGCATAGCGTCTATCCAATTTGAATCTTGAAGAGCTTCATCCACCACCTTTGGCTCTATCTGTGAAAGAAAACAAGAGTAGAGACACAAGTTGGAAGTTGCTGCCCTCGTTCTGGTGGGTGGTTCCGAGTCCACCGATAGTTCTGCGCAAGTGGTGATGAGTAATAAACGCTTTGAAGCTCTGCCAGATCAGGTGGATCTTGTACATCGGTTGGTTGAGCTTCTTTCGGGCCAGTTGAGCTTCTTACGGGCCAGTTGTATCTGTATGATGAACAGTTTCGGAAGTACTTGGAGGTTCTTCGGCACTATGACTTTTAGTATTAACTGGTTCGGACGGACTTGAAGGTTCCTCGATGTTATGAATATCCGTATCAATTTGTCCGTAGTTGAGTGGAAGTCCTGATTCTGAATCTTATGAAGCATCATCAGTAGCATTTCTTGTTGCTTCACCAGTACTAGGTGATTCATCAGGAGTTATGGCAGAAACATGTCTGAACTGAGAATAGTCAATCGTGTCTGTATGATCCTGCACAATTGGATTTGAAGATCCTACACTTGACCAGTCAAGGTTAGATTCATCAAAATCAACATGGATAGATTCTTCAATTGTTAAATGTTTTCTATTGAAGATACGATAAGCCTTGCTATGTAAAGAATATCCGACAAAGATCCCATCATCAGATTTTGGCTCAAATTTACTCCGGGCTTCTTTGTCGTTGTTTAACACGTAGCAAGCACACCTAAAAGCTTTGAAATGAGAGATTGACGGCTTCTGTCTCTCCACATCTCATAGGGTGTTTTCATGGTAACCTTATTGATAAGAGTTCTGTTACCGAACATAGCATGCAATGGACATAGCTTCAGCCCATAAACCGAGAGGAAGCTTTGCTACTGCTAAGATTGATCTACTAGCCTCGACTAAAGTGTCGTTCTTACGCTCAACAACTCCATTTTTTTAGGAGTCCTGGGTGTAGGGAAGTCATGTTGAATGCCCTGTTCAGAACAATAGGATCTCATATCAAAAAAGTCAAATTCCATGCCATTATCACTCTTGATGCATTTAATGCTCAGTCCTTATGAATTGTTTATACAATTGAAGAGATCTACTAGATGTTCAAAGGTTTGATCCTTTGATTTCAGGAACATCACCCATGTATACCTGGTGAAGTCATCGATAACCACAAGGGTATATCTCGCACCGGCAAGAGAAGCAATAGAAATGGGACCACAGAGGTCCATATGAAGAAGTTGCAAAGGAGCAATTATTGAATTAACTAATTTGCTCTTAAAACTATGCTTGGTCCATTTGCCGAGTTGGCATTCTCGACAGAGAGTCTCTGGAGAATTTATGTTGGGGTAGACCATTGAACAAGTCAAACGACTCTAGTTTAGACAAAGTTTTAAAATTTAAATGTGCGTAACAGCTTGTGCCATAGCCAACTTTCTTCATCCGATGCTTTAGTGAAGAAGCATACGAGAGTCGGAAGAATTATTTCTTAAGACCACCGAGTATATGTCCCCATCTCTTAATCTAAATAACTTAATATCTCTGGATAAGTTTTCCACTAACTGTACAGGTGTTGGACATGAAGGAAACAAGAAATCCTTTGTTACATAAATTACTAACATTCAAGAGATTATGCTTCAAACCTTCGACTAGTGCAACTTTAGTAATTGATACACGGTCGTTGGTTAAAGTGTCATACCTGATCTTACCTTTGCTGTTGTCGCCATATGATACGGATAGGCCTCGTTTGTCAGTAACTTCAACGAGCAGAGATTGATCACCCGTCATATGTCCGGAGCATCCACTATCGAGGATCCACTTACTTCGATTGATCTTTAACTTCAAGTGGTCTGGCAATGCATTCTAGAGATGCTCTGGCAAGACAACAACTTACACTTTTGGTGCCCTAACTTGTTTCGGGCGGTTAAAAGAAACTGATGGTGTCAACGGTTCCAGATTTTGCTTTGTTAGGAACTTTAGCTTTCCAAGTTGACTTTACTTTGTTAGTGTCAGTTGCTTCTTTTATTTGAGTTTTCTTGGGAGAGTTACTCCTTTGAGATTTAGATTTAGATTTGCTCGAAAAACCCTTTTTGATGAATTGATCTTTATTAATATGAACTTGATTACAAAGCCAGTCATCAAATAGACTCTAACATTCATAGTGATAATGAGCTATTTATCTACAGATAGAACAGACACTATGATGCGGAGATGAAACAAGGGATACATGTTTCTTAGGTATTACAGATTTTCTACTCTGTTCCGTATGGCCTAGTCCTCTACGATTGGGTGACGCGCTCTTGGCTTTAGATGCGTCAGCCTTAGCCTTTCCTTTCTTTCTGGGTGTTATAGTTTCGGATTTAACTGCAAAAGCCTTCCCTTCATCGTTAGGTGCGGGTGCTACTACTTTGGGAACAACGATATGACCTCTCTTCCACCTGGTCATAAACTATGGTGCCACCTGAAATGAAACCATCCAACGGTTTAGATGTACTAACGGGATAAAGGTTGGTTAGTTTCCCAATGAAATCCAAGGGGCACTCAGTAGCTTGTGTGGAGGTTGATGGTTCGGAGCCAAGGCCAGGTTTAACTCGAATGTCATCTGGATCAATCCTAAACGTAGAGGCTATTTCCCCCGATTTTAACCAGTTATGATCTATTTCTTTTTCCTTTTCAAGTTCATTCTCGAGTCTTTTATGATTAACTATTAGGCCTGTTAAGTTGGTATTTAGCAAATGATTTTCAGTTCTAAGATCACGATACCAAGCCTCTTTACTTCTAAAGTCAGTTATGTCTTTTTCAAGTCTAGCAATAGTAAATTCAAGGCGTTTAGTCGACTTTCCATATCTTTGTACATTTGAGTAATTATTAGTCTCTCATTTTTTTGTGATCGATCACGTTCAGCGATAAGAGATTCTAATTTACTCATGAGCTCGAGATAGAAGGTACCTCAATATTTGCCATGAGCGGACGTTTGGCTTCGTGGTTGGCTCATCGTCAGAGGATTCCTCCTCTTCTTCTGAGCCACTAACGTACTTTTTGACGAATGCCTTCCTCTTGTCCTTGCTGCTTTTCTGAGGTGGAGCATCTGAGTTTAACCTTGTCACTTTTATCGTCCGTCTTTGATTTGGATTTAGAATCCTTGGCCCAGGTGACCGGTTTCCCACGGTTGTACCATTCTTGGGAACTCGACTCGATCGCTCCTTCCTTTTGGATGATGATGAAGAGCCTATTATGAATCCTTTTATGCTTTTTAGCGGGAATTGCTCAGAAAGATTTGACTAGAAGAGCTATTTCTTCTTCGCCATTAGAGTTAGAGTTCTACGACTCTTCCGTATCATCATTACGTAGTATCTTTGAGACATTCCATAGCTTTGAAAGCTACCCCCTTTTCTTTCCAAGCAATTTTCTCATCTCGGTCAGTGTATTTGAACCTGACCTCATGAGTCTATAGCTCTTTGTATAGTTCTTCAAGGGGAACATACTGCTAGTTCTTGTCGACTTGCATCTGGAGTACAGCTAGAGAAGTAGCAATTCGGCAAGGAGTGAAAAAACTTGTCATTGATTTAAAATTGAGTGTAGTGCTCATTGACATTTTTCAGCTCAAGCATAAGCTTGCCGAATCTCCGATAGATGCTCTCGAGGGATTCACCAGGTTTGTGATTGAAACTCTCAAAGTTCTTCCCGAAAGCCACGGATGACGTTTTGCATTTGGGACTGACTTCCCTCATAGAGGATTGTTAGTTTATCCCAGATAGCTTTCACCGTCGTGCAGCCCTGGACGTCCGTGAATGTCACGCCCAATTTCCTTCCACTTGGAATTGAGTAGTGACTGCCCATGCCCGCACCCGAAGGGACAAGGGGTTGGTGCAAGCACCTAAAAGGACTTCTAGCACGGGTGCTGTCCCAAACTGCACAATCAGGCTAACATGCCAAGGGGCATGCTCTGCTCCCCAAACCATGCACACAAACACAAATTGAATAACAACACCTCATTTTATTTCATTTCAAAGACTAAATGTTTATTACAACCCAGTCGGGGAAAAACCCCTATGACTTAGTTAAGCGGTCCACTATGACCCAAATCATGTCCTTTCTCCCAGAAGTGGTAGGAAGTCCCGTCACGAAGTCCATGGTAATATGCTCCCACTTCCACTCGGCCTACGGGTAAAGGCTGCAATTGACCAGCGGGTCATTGGTGTTCCGCCCTCACTTGGCCGACGGGTAAGGCACACTGGAAACAAACTCTGCTACACTCCGTTTCAGCCCCGGCCACGAACTGTGCGTGGAACGGCATGATACATCTTAGTTCCTCCTGGATGTACAGCCAAACGGGAATGATGAAATTCCCTCAGCACATCCTCACGCAAGGGAGGTGGTACTATCAGACGCCCCCGAAATTTCAGCTCATGCTCAACTCCTTCTGTCCAGTCCTCTGACAGCTCTCCGGCCTCTATCTGGGCCCGGATCACCTCACGATCTCGTCGCCAACTGTCCCTCACGGACACGCTGATATAACTCGGTATCACGGTGAGAGGACACAGGATAGCTCCCTCACTTCGCTGAGCAAGTTGCACTGAAGCACCGCCAACTGCTCCATCATTTTCCATTCTCTCATGGAAACCTCGGCTTTCCCTTTTCACTTGGCGCGTCGGCTACTAAATTTCCCTTCCCAGGCGTGTAGGAGAGTGTGAAGTCAAACATTTGCAGGTACTCTACCCACCTCCGTTGTCGTAAATTTAGGTCTCTCTCGGGTAAAGATATACGTAGGCTTTTGTGGTCAGTATATACCACAAATTTCTCTCCCAGCGAGGTAATGTCGCCAAGACTTTAGGGCAAAAATAACTTCCTGCTAACTCCAGGTCGTGTGTTGGGTAGTTTTGCTCATGGGACTTCGGCCTGTCGTGAGCCATATGCTATGACTTGGCGTTCTTGCACGAGAACACACCCCAGTCCAACGCGAGACGCATCACAATACACCTCGAATGGCACTCCCTCCTGCGGTAGACTCAACACCGGTGCGGTAGTCAGGCGAGTCTTCAACTCCTAGAATGCCTGCGGCACTTGTCAAGTCCACTCGAATTTGGCTCCCTTCCGTGTAAGAGCTGTCATGGGCGCCGCCAACCGAGAAAACCCTTCCACAAAACGCCGATAATACCCCCGCCGGACCCAAGAAACTCCGGATCTCAAAAACATTTGTGGGCCTCTTCCAAGATGCTACGGACTCAATCTTGGTTGGGTCCACTCTAACTCCTTCGGCGGATACCACATGCCCAAGAAAATGCACCTCTCGCATCCAAGTCACACTTGCTAAATTTAGCATACAAGTGATGATCTCGTAGCGCTCGGCACCACGGCCAAGTGCTCCTCATGCTCGGCTTGGGTTTTGGAGTACACAAGGATGTCGTCAATAAATACCACCACGAAGGAATCCAGGTATGGGGCAAATACGATTCATTAGATGCATGAACACACAGAGGTGCGTTCGTGAGCCCAAAAGGCATCACTAACCACTCATAGTGTCCGGTATCTGCACCTAAACGCCGTCTTAGGGATGTCTTCGCTCTGACCCTCAATTGATGATATCCCGAACGCAGATCGATTTTTTGAGAACCACCGTGCTCCACTCCGGTGGTCGAATAAGCCATCAATCCACTGCAAAGGGTACTTGTTCTTTTACCGTTACTTGATTCAGCTTCAGATAATCAATGCAAAGTCACAACGAACCATCGCACCTTCTTAGCAAACAAGACCGGTGCACCCCAAGGTGAGGTACTAGGACGGATAAAACCTTTATCTCCCAATTCCTTTATCTGCCACGAAGCTCCCGCAACTCGGCGGGTCCCATCCGGTATGCTACTTGTGAGATGGGTCCCACCCTCTGGCAACGGTTCAATCGTGAACTCGATACTTACGTGTGGAGGCAACTCCAACAACTCCCAGGAAAGACATCCTGGAAATTTTTTGACAACATCTGGCCACACCCTTTCTCTAAGTTACCTTCCTCCTCAAAGGTTAGGGTGGCAAGCCTATGGGTAATATTGCCCCATAGCTCCCTCGTCGGTCCAGCTCTCCCAGCATCTACATCCCATTCACCCACTAGGGTACGGGAAGATCCTGTGGGTGTAGTAAACGATACTCGTCGCCTATAGCAGTCAATCTTAGCTATGAAAGGCCATTAACGATCCATCCCCAGAATCAAACTAAAGGTCCTCATGGGCATTACGTACAAATCAAATGAGAGGTCAACCTCTCCTATCGTAAGCGCACACTCTCGACACATTTGGTGGATCAACTCCACACCTCCCATTGGGGACTCGACCCTCAGAGGTCTATCAGCCTCCACACAATCAAGTCCAAGGCACTCCACCAAGGACTTAGCAATCAGGGAGCACGAAGCTCCGGTATCAAACAATGCAGCAACAACAATGCGAGATATTAGAATAGTACCTCGAACCACCGAAGGTCCAGCTCCACCTTCCTCGGAGGGTGATGGTAAATCCTCCATTTCGAGTGGTTACGAGGTAAGCGCAACACTCTGCCTTGGCTTGCCCCACCACTAGCCTCACTTGCCTTCCCTTTTGCTCCTGCTGCGGTCCACCGGGGACGCCCCTCCGATCCTCCTTGTGGTTGCCTCTCCCCTTGTGGCCTAGTGTGGCGGAACCGGCCGACTGGCCTGCCACGAATGTCTTGGCTTAGGGGTGGGCCTGAAAGTGGGTCCCACCTGCTCCCTTGTGCTAAGCTTCCCGGCTCCCGGTCGTTCCCCTTCTTTGAAACACACCTTGCTGATGTGTCCCACCTTCCCACAGCTATGACACGTCAAGTGCTGCTTGGGGCACTCACGTTTGACGATGCCCTGACAGGGCCACAACAGGTACACCCGCTTGGGAAGTTCCCGGCCAGCACTCCCTTGTCCTCCAAAGTAACGGGATCCGGGCGGAGCCATTGAAGCTTGGCCCCCATCCTTGGGAAAAGTCCCACTCCCGGGCTCAACCTTCGCCTCTTGGTTTCACCGTGCTTGTCGCGCGCGCTCGCCCCATCCGCTCCTGGCGAGCTTGTCTTCCCTCCTCTAATCTCTCTCAACAATCTTGGCGGTGTCCATAACTTCAGCATAGGTCTTGATCCGGCAGCATCTCCACCCTTTGCTTCAGGGCAGGTTTGAGACCCATGGTAAACTTATGGGCCTTCAGGGTCCTCCCTTGATATTGCTTCTGGAGCAAACCGACTCAGCCCCCGGAAATCTCGCTCATACTGCCCTCTTGAGCGCGATCCCTGCCAGCCGCTGAACTCCTCCCGCTTCGCCACCGCAATGACTCGGAAAGAACTCCTCATGGAATAGTTGGAGGAACTCATTCCAGGCCATAGTCTCCATGTCCCGGCTTCTGAGATGCTAAGCCACCATTCCAAGGCTTCCTCCTCCAAGCTGCTGGACTGCTAGTCTCACTTTGTCTTCCTCCCGGGGTCGAAGAAAGGAGAACACATGCTCGATCCGCCGCAGCCAGTGCTCTGCTCCTAGAGGGTCGGCTCCTCCCTTGAACCTTGGTGGATGTTCCTTTCGGAACTGCGTCAACACGTCTCCCTCTTCCCCGCCTCACCGGCACTTCCCGCCTACACGGAGGTTCCGCCTCACGGGGTGGAGGGGGTGGCACTGACTGTCGTGCCATCATCTCCTGACGCACCTCGCTAGGATCTCTCCCCCGAGGTCCTCACGCATGCCTTGCACGTTCTCACTTAGGGCCGGACTTGGGCCATGATCCGCTCAGGGGATCATGCGCCCTCTACACGCCGTCCTCTTCCCTCTCCAGCACGGGCGGAAGATTCATCTTCTACAACCTGGAGTAGCTCGGGTTACTCTCCTAGGAGGCATAGTCTACATAATTTAAACCAAACTAGGATCGGCTTCTCTCAAGCTCTACGCACCCTCATCCCCATGGGCCATGAGGTACTCAAGCAACATTTTACATTTAAACACACGGAAAATCACGAAGTACACGACAGCAATTCATAGCAACAAGTCTCACGAGAAAATCACCGAATTTCACAACAATAAAATTTTATTTTTAGCAACAAGTTTCAGCAACATAGCATGTCTAATCACAATACTAAATACTGAAATTAAACTAGTGCCCTAATGCCAATGCATGTATGCACCCTCAACCCAAATGCAAATGCCCTACTCCTTGGTCTAACTACCCCGAGTACACCCCCAGAAAACCAGATAGGACCACGTTGATCAGGCGTGTCCTATGCGCTCCTAAGAGTCTCGAAGTAGCCGGAGCCTCCCCACTATCCTAGGTCCACCAGACCATGAACTATCGCTCCGATACCATATTGTCACGCCCCAATTTCCTTCCACTTGGAATTGAGTAGTGATCGCCCATGCCCGCACCCGAAGGGACAAGGGGTTGGTGCAAGCACCTTAAAAGGACTTCTAGCACTGGTCTTGTCCCAAACCTGCACAATCAGGCTAACATGCCAAGGGGCATGCTCCTGCTCCCAAACCATGCACACAAACACAAATTGAATAACAGCACCTCATTTTATTTCATTTCAAAGACTAAATGTTTATTACAACCCGTCGGGGAAAAACCCCTATGAAGCCAGGTGTCTGTTACAAATAAAACCAAACCAAATTCCGAACATAAAACCAAAGTACAACAAAGGAAATAGCATAAACTCCCAGCCCCGGGGGCCTAGCTCCTCAGCCTTCACCTACCGCCTACTAAACCCTACAAAAGAACAGTTTATAGGAGGGGTGAGCAAACCATAGCTCAAGAGGGATCCAGTCTCTCCCGGACCCGTCCCGCTCTACAACATGCATGATATGTGTATGCTTGTGCTCGTGTCGTGCCTAAGGCTAAAGCAGCAAACATCACCCAAGAAACACTCTTTACCGAGCCCGCACTAGAGGGCAGAGGACACCCCGCCACCACGGCGACATGACATACCACATCCAAGCGAATGTTGCATGGACACCAATGCAACATTTTCCACCCGAGTCGAGATATGGTCAACTACCTCCTTGGGCGCCATACCTACCCTCGGGAATGGGTGTAGACTTAGCCCACCGTCGTGAGTGCTACACCGAGACTCAGGACCACGTCCTGGCCAAATCTCAAAGGGGTCTCACTATTGTGCCCTGGCCCATATCTCACTCGGTCTCAAACAGATCAACGAACAAGATAGCATTACATCTCAACATGTAAACTCAAGACAACATTTACACTTTCTCTCAGAAGGACCAACATGGTCGGATACAAGCTAAACACATCAGCCTCATAGGCTTAAAATCAAATACAAATCAAACACAAGACACATCCACACAGGTATATCATCAAACACCCATATATAAGGTCTCACAGGCATTATATTGAATACATGGCATACGAGGCCTCACAGACATTTTATCAAATACATAGTGTGCAGGCCTCACAGACATTTTATCAAACACATGGTGGGCATAAACAAACCCAGAAAATCCTCAAGACAAATTTAACATCAGAATCAACAGAACATGCCACTAAAGGCCAACATCCATATAGGAGATCACACCTATATGGATTTATATATATATAGGTGAATATCCTAGAACAGAGGGGAGTTAGGAAGAACATGAATCCCTACCTCTCAGGCTCTTGTCCTATCCTCTACGCTAGACACCATCCAACGCCGCGAACCACCACGGCAACCGCCTGGGAGATCCTCTCTCTCTCTCTCTCTCTCTCTCTCTCTCTCTCTGCAGTATGCAGCAAAGAAGAACACAAGAACCCTAAACTCAAACTCAAGCCCTCATTATATAGACACTACCCACATCAAAACGACGTAGTTTTGATTAAGTAAACCCAGGATCAAAACGACGTAGTTTTGATCACACTAGTTAGCACCTTTCCGCACCCATATAGGCCAAAATACTCAGAATTTCAACATGGTCCTTTGGAGAAAGATCATTAGAATGTCAAAACCAAGGGAACCATGCAAAAATATGGTGCACGCCAATTTGCACGTGAATTCCCCAATTCACGTGCAACTCTATATGCACTCCAAATGCTCTCAAACTTCACCCCTAGCCTCCTTGCATCATTTAGAAGACAACCACACTTGCACGTGAATTGGACCCATTTCACGTGCACCTCACATACATGTCCGTTTGGCCTGAAACTTCTGTGGTAGATAGAGGACATCATTCTAAGCATATTTCCTTTTGCACGTGAATTCATTTGAGCCCATTCACTAAGTCAAAATCTAGAAAAACTCTACTCAGAAGGCAAAACTGTGACTAACTCAAGGTACGGGTCCTTACAGTGAAAGCCTCGGAGTCCAAAGACGATGTTACGTACACTATAGCCTTTTCGCTAGCACATTGCGAGCTCTTTCGTCATTAGTGAGTTCTCGTATCCATCTTTGGCCTCTAACTCCATGTTCTCCGATAGTCATCGGAATAGGTAGCTCCTGGTGCAGACATGGCCACATGAGATGATCGGGACATACCATGAACATTCTCTTGCGAGCTTTCCATTAGGAGAAAAACTTAGGTGTGAACTTTGGCAATTTAATCATAGTGGAACCAAAACTCCGTGGTTGAGGAGCAGCGGTAGTAACAGGTTGAGGTGGATCGACATTTTCACTCTAGCTCCGATTGGGGAGGGGCTCTTGTGCACCTTTAGAGTTAAAGCGAGTATCAACTAGACATGCTTCTTTCCTCGGCCATTTGATGAGAGAGAGGAAGAGTGAGATCTCTACTTGTGAGCGGTTAGCGGTTGCTCCGATACCACTTGTTGGTCCCTAGAGCCTAGAGGGGGGTGAATAGGCTCTTCTCGAAACTTTTTTCTTACTCTTTGGCACAACACTTATCTGGTTAAGAGATACAATCAATGTAGAAGATAACCGGATAGTGGAATTATTTTATTTTATTATCAACTGATAAGTACAACAAAATAGAAGCAGATTAAAGCTTTTAGATATGCTCTAAAACTCTCTTACACTCTGTTTACAAATGACTCATACACTAGCCTCAATGATCTCAATGAGCTCTTGTACATACATGCTTATTACAAACTCACGAACATCAACACTAGAAATATACAAGTGTTATTATATAAAGAGACATCCTTGAGAGACAATCTTGGAACTTGTTCTTCCGAGCAATATGCAGTATTGACTGTCCTCGGAATTCTCTTTGCCTTGAATACTGCGAATGTGGAGCTCAAGATCTTGGGTTTGTAAAACATAATTGTCTTTGTGAGTACCCAAGTGCAGTTAAAATTGTGTCCACATATCTGTGTGATCCACGTGTAAGATGCTTTAGGTTATCGATGAGTTTGTCTTATATCGGGATACAATGAGCTGGTGACTTTGAATACGAAGAGATAAGTTGAAGTAGCGTCTTCTTAATCCATTGTAAGGTTCCTTACTCTGTGTTAATGAAGTTCAGATCCTTACTCTATGTCAGTGGTTGCTTACTCCGTATCAATTCGATCGGAATCCTTATTCGGTGTCGCGCATTCTTACTCCATATAAATGAGAAGGACAGAGAGCTTACTCCGCATCAATGCTTCCTTACTCCGCAAGAGTTCCTTACTGCATGAGTTAAAGGATCGGATGACTTAGTCCGTGTCAGCACATCCTTACTCCGCATAAGTAATTGGTTCGATTCCTTACTCCATATCTAGTTTCCTTACTCCATGTGAACAAAGGACTCGGGTCCTTATTCCGTACAAGTACTTCCTTACTCCCTATCTATGAAAGACTCGGATCCTTATTCCGTGTCTTCTTATCCTTAGTCCACTTGAGTGGAAGACTTAACTTTTCATTCCACGAAGACTTTCTCTTACTCCGTGCGAGTTATAGAAGAGGATTCTTACTCCGCATCTATTTGAATTAGTCTGCTTAAAGTGTTAGATCCAGATTCCTTAGTCCGTAGCTTTAGGTGATTAGTCCACACGAATGATTCTTATTCCGTATAAAGTATAGACTTGGTTATTTACCAAGTGTTTGATGATACTCACTCTTGTCCAGATCAGGATTATGTATCCTGTCCTTAGCTTTGCTCTCACGAGTGAAGGTCCGGATTAATATCATATTATCTGCAACAACTTAAGATAAAACATGCAATGTCACAAATCAAATTACATAGGGTTTTATTCGTATCATCCAAATTCTAGGTTTGATCCAACATATATATATGTAAATCGATATAGGTGTGACCTCCTATATGAATGTTGGCCTTCAATGGCATATTTTGTTTGGATATGATGTTGAGTCCGGGGTCGGGGGATTCCGGGTTCGTTCTCCGGCCAGAGGACCCTGGGGGCCATTGGGGCGTCTGCGCTGTTCGTTCCGTGGTTGAGATCGTTAGAGTTAGTCCTGCGGTAGGACTGCATGGGGAAACCTTAGAGTTTTCGAGGTAGTTATGTTGATATAAAAATTATGTTTGATAAGATAACTATGTGGATATGATAATTATGGATTGTGTGTGGATTGTTGGATAGATGTATATATCTGATGTGCTGTGAATGTGATTATGTGTGCTATGTGGTTATGATAGCTGTGTGGTCGTGGTTATGGAAGCTTGTGTGGCTGTGGATGTGTGGCTGTGGGTTATACTTGCCCTTGTGGCTTGTTTGTATTGACATATTTTTAAATGTTACTTATACCTGTTTATATATTATTGCCACAACACTACACTTGTGCACGTCTTCATGTATATGCTAGGAGCATGGGATGAGTTGGGGAGACTTGATCCCTACTGAGCTTTGTTGCTCACCCCTCCTCTCGTGTTTGGTTTTCTTTTCAGGGACCTACATGCGTTAAGTGGGGACACCAAGGTGGAAGACCGCTTACCTTTGTTGCTTTGTTTAATGTTCTTTTGTGTTATGTTATTTTGTGGGACCTTTGTAACCCTAGTGAGGAAAGATTGTAAAAGGGATTTGACCGAAATAAAATATATGTTTCTGTCTTGTGGTTATCTGTTGTGCATGTGTGTGATGTCCTGTGTGGAATTATTTATCCTAACCCCTTGCCCACCAAGTGGGTAAAGGGGAGTCACGAACCGGTTTCCTCAGGTTGGAAATCCGGGGCGTGACACCGTGCCACCTCTGCCGATCTAACCCTTGCACAAGCTTTTACGCCAAGAAAGCTTGCTTTATTTTTGTATACTCGAGTGTATCTTATGTTAAGTACACTAAGTAACTGTATTGTCATCAGTACTTGTACACTAAACTATTTTTCCCTATCTCTCGTGTATTTGTTTCTTCCCTGTTACTTGGTGGCTCTCTTTTTGACACTCGCTTTTCTATGTTTTCTTGCTCCCCTATGGTTCTGGTGCTTGTTCCTCACCCAGAAACGGGGAGTATGTCGTAGGGGGAGCAACCTCGTAGGGGGAGTATGTTTTAGGATAACCTTGTATTGGGGCTGGGCTTTAGGCTTTAGTTCTCTGCAAATTTACACACCCCAAAACCTAACTTTTTCTACCATGCAATGATTTGTAATAACTAAATTGAATTGCTTAAACCATCTCGAAGCAGATTAGACGCACAGACCTCAGGATTTAAAACCGTTTACAGCTTACATAAAATAGGGGGAGATTGTTGGGAACTATAGGATTTGATGAAGCTGTCAATAAACTTTCAAGTCTGACTCGAAGATCCGAAGGTATCGTAGCCGAAGAGTCGAAGCTCGTAGAAGTAAATCTGTCACTAAACATACTGACAAGAGACTCGTAGACTCGTAGGGCTTGGAGACTCGAAGCAAGTAAGTGACAGAAAAACATGCGACTCGTAGATCAGCAGGGTCGAAGATCATAGAGTTGAAGTTCGGAAAATGATTAGTCACTACATTTAAGATTAAACTCGCTGACTCATAAAGTCGAAGAATGCTCAAAAGAAGTCACTAGACAGTGATCGACTCGAAGACTCGAAGCCCGTAAAATGAGAGTCCTTATATAGCTGAGATAATTAACAGAACCTAAACTGCCACTGAAACTCGAAGACTCATAGGGTCATAGAGTTGTAGTCATGAACACTGCTAATAAACAAAGTGGAGAAAAATAGACTCAAAGATCAAGGTGGAAGAGTCCATGCAATATAAATTGACAAACAAAAAGATAACTATTATTCGTAGGGTCGTAGACATAAGGGTCAGAGAAATTGGGACAGTTAACCCAAAGAAATGGTCAGACACTAAAGACTCGAAGATCTTAAAGGCTAAGAGCTACAGCGGAAGAGTCGCAGCCATAGAGTCATAGGGTCAAAGAACCATACATGGTTGAAGAGTGACATCATTGCTTAATGTAAACTGAGAGACTCAAAGGTTCGCAGAACCAGGGTCGAAGACTGCAGACTAGAACAACGGGTAGATTCAACAAGCTCACGAAGTCACTCTAAGGGCCATTCAGAGAGTCTAAAACTCGAAGAGTTGTAGACACGTAGTTTGTAGAGTGATTCATACATTTAATCTAACTCGGACTCCATCCATGAAGACTCGAAGATATGTGAGTCGCAGACTCACAGGAATTCCCAGTTGAAGCCGGAAATAACAATTCACATCTATTGATGGATCAATCTAAATCTTCGAGTCACCAAATCTTCGAGCCACCTACCTTCGAGGCAAACTTATTGCCCTAAGCATATCCACTTAGTGATATCTTCTGCTAGGGTTTGTACAATAAGCCTGCGCCGTTCTGAGCAATTGAGCGCATTTAATGGCACATTAATTACTGCCAACCACCATCGATAGATGAATAGCCAAGATCAACTGAAGTAGTATGGGCATGCAAATACACAGTATGGGTAACAGATCGTCACGCCCCAAATCCTGGAAAGAACGGAACTAAGAGTGTGACTTCCCCATGCCCGCACCCGAAGGGTCAAGGGATTGGTGACTAGCACCAATATGGACTACACAGCGGGTGTCGTCCGCGATATACCTGTACAATCATACATCATGGGTATTCCTGTACATTCCCACATGCTATGTAGTTACGGAAATAATTTATTTCTAGCAGAGTCATGCCATAAGTCCAATACAACTTTCACGGACCCTCGTCCGGATATCCAAATAACAAAAACCAATTACGTCTTACAAAATTCATACACAAAGTTATAATCAAATGTGAAATAAATAACAATTAACCCAGATCAGCCTCTAGCGAGTAAGTCGATACCTGAAACATGTCAATAAAGTAGGGGTGAGCACAAGTGCCCAGTAGGTGATCTCCATCTCCTCACCATCCTATAACATGAAATCCTAAGTCTACATGATCAGTGTATGCTTGTGTCAGTGCAGTGTCATATTCTATCACAATAAGCTTACATTCAATTACAAATAAAACATCACATACATTACATTTCATCCATTAAAGGTTCGCACCGGCAATCCAACCATCCACAGGATCCCCGCTACCAACTCCAAGAATCGCAGTTACTACTAGATAGCCATATGTGGGACTGCGGTGTCCCTAACAATAACCTGCCACATATGGGACCTGGGTTAACCAGCCACATAGGGGACCTGCGGCCTCTTGCCAGCCCTATATGAAGATCTCCATATCGATTAGTGAAGCCTTGTATGGATAAACTACAGAAAGCCTTGTATGGATTATAAACTGTGAAGCCCAGTTACTACCAGTTACTGGGCACATATGGAATATAAACTACAGAAAGCCTTGTATGGATTGAAACAAGCTCCAAGAGCCTGGTACGACACCTGTCGGGAATTCTTGCTCGAACACAATTTTAGAAAAGGGAAGATAGACACCACATTATTCCTACGGAAAGAGAAGGGTCATTCTCCGATCATACGGATATATGTGGACGATATCATTTTCAGATTCTCAAATCGAAGCTTTGTGAAAGAGTTTGCGAAGTTGATGACCGACAAGTTTGAAATGAGCATGATGGGAGGATTATCGTACTTCCTTGGAATAGAAGTTAAACAAATGAAGGATGGAATCTTCATCAACCAAGCTAAGTACACGTGACTTAATCAAGAAGTTCGGAATGCAAAACTCAACTCCTGTGGAAGACTCCCATGCCAATCAATGCCAAGTTAGATCCCGATCTCGACAAGAAAATCGGTAAA
The DNA here is from genome assembly GCA_023512835.1 of Taxillus chinensis. Taxonomy (NCBI): domain Eukaryota; kingdom Viridiplantae; phylum Streptophyta; class Magnoliopsida; order Santalales; family Loranthaceae; genus Taxillus; species Taxillus chinensis. Next base: position 47,953,749 of record CM042085.1, read on the forward strand.
TGTGACTTAATACGAGGGGATGATAGGATCATTGCGTACACTACAACAAGTCACCCGGATATTATGTTTACAACTTACATTTGTGCAAGATATCGGCGAATCCCAAAGAGTCACACTTGCTTCATATAAAACGGATATTGTAGTATCTCAAAGGGACAATGAATTTGGGACCTGGTATCCAAAGGAGTCCAACTTCTCATTATCCGGATATTTCGATGCTGATTTTGCAGGTGTCGCATCGACGGGAAGAGCACTAGCGGTACTCGTCAGTTCCTTGGAAACAAATTGATTTCATGGTTGATAGAAAGCAGAATTCCGTATCAACCTCTCTATCTGAGGCGGAATATATAGTTCTTTGGGAGTTCTTTGTGACTTCTCTGGATGCAAAGTCAACTTACTAACTATAGGTTCAACATGACATCGAGATATGTCTCGGATGCTCTTCCCTCTAAACTCTCACTTTTGGATCTGACTGGGCATGCATTGTTGAATTGAAATTGTGGTGTGATTGAATGTTTTTATTTCTTTAATTGTACATTTTAATATGATAATCAGTTGATTGCTATTGGCATGTATTCTTTAATCCATTCTCACTCATGAATCTTAATTTGGGCAAATCATATAGATTTAATTGATCTTAGGTACGTTATTCAGCATAAAGGTTTCGCTATGTTGACCAATATGAACTTATGTGTTTCTTATTTGACATATGCTTTGATTTCAGTAAAAATTATCCTTAACTCGTATGTATGTGTCTCTCGCATTCATTTTTTAATGCATAAGTTCTGTTTGTCTTTTATTTTAGTTCGGATTATGCTGACTTTCTGTATATGTTTAAATCCGTACTAATCCCAACTTGTTAAGTCTTCTGTTCTTTTAGTTTATCTTTGTGAAGCTACGGGTTCAGATTCTCTTTGCATTTTCACTGATAAATATCTTGTCTGATGTCTCGGATTTGAAGTGTTGTGGTACTTCTTTTCTCTCCAACTTCAAGACAGCAAAGGAATCTATTCTTCTCTTACAGCAACTGTTTTTACGGACTCGGTCTATTGTTCATCTGGATATTCTTCTACGGATTATCTTTACCCCGGATGAAATTTGGTTCAATTCCTCCTAACTCTTGGAACTCTCAAATTGCGATAAACAAAGTTTTATCTTACATCACGTATTTTTAAGGAGGGATAATGATGGTCCATTAAATGCATGTCTTGAGACGGGCAATTAGTCACTTTATTTTTCGAAAGAAGGCAAACAACTGTCATAAATGCTTGGTTATGCTGCCTCCACGTCATCTTTTTACTCGGGGGAACTAACTATCAAGTTTAATGACATCGATTGTCGGGCGGTTCCACTGTTCATTTCACTTAAACCCTAGACCTGCCGACATCCACTGGCCCGTAATATATATCATAAGCCTTCACGCAAAGAGTGACTTATCACTCTCATATTTCATAGTCGCTCTTCCTTTTTCTCAAACCCTAAATTTCCTTTCCCTTCTCTGCATTCATCTCAAATGGCACCCAAGACCGCTCTTTCCGGCGTTAATCCCGGCCATCTGGTTGATTGGCCTTCCATATCTAATCCTCTAGCGTGGTTTCTAGAGCTTCGTCCCTTACTGGAAGTAAGCCACATCCTCAACCTGGTCTCTGTCCCCATTGATCTCCTTATCGACGTATAGCTGAGTTCTACCGGAACATTCGCTGCACCACCGACTCCATCCGTTCCACCATTCGGCGTGAATCCATAGTCATCACCCCAAACATTCTTCGCACCGCTTTCAATCTCCTCTCCGGTCCTCATCAGCGCTCGGATCTAGAGCAAATGGCAGCTTCCATGGGCTGTACATACAAAGGGAAGGAATATAAGGTGAAATCCTTTCAGGGTCGCTACAAATGTATGGTGACCATCCTGAGCCGGTGTCTTCTAGCTCGCACAATAGCCCTAGACTCTGTCCTGTATGACCTGCTACTGGCCATGTACGGAGTCTTTGAGGGTCTCTCAATGGATTAGGGGACTTTCTTGTTCTGGCTACTAGGGAACAACTCGAAAGAATCAATCCTTTCAGTGGATACTTAGCATCATTTTCCAGCACCTGCGTCCGTCCCACTTCAACGGACATGGTGTCATCCCCTTTCCCCAGGCCTTCTACCTTCATCATCTTATGCTTGATGGGAATCTGACTGCCCGCTGGCCCTCTGCTACTATCCTCCTCCTCCCTGCTCCGGAACAATAGGGTAGCTCGGTTGGTGACCCAGCTGACAGCTCTGCCCCCTGAAGTTAGCTCTGCCCACCAGTCCTCACGAATTCGGTCCGTAGCTACACCCTCCATCTCCCAAGGCTCCCAGTACAGCATTCACGCAGACCCATCCGAGGTTGTGGGGCCGTCTCAGCTAATTTGTCCTCCGGCTGATTCTCCAGCACCCTCTGCTACTGATGTCCCCGCACCTGATTCTCCCCTTATGTTACTATTATTGCTGATCTTTGCTGTTGCGGCGGCAATGGGCGATGTCCCGTCCTCTCCTCCAGAAGCCCCTTTGCCCCCGCTTCCTCAACCTCCAGACTACCTCAACCATCTCCCTGCCGACACCATAACGGACCTATTGTTCCATTTCAGCCTCGCCTACACAACCACTAGCCCTGACAATGACCTCCGGGTATATTACACTCGACACACCAAAACCCCAGAGGAAATGATCATCTGGAACCTGGACCACGGCTTCCTTACGCCGGCCAACATTCCTGACATCCCATTTATCGTTACCTCCCGGACCGGCCCATGACGCACGGGTTCCTTCCCCTATTGAGGCCGATCTTTGTGATCTCCGCACAACCGGACCGACATGCCCAAGCCCCGAGCACCCAAATTGCCGCCATCGCCATCAAGGTTGATGCTCTCGGTGCCCAACTCCTCTCCGCCTTAACTGACTCTTCCACTTCCATCGAGCATAAGATGGATCTTGTCGCCTCATCCATGCATTCCTTGTCAACCTCATTCACGGACTTGGCGCATACGTTGGCTCGTCCTCCTACCACTCCTCGGTGATCTGCCAAAATGGGGGAGAGAATGTCATTTGATTCTCCTACATCCTCAGCTCCTGCTGGTAAGCGGCCTACATCTACACTGCTTTTGGGAGTACCCATCCCCAAACGCAGCCGCTTCTCTCAGCCCATCTCCTCAAGTGCAGCTCCTCCTTCAACCTCTCCATCCATGGCTGTCACCTTTCTCCCATCATATGTGGATTGTGATCCTCATGATGCGGATGGAAGTGTTTTCAATAAGACGGCTAAGTATGTCACGTCTGCTCGCCGAGCAAAGATGTACATCCGATATGTATCCCTTCTCCCCGAAGATATTCGGACTACGTTCGGAGAAGCACCTATTTACCACGGATGATATAGACAACTTCTCTCGGATAGTAAAGATGGAGATGAGGCTATTTCCGTCTGTACAAGGATGGACACTTGTCCGACATCTTGCCATATTGGTCCGAGGGCTATCTTTCGAAGTAGCCCACATCCGGACCTTCGTTGACAAGCTGGCTGAGGATAACAAGCCATGGAAAAATCTTTCCTCCATCCTCATTCCGTACCGGGTCAAGACGCCACACTTTATGCTGATTGTCTTTCTAATTCCGTCCAAAGGATGCTCCTAATTGATTCTCACCAAGTTGTGGATAACAGAGTCAGAAAAGATCAACTGGAGCCACTACGTCTTTGACTGACAGAAGCAGTAAAGCAATCTGGGGTTTATCAAGAAATGGGCCAAACTCCTTTAGCTCCTACTAAAAAGTTGAAGGCGGCGATCCGGAGCAAGAAGCAAATGCCCCAACAGCCTAATGAAGATAGCCTGTGGAGCCTTTGTTTATTTCTTCATCAAATCTTTCATAAGGGTGGATGAAGACGGAACAACATCCATAACTATACGATGGAGTAGACAATGGAGCTTTGAGAGAAGGCAACAACAATGATCTTCAAGTATAGTAATCCTTATATACCTTAATGTAAAAATTCATGTATCAAGGCTGAATTTTACTTTTGTTGCTGACTTAATGGAATATGGAAGTTATCTTTATTTTTGTATGTTATCTTTTTGCTTCGCTTACTAGATCAGATTACAAAGGGTTTTGGCATATCCATAATTGGGGGAGATTGTTAGATCAAGTTATCGCATTCAAAGTAATCAGCTCGCTGTATCCTGGTGTAAGACAAACTCGTTGAAAACCTAAAGCATCTTACACGTGGATCCCACGGATATGTTAATATAACTTTAACTACACTTGGGAACTCGCAAAGACACTTATACTTTAGAAACCCAAGATCTTGAGCTCCACATTCACGGAATCAAGGCAGAGAGATTTCGAGAACGATCAATGCCGCATGTCGCTCGAAGAACAAGTTCCAAAGATGTTTTTCACGGATGGCTATATATATTGACACTTGTATATTTTTATAAGTGCGTAAGAATAGAGTGCTTAACTGTGTGTATGCGCGTGTATGTACAAGAGCTTATAGAGATATTATTGGCTAGTGTGTGAGTAATTGTAAACAGAGTGCTTGAGAGTTTTCAGTAGATTGAAAAGCTTCATTAGCTTTAATCTACTATATTTTGTTGTATTTATCTCTTGATAATAAAACAAAATACTTCCACTATCCTGGTTATCTTCTACATTGACTCTATCTCTTAACCGGATAAGTGTTGTGCCAGAGACAGTGAAGAGTTTTCGATTAGAGTCTATTCACCCCCTCCCAGGCTCCCAGGGACCAATAAGCTTCCTCTTATCCTCTCCTTCACATCGCCCATTGTTGTCTGGGCTTGTTACCGATTTTGAATTCAGTTGTATCATGTTTTAATCTATGAGTCATCATGGCACAAATGCTCACACAAAATATTTACATGTGAAATATATATGAAACACAAAATATAAAGTTGTCACCAAACAAATTACCGGTGTTATTGGTCACCCAAATGACCTATGGGTCTAATAAAAAAGGATCGAGAGTTGATTACGTGTAGAAAATGGTAAAATATTTTTATATCCCCACAACGCTCAAAGATTGCTACTTAGTCTTGGTTTATGAGAGTTTGCTTTGTTTATGTTTTTTACTTTCTTTTACTTAAAAATGCATTTAATTTTAAAAGAGAGAGATGTAGGATTAATGTCACGCCCCGAAATTCCTTTATCATAGAATCGGTTCGTGACTACCTATGCTTACACCCGGAGAGTCAAGGGATTGGTGTAAAACACGTCAATGAGACGGTAATATGGGTGTTGTCCGAAGTCCACCTTTATAGACTATACATAGCGGGGGTATACAATCGTCTACCCACATGATCATTTGCCACAAACCACAAACATAAATCGCATTCATCCAAAAACCTTTTTAAGGGTAAACACAATACAATTGTAAAAACTAGTATTTGGGTAGTGTTGAGAGATAGCCATTATATGGGATGCAACTATCTAGATGGTAGTGTAGCTGTCGATGTGAGCATTTTGACAGTACTTAGGCCCGATTTCGGGTCGGGGCCCCGAGTGGCCCAATTGTTGACGTTTCAGGGTTTATTGGTTAACTTTGCGTTTAAGTGGTCATTTGAGTGTGATAATATCTGAATAGTGTTGTACTCGTCATTTTGAGCGTTTTGACTATAATTTGACTCAATTTGAAGTTCGAAACCTTGGGGATCAATTATTGTGTTGGGAGGTCAATGGTTAACTAGGTCAATTATTGATTGGGTCAATTAGTGGTCAATGATTGGCGTAAATATAAATAGAATAAAAAGTAAGAGCTTTAATTTTATCTTTATCACGTTTGTGCATTTGAGAGAGAGAGCTTGGAAGCTTGAAGCCTTGGCGATTTGGGGCGATTTGGGTTCATGGAGCTCAAAGAATCACTCTAGGTAGGTGTCCTTGAACTTCTTATCTTGATTCTGTCCTTGGTATGCACGAATTTGTCATGATTTATGGAATTAAGCATGAACCCTAGGTTTTGGGAGAAATCCAATTTTGGGTTAGATCCAATCGTTTAGCATAAGATCCGTAGTTAAGAACCGATTGATATTAGTTTGGATATGTGTTTACGTGATCTGGGGTTGTTTATCGCGTATTCCATGAGGGTTGAGAAGTCAACCATGGAAATCTGGATTTAGATCTAGATTTCTGGAAATTTGCAATTATGTGCGTATTTACTGTTACCTTGTTCGATTTAGAGGCATTCAGGACGTGTTTTGAGGCGATATTGTAGTCTATTGCGTAAAACATGTGTTTGGGGTCTTTGGGTTGATTCCGGATGAAGAACAGGCAAACACGATGATGAACAGTACCTAGCGAACTATTGGGTTGAAAGGACGAAGACCCAAAGATTTGGGTCGAAGGGTCCAAGATTTTGGGTCATAGGGTCGAAGATCCATAGTCGTAGGGTTAATTAAAGATTCATAGTCGAAGGGTCGAAGATCCGAAGATCCGTAGTCGTAGGGTCGAAGGTCCGTAGACCTGTAGTCGTAGGGTCGAAGATCCGAAGGTCGAAGGTCGCAGCTTCGAGTCTTCGAGGCCGCATTTTCGCAGCTACGAGTCATAGTCCCACTGCTACGAGTTGCAGTTTCGTAGCTTCGACCCGGGCAGTTCTCTAGCTTTGAGCCAGTGCAACTGCACTAGATTGGACCTATTTACATTGTAAACCATTATGCCTCTCCACATTTAAGTATTAAGTTACAATGTAAATAACGAAATACCCCGCATTTGGATTCAAAGAAAAATACTAGAAAATTTAATTCCCACTCCTTCAAAATGTAAAAATTGGGATTTAGTGTAAAATCTCGGAAAAATCCAATTTTTCATAGAGGTGAATTTTTGGAAAGTGGGGTTAGACATCTCAGAAAAATCCCCAAAAATCAGATTATCTTAGTTATGATATGGAGACCCAATGCTGGGACTTTTTATTTCAAGAAAACAACTCCTATGGCTATCTCCTCCCTTGGTCAAGGAATGATGATCGATTTGTGAAGACTGGCTTCAGTTATAAAGGGAGTATGGTGAACATTAGTGCCATATTGGTGTTAGTATGTCAGTTTGAGGAATTGGGGCTTGGGCTCTATGGCTTGTTGGGTTCTCACCGTGAGGCTATGGCCTGTGTTGAGCCGTTGAGCTCGTGAGCCGTTGAGCTTGTGGAGCTAGGGCTGAGTGCCCTGAGCTGAGATCCTGTTGAGGATTGTGTTGAGCCACTGAGCTTGTGGAGCTAGGGATGAGTGCCCTGAGCTGGGATCCCGTCGAGGATCATGGACAAGCTGTCCTGTGTGGGCAGGCTGAGTCCTGATGTTTGTTTGCAGGCAGAGTCCTAATGATTGTGCACACTACACAGTGCACAAGTGCACAGAGCATGTAGTATAGACTTCTATGTTTGCATGATGTGGAGTATTAGGGTCACCTACTGAGCTTGTTGCTCACCCCTACTTGTTATTTCCACTTTTCAGGTGTGACTCAAGACTAGTGGAGGACTTTCTTCCAAGAGGATGTGCACACTACTCTGATGTATGATATAGTATTGTATTCTCGTATTGTTTTGTGTGATATCCCGTACATGGGTCCATGGACAGTTGTATTTGCATACTGTTTGTGATGTGATATTTGTATGATTGTTTGACATAGTGTACGCATGTTGATGTATGGGAAAGTGTTGGGAATACAGGATTTAATGTTGCTTCCAAAATGTAGTCTAAGTCTGGAGACTCGAAGAACCGAAGATCGTAGGGTCGAAGAGTCGTAGTTCGTAGAAGTAAACCGTCACGGGACACATTGGCGAGAGGCTCGCAGACTCGTAGGGTCTGGAGACTCGAAGCAAGATTGTTCTGAGAACATCCGGTGACTCGTAGATCCAGGGTCGAAGGTCGTAGAGTCGTAGTACGAAAAAGAGAGCATTACCGCAAGTATCGACAAGTTCGGAGACTCGTAGAGTCGGAGAATTTTAAAGAACGATGAATCAACTTCAAATGACTTGAAGACTCAAACCCTAGAGAACGTAGAGTCTCAAGAGCGCTTAAGTCAATTAACGATTAAAACATCACTAGACTCGTAGACTCAAGGGTCGTAGGGTCGAAGCCCTAGAACACCGTTAAGGAAATAGGACTCACGGACTCGTAGGTCGAAGGTCGAAGAGTAGAAATTAAAAAGATCGGCAAACAAAATGAGACCGTAGTTTCAACGGTTGTAGAGTCGCAGACTCGAGGTCATAGACGGCCTGGGACTAATTCAAAGAACTTGTCATACATCACAAACTCGGAGATCTTGAAGGCAAGAGTAATAACTAAAAGGTCGTAACCGTAGAGTCGAAGACTCGTAGAATACGAAACTCAGTGCATGAACAAGTACGAAAGCCTAAGGAAGAAATGTAAAGTCGAAGACTCGTAGAGTCAAAGATTTTTAAGGTCGAAGACTCATAGAGTCGAAGAGCCACTTAGTTAAATAAAGTAAACTGAGAGACCCGCAGAGCTAGGGTCGCAGACTCAGAGAATACGGAAACTCGGTGCATGAACAACTACGAAAGACTAAGGAAGAAATGTAAAGTCGAAGACTCGTAAAGTCAAACATTTTCAAGGTCGAAGACTCGTAGAGTCGAAGAGCCACTTAGTTAAATAAAGTAAACCGAGAGACCCGAAGGTCGTAGACCACAGAGCTAGGGTCGCAGACTCGTAGCTATAACAACAGGTAGATTAGGCAGACTACGAAGAAGTCACTCTGAACACCATTCAAAAAGTCGCAGACTCGTAGAGTCGTAGACTTGCAGAGTCGGAGACTTCAGTTAATAGAGTGACACAAAAGACTAATCCAACCTGAGCTCTAGCCTCGGAGACTCGAAGATATGAGTCGTAGGCTCGCAGAAACACTGTAAAGCCTAAAGCATACTTTCGCCACTTCCAACAGGTTCTAACCGAAATCTTCGAGTCACCAAACCTACGAGGCATCTACCTTCGAGGCAGACTTACAACCCTAAACATATTCACTTAGCGATATTGTCGACTAGGGTTCGGACAATAAGCCTGCGCCGTCCGAGCAGTTGAGCGCATTTAATGACACATTAATTGCTGCCAACTACCATCCATGGATGAACGGCCAAGATCGACTGCATGCCAAATACGCAGTATGGGCATCTGATCTGTAAATCAGAGCAGATCAACCCATCCCCTGACATTCCGCATTTTCAGTGGCAGGAAGTCAGTCTGTCGGGATGGACAACAAGGCGCACGAGCACTTTAACCTTAAAAATATATCTCTCACATGCTTAACGAAAAAATGCAGAGCTTAACCTCTCTCTCAAAAGAAGGAAACACATAGAACACAAGATAATGGTTCGACATATGAAAAAGAAAATATCTTTTGAAGAACTAATGCGAGAGTTCCAACAAGAAAGAGAGAGACTCTGAGAGAAAATTTCCAAAGTGTTGTGTGCCATGTTGAATCAAGATCAAGATCAAATCTTTTGATCCACCATACCTTCTTGCTTATTCAAGATCCAACATAAGCATTGAGTCTAATCTATGTGTTGCTTTCCACAATCCGAACTATCACAGATCATTCCCTTTCACATCTCGAGATCCGGTAAGCAAAGAGCATTTACTCACATCCCAAATTTGGCTGATAGTTCATTATATCTCTTATTATCACCCATAGTCCATATTGTCATCTTCTCCATTAATACTTCCATCCAAGTTATCCATAGAAGAATCGAAATCCAAGCTAACGGTTTAGCTTCCGCAAACAAAGAAAGTCTATTCACCCCCCCGTCTAGACTCACTTTGGGACCTACGAAAAGTACAGGATTACCCTTGATGTATGATCGCACGGGTTGCATATTTGAGACAACACCCGCGGTGTAGTCTCTATTGGTGTTAGTCACCTACCCCTTGACCTTTCGGGTGCGGGCGGGGGAAAGTCATGTTCCTGGTTCCGGGTACCCTGGAATTCAAGGGCATGACAACAATCATAGTCTATTTAACAAACCCAACCTAACCCTATGTATTACATCATCTGAAGTCCGAAATTGAATTTATGAAGTAATAAAAGAAAACATAAAAGAAAAAGGCATGTCTACCATGCGAGCTCCACATCAATTAGTTACTTAACTCTAGCTAGCACCTGAAACAAATTAATTCACATGAGAGGTGAGCAAACCATAATGCAGTAGCAATCGAGTCTCCTAGGTCCATCCCAGAACTCCAATAACACCACATGCCAAGTGTATGTATGTGCTCGTGTAGTGAAGAATGCAATAAAACAATCACAATCAACAAACACTTACTATAAGCCCGCACTGGAAGGTAGAGGACATCCCGCCACCACTGTAATGACCCGTGTTTGGGGTTTTGGGAGATAGCCATGTAATGGAATACACATCGAGGGATGTGAATATCAGTATGACGATGTATGCATTGAATAGAAAGTTTTGATTGTGAGTGGGCCCAATTTTGATTCGGAGCCCTGAAAGGCCAATTTTGGGATTTTTGTGTTGTGGTTGGGTAACTTTGTATTCGAGGTATTATTTAGAAAAACAAATCTTAAGTACAGTGATGTACTCATCAAACGGAGCATTTTAACAGTAATTGGGCACAATTTGGAGTCGGGACCCTGTGAGGGTAATTTTGATATTTTAATGAATTAAATGTGGGAGAGTATAAAAAGGACAGTGAATAACCCAAATCTCTAATTTTTATACGTGCTTGCCTTTCTAGAGAGAGAAAGAGAAGGGGAAAGCGAAATTGCCAATTCGGACTCAAATATCCCAAATTGGAGGTAAGAATTCATTCTTCTCACTCATATGTCGTTGATTATGCTTGCTAGAATAGCTAAAACATGAGAATTAACCCCAAATTCGTGGAATTTGATGTATGAACCCTAACAAGTTGGGAAAACCCGATTTTGTGTGTTAACCTTCGAATTAAGGCTGTTTTGGTAGCCTAATATGGCTAGGATGAGTTAGAAACTCTTTCTTGGATGAATTTGTGTTTAAGAATGGAGATTTAACTTGTATAACTTGGTTTCGTGATGAAACTAGATTGAAGGCAGTCGACAGATCGCGACTGGGGATTACTTGACACTGATCGAGGCTTGAGCGTCGAGCGGGGTTTCTTGAGCAGTTGGGCAGTACAGTTCTAGTTTCAGTAGATTGGACTATTTATATTGTAAACCTTTATGCCTAAGTGTCATCACCGGATTTCGTTCGGGGGGGGACCCACTTTTGGGGATGCGGTTCTCCCAGCCTTCACCTGAATGGTGATGAAAAAGAAAGCAGTCGCCACCCAGTTGTTTTTGGGGTGCAGTTGGTCACCTAAAAAAATAGTTTACGTATTTGAAACTAGGTTCGGGAGTTGGTTACGTGTGGGGAAGGATTAGCACCCCACAACGCCCTTTCGGTACCTATCTTAAGAGTGTGGAGGTTTCTAACTTCTTTTAAGCGTTTGCTAGTCCCCCGACAAAATTTTCCTACAACCTAAAGTTCTACTTTTTTTTCTATTTTTCTAAGATTGTTTAAAATTAAATCAAAATTACCCTAAGCTTCTAAGGATAATGTTTTGTTTTTTTGTTTTGCTTTTTTTTATTTCTAAATTTAAAGTTAGTGAAGATCCAAAAGTACTAATATAGTTTTTGAGAGATGTTGGATTTGTTGTCAACCATAGATGTCAACATTAGATTGAAGAGCTATCCGAAAAGTAAGATGTTTAGATTTGAAGCAGCTTGTGCGCTTTTTTAGTTCAAATTTTGAAAAATCATATCTCACTCGTTACAGCTCCGATTAGCTCATGATTGATACCGTTTTATAGCTATTTGAGTTAGCTATCCAGGAAAAATAATATGGAAAAATATTGAGCTCGATAGCCAGAAAAGTGCTGCATGGCACAATAAGTTCTAGTGCACGGATTTAGAAAAGTACATCAACTTCAAAAAATCATATCTTTCTCTACCAACCTCGGATTGGCTTATAATTGGTACCATTTTGTAGCTATTTGAGTTAGATATCCAGGAAAAACAATGTGGAAAAATATTGAGCTCGATAGCCAGTAAAAAGTGCTTCACGGCACAATAAAGTCTAGTGCACGGATTGGGAAAAGTGCATCAACTTCAAAAAATCATATCTTTCTCTACCGACCTCGGATTGGCTTATAATTGGTAACTTTTTGTAGCTATTTGAGTTGGGGTGATTTGAATGGTTAAAGGCCTCGAAAAGCTTTGTCACGTGCACAAAGGTGTTTATCACGTGTAGAATTTCTTTGTCACGGGCAAAAATTTTTTGAACCTGGTGACATCTTTCATCATTCTAAGAAACTTTAATTTTTGTCCTAAACATGTTTGAGGTCTCAAAGGTCATGTTTTAGATCATCAAAGGTGCTAAAACTGCCAGTTCTGGAAGATGAACAGCCCAGATTAATTCTCTGATAGGTTAATGTGATCAATGGCTTGGATTAATTCATTTAATGCAATGGATGGTTAGGATTGGTTGTATGGCATTATGGATGGATCAATGGCTTAGAAATATGTTGGAAGAGATCAACGGTCCATAGTTGGTTGATGCATTAGGGCAACCAAAATCCTGTAAATTAGATCCAAGGGCCGAGGCTTGTTGGCTGATGCAATCAAGGGCTGAGGTGTGGCTCTTTGTGCTAGGGTTATGTGCAACCCTATATGTGTGTTTTTGAAAAAGAAAGAAGTGTGTGAGCAGAATATTTGAGCAGTACTTGATCCTATACTTGAAGAACTTCAAATTCAAGGCTCTGCTATGATTAAAAGGAAAAACTGCTCAAGAGAAGTTTTGTGCATCTGAAGAAGATCATTGCAGCTGCTGAAGTTTACCTGAGTATCTTCTTCCTACCTCCTTCAGATAATTTGTTCTGAAAAATCCTTATTTTGATATTGTAATTTGTTGGTGATTGTGTTGAGGCATTGCTGGTTATCTGTATGCCTGTAGGGGGATTAAAGGAAGAATAGATCCATTCCCTACCTCTAGTGTATTGGAATAATTATCATGTGTGGAAGGAGAGGATGTTTCCATATTTGATCTCACTTGGATTGGATGTTTTGAGTGCTGTCACAACAGGTTTCACAAGCCTTCGATTAAAGCAGATAATACTCAAACAGAAAAGAAGAATATTGAGACCGATGGAAAAGCTAGGAATGCTTTATTGGCTACCTTGTCGGATAAAGAATTTGCAAAAGTAATAATTGGATGCAAATCTGCCAAAGATATCTGGGAGAAACTCAGAATCATCTATGAAGGTGATAAGAAGGTCAAGGAAGCAAAGCTGCAAGTATGGACAGCTAAATTCGAAGACCTTAGAATGAAAAATGAAGAAACAGTGGATGAATTCTTCACCCGGGTAAATGAGATGGTCAGCATTATCAGAGGTTTTGGTGAAGATATGACTAATGCTGCAGTTGTGAAGAAACTTTTAAGGACACTGCCAGATAAGTTTGATGCCAAAGTGTCAGCTCTTGAAGATAGAGACCTGGATAATTTTCAGTTGGATGAACTGCATTCCATTCTTATTGCCTATGAGATGAGAAAAGGGCAAACCTTGAAGAAGACAGTGAAAACTGAGAAAGAGGTTTCTTTCAAGGCAATGAAGAAATTAAAAATTAGAGAAGAATAGGCAGATGCATCAGATTCAGAAGAGGAGTTGACTAAGGCAAAGTTTGATAAACTGATGTCTTTGTTATCTAAGAACATCAAGAAGAGAAAAGGTAGATATAAGGGCAAGCTACCCTTAAAATGTTTCAGTTGTGGGGGCATTGGTCATTTTGCTGTTAATTGCCCAAAGAAAAGAGAAGATGACAGTGAAGAAGATGAAGTAGCAACATCTACTTCAAAAAGAAATATAATTCGAGACAAGAAAAAGAAGCCTTACAAGTATACTGGTGAAAAGAAGAAATTTTTTGGTAAGTTAGAGAGAAGTAGCTTCTTATCAAAGGAAGATGATGAAGACAGTGAGGCTGAATACTCAGATGAAGATTCTTCTGAAGATGAAAGAATAATGACCTTCATGGCCAAAATAAAGACTGAGACAACTGAAGAGAAAAATTCAGAAGCTGAAGGCAGCAGCTCTGAAGATAAGAAAGAAGAAGAAGAAGAAAAATATGCTAAAAAATGAGTTAAAAGCTTGTCTTAAAGAAAATACCAGATTAGAGAAAGAGATAAAGTCTCTCAAGAAGAAAGTTAAGCTTAACGAGGAAGACCATGAGCAGTGCATCAAAAGGGAGTCTGACTTGATCGAGATTGATTAAGAATATTAAAGTACAATTGGAAGAAGCAAACAAGTTGAATGAAGATGTGCTACTGATTAAAACTGCCAAGGAAATTGAGATTGATGAGCTGCAATCCAAGATCATGAGCATGCAAAAGGAAATGAAGAAATACAAGTTTGACTTTAACAATGCTTTAGAGGTTGCTTGTGCTAAATCAGATAAGCATGCTGAGTCATCAAAGAAGTTCAACACCGTATTGAGCAAGCAAAGACCTGTTTGTCTTGGCAAGCAAGGCATTAGATGTGAAAGTGGAGAATCTTCTTCAAAGAAGCATGAAAAAAGAGAAGAGCCAGCCTTGAAAAGAGTTCAGCCAAAAGTAGGCTCAATGCAGATATGGAAGCAAGAGAGGGTTTACAAAGGAAGTAGCATTGGAGCAGCCACAGGTGAAGTTGACAAGAAGATCAAGTGATCAACAAAAGGTTTTGACTAAGAGAGCGAGTACCAAAAATAGTACGAACTCAAAGACGAGACAGGGGCACGTTTAGATACACTTGTTATAGACATTGTTGGTGTTGTGGTGTCACGCCCGGATTTCCAACCCGAGGAAACCGGCACGTGACTCCCCTTTTACCCACACGGAGGGCAAAGGGGTTAGGATACAAACCAAGAATTTTTCATTTCAAACATCCACAACACATTCAAGAAAGTAATGTTCATAAAAATAATCCAAACCAGTTTATTACAACAAGAATTCTTTCCAATCCCATCCCCACCGGGGTTACATCGGTTCCCATAAAAGAAAACAACATAAATGGAAGAGAGTAAAATGGATAAGGTCTTCCACCTTGGTGTATCCACCTAACGCCCGTAAGTCCCTGGAAAACAAGCAAACACAAAGAGAGGGGTGAGCAACCACGGCTCCGCAGAGGGATCAAGTCTCCCCAACCCTTCCCATGCTCCTGGCGGCTACATGCATGTGCACAGTGTAGTGACGTGTTACAACAATCTCAACAAGCAATATCAAACCACCTCAGTAGTCACAATTATCCACCACACAAAACACAAGTGATTTAACCGCCTCTTCAGGCCAAGTTATTTAACCGCCTCTTCAGGCCAAGTGATTTAACCGCCTCTTCAGGCCACTGGTTTAACCGCCTCTTAGGCAAAGTAGTTTAACCGCCTCTTCAGGCCAGATACCACAGTCAGGCACACAACTTACACCACAGTCACACAAACATAAAACCAAACACTTGGTGTGCACCCGCTCACCAAGTGCACAAACCCAGCCATTCAGGCAATAGAACACACACCCAAAGATACATACATACACTAAATCACAAGTCCACCACACACAGGCATATTATCAAACACGTAATGGGCATATACATACAGCTACATTCACACAGGCATTTCATCGAACACATAGCATGTAATCCACGGAATCACACCAACATGCCATCGAGGCCAACATCCATATAGGAGATCACACCTATATGGATTACATATTTATATATAACGGTTATAACTGAAATCTGCCCTGGAACCCTAGGACAGAGAAGGACTTAGGGAAGAAGAACAACCCCTACCTTAAAGCAGATCTTCCTTGCTCCCGCGCCAAACGCCGTCCTCCCCACGCAAGATGCTCCTGAAGAACCAGCAACTCCCCTTCCCTCTCTCTCTCTAGCTCTCTCTCTCAGCAAGCCGGCTGAAGAAAGGAACACAAGAACCCTAAACTCAAACTCAAGCCCTCCTTATATAGACACCATCCACATCAAAACGACGTAGTTTTGATTAAGTAAACCCAGGATCAAAACGACGTAGTTTTGATCACACAAGTTAGCACCTTTCCGCACCCATATAGGCCAAAATACTCGGAATTTCAACATGGTCCTTTGGAGAAAGATCATTAGAATGACAAAACCAAGGGAACCATGCAAAAATATGCTCGCACGCCAATTTGAACGCCAATTCCCCAATTGGCGTGCAGCTCCAAATGCACCCAAACTTTACCCCAAGTCTCCTTGCATCTTGTAGAGGCTTGAGAAGCAAAAATATGCTTGCACGTGAAATGGGTGAATTCACGTGCAGCTCCAAATGCTCTGAAATTTCTGTGGTAGATAGAGGACCTCATTCTAAGAAACTTTTTGTTCTTGCACGCCAATTGTTTGAGGCCATCTACTAGGTCAAAAGTGAGCTCCAAGATCAGCCAAAACAACTTAAAAACCGCCTCAGAACGCATAAGATCTTCCTAGGGCATAAATGTACGCTATCGCTTGACACATGCACCTCTCAAAAGTCCCCTCTTGGGCTCATCTCTTACCTTAAACTTGTGTACCAACATCCAAGGTGTTTGTGGTTAACTCCTTTACACACGGGTTACACACGGGTCATTACATCCTCTCCCCCCTTAAGACTTTTCGTCCTCGAAAAGAAATGACATACGAGGAAAACAAACACAAGCTACCCATTTGCCACACGGCGAGCTACAACACCCAAATGGGTCATACACCGCACATTGTACACAATAGCACATAACATAGTGCCACCACAGTCCATAACCACATGCATCACAATCTATGGAAACACATCCACATGTCACAAATATCCATCACAAGCACATTTCATTAACACATTCAATATAAATTAAAGTCAAAAGTCGAAAGGAAATACAAATACACCAGCCAACAGCCACCCCTCCACCCTTAAGATTGTTCGGTCCTCGAACAACTCGGGTATCGCTCCCGCATCACGGACTCACGTTCCCATGTCTCCTCGTCAATGCCACGGTGCCGCCACGCACGCGAACCAAAGGAATAACACGATCGAGGATACGAATAGGGGCCTCAACGACGGACATGTCATCCTCGATGTCCAACGTCCCCCAATCAATCACATGAGTGGGGTCAGGGTGATACTTCCCAACCGGGACACGTGAAACACGTTGTGCACTCTGCTCGACCGCGGTGGTAACGCTAACCGGTAGGCTACAGGCCCTACACGATCCAGAATCTCAAAAGGACCAATAAACCGCGGAGATAGCTTGGAACCCCGCCCAAACCGTCGATGTCCACGACGTGGAGAGACACGAAGGAACACATGATCACCAACAGAAAACTCCAAAGGTCGCCGTCGCTGATCCGCATAAGATTTCTGCCGACTCGAGCCGACAACAAACGCCGACGAATCAACTTGACCTTCTCCGTAGCCTCTTGAACCAAGCTGCGGTCCCAAGAGAGCCGTCTCCCCCACCTCGGTCCAACACAAAGGGGATCGACACGGCCGTCCATACAACGCCTCAAAAGGAGCCATCCCAATGGATGTCCGATAACTATTGTTGTAGGCAAACTCCACCAAAGGAAGGTGAGTTGCCCACGAACCCCGAAATCTAACACACAAGCCCGTAACATGTCCTCCATGGTCTGATTCGTCCGCTCGGCCGACCGTCGGTCTCAGGGTGAAAGGCTGTACTCAAATGAAGCTTGGTCCCCATAGCCTCCGCAAACCTGCCCAAAAACGGGAAGTGAACCTCGAATCCCGAGCCGAGACAACCGATGATGGTACGCCATGCGGTCTCACAATCTCGTTCATGTACATTGACTCAAGGTCCCAATAGAGTCCCGCTCGCGACCAGACAAGGAAATGGGCCGACTTTGTGAGTCGATCCACAATCACCCAAATCATATCCTTCCGCCCAAGTGGTGGGTGGAAGACCAGTCCATAAAATCCATTGCTATATGGTCCCACTTCCACTCCGCTATGGGCAAGGGTCGTAACATGCCCGCCGGCCGCCGATGCTCGGCCTTCACCTGCCGACACGTGAGGCACCACGAAACAAAGGCAGCTACATCGCGTTTCATCCCTGGCCACCAAAAAATGTCCCCCGAAGCGCATGGTACATCTTCGTACCCCCTGGATGCACAACAACTCTAGACCGGTGAAACTCCCTCATCACCTCATCCCCTGAGGGAAGAAGCTACTACCAACCGCCCCGAAATGACAACTCATGCTCGGGACCCTCTCGTCCGGTCCCGGAGATAGCTCCCCGGCCTCAATACGGGCACGGAGAACCTCACACTCAATGTCACCCAGCTGTCCCTCCCGGACGCGCCGGGTACAACTCAGGCACTACCACCAAAGGACTCGTGGACTGTCCCACCATCATGAACAACAGGCTGCAGTCGTAACGTCGCCAATCTGCTCCATCGGCTTCCACTCTCTCACAGCCACCCCTGACTTTCCCTTTTCTCGCTCAACGCATCGACCACAACATTTCCCTTGCCCGGGGTATAGGCAAGAGTAAAATCAAAGGTCTGCAAATACTCCACCCATCTCCTTTGCCTCAAATTCAAGTCCTTTCGAGTAAAGATGTCACCGAAGGCTCTTGTGATGCGAGAACACCACAAACTTTTCCCCCAAGAGGTAGTGCCGCCAACTCTTCAGGGCGAAGATGACAGCCGCTAACTCAAGGTCATGAGTAGGATAATTGCTCATGAGGCTTCACTGCCTCGACCCATAAGCTACCACACCGTGCTCCCGCATAAGCACACACCCCAAACCAACCCTGGACGCATCACAATACACCTCATATGGAATATCCTCCCTAGGCAACCTCAACACGGTGCAGTGGTCAAACGGGTTTTGAGAGTCTCAAACGCCTGCCGGCACTTGTCGGTCAATCAAACTTCACGCCCTTCCGAGTCAACGCGTCATAGGAGCCGCCAAATGGGAGAACCCCTCTACAAAACGACGATAGTACCCCGCCAAGCCAAGAAAACTACGGATCTCAAAACGTTGGTTGGCCTCGCCCACGATGCCACGGCCTCACTCTTGGCTGGGTCCACCCTAACTCCCTCGGTGACACCACATGGCCAAGAAAGTGAACCTCCCTGCAGCCAAAACTCACACTTGCTAAACTTAGCAAACAGTGCTGGTCCCTCAAGGTTTGCAACACTTGTTGCCAAGTGCTCCACATGTTCCTTCTCGGTCTTGGAATACACCAAGATATCGTCGATAAACACCACCACGAACGAGTCTAGGTATGGAGCAAAGACTTGGTTCATCAAATGCATGAACACTGCTGGCGCATTAGTGAGCCCGAAAGGCATCACTACCCACTCATAATGCCCATACCGCACCGAAAGCCGTCTTAGGGATGTCCTCCTCCCTAACCCTAAGCCTGGTGATACCTCGACCGTAAATCTATTTTGGAAAACCACTGGGCCCCACTCAATTGGTCAAACAGGTCATCTATCCGAGGCAACGGGTACTTGTTCTTCAGCGTCCACCGAATTCGCCTTCCGTAGTCGATGCAGACGTAGTGTACCATCAGCCTTCTTCGCAAAGAGCACCGGAGCACCCCAAGGTGAGGTACTCGGTCCGATATACCCCCTGACCCACCAACTCCTCGATTTGCCTCTCAAGCTCCCTCGGCTCGGCCGGCCCCATACGATACGCTACTTGGGAAATCGGACCCGTCCCGGCACCAACTCAATGGTGAACTCCACACTCCTCTTAGGTGGCAAACTCCTCAACTGCTCAGAAAAACATCCCGAAATTGGTCCACAACAAGCGGGCCACACCCTCTTTTCCACCTTACCCTCCTCAGCAAAGGTCAGGGCTGCTAACCTGTGGGTAATGGCACCCCACTGGTCCAACACTGGCCCGGCCCGACTCGCCTCACAATCCCACTCCCCCTGCAGGGTGCAAGAGGTCCCTGCAGGTGTCACGAAGGTCACACGCCGCTGATAACAATCTATCTTGGCCTGGAAAGCCATAAGCCAATCCATACCCAAGATCAGGTCAAACGTCCTCAAAGGCATCACATGCAAGTCAAAACTCAGCTCCACCTCGCCTATGGTTAACACACAGTCACGACACACTCGCCGTACCTCAATCATGCCTCCTACCGGAGACTCCACAACTAGGGGCCTCGCGGCCTCCACACAAGGCTAACCCCAAGCCGTCTATTACAAGCTCAAGAACAAACGAACACGATGCACCCGTATCGAAAAGAAGAAGCTAAGGTACGGGAGATCAAGAGGGTACCTCTTACCACCGATGGTCCCTGCTCCACCCCTCAGTGGTGGGGGTGGTAGCTCGGCCTCCTCCCTGGTATGTCGCCTCCAAGCGCAAACACCCCTCCCTTGGCCCGTGCCACCGGTCGGCTCACTCACTCGGACGCTTCCCGCTAAGGTTGCCTCCGGCCTCGGTCCGCTGCCGTTCGGGCCTCCTGGGGGTCGGGTCCGACTAGATCCCGCTCGCCGGGCTCGCCACCGACGCGCCGGTCTCTCTCGCTGGGTGCACGAAAGCGCATCACTCCTCACGCCGGACGCCGCGCCCCCTGTTCCTCCTGTTGCCACTCCGCAAACCCGCGCAAATGACCCTCTCGTCCGCAGTTGTTGCATCGCCGATCCTTCTTGGGGCACTCCCCTTTGAAGTGACCCTGCTCTCCACAACAGTGGCATCGCTCGGTAGACTCCCTGAGATGGACCACCCCGTCTTCCGCCGCCAAAGGTGAACCTCCCAGGGTTCACGGATGTCCGACCCCTGCGAAAGAACTGCTATCCCTCTCCTCCGTCTTGAGCCTCTTGGACCCTGCATCTCGATCAGGCCCACTGCCTGGCGCCCCGATGGGCCCGCCTCCCATCATCCGATTCTCTCTCGCCTATACGGGCCGTCTCCACGGCCTCAAGATAGGTCCTCAAGCGTAGAATCGCCACCCTCTCCCTAAGGGCTGGCCCGAGACCCAAGGTGAACTTGTGGGCCTTCAGGTCCTCCTTACCACGGTCTCAGAGCAAACCTACTCAATCTCGGAACTCCCGCTCATACTCAGGTACCGTCTTGGATCCCCGCTTGTGCTGCCAAATTCTTCCCTCTTTCGCCATCTCACCGATTCCGGAAGAACTCATCTTGGAAGAGTTGCAAGAACTCCTCCCAAAACATGAGTTGCACCGCACGGCTCCCCCGCAACACTCGTCCACCACTCCAAAGCGTCCCCCTCCGGCCGCCGAATTGCCCGGTCGCACTTTATCCTCCTCCCGGGCAGGAGAAAGGAGAACACATGCTCAATCTCGCCTCAACCACCGCTCATTACCACAGGATCTTCCCCCCTTAAATCGCGGAGGTTGTTCCTTTCGGAACCGTGTCACCACATCATCCCTGCACGGGTCGTACACCACCCAGCGAACTCTCACGCTCACGAGGCAGCTCTCCCTCGGTGGTGGCGGTGGCACCACCTGCTGTGCTGCCATCTCACGGCGCACCTCCTCCCGAACGTCTTGCCGGAGTCCCTCCCGTAGCTCTCGTACCTCCGCCGGATGCCTTCTTGTAGGCTGTGCCGTGCAACGCATGCCCTCCAACGGATGGTCCCGCACCCGGACCCTCATGGGCAGATGACTCATCGCCCATCGCCCGGACGCACGTGTCACTCTCCTCGGTGGCATTCTTACTACATGAAGTAAGATGCACAAACGTCGAACGCGTTTGACTACTAACAAGTTGACTACCTCTACCTCATTATCAAGTCAAGCCGTACATGGCATTACACATATTTTAACCATTGCATTAACAATATTGCACACAAAGATCCACATTGTAGTCATACCCAAGGCATTCCAAGAATATTCAGAGTTGCGAGTTCACATAATCATGTTAAGCACACCTTCACACATGTCAACAAATGCAACTAGTGCCCTAATGCCAATGTATGCAAATCCTACCACAAGACTGGACTACCTAAGTACACCTTGGAGGCTCAAAGAGGACCATGTTGATCGGGCATGTCCCTCCAGGCTCCTCCAAAGGACTCAAGATAACCAGGTCCGCCCACTACCCTAGGCCAACTAGACCATGCTCGATACCATATTGTCACGCCCGGATTTCCAACCCGAGGAAACCGGCACGTGACTCCCTTTTACCCACACGGAGGGCAAAGGGGTTAGGATACAAACCAAGAATTTTTCATTTCAAACATCCACAACACATTCAAGAAAGTAATGTTCATAAAAATAATCCAAACCAGTTTATTACAAATGAATTCTTTCCAATCCCATCCCCATGGGGTTACATCGATTCCCATAAAAGAAAACAAC
Organism: Taxillus chinensis; assembly: GCA_023512835.1. Taxonomy (NCBI): domain Eukaryota; kingdom Viridiplantae; phylum Streptophyta; class Magnoliopsida; order Santalales; family Loranthaceae; genus Taxillus; species Taxillus chinensis. Next base: position 47,976,064 of record CM042085.1, read on the forward strand.
ATAAATGGAAGAGAGTAAAATGGATAAGGTCTTCCACCTTGGTGTATCCACCTAACGCCTGTAAGTCCCTAGAAAACAAGCAAACACGGTAGGAGGGGTGAGCAACCACGGCTCGGAAGGGATCAAGTCTCCCCAACCCTTCCCATGCTCCTAGCGGCTACATGCATGTGCACAGGTGTAGTGACGTGTTACAACAATCTCAACAAGCAATATCAAACCACCTCGGTAGTCACAATTATCCACCACACAAAACACAAGTGATTTAACCGCCTCTTCGAGGCCAAGTTATTTAACCGCCTCTTCGAGCCAAGTGATTTAACCGCCTCTTCAAGCCCCTGGTTTAACCGCCTCTTAGGCAAAGTAGTCTATCGCTTGACACATGCACCTCTCAAAAGTCCCCTCTTGGGCTCATCTCTTACCTTAAACTTGTGTACCAACATCCAAGGTGTTTGTGGTTAACTCCTTACACACGGGTTACACACGGGTCATTACATGTGGTGTCTATGGTCACAAAGCTAGAGGATGTTGGTACAATGAAGCCAACTACAGAAGAGGGAAAAGCTATGAGTTGAGGGGGAGTTCAACTCAAAGGAGGCAACAACAAGCACAGAGGCGTAAACCAAAAGTTGAGATCAAAAAACGGGTTTTGGCTGCGCTTGATGGTGAATCTTAGCCACAAAGGAGTGGAAATTCAGACTACCAGGCCACTAGAGTTGGTGCATTTAGAAATTTGTGGACCATCAGGCCACAAACATTGAGAGGAGATAAGTACTTCATTACATTTATTGATGATTTCACTAGACTAACAAATGTGATGTTTATGAAGCATAAGTCTGAGGCTCTACAGAGATTCAAAAGTTTTAGGAGAATGTTTGAGAATGAATGTGGTCACACTATAAAGAGGTTCTGAACAGACAATGGGAGAGAATACATAAGTGGAGAATTTGAAGACTATCTTGACAAGCATGGAATCGAGACATGAATACGGTGCTCCCTATACCCCATGACAAAATGGAGTAGCTGAAAGGAAAAATAGAAGCTTGGTTGAGATAGCTAGAACCATGGTAGCTAAGCATAGAACACCAAAATATTTTTGGAGAGAAGCTATTGCAATGGCTACACACATTCAGAATAGGTGTCTGCTAAGGCCTGGATCAGACATGACACCATATGAGATGTGGTTCAAGAGAAGACCAAGTGTGAAGTATTTTAAGGTGTTTGGTAGCCCATGTCTAATCAAATTCAAAGGGAGGAACCTTGGTAAATTTGATGAGAAAGCTGATGAAGGCATTTTCCTTGGGTATTTATCAAATGGTAAAGGCTATAGATGCTACAACAAGAATCTTAATAAAATGGTTGATGTTTATGATGTGAAGGTGATTGAAGATGAGTCAACACCAAGAAATCAGCAGAATGTTTCTGATTGTGAGCTGAATATTGATGACAGTGAAGCTCCAGGTCAGAGTCAAGAAGATGAAGAAGGAAGAGCTCAGGTTGATGAACTTGACTCAGCTTACACAAGTGATGATGAGAGACCTAAGCCACAAAAACTTCATAAAGTGGCTAAGCATGTAGACCAATAGAATATCATTGGTGATAAAAGGAGAAGTTGTTCAAACTAGGAGGAATTTGAGGTCATCAGCTCATGTTGCCTTGTTCTCCCAAGTAGAACCACAGAAGGTTGATGAAGCTCTAAATCACAAGGAGTGGATCGAAGCAATGAATGAAGAGCTTGATCAGATTGAGAAGAATAACACATGAGAGCTAGTTCCAAGGCCAAAGGACAAGAATGTGATAGGTACAAAATGGGTGTTCAGAAAAAAGAAGAATAAAAAAGGTGAAATAACCAGAAACAAAGCAAGACTAGTTTGCAAAGGGTATGCACAAGTGGAAGGAGTAGATTTTGAAGAAACATTTGCTCCAGTTGCCAGAATGGAAGCCATCAGAATTCTCTTAGTAGTGTAACTCATAGAAAATATAAAGTCCACCAAATGGATGTAAAATCAGCATTCTTAAATGGAGACTTGGAAGAGGAGGTCTACATTGAATAACCTAAAGGATTTTGGATTGACAAGGATGGCTCAAGTGTGTGCAGGCTAAAGAAGGCCCTTTATGGTCTAAAACAAGCACCAAGAGCTTGGTATGCCAAGCTGGATAGTTGCTTGAAGGAGTTGAATTTCAGCAAAGGCCAAGTGGATAGCAACTTATATGTCAGAAACAAGCATGGTAAACATTTAATGGTGATTGTTTATGTTGATGACATAATTTTTGCAGAAATGATGATGCCCTATGCAAAATGTTTTACGATCAAATAAAGAGAAGGTTTGAGATGTCTATCTTTCGGGAGAGCTGAATTTCTTTTTGGGACTCCAAATCACTCAAAGCAAGGACTCAATCTTTCTATCCCAAGAGAAGTATGCAAAGGATCTCATCAAGAGATTTAGAATGGAAGAAGCCGAGAAGTGACTACACCCATAGTCACGGGATCAAAAGTGTCAAAAGATGAAAAAGGAAAATCGATGAATCAAAAGGAGTTTAGAAGACTTATTGGAAGTTTGCTATATCTGGCAGCTTCAAGTCCAGACATTGTCTATGCGGTTACCTTATGTGCATGGTATCAAAGTGATCCTAAGGAGTCACACATGTTAGATGCAAAAAGGATATTGAGATATGTCAAGGGAACCTTGAACTATGGACTATATTATGGCAGACAGGACAGTCTTGAACTCTATGGCTTTACAGATGCGGATTGGGTAGGAGATGTCGATGATAGAAGATCTACTTCAGGAGGTGCTTTATTTCTAGGCACTTAGTGTGTGGCATGGCATAGCAAGAAACAGAACTCGAGACCCTCGTACCACTGGCCGAGTACATAGCAAGCAACCCAAGCTACAACACAAATGATTTGGATGAAGACATAACTTATCGATTTGGATGTCAATGTCAAGTTACCATTGAATCTTGGGTGTGATAATCAGAGTGCTATACAACTGACGAACAATCCAGTTCAACATTCAAGATCAAAACACATCGACATTAGATATCATTTTATTAAGGATAGAGTTGAAGACGGTCATCTCAAGCTTGAATATGTTCCTACTAAGGACCAGTTAGCTGATATTTTTACCAAACCATTATCCACAACAACTTTTCACACTCTGCGGTTGAAACTGGGTGTTCAACCTCTGCCTTCTCACTATTAAGGTATATGCAGCATACCTCCCCCTCGTGCTTCATATTTATGGGATTCATATCTGGATTTGGTTGTCAAAGGGGGAGAATATTATTATACAACCAAAGGGGAAGAGTTAAAAGATACAAGGGAAAAGTTTTATTAGAAGGGGAAGCGGTGTTAAAATTAGAAGGGATGTGTGATTATAAGACCAAGGGGGAGAGTTCTTGCATTCATGATGAGATATGTTGGCATCAAGTGTTATGAGAACTACTTGTGTTGGATTACTTCGTAGGGAAATCTTTTTAAGTGAACCCGTAGAAGGCATCCATACTTGGTAAATTCCTAGAAACAGGGTTGCCCAAGATAAGAGATGAGAGTGTTACCAAAAAAATACAAAGGGGGAGATTGAAGATCCAAAAGTACTAATAGAGTTTTTGAGAGATGTTGGATTTGTTGTCAACCATAGATGTCAACATTAGATTGAAGAGCTATCTGAAAAGTAGCATGTTTAGATTTGAAGCAGCTGTGCAGTTTTTTAGTTCAAACTTTGAAAAATCATATCTCACTCATTACAGCTTTGATTAGCTCATGATTGATACCATTTTGTCACTATTTGAGTTAGCTATCCAGGAAAAATAATATGGAAAAATATTGAGTTCTGATATCCAGTAAAAAGTGCTGCACGGCACAATAAGGTCTAGTGCACAATTAGGAAAAGTGCATCGACTTCAAAAAATCATATCTTTCTCTACCGACCTCGGATTGGCTTATAATTAGTACCGTTTTGTAGCTATTTGAGTTAGCTATCCACAAAAAATAATATGGAAAAATATTGAGCTTTAATAGCCAGTAAAAAGTGCTTCACGGCACAATAAGGTCTAGTGCACGGATTGGGAAAAGTGCATCAACTTCAAAACATCATATCTTTCTCTACCGACCTCGGATTGGCTTATAATTGGTACCTTTTTTGTATATATTTGAGTTGGTTATCCATAAAAAATATGTTTGGGGTGATTTGAATGGTTAAAGGCCTCAAAAAGCTTTGTCACATGCACAAAGGTGTTTATCACGTGCATAATTTTTTTGTCACGGGCAAAATGTTTGTGAACCTGGTGACAACTTTCATCATTCTAAGCAACTTTAATTCTTGTCCTAAACATGTTTGAGGTCTCAAAGGTCATGTTTTAGATCGTCAAAGGTGCTAAAACCGCCAGATTCTGAAAGATGAACACTGCCAGTTAATTCTCCGATAGGTTGATGTGATTAATGGCTTGGATTAATTCATTTAATGCAATGGATGGTTAGGATTGGTTGTATGGCATTATGGATGGATCAATGGCTTAGAAATATGTTGGAAGAGATCAACGGTCCATAGTTGGTTGATGCATTAGGGCAACTAAAATCCTGTAAGGCTTGTTGGCCGATGCAATCAAGGGCCGAGGCTTGTTGGTCGATGCAATCAAGGGCTGAGGTGTGGCTGCTGTGTGCTAGGGTTATGTGCAACCCTATATGTGTGTTTTTGAAAAAGAAAGAAGTGTGTGAGCAGAATATTTGAGCAAGTACTTGATCCTATACTTGAAGAACTTCAAATTTAAGGCTCGCTATGATTAAAAGGAAAAAACTCGCTCAAGAGAAGTTTTGTGCATCCGAAGAAGATCATTACAAATTTCTTGAAGTTTACCCGAGTATCTTCTTCCTACCTCCTTCGGATAATTTGTTGAAAAGTCCTTATTTTGATATTGTAATTTGTTGGTGATTGTGTTGAGGCATTGCTGGTTATCTGTATGCCCGTAGGGGGGATTAAAGGAAGAATAGATCCATTCCCTACCTCTAGTATATTGGTGTTCAAGCATTAGTGAAATCCGTGTGGTGTGGGTGATACCCATCACACCAAGGACATAGCCTCTCCACATTGGAAGGTGAACCTCGTACATGCTGGTGTTCTTCGTGGTTTTTTTTGTTTATGCTTTATGTTGGTGAGGTGAGGAATTCTGAAATCTGATAAAGAACACCTAAGTGAGAAGAACTGTTTAATTGGATTTAACCTTTACCGGTTGTGAGGGTTGAATTAACATTCGTAAAAGTTTTTATAGAACCACTGATTCACCCCCCCCCCTCTCAGTGGTGCTCGATCTTGTGGGAACTTCAGTTAGAAATTAAATTAAATTTTAAAAGCTAAAAGAATCCTAAGGGTTTAAATGATCTAAGTCTTATGTTCAACTTTAAAACTTAAAATGCATGTTTTTTTTCAATACTAAGGATTAGAAAAATAATAATAATGAAATGAAAAAAACAAAAACAAAAATCCAAGTGTTGGAAAACGTTTTTTGCTTCTTTTTTGTTTTTGTTTTGGTTTTAAGCAGATTCTTTGATTTTTTTTTTAAAGAAAAGTTATTCTGGAAATGTTTTCTTTTGTTTTCTTGTTTCTTTGTTTTTTTTTTTGTCTTTTTAAAAGAAAGCACATCCTTTCATTTAGAACACTCTTTAATTGTTTTTATATTTCAAAAAGGTTTTTCTCTTTTGTTTAGAAAATAATTTTAATTTAAGAAAGTTTTTTTGTTTTTTAAAAAAATAAAAAAAGTTAAACTAAATAAATAAATAAAACACAAATGTATTGTGTGTGATCGTGACATCCACAAAATAAAAAAACCTCACTCTATTTTTTTTCTCTCTATTTTTTTTTCTCTTTTTTTTTACTATGTTAGAATGTTTACAATGTTACAGTAGCATTGGGTCAAGAGCCCATGTAAAAAATCTTTACCGACCATACTAATATCCCACCTAAGGCCTGAAAAACAGACGATGGTGTTGGCCTCCAATATACAAAAATCAGACATACACCAACCCAAAAAGAAAAACAAAAACCAGACAATGAAATAAACAAAAACTAGACAATATGAAGCAAAACTAGAATAAGAGCAGAGTTCATGGACTCTTAATTAGACGGTTATCCCCAATATTGAGCAAAATTCTCTTCAAACCAGCAAACCAACAACTCATGAACCAGAACCAGAACCAGCAGACCAACACAAACAACCAAAACCAGAAACGCCTAGATGAAAAGCAACCAGTAGTCATGAACACTTTTTTTTATTTTTTTATTTTTTTCTAACCACCTTAAAGCTAGACAAACTGGAAACACCTAGATGAAAAGCCAAACAGATATGCTTGCTAAAGGAAACCAGAAACGTGTTCTTTCTCCTTATTTTATTTTATTTTTATTTTATAGGATAAACATGTGAGTTGAAAATTAAAAAGAACTAGAATCCGAAGGAAATCAACACAAACAACATTCAGACTAGGCTAAAACAAAACATTAAGGTTAGAACCAAAAGGAAATCAGCACACAACGTTTTTTTTTCTGTGTTCTCACTTTTCTCTAAGACCAGGGAAAACATGATCCCAAACAAAATGACCGACAATCAAGACAAAGGCAAAAGGGAGGCTAGCAGACGTGAATCAGAAGAAGCGCAATGAGAAAATGAACAAAAATAAAAAATAAAAAAGTAGCACAAGAACATAATAATAATGGAAACCGACCAAAGGCCTTTGGTGAGCTGACGTCCTCCTTTGACATAGGCCAGCTGTTGGGTGGTGGTTGGTGAGGCAACGGCTCCAGCAAGGGGCGGCGACTCAAGGCGTGCTTGGACAAGGGAAGCAAGGACGGCGGCCGGAGGTGCATATTCCGGTCAGGGGGAACTCTTTAAAGGGATTTGAGGGAGGAGATGGAGATTGAAGAGTGGATTTTTGATTTTATTTTTGGATTGTGAAGAGAGCCCCCTTGCTTGATGGAGAAGGTGAGTTTATATAGAGGGGAAGGAAGGTTAGGGTTTTGGGTTTGATTGAGGGAGAGAGAAAAGGAGGTAGGGGCATGGCCGAGAGGGGGTAGGCATGATGCCTGTCCAAGATGGATGAGAAAGACGACACGCGTGGGAAAGAGAGAAGATGACGTGCGAAGAGATAAGGCTGAAATTTTTATATTTTGTTTTATTTTGTTTATTATTATTATTGTTTTTGTTTTCTTTTTCTCTTTTTTTTTTCTTTCAACCAATAAAACGACGACACATGGACTAGACATAGGCTGGAAAAGAGAGGGTGACGGCTAGGGTTTTTGACTTTTTCAATTGGGTAGCCATTAACTGCTTTTTTAGGTTTTTGGGATCGGGAAGGTAACTCGGGTTTAAAAAAAATTCAAGAAAATTATTTTTGAACTTGGGGCATCGTGACGAGTGATCCCGTGTCCTTTTTATTTTAAAATGATTTATTTTTGCACCAAACCTATACTGTGTGTCTCGAAACTACTTTATTACTGAAAAATATTTTTTGTTGATTTTTCGAAAATAAGCTTTCTGAGTATATATATGAAATATATACGTCAAAATTCTCATAATGATGACAAAATTAAGAAAATGAGTTTCCTGACCTGACCCGGAGTATCATTTTGAATATTGACCGCTAGTTTACCACCGTTAGCGGTCCAAATACGATTTTGACCATAACTTCTTCGTTTTATCTCGGATTTGAGCACGGTCAAAGGCACGTAGCCTAGAATTTCATTTTCTATTACTTGGGACTAGATTTTTTAGCTTTAGAAAGCCTTTTTAAAAAAGTCATTAAAATCCCCCTTCGAATCGACGGTCACGTCTTTTTATTTATTTGTACAAAGTGATTAACAAATAGAAAAGAAGTTTAAAGCAGAAAATAAATATGTATGTCCAACCCGGACAAAATGGGGTCCAATACTAAGCATTTTACTTAAGTTACAATGTAAATAAGGAAATATGCCCCATTTAGATTCAAAGAAAAATACTAGAAAATCAAATTCTCATTCCTTCAAAATGTGAAAAATGGAAATTAGCACTGAATCTCAGAAAAATCTAGTTTTTTGTTCAAGGTGACAATTTTACGCAATGGGGTTAGGCCTCTCAGAAAAATCCCCAAAAATCAGATTATCTTAGTTATGATATGAGAAACCATTACTGAGACTTTTTATTTCAAGAAACCACCTTCTACGAAAGTCCACTTTCTTTGTCAAGATATGAGGATAGATTTGTGAAGACTAGCCTCTGTTACAGAGAGAGTGTTGTGAAACCCTAGTGGTCACGTGGGCTAGCGAGGCTACCTTGATAAGCCTGGGAGGCTACTGTTGAGGGCTTGAGAGGCAAGATTTGTTTAGAGGCTAAGAGGCTACTGTGCCTAAGAGGTAATATTGTGTCTGAGAGGTAATATTTTGTTTGAGAGGTAATACTATGCCTGAGAGGCAATACTATGCTTGAGAGGCAACATGGTACCTGAGGGGAAATGTTTGGGATTGCCTATGAGGTAATATTGTGTCTGGGGGGGCAACACAGTGCTTAAGGGGCAATGTTTGGGATTACCTGGGAGGCTTACTTTATGTTTGAATGCTTGAGTACATGATTGAGTTGATGATGTATATGTAACATTACACGAGCACATGCCTTCACTAGTTTACATGATTGTCTGTTTCAGGTGCCTACAGGAGCTATGAGGTTCACCCAAGGTGGAAACTCTGTTTGTGTGTGTTTATTTTATTGGATTGTAATGATATGATGTAATCCCGTGGGGGAAGTAACATGTATGTATGTATGTTTGCCTTGTGATTTGAAATAAGATTTTTGTATGTGTGTGATATATGTGTGGCATGGTGTCACGCCCCGAATTTCCGACCTACAGAAATCGGTTAGTGAATCTCCATGCCCGCACCCGAAGGGACAAGGGGTTGGTGAGAACACTAGGAAAGGGACCTTAGCACGGGTGCTGTCACCATTCCATACCATACACAACACACGAATACTGACATTCCATTTCAATCCACAGTACAAACGTGTACATACCTGTTCTTTTCCCCCACGGGTTTACAATCATAGTGTTTATAATCCAACAAAACAAATAAAGATACACAAGTTCTTCACCTCTGGTGAACCTCCTAGCTCCTGCAAACACCTGAAACAAACACAATAGGAGGGGTGAGCAACCACAGCCCAGTAGGGATCATGTCTCCCTGACCTATCCTAACTCATAAATTAGTGTAGGTATGTGCTCGTGTAATGCTACAAATACATCACCACTTCAATCATGTACACACATTAAAATACATAGAAAGCCTCTTAGGTAATCCCACACATGGCCTCCTAGGCTCAACATTTCCTGTCAGGCACTATTTCCGTTTACCTGAGCCTCGCCGTACCACTGGTACAATATTAGCTCAGGCCCTGCCTTACCTCTTAGGTACAATATTGCCTCTCAGGCACAGTAGTACCTCTCAGGTATATAATATTACCTCTTAGGTACAGTATTGCCTCTCAGGCTCTCAACCATAGCCTTCCGAGGTACTATAACCATAGCTCACCAAGGTGGCCTCGCAATCTCACTGGAAACTCGATTAGACCTCACAAAGTCGACCACGTCAATTGCCTAAAGTGCAACTGTACACACCAGGTGCATCGTCCTTAGACCGAGACTTAAAGAAGAAATCTGAGCGATCACGAATCCGGAACAGCACACGAATCCGGAACATCACTAATCCGGAACATCACACTCCTCCAGAATATCACACTGATCTGGAACATCCTGGTCAAATTCGGATCATCCTGGTCAAATTCGGATCATCCTGGTGAAATCCGAATCATCCTGGTCAAATCTGGATCATCCTGGTCAAATCCGGATCATCATTGACCCGGAATAAGGGATCTGAGCCTCCACTAGCACGAGAATAAGACATCTGCAGCTCCGCAAGCACGGACTAAGACATCCACATCTCCACTAGCATGGATTAAGACATCCGAGACTTCCAATCATCCAGACTAAGCTCCATGATATGGAGTAAGGCATCTGAGCGATCCTTAGTATGGAATAAGCTCCCACTGATCCGGATTGACTTCTAGTCCGGATTAGTCATTAAGCACGAACTCCTCGAGTCCTCAACCACATATATCCGCTAAGGTTATTGTTCATTTATCTGGACTCCTTGAGTCCCTGACCGCACGATTCCACCAAGGTTACCGTTCCTCATCATTTTTAGCCTATTTCTTGTCCGAATTCAACCCAGTAACCCCCAATATCCTTCATAACCTCATACAACTCATAGAATATACTACATATTAGGTTTTCATCAAATATTATGCACAAAAATTACCAGATTTAACCCAAAAGTGGGTTTGCCCCAAACCTTAGGGTTTCCATCCAAATTCCACAAATTTGGGGTTTAGTTCTATGCCTGACAAGCATAATCAAGCAACATCAACAATATAAGAGTGAAAAGAATGAATCCCTACCTTGAATTTGGGCGATTTGAGTACGGATTGTCCAATCCCCTTAGCTCTTGGTTCTTCCTCCAACTCTCTCTCTCTCTCTCTCTCTCTCTCTCTCTCTCTCTTCTCTCTTCACGTCTCACATACCACAAAAGCAAGATAAGGGTTCCTCCCCTATTTTCTCTATTTATATCTCCTTTTTATTTTTGCAAATATCCAAATTACCCTCGCAGGGCCCAAACGCCAATTGGACTCCAAATCAAGCCCAATTACGGTCAAAATGCTCCGTTTGACGTGTACATCATTTTATTCACATCCCCGACTCCAAATAATACCAAAATCACTATATTATTTTTTGCCAAATAATACCAAAATTACCCTTTCGGGGCTTCGACTCCAAATCAGGCCCACTCACAGTCAAAACTTTCTATTTGATGCCTATATCATAGTACTGATATTCACATCCATCGATGTGCACTCCATCACATGTTTAACTCCAAGAACCCCAAATACGGGTTATTACATTCTCTGCCCCTTAAAGACTTTTCGTCCTCGAAAAGAAACATAGGGGCCTAACAACAATATAATGTCACACGCAAACTCGAAGTCCCTACAAATATTAACACTCACAGACATGCCACCCATCACATGGGAGTACCACGACTCACAACAAGCCAAAAACGGCACAAACAACCCCACAATAAAAAGCACAAAGAAACTCATATGCACCACACAACCATGAACCAACAAACCCACATTCAACACGTATCACATATGCACATAATACCACTTCACGGAAAACTTATCATGTCACACCCCAAATTCCAGGGAACCCGGAACCAGGGAACATGACTTCACCTTGCCCGCACCCGAAAGGTAAAGGGGTTGGTAACTAGCACCAATAGAGACTACACCGTGGATCTATCTCAATCATGCAACCCTGTACGATCATACATCAAGGGTAATCCCGTACTTTCCTATATATCATCACGCATATAATAAGTCGGTCATACGAGACATCAAATCACAAACAGTATGCAAATACAATTGTCCATGGACCCATGTCCGGGATACAACACATAATAAAATACGATAAGAAGTGTGTTATCATACATCGAGTAGTGGGCACGTCCTCCTGGAAGAAAGTCCTCCACTAGTCTCGGGTCACACACGAAAGGGGTAAACACCAAGTAGGGGTGAGCGATAAGCTCCGAGGGTGCCCCCAAAACTCCACATACATGCAAACATACAAGTCCATACTATATACTTAGTGTACTTGTGCACCGTGTAGTGTGCACAATCATGAGACACAACCTGCAAACAAACATTAAGACCCAGCCTGCACACACAAGAGCTTCTCCACGATCCTCCACGGGATTCCCAGCCAAGGCACTCCGGCCCGAGCTCCACTCAAGTGACGCCGAATTCCGGGGAACCCGGAACCGGGTACTTGACTTCCTCGCCCGTCCCGAAAGGTCAAGGGGTTGGTGACTAGCACCAATAGAGACCACACTAAGTCTTTGTCTCAAATATGAAACCCCCGTATAGTCATACATCAAGGGGTAATCTGTACTTCCCCCATACATCATCATGCATACACAAGTCTTACAAATAGACGGACATCACATCACAAATAGTATGCAAATACAAGTCCATGGACCCATGTCAGGGATACAAAACACAATAATACAAAATACAACACCGTATACATACGTAGAGCGGTGGGCATGTCCTCCTGGAAGAAAGTCCTCCACTAGTCCGGTCACACCGAAAAAGGTAAACGACAAGTAGGAGAAAACACAAGCTCGATGAGGGTGACCCGAACACTCCACGTCATGCAAATACACACGTACATACTCCATGCACGTGTACTCGTGGCTTTATGTAGTGTACACAAACATCGGGACTCGGCTTACAAACAAACATCGGGACCCACCCGCCCACAAGACAACTTGTCCACGATCCTCAACGGGATCCCGGCCAGGGGCACTTAGCCCAAGCTCCACGAGCTCAATAGCTCACCACAATCCTCGATGGGATTTCGGACTTAGGGCACTTAGCCCTTCCACGCGTTTATGCCCGGACACGGCCACCTGGCCGCGACGGGAGCATATGCCTGCCCTCCGAACCACATAGCATCATCTGTGCTTCACGGTGAGAACCCAACAAGTTATGGAACCCAAGTCCCAAATCCACAAACCAACATACCAACACGAATATGGTCTTAAGGTGTACAACACTCCCTTTAGAACTGTACCCAGTCTTCACAAGTCAATCTTCATTCCTTGACTAAGGAAGGAGATACCCATAGCATCTATTTTCTTACAATAAAAAGTCCCGGTATTGGGTCTCCATATCATAACTATGATAATCTGATTTTTGGGGATTTTTAGAGATGTCTAACCCCACTTTCCAAAAAGTCACCACTACGAACTTTTGGGTTTTTTAGAGATTTTGCACTAAATCCCAATTTTCACATTTTGAAAGAGTGAGAATTAATATTTCTAGTATTTTTCTTTGAATCCAAATGGGGGGGTATTTCGTTATTTACATTGTAAATGTGGAGAGGCATGATGGTTACAATGTAAATGGGTCCGATCCGATCAAACTGGAGCCGCTTACATCCAATCACGAACCGCTGCTCGAGACACCTTGCTCAACGCTGCTCGATGTGCTCGACACTCTAAGCTCGAGCATCATGCTCGAGGCTCTTACTTGACTCTGCTCGAGGCTACATTACGCTCGACGCTCCTTGCTCGAAGCCCACCTCCTGAGACACTTGCTCGAAGCCAGCCTCGGGCCCGCTCCCAATCAGCAAGTGCCGATTACGTTCTTCCCCAATTCGTCCCAAAACCCAATTATACTCGTTAAATCTCCATTTTTATGCAACAATTCATCTCTATTAAGGGTTTCTAACATCATCTAGCCATATTAGGCTACCAAACAACCTAAATCATCTAGGTTTCACGCTCGATTTCCATTTTCCCCAATTTCTAGGGTTAATCGAGAATTTGCATGATTTCATCAAATTCTTACATGTTAATCCAATAAAACGACAAGAAAATGGTGAAGAATCCATGGAACACCTACCTGGAATGATTCTTGATGTTTGAACGAGTTCAAAACGCCCCAAATCGAAGGCTCCAAGCTTCCTTATCTCTTTCTCTCTCTAAGCTCTCCAACGTAGACGCAGAAACGCTGAAACGTAACGTGGAAGCTCTCTTTCCCCCTATTTATATTTCTGTATTTTCTTTTATTAATAAATCCCAAAAATATTAATTGACCTCCCGAGGTCACGAACTCTAAATTGAGCCCAAGTACAGTCAAAATGCTCGAAATGATGAGCACATCACTATCCAGATATTTTCCAACCTAGTTGAATGCTCAAACGCATAGGTCAACCAATAAACCTCGAAAAGTCAACAATCCGGTCACTTGGAGCCCGACCGGAGTGGGCCCGGATTCTGTCAAAATGCTCACATCGGCGAACACAATATTGTCTAGATGTTTTTAGCAACAGAGAAAGACTATCTCTCGGACTCTACCCAAATATGGGTCTTTACATCAACGGCTCAACACGATCCTCAACAGGATCCCGGCTCGGGGCACTCGGCCAGCTACCACGGCGCTATATGCACGGACATAGTGCCACATAGGCCCGCCATCGGCGCATATGCCTACCACGGCCACAACGCGTATGCCCGGCCACAAGTGCCATACGGGCCCGCCATCGGTACATATGCTTGCCCACAGTCAACCACGTAGCATCATCTGTGCTTCACGGTGAGAACCCAACAAGTCATAGAGCCCAAGCCAAAATTCCTCAAACCAACATACCAACACCAACATGGCATTAAGGTTCACCATACTCCCTTTATAACCGAAGCCTGTCTTCACAAACCGATCATCATTCCTTGACCAAGGAAGGAGATACCCATAGGAGTTGTTTTCTTGAAATAAAAAGTCCTGGCATTGTGTCCCCATATCATAACTAAGATAATCTGATTTTTGGGGATTTTTCTAAGATGTCTAGCCCCACTTTGCAAAAATTCACCTCTACGAAAAACTTGATTTTTCGAGATTTTACACTAAATCCCAATTTTCATATTTTGAAGGAGTGAGAATTTAATTTTCTAGTATTTTTCTTTGAATCCAAATGGGGGGTATTTTCTTATTTACATTGTAACTTAATACTTATGCATAATGGTTACAATGTAAATGGGTCTAGACACCCTGGCAATATACCCGACAACCGCCTCTGTCCTAGCCGCTCGAGCCACCTGCTCGAGACACCTTGCTCGACGCTGCTCGATGCTCTAAGCTTGAGCAACATGCTTGGAGGCTCCCCTGCTCGAGGCTCTACTTGACACTCCGCTCGAAGCTAGCCTCGAGCGGTTCCCCGATCATGAACGCCGATTACGTTCTTCCCGATTTCGTCCTAAAACCCAATTATACTCGTTAAATCTCCATTTTTAAGCAACAATTCATCCCTATTAAGGGTTTCTAACATCATCCGGCCACATTTGGCTACCAAACAACTTAAATTATCTAGGTTTCATGCTCAATTTCCATTTTTCCCCAATTCCTAGGGTTCATCACGAATTTTCATGATTTAAATCTAATTCTTACTGTTAATCCAATGAAACAACAAAGAAAGGGTGAAGAATCAATGGAACACCTACATGGAATGATTCTTGATGATTGAACAAACTTAAAACGCCCAAAGCGAAGGCTCCAAGCTTCTCTCTCTCTCTCTCTCTCTCTCTCTCTCTCTCTCCAAGCTTCTAAAACGTAACGTGGAAGCTCTTACTCTCATCCTATTTATATTTATGCATTTTCTTTTATTAATAAATCCCAAAAATATTAATTGACCTCTTAAGGTCATGAACTCCAAATTGAGCCCAAGTACAATCAGAACGCTCAAAATGATGAGCACATCACTATCCAGATATTTTCCAACCCAATTAACCGCTCGAACACAAGGTGAACCAATTAAATCTCGAAAAGTCAACAATCGGGCCACTTGGGGCCCCGACCAAATCGGGCCCAATTCTTATCAAAATGCTCACATCAACAACTACACTACCGTCCGAGATAGTTACATTCCCATAGAATGGTTATCTCTTAACACTACCCAAATACGAGTCTTTACATCCTCCCCACCTTAGGACTTTTCGTCCTCAAAAATAAAACACATGCCCAAAGGACATAGCAAAATTCAAGCTCGAAGCACCACACAACAACAAAACACAAATACATGATTATCAACATGATCACCAACCACACATGTGCAATACGACTCACAACAAGCCGAAAAGGCTCACGAGATCCAACAACACCAAGCTAAACCACGTCTCAAGCATAACCACATACGGATACAAAACATATGCAAAACGAATGCATAAAATATAACTCATACCTTAGGGAAGGCCCTCACATCCTCCCCACCTCAGGGTGATCGTCCTCGAAGTGACTCGGGATGAAGAACACTGCATCTGGCTCTCTTTCTCCCAAGTTTGCTCCTCCATGCCTCGATGTCGCCATAACACCCGGACCGGTGGGATCGTCTTGCCCGCAAGACCTGCTCCCTTTGTCCAAAATACATGCCGCATCTCAACAACGGCACCATTATCGACCAATTCTATCTCGCGATAGTCCAACACATGAGAAGGATGCGGGTGATCTTGTCTCAACTAAGACACATGGAACACATCATGTACTCGCGCCACATCCACCTCAAACTGCAAAGCTCGACACCTCTGATCCACGTAGGACTTCTGCCTACTCTGCACTGTCAACAAAAGGTGTCGAATCAACTGCACTATCTCCGTGGTCTCTCGAACCATATCGGGACCGAGAACCGCTGTCTCTCCCGTCTGTGCCCAACACAAAGGTTACCTACAAGGCTGCCCATACAGTGCCTCATATGGAGTCATCCCAATCGTGGCCTGATAACTATTGTTGTAAGAGAACTCCACCAAAGGAAGGTGAGTCTCCCAACAACCTCCAAAATCTAGGACACAGGAACGCAACATATCCTCAAGCGTCTAAATCATCTGCTCCGACTGACCATCCGTCTGCGGATGAAAGAGCGATGCGAGGTTTATCCTGGTACCCAAAGCACGCCGCAACTATCTCTAAAACCGAGAGGTAAACCTAGCATCCCGATCGGATACAATAGACAATGGAACTCCATGCAACCACACAATCACATCAAGATACCTCTGTCCCAAAGTCCTCATTGGGTGCGTCTCTCGAATCGGAATAAAATGTCCCGATTTGGTCAATCGGTCCACAATAACCCATATAGTGTCGTGTCCCCTGGAACGAGGAAGTCCGGTGACAAAATCCATGGTCACGTGGTCCCATTTCCACTCTGGCACCGGCAATGATCGTAACTCACCGGTGATCTCAAGTGCTGCTGCCTTGACTCGCTTACAGGTCAAACACCTCCTCACATAATCAGCAACGGCCTTCTCCAGGCCTGGCCACCATACGCCTCCTCACGACATGGTACATCTTGGTCCCACCAGGATGTACCAGCTAACCTCGACCGTTGAAATTTCCAAAGAACCTCCTCCCGAAGAGAAGTGGGAACTATCGGTCGACCCACGTACCTCAAGACATGCTCGCATCCTCGGTCCAATTAGAAGATGCTCGCCCGGTCCGAATTATGTCCCCAATGACCTCACGAGTCAACGTCCCCAGTGATCCTCTATGATCATGTGTTGCGACTACGGGACTACTACGACAACCTTTGAGCATCCCTCGCCCATCACGGTCACCATTTGCAACCTCATCGTTGCCAACCTGTCCCATTATTTCCCATTCCTTAATGGCACAATGGGCTACCACGGCCTTGCTCTTCCTACTCGAGCATCCCACAACATATTACCCTTGCCGAGGGGTATACAACATATCAAACCGAAACCATTGCAAGTACTCCACCCACCGCGTACGCCTAAGATTCGAGGTCTGTCTAGAAAAGATATCTTGCAAGGTCTTGTGGTGCCGTATATACCACAAATTTCTCCCCAAGGAGATAATGTTGCCAACTCTTTAAAGCAAAGATCACTACTGACCAACTCCAAATTGTACGTGGGATAGTTACTGCTCATGTGGTCTCAATTGCCTAGACCCATAAGTAATCACTGCGAGTCGCATCAACACACAATCGAGCCCCACCCTAGAGGCATGACAATACACCTCGAAGGTCTTGAGGTCAATCGTGCCTTCGACTCCATGAAAGCACTCTCACACGCATCGGACCAAACGAAGGAACTCCCTTCCCGGTCGGGTTCGTCATAGGAGTTACCAACTTAGAAAAATCCTCCACAAACCTCCGATAGTAGGGCTGCCAAACCAAGGAAGCTATGAATCTCAAACACATTCGTGGGCCTCTTCCATGACATTACCACCTCGATCTTCTCGGTATCCACTATGATACCCTCCGAAGATACCACATGCCCCAAGAAGTGCACTGTTGCAACCAAAAGTCACATTTCGTGAATTTCGCGTATAACCGGTGCTCTCGCAGTTCGCAACACAACCTATAAATGCTCCTCGGGCTCCCTCTTGGTCCTTTGAATAGACCAAAATATCGTCGAGGAACACCACAACGAACATATCTAAATATGGAGCAAACACCTGGTTCATCAATCCCGTAAACACCGCTAGAGCATTTGTAAGCCCAAACGGCATCACGAGCCACTCATAATGCCCATAACGACAACCGAACACGGTCTTAGGGATATCTGCCTCCCTAACCCTCAAGCGATGGTATCCAGACCTCAAGTCTATCTTGGAAAACCATCTCGCACCTCAAAAGCGATCGAACGGATCATCGATCCTCGGTAATGGATACTGTTCTTCACGGTCACCTGGTTCGGCTTCCAATGAGTCTATACACGGTCGAGCGAACCATTCGCCTTCTTGGCGAACAACACGGAGTGCCCCGTGGTGAGCTACTCCACTTTAATAAAGCCTCATGCCGGAAGATCATCTATCCGCCTCTTGAGCTCTCTAAGCTACTGTTGGCGCCATCCGGTGGGCCGCCAACCTAACCGGTCTTTGTCCTCGGCAACAACTCGATTGAAAACTCTACCTCCCTCACGGGTGGTAAACCGACTAAGTCCTCGGGAAACACGTCCGGAACCGATCTACAATGGGTGGCAAAACGGCCTTCCTCTCTCTCCTCTTGTCTACCAACGTCAAGTTGGCTACCCGGTGGGTCACATCACCCCACCCATGCCTCAAAGGTCCTAAACCCGCATGCCTCCTCGATCCACTCACCCACAAAGACACCCCACGTGCCCTACGGGTGTGAGAAATGTCATACACCGTCGAAATCAATCAATCTTGGCATCCACGGAAACCAACCAATCCATACCCAGGATAACATCAAAATCATCCCCAAGTGTTACCCGACAAGCACGACGGATACTTTCAAGTATCACAATTCCACCCAAAGGTGAAGCGACCATCGAGACCGACTAGCTGTCTCCTAGTTTAACTCAATCCAACCACCATAGTGTTGGACCCCATTTTGTCCGAGTTGGACATACTAACCTCATTTGATATATATACCTTTTTACCCATGCCATATACCTTGTTGAACAGGTCCTTAGAGATTCCACTGCGATTTGCACAAGATGGATGCGTTGACATGAGCCGGGAAGCCCAAAATGGATAACCACCACTACAAGTCCCTGAAAATACCCCAAGACCAATACCAAGGGATAAAGGAGGAAATTTGGAGAATAACGCACTTGGCCGAGCTCAATTCCAATGAAAAACAAAGAAGTTATGGCCAAAACAATTTTCATTGAAAAAAGTCAAACTTGCCAAAAGACGGTCAATGCCCCTGGTCAAACTACCCGAAAATGTGCATGTGAGGAATAGTCCGAAATGTCTATTTTTATGAATACGGGTCCTCCCAAACAATCCCCGAAAGGTCGCCCATTTTTGCATTTTGGGTGGGGGTAAAAAGGTAATTAAAAGTTAAAAAAAAAAGTGACTCCCAGCCTCGAAGTGTCGGCAGGTCGAAGCTTCGAAGACTTGAAGACTCGAAGCCTTGAAGCCTCGAAGCCTCGAAGCCTCGAAGCCTCGAAGACTCGAAGCCTCGAAGACTCGAAGCCTCGAAGACTCGAAGCCTCGGGGACTCGAAGCCGAAGCCCGCCCGCCAAGACTCCGACCCGCCGACACCCCGACCTACCAACCTTTGATCGTTGACCTTCGACTGCCGACCCTCCGACCCGTTGACCGTTGACCTTCGACCCACCGAAATTTCGACCCACCGAAGCTTCGACCCTACCGACATTCCGACCCTTTGACCTCGACCTTCGCTATTTGGCCCCTCTCGTGGCTTTCTCCTGTCGCTCACGGGATGTGTTTTTATTTGCCGGCAATTGTCAAAGATGCTTTTCAACACCCGTCGGATGCATGTGCTCACAAAAGAACGAAAAGGCAATCACAAGCTGCCCCGTTTTACGACCCGGGCCGTCCAACCACCAGACAAAGCATAGAATCTGAAATTAATAATCCTGGGATTCATAATACACCGACAAAGCATTAAATGCGGCAATTAATGAGATGCGGCCCAATCCCTTTAAAACCGAGTATCCTCTCCATCGAAAAACATGATTACGCCCCGACTTCTTCCCTGGAAATTAATAAGCGAGTGGACCATCTGCAAAAATAGAAAACGAAAAAGAGTTTCGCTATTTGCCATCTTGACACCCGGTTCCCTGAGCCCAAAAAAAAAAAAAGAGGAGAACGCCGGATTACGCCCAAGCTTCTTCCCTGCGCAAAAAAAGAGAGAGAAAACACCCCGAGTTCAAAAATCTCCCTATCCCCGATTCTCACCCAAAAAACGCCCGGAGTTCGGATCAAAAGAAGAGAGCACCCAGATTTTCACCCAACTCTCTCCCTTTCCCAAAACCAAAATCGCCCCTCTTTCCCTCTTTCTTGTTTCAGCTCTCTTTTTCCCAGAAAACAAAAAACACAAAAACAACCCAGTTCCTGCCCCCTTCCTCTCACGTTTTCATCAAAAAAAAATCCAATTATATGTCATTTCCCTATTCCTTACGTCCATTCCCCTCAATTCCATCCATAAAAAATCTTAATCCCAAAAATACACATCATCCTCCTTTCCCACGTTTTACCCAAAACCCGGAAATTTTCTTTTCTCATCTTCTCTCATCTCCACACATCACTACAATCTCCAAATCAAAATCCCAACTGATTTTTGCCATTTGCGCGATTGGAGCTCGGTGACCGTCGGTGTAGATAAGGATCCAAACAGCAGTCCGGTGTTCGAAGCTCTAAAGTTGGTTCTATAATCCTAGTCGATTTCTATCATTTATTATTTCTTAACTTATTTATTTTTATATTAGATGTAATTCTTAGTCTTTTCCTGTATATTTTCTTTCTTTTTTTTTCAGTTGTTGTTTTGTGTTGTATTTCCTTCGTAGTTTGTTTTTTTATGTATATATTGTATACTGTAATATGTAAAGAATAGTAGTGAAAAAAAAGAGAGAGCAAAAAGAGGAATGAAAACAAAGAAAAAAAACAAAAAAAAAAGGAAAGAGAGAGAGGGTGGCTTCATTTTTTGTTCATGATATGCATGCGTTTTGATATGGTCAATTCTTAAACAAAAAAACAATAAAAAAAGGGGAACAAACAAAAAAAACAAAAACAAAATGTTTCCACAAAATATTTTCTAAAACGTTTTCAAGAATAGGTTTTCAAAAATGTCTCCTTAAAAAAAGAAAAACGAAACAAAAAAATAAAAAAATAAAACAACAAAACAAAAACAAAACGTTTTTTAACAAAACACAAAAACAAAAAAATATTTTCTAACCCAAAAAAAACAAAAGGGGAAAATAAAAACATATTTCCATTTTAGGACTTCAATTTCCAAAATAAAACCAAAAACCAAAACCAACCCCTAGGATCTCATTTTCCACTTCAAACAAAAACTCAAAACTTTTAGGATTCCCTTTAGAAATTTAGGGTAAATCCATTTTAACCACAACTTGAATAAATAACTTAGTTGAATAAAAATTATAGACTTTTTAGAAAACTTAACCCCGTCATAGCAGTGCAAATAAAATAGAAAACCTCCTCCTCCGAAAATAGATACCGAAAGGGCGCTGTAGGGGTGTTAATCCTTCCCTACACGTAACCAACTCCCAAACCCTTCTCTGATAATGGGACCACACCTTTAAGCTACTCAAAGTAGAGGGTATCCAATTGTACAACAAAAATAGTTGGTGGCGATTCTAAATTTTCTCACCATTGGTTTAGTTTGAGCTCACTCCCAAACGGGCCCGGACGAAAACCCGTGATGACAGTGGCGACTTTCTTTGGGGAACAATTTAACACTCTAGAGAGTTAGGTATAGAACTAGGATTAGGAGGTTATTTTAATTGTACTATTGTATATATTTAAGCGTCGTGCTAAGTTATTTTTTAGATATAATTGTGATTTACTTATTTTTTATATAGTTGTCTTTTATCTTTAAATTGTGATTTATTTGTATGTTTTAACTACCATAATAGTTATGATTTACTACTTTCCCTACTTGTTGCATCCATGCATAACCCTATACCGGGTTTAACACAATTTAGGTTAGCGAGGTTCGAGTACGGTCCCCGGTAGCGTTGACCATTATCCGCAATGGGGCCTCGGACTTCTCACTCAAGCTTGAGGTTCTTTTAAGGCACGTCCTTTTAAGATCCCCCTCCGGTAAATCCCATGGTGTCCGGAGCCCTCTATTGAGGAAGTTTGGGAACCAATGAATAAGATAGGTGTAGCGGTAGAAGCCCGTCGGCGGCATTGACCCACATGTTGTTTGCTCATTCCATGCCATGCTAACCTTTGTTTTGTAGGGTAGTCCATAAGTCATCCCCCTGCACATCTTATTTGCCTTACTATTCTTTATCTGTCTATTTGCCCTGATTTGTTTTAACCGCCATCCTAACCGGTCATCATGCATAACACGACATTCATATAGGCATGGTAACTTTCGGTCATCTCTAAAAAGCCTTCGGGATAAAGAGGTTCATCGCGAGTGGTGGCCCAAGCATACGGGGACATCTAACTTTGCCTTGGAGATTTTCCACCAGGAAGAAGCCCTCAAAGCGAGAACATATTATCATAGAAGATCAGGGTGGACTACACTAAGGAGGTATAGACAATATGGAGGCGGTGGTCAGGTGAAAGGAAAAGCATAAATCATATATATACAACAGTATGGAGATTTGCTCCATGTGACCGAGGTACTGGCCGATAAGGATATGCTTGGGGCAGCCATATATTTCTGGGAGCCTCGACGGCGGTGCTTTGACTTCAACGGCATAGATCTTGTTCCCACAATAGAAGAATACAGAAGATTATTGGATATCCCCGTGGAAAACAAAATGAAGATTTATCTACGGGAACCTAGAAGATCATGTCGAAGGGCCTTTCTTTGAGATAATAGGAAAGCCGGTATGGGACTCACCGCGGCCATAACCTATGGTGGGCGGGAATATCTTCCATGGGCAACGATCGAAAGAAATGATACGGGCTACACGGAAACGAAATGATACAAGCTTTACACTAGCTATATATGGGCTGGTCATTTTCCCAAGGATACCGGCCCACATCGATGGAGGAATTGTAGATTTGGTCCAGCAAGTGCTCAAAGGATGTGACCCTACTCCTGCTATCTTGGCTGAAACCATTCGATCTCTTACTTACCTGAGGAGTAAGGGCTCGGGACGATTCATGGGGTGCTTGCCTCTCTTGTGCACTGGTTGCAAGGTCATTTCCACTTGTAGTGTTTCTCGTTTTCTGTTTGTGTATCGGTTGCCAGCCACGACACTATTGGATATTACGCTAGCAAGTGGAACTTACCTAAAGGCTTTGAAGGCGGAGAAAGAAGTTAGAGAACCACACGAAGCTAACATTACAGTTTGCTCCTTGGATGCCGGTGGTTACATGACTTATAATTACGGGGACTACAATTGGGTCCCACTCCTAGGTCTTTGGGGAGGAATTGCATATGCACCACCTGCCAGGGTGGAAGACAAGTTGGGCATCATCAAATTATCCCCGTGCTATTTGGCACGAAAGATTATGACTTCACTTACGGTAGAACCATGCTCATAAAAAAAAAGGAAAACGAGATGTATCAAGCATGGTCCACCCCACACAAGATCCAACCCAACGAGTCCAAAACCTGGTGTTTGTCCCGTATACATATCTTGGAGGGCATAACACAAGCCATAGTTAACTACGAGACATGAGAGCTATCCTCCAGGAGAATCGGACTCTAAGGCGGCAAATCCAAAGGCTAGAAGCATCTTTAGAAGGAACTACGTGGAGGTTGCAGTGAGGGAAAAACAAGTGGAGACCATATTGCGGCAAGAGGGAGGAAGCGGTGAGCGACCACCCCGAGAGGAAGAGGCGTTGTGCCACTTACGAGATGGTCCGGAAGAATGCCTTAAGATCATGTAACGATAGCTTTCATTTTACATGGCATTTCGGCATTGAATGTTTGTATTGTGTGTTTGGTTTGTAATAAAGTTGTTTATTTTTCTAAACCTCCGCATATACATTCCATGCATACATGCATATCAAATAAAAAAAATCAAATAAAAGTTCCCTTGTACCCGGGTGGGTAGCAACCTTTCTCCGAGGTTGTGCACTCTTATAATCTCGGATTTCGCCACAATCAAGTATCGCCCACGACCAATGGCAGGACGAAGCGGGAAACAGACTCATGGATTTAGAACATTCACGACAAGCCCTGCAGGGCAAATGGCTTTGATGATGGATATGCTCACCAAGCCGGGCGAAGAAAGAGAAAGAATCCGGCAAGAGGAACCCCGACAAGGGAACTATCAATCACCATCAAGAGCGAGAGGCGGGGAAGCGGTTCAACCGCCCAATCGGCTCCAAGCCAAGCACCCACCTATCGTCCTGCTATGGCCCAACCCCCGACTCCAAATCCAACTCATTTCCCTATGCCCACATCGGGACATGCGATAGAGGTAATGGGTTCTCCAGCCCCCGAAGGAGGAAATTGAGTCCCCTGCTCCAAGACGACGGAGGAAAGATTGAAAGTCGTAGAAGGCATCGATAGCTATGGCATGACCAGCCCACAAGACTTATGCTTAGTCCCTGGAGTGGTGCTTGCCACCAAAGTTCAAAATGCCAGAGTTTGAGAAGTTTAACGGGACCCGGTGTCCAAAGACACATCTAGCCATGTATTGTCAAAAGATGGCTGCTTATCTTTAGTAAAGACAAGCTCCTCATGCATTGTTTCCGGGAAAGCCTAAGCGGGGCATCCCTTGCTGGTACTTTCAAGCCGAATGGCAACCGTATCAAGACCTAGAAGGAGTTAGCCACATCCTTTTTTAGCACAATACAAACATATCACGGAGCTCGCATTGGACCGATTGACCCTACAATCCTTAGAAAAGGGGGTGAGGAAACTTTCAAGGACTATGCTAGGAGATGGACGAGAGGCGCCATAGAGGTTCAACCTCCGCTCACAGAAAGAGAACTCACTACTCTTTTTATCAATACGCTAAAAGGGGTCCACTACGAAGGCGATCGGTAACGTCTCTAGTAGCTTTGCCGACTTGGTCGCATCGGGTGAACGAGTCGAGTAGAATTAAAGGAGGAAAGCTAAAGGGTGATGTTGCAGAGACATCAAAAAAGTTCCAACCACTAGCGGGAAAAAGAAGGAAGGTTAGACCAATCCGGTATATCCGTCAAGCTCAACGTACAGCCGGCATTCTACCAGCGCCAGGGTACTATAGAGGATCACCGGTAGCCGCCTATATTGCGCTGCGCCAACCCCCCAATTCACGCCATACTTGCTGCAAGGAGGGTTTCCTTTTCCATATCCCATGACCCCTAACCCGTTTCAACCAAGAGTGTTATACCTAGAGCAACCAAGGGCAGCAATTCGGGAAGGTCCCGGGGCCCCGTTCCAAGGACGAGGGGCAACCGGGGGCCCGGACCCGATATGCAGGAGCGAATCGGGCTCCTTGTCGACCACGACAAGAGTTTGACCCGATTCCAATAACATATGTTGAATTATACCCCAAGCTTTTAGAAGCAAGGTTGGTACTCCCTACACCCTTGGGAGAAATAAGGTCTCCTCCCCCGACTTAGTATAAACCCGATGCCAAATGCGAGTATCATCTTGGTGGAGCAGGACATGATATTGAAAAGTGCATAACATTCAAAAGGAAGGTTCAGGCATTAAAAGATGCAAAGTGGCTAGATTTTTCTGCACTGAATGGGATGCCAAATGTAAACGATAATCCGCTCCCCAGAACATTCACACGATGTCACTAATATAACAACACAAGGAAGGCTAGAGAAAGTTTCACAAATACAAATGGAGAAGAGATATTTGTTTAACCTACTACGGAGCGTGGATATATACTTGCCAAAGACACATCGAGAGGTAGTGAAGGGTACAGTGGGAGAAACAATGCCCTTATCACGAGATGTCACGGGGACATGACATTGAGGAATGTAGTGAGTTCGCCAACATGGTACAAAAGCTCATGGACCGAGAGGATGATAGAATTCTCAAGAGGGGAGACGGACAATCAAAGCCACATGATCCAAGGAGACAATTCATAAAAATCACCATGGGTACCAACGCCCCTTGTCTTGAATGCTAAGACTCCGAAGTCCCGCTACTTGCCACATGGAATTAGGCCTCTCATCATCTATGTCGCCGATCCCGTGTCGGACAAGGAGGAGAGAACCGACATCCCACGATTGCCTCATGGCATTGAACCTCTCACTATAGGTGTTCCTGCTCCTTTCCCCTACAAGACAGACAAGGCGGTCCCATGGAACTACGGTTCCGAAATAGTCTAAGGAGCCACCACAACGAGAAAAGAGAACTAGGAGTGGTAAGGCTTATGCCCCCGATATGGTGGATAAAGCAAGGAAGGAAAAAAGCTGTGGAACTAGACATTGAGCCAATGCTGGAGCCAACTACGAAAGGAGCACCGATCTCGAAGGAGAGGTAGCAGAATTTTGAAACTCATGAAGCGGAGCGAGTATAACATTGTGGATCGGCTAAGTCGACAACCGGCTCATATCTCATTGCTCTCATTAATAATGGATTCCCGGCCTCATCGGGAAGCACTACGAAAGTTTGAGCCAAGCCTATGTTCCTCCGACCATCTCGGTAGCGAATGTGGAGACTCACCGGTAACCTCATCATGAACAACATCATTAGCTTTGGAGATGACGAGCTGCCACAGGAAGGAAAGGGGCACATAAAAGCTCCGCATATTCTTGTCAAATGTAAAGAGCATACCATAGCATGAGTACTCATTGACAACGGCTCCACCTTGAACATCATGCCCTTACATATCCGCACGACTTCCAATTGATGCATCCTATATGCGTCCTTGTACGATGAAGGTACGGGCGTTCGATGGAGGTAAACGTGATGTGGTGGGAACTCTAGACGTTCCACTCCTGATTGGACCAATTACCTTTACTGTAGAATTTCAGGCAATGGACATTACACCATATTATAGCTGTTTGTTGGGAAGACCCTGGATCCACATGGCAGGAGCAGTGCCCTCTAGCCTTCATCAAAAAAACAAATTTGTGATGGGAGACCAGCTCATTTGTGTCTCTGGAGAAACAAGTTTCCTCGTCACCAAACCTGCATCAGTCCCATATATTGAAAACAACGAGGATGTCTTTGGAATGTTCCTATCGATCCTTTGAGGTCGTGAACATCACTTACGTACCAAGTTATCATCTCTCGAAGGCATCAAAGATAGTTGCGGCCACCATGATCAAACAGGGTTACAAACCAAGGCAAGGATTGAGCCCGAAAGCTCGGGGGGATCTAGGAACCGTCGACCATCCAAGAAAATACGAGAAGTTCGGGTCATTACATAACGCCTTAGAGCCGACAAACGGAGGGCACGTATCAAAAGAAGGAAATCAGAATGGCAAAGGCAGAAGAGGCCGGTACAGAAAGAGCAGGAGCTTTCCCCTTAATGTTACATTCCGAGTGGTGGGGTTCATCCACAATTGCCTAACCTCGAGCGATGACAGAAGTCAGAGGCAGCCGCATTAGATGCAGCATTTGTGCAGCACCTGAGCAAGACGACTCTGTGGTGTAAGGGGTTCCTAACCATCCATTGAATAATGACTGCATTGGCCTCCCCCATAACGTAACCAAGGGGTCATCAGATTTAATATATTCTATTCACTGGTTCCTTTGGGGCTAAGGAATATTGGTTTTCCTTAAACGTGCCAATAAAATGTACTTTCTTCAAATATTTCATGGTGCATTCCATTCTACATGACATATGCATATCATATTTAGTTACCAACTTGTCATTCTCTATGCAAAATGGTGTATCGCAATGTCACGAAACATAGTATGCGAAAAGTAAAACGAGATGCCTAAGGTTTGACCAAAGTCCAAATTGGGAGCAATGTTGCTCGTTTTGATGAGAATGAGGTAGAGGAGACACCCCAGCTACCAGGAGAGATCATACGCCAGTTGGAAAGAGGCAAGAGATCGTTTTACCCATTCCAAGTGAAGACCCAATCGGATTTTGCACTCTGGGACCGCAACCTAACCAAGAGACTTAAGGATAGTGGTCCTTAATAAATGATGACATCAAGAAACAATTAGCCGAGCCGGGCATGAACTACATAGATGTGTTTGCATGGTCATATCAAGATATGCCTATGATTGCATTACGAGACATAAGGCAACATCACATACCATCGGGGCTCTGAATGCAAGCCGTCTTACAGCGAATTAAGAAGAATCGAGACTCGTAGATGCTACCAAGATGCACGAGGTCCGAGCACAGGGGACGAAGGCTTTCTTGTGCCTTCACTATCCGAATGGGTGGCCAATGTCAGACCAAGATCAAGCAAAGAGCAGGCAAGGTCCGTACGGCAGGTTTGACATGTGGAGACCTGAACGGGGCCGATCTCACAGAGACCTCTCCCACTTCCTTATATTGATACCTTAGTGGACAAGATGTAAAAGCATGCTCTATTCTCGCTCATGGATGGCTTCTGCCACAATCGGGGACTCATATGGCCCCCACCCACAAGGAGAGACCCACTCACGACACTTTGGGGCACATTCTATTATAATGACGTCGTTTATCTAAGAATGTGAGCAACCTATTAACGAGCCATGGTGACCCTATTCCACTATAATGGCAAGAAGTCGCAAAGATATGGACGATGATAACAACCAAGCACTCGAAGATCATATCAAGATCTTTCAGAAGCTTTTAGTAGACTTCGGAAATATCAACTCAAATTCAACCAAAAGTGCACTTTGGAGCCATGTCGGGAAAACCGTTAAGTTTCATTGTGTGCAATTGGATGGAAATTGATCCGAATAAAGTTCAAAATTTATCCAAGAGATTCTCCTAACCATCAAGGAGGTTGAAGATCTCGTTATTGAATTACATTTCTCATTTCACAATTAAACCTTATGTGAACCAATTTTGAAGACTTTACGGAAGAACAATCCAAAAATTTGGAATGACAAATGTCAAGAAGCTTTTAAGGATCAAACAATATCTGTTATCCAATCGTTTTGGTCCCACGCTGCAGACGGACCTTTGATCGTATACTTGACGTCCCAAGGTCCTCAATGGGTTATGTCTTGGGGCAACATGATCCTAGAAAAAAGAAGGAGCAGGCCATTTATTATCCGAGCAAGAAGTTCACCCTCAGTGAAACGAATTACACACCATTGGAAAAGACATGTTGTGCCTTTGTTTGGATAACAAGATGATCGAGGCAATACACTCTTTATCATACCACATGGCCGATTTGAGGCATGATCCATTCAAATATCTCGGAAAAGCCATCCATCTTCGGAAGAATTGCAAATGGCAATTGGTCCTATCTAATATGATATCATTTATATGCCTTAAAAAGCCATCAAAGGGAGAGCATTGATTGATTTTTGGCACAGAGCACTAGAAGATTACGAGCCTATGACCGTTGGATTTCCAGACGAGCACATCAACATTCCCACGGCCGAAATATCGGACATATGGATGATGTGGTTTGATGGAGCCTCCATTCTCTTACGTCGCGATGTTGAGGCCATCCTGAGATCCCCCAAAGGCTAACATTTGCCCATGGCGGCAAAGCTAACCTTCCCTTGTACAAACAATGTAGTAGAATATGAGGCTTGTGTGATGGGATTTCAAGAAGCAATTAACAAAGGAATCGAAAAATTACGCAGTGTTTGGCGATTCCGCACTTATCATATTTCAAGTGAAGGGAGAATGGGGAGACTCGAAACCACAAATTAATCCCCATATCGGAAGACGTTACGGAGTTAGCCTAGCAATTCGAAGACATCACATTCGAGCATATGCCCAGGGAATACAATTAGCTCTCGATGCACTAGCCACTCTAGCCTCCCTCCTTCGACTAAACACAATGTTGGAAGTCCCGTCTTTTGATATCCGTATATAAGATGCTCCCCGCACATTGCATGGCCATTCAAGGAAATATCAAGAAAAAACCTTGGTTTGATGACGGCCAAACCGTATTTGCTTAAGCAAGAATACCCAAGAGAGGCCCTCGAGTCCGATAAAAGGAACATCCGAAGGTCGGCGTCCAACTACTACCTTGATGGTCCCGTTTATAGGCCGAGAAACCATGACATGGTGTTATTGCGGTGTGTGGCAAAAGAAGAGCCGAAACGAGATAATGAAAGAAGTGCACGAAGGAGAATGCGGTTCACACGCAAATGGACATGCATTAACAAGGCAAATCATGCGAATGGGCCATTATTGGGTAACCATGGAGAAAGATTGTATTGAATATGTGCGCAAATGCCTCGAGTGTCAAATTTATGGCGATAAAATTCAAGTCACCGCCATCTAGATCGCATGTGATGGTTTCCCCGTGGCCGTTTCGCTTTGGGGAATCGACGTTATCGGACCATCTCGCTAAAAGCTTCCAATGGTCACCGCTTCATCTTAGGGGCTATCGATTACTTTACAAAGTGGGTAGAAGCGCTCACATGCTAACGTCACACAAGCTGTGTACTTAGATTTATATGGAACAACATCATATGCCGCTATGGACTTCCGGGCGATCATAATAGACAATGCCGCCAATCCGAACAATCGGATGATGGGTGAAGTGTCGAAACGTACAAAATTCAACACCGCAACTCGACCCTATCGCCCAAAGATGAATGGACGATTGAAGCGACCAATAAGAACATCATGAACATTATCAGAAAGATGACCGAGACATACAAAGATGGCATGAAAAGCTACCATATGCTTTGCATGCTTATCGTACCTGTATGAACATCAACCGGGCAACTCCGTTTTCTTTGGTCTACTGACATGAAGCGAGTTCTACCTGTCGAAGTGGAGATACCTTCCCTCCGGTACTCAAGGATACTCGGCTCGAAGAAGCGGGAATGGGCCCAAAGTCGTTATGAACAATTGAATTTAATTGAGGGCAACGCTTAGCTATTGTTGCAGAGACAGCTATATCAACGGAGAATGATGAACAACTAAAATAAAAAGGTGAAGCCCGAAGCTTTCAAGCGGGTGACCTCGTCCTTAGAAGATTTTACCAATTCAACATGACCATAGGGGCAAGTGGACTCCCAATTATGAAGGCCCATACGTGGTGAAAAAAGCATTCTCGGGAGGTGCCTTAATCCTTGCCGGAATGGATGGGGATGAGCTCCCAACCCGGTGAATAGCGATGCGGTGAAAAAGTTCTATGCTTAACTCTCATACCTCTTAACAAGATTCTCCTTCTTGCAATGAGCGGACTTGGTGAAAACCCAAAGGGCACCAGGGTAAAATACAAAGCTCCACAAAAGACAAAGAAGCAAGCAAAGGCGGACTTGGTGAAAACCCAAAAGGCACCAAGGGTAAAATACAAAGCCAACGACAAATCTGAAGGGTGAAAGCGATTTGGAATCCAAGGATGGGGCCACCTAAAATAGGGTCCTTTGCAAACGGTGGAAAGCAGTGTCACCTAAAGACGGCAAACTAAACGGTGGAGACTTGGTCAAACCTAAGGCACACTCTAATTAAATTTGCATATTATGCTTTTAAAGACTTGTAATTCCGTTTTATCATATTATAACAATAGGACACTTTTTTATGATATAAATATGTTTTGTGGAATCAAACCAGCAAAATCCCATTTTATATCCTTAATCATATTTTATCCTCTTCATTTCACATTTAAATGGAATATCTTAAATCCCCAAGTGGGATCTTTTGGCATTACCTTGTATGAGTAAGGTCAAGCTCAAAATCCCCAAACAAATTAAGTCCCCAACTCGAAGTACTCATATCTCCAGAGAATATCACTATCCCCAAGAGAAGTCGTCAAGTCAAGCTCCTCAATATGGCGAAGCTAAATTTACTTAAGACTTTCATGCACAAAAAGGGAGTTCCCCAGGCAAAGATAGAACGGACTCCCCATCCAAAGAGAAAATTGTTCCCCAACAAGTTGAATGTTAGCCAACCTCTCCAACAAGATTGAGATAAATCTCTGCCCTGGCCAAACCCTCGTGATACATCACATTGCATTCGATGCATACATCGCATTGCATCACATGGCATCATATGGCACCACAAAGTTAAGGTTTATGCATCCCCGCATACACATTGTAGTCCATGCATCATTTGCATACATTCAAGATACTCGTAATTTCAGGAATGTTGTTGCCTCTCGAAGATCCTAGGAGCTCATACTCGACGAAGCTTCTCATCAAGCTATCCTAGCTTTCTTTGTTCACTTGTACAACTCTTTCTTTTGTAATTTCCCCCAAGCTCTAAACGCATCCTTTTGGCACTTGAACAAACTTTTTCTCCTTTTGGGTCATCTCGTAGAGCGATCTCCTTGAGTGAACTCGTAGAGGGAGCCCGCATCAGGTTACTTCCCAAACTCACCAATTCCCTAAAGCATTTCCCCCAAATACCAATTGATGTCTCCAACAAGTCTTTCCAGTTTAAGCCTATCGTTGTGGGCCTTTCAATTTTCACTTCAAGCCTATCGTTGCTTGTGGGCTTTCCATTTTCAATTCTAGCCTATCGTTGTTGTGGGCTTTTCATTTTTAGTTCGCACCTATCGTTGTTGTGGGCTTTTCCATTTTCAATTCAAGCCTAACGTTGTTGTGGGCTTTCCATTTTCAATTCGAGCCTATCGTTCTTGTGGGCCTTTCAATTTTTAGTTCATGCCTATCGTTGTTGTGGGTTTTTCCATTTTCAATTCAAGCCTATCGTTCTTGTGGGCCTTTCAATTTTTAGTTCACGCCCATCATTCTTGTGGGCCTTTTCCATTTTTCGGTTCAAGCCTATCATTGTGGGCTTTGCATTTTCAACTCAAGTCTATCATTGCCGTAGGCTTTCTTTTTTGGTTCAAGCCTATCATTGCTGTGGTTTTCCATTTTCCCGTTCACGCTTGTCATTCTTTGTGGGCTTTTCATTTTTCAGTTTAAGCCTATCATTGCTATGGGGTTTTCATTTTTCATCTAAGCCCGTCATTGTTGTAAGCTTTCAATCTCCAGTATCTTTACATCGTAGGCGGCCTTAGATGCCTCATCAAAGTATTATCCAAGTCCACCGGCCTGTGAAACCCCTTTTCACTCTCGGGGACAGACCCAACTATTGCATTTTACTCTTCCTCTGTGCTAGGTAAGTCAGGTAAGTGCTCCAACCCGTCCAAAATGACTCCCTTTTATCTTTGTACGCTGTTTGTATACAAACAATGCACAAAGAGGGGCAGCTATTGTACCCCATTTTGTCCGGGTTGGACATACTAACCTCATTTGATATATATACCTTTTTTACCATGCCATATACCTTGTTGAATAAGTCCTTAGAGATTCCTTGCGATTTGCACAAGATGGATGCATTGACATGAACTGGGAAGCCCAAAATGGATAACCATTGCTACAAGTCCCTGAAATACCCCAAGACCAATACCAGGGGATAGAGGAGGAAATTTGGAGAATAACGCACTTGACTGAGCTCAACTCCGACGAAAAACGAAGAAGTTATGGCCAAAACAATTTTCATTGAAAAAAGTCAAACCTGCTAAAAGACAGTCAATGTCCCTGGTCAATAGCAAAGGCAAATAAAATAGAAAACCTTCTCCTCCGAAAATAGATACCGAAAAGGCGCCGTAGGGTGCTAATCCTTCCCTACACGTAACCAACTCCCAAACCCTTCTCTAATAACGGACCGCACCTTTAAGCTACTCAAAGTAGGGTATCCAACCGTACCCCAAAAACGGTTGGTGGCGACTCTAAATTTTCTCACCATTGGTTTAGTTTGAGCTCACCCCAAACGGGGCCCGGACGAAAACCCATGATGACACATAGCATACGATATAAATGAATGGGTAGCATTAGTATCAATCAAAACTAAACAAGATAGTATGAGAAATGATGATGGTACCTCTCACCACTAAAGGTCCTGGTCCTGCCTCGTCCACTAGTGGAACCTCTCGCCTCTCTGGTAAAGGCAAAAGTCCTCCCTCGTGGTACACTACCACTAGCCTGGCCCATTGGGACCTTGCCCCGTGATCAACATGACCCTGTGCCTCCGCCGAGGTTGCCGCACCGTAGGTCGCATCTATGTGCTCTGTGCCGGCGGCATCAACCTTTGGGATAGAGCCCCACTCCTCTATCCCCTGCTCTCTCGGACGAGGGCCTACACCGCTGGTCGAGCTAAAAGTAACACATTCCCTAGCTCCATGCCCCACCTTATCGCATCGGTAACATGTCATCTTTTTCCTTGGGCTGTCTCTCGACAAGTGTCCGATCAAACCATAACTCAAACAAGTACCGACCTCTGGTGGCTGAACTCTCACGGGGTCCCATTGCCTGGTGGAAACCCTCTGCGCCTGCCTCCTCTCAGCCGAGCGACATCTGCTCTCCCCACTCGCCTCTTCTGCTCGGACCTCTTGAACCGCCAGGTCTCGGGCTCTCGCCCGATCCCGACCTCGCTCAATGATGAGTGCTTTGTCGACCACCTCCCGTAGTTGGTCAACCGCATTGGCTCAGTTTGTTTTTCAAAGATGGCCTCAAGCCCTAAATAAAATCCTACGTCTTACGAGCTTCCCTTCTCCCAAGCCTCAAGAGCAAACCACCCTAAATGCTGAAAGCTTGCACATACTCACCCCCCGTTTGGCTACCCCATCGAAGCTCATAATACTCTCTTAGTTGGGAATACTATACCGAGTGGGAAAATACTCCCCGAAGAAGCGCTCCACAAACTCCCTCTAGTCCATCGACTACCATGGATAGCTCTAGTGGACTCCCACTACCTACGTGGGATACCTAACAAGATAATGCGTCGCCACTCGCACCCGCCTCCTCATCCGGCACCCCAATCATCTCAAAGATGTCCTCTTGTCCACCTAATCTAGTCCTCGTCGCCTCTAGCCATGAACCATCCTCAAAAGTCCTGGGTGCATGTTTTAAAAATTGTGCAACCAGGTCCACTCCTCGTTGTCTTGCTGGCTCTATCACGACCTCCGCCTGGTGCAAATCTTGTACCACCCTTGCCTCCCTCCCTGAGGCTTGTTGCCTCTTCATCTTATCCACCTCTCTAGCCATATCCCTCATCGAGCCCTACATACCCTACATGGCCTCTTACAACCGAATCAACACCTGAGCCAAATTAGGTCCCACAATGGGAGCCGACCTCTGCTGCGGGCTCTGTTGCCCCTAGTGCCCCGACTCTATCGTGGGCTCCTCTGTCGGGCCCTAGCCTCGGACAACTCTCCCTCGGTGGTCTTTATCACACTGGCCACAAAACAAACAACAAACGATCAATACTAGCACCGTTAAGACAAACAACCATCAAAGGCACAAATCAACTCGTAGGTTCTCACCACACACGACCCGTAGGTCCACAACCATGCATATAGCATCGTGTCACCCCTTAAGGCACACAAAATCAAGTCCTGGCTCTCATGGCCACGTGCCATTCAGGCACCAAATACAATCACATCACACACAAAGACAATCTAGTGCCCTATATAACACACAATCATACCACTAAAGATGCATCCATTCCTACATATGCTCCTAGGATGATCTAACCGACACCAACATAACCTAGAATACATGTAAGGACTGCATTGATCAGGTGCCCTCCTGCCGTTTTCCAAGTTACATGAAATCAATTAACCACCCCTCACTAACCTAGGTCCGCTAGACCATACTCCGATACCAACTTGTCACGCCCCAAATTCCAGGGGAACCCGAAACTAGGAACATAACTTCCCTTTGCCCACACCCGAAAGGTCAAGGGGTTCTTCGACTAGCAACAATAGAGACTCCACCGCTGGTGCTATCTCAATCATGCAACCCTAATACCATGCATCATGGGTAATCTGTACTTTCCTATATATCATCATGCATACAATAAGTCGACCATACAGATATCACATCACAAACAGCATGCAAATACAACTGTCCACAGACCCATGTCCGGGATACAATACAAAACAATACATAATACAGCATTGTATCATACATCATAGTAGTGGGTACGTCCTCCTAGAAGAAAGTCATCCACTTGTCTCGGATCACACCCGAAAAGGGTAAACAACAAGTAGGGGTGAGCGATAAGCTCGATGAGTGACCCCAAAACACCACATCATGCAAACATACAACTCTATACTATATGCTTAGTGTACTTGTGCACCGTGTAGTGTGCACAATCATCGGACAAAGCTCGTAAACAAACATCGGGACCCCCTGCCCACACAGACGGCTTGTCCATGATCCTTCACGGGATTCCGACTCAGGGCACTTAGCCCTAGCTCCACGAGCTCAACGGCTTAACACGATCCTCAACAGATCCCAACTCGGGGCACTCGGCCCTACCACAGCGCTATATGCTTGGACACGGTGCCACACGGCCTGGCATCGGCGCATATGCCCGCCACGGCCACGGCGCAATATGCCCTGGCCACAGGTGCCATACTAAGCCTGCCATCGGTGCATATGCTCGCCCGTCAACCACATAAGCATCATCCCGTGCTTTACGGTGAGAACCCAACAAGTCATATGAGCCCAAGCCCCAATTCCTCAAACCAACATACCAACACCAATATGGCATTAACGTTCACCATACTCCTTTTTATAGTGAGCCAGTCTTCACAAACCGATCATCATTCCTTGACCAAGAAAGGAGATACCCATAGGAGTTGTTTTCTTGAAATAAAAAGTCCGGCATTGTGTCTCCATATCATAACTAAGATAATATGATTTTTGGGGATTTTTCTAAGATGTCTAGCCCCACTTTCCAAAAATTCACCTCTACGAAAAACTGGATTTTTTTCGAGATTTTAGACTAAATCCCAATTTTCACATTTTCAAGGAGTGGGAATTTAATTTTCTCGTATTTTTCTTTGAATCCAAATGGGGGTATTTCCTTATTTACATTGTAACTTAAGTATAGTACTTAAGCATAATGGCTACAATGTAAATGGGTCTAGGCACCCTAGCAACATACACCGATTAACCGCCTTGTCTAATCGCTCGAGACACCCTGCTCAGACACCTTGCTCGACGCTTTACTCGATGCCGCTCGACACTCTAAGCTCGAGCAACATGCTCGAGGCCCCTCGCTTGACACTTTGCTCGAGCTAGCCTCGCGAACCGCCGATGCGTTCGTCCGATTTCGTCCCAAAACCCAATTATACTCGTTAAATCTCCATTTTTAAGCAACAATTCATCCCTATTAAAGGTTTCTAACATCATCTAGCCACATTTGGCTACAAAACAACCTAAATCATCTAGGTTTCATGCTCAAGTTCCATTTTCCCTAATTCTTAGGGTTTATCACTAATTTTCATGATTTCATCTAATTATTACCTATTAATCCAATGAAACAGCAATGAAAGGGTGAAGAATCAATGGAACACCTACCTAGAATGATTCTTGATGATCGAACAAACTTAAAACGCCCCAAAGCGAAGGCTTCAAGCTTCTCTCTCTCTCTCTCTCTCTCTCCCCCCCCAAGCTTCTGAAATGTAACATGGAAGCTCTTACTCTCATCCTATTTATATTTCTGAATTTTCTTTTATCAATAAATCCCAAAAATATTAATTGACCTCCCAAGGTCACGAACTCCAAATTGAGCCCAAGTACAGTCAAAATGCTCAAAATGACGAATACATCACTATCCAGATATTTTCTAACCCAATTGACCGCTCAAACACAAGGTGAAAAGGGCGTTTGTCGCACATACACTCAAAATAAAATTTAAAATAAGTGTAGCTAGTGGCTTAACCTAGATCGTTTTCTCTAGGAGGACTTATATAATTCAATTCAACCTATTTAATTACCCATTCAATAAAAACTAATAAATATAAAATTAGGGGTGATTTTTGAATGAATTAAAAACTAATTAAAGCAAAGATTTTAAACTATGAAATTCAATTAATCAAATAATGTAACCGGTTTAACTTCACACCGAATCTTGTTTATCACTATCCCAAAAGATAAATTAAGTAAATTATGGCCTCATGATTTAAATGTACCAAGACACCATGAATACAATTAAATTATGAATCTATTCCAACCAGAATAATTATGAATCAATTCTCAAAAGATCGCTCGTTCCCTACGAAACAAATCTTTCCACTCAAATAAAGCATTAACGCACAATGAATTATTAAATTAATACTCAACCGAGATATTAAATCAACAAATCAAAGAGTTGGAGAATTAATTCATAGCACATAAAATACCAAATTAAATATTAAAACATGAATTCGGAACAAGCATCTAAAGTGCTATGCTAAACCGATTACAAAATACTTACCCCTCTATAGGTTGGAAAATCACAAACTGCTTGGAAAAATTAAATAGCAAAAATAGAATAGAATTAAGGAAAATAGGCTGCAAACAATTAAATGTCCAGTCTTGAACTCGATCTAAATCATCAATGCCTACTGTGCAATCTCTCTCCAATTTCTCGCTAGATCTCGCTCCGCAAAAAGCTGCGTGCAAAGGTCGTGGGTGAAAATGGCGTTGGAGGCCGCACCGCATCGAGCGTGGATGAAGTCGGGACGTTGGCGTGATGGAGAGATGAGGGCTGCGCTAGAACAGTCCAGGGCGTCGGGATCTTTGGGTCTCTTCTTGTGCTTGGCGATCGGGTGGAAAGATGAGATGGAGGATGCACGCTATGGTGGAATAATGCGAGGGCGTCGACCTGAACGTGATGGATGAAGATGGTGCTGGAGGTGGCACGCGTTGGACGAAGAAAGATGATTGGCCAAGCTCGTGATGGGTCACGTGATGGAAGAACTAGCGCGTGGGATGAATGGAGTTGGCGGTCTTGGGTTTTCTCCTCTCTTTATTCTCCCGCATGCATGCCCTTATCTTATGTCAAAAGACCCTAGCAAATTGGAAACCTCAATGGAGACTTTTGTTGGATCAAACCCTGGAATTTGGATAATGCTGATAAAGCCTTATGTAATTTGATCCGAGATCTTTTGTGTTTATTTGATCATTGCAGAAGGTATGTCACTAATCCAAAGATGCACTCGTGAGAGCAAAGCTAAGGACAGGATACATAATCCTGATCCGGACAAGAGTTAGTGTCGTCAAACACTTGGTAAATAACCAAGTAACAAATACATACGGAATAAGGAACAATCCTACGGACTAAGAACTTAAAGGATAAGTGCGGAGTAAGGAAAATAAGTGCGGAGTAAGGAAAATAGATGCGGAGTAAAGAAACCAGGATCGGAGTAAGGAATCCGGACTTATTACTCGCCCGGCGTAAGGAACTTACATACGGAGTAAGGAACTTACATGCGGAGTAAGGAACTTACATACGGAGTAAGGAACTTACATGCGGAGTAAGGAACTTACATGCGGAGTAAGGAACTTACATGCGGAGTAAGGAAGCGCTGACACGGACTAAGGATTACAGTACTGAATAGATACGGAGTAAGCAACCACTGACACGGAGTAAGGTTCCGAGCTTCATTAACTACGGAGTAAGGAAAATTACACCGGACCAAGAAGACACTGCTCCAACAAAACCGCATTTAAAGTTATCAGCTCGTGCTGTCCCGATGTAAGACGAATGCATTTAGAACAAGAAGAATCTTACACGTGGATCATCCGGATATGTGGACACAACCTTAATTGTATCTCGGAACTCACAAAGACACTTATACTCTTCAAATCCAAGATCTTGAGCTCCACAATCCGCAGCAGTCAAGGCAGACAGATTACCGAGGGATAGTTAGTGCGGAACGCATTCCGGAACTTCAAGTTCCAAGGTTGTCTCTTAGGAATGTTTTGTATAAATATTCATACTTATACTTCATGTACGTGTGTGCTTAGGTGGGCAAAAATGGAAAAGGAACTTGGCTAGTGTGTGAGTTCATTGTTGTAAACAGAGTGTAAGAGAGTGTTTGCTTCTATTTTGTTGTAATCACCTTGTGATAATAAAACAAAATACTTCCACTATCTGGTTATCTTCCGCAGTGATTCTATCACTTAAACTAGATAAGTCTTTGTGTCTTGAGAGAAAAGAAAGAGTTCGAATAAGAGCCTATTCACCCCCCCCCTTTAGGCTCCAAGGGACCATCAAGTGGTATCAGAGCAAGTTCTACTTCGTTCTAAGTAGAGATCCCACTCTTTCAATCTCGAAATGGCCGAAGAAAGCTAGATGCTATTCAACACTCGCCTTAACTCCGGAGGTGCATAGGAGCCCATCCCGAATCGAAGCGGCGGTGAAAATGTCGACCCACCACAACCTGCTGCTGCCGCCGCTTCTCAACCACGGAGTTGGGGTTTACTCTAACGAAACCGCCCAAATTCACACCTGAGCTTTTCTCCCAAGTGGAAAGCTCGCATGAAGATGTTTATGGTTTGCCATGATCATCTTATGTGGCCATGTCTTCATCAGGAGATTCCAATTCCGATGACTATCGGAGAACATGGAGTAAGGAGGCCAAAGGCGATGCTGAACTTACCAACGATGAAAGAGCCTGGCGGTGCGCTAGTGAAAAGGCTCGGCTTATGTTACATCGTCTTTGGATTCCGAGGCTTTCACGGACGTCCAGGGCTGCACGACAACAAAAGTTGTTTGGGACAAACCGACAATCCTCTATGAGGGGAGTCGGTCCCGGATACGAGAATGTGATCTCGTACTCTCGACGTAACTTTGAGAGTTTTAATCATAAACCGAGCGAATCACTTGAAAGCATCTATCGGAGATTCAGCAAGCTCATACTTGAACCGAAGACCGTCAATGAGTATTACTCTCAATCCCGGATCAATGACAAGTTCTTTCTCTCCTTGCCGGATCGCTACTACTCCAAACAACCCGGATGCAATCGGACAAAAAGCGCAGTATGTTCCCCTTGAAGAACTATATGGAGAGCTGGGACTCACGAAGTCAGGTTTAAGTACTCGACGATAGAGATGAGAAAATAGCTCGGAAAGAAAAGGGGGTAGCTCTCAAAGCTACGGAATGTCTAAACA
Source organism: Taxillus chinensis (assembly GCA_023512835.1). Taxonomy (NCBI): domain Eukaryota; kingdom Viridiplantae; phylum Streptophyta; class Magnoliopsida; order Santalales; family Loranthaceae; genus Taxillus; species Taxillus chinensis. Next base: position 48,017,063 of record CM042085.1, read on the forward strand.
TATCTGAGGAATGATGATACGGACGTATCCGACAATCCGATTCGACGAGGAGGAGGAGATAGCCCTTCTTGTCAAATCCTTTGAGCGATTCCTACGGAAAAGCGAAAAGGGATCGAAGACGCTCATCATCATCGTTCCAACGGAAGGAGCGACCGGAGTCCGGTTCCAAGGAATGTTTCAACTGTGGGAAAAGCGGTCACTGGGCCAAGGAATGCAGGTCCAAAGCAAAGGTGGCCGAGAAAAGTGACAAGGTAAATCCTCGCCGCTCCACCTCGGATAACAAGCAAGAGCAAGAGAAAGGCGCTCGTGACAAAATACATGAGTGGCTCGGAAGAAGAGGAGGAATCCTCGGATGATGAGCCGACCATTAAGCCGAACATCCGCCTCATGGCAAATGCTCGAGGTACCTTCTATCTCCGAGCTCCTGAGTAAATTAGAATCTCTTACTATTGCATGTGATCATGAAAAGAATGAGAGACTAATAATTACTCAAATGTACAAAGATATGGAAAGTCGGAATAAACGTCTCGAATTTACTATTAATAGACTCAAAAAGCACGTCACCGACTTCAGAGGAAAGGAAGCTTGGTATCATGATCTAAGAGCTGAAAATCATTTGTTAAATACCAATCTCTCAGGCCTAAAAGTTATAGTGAAAAGACTCGAAAATGAACTGGAACAGAAAAGGAAATAAATCGTAAGTGGCTAAAATCCGGGGAAATAGCCTCTACCTTTAGGATCGACCCTGACGACATTCGAGCCAAACCTGGCCTAGGTTCTGAACCATCAACCTCCATAGCTCAAGCTAGCTGAGTGTCCTCCGGATTTCACTCCTAAACTAACCAACTTATATCCTGTTAGTACATCTAAACCGTTGGATGGTTTCATTTCGGGTGGCACCATAGTATATGATCGTGGAAGCAGGCTCTTCCCGCACTTCCCGAAGCGGTAGCACCCGTAACTAAAGATGAAGGGAAGGCTGCTCAGTTAAAGCCAAAATTGTAGCACCCAAAAAGAAAGACAAGGCTAAGGCCGACACATTTAGGGCCAAGAGCGCGTCACCCAAACGTAATGGATTAGGCCACAGGAACAGAGTAGAAAAACCGTAAAATCTAAGAGACTGTATCCCCTGTTTGTACTTCACATTATAGTGTATGTTCCATCTGTAGGAAATGGGTCATTATCACTATGAATGTTGGAGTCTATCCGATAGCTGGCTTTGTAATCAATTTCAATCAAATAAAGATCAGTTTAATAAAAGGGGTTCTTCGAGCAAAACAAGATCTAAATCTAAAAGGAGTATCTCTCCCAAGAAAACCCAAACAAAAGAAGCGGCCGAAACTAACAAGTTAATGTCAACGTGGAAAGCTAAGAGTCCTAACAAAATCAAATCCGTAAATGTTGACAATATCTGCTGCTCACTCTAACCGCCCGAAACAAGTTTGGGCACCAAAAGTGTAAACTGTTGTCTTTCAGAGCATCTCCTGGAATGAATTGCCGGATCACTTGAAGTTAAAGATCCATCAAAGCAAGTGGATCCTTGATAGTGGATGCTCCGGACATATGACGGGTGACCAGACTCGCTTGTAGAAGTTAATGATAAACAAGGTCCATCCGTTTCATATGGCGACAACAACAAAGGTAAGACTGTCGGGTATGGCACTTTAACTAACGGTGTGTATCAATCACTAAAGTTGCACTAGTCGAAGGTTTAAAGCATAATTTGCTAAGTGTCGAGTAAACTATGTGACAAAGGATTTCTTGTTTCCTTTTTGTCCAACACCTGACAAGAAGAGAAAACTTATCCGGAGATGTTAAGTTATCCGGATCAAGAGATGGGGACATATATTCAGTGGTCTTAAGAAATAATTCTTCTTGCTCCTGTATGCTTCCTCACGAAAGCAACAGATGAAGATAGTTGGTTATGGCACAAGCGATGCGCACATTTAAATTTTAAGACTTTGTCTAAATTGGCGTCACTTGATCTTGTCACCTGGTCTACCCAAACTCAAGTTCTCCAGAGACATCTCTCTGTCGAGAATGCCAACTTAGTAAACGGACCAAACACGGCTTTAAGAGCAAATCGGTTAACTCAATAATTGCTCCTCTGCAACTTCTTCATATGGACCTATGTGGTCCTATATCCGTTTCATCACTAGCAGGTGCGAGATATACTCTTGTGGTTATCGATGATTACACCAGATACACATGGGTGATGTTCCTGAAATCAAAGGATCAAACTTTTGAACATCTTGTAGATCTCTTCAATTGGATAAGCAACTCACAAGGATCGAGCATTAAATGCATCAGGAGTGATCATGGTATCTAATTTGACTTTTCGTAAATGAGATCATATTGTTCGAACAGGGCATACAACATGACTTCTCTGCTCCCCGAACCCCACAACAAAATGGGGTAGGCGAGCGCAAGAATCGAACTTTAGTTGAAGCTGGTAGATCCATGTTAGCAGGGGCAACGCTTCCTCTCGCCTATGGGTAAGCTGTGTCCACCGCCCGCTATGTTCGAACGGAACTCTAATAAATAAATCTACCATGAAAACACCCTATGAGATGTGGAGAGGACGAAAACCTTCAATTTCACATTTCGAGCCTTTGGGTGTACTTGCTATATCTTGATAAATGGCAAAGAGACCGGAACAAATTTGAACCAAAAATCGATGATGGGATTTTTGTCGGATACTCACTTCATAGCAAGGCTTATCGGGTCTTCAATAGAAAACTTTTTAAAGTTGAAGAATCTATCCATGTAACCTTTGATGAAGCTAATCTTGTTTGGTCAAAAAGTCGGTCCTTCAAATTCCAATATGCAGGTCATGGACAGCAACGTCGATTACTCGAAGTTTATGAATATCCCTGTTACACATCCCGATGGTATCCTGACCAACCACGTGGCATCAGCGAGACACAACGAAATTTTATGGATGATGCTACTGAGATGATTCGACTCCGGACTACCACTTAGCTCCGGACAAACTCCTACGGATACACAAAATCCGGGGCCCCTTCAAGTTCGTCCGGACTAGTTAACCTTGGAAGAAACAAGTGTTGCAGAACCAACTAGTTCATCCGTACCTCTAATTACGGGCGAAGCTCAATCAGTCGATACAACTGAACCACCCAATCGGGAAGAGCTTCAAATTGTTCAAGATCAACCAACACATGCACAGAATTATAGATGGACCCGAAACCATCCCTCAGATCAAGTGATTGGTGATCCTACTGTTGGTGTAAGAACAAGAGCAGCCACCTCAAACATGAGTCTTTACTCATGCTTTCTATCTCAAATAGAACCAAAGGTGATAGATGAAGCTCTTCAAGATTCAAACTGGATAGAGGCCATGCAAGAAGAGCTGAATCAATTTAAGAGAAATAATGTGTGGACCTTAGTACCAAGGCCTAAGTCTCGCAAGTCATTGGCGTTAAATGGGTGTTCGGAACAAGCTTGATACGGATGGAATAGTAATCCGGAACAAAGCCGGACTGGTAGCCAAAGGATATCGTCAAGAAGAAGGAATAGATTATGATGAAACCTTTGCTCCGGTCGCAAGACTTGAGGCAATCCGAATGTTTCTGGCGTATGCTTCATATGAAAACTTCATAGTTTATCAAATGGACGTCAAGAGCGCATTCCTGAATGGAGACCTTCAAGAGGAGGTGTATGTTGAACAACCTCCGGCTTCATTGAACCTAAGGCAGGACATCTTGTCTACAAACTTGAAAGCTCGTATGGTTTGAAGCAAGCTCCAAGAGCCTGGTACGACACACTCGTCGGAATTCCTACTTGCTTATAACTTCCAAAAAGGGAAGATAGACACCACCCTATTTCTACGACAAGAGAAAGGACACACTCGATCGTACAAATATACGTGGACGATATCATTTTCGGATCAACGAATCCGAAGCTTTGTGAAGAGTTTGCTAAGTTGATGACAGGCAAGTTTGAAATGAGCATGATGGGAGAACTGTCATACTTCCTTGGAATTGAAGTCAAACAATTAAAGGAAGGAATCTTTATCAATCAGGCTAAGTACACTCGCGACCTTATTAAGAAGTTTGGTATGGAAGTTTCATCTCCCGTCAAAACTCCAATGCCTGTGGTGCCAAGTTAGATCCGGATGTGGACGGCATATCAAGTAAATGTGACCGACTACGAGAGGGATGATCGGATCCTTGCTTTATCTTACGACAAGTCGCCCGGACATTATGTTTGCAACTTGCATTTGTGCACGATATCAGGCAAATCCCAAGGAGTCACATATGCTTCATGTAAAACGGATATTAAGGTATCTCAAAGGGACGATGAATTTGGGCCTCTGGTACCCAAAGGAGTCCAACTTCACCTTATCCGGGTACTCGATGCCGACTTCATTGGATGTCGCATCGACAGAAAAGCACAAGCGGTACGTGTCGGTTTCTTGGAAATAGATTGATCTCATGGTGCAAGAAGAAGCGAATTCCGTATCAACCTCTACTGCCGAGGCGGAATATATAGCGCTTGGAAGTTGTCAGCATGACTACTTTGGATGCAAAGTCAACTTATCGACTACGGATTCACCATGTCCTCTATTCCACTTTACCGTGACAACACTAGTGCAATTGCCATCAGCAATAATCCTGTCATGCATCCTAAGACGAAGCACATTGAGGTCCGGTATCACTTCATACGCGATCATGTTCTCAAAAACCATATTTCACCGGAACATGTTGCCACCGAAGATCAATTAGCAGACATATTTACAAAGCCTCTACCTGATGCGAGGTTTTCCGAACTACTCTTCCGATTAGGTATGCTCGACTTCTCTGCATAGTTTCTCATTTGAGTTACCCAACAAGATATTTACTCACGGGACCATGCATTGTATGTTTACCGAAAGTAGTAGAAACTCTCTGCTCGTATTGCCGATCATACTTACTGTTCAACGGTTTCATGCTTCGATATTAATCTCAACCTCATTATGGGAGGATGCTTGCGTTTCCCGACTGAAGTCGTTTAAAGCTAACATAATTACGGTTTATATGATTTACCTCAGTCGGATTCATGATCTTCACATCCATTAATCACCACATGACCAAAGCATGTTCATTTAGATTACTCTATTAACGTGCATAGTTGAAGAAGTGAAATGGGCTAGCTTGGAATGCCTGGTGGATGAATACACAAACGCATTCGATCAGCTTCTGAAGTATAGTTTTCTAATAAGATAGACAAGTGTTGAACTACAAATTGGAACGGTCAACCGAGAGGATTGCACAATCTACGGGGGAGAAAATGCTTTATATTTTATTCAAGAATACCCCCCCGTATATGTCTCATGACCTTTTTCCTTGATTGTCTATCCGAGGGGGAGCTTTTCATTGAGAGGATTAAATGATCTACGGGGGAGCAGCAATGAACCCCTAATATGTCTCGGATTCTCCCTCCTCTACGCTGTTACTTCCGGATCCAGCTGGACATGCTTGTTTTAAATCGGAAAAGTGGCATGTGTGGATGTATTTTCTTTCTTCAACCATGCATTTTAATCGACTAATCATCTGCATTCTTTTGACATGTGTTCACCTTATCATTTCACACTCATGAATCCTAATGAAGCCAAATCATATGATCTTTAATTAATCTTAGCTACGCTGTTCGGCAAGACGGTTTCCGCTATGTTGACCTATATGAACCTGTGTATTCGTTATCCGACATATGCCCTGACTCAGTAATATTGATCACTTTCACATTGCGTACGTCTACTATATTCCTTGCCATGCATGAGTTCTGTTTCTTATTAGTTCGGATTATGTTGTTTTTCACTGATTATCTTCTCCAATCCGTACTAATCCTTGCCTGTTCAGCTTTTGTATTTTCCGTATATCTTTATTTAGCTACAGGTTCAGATTTTCTTTGCAACCATATTGATAAATCCAGTCCATAGTCTCGGATTTGAAGTGTTGTGGTACTTCTCTTCTCTTCGACTTATTGATCGCAAAGGGATCTACTCTACATTCTCACCAAACTCGTTTATGACGGACGAGGTCTATTATTCATCCGGATACTCTTTCACGAATATTATTAACTCCGGATGAGTGTCGGCTCTTTCCTCCGGACTCGACTTTGTTCAATTGTGACAATCCACGTATACTCTTATGTCGCATGCTTTTGAGGAGGAATAATGATGATTCATTAAATGCCTATCTCGGGTTACACACACACTTCCTGGATGGCAACCAGTTGTAATCTCTACTTGGTCATGCGGTCTCCACGACATCGTTTTATTCGGAGATGCCTCGATATCCGGACAAATGACATCAGCATGTCGCGCGGGTCCCCACCTCACTCCCACATTCCTAGACCCGCCGACATTTGCGGACTCGGTCTTATATGTTCCGATCATTCTGCGAAGCACGAGTATTGCTCATTTCAAATCCCTAACCCTCTCGTTGCTCCTTCTCCTGTCAAGACCTCACCTTTCCTCTTTTCCTTCCCATCAAATCTGCAATGGCACCCAGAATCTTTCTTTCCGGCGTCAATCCTGGCCATCTCGTTGATTGGAATGCTGTCTCTCGATCCTCCGGATTGGTTTCACCAGCTTCGCCCTCTTCTTGAAGCCTCGCACATACTCAACCTAGTCTCCAATCCCATCGATCTTTTTATCGATGACATTCTTGAGTATTACCAACGGATTCGCCGCACCACCGATTCCATAACCTCTCATGTCCGCGGTGAATCCATCATCATCACTCCGGCTGTTCTCCGCGCCGCTCTTCACCTTCCTCTTGGTGAACCACAACGTCCGGATGCCGAACCGATGGCGGCTTCTATGGGGTGCACGACCAAAGGGAAGGAATACAAGGTGAAATCCTTCCAGGGTCGCTATCGATGTATGGCGACTATTCTAAGTCGATGCCTACTGGCTCGCACATCCGCCCTGGACTCAGTTCCGTACGATCTTCTACTGGCCATGTACGGCGTCTTTGAAGGTCTTCCAATGGATTGGGGGATGTTCTTATTTCGTTTGCTACAAAATGGTCTCAAAAACCATTCCTTCGGGCGCATCCTCAGCATGGTCTTCCGGCATCTTCGTCCGGACCATTTCGCCCAAGTTGATGGTGTCTCGTTTCCCTCGGCTCTTTACCTTCGTCATCTTATGCCGGATGGGAGCATGACCGCTCGCCGACCCAATGTAGCACTCCGCGTTCTCCCTGCCCCGGAACAACAAGGCAGCTTTGTTGGTGACCCCTCCGACAGCCAAGCCCACGAGGTTAGTTCTGCACACCGATCCTCCCGGATTCGGTCCGTTGCTGCGCCCTCCCACTCACGGGCCTCCCAGCCAAGCGTCCGTGCTGAACCGTCCGAGGTTGCGGGACCCTCTCAGCGCAGTGCGTCTAAAGTTGTTTCCTCGGCCCCCCTGGTTGCCGATGTCCCCACTCCCTCCACATCCGCTATAGCTGCTGCGGTTGATACCGTTGTTGCCGTCGCCACCGCCGATGTCCCGGCCGCTTCTCCGGAAGCCCCCTTGCCTCCTCTACCTCAACCCCGAGATTACCTTGACCATCTCTCCGCCGTCACCTTAACGGACCTCCGGCTCCGTTTCAGCCTAGCCCACACCTCTTCCATTCCCGACACCGATCTCTGGGTGTTTTACACCCGCAATACCCAATCCCCGGAGACTATGATCATCCGGAATCTGGACCACGGCTTTCTTACGCCGGGCCGCCATTCCCGATGTGTCGTTCCCTACACCCTCCGGCCCGGTCCCCTGCTACCCGAAGTCCCTCTACCGCTAAGGCTGGACCCTCTTCTCCTGCCGCCGCGATTCCCGTGGTTGACTTGTCCGGTCAAAGCGGGTCTCTTGCTCCGGATGCCTCCAATGCTCCGGATGCCTCCGACGCTCCGGATGCCTCGATGCTCCGGATGCTCCTGCTGCTCTTCGCTACTCCTGCGGACTCCTCCGCCCACCGCACTCCTGCTCCCTGTTCTCGCGGGGGAATCCTCCAAAGCTCCAGAGTTAGCACTTGGGCGTGCCTCTTTTGGCACGGTCCACTCGATGCCGTGCTTTCCGCTCACCTGGACCGCCATGCCCACGCTCAAAGCGCCCAAATCTCCGCCATCGCTCGCCAAAGTTGATGCCCTCGGCGCCCAACTACTCTCCGCCCTCAATGACTCCTCCACTTCCATTGAGCAGAAAATGGATCTTGTCGCCACCTCCGTTCATTCACTATCTACTTCCTTCGCGGATCTGGCGCATACGATGGCTCGTCCTCCCGTTGCTTCCCGGCGATCTGCCAAACCGGGGGAGAAAGTGTCATCTGATCCGTCTACTCCTTCTGCCCCACAACCATCTTTCCGGACTGAGAAGCGGCCTGCCACTTCAGTGCTTCAGGGAGTTCAAATTCCCAAACGAAGCCGCTTTTCTCAACCAAGCTCCTCTACTGCACCTCGAGCTCCTCCTCCATCCTCCTCATCCCCAGCTGATACCTTCCTCCCATCCTATGCGGAGTTTGACCCGTCTGATGCGGATGGAAGCTTGCGCAAGGCAATGAAAGCCTATGCTGCGTCTTTCGCCGAGAGAAGATGTCTTTTCGAAATGTATCCTTTCACTCCGGCCGACATTCAGACTCTTTGTTCGGAGAAAGGACTCTTTACTACAGAAGACATTGACAACTTCTCGAGGGCTGCTAAGATGGAGATGAGGTTGTTTCCATCTCTTTACGAAGATGGGCACTTGTTTGAAGTTCTGCCATGTTGGAATGAGGGCTATCTTCCCAGTGTGGAGTTAATTCAGACTTACATTGACGGAACTGCTGAGGATAGCAAGCCATGGAAAACTCTCTCAACCATCCTCATTCCGTACCGGATCATGTCGCCACACTTCATGATGGCTGTCTTCATGATTCAGTCCAAGCAGATGATTCTCATTGATTCTCATCAGGTTGTGGAGCACTTCGTTAGGAAGAATCAATGGGAACCTCTGTGTCTCAGACTAACTGAAGCCGTGAAGAAAGCCGGATTATATGAAGAGTTGGGTATCACACCCCTGCGTTCGACTGAGAAACTCAAGGCGACATTCCGGGGCAAGAAGCAAGTGCCACAACAGCCGGATGGAGATAGCTGCGGAGCCTTTGTTTGTCATTTCATCAAATCGTTCTTAACTGTGGACAAACATTGGAGCCAACACTCCACCTTTACGATGCAGCAGACAATGGAGCTAAGAGAGAAGGCAGCAACTATGATCTTCAAGTATAGTAAGCCTTATGTACCTTAGTGAAAAATCTGTATTAAGGCTGATTTGTATTTAGTTGCTGATTAATGAAATTGGTTGTGTTGCGTATTCTGTATGATATTCTTTTGCATCGCTTACCAGATCAGATTACAAAGGGTTTGGGCATATCCATAATTGGGGGGAGATTGTTGGATCAAACCCAGAATTTGGATAATGCTGATAAAGCCTTATGTAATTTGATCTGGAGATCTTTTGTGTTTATTTGATCATTGCGAAGGTATGTCACTAATCCAAAGATGCACTCGTGAGAGCAAAGCTAAGGACAGGATACATAATCCTGATCCGGACAAGAGTTAGTGTCGTCAAACACTTGGTAAATAACCAAGTAACAAATACATACGGAATAAGGAACAATCCTACGGACTAAGAACTTAAAGGATAAGTGCGGAGTAAGGAAAATAAGTGCGGAGTAAGGAAAATAGATGCGGAGTAAAGAAACCAGATGCGGAGTAAGGAATCCGAACTTATTACTCGCCCGGAGTAAGGAACTTACATGCGGAGTAAGGAACTTACATGCGGAGTAAGGAACTTACATGCGGAGTAAGGAACTTACATGCGGAGTAAGGAACTTACATGCGGAGTAAGGAAGCGCTGACACGGACTAAGGATTCCAAGATCTTGAATAGATACGGAGTAAGCAACCACTGACACGGAGTAAGGTTCCGAGCTTCATTAACTACGGAGTAAGGAAAATTACACCGGACCAAGAAGACATCGCTCCAACAAAACCGCATTTAAAGTTATCGGCTCGTGCTGTCCCGATGTAAGACGAATGCATTTAGAACAAGAAGAATCTTACACGTGGATCATCCGGATATGTGGACACAACCTTAATTGTATCTCGGAACTCACAAAGACACTTATACTCTTCAAATCCAAGATCTTGAGCTCCACAATCCGCAGCAGTCAAGGCAGACAGATTACCGAGGGATAGTTAGTGCGGAACGCATTCCGGAACTTCAAGTTCCAAGGTTGTCTCTTAGGAATGTTTTGTATAAATATTCATACTTATACTTCATGTACGTGTGTGCTTAGGTGGGCAAAAATAGAAAAGGAACTTGGCTAGTGTGTGAGTTCATTGTTGTAAACGAGTGTAAGAGAGTGTTTGCGCTTTTATTTTGTTGTAATCACCTTGTGATAATAAAACAAAATACTTCCACTATCTGGTTATCTTCCGCAGTGATTCTATCACTTAAACTAGATAAGTCTTTGTGTCTTGAGAGAAAAGAAAGAGTTCGAATAAGAGCCTATTCACCCCCCCCCCCCCTTTAGGCTCCAAGGGACCATCAACTTTTTTTCTCCACGCCAATGACATCATCACTTTCCTTTCCTTTATTTTTTTTCTTTTCTTTCTTTGCACTCACGCCAGCCCCACTTCCTTTCCAATATGCACTAACCTATGTACAATGCATGCAAATACAAATAATAATAATAAAAACAATAATAATATATTAAAATCACAAATATATAAATAAATAATCAATTAACTCAAATTAAGCCCAAACATATATAGAGAAAAATACTACTACGATTAAAATAATCAATTAAGCCCATAAAATTAATATTAAAATTAGAATAATTAATTTAACATTAAAAACCAACAAAATTAATATTAAATCTATAAAACAGTAAATAATTGAACTTGGGAAAAAATATTATAAAAATGCATTAATTCAACAAAATATTCATTTAACGTCCATAAATTACATGCAAATTTAATGACAAATTACGCAGTTATCGAATTCCCCCACACTTGAACTTTGGTCGTCCTCGAACAAATATTAAAAATTCACGAATTAAGCACCAAACAAAGATTATCCAATCACACAAATTCAAATATACAAAGAGAACAATTTGAATATCATGAATTAAGTTCTAGTATAGACGTGAGTGTGTGAGCTCAAAATTCATCAACTTCTTTATTCTTTCATCCCATCTCTCATTCATGACACTTAATCAAGTCACACAAATATGCAATTATCAATCAGTTGGCTAATATTAAGCATACCCAAAAATTAACCATAGTTATTCCATACTTCAAATATCATGTCATCATTCATACACATACTTGAGTGAAACAAATGGGTGAAGATTACTGGAGCTAAACAACATATATGCAATAGATTGGCCAATCACTTTTTTAATTTTTTCTTTCACTTTTTTTTAAATAGGCAGCCAAACTTACTTAACAATAACCATCTATACCACCCATGTAGCGGAACCATCTGGCAGCTCCCAGATTATGGCGGATCTTAGGGTACCAGGTTTAAAAGCCCTTCAGGATAAGTTCCAAGTGATATAACATACTTCACAAGTCAGCTAACCTTTTTCAATAACGCTCTCCTTTTAATTAATAACCTTATAAGGTTACATTTTATGCTCTCCCTTGATGGATTATTCACTCTTTTTTACTTTCTCACTTTACATCCACAAGCTTACCTCATATAAAACCTAAATGCAAGAAAAACTCAAGTATTAACATGAATAAGATGTAATGATATAAATAGTATTTCACAACTCATTGAATTAAAGTTCAAGCATAACTCAAAAATAGCTAGAATCATGATCCTCACATGTTTGCACTTCCCAATTAAGGCATAAAAGTCAAGATGAATTAATCAAATATTAAAGCATCAAAATTTCAGTTGTGCAAGATATGTATCCATACTAGACAACTTAACTCTAACTATTTAAGATTCTCAATCATTATTCAAATATTGCACAATCAAATAAACTCAAATGGAACTAATCATAGTGCTCAAAGATTCAAAAAAAATTCAAGTGTCAATCAAGTTCAAGATTAAAAACATGTAGCCTATAAATCACCAAAAATAAAAATAAAGCACAAAAACAAACAAAAATCTTTTTGGTTTTTTGTTATGTTTGTAGAATTAAAAATAAATAAACAAATAAACTAAGGAAAAACACAAAAAAAAATGTTTAACTAAACTAAACTATGTGTGTTCCCTCCCCCACACTTAAATGTTGCATTGTCCTCAATGTAATCCAAAAATAAAAGCTATGGACATGAAATGCAATTCTAAAAATGAACAATGAACAATAAATGAGAAGGAAAGAAACAACATGATGGGCTCAAAGAATGACAGGGTTGTACAGTTGGATAGAATCCAACGCAGGTAGAGGATAACCCCTATAGAAGTGCTTGAGCCGATGTCCGTTGACCGTGAAGCTATGTCCTGATCCTTCCTGAATGATCTCCACTGGACCATATGGAAAGACACGAACTACAGTATAGGGCCCAGTCCATCTCGTCCTCAGCTTACCAGGCATAAGCTTCAATCTCGAAGTATAAAGAAGAACATGCTCGCCTTCTTCGAATTCCCTCTTGTGAATTATCTTGTCATGGACTTTTCCTTGTAGAGCCTTGCATTATCATAAGAATCCAAACGAAGCTCCTCAAGCTCCAGAAGTTGAAGTTTCCTTTGCTCCCCTGCTTGGGCCAAATCCAGGTTGGAAGCTTTGACTACCAGTATGCTCGATGCTCCACCTCCACGGGAAGATGACAAGACTTCCCATAGACTAATCGAAATGGGGACATACCAATGGGAGTCTTGTATGCTATTCGATAGGCCCAAAGTGCATCATCAAGGCGTTGTCTCCAATCCTTTCTATTAGGCTAAACAGTCTTCTCCAAGATTTGCTTCAACTCCCGATTGGACACCTCTGCTTGGCCATTAGTTTGGGGATGGTATGGTGTTAATGTCTTGTGTGTCACCCCATACTTCTGAAGTAGTGCTCGAAAGTGCCTGTTGCAAAAGTGAGTCCCTTGATCGCTAATGATAGCTTTAGGAATGCCAAACCTACAAAAGATGTTAGTTTTCATAAAATCCACAACAACTTTTGAATCGTCAGTCCTCGTGGCTTTCGCCTGCACCCACTTACTCACATAATCCACAGCAACCAATATATACAAATAACCAAAAGAACTAGGAAAGGGACCCATGAAATCAATACCCCAAACATCAAAAAGTTCACAGAATATCATAGGCTTTGAGGCATCTCATGTTTCCTAGATATATTACCAGTATGTTGGCAACAATCACATGATTTACAAAACTCATAAGCATCATGAAACAAAGTGGGCCAATAGATACCAGAGTCCAATACTTTCCTAGCTGTGCGCTATGAACCAAAGTATCCTCCACAAGCAAGTGTGTGGCAGAATTTCAAAATAGATGGAATCTCATGGTTGGGGACACATCGTCGAATAATCTAATCACTGCCAATCCGCTAAAGATAGGGATCGTCCCAAAAATAGTGCCTCGCTTCACTCTTCAACTTTGCTACTTGGTGCTTCTTTTAATGATCAGGAATTTTAGAAGCCACCAAGTAGTTCACCGAATCATCATACCATGGACGGGTAGAAATGACTGCATATAGGTGCTCATCTGGAAAGGTGTCTCTCAACTCCAAGGAAGTGTTGTCCTCTGATAAGTGGGGAAGTCGGCTCGTGTGATCGGCAACTAGATTTTCGGACCCTTTCTTATCTCTGATCTCTATGTCGAACTCTTGAAGAAGCAACATCCATCGAATAAGTCGTGGTTTGGCATCTGGCTTCTTCAATAGGTACCTCAGGGCCGCATGATCAGAAAAGACAACAACTTTCGATCCTAAGAGATAGGAATGAAATTTGTCTAAGGCAAAGATAACTGCAAGGAACTCCTTCTCAGTAGTGGTGTAGTGGCACTGAGCTGCATCTAAGGTCCTCGAGGCATAGGCAATGAAATGTGGAACTCTATCCACCCTCTGTGAAAGAACAACTCCCACAGCAAAATTGGAAGCATCACACATAAGCTCAAATGGATGGTCCCACTTTGGTGGTTGAATGATCGGTGGGGTGGTCAACTGCTGACTAGTGATCTCATGCACAGTGGTGGCCATCTGACTTATTTACATATTGAGTTCCTTCAACTCATTTTATTGGTTGAGCACAATCTGCTGAAGGAGATTAAAGTTATCTAGTTCTGCCTTTTGTTGAGGATGAGCTTGCTGTTGACCATTCGATGTTGGCCCCTCGGGCCTCTTCTAAAAATTCTGAGGATATGGAGGTCTCTAGGGTTGCCCTGTCCCATAGAGAAGATTGGGATGATCTCTCCACCCTGGATTATATGTCTGTGAGAATGGATCATATTTCTGCTTAGGGGGACGCTGCTACTGCTGCTCATATGGGTGACCTGGAAAGATGCCATTGCACTCTTCTATCCCCTGGAGTTGTGGACATGCATCAGTAGGGTGATCAGTGGCAGTGCAGATTCCACAAACTTTTGCAAGACTAACGAGGGCTGGTAAGGCTAAGGCCATCTGCCTTATCATAGTAGAGATCTCATCAAGCTTGTGCGCCACAAGACTAGGCTGTGTGTTGGGGCTTACATGGTGGACTCCTCGTTGTGTAGGCAATGCTCGATCTCCAAATTGTTGCGTGTTTTGTGCCATCTTGTCAATGAGAGCTCTTGCATCCACTGGTGTTTTATCAACTAGGGCTCCTCCTGCAGTTGCATCCACCATGCTCCTCTCCATAGATGTAAGACTCTCATAGAAGTACTGGATGAGGAGTTGGTCGCTGATTTGGTGATGCGGACAACTAGCAACCAACTTCTTGAAGCGCTCCCAATACTCGTACATCGTCTCACTATGTCCCTATTTGATGCCTGAGATCTCCTTCTGGATCATTGTGGTCCTCGATGCTGGGAAGAATCGATTCAAAAACAATTTCTTTACCTCGTTCCAGCATGTGACATCTTCTGGTTGCAAGTAATACAACCAGTCTTTTGCAGCTCCATCAAGTGAGAATGGGAAAGCTCTCAACTTGATCTGATCTTCTGGGACATTACGGGGCTTCATGGTTGAATAGACCACATTGAACTCCTTAAGATGCTTGCGAGGGTCTTCTCCAGATAGCCCATGGAACTTGGGAAGAAGATGTATAAGACCAGATCTGAGCTCGAAGTCAGTCTCCAAGGCTAGGTAGGCAATACACGTCGGTTGATAGTTGATGTCTGGTGCTGCCAACTCAAGAATGGTGCGGTTCTACTCTCCGTTGTGCCCTACCATTGTTGGTGAGGGGCTTTCTTCCTTTACTTGAGTATGTTGAAGACGAGTCCTCAAGTTTCGCTCAACCTCTGGATCCAAATCTAGTAGTTCCCCTAAAGTGGATTGTGTCATAAAACTGCAAAAAAAAGAAATTAAGAGGAAAAGAAGAGAAAGGAAAATAAAATAAAATATAATGAAAGAAAAACCCGGAAAAAAATAAAACTATGAGAAAAAATAAATAAATAAATAAATAAAACAAAACAGGAAACTTGTTAGAAAAGGAAACTTGCAAAAAAGGAAACTTTAGAAAAATGGAAACTTTTTTTGTTGATTTTTTTAAATAAAATAAATAAATAAAATAAAATAAAAAGAAAAAGAAAAAGAAAAAGAAAAACCTTCAAAAACAAAAACAAGAAACTACCGGGTAAGTCCGAACAAAATAATAAATAAATAAAAATCAAAACAAATAATAAAACAATCAAGAAAATAAATTGAATCAAATTTAATGCCTCCTCGGCAACGACGCCAATTTGAAAAGGGCGTTTGTCGCATACGCACTCCAAATAAAATTTAAACTAAGTATAGCTAGTAGCTTAACCTAGATCGTTCTTTACCGGAGGACTTATAAAATTCAATTCAACCTATTTAATTACCCGTTCAATAAAAAATAATAAATATAAAATTAGGGGGATTTTTGAATAAATTAAAAACTAATTAACGCAAAGATTTTAAACTATGAAATTCAATTAATCAAAGAATGTAACCGGTTTAACTTCACATCTGAATGTTGTTTATCACTATCCCAAAAGATAAATTAGGTAAATTATGGCCTCATAATTTAAATGTACCAAGACACCATAAATACAATTAAATTATGAATTTATTCCAACCAGAATAATTATGAATCAATTCTTAAAAGACTGCTCGTTTCCTACAAAATAAATCTTTCCACTCAAATAAAGCATTAACGCATGATGAATTATTAAATTAATACTCAACCGAGATATTAAATCAACAAATCAAAGAGTTGGACAATTAATTCATAGCACATAAAATACCAAATTAAATATTAAAACATGAAGTCAGAATAAGCATCTAAAGTGCTACGTTAAACCGATTACAAAATACTTACCCCTCCATGGGTTGGAAAATCACAAATATGTTTGGAAAAATTAAACATCAAAAATAGAACAGAATTAAGAAAAATAGGTTGCAAATAATTAAATGTCCAGTCTTGAACTCGATCTAAATCATCAATGCCTGTTGTGCAATCTCTCTCCAATTTCTGCTATATCTGCTCCATAAAACTGTTGTGCAAAGGCTGTGGGTGAACACGGCGTTGGAGGCTGCACTGCACCGAGCGTGGATTAAGCTGGATGCTGGCGTGATGGAGAGATGAGGGCTGCGCTGGAACAGTGCAGGGGCGTCGGGATGCTGGGTCTCTTTCTGCACTTGGCGATCGGTTGGAAAGATGAGATGGAGGGTGCACGCTACATTGGAATAATGCAGAGGTGTCGCGCTGGAACGTGATAGACGATTGGATGAAGATGGCGTTGGAGGTGGCACGCGCTGGACGAAGAAAGATGATTGGCTGGGCTGCTATGATGGGTCTGCGTGATGGAAGAACTAGCGCGTGGGATGAATGGAGTTGGCGGCACTGGGTCTTCTCCTCTCTTTATTCTCCCGCATGCATGCCCTTATCTTACGTCAAAAGACCCCCAGCAAATTGGAAACCTCAATGAAGACTTTTTTTCTCCACGTCAATGACACATCATCACTTTCCTTTCCTTTATTTTTTTGTTTTCTTTCTTTGCACTCACGCCTGCCCCACTTCCTTTCCAATATGCACTAACCTACGTACAATGCATGCAAATACAAATAATAATAATAACAATAATGATAATAATAAAAACAATAATAATATATTAAAATCACAAATATATAAATAAATAATCAATTAACTCAAATTAAGCCCAAACATATATAGAGAAAAATACTACTATGATTAAAATAATCAATTAAGCCCATAAAATTAATATTAAAATTAGAATAATTAATTTAACATTAAAAACCATCAAAATTAATATTAAATCTACAAAATAGTAAATAATTGAAATTGGGGAAAAATATTATAAAAATGCATTAATTCAACAAAATATTCAATTAACGTCCATAAATTACATGCAAATTTAATGACAAATTGTGCGGTTATCACAAGGTCAACCAATTAAATGTCGAAAAGTTAACAATTGGGCCACTTGGGGCCTTGACCCGGAATCGGGCCCAATTACTGTCAAAATGCTCACACCGACGACTACACTACCGTCCAGATAGTTACATTCCCATAGAATGGTTATCTCTCAACACTACCCAAATACGAGTCTTTACATATCACATATGTTCAATACAGAACAATAAAATGGTAAAGACAATAAATACCGTTGGACCCCATTTTGTTCGGGTTGGACATACATATTCATTTTCTGCTTTAGATTTCTTTTCTATTTGTTAACCATTTTGTACAGATAATTAAAGAGACGTGATCGTTAATTCGAAAGGAACAATTGTAATGACTTCTTTAAAAAGGATTTCAAATGCTAAAAATCCAGTCCCAAGTGATAGAAAATTAAATTTCAGGATCAGCGCCTTCGACCACGCTCAAATCCGAAGGCAAACAAAGAAGTTATGGTCAAACTCGTATTTGGACCGCTAACGGTGGTCAACTAGCGGCCAATATTCAAAACAACACTCCGGATTAGGTCACGAACCTTATTTTCTTAACCCTCTCATCATTCTGAAAATTTTGACATATATATTGCATATATTTGCTCACAAAATTTATTTTCAAAAAAAATCATCAGTAATAAAGCAGTTTCGAGACACGAAGTACAGGCTTGGTGCAAAAACAAAATCATTTTAAAATAAAAAGAACACGGGGTCGCTCGTCACAACTCCTCGAGTTCAAAAATAATTTTATTAAATTTTTTTTGAAACTCGAGTTATCTTTCCGATCCCAAAAACCTAAAAACACCAGTTAACCGCTACCCAGTTGAAAAAGTCAAAAAACCCTAGCCGCCACCTTCTCTTTTCCCTCCATGTCTTATCCACATGTCATCGTCTCATTGGTTGAAAGAAAAAAAAAACAAAATAAGAAAGCAAAAGCAAAAATAAAAAAAAAAAAAAAACAAAAAAGGGCAGAATATTCTCCAGCGCGTCGTCCCTTCTCTCTCCCCTCCGTCGTCTTCCCTTCTCTCTCCCCTGTGTCGTCTTCCTCATCTACGCTGGACAGCCATCATGCCTACTCCCTCTCCACCATGCCCCTACCTCCTTTTCTCTCTCCCCCAATCGAACCAAACCCTAGTCTCTTCCCCTATTTAAACACATTGAATCCACCAAACCAAGGGGGCTCTCATGATTTACCAACCTAGATATATTCTCCCAATTTTTCTTACCTTCTCCTTCTAAAGATAGTCCCCCGCCGGCTAGAACTGTCTCGCCAGCAGCCTACTATCGTCATACCTTCTTCGTCATCACCCATCATCATCTCCAATCCAAACCCCATCCAGAAATCACATCGTCCACGATCTATCCTTCTAACGCGACAGCTCCTGAACGCCGATCCACGGCGTCGCCACACTGACCGGCTACTGCCGTCGCCTCAGCCCTCTACGACGCCGCCATACCAGCTAGCCCACGCCGCCATACCAACCTGGCGCCAACCGTTCCAACCATCCCTTGCAAAGGCCTCCAAACCTGGTAACCCTGTTTAGAGCCTCCAAACGACAAGACGAAGACGAAGCTAGCGGAATTCCAAAATCGAGAAGGAGGAGTTTGTACCGATGGTGTTGCTGGGTTTTTGTTCACGATGTTTAACCATCGCTCGTAGTACTACAAGACAAAGACGATTGGGTCTGTTCTCCCATGTATTTCATTTATCATAATGGCTTTTAGCCACTTGTAAAATTGTAAGCAGTCAAAGTAGTGAAAAAGCGAAAAAGAGTGTAGAAAAAAAGTGAGATAAAAAAAAAGAAGGAAAGAAAGAAAGTGAAAAGAAAGTGATAAATGGAAAAAAAAAAAGAGAAGGGAGAGAGTTGTTTTTTTCCTTTTATGGATGTCACTTATCACACATAGCATTTTAATTTATAATTGTTCAGATCTTTTTTTTTTGGGTTTGTTTTTCTTAAAATGTTTTCCCAAAAATAAAAAAAATAGTTTACTTTTTAGTCAAATCAAAAAATTGTTTTTTTTCTTTAATAAAATTTTAATTTCTTTAAAGTTTTTTTAGAAATTCCTTCAATTCTTTATATATTTTATCAAAAAAAAACCAAAACAAAAACAAACATACAAACAAAAAATGCTTTCTAAAAAAAAAAACAACAAAAACAAACATACCAACAAATACAAACAACTTTATATTTCTTAGTTAACAAAACTACATGTTTTCAAAGCAAGAAACAAAAAAAAAAACAAAATAGAACAAAATGTTTTCTTTCATATTTTTTTCAAAAGAAAAAAAAGAGAAAAAACTAAAGAGGGCTTTTCGAAAGACAAAAAATGTTTTCTTTATTTATCTTTTAGTTCATTCTTTAAAAATATTTTTAGCTCAGTCTTTTAAAAGTTTTTCCAGATTGTTAGGTTTTTTTTTTTTGCTCAATTCTTTTTTGGTTGTTTTTAAACATAGGACTCAGAAACAAAATGATTTAAACTTCAAGATCCCTTTAGTCTCTTAAATAAATTGGATTTAATTTTCAACTTCAACAAAAAAAATAGAATGGAAAATGTAAAGATCAAGCTGTTAGGATTCATTTTAGACGCTTATGGCAAATTGAATTTAATTTTACTTTAACAAATAACTTAGAGTATAACTTTAGGTCATAGAAAATTCAATAGTCTTTTCAATTCATTTAAGCAAATAGTTAAAACAAATTAGAAACCTCTTCATCCTAAGATAGGTACTGAAAGTGCATTGTGGGGGTGCTAATCCTTCCTCACACGTAACAAACTCCCAAATCTAGCTCTAGCAACGTAGATAATTTTTAGGTGACCAACTGCACCCCAAAAATAGTTGGTGGCGACTCTGTATTTTTTTCATCACTGTTCGGGTGAAGGGTGGGAGAACTGCATCCCCAAAAGTGGGTTTCCCCCCGGACGAAATCCGGTGATGACAGCTGGCGACTCTGCTGGGGATTTTTTGAGAGTTAGGCCTAGGATTAGGATTAGGAGGTTTATTCTTTGTTTTAAATTATTTTTTATTATTTCATTCTTTATTTTTTCATTTAATTGATTATTTACTATGCTCAATCGCCGTTGTATGATAGTTTTGATTTACGCGCTTAATGCCATGATAGTCGTGCTTTATCGCTTTCCCTAATTGTTACATTCATGCATAAACCCTATACCCGGTTTTTATCACAGTTTAGGTTAGCGAGGTTTATTAGGGTGCCCTGCGCGTTGATCATTATCTGCAAAGGGACCCCGGACTCCTCACTCAAGTTAGAGGTCCTTTTAAGGCCTCCCTCCGGTAAATCCCATGGTGTACGGAGCCCTCTATTGAGGTAGCTTGGAGACCAACGAATAAGATAAGTTCAGCAATAGAAGTCCATTAGGGACATTGACTCACATGTTGTTTGCTCATTTTAGCCTTCCTTTTGAAGGATAGGTGCATTCATATTAGATCATATTATTTTATTACTGCTATATTGCTATATACCGTCTTATAAATATTTTTGTTGTTAATGTTCATATATTGTATTTCTTTTTTATATTATTATTCTTCTTACTAACTTTGTTTTGATTTATGCAATTGTTTATACGAATATTATTGTTTTTTTTTACTAATCTTATTTTGATGTATATTATTGTTCTTTTTAGTAACCTTGTCTTCATTGTATAAATATTAATGTCTTCTTCTTTTGCTAACCTTATCTTGTATATTATAATCTGACCTTCATTTATACAATTGTTCATATAGTCTTAAGACATAAATACCGAACATAAATTCAGGTGCACATTCAAACACTCATTACTTAGTTTGGATAGTTGAGACTAGTCTTCATTAATCTATCAGTGTTTCATGCATTTCATAACCGGAAAAAGAAGAAAGACAACAAAAAAAATTTTAAAAAAAAGGGGGAGATGTAAATAATACAAGCCCGTAGGACTCATGACATGCATAACTTTAAAGAACAAAACACACATATTTAAATCTCTCATGTACATCCTTGCATTCATGCATACTTTCAGCATAAAAAAAGTTTTAAAAAAATGATAACAGAATAAAAGGGAGCTTACCGCATTTCACTTTTTCAGAAGTCAACATTGCGCACCAATACAACTTAAGATCCCGACGTCAACAAACAGTTACCTCAACGGCAGACCAAACTGAAAGTCATTTTACTAGTCTGGAGCAAGGTCAACAAGAACTTCAGAATCAGATGAGGGGCATGATGGAAATGTTGACCAAGATGGCAACCGAAAAAGATAGGGGTTCTATTGAGGTAGACACTAACTCCCCTCTCGGGCAGCCGCAAGAAGCACCACTACCCCAAAATTTCATGCCAACACCGCCTCAAATATCTGTTCCAACCAATGTGAATTCTGGACCTTCAAACCATATGCCATTTGTTCAACCAAATCCAGTGAATGTTGTTGAACCGATGGAGACTCCAATACATAAGAAGACAACTAGTCCTTGGCAATGAAGCGATTGGAGGAGAGACTAAAAGTTGTGGAAGGAACAAAAACCTATGGAATGATCAGTCCTCAAGACTTGTGCCTAGTCCCTGGAGTTCTTCTACCACTGAAATTCAAGGTTCCGGAATTTGAAAAGTTTAATGGATCTCAATGCCCTAGGACACATATCACTATGTATTGTAGGAAGACGGCTGCTCATCCCAATGATGATAAACTCCTAATTCATTGTTTCCAAGAAAGTCTGACTGAGGCACCACTCCGATGGTATATTCAGTTGGAGGGATGTCATATCAGGACCTGGAGGGACCTTGCAACTGCATTCCTAACGCAGTACAAACATGTCACGGAGTTGGAACTCGACAGGTTAACACTGCTGGCTTTTGGAAAAGGGGCTAATGAAAGCTTTAAAATCTATGCTAGAAGGTGGAGGGAAGCAGCTATGGAAGTCCAACCCCCGTTGACTGAAAAAGAGTTGACCACAATATTCA
The DNA here is from genome assembly GCA_023512835.1 of Taxillus chinensis. Classification (NCBI taxonomy): domain Eukaryota; kingdom Viridiplantae; phylum Streptophyta; class Magnoliopsida; order Santalales; family Loranthaceae; genus Taxillus; species Taxillus chinensis. Next base: position 48,039,581 of record CM042085.1, read on the forward strand.
TCAGAACTCTAAAAGGGGTATACTATGAGAAGCTAATTGGCAATGTGTCTAGCAACTTCGCAGACCTGGTGGCTTCCGGGGAACGCATAGAAGATGGTATTAAGGAAGGAAAGCTTCATGGAGATACACCTGATCCACCAAAGAAGTCTCCACTGGGAGGAAAGAAAAAGGAAGTTGATACTCAATTAGTTTGGCAGAATCCTCCCATTCCTCAAGGAAATTTTGGGGCATACTCAGGTTTTTTCCCTACACCTGGGTTCTATATGGGGTCACCTCCACTTGCAGCCTATGCGGCCCCATTACCTCAATTCCCAACATATCAACCACCAAGAGGAGCCCCTAGCTCTCTTCCACCAGTCCCACCTCCGACTATGCAACTAGGGCCCCAGCAGACGTCCACTAGGCCAAATCAAGCTTCCAACAAGACTAAGCTAGAATTTGACCCAATTCCCATAACCTACACTGAGTTATATCCCCAGATTTTGAAAGTCGGTATGGTGAGCCCTATACCTATGGGAGAAGTGAAGCAACCTTACCTGGCATGGTACAAAGCAGATGCCCGTTGCGCCTATCACAATAACGGAGTTGGTCACAACATTGAGGGTTGCATTGCCTTCAAGAGAAAGGTCCAACATCTGCTCAATTCTAAATGGTTGGATTTCTCAAAGCAAGCTAGTGCACCAGAGCATTCCAACTAGTAAACCATGAACGTGGAGGCCATTGGAATAAAGGAGAGGAGCAAGCTTTGTTTCACCTTGGGAAACTCTGTGGGAGTTTAGAACTTTTTTCTTGTGTTTGGTTTTGTCAATCTTGTTTTACATTCTGCATGCTTTTTGAAATTCTAGAACTTTGTTCCTTTGTTTAGCATTTGTGAAAAATAATTAAACCCGTCTTTTAAACTAAGTTGTTTTACCCACATTTTGTATGTAATGTCTATTACTACTTGTTTACTCTCTTGGCACGGGTAATAAGCCCAACAGGGGCATACCGAACAAAGAATCTGGGCTATTTAAGTTTAGCCAAAGTCAAAAGGATAATTAAGGAGCAATTACCATTAAAATCAAGGGACCAGACTCAAGAGAAGTAGCATCCACTTCAAACAGGAGCATTTGACACCGAAGGTTTCTTTCTGCCACTAAAAGATAAGTTCATTTCTGTTTTGAGCATTTTGAGACAAATTTTGATTGTTTAAAATGAAGAGAGGCCGTCTTTTCTTTCATTGTAATACTACCATCGCTACCCTTTTTGAGCCTGAGTATATTTCTTTCAAATAACCTGATCCGTAGTTCACCCCACATTGGGGAAATCTATAGAAGTGTCAAGGCCCCATGCTGGGGCAATTTTATAACATAATTCTTATACTGGGGCAGTTTTTAAGACCCCTCATAGATACATACCCACAATGGGGGCAGTTTTATAAAAAAAAAGAGTACAAAAGAAAAGAAAGAAAGAAAGAAAGAAAAAGCATAACCCTCATGTTGGGGCAGTTTTTAAGACCTCTCATAGATATACCCCACAATCGGGGCAGTTTTTTGTTAGATAGAGAAAAAGGAGCGAAAAAAAGAAGAAAAATCCTGCATTGGGACAATTTTGTAAAGTACCCTCGCATTGGGGCAATTTTAGCATTTTTGTAAAGTATAGTCTGAACTATGGATCAAATCTAGCCTAGAATAGGTTCAAGCCACTTTATACCCTTTTTTGTTAAACCCAGTAGCTCAAGCCTATATTACGGTCCTATTAAGTCCTCTCAGATTAAATAATTAACATTATTTCTCAAATGCTCAAAAAGAAACAAGAACATGAATATTCAAGGCGGACTTGATGAAAACCCGCAAGGGCATCAAGGGTAAAATACAAAGCCATCTACAAGGCATAAGGAACAACAACAGAAATTAAGGCGGGCTTAGTGAAAACCCAAAAAGGCACTAAGAGCAAAATTCAAAGCCAATAAAGGAGGATCAAGCACTTAAAGCCCAAGATTAGTCAACATCTTCTCTAATTGAGTCATTGAGCATCAAGACTTAAGCACTCAGGTATCCCTTCAATCAAATCTCTGCACAATAATCCCAAGATCTGCAAACGTCTTCTATAACCGAACCCTTGAACATCAATCAAGGTCCAAAATCATCCTGATATTCTCTCCATTTGAGCTCCAAAGCATCAAGAACCCAAGATTACCAAACAAGCATCCAAAATCTCCAATCAAGTCCCTAAGCCTCAAGATTCAAGCAACCAGACATTCCCTCCAACCTTGTCCCTGAATACCTAGATCCAAGCCATCAGATAGAATTATCCATTAATATTTCCAAACCCTCAAATCCATGCAAAGCCAAGCTGAAGGCTACACCTAGTTAGTTTAGAAACTTTGGAAGGCTTCCTCTCAAAAGCTTTTGCCTCTCTCAAGCGAGAAAACAAGTGGTGATTCTATATTGCATAATCATGTTTCAAAAATCATTTTCAACAAATTTTATTTTTAAATTCAACTACTTTGTGTGTGTTTCTTTCAAAATGCTTATGCCTCAGTTGAGTTTCCCAGGGTGTCACTCAGCAGGAATACCCCGACCAAGCAAGAAAGGGTTCCCGACTAAATGAACTTGCTCCCCAACCAAGGCCAAAGCCACTGTCCAAAGAGTTTTCCAGATGAGATCTGAATCCTATTTCCAGGCAAGCCTCCCCATCGACCGGAGCACCCTCAATTAAAAGTTTTTCAGATGAGATCTGAATCCCATTCCCCAGCAAACTTAGATGAATTCCAGCAGCACCAAATCCCTTAGCGGTTTAAGCTCCCTTTGAACATAAAATTCATCATGCATCCTAGACATGCATCTCATTTGCATTACATGCATCACTTGCATACATTAATCATTTTCTTCAATTTCAGGAACATTGTCGCCTATAAAGATCCCAAGAGATCATCCTCAACAAGCTTCCCAGAATGACCAAGCCCTGAAGGCATCCGTTGTTCGACTATAGAAGTCATTCTTTGCGATTTCCTAAGCCCTAGAAGCATTCGTGACAATCAAATAAACATCTTATTCTTCTTTTTTAGGTAATCTTGTAGAGCGATCTCATTGTGTGAACTCATAGAGGGAGCCTATATTTAGCAAAAAATTTCAAGCAATCATTGATTCCTTTCCAGGCCCTAGATGCCATTTCAATCCCTCTCAACCTTAGAGGTCATTCCCTGTACATACCTTTATCCTTTTCATCCTTTTGGGAAGTCTGCAGGCAGTTCTCCTGCACCTATCCCATATTTCTTTTTCATTTTTTCAGGAAGTCCACCGGCAGGTCCCCGGTACCTATCCTCAGTCTTTAAATTTACTTTTGGAAAGTCCGCAGGTAGTTCCCCTGCACCTATCCGACCTTTCTTTTTCATTCTTCCAGAAAGTCCACCGGCAGGTCCCTAGTACCTATCCTCAGTTTTTAAATTTACTTTTGGGAAGTCCACAAGTAGTTCCCCTGCACCTATCCCACATTTCTTTTTCAATCTTTCAGGAAGTCCACTGGCAGGTCCCCGGTACCTATCCTCAGTTTTTAAATTTACTTTTGGGAAGTCCGTAGGTAGTTCCCTTGCACCTATCCCACCTTTCTTTTTCATTCTTTTAGGAAGTCCACCGGAAGGTCCCCGGTACCTATCCTCAGTTTTTAAATTTACTTTTGGGAAGTCCGCAGGTAGTTCCCCCGCACCTATCCCACCTTTCTTTTTCATTCTTTCAGGAAATCCACCGGCAGGTCCCCGGTAACTATCCTCAATTTTAAAATTTACTTTTGGGAAGTCCGCAGGCATTTCCCCTGCACCGATCCCACCTTTTTAGTTTTATCCTTTCAGGAAGTCCACCGGTAGTTCCTTGATACTATCCTTAGGTGTTAAATTTAATTTCGAGAAGTCCGCAGGCAGGTCCCCTGCACCTATCCCACATTTTCTTTTCAATTTAAAGGAAGTCCGCAGGTGGTTTCCCTACACTAATCCTTCTCATTTTCTTTGTTTGGGAAGTCCGCAGGCAGTTCTCCTACACCTATCCCACCTTTACTCTTCGATTCATGTCGGCCCTAGATTCCTTTCCAATTCTTGGCACCCATAGATGCCTTTTAAATTTCTGACTTGTTCACCTTTTCAATTCCCGTTGGCCCTAGATGCTTCTTAAAATTTCATTGGCCTTAAAAGCCTTCTTTCCAACCATGACGTTCTTCCTTGCTTTGACATCAGATAAGTCAGGTAAGTGCTCCAACCCGTCCAAAATGATTCCATTCTTATCTTTGCACACCGTTTGTATACAAACATTGTATAAAGAGGGGTAGCTGTTGGACCCCATTTTGTCCAGGTTGGACATACATATTCATTTTCTGCTTTAGAGTTCTTTTCTATTTGTTAAACATTTTGTACAGATAATTAAAAAGACGTGATTGTTAATTTGAAAGGCACAATTGTAACGACTTCTTTAAAAAGGATTTCAAATGCTAAAAATCCAGTCCCAAGTGATAGAAAATTAAATTTCAGGAATAGCGCCTTCGACCGCGCTCAAATCCGAAGGCAAACGAAGAAGTTATGGTCAAACTCGTATTTAGACCGTTAACGGTGGTCAACTAGCGGCCAATATTCAAAACAACACTCCGGATTAGGTCACAAACCTTATTTTCTTAACCCTCTCATCATTCTGAAAATTTTGACATATATATTGCATATATTTGCTCACAAAGTTTATTTTCAAAAAAAAAAAATCATCAGTAATAAAGCAGTTTCGGGACACACAGTACAGGCTTGGTGCAAAAACAAAATCATTTTAAAATAAAAAGAACACGGGGTCGCTTGCCACGACGCCTCGAATTCAAAAATAATTTTATTAAAATTTTTTTGAAACTCGAGTTATCTTTCCGATCCCAAAAACCTAAAAACACCAGTTAACTGCTACCCGGTTGAAAAAGTCAAAAACCCTAGCCGCCACCTTCTCTTTTCCCTCCATGTCTTGTCCACATGTCATCGTCTTATTGGTTGAAAGGAAAAAAAACAAAATAAGAAAGCAAAAGAAAAAAAAAAAAAAAAAAACAAAAAAGGGCAAAATATTTTCGAGCGCGTCCTCCTTTCTCTCTCCCCTGCGTCGTCTTCCTCATCCATGCCGGACAGCCATCATGCCTACTCCCTCTCGACCATGCCCCTACCTCCTTTTCTACCTCCCCCAATCGAACCAAACCCTAGTCTCTTCCCCTATTTAAACACATTGAATCCACCAAACCAAGGGGGCTCTTACGATTTACCAACCTAGATATATTCTCCCAATTTTTCTTACCTTCTCCTGCTAAAGATAGTCCCCTGCCAGCCGGAACCGTCTCGCCAGCAGCCTACCATCGTCATACCTTCTTCGTCATCACCCATCATTATCTCCAATCCAAACCCCAGCCAGAAATCACATCGTCCACGATCTATCCTTCTAACGCGGCAGCCCCTGAACGCCGATCCACGGCGAAGATGAAGCTACAAGACAAATGACAAGACGAAGATGACAAGACGAAGATGAAGATGAAGGAATTCCAGAATCCAGAAGGAGGAGGAGTTTGTACCGCTGGTGTTGCTGGGTTTTTGTTCACGGTGTTTAACCATCGCTCGTAGTACTACAAGACAAAGACGATTGGGTCTGTTCTATTTACTTTAGGATTTTTTTGATTTCCTTTGTGTATGCGTTGTGTCTTTGTTTTGTGATTAATTAATTTTCTCATACCAAATCCATGCCAACATGATAGAGTTTGTCAAAATCGTTTTCTCTGTCATGCTTTTACGGGTCCTGTAATGTTACATATTGTTTGGTTTTTGGGTTTTTGTCATCTGCTTTTGCCTATATGTTGTCAAAAGGCGTTTTTTTCTTTGCACTGGTATACGTTTTCTGTTCTCCCCAGTCTCTGGTTTTTATCAAAATAAATCTCTGGTATTGGCATTTTGGTCTATATGTTTTGTGCAAATCAAAGTCATCTGTTTTTTTAATTCATCTGGCTATATGTTTTTAAAATTATTGTGGGTCTTGGCGTCCTATTCTCTTTACTTTTGGGGTCAGTCTTAGCCATGCGTAAGCTTGCTATTGGTTCTTGGATAGGCTACTGGTTTGGGATCTAAATGTTTTTCGGTTTGCTATTGATTTCACGGGCATTCACCTTGATTTTGGAGCTTCATTGTATGGTTTAATGTGGCACTTCTAACATTTGTTTTGTAGGTTTTATTTTAACATTTTCTCTTTTATTATTAGTACTGATTTGTATAATTATTTTATTTTGTTTATAGTTTTTATGTATTTAGGTTTCTCCCATGTATTTCATTTATCATAATGGCTTTTAGCCACTCGTAAAATTGTAAGCAGTCAAAGTAGTCAAAAAGCGAAAAAGAGTGTAGAAAAAAAGTGAGATAAAAAAAAAGAAGGAAAGAAAGAAAGTGAAAAGAAAGTGATAAAAGGAAAAAAAAGAAAGAGAAGGGAGAGAGTTGTTTTTTTCCTTTTATGGATGTCACTTATCACACATAGCATTTTAATTTATACTGTTTCGCTTTTTTTTTTGGGTTTGTTTTTCTTAAAATGTTTTCCCAAAAATAAAAAAAATAGTTTACTTTTTAGTCAAATCAAAAATTTGTTTTTTTCTTCTTTAATAAAATTTTAATTTCTTCTAAGTTTGTTTTTTAGAAATTCCTTCAATTCTTTATATATTTTATCAAAAAAAAAAAACAAACATACAAACAAAAGATGCTTTCTAAAAAAACAACAAAAACAAACATACCCACAAATACAAACAACTTTATATTTCTTAGTTAAAGAAACTACATGTTTTCAAAGCAAGAAACAAAAAGAAAAACAAAATAGAACAAAATGTTTTCTCTCATATTTTTTTAAAAGAAAAAAAGAGGAAAAACTAAAGAGGGCTTTTCGAAAGACAAAAAATGTTTTCTTTATTTATCTTTTAGTTCATTCTTTAAAAATATTTTTAGCTCAGTCTTTTAAAAGTTTTTCCAGATTGTTAGGTTTTTTTTTTGCTTAATTTTTTTTTGGTTGTTTTTAAACATAGGACTCAGAAACAAAATGATTTAAACTTCAAGATCCCTTTAGTCTCTTAAATAAATTGGATTTAATTTTCAACTTCAATAAAAAAATAGAATGGAAAATGTAAAGATCAAGCTGTTAGGATTCATTTTAGATGCTTAGGGTAAATTGAATTTAATTTTACTTTAACAAATAACTTAGAGTATAACTTTAGGTCATAGAAAATTCAATAGTCTTTTCAATTCATTTAAGCAAATAGTTAAAACAAATCAGAAACCTCTTCATCCTAAGATAGGTACTGAAAGGGCGTTGTGGGGGTGCTAATCCTTCCTCACACGTAACAAACTCCTGAATCTAGCTCTAGCGACGTAGATAATTTTTAGGTGACCAACTGCACCCCAAAAACAGTTGGTGGCAACTCTGTATTTTTTTCATCACCGTTCGGGTGAAGGGTGGGAGAATTGCATCCCCAAAAGCGGGTTTCCCCCCGGACGAAATCCGGTGATGACAAATACAATACACATACCATATAAGGCTCTCGCCACCTCCCTCCTTCAAAATTATTCGTCCTCAAATAACTCTGGGTAATGCTCCTGTAATGACCTGTGTTTGGGGTTCCGGTAGTTAACCATGTGATGGAGTGCATATCGAGGGATGTGCATATCAGTACGACGACGTATGCGTCGAATAGAGCGTTTTGACTGTGAGTGGGCCCGATTCGGAGTCGGAGCCTCGAAAGGCTAATTTTGGGATTTTTGTGGTGTGGTCGGGTGACTTTGTATTCGCGGCCTTATTTGGAAAAACAAACCTCAGTACAGTGATGTACTCATCAAACGGAGCGTTTTGACAGTAATTGAGCTTGATTTGGAGTTTGGACCCTATGACGGTAATTTTGATATTTTAACGAATTAAATGTGAGAAAGTATAAATAGGGCAGTGAAGAACTCAAATATCTAATTGTCATACGTGCTTGCTTTTCTAGAGAGAGAAAGAGGAAAGGAGAGAGAAAGAGAAGGCAAAAAGCGAAATTGACGATCCGGAGCTCAAATCGACCAAAGTCGAGGTAGGGATTCATTCTTCTCACTCCTATATCGTTGCTTATGCTTGCTAGAGTAGCTAAAACATTTGATTTAACTCCAATTTGTGGAATTGGAAGTATGAACCCTAGAGTTTGAGAAACTCAATTTATGTTGTTTTGGTATGAATTGATGTTGTTTTGGTATCCTAAGATGGCTACGATGACTTAGAAAGCCATTTGGGGGGATGAATTAGTGCTTAAAAATGGAGATTTAACGAGTATAATTGGGTTTTGGGACGAAATCGGGAAGAACACAGTCGACGGTTCGCGACTGGGAACTGCTCGAGGCTAGCTTCGAGCAGAGCTTCGAGCAGAGTATCGAGTAGGAGCCTCGAGCAGGGAGCCTCGAGCATGTTGCTTGAGCTTAGAGTGTCGAGTAGCGTCGAGCAGAGCTTCGAGCAAGGTGTCTCGAGCAGGGTGTAGGGTTTCTCGAGTCGTTAGACAGTGTAGTTGCCAGTGTATGTTGCCAGGGTGCCTGGACCCATTTACATTGTAACCATTAAGTCAAGTATTATACTTAAGTTACAATGTAAATAACAAAATATCCCCAATTTGGATTCAAAGAAAAATACTAGAAATTCAAATTCTCACTATTTCAAAATGTGAAAGATGGGATTTAGTGTAAAATCCCGGAAATATGCAATTTTTCGTAGTGGTGACTTTTTGGAAAGTGGGGTTAGACTTCTCAGAAAAATCCCCAAAAATCATATTATTTCAGTTATGATATGAGGAGCCAATGCCGGGACTTTTTATTTTAAGAAAATAGCTTCTATGAAAATCCTCTCTCTTGGTCAAGACATGAGGATAGAGTTGTGAACTCAAGTGGTAATGTGGGCCTGTAAGGTTACCTTGGTAAGCCTAGGAGGCTACTATTGAGGGCCTGGGAAGTGAGAGGTGTTCAGAGCCTAAGAGGCTACTGTACCTGAGAGGTAATACATTAATGTACCTGAGAGGTAATACTGTACCTGAGAGTTAAGGCGGGGCCTGAGGTAATACTGTACCTGAGAGGTAATGTACCTTAAAGGTAATAGAATACTGTGCATGAGAGGCAATGCTGTGCCCAAGGGGCAGTACTGTGCCTGAGAGGCCATATTATGCCTGAGAGGTAATATAGTAATGTACTTGAGAGGTACTATAGTAATATACCTAAGAGGTAATAGAATATCGTGCCTGAGAGGCAATCATGTGCCCAAGGGGCAATACTATGCCTGAGAGGCAATATTGTGCCTAGGAGGCAATACGATGCTTAAGAGACAATACGATGCCTGAGAGGCAATGGTTTGGGTCATGATGGCTAAGGTGTTGAAGGGGTGGTGCGGGTGGTCGACACTGTGAGAGCCTCATGGTATGTTGACGGTTATGGTTACGGTTAGCTTGTATACTTACATGTACTCTGTGGGACCTTTGGGTCTGTTGTGATATGTTATGCTCGCTTGTACACCTGTGTGTGAGATCTATGTGACATGTGGGACTCTTAAGTCCATGTTAGATGTCAATTGCGCCTGGTGGCATATTCGGTGGTTGAGTTTGAGCTGAGTTGAGCTCAGTGCGGATGTACCTTTGCGTGGATGTGATAGGTGGTTAAGGCCCCCTCTTGGTTTGTGATGTACCCTGTTGGGTGAAGCTACGACCTGATGAGCTTGTTGTGTTGGTATGATCCTGTTAAGGATCATGGACAAGCTGTCCAGATGGGGACAGGCTATGCCCTAAGGTGCTGTGGATCCTGTTTAGGATTGTGGTTGACATGTTGTATCCTTGTGTGGATAGGATAGGCTATCCTGCTGATGTGATTTGTTGATAATTCTATTTTGGATTGTGGGAAAACATACCGAGTCCTGATGAGGAGAGGATGTCTTGGTGTAATGTTATATTGATGTGATGTTGTGAGGCTTCTGATGACAAGTGGTAGAGACCCTTGAGATGTTATGCTGGTGTTAGAGTCTGTTTGTCCTCAGGAAGGCGTTCGATGATATCGAAAGTCCTCTCAATCCGAGGTGGTTGAGCGGCGTGTCCCGCAGAGTGGCGGTATCAGATTGGAATACCTATCCCTTGGCACTCAGTGATGGCACCAGTACGTTGTGAGAGCTGTTTAGAGAGTTGGAGGTTAAAAATAAGGAATCTATTCCCTGATTTTAGTTTGTTTCAGGTTGTGTCCTGACATTTGTTGCCTGTATGGTTATGCTTTGAGCATGTATTGAGTGGAGGGTGTAAAATGATAGGATCCCTACTGAGCTGTGGTTGCTCACCCCTCCTGTTGTGTTTGTTTTTGTTTGTTTCAGGTGCTTACAGGAGCTAGGAGGTTCACCAGAGGTGGAGAATTTGAGTTTGTTTGTTTGTTTTGTTGGATTAGAAAAACTATGATGTAACTCCGTGGGGGAAAGAACATGTATGTATGTCTGTTTGTATGGTGATTTGAAATGAGATTTCTATATATGTGTGATATGGTTTTAGGGACGGCACCCGTGCTTAGGTCCCTTTCTCAGTGTTCTCACAAACTCCTTCTCCCTTCGGGTGCGGGCATGGGAATTCACTATCCGGTTTCTGCGGGCCGAAAAGCCGGGGCGTGACAGCTCCTGCATCTCTGCCTCGCGTTCTGATGTCTCCTTCTCCATAAGACACGAAACAAAGGGATAGCTTTGCCTTGCAAAAGCTTCTCCCGCCTGTCCAATACCCAAATTGGAATCTCAACAATAGAGATATCCCCAGCAAAATCCAGGTCACCACAATTGATCAGATGTGCTGGGTCTGGATGATATTTCCACAATTGTGACACATGGAACACACTATGCACCCTGCTCAATCGTGGTGGAAGTGTCACGCCCTGGATTTCCGACCCGGGGAAACCGGTACGTGACTCCCCGTTCACCCACACGGAGGGTAAAGGGGTTGGATTACTGGATGCCACACGAGCAAAACTAACAATTACAATAAACAAACAAGCCACATCTTTATTTAATTTCAAACATCAAAGGGGTCACAAACCATGTTCCATACTACAATTCAATCCCTTATTACATCCCCCCCCTTGGCGTTGCATAAATTAAAAATTACATTACTGAACTGAACAATAAAAATGAAGATGGTCTTCCACCTTGGTGTATCCACCTAACGCCTGTAAGTCCCTGGAAAACAAGCAAGCACAGTAGGAGGGGTGAGCAACCACAGCTTAGTAGGGATCAAGTCTCCCCAACCCTTCCCATGTTCCTAGCGGCTACATGCATGTGCATAGGTGTAGTGACGTGGCAGTATTAGAAAAAGAATAAAACATTCCACACAAGCGGGGGTAACCCCTGCCCCAGTCACACTGGCTAACAAACCACATCTCAAGCAAGTAATTTAACCGCCTCTTCAGGCCACTGATTTAACCGCCTCTCAGGCAAAATAGTTTAACCGCCTCTTCAGGCCACTGGTTTAGCTGCCTCCCAGGCAAAGTAATTTAACCGCCTCTTCAGGCCAGATACCACAGTCATGCACACAACACACACTACGGTCACTTAAGCATAAAACCAAACACTTGGTGTGCACCCATTCACAAGTACACAAACCCAGCCATTCAGGCAATAGAACAAACACCCAGCATGCATGCATACACCAAATCACAAGTCCAGCCACACAGGCATATTACCAAACATGTAATAGGCATATACACACACAACTATATTCACACAGGCATTTCATCGAACATATAGCATGCAACAACAAAATCACACCAAATGCCATTGAAGGCCAACATCCATATAGGAGATCACACCTATATGGATTATATATATATATATTAACAGATATAATCCATAATCTGCCCTAGAACCCTAGAACAGAGGAGGATTTAGGAAGAACAGAACCCCTACCTTGTATGTTCTCCTGCTCCCGCTTCCACGCAAGACTCCGGCCACCCACGCAAGACGCTCCGGCAGCCACCAGAAGCTCTCCTCCCCCCCCCCCCCCCTCTCTCTCTCTCTCTCTCTCTCTTTCTCTTTGCGATGGCTGGTGGAGCAACAAACCCTAAACCTAAAACAGAGGGGCTTCTCCTCCTTATATAGACAACACAACATCAAAACGACGTAGTTTTGATTAAGTGAATCCCAGCATCAAAACGACGTAGTTTTGATGGAACAAGCTATGACCTTCCCACATCCATACATACCAAAATATTCACAATTCCAACATGGTCCTTTGGGAAAAGATGATTAGAATGACAAAACCAAGGTAACCATGCAAAAACATGCCTGCACGCCAATTTGAACGCCAATTCCCCAATTGGCGTGCAGCTCCAAATGCACTCAAACTTCACCCCAAGCCTCCTTGCATCTTGTAAAGGTCTGAGAAGCAAAAATATGCTTGCACGTGAAATGGGTGAATTCACGTGCAACTCCAAATGCTCTGAAATTTCTGTGGTAGATAGAGGACCACATTCTAAGCAACTTTTGTTCTTGCACGCCAATTGTTTGAGGCCATCTACTATACCAAAAGTGAGCTCCAAAATCTGCCAAAACAGCTTAAAACCGCATGTATATGCATAGCATCTTCCTAGGGCATAAATGTACGTTATCACTTGTCACATGCACCTCCCAAAAGTCCCCTCTTAGGCTCATCTCTTACCTCAAACTTGTGCACCAACGTCCAAGGTGTTTGTGGTTGACTTCTTACACACGGGTCATTACATCCTCTTCCCCTTAAGACTTTTCGTCCTCGGAAAGAAATGACATACGAGGAAAACAAACACAAGCTACCCATTTGCCACACGGCGAGCCACAACACCCAAATGGGTCATACACCGCGCACAACACATAACAGCACATAACAAGGTACCACTATAATCCATAACAACACATATCCGCATGTCACAAATACACATCTCAAAACACATCACAAATATGAACACATGTCTAAAAGACAAAACAAATACACCAAATCATACACAACTAATACAAAAAAACACATCACTATCCCTTGGCCAACAGTCACCTCCCACGCTTAAGATTGTTCGTCCTCGAATAATTCTGGGTGCTGCTCACGCATCACGGACTCACATTCCCAGGTCTCCTCCTCAATGCCACGGTGCTGCCACAGCACGCGAACCAAAGGAATAGCACGACCACGCAAAAGCTTCTCTCGCCGATCTAGGATATGGATAGGGGCCTCAACAACGGACATGTCATCCTCAATGTCTAATGTCCCCCAATCGATCACATGAGTGGGGTCAGGGTGATACTTCCGCAACTGGGACACGTGAAACACGTTGTGCACTCGACTCAGCCGCGGTGGTAACGCTAACCGGTAGGCCATAGGCCCCACACGATCCAGAATCTCAAAAGGACCAATAAACCGCGGAGATAGCTTGGAACCTCGCCCAAACCGTCGATGTCCACGACGTGGAGAAACACGAAGAAACACATGATCACCAACAAAAAACTCCAAAGGTCACCGCCGCTGATCCGCATAAGATTTCTGCCGACTCTGAGCTGATAACAAACGCTGATGAATCAACTTAACCTTCTCGGTAGCCTCTTGAACCAACTGTGGTCCCAAGAGAGCTGTCTCCCCCACTTCGGTCCAACACAAAGGTGATTGACATGGCCGCCCATACAACGCCTCAAAAGGAGCCATCCCAATGGATGCCTGATAACTGTTATTGTAGGCAAACTCCACCAAAGGAAGGTGAGTTGCCCACGAACCCCCAAAATCTAACACACAGGCCTGTAACATGTCCTCCAAAGTCTAATTCGTCCTCTCTGTCTGGCCGTCAGTCTCAGGGTGAAAGGCTGTACTCAAGTGAAGTTTGGTCCCCATAGCCTCCTGCAAACCTGCCAAGAAACGGGAAGTGAACCTCGAATCCCGGTCAGAGACAATCGATGATGGTACTCCATGTAGTCTCACAATCTCGTTCATGTATAGATGACTCAAGGTCCCAATAGAGTCCCGCTTGCGAACAGCCAAGAAATGGGCCGACTTTGTGAGTCGATCCACAATCACCCAAATCATATCTTTCCTCCCTGTGGTGGGCGGAAGACCAATCACAAAATCCCTCGCTATGTGGTCCCACTTCCACTCCGCTATGGGCAAGGGCTGTAACATGCCCGCCGGCCGCTGATGCTCAGCCTTCACCTGCTGACACGTGAGGCACCGCAAAACAAAAGCAGCCACATCGCGTTTCATCCCAGGCCACCAAAAATGTCCTCGAAGCGCATGGTACATCTTCGTACCCCCTGGATGAACAGCAACTCTAGACTGGTGAAACTCCCTCATCACCTCATCCCTGAGGGAAGAAGCCACTACCAACTACCCCTGAAAAGACAACTCATGCTCAGGACCCTCTGTCCAGTCCTCAGATAGCTACCCAGCCTCAATATGGGCACGGAGAACCTCACACTCAATGTCACCCAACTGTTCCTCCCGGACGCGCTGGTACAACTCAGGCACAACCACCAAAGGACTCGGGATCGTCCCACTATCACGAACAATAGGCCGCAGCCGCAACATCGCCAATCGCTCCATCAGCTTCCACTCTTTCACGGCTACCTCAGCTTTCCTTTTTCTGCTCAACGCGTCAGCCACAACATTATCCTTGCCCGGGGTATAGGCAAGAGTAAAGTCAAAGGTCTGCAAATACTCCACCCATCTCCTCTGCCTCAAATTCAATTCCTTCTGAGTAAAGATGTACTGAAGGCTCTTGTGATCTGAGAACACCACGAACTTCTCCCCCAAAAGGTAATGTTGCCAACTCTTCAGGGCGAAGATGACAGCCGCCAACTCAAGATCATGGGTAGGGTAATTCTGCTCATGAGGCTTCAGCTGCCTTGACCCATAAGCTACCACACTGTGCTCCTGCATAAGCACACACCCCAAACCAACCCTGGACGCATTGCAAAATACCTCATACGGAATATCCTCCCTAGGCAACCTCAACACAGGTGCAGTGGTCAAACGAGTTTTGAGAGCCTCAAACGCCTGCTGGCACTTGTCCGTCCACTCAAACTTCACTCCCCTCCAAGTCAACGCCGTCATAGGAGCTGCCAAACCGGAGAATCCCTCTACAAAACGACGGTAATAGCCTGCCAAGCCAAGAAAACTACGAATCTCAAAGACGTTGGTTGGCCTCGCCCACGATGCCACAGCCTCAATCTTGGCTGGGTCCACCCTAACTCCCTCAGCTGACACCACATGGCCAAGAAAGTGAACCTCCTGCAGCCAAAACTCACACTTGCTAAACTTAGCAAACAGCTGCTGGTCCCTCAAGGTTTGCAACACTGTTGCCAAATGCTCCACATCCTCCCTCTCGGTCTTGGAATACACCAAGATATCATCAATAAACACCACCACAAACGAATCCAAGTATGGAGCAAAGACCTGGTTCATCAAATGCATGAACACCGCTGGCGCATTAGTTAGCCCGAAAGGCATCACTACCCACTCATAATGCCCATACCTGCACCGAAAAGCCATCTTAGGGATGTCCTCCTCCCTAACCCTGAGCTGGTGATACCCTGACCGTAAATCTATTTTGGAAAACCACTAGGCCCCACTCAATTGGTCAAACAGGCCATCTATCCGAGGCAACGGGTACTTGTTCTTCACAGTCACTGAATTCAGCTTCCTGTAGTCGATGCAGAGACGAAGCGTGCCATCAGCATTCTTATCAAAGAGCACCGAAGCACCCCAAGGTGAGGTACTCGGTCTGATATACCCCTGGTCCCCCAACTCCTCGATTTGCCTCTGCAGCTCCCTCAGCTTAGCTGGCCCCATACGATACGATACTTGGGAAATCGGACCCGTCCCCGGCACCAACTCAATGGTGAACTCCACACTCCTCTTAGGTGGGAAACTCCTCAACTCTTCAGGAAAAACATCCTGAAATTGGTCCACAACAGCGGGCCACACCCTCTTTTCCACCTTCCCCTCCTCATCAAAGGTCAGGGCCGCCAACCTATGGGTAATGGCACCCCACTGGTCCAACACTGGCCCGGCTCGACTCGCCTCACGATCCCACTCCCCTTGCAGGGTACAAGAGATTCCTGCGGGTGACACGAAGGATACACGCCGCCGGTAACAGTCTATCTCGGCTTGGAAAGCCATAAGCCAATCCATACCCAAGATCAGGTCAAAAGTACGTAAAGGCATCACATGCAAGTCGAAACTCAGTTCCACATCACCCATGGTTAACACACAACCGCGGCAAACATGTCGCACCTCAATCATACCTCCCACCGGAGACTCTACAACTAAGGGCCTCTCCGCCTCAACACACGTTAACCCCAAGCCCTCAACTATAAGCTCAGCAATAAAAGAACGCGATGCACCCGTATCGAAAAGAACAGAAGCAAGCATGCGGGAGATCAAAAGAGTACCTCTAACCACCGATGGCCCTGCTGTTGGACCTCGGCCAGGGCACTCACTATCACAATATTGTCCGCTTTGGCACTCACGCACCCACCCATGGGCCGTAGCCCGCACGGATTTGTTTCTAACGGGCCGCGACCCGTTAAAACGCGTTGTGACAAGGTGCACATGAGCCTCCTCATTAGGACGACCTCAATGTTCGCCCTAAGCGATGTGGGATTGATCTATGGGACGTTAGAGACCCAATAGTCTCCCCCCAATCCCACCATCGGTCTAGAGGATCCAGCTCTGATACCACTTGTTGGACCTCGGCCAGGGCACTCACTATCACAATATTGTCCGCTTTGGCACTCACGCACCCACCCATGGGCCGCAGCCCGCACAGATTTGTTTCTAACGGGCCGCGACCCGTTAAAACGCGTTGTGACAAGGTGCACATGAGCCTCCTCATTAGGACAACCTCAATGTTCGCCCTAACCGATGTGGGATTGATCTATGGGACGTTAGAGACCCAACACCTGCTCCTTCCTCTGCCGGTGAAGGTGGTAGCTCAGCCTCCTCCGGGGTGTCGCATTCAGTGCAAACACCCTCCCTTGGCCCGTGCCACTGGTCGGCTCACTCACTGGGCGGCTCCCGCCCTGATTGCCTCTAGCATTAGCCTGCTGTCGCTCTGGCCTCCCCTGAGGTCGGGTCTGACTGGATCCTGCCTGGCTGGCCTGGCACTGACGAGCTGGTCTCTTAGCTGGTGCACAGAAGCTAGCATCACTCCTCACGCTGGATGCCACACCCCCCGCTCCCCTGTTGCCACTCCTGCAAACCCGGCGCAAATGGCCCTCTCGTCCACAGTTGTTGCAGCGCCAGTCCTTCTTGGGGCACTCCCCCTTGAAGTGACCCTGCTTTCCACAGCAGTGACAACTGCTAGGTAGACCCCCAGGTGGACCACCCTGTCTTCCGCCGCCAAAGGTGAACCTCCCAGGGTTCACAGATGTCTGACCCCAACCGCGAAAAGAATCGCTATCCTTCTCCCCCGTCTTAAGCCTCTTGGGCCCTACATCTCGGTCAGGCCCACTCTGCAACTGGCGACCCTGATGGGCCTGCCTCCCATCATCCAGCTCTCTCTCGGCTATACGGGCCGTCTCCACAACCTCAGCATAAGTCCTCAAGCGTAGAATTGCCACCCTCTGCCTAAGGGATGGCCTAAGGCCCAAAGTGAACTTGTGGGCCTTCAGGTCTTCCCTTGCCAAAGTCTCAGGAGCAAACCTACTCAAGCTCCGGAACTCCCGCTCATACTCAGGTACCGTCCTGGATCCCTGCTTCAAGCTGCCGAATTCTTCCCTCTTCTGCCATCTCACTGATTCCGGGAAGAACTCATCATGGAAGAGTTGCAAGAACTCCTCCCAAAGCATGAGTTGCACCGCACGGCTCCCCGCGACACTCGTCCACCACTCCAAAGCATCCCCCTCTAGCTGCCAAATGGCCAGTCGCACCTTATCCTCTTCCCGGGGCAGGAGAAAGGAGAACACATGCTCGATCTGCCTCAACCATTGCTCAGCTACCACGGGATCTCCTTCCCACTTGAATCGCGGAGGTTGTTCCTTTCGGAACCGTGTCACCACGTCATCCTCTGCACGAGTTGGTACACCACCCAGCGAACTCTCACGCTCACGAGGCAGCTCCCCTACCGGTGGTGGTGGTGGTGGTACCACCTGCTGTGCTGCCATCTCACGGCGCACCTCCTCCCGAACCTCCTGCCAGAGTCCCTCCCGTAGCTCTCATACCTGTTGGATCAAACCCAGAATTTGGATAATGCTGATAAAGCCTTATGTAATTTGATCTGAGAACTTTTGTGTTTATTTGATCATTGCAGAAGATATGTTACTAATCCAGAGATGCACTCGTGAGAGCAAAGCTAAGGACAGGATACATAATCCTGATCCAGACAAGAGTGAGTGTCGTCAAACACTTGGTAAATAACCAAGTCACAAATACATATGGAATAAGGAACATTCGTACGGACTAAGAACTTAAAGGATAAGTGCGGAGTAAGGAAACCAGATGCGGAGTAAGGAATCCGGATATCTTACTCGCCCGGAGTAAGGAACTTACATACGGAGTAAGGAACTTACATGCGGAGTAAGAAAGCGCTGACACGGAATAAGTCATCAGACTTTTTAAGACTCGCCCGGAGTAAGGAAATTACATACGGAGTAAGGAACTTACATACGGAGTAAGGAACTTACATGCGGAGTAAGAAAGCGCTGACACGGACTAAGGATTCCAGTAATAAATAGATACGGAGTAAGCAACCACCGACACGGAGTAAGGTTCCGAGCTTCATTAGCTACGGAGTAAGGAAAATTACACCGGACCAAGAAGATACTGCTTCAACTCAACCGCATTTAAAGTTATCAGCTCGTGGCGTCCCGATGTAAGACGAATTTATTGAGAACCTGAAGAATCTTACACGTGGATCATCCGGATATGTGGACACAACCTTAATTATATCTGGGAACTCACAAAGACACTTATACGCTTCAAACCCAAGATCTTGAGCTCCACAATCTGCAGCAGTCAAGGCAGAGAGATTACCGAGGGATAGTTAGTGCTGAACGCATTCCGGAACTACGAGTTCCAAGGTTGTCTCTTAGGAATGTTTTGTATAAATATTCATACTTGTACATTAAACAAACAAGTCTAAGAGAGTGAATGCGCATCAGTTAAGAAAAGACTAATTCTGTGTATGCACGAGCATTTTCATCTTTAGAGATAGAAGTTGGCTAGTGTGTGAGTTCATTTGTAAACAGAGTGTAAGAGAGTCTTGCTTCTATTTTGTTGTATTTATCTTGTGATAATAAAACAAAATACTTCCACTATCTGGTTATCGTCCGCAGTGATTCTATCACTTAACTAGATAAGTGTTTGTGTCTTGAGAGAAAGAAAAGAGTTTTAATAAGAGCCTATTCACCCCCCCCCCTTTAGGCTCCAAGGGACCATCAAGTGGTATCAAAGCAAGTTCTATTTTGTTCTAAGTAGAGATCCCACTCTTTCAATCTCAGAAATGGCCGAAGAAAGCAGTATGCTATTCAACACTCGCCTTAACTCCGGAGGTGCACAGGAGCCCATCCCGAATCGAAGCAGCAGTGAAAATGTCGACCCACCTCAACCTGCTGCTGCCGCCGCTTCTCAACCACGGAGTTCTGGCTTTACTTTAACGAAACCGCCCAAATTTACACCTGAGCTTTTCTCCCAGTGGAAAGCTCGCATGAAGATGTTTATGGTTTGCCATGATCATCTTATGTGGCCATGTCTTCATCAGGAGATTCCAATTCCGATGACTATCGGAGAAAATGGAGTTAGGAGGCCAAAGACAGATGCTGAACTTACCAACGATGAAAGAGCCTGGCAATGCGCTAGTGAAAAGGCTTTGGCTTATGTTACATCGTCCTTGGAGTCCGAGGTTTTCACAGACGTCCAGGGCTACACGACAGCAAAAGCTGTTTGGGACAAACTGACAATCCTCTATGAGGGGAGTCAGTCCCAAATGCAGAATGTGATCTGCACTCTCAGACAGAACTTTGAGAGTTTTAATCATAAACCGGGCGAATCACTCGAAAGCATCTATCGGAGATTCGGCAAGCTCATTCTTGAGCTGAAGACTGTCAATGAGCACTATTCTCAATCCCAGATCAATGACAAGTTCTTTCGCTCCTTGCCGGATCGCTACTACTCCAAACAACTCCAGATGCAATCAGACAAAAACTGGCAATATGTTCCCCTTGAAGAACTGTATGGAGAGCTGCGGACTCACGAAGTCAGGTTTAAGTACTACGACGAGGGATGAGAAAATAGCTCGGAAAGAAAAGGGGGTAGCTCTCAAAGCTACGGAATGTCTAAATATACCGAGGAATGATGATACGGACGTGTCCGAGAATTCTGATTCGACGAGGAGGAGGAGATAGCCCTTATTGTCAAATCCTTTGAGCGATTCCTACGGAAAAGCAGAAAAGGGTTCAGAAGACGCTCATCATCATCGTTCCAAAGGAAGGAGCAACCGGAGTCCAGTTCCCAGGAATGCTTCAACTGTGGGAAAACCGGTCACTGGGCCAAGGAATGCAGGTCCAAATCAAAAGTGGCCGAGAAAAGTGACAAGGTAACTCCTCGCCGCTCCACCTCAGACAACAGCAAGAGCAAGAGGAAGGCACTCGTGACAAAATACATGAGTGGCTCGGAAGAAGAGGAGGAATCCTTGGATGATGAGCCGACCACTAAGCCCGAACGTCCGCCTCATGGCAAATTGAGGTACCTTCTATCTCGAGCTCCTGAGTAATTTAGAATCTCTTACTACTGCATGTGATCATGAAAAGAATGAGAGACTAATAATTACTCAAATGTACAAAGATATGGAAAGTCAGAATAAACGTCTTGAATTTACTATTAATAGACTCGAAAAGGACATCATTGACTTCAGAGGAAAAGAAGCTTGGTATCACAATCTAAGAGCTGAAAATCATTTGTTAAATACCAATCTCTCAGGCCTAAAAGTTATAGTAAAAAGACTCGAAAATGAACTGGAAGGAAAGGGAAATAAATCGTAAGTGGCTAAAATCCGGGGAAATAGCCTCTACCTTTAGGACCGATCCTGACGACATCCGAGTCAAACCTGGCCTAGGTTCCGAACCATCAACTTCCATAGCTCAAGCTACCGAGTGTCCTTCGGATTTCACTCCTAAACTAACCAACTTATATCCCGTTAGTACATCTAAACCGTTGGATGGTTTCATTTCAGGTGGCACCATAGTTTATGATCGTGGAGTCGAGGTCATTCTTGCACTTCCCGAACCAAGAAGACCCGTAACTAAAGATGAAGGGAAGGCCGCTGCAGTTAAAGCCAAAACTGTAGCACCCAAAAAGAAAGACAAGGCTAAGGCTGACGCATTTAGGGCCAAGAGCGCGTCACCCAAACGCAATGGATTAGGCCACAGGGAACAGAGTAGAAAGTCTGTAAAATCTAAGAGACCTGTATCCCCTGTTTGTACTTCGCATTATAGTGTCTGTTCCATCTGTAGGGAAATGGGTCATTATCACTATGAATGTTGGAGTCTATCTGATAGCTGGCTTTGTAATCAATTTCAATCCAATAAAGATCAGTTTTATAAAAGGGGTTCTTCGAGCAAAACAAAATCTAAATCTAAAAGGAGTGTCTCTCCCAAGAAAACCCAAATAAAAGAAGCAGTTGATACTAACAAGTTAATGTCAACTTGAAAAGCTAAGAGTCCTAGCAAAATCAAATCCGTAAATGTTGACAATACTGCTGCTCTCTCTAACCGCCCGAAACAAGTTTGGGCACCAAAAGTGTAAACTGTTGTCTTTCAGGAGCATCTCTGGAATGCATTGCCGGATCACTTGAAGTTAAAGATCAATAAAAGCAAGTGAATCCTTGATAGTGGATGCTCCGGACATATGACGGGTGATCAGACTCTGCTTGTAGAAGTTAATGATAAACAAGGTCCATCTGTTTCATATGGCGACAACAGCAAAGGTAAGACTGTCGGGCATGGCACTTTAACTAACGGCTGTGTATCAATCACTAAAGTTGCACTAGTCGAAGGTTTAAAGCATAATTTGCTAAGTGTCAGTAATTTATGTGACAAGGGATTTACTGTTTCCTTTTTTGTCCAACACCGTACAGAAGAGAAAACTTATCCGGAGATGTTAAGTTATCCGGATCAAGAGATGGGGACATATACTCGGTGGTCTTAAGAAATAATTCTTCGACCGTATGCTTCCTCACGAAAGCATCGGATGAAGATAGTTGGCTATGGCACAAGCGATGCGCACATTTAAACTTTAAGACTTTGTCTAAATTAGCGTCACTTGATCTTGTCACCTGGTCTACCCAAACTCAAGTTCTCCAGAGACTCTCTCTGCCGAGAATGCCAACTTGGCAAACAGACCAAAACAAAGCTTTAAGAGCAAATCGGTTAACTCAATAACTGCTCCTCTACAACTTCTTCATATGTACCTCTGTGGTCCTATATCGGTTCCATCACTAGCAAGTGCGAGATATACCCTTGTGGTTATCGATGATTTCACCAGGATACACATGGGTGATGTTCCTGAAATCAAAGGATCAAACTTTTGAGCATCTAGTAGATCTCTTTAACCTGGATAAGCAACTCACAAGGACCGAGCATTAAATGCATCAAGAGTGATCATGGTACGAATTTGATTTTTCAGAAATGTGATCATATTGTTCTGAACAGGGCATACAGCATGACTTCTCTGCTCCCAGAACCCCACAACAAAATGGGGTAGCTGAGCGCAAGAATCGTACTTTAGTTGAAGCTGGTAGATCCATGTTAGCAGGGGCAATGCTTCCTCTCAGTCTATGGGCTGAAGCCGTGTCCACCGCCTGCTATGTTCGAACGGAACTCTAATAAATAAATCTACCATGAAAACACCCTATGAGATGTGGAGAGGACGAAAACCTTCAATTTCACATTTTAGAGCTTTTGGGTGTACTTGCTATATCTCGATAAATGGCAAAGAGACCCGGAATAAATTTGAACCAAAATCTGATGATGGGATTTTTGTCGGGTACTCACTGCATAGCAAGGCTTATCGGGTCTTCAATAGAAAACTTTTTAAAGTTGAAGAATCTATCCATGTGACTTTTGATGAAGCTAATCTTGATTGGTCAAAAGTCGGTTCTTCAAACTCTAATATGCAGGTCATGGACAGCAACGTCGATTATTCGAAGTTTATGAATGTTCCTGTTACACATCCTGACCAACCACGTGGCATCAGCGAAACACAACGAATTTTTATGGATGATGCTACGGATGACTCTGACTCCGGACTACCATTTAGCTCCGGATATACTCCTACGGATACCCAAAATTCTGGAGCACCTTCAAGTCCGTCCGTACTAGTTAACACTGGAAGAAACTGTGTTGAAGAACCATCTAGTTCATCCGTACCTCTCAATATGGAAACATCTAGTCCGGACGAAGCTCAACCAGCCGATACAACTGAACCACCCAATCTGGAAGAGCTTCAAATTGTTCAAGATCATCCAACACATGCACAGAATTATAGATGGACTCGAAACCATCCCTCAGATCAAGTGATTGGTGATCCTACTGTTGGTGTAAGAACAAGAGCAGCCACCTCCAACATAAGTCTTTACTCGTGTTTTCTATCTCAAATAGAACCAAAGGTGGTAGATGAAGCTCTTCAAGATTCGAATTGGATAGAAGCCATGCAAGAAGAGCTGAATCAGTTTAAGAGAAATAATGTGTGGACCTTAGTACCAAGGCCTAAGTCTCAGCAAGTCATTGGCGTTAAATGGGTGTTCCGGAACAAGCTTGATACGGATGGAATAGTAATCCGGAACAAAGCCAGACTGGTAGCCAAAGGATATCGTCAAGAAGAAGGAATAGATTATGATGAAACCTTTGCTCCGGTAGCAAGACTTGAGGCAATCCGAATGTTTCTGGCGTATGCTTCATATGAAAACTTCATAGTTTATCAAATGGACGTCAAGAGCGCATTCCTGAATGGAGACCTTCAAGAGGAGGTGTATGTTGAACAACCTCCCGGCTTCAATGAACCTAAGGCAGGACATCTTGTCTACAAACTTGAAAGCTCTATATGGTTTGAAGCAAGCTCCAAGAGCCTGGTACGACACTCTGTCGAATTCCTACTTGCTCATAACTTCCAAAAAGGGAAGATAGACACCACCCTATTTCTACGAAAAGAGAAAGGACACACTCTGATCGTACAAATATACGTGGATGATATCATTTTCGGATCAACGAATCCGAAGCTTTGTGAAGAGTTTGCTAAGTTGATGACAGGCAAGTTTGAAATGAGCATGATGGGAGAACTGTCCTACTTCCTTGGAATAGAAGTTAAACAATTAAAGGAAGGAATCTTCATTAATCAGGCTAAGTACACTCGCGATCTTATTAAGAAGTTTGGTATGGAAGGTTCATCTCCCGTCAAAACTCCCATGCCTGTCAGTGCCAAGTTAGATCCGGATGTGGACAGCATATCAGTAAATGTGACTGACTACAGAGGGATGATCGGATCCTTGCCGTATCTTACAAGCAAGTCGCCCAAACATTATGTTTGCAACTTGCATCTGTGCACGATACCAGGCGAATCCCAAGGAGTCACATATGCTTCATGTAAAACGGATATTAAGGTATCTCAAGGGAACGATGAATTTGGGACTCTGGTACCCAAAGGAGTCCAACTTCACCTTATCCGGATACTCTGATGCCGACTTTGCTGGATGTCGCATCGATAGGAAAAACACAAGTGGTACGTGTCAGTTTCTAGGAAATAGATTGATCTCATGGTTCAGTAAGAAGTAGAATTCCGTATCAACCTCTACCGCTGAGGCGAGAATATATAGTTGCCTGGAAGTTCTTCGCACATGACTACTTTGGATGCAAAGTCAACTTAACGACTACGGTTTCAACATGTCATCTATTCCACTTTCTTGTGACAACACTAGTACAATTGCCATCAGCAACAATCTCGTCATGCATCCTAAGACGAAGCACATTGAGGTCAGGTATCACTTCATACGCGATCATGTTCTCAAAAAGCATATTTCAATTGAAACATGTTGCTACTCGAAGATCAATTAGCGACATACTTACAAAGCCCCTACCTGATGCGAGGTCCTCTGAACTACTCTTCCGATTAGGTATGCTTCTTCTCTGCATAGCTTCACATTTGCATTACCCAATAGTATATTTACTCTCGAACATGCATTGTACATTTCCTGAAAGTAGTAGAGACTTACGACTATATTGCTGATCACACTTCTTGTTTAACGGCTTCATGCTTCGACATTAATCTCAACCTCATATTGGGAGGATGCTTGCGTTTCCGATGAAGTCGTTTAAGCTAACATAATTACAGTTTATATGATTTACCTCTTTCGGGTTCATGATCTTAACTTCCATTAATCACCACGTGACAAAAGCATGTTCATTTAAATTACTCTATTAACATGCATAGTTGAAGAAGTGAAATGGGTTAGCTTGGAATGCTTGGTGGATGAATACTCAATCGTGATCTGATCAGCTTCGAAGTATAGTTTTCTAATAAGATAGGCAGATCTTGAACTTCTACAAATCGAAACGGTCAACCGAGAGGATTGCACAATCTATGGGGGATCTGATTGGACATGCTTGTTTTGAATCGGAAAAGCGGCATGTTTGGATGTATTTTCCTTCTTCAACCATGCATTTTAATCGGCTAATCATCTGCCTTCTTTTGACATGTGTTCGCTCTATCATTTTTCACTCATGAATCCTAATGTGGCCAAATCATATGCTCTCTAATTAATCTTAGCTGCGTTGTTCAGCAAGACGGTTTCCCTATGTTGACCTATATGAACCTGTGTATTCTGTTCGACATATGCCCCGATTCAATAATATTGATCATTTTCACGTATGCATATGTCTACTACATTCTTAGCCATGCATGAGTTCTGTTTCTCATTAGTTCGGATTATGTTGTTTTTCACCGATTATCTTCTCTAATCCGTACTAATCCTTGCCTGTTAAGCTTTTGTATTTTCGTTTATCCTTATTTAGCTACAGGTTCAGATTTTCTTTGCAACCGTATCGATAAATCCAGTCCATAGTCTCGGAATTGAAGTGTTGTGGTACTTCTCTTCTCTTCGACTTCTTGACCGCAAAGGAATCTACTCTACTCTCTCACCAAACTCGTTTTACTACGGACAAGGTCTATTATTCATCCGGATACTCTTCCACGAATATTATTTACTCCAGGATGATTGTCGGCTCTTTCCTCCGGACTCCCGACCTTTGTTCAATTGTGACAATCCATGTATACTCATATGTCGTATGCTTTTGAGGAGGAATAATGATGATTCATTAAATACATATCTCAGGTTGCACACACACTTCTCTGGATGGCAACCGGTTGTTATCTTTACTTGGTCATGCGGTCTCCATGACATCGTTTCATTCGGAGGCGCATCGATATCCGGACTAATGACATCGGCATGTCGCGTGGGTCCCTATCTCACTCGCACATTCCTAGGCCTGCCGACATTTGCGGACTCGGTCTTATATGTTACGATCATTCCTGCGAAGCACGAGTATTGCTCATTTCAAATCCCTAAACCTCTCGTTGCTCCTTCCCCTTGTCAAGACCTCACCTTTCATCTTGTCCTTCCAATCTAATCTGCAATGGCACCCAGAATCTCTCTTTCAGGCGTTAATCCTGGCCATCTGGTTGATTGGAATGCTCTTTCTAATCCTCCGGATTGGTTTTTTCAGCTTCGCCCTCTCCTTGAAGCCTCGCATATACTCAGCCTGATCTCCAATCCCGTCGATCTTCTTATCGACGACATTCTTGAGTATTACCAACGGATTCGCCGCACCACCGATTCCATAACCTCTTATGTCCGCGGTGAATCCATCATCATCACTCCGGCCGTTCTCCTGGCTGCTCTCCACCTACCTCTTGGTGAACCACAGCGCCCGGATGCCGATCCAATGGCGGCTTCTATGGGTTGCCCGAACAAGGGGAAGGAATACAAGGTGAAATCCTTCCAGGGTCGCTATCGATGTATGGCGACCATTCTAAGTCGATGCCTATCGGCTCGCACATCCGCCCCTGGACTCGATTCCGTACGACCTTCTCCTGGCCATGTACAGCGTTTTTGAAGGTCTTCGGATGGATTGGGGGATGTTCTTATTTCGTTCTTTGCTGGAATGGTCCCAAAAACCATTCCTTCGGGCGCATCCTCGCATTGTCTTCCAAAGATCTACGTCCGGACCATTTCGCCCGAGTTGATCTTGTCTCGTTTCCCTTGGCTTATTACCTTCGTTACCTTACGCCGGACGGGAACATGACCGCTCGCCGACCCACTGTAGCTCTCCGTATTCTCCCTGCCTCGGAACAACAAGGCAGCTCTGTTGGTGACCCCTCCGACAGCCAAGCCCACGAGGTCAGTTCTGCACCCCGATCCTCCCGGATTCGGTCTGTTGCTGCGCCCTCCTACTCACGGGCCTCCCAGCCTAGCGTCCGTGCCGAACCGTCCGAGGTTGCGGGGCCCTCTCAGCATAGTGCGTCTAAAGCTGTTTCCTCAGCCCCCTCTGCTGCTGATGTCCCCACTCCCTCCACATCCGCTATTGCTGCCGCGGTCGATACCGCTGTTGCTGTCGCCACCACTGATGTCCCGGCCGCTTCTCCAGAAGCCCCTTTGCCTCCCCTACCTCAACCCCGAGATTACCTTGACCATCTCTCCGCCGACACCTTAACGGACCTTTGGCTCCGTTTCAGCCTAGCCCACACCTCCTCCATTCCTGACACCGATCTCCGGGTGTTTTACACACGCAATACCCAATCCCCGGAGACCATGATCATCTGGAACTTGGACCACGGCTTTCTTACGCCGGCTGCCATTCCTGATGTGCCGTTCCCTACACCCTCCGGCCCAATCCCTGCTGAACGAAGTCCTTCCTCTACTAAGGCTGGACCCTCTTCTCCTGCTGCCGCGATTCTCGTGGTTGACTTATCTGGTCAAAACGGGTCCCTTGCTCCGGATGCCTCCAATGCTCCGGATGCCTCCGATGCTCCGGATGCCTCTGATGCTCCGGATGCTCCTGCTGCTGCTGATACTCCTGCGGACTCCTCTGCCCAACGCACTCCTGCTCCTGTTCATGTGGGGGAGTCCTCCAAAGCTCCGGAGTTGGTCCTTGGGCGTGCCTCTTTTGGCACGGTCCACTCCGACACTGTGCTTTCCGCCCAGATGGACCGACACGCCCAAGCTCAAAGCGCCCAAATTTCCGCCATTGCTGCCAAAGTTGATGCCCTCGGCGCCCAACTCCTCTCCGCTCTCACTGACTCCTCCACTTCCATGGAGCAGAAAATGGATCTTGTCGCCACATCCGTCCATTCATTGTCTACCTCCTTCGCGGATCTGGCGCACATGATAGCTCATCCTCCTGTTGCTTCCCGGTGATCTGCCAAACCGGGGGAGAGAGTGTCATCTGATCCATCTACTCCTTCTGCCCCACAACCATCTACTCGGACCGAGAAGCGGCTGCCACTTGGTGCTTCGGGAGTTCAAATTCCCAAACGAAGCCGCTTCTCTCAACCAAGCTCCTCTACTGTAGCTCCAGCTCCTCCTCCATCCTTCTCATTCGCAGCTGATACCTTCCTTCCATCATATGCGGAGTTTGACCCTTCTGATGCGGATGGAAGCTTGCGCAAGGCAATGAAATCCTATGCTGCGTCTTCTGTTGAGAGAAGATGTCTTTCTGAAATGTACCCTTTCTCCCCGGAGAAAGGACTCTTTACTACAGAAGACATTGACAACTTCTTGAGAGCTGCTAAAATGGAGATGAGGCTGTTTCCATCTCTACAAAGATGGGCACTTGTTTGACGTTCTGCCGTGTTGGAATGAGGGCTATCTTCCCGGTGTGGAGCTAATTCAGTCCTTCATCGACGTAACCGCTCGAGGATAGCAAACCATGGAAAACTCTCTCAACCATCCTCATTCCGTACCGGATCATGTCGCCACACTTCATGATGGCTGTCTTCATGATTCAGTCCAAGCAAATGATTCTCATTGATTCTCATCAGATTGTGGAGCACTTCGTTAGGAAGAATCAATGGGAACCTCTGTGTCTCAGGCTGACTAAAGCTGTGAAGAAAGCCGGATTATATGAAGAGTTGGGCATCACACCCCTGCGTCCGACTGAGAAACTCAAGGTGACATTCCGGGGCAAGAAGCAAGTGCCACAACAGCCGGATGGAGATAGCTGCGGAGCCTTTGTATGTCACTTCATCAAGTCATTCTTAACTGTGGACAAATATTGGAGCCAACACACCACCTTTACGATGAAGCAGACAATGGAGCTTAGAGAGAAGGCAGCAACTATGATCTTCAAGTATAGTAAGCCTTATGTACCCTAGTGAAAAACTTGTATTAAGGCTGAATTGTATTTAGTTGCTGATTAATGAAATTGGTTGTGTTGTGTATTCTGTATGTTATTCTTTTGCATTGCTTACCAGATCAGATTACAAAGGGTTTGGGGCATATCCATAATTGGGGGAGATTGTTGGATCAAACCCAGAATTTGGATAATGCTGATAAAGCCTTATGTAATTTGATCTGAGATCTTTTGTGTTTATTTGATCATTGCAGAAGATATGTTACTAATCCGAGAGATGCACTCGTGAGAGCAAAGCTAAGGACGGGATACATAATCCTGATCCGGACAAGAGTGAGTGTCGTCAAACACTTGGTAAATAACCAAGTCACAAATACATACGGAATAAGAAACATTCGTACGGACTAAGAACTTAAAGGATAAGTGCGGAGTAAGGAAACCAGATGCGGAGTAAGGAATTTGGATATCTTACTCGCCCGAGTAAGGAAATTACATACGGAGTAAGGAACTTACATGCGGAGTAAGAAAGCGCCGACACGGAATAAGTCATCGGACTTTTCAAGACTCGCCTGGAGTAAGGAAATTACATATGGAGTAAGGAACTTACATGCGGAGTAAGAAACGCGACACGGACTAAGGATTCTAGTACTAAATAGATACGGAGTAAGCAACCACCGACACGGAGTAAGGTTCCGAGCTTCATTAGCTACGGAGTAAGGAAAATTACACCGGGCTAAGAAGATACTGCTTCAACTCAACCGCATTTAAAGTTATCAGCTCGTGGCGTCCCGATGTAAGACGAATTTATTGAGAACCTGAAGAATCTTACACGTGGATCATCCGGATATGTGGACACAACCTTAGTTATATCTGGGAACTCACAAAGACACTTATACGCTTCAAACCCAAGATCTTGAGCTCCACAATCCGCAGCAGTCAAGGCAGAGAGATTACCGAGGGATAGTTAGTGCTGAACGCATTCCGGAACTACGAGTTCCAAGGTTGTCTCTTAGGAATGTTTTGTATAAATATTCATACTTGTACATTAAACAAACGAGTCTAAGAGAGTGAATGCGCATCAGTTAAGAAAAGACTAATTCTGTGTATGCACAAGCGTTTTCATCTTTGGTGATAGAAGTTGGCTAGTGTGTGAGTTCATTTGTAAACAGAGTGTAAGAGAGTCTTGCTTCTATTTTGTTGTATTTATCTTGTGATAATAAAACAAAATACTTCCACTATCTAGTTATCTTCCGCAGTGATTCTATCACTTAACTAGATAAGTGTTTGTGTCTTGAGAGAAAGAAAAGAGTTTTAATAAGAGCCTATTCACCCCCCGCCTTTAGGCTCCAAGGGACCATCAATACCTCCAGCTGGATGCCTTCTCGTAGCTGTGCCAGCAACAACGCATGCCCTCCAACGGACTGTCCCGCACCCGGACCCTCATGGGCAGATGACTCATCAGCCACTGCCCCGGATGCACGTGTCCCTCTCCTCGGCGGCATTCTTACTACACGAAGTAAGAAGCACAAACGTCAAAACGAATTTATAATCTATCACGTCACTATCTTTACCCCACTAATCAATTCCACTATCACATGACATTACACACATACATTGTTTCAATCACATTGCCAAACAAATCAGAGTTGCACATTTCACACTTAATCATATTATCTTATCCAAATTTTCCACAGTTTAGCACACATTCACAGCAAATGCAACTAGTGCCCTAATGCCAATGCATGCAAATCCTACCACAAGACTGGACTACTCTAAGTACACCTTGGAGGCTCAAAGAGGACCATGTTGATTAGGCATGTCCCTCCAGGCTCCTCCAAAGGACTTAGGATAACCAGGTCCGCCCACTACCCTAGGCCAACTAGACCATGCTCTAGTACCATACCGTCACGCCCCGGATTTTCGACCCGGGAAACCGGTACGTGACTCCCCGTTCACCGACACGGAGGAGGGTAACGGGGTTGGATTCTTGGATGCCACACGAGCAAAACTAACAATTACAATAAACAAACAAGCCACATCTTTATTTAATTTAAAACATCAAAGGGGTCACAAACCGTGTTCCATACTACAATTCAATCCCTTATTACATTCCCCCCCGGGTTGCATAAATTATAAAATTACATTCTTAACCGAACAATAAAAATGAAGATGGTCTTCCACCTTGGTGTATCCACCTAACGCCTATAAGTCCCCTGGAAAACAAACAAACACGGTAGGAGGGGTGAGCAACCCACGGCTCAGTAGGGATCAAGTCTCCCCAACCCTTCCCATGCTCCTAGCGGCTACATGCATGTGCACAGGTGTAGTGACGTGGCAAGTATTAGAAAAAGAATAAAACAATCCACACAAGCGGGCGTAACCCCAGCCCCGGTCCACTGGCTAACAAACCACATCTCAAGCAAGTAATTTAACCGCCTCTTCAGGCCACCTGATTTAACCGCCTCTCAGGCAAAGTAGTTTAACCGCCTCTTCAGGCCCTCTGGTTTAACCGCCTCCCGGGCAAAGTAATTTAACCGCCTCTTCGGGCCGGATACCACGGTCATGCACACAACACACACTACGGTTACTTAAGCATAAAACCAAACACTTGGTGTGCACCCATTCACAAGTACACAAACCCAGCCATTCAGGCAATAGAACAAACACCCAACATGCATGCATACACCAAATCACAAGTCCAGCCACACAGGCATATTACCAAACATGTAATAGGCATATACACACACAGCTATATTCACACAGGCATTTCATCGAACATATAGCATGCAACAACAGAATCACACCAAAATGCCATTGAAGGCCAACATCCATATAGGAGATCACACCTATATGGATTACATATATATATTTATTAACAGATATAATCCATAATCTGCCTTAGAACCCTATAACAGAGGAGGATTTAGGAAGAACAGAACCCCTACCTTGTATGTTCTCCTGCTCCCGCTTCCATGCAAGACTCCGGCCACCTACGCAAGACGCTCCAGGAGCCACCAGTAGCTCTCCTTCCCCCCCCCCCCTCTCTCTCTCTCTCTCTCTCTCTCTCTCTCTCTCTCTGCGACGACTAGTGGAGCAACAAACCCTAAACCTAAAACAGAGGGGCTTCTCCTCCTTATATAGACAACACAACATCAAAACGACGTAGTTTTGATTAAGTGAATCCCAGCATCAAAACGACATAGTTTTGATGGAACAAGCTATGACCTTCCCACATCCATACACACCAAAATATTCACAATTCCAACATGGTCCTTTGGGAAAAGATGATTAGAATGACAAAACCAAGGTAACCATGCAAAAACATGCCTGCACGCCAATTTGAATGCCAATTCCCCAATTGGTGTGCAGCTCCAAATGCACTCAAACTTCACCCCAAGCCTCCTTGCATCTTGTAGAGGTCCGAGAAGCAAAAATATGCTTGCACGTGAAATGGGTGAATTCACGTGCAACTCCAAATGCTCTAAAATTTACGTGGTAGATAGAGGACCTCATTCTAAGCAACTTTTGTTCTTGCACGCCAATTGTTTGAGGCCATCTACTATACCAAAAGTGAGCTCCAAAATCTGCCAAAACAACTTAAAACCGCATGTATATGCATAGCATCTTCCTAGGGCATAAATGTACGTTATCACTTGTCACATGCACCTCCCAAAAGTCCCCTCTTGGGCTCATCTCTTACCTCAAACTTGTGCACCAACATCCAAGGTGTTTGTGGTTAACTTCTTACACACGGGTCATTACAGGAAGTGCCAATTGATACGCCACAGGACCAACCCGGTCTAAAATCTCAAAAGGGCCAATGAATCTTGGTGAGAGTTTGGAACCCTTCTCAAACCGTCGATGTCCTTTCCTCGGGGACACGGAGGAATACATGATTACCCATTGCAAACTCTAAAGGCCTCCGCCTCTGATCCGCATAGGATTTATGCCTACTTTGGGCTGTTAATAAACGCTGACGAATCATTTTCAACTTCTTGGTGGCCTCCTGAACCAGTTGTGGTCCCAAAAGAGCGGCCTCACCCACCTCAATCCAACACAATGGAGACCGACAAGGCCTCCCATACAATGCCTCAAATGGTGCCATCCCAATGGACACCGATAGCCGTTGTTATAGGCAAACTCCATGAAAGGGGTGAGTGGCCCATGAACCCCCAAAATCTAACACACATGCTCGTGACATATCCTCCATGGTATGGATCGTCCTCTCGACCGACCATCCATCTCGGGATGAAAAGTCGTACTTAAGTTCGGCTTTGTCCCCTCCTGGGCAAACCTGCCTAAAACCGAGATGTAAACCTCGCATCCTTATCTAATACAATAGATGAGGGCACCCCATGCAACCTAACGATCTCACCGATACACAACTAGCTCAAAGCCCTAATGGGATCCTGCTCCCTTATAGCGAGGAAATGGGCTGATTTTGTCGACCGATCCACAATAACCCAAATCATGTCCTTCCTCCCCAAGGTAGGTGGAAGTCCTGTCAAAAAATCTATAGTAATGTGGTCCTATTTCTACTCTTGCCACTACCAAGGGCTGTAACATACCTGCGGGATGCTGGTGCTTTGCTTTTACCTACTGACAGGTAAGGTATGCAGAAACAAACTCTGCCACATCCCTCTTCATCCCTGGCCACCAAAAATGACTCTGTAGATAATGGTACATCTAGGTGCCTCCGAGACAAACAGTAACTCTGGACTGATGGAACACCCTCATCACATCCTTACGAAGAGGAGACGCCACAATCAGATGCCCTTAAAAAGTCAGCTCATGCTCAAGACTCTCGGCCCAATCTCCCGCTAGCTCCCCAGCTATAATCCGTGCACGGAGTGCCCCGCACTCAATATCCCTCAATTGTCCCTCTCGGACACAATGATACAACTCAGGCACCACAACAATAGGACTCGAAACCATTCCTCTCTCAGAGGTACTAGGCTGGAGCTGCAATATAGCTAACTGCTCCATCAATTTCATTCTCTCATTGCCACCTCGGCCTTGCCCTTCCTACTCAGAGCATCTGCCACCACATTCCCCTTGCTAGGGGTATATGTTGCTCCCATGGTCTTTGGTTGTCATTATTGTCAATAGAATGCCGAAGTGGGAGGACGCAAGGTCGAAGATCCGCATTGCATTGGATAACTTCATAGAGTGATCTCGTAAAGGGAGTCTAACCCATGTACTTACACTTCAAGAAATCGAGCCTTTAGTAAGTCATAAAATGTGTTACTGTAGGATACCATAAGACTTTTTGGAGTGTTAGG
Organism: Taxillus chinensis; assembly: GCA_023512835.1. Classification (NCBI taxonomy): domain Eukaryota; kingdom Viridiplantae; phylum Streptophyta; class Magnoliopsida; order Santalales; family Loranthaceae; genus Taxillus; species Taxillus chinensis. Next base: position 48,074,244 of record CM042085.1, read on the forward strand.
TCTGCTTGACTTATGGAATGTCTCCCACCTTTTAGTAACACTTTTTTGTGTCTTACAATTTTATATTATGGTAGATCATACAAAAACACATGTTATTGTCTTATGAAACATTTTCATAAGATTTTTTTAAGCTTACCATAATACTCTCTATATAAAAATTTTTCTTTTGTTACAATTATGTGTTGTCAAAGATCATTAAATATGATATTTTCTGTTACAGAAAGTGACTAAAATACAATAAGCCAAATAGACCTAACACACCAAAAAGGCTTATAGTAGATGACGCAAAAATATGATAAGCCTTCTCAAATGCTTGCATTTATTGATTACAATTTCATAAATACTGTTGGGAACTATAGGATTTGATGAAGCTGCCAAAACTATTCTAAGTCTGGAGACTTGAAGATCCGAAGGTATTAGGGTCGAAGAGTCAAAGCTCGTAAAAGTGAAACTGTCACAAAGCATTCTGATTAGAGACTTGTACACTCGTAGGGTCTGGTGGCTCGAAGCAAGTAAGTGACAGAAAAACACGCGACTTGTAGATCCGCAGGGTTAAAAGTTGTAGAGTCAATGTTCGGAAAAATGCAAGTCACTGCACTCAAGGATAAACTCGTAGAGTCAAAGAATTCTCAAGATAAGTGATTGGACATCAAACTACTCAAAGCCCGTAAAATTGAGAGTCACCATATATAGCTAAAATAATTAATAGAACCTAATCTGCCACTAAAACTCGAAGACCCATAAGGTCATAGAGCTAAAGTCATAAGCACTGTTAATAAACAAAATGGAGACAAACAGACTTGAAGATCAAAGGTTGAAGAGTCCATGGAATATAAACTGGTAAACGAAAAGATAACTGTCACTCGTAGACTCGTAGGATCGTAAAGGGTCAGAGAATTTAAGACAATTAATCTAAAGAAATTGTCAGACATCAAAGAGTTGAAGATCTTAAAGGCTGAAAGTTATAGCTAAAGCGACGGAGCCGTAGAGTCAAATACTCGAACAATACGGAAACTCAGTCTATGAGCGAATATGAAAGACTAAGTAAGAAACTTGCAGAGTCAAAGCCTTGCAGGGTCGAAGATTCGGTATTCACTCTAACCATACATGGTCGAAGAGTGACTTAGTCAATTAACATAAATAGAGGGACTTGAAGGTTCGCAGTACCAGGGTCTAAGACGCATAGCTAGAACAACGGGTAGATTCAATGCACTCAAAAGGCCACTCTAAGGGTCGTTGAGAGAGTCTAAGACACGAAGAGTCGTAGACTCGTAGTTCGTAGAGTGATTCATTAATCTAATCTAACCTGGACTCCAGCCAAGTTCAAAGATATGTGAGTCATAAACTCACAAGAATTATCACAGTTGAAGCTTGAAGCAAATGTACACATCTCTTACTAGATCAATACAAATCTTCGAGTCTCCAAACCTTCGAGGCACCTACCTTTGAGGCAAACATACAACCCTAAGCATATCCACTTAGTGATATCTTCAGCTAGGGTTTGTACAGTAAGCCTACGCTCCTCAGAGCAGTTGAGTGCATTTAATGTCGCATTAATTACTGCCAACCACCATCTACAGATGAATGGCCAAGATCAACTGCGTCAGTTTAGGCATGCAAATACACAGTATGGGCAACAAATCTACAAAATTAGAACCCAACCTCTGCACTTTCGCATTTTTAGTGGTGGGAAGTCAGACTATTGGGATGGATAACAAGGTGGACGGGCACTACAACCTTAAAATATATCTCTCACACACTTAATGACAAAAATGTGAGTCAACCTCTCTCTCAAAAACGTGGAACACACAGAACACAATAGAAAGGATTTTGACATACATTAAAAAGAATATCTTTTGTAGTATCAAAAAAAGAGTGAGTTCCAATGCTAGAGAGAGATAGAGAGACTGTGAGAAAATTCAACGAAGTGTTGTGCGCTATGTTGAAAGAAGAACAAGAACAATCTATCTGTGCACCAATCAATCTCTTGTTCATCCATGATCCAACACAACCTTTGTGTCAAATCTCAACGTTGTGTTTCCACAATCCATATCTAACATAGAACATTTTAAACGAAGTCAATTATTTCACATTGACATCCATAGAAATATTCCATCCTTTCACATTTGAGAACTCTTATCATTTAAGCATTTACTCTCTTCTTAGATGTTTGTTAGCTCATTATCACTCCTACTCCGTATCGTTATCCTCTCCATTAACTTTCACATCATAGTTGTCTTTAGAAGATAAAAGAAACTAGCTAACAGTCTAAGCTTCCGTGAAAAAAGTCTATTCACCCACTCTCTAGACTCACCTTTGGGACCTATAATTGGTGTTGGACCCCGTTTTGTCCTGGTTGAACATACTAACCATTTGAACATTTTATATTTATCCTCCCATGCCATGTACCTCATTAAACAGGTCTGTAAAGCTCCCCCACTATCAAGGAGTCACTCCCAGGTTTGGTGCCGATGTTAAATTCCAATTTGCATGTGATGGATACGCTATGACAAGAACATGGAAGCCAAAAATTGAGGACCACTGTTAGAAGTCCCTAAAGTGCCCCAAGGCCAACATCAGGTGATAGGGGGTGAAATTTGGAGACTAACGCACTTGACTACACTTAATTCTGACGTAAAACGAAGAAGTTATGATCAAAACAATTATCGTTGGAAAAAGTCAAACACGCCAAAACATAGTCAATGCCCCTGGTCAAACTGCCTGAAAATGTGCATGTGAGAAATAGTCTGAAATGTCTATTTAGGCGAATACAGGTCCTCCCAAACAATCCCCGAAAGGTTGTCCATTTTTGCATTTTGGGTGGGGGTAAAAAGGTAATTAAAAAAAACACGAAGACTCGTAGGCTCATAGACTCGAAGACTCGTAGACCCGAAGCCTCGAAGCCTGTCTTCGACCGAGGAAACCTTCGAGTCTATGAGGATTGACCTTCGACCTGCCGACACTTCGACCCGTTGACCATTGATCTTTGACTCACCGACCTTCGACCCTGCCGACACTCCGACCCACCGACCTTCGACCTTGCCGACACTCTGACCTGTTGACCTCTGACCTTCGCTTTTTGGCCTTATATCCGCAGTCGCTCTCCCACATTATTCATGGGACGCATTTTTATTAGCTGTCAATTGTCAGAGATGCTTTTCAATGGCTTTCAGACGCATGTGCTCACAAAAAAATGAAAAAAAACAATCAAAAGCTGCCCCATTTTACGCACAAGTCGTCCAACCGCCCAACAAAAGTCAGAATCTTACAATTAAAAATGCTGGCATTCATAACAGAGCAATAAATGCATAATAATGACGGTCTAGCCAAATGGAGCCAACCCCTTTAAAAGCAAGTCTTCTGTCCACGCAAAAGAAAGAGGGGGAAAGACCCATAGAACGCCCAGATTATGCCCAGAAAAAGAGAACTCTCTGACAAAAAAAACAAAATAATTGCTGCCATCTCTCTCTCAAATACGCCTAAGCTTTCTCCCTTAGCACAGACTTACACTCAAAGAGGAACACCCGGATTTTCGCCCAAGCTCTCTCCCTTCCCCAAAACCAAAAACAAAAAAAATCCTTCCCATACTCTCTCTTTCCCTTAGCTTCGTTTCTCAAAATCAAAAAAAAAGAAAAGAAAAGAAAGAAAAGCCCCCTGATTCCCACTTTCTCTCGCCCAAAGAAAACATCCTCCCTCTCACTCTCTCTCACGTTTTCTACCCTCAAAAAAATATAGTCTTTTCATTACCTAATCAAAAAAAAAAAAAAAAAAATCCTAGCGTACCTCGGCAATCTCCACAGTACGTCCTAGCTGATCGTTGCACTTGGCGCTACTGGAATTTGGTGATTTGGGTGAGCAAGCGTCTTTCGGTGCAGACAGAATATTTTAGATGGACATCCCGTGCTAAAGCCCCATTCAAGCCAAAGTCAGTGTAATTTACATTTGCTGCTCTATTTTTTTTAGCTTATTTGTATTTATATTTGATGTAATTTTAGTATTTTCCTGGTTTCTATTTTTTAGCTTATCTCTATATTTGATGTAATTTTTAGTATTTGACATTGTATTTTTCTTATATTTTCTTTCTTTGTATGTTGTACGTTGTAATATGTAAAATATAGTGGAAACAAAAAAAAAACAGAGAGCGCAAGGAGAGGCATAAAAAAGAGAAGATGAAAAAGAAAAAAAGAAAAAAAGAGTGCTTTTATTTTTATTTATTTGTGGATGTCATAATCACACACTCCACATTTGTTTATTTTATTGTATGTGTTCATTATTTTGATACACATTTATGATTTTCAAAACAAAATAAAAAAAGGAAAAGTTTTCAAAAGTTAAAAACAAAAAAAACAATTTTTACAAAAAAAACGTTTTTTTAACAAAAAAAACACACAAAACAAAGCAAGATAAAAAACAAGTTTTCCAAAAAAAAAAAACAACGAAACAAAAAAACAAAAAACAAAAAAACAAAAAACAAAAAAAAACAAACAAAAAAATAAAAAAATAAAATAAAATAAAAATTAGGATTTCCTTTAGAAATTAAGGGTAAATAAATTTAACCATAACTTTAACAAATAACTTAGCCAAATAAATAGCCTAGACTTTCAAGGAAACCCAACCCAAGCACAGCAGTGAAAATAAATAGAAAACTTCCTTTCCCAAAAATAGATACCGAAAGGGTGTTGTAGGGGTGCTAATCCTTCTCTACACGTAACCAACTCCTGAACCCTTCTCTAATAACACCGACCACACTTTACACTACTCAAAGTAGAGGGTACCCAACTGTACCCCAAAAACAGTTAGTGGCGACTCTAAATTTCTCACCATTGGTTTAGTTTGAGCCCACCTCAAATGGGCCCAAACGAAAACCATTGATGACAATTGGTATCAGAGCAAGTTCTACAATTATGTAGAGATCCCTAAACAGCAAATATGGATTCTAGCAGCGCAGCTCCAGCTCCTGAGCTCTGGTTTCGATCGAGGAACAAGAAACCAGTCGTGCTCCAGCAATGGAACCAACTAGAGAACAAGAGCAAGATGAACCAAGCACCAGCAGCAACAAAAAAGAACAAGAGGGCTTCTACGATGTCCTTCTTGGATCATCCTCACAAGTCCCTATGTGCACACTCGTGTGCTTCTCCAAATGGAAAGTGAGAATGAAAGCTCACCTAGACATGCTTAACACATTTCTCTAGGAAACAATAAAGAACGGACCTTTCACTCCAATGAGCATGCAGATAGGCCGGCTACAAACGAAGGACCCAAACAGTTGGTCTAAGGTGGAGCAGAGGAAAGTAAAGCTGGGCTTTAAAGCAAAAGCCATACTTTTCTCTGCACTCGATAATGATATGTTCACGGATATGTAGGATCTTGAAACGGAAAAGGAGGTGTGGGAAAAACTCTATCTCACGTAGGAAGGAGATGAGCAGATAGAAGACAACAAGATCTTTATGCTCAAACAAGAGTATGAAGCCTCCAGATGTGAGCTGAAGAAGTTACTTGACAGTATCTAAAAATGGTTCACTGGTTCGATTCAATGGGTGAAGACATATAATGTTGAGATCTCTCAAAATGACAAGAATGACAAGTTTCTGAGATCTCTACCTTTGCGACTGCTGACAAAGACCTCAGCCATCCGTCAACTGAAGGAATGGAAGACTTGTGCCTTGGAAGCACTTTATGGTGACCTTAAGATGTTTAAAATGCAAAAAGAAGTGTTGGATCAAGCCCAAAATTTGGATGATGAGGATAAAACCCTATGTAATTTGATTTGAGACATTGCATGTTTATTCTTAAGTTGTTGCAGAAGATATGATCTTAATCTAGACGTTCACTCGTGAGAGCAAAGCTGAGGACAAGATACATAATCTTGATCCAGACAAACGTGAGTATCATCAAACACTTGGTAAATAACCAAGTCTACACTTCATACGGAATAAGGATCATTCGTGCGGACTAAACATTTAAAGCAACAGACTAAGGAATCTGCGTCTAACACCTTAATGGACTAAGTCAAACTGATGCGGAATAATGAATCCAAGTCTTTCATACATGCGGATTAAGGAACGACTTGTGTGGAATAAGGACCCAAGTCCTATATTCGCACGAAATAAGGAAAATAGATGCGGAATAAGGAATCCAAACCTTTTACTCATGCGGAGTAAGGATGCGCTGATACGGAGTAAGCCATCCGGCCCTTTACCCCATGCAGAGTAAGGAACTCATGCGAAGTAAGGAAGCACTCATACAGAGTAAGCTCTCCGGACTTCTTTTTCATATGGAGTAAGGAAGCGCTGACATGGAATAAGGATTCTAGTATCAAATTAACACGGAGTAAGCAACCACTGATACAGAGTAAGAATCCAAGCTTCATTAACACGGAGTAAGGAACTTTACAACGGATTAAGAAGACGCTACTTCAACTTATCATCTTCGCATTTAAAGTAGTCAACGTGCTGCGTCCCGATGTAAGACAAACCCGTTGAAAATGTAAAGCATCTTACACGTGGATCACACGGATATGTGGACATAACTTTAACTGCACTTGGGAACTCGCGAAGACACTTATGCTTTACAAACCCAAGATCTTGAGCTCCACATCCACAACAATCAAGGCAGAGAGATTTCCGAGGAACAGTCAATGCTGCACGTTGCTCGGAAGAACAAGTTCCAAAGATGTTTTTCATGGATGGCTATTTTATAAGTACACAAGGTGTAATAGAGAAATATATATGTGCGCGTATGTACAAGATCATATAGAGATTAATACTGGCTAGCGTGTGAGTAACCGTAAATAGAGTGTAAGAGAATTGTTCAATAGATTGAAAAGCTTTACAAGCTTTAATCTACTTATATTTTGTTATTATTGTCTCTTGATAATTAAACAAAATACTTTCACTATTTGGTTATCTTCCGCATTGATTATATCTCTTAACCAGATAAGTGTTGTACCAGAGACGAGCGAATAGTTTTCGATTAGAGCCTATTCACCCCCCTCTAGGCTCCTAGGGACCAACAAGTGGTATCAGAGCCAGTTCTACCTACTCAAAGTAGAGATCCTACTCTTTCTCTATCTCAACAATGGCCGAAGAAAGTAGCATGCTATTCAACGCTCGCCTTAACTCTGGAGGTGCACAAGAGCTCATCCCAAATCGAAGCAATAGTGAAAATGTCGATCCACCTCAACCTGCTGCTGATGTTTCTCCTCAACAACGGAGTTCTGGTTTCACTCTAACCAAACCGCCAAAGTTCACACCTGAGCTTTTCTCCCAGTGGAAAGCTTGCATGAGAATGTTCATGATATGTCATGGTCATCTCATGTGGTTGTGTCTTCATAAGGAGCTACCTATTCCGATGACTATCAGAGAAAATGGAGTAAGAAGGCCAAAGACGGATGCTGAACTCACCAATAACGAAAGAGCCTGGTAGTATGCTAGCGAAAAGGCTCTGGCATACGTTACATCATCTTTGGACTCCGAAGCTTTCACGAATGTCCAGGGCTGCACGACAGCGAAAGCTGTCTGAGATAAACTGACAATCCTCTATGAGGGAAGTTAGTCCCAAATGCAGAATGTCATCTATGCCACTACAACAAAAACTAAATCTGACGACACTTTTTTTTAGATTTTTTATGACACTTTGTAAAAGTGTCGTCAAAAACCTATTAAGACGACACTTTTAAAAAAGTGTCGCCAAATATACCAATATTAACGACACTGTCGAAAACGTGTCATCGGTCATTTTTAATAACGACATTTTCAAAACATGTCGTCAATCAGCTGCTCCATTTTTAATTACTACGGTTTTCTCCAGTACTTCGGTTATCCTCCAGATCTGCGATTGTAAGGCGATTGCAAAACATTCTTGTCCTTCCGCAGACGCAGCTGGCCCATTTGATCAAAGCTTGCCTCTGCGGCACCGATTGAGTTCCATCGATTGGTTTTTTGCTTTGGTCCTCGCTTTTATCCTTCACCGAGTTCACCTTTTTTTTGCAGATCTATCCTGCGTTGACTTCGTGTGGTTGGGTAGGCGATTTAGGTCGACTGGGTGTTCATCCCTCGGCGGCAGCTGCGTGTTAAAGGCGTCCTCGGGGCGATCGGGGGCCCTGGTCTCTGCGGGTTGCGTGGGTGACCTCTGTCGGTGGCCTTTGCTTCGAGGCGCCCCCGGTCCGTTCGCCAACCTACGCAAGGAGTCGTTTTGCCCGTCTGTGCGTGTCGGCATCCAGTCCATCCTGCACGGCGGCATCCAGCGCAAAGGCGTCTATGTGTATAGCGTTTGTGTGGTGGTCAATGGGATAAGGCGCAAAGGCATCTAGGCTACTTCCATCCCAGCGCTGCGGTAGCCCCTTGGGTTGAGTGCTATCCGGTGGTCATCAGGTGTCTCTGCCTTTAGATCCATCCCCTCTGCTCGCTCCGGGAGCCTCTCCTCTCGTGTAGGCTTGTGTCTCAGACGGCGTGGTGAGTGCCCCTCTCAGTTGCAATGGCAGTTCATGGCCCCTCCTTTGGGGATCCTCCTCTATCGACGCTAGGTAAGTATGGCTCTTTGCCTCAACTCGTTTCTTTCATACCTGCTGGTTCTGTGGCTGATATGGCCGATTTGGTCAATTCTCGTGTTGCATGTACTGCTCCTTTGTGCGTGTCTGATATTTCTATGCCTGCTGATATGCGTGCTTCTTTGTTACGGCCTGTGGTCTTTAGCTCATCTACTCCACGTTCTGTCCATCTCTCTGCTTCTTAACAATTATTATTGAATGCTTTGTCCCCTGTGCTGGGTGTTATGCGCACCATGTTACATAATCTTATTGTTGTCCCTGGTAGAGCTTCTTCTCACACTCATGTTATAGATCCCTTGCCTCGTTCTGCTTATGCCATTACTCCACAGGCTATGGGGCCTACTATGCATTATTCTGTTGGTAAGGACATTCATTTACCCAATTCTGATTTTGCAGCTGCTATTGTGGCTTCTAACACTGTGTTCCATCATGCTTTCACTAATCTTGGTCTGCTAGATACTCTTGCTTTACCGGGTTCTTCCCCCCCGGCTTTATCTGCTAATGTTTTGGCTGTGGGAGCTGTATTGACCCCCATCACCTCTCCTTTTCCTTTTGCAGGTGACTTTCCAAGGCATGTTGTTGCCGGGACAGCCCCAGGTTCTTTAGTCCTTGTCCCTTCTTCTCAGCCTCTCTAGGTTTCGATATCAAGCGTAGGGCAAGCTGCAATGGTATTATCCTTGTCTAATATTTGAATAAAGTACCTTATAGATCCTTGAGTTGTGTTTGAAAATGGATGATGAACTTGTTTTTATCTATTCTTGTCCAATGTTTTCCCATGGAATAGGTTTCATCAATTCTTGTCCACATCAGCAGTAGCAGAAGGGGTTGAGGTATTAGCTAGAGGATAACTGGGCTGAGACGGCAAGAATGAGGAGATTCAACAAGCTCATTCTTGAGCTAAAGGGGTTGTCTTCTGTGTCTCGGCACAATTCTCCCATTGTTACTGCTGTTATTGCTGCGGTAGTGGCTGATGTCCCTACCTCTCCTCCGGAAGCACCCTTGCCCCCACTTCCTCAACCTTAAGACTACCTCGACCATCTTCCCTCCGACACTCTAACAGACCTATGATTCCGTTTCAGCCTCGCTTGCACAGCCACCATCCCCGACAATGATCTTCGGGTGTACTACACTCACATCACCAAATCCTCGGAGGACATGATAATCTGGAACTTGGATCATGACTTTCTTATGCCAGCCTCCATTCTTGACGTCCCTTTCGCTATTACCTCTGGATCGGCCCATGACGCACGGGTTCCTTCCCCTGCTTAGACCGGGCCCTCTTCTCCTGCTGCAGCCATTCCCATTGTTGACCTCTCTAGTTAAAGCAAATTTGCTGCCCCAGATGCCTTCGATGCTCCGGCTAGTCCCTCTGCTGCTGATGATGACCAACCCCTCTCTCTAGCTACTGACTCCTCTGCCCAACGCACTCCTGCACCTCTTCATGCGGGGGAGTCCTCCAAAGCTCCAGAGTTTGGGCTTGGACGCGCCTTATTTGGCATGGTTCACTCTGATGCTGTGATATTTGCACAACTGGACCAACACACCCAAGCACAGAGTGCCCAAATTGCTGTCATCGCCGTCAAGGTTGATGCTCTCGGTGCCCAACTCCTCTTCGCCCTAACTAACTCTTCCACTTCCATTGAGCAGAAGATGGATCTAGTCACCTCTTCAGTGCACTCCCTGTCTACCTCTTTTGTGGACTTGGCGCACACGATGGCTCATCCTCCTACCGCTCCCCGATGATCTGCCAAAAATGGGGGAGAGAGTGCCATCTGATCCTGCTGCAACTTCCTCCGCTCCTGCTGGTAAGCAGCCTGGATCTACACTTCTTCCGGGAGTTCCTATCCCCAAACGCAGCCGCTTCTCTCAGCTCAGCTCCTCAAGTGCAGCTCCTCCTTCGACATCTCCATCTGTGGCTATCACCTTCCTCCCATCATATGCGGATCGTGATCCACATGATGCAGATGGAAGTGTTTTCAATGAAATAATCAAGTATGCCACTTCTACTACCGAACAAAGATGTCTGTCAGACATTTATCCCTTCTCCCCTCAAGATATTCAAACTCTACGTTCTGAGAAGGGCCTGTTTACCACAGATGACATAGAGAACTTCTCTCGGGCCGTAAAGATGGAGATGACGCTATTTCCATCTCTATATATAGACGGACACTTGTCTGATGTCTTGTCGTGTTGGTCTGAGGGTTATCTTCCAGACATAGCCCACATCCGAACCTTTATTAACAAAACTTCTGAGGACAGCAAACCATGGAGAAATCTTTCCTCGGTCCTCATTCCGTATCGGGTCAAGATGCCACACTTCATGTTGATTGTCTTTTTGCTTCCATCAAAGCAGATGCTCTTGATTGATTCTTATCAAGTTGTGGATAATACAGTTAAAAAGAATCAATTGGAACCACTGCGTCTTCGACTGACAGAAGCAGTAAAGCAATCCGGGCTTTATGAAGAAATGGGTCAAATTCCTTTGTCTCCTACTGAAAAGTTGAAGGCGGCGATCCGGAGCAAGAAGCAAGTGCCTCAATAGCCCGATGGAGATAGCTACGGAGCTTTTGTCTATTTCTTCATCAAGTCTTTTATAAGGGTGGATGATGACTGGAACAACATCCACGACTATATGATGAAGCAGACAATGGAGCTTCAAGAGAAAGCAACAACAATGATCTTCAAGTATAGTAAGCCTTATGGACCTTAATATAAAATTCTTGTATGAAGGATGATTTGTACTCTTGTTGCTGACTAAATGAAAAGTGGAAGTTATCTTTATTTCTATATGTTATCTTTTTACTTCACTTACCAGATCAGATTACAAAGGGTTTTGGCATATCCATATTGGGGGAGATTGTTGGATTAATCCTAGAATTTGGATGATGTGGATAAAACCCAATGTAATTTGATTTGAGACTCTGTATGTTTACTCTTAGTTGTTGCAGAAGATATTCCTTGCCGGATCATCACTCATTAGAGAAAAGTTAAGGACAGGATACTTAATCTTGATCCAGACCATTGTCAGTGTCGTCAAATTCTTGGTAAATAAACAAGTCTTCGTATGGAATAAGGATCACTCGTGCAGACCAAATACTTAAAGTCACGGACTAAGGAATCTGCATCTTAGAATTTAAATGGACTAAGTTAAATAGATACGGAATAAGAATCCCAGTCTACATCTCGTATGGAGTAAGAAAAAGTTGTCGCGGAATAAAAAGCTAAGTCTTCTACTCAAGCAGACTAAGGACAAGAAAACATGGAGTAAGGAATCCGAGTCTTTCATACATGTAGAGTAAGGAACGACTTGTGCGGAATAAGGACCCAAATCCTTTATTGGCACGGAGTAAGGAAAAGAGATGCGTAGTAAGGAATCTAAACCTTTTACTCAAGCGGAGTAAGGATGCACTGATACGGAGTAAGCCATTTGGACCTTTTTAACTCATGCGGACTAAGGAAGCGCTAATACAGAGTAAGCTCTCTAAACTTCTCATTCATATGGAGTAAGGAAGCGCTAACACAGAATAAAGATTCTAGTATCAAACTAACATGGAGTAAGCAACTACTGACACGGAGTAAGGATCCGAGATTCATTAGCACGGAGTAAGAAACTTTACGACGGATTAAGAAGACGCTACTTCAACTTATCAGCCTCGCATTCAAAGTTGTCAGCTCGTTGTGTCCCGATGTAAGACAAACTTGTTGAAAACATAAATTATCTTACACGTGGAACAAACAGAGATGTGGAGAAAGCTTTAATTGAAATTGGGATCATGCGAAGACACTTATGATTTATAGACCCAAGATCATGAGCTCCATATCCGCAGCAATTAAGGCAGAGAGATTTCCGAGGAACGGTCAATGCTACACATTGCTCAAAAGACAAGTTCCAAGGACGTTTTCTAACAGATGGCTATATATATTAACACATGTATATTTTCATATATGCACATACATGTACAAGAGTCTTTTAGAGATCATATTGGCTAGTGTGTGAGTCATTGTAAACAGATTGTAAGAGAGTTTACAGTAGATTGAAAAGCTTTATTAGCTTTAATCGCTCTTTGTTTTGTTGTATTTATCAGTTGATAATAAAACAAAATACTTCCACTATCTGACTATTTTCCACACTGATATTATTGTTTAACCAGATAAGTGTTGTGCCAAATACGAGCAAAGAGTTTTTAATTAGAGCCTATTCACCGCCCTTTAGGCTCCCAGGGACCAATACAAACATCAACAAAAATTAGGCATTACTATTGGACCCCATTTTGTCTGGGTTGGACATGTCAACCCCATTTTATATATACCTTTCTGCCCATACCAATATACCTTATTAAATAGGCCCATAAAGATTCCCCACTACCAAGGAATGGTTTGGAGTTGATGTTAACCCCAATTTGCACAAGACAGATACACTTACACGAACGAGGAAGCTCAAAACTGATAACCTTTGCTACAAGCTCCTAAAGTTCCCCAAGACCAACACCAAGGGATAGAGGATGAAATTTGGAGACTAAAGCACTTGACTGAGCTCAATTCCAATTTAAAAGGAAGAAGTTATGGTTAAAACAATTTTCATCGGAAAAAGTCAAACTTGCCAAAAGATGGTCAATGCCCCTGGTCAAACTGCCAGAAAAATTGATCATGCGAAATTCTTCAAAATGTCAATTTAGGCAAATACGGGTTTTCCCAAACAATCCCTAAAAGTACACCCATTTTTGCACTTTTGGTGGGGGTAAAAGGGTAATTAAAAGTGGGAAAAGAAACTAGACTCGTCGACTCATAGACTCGAAGATTCGAAGTCTTCGAGTCTTTAGGCCTCAAAGGCTCGAAGTCTTCGACCTCCGAGTCTGCAACCCTTGACCTTCAATCCTTCAACCCTTGACCTTCAACCCTTCGACCCTTGACCTCCGACCCATCAACTGTTGACCTTTGACCCATTGACCATTGACCTTTGACCCATTGACCATTGACCTTTCACTCACCGAAATTTCAACCCTGCCGACACTTCGACCTGCTGACACTCCGACCCTTTGACCTCTGACCTTCGTTGTTTGGCCTCTCTCACTAGCTCTCTTGTTGTTTGTTTACGGGACGCATTTTATTAGCTGGCCACTTTATCAAAGATGCTTTTCAACGCCTGTCAGTCACATGTGTCAACAAAAAACCAAAAAAAGGCAATCATAGGTCGACAGTCCACCCAACAAAGCATGGAATCTGAAAATAAAAATAATGGGATTAATAATACAATATTAAATGCTACAATCAATGCAATGCAGCCAAGCCTCTTTAAAACCAGTATCCTCTCCAACGAAAAAAAGGGAAAGAGAACTCTCTGACAAAAAAAAATTGCTACCATTCTCTCTCAAATTCGCCCAACTCCTACATTAAAAAAATAAAAACATACACAGTCCGATTCCTTTTTCCCTTTTTCTTTCCTTTTCTCCCCACTTCTCTCCTCACTGTTCCAACACTCATACATACACTTTCCCCCATTTCAAACCCAGAAATTCTAAAACACCATTTTCATTCCCACAGTTCTGTTTTCTTTTCTTTTCAGCAACAATACCAAAATCGAAAAAAAAAAAGATAGCAAAACAAAAAAGATAGACACAAGGTTTATTTGCGATTCCGGCCAACGGTGTTCAACCTCCGGCCCAAGTCCAATCAACCAGTCTTTGGAGACTTGCCCTCCCACTAACGTTGCCACTGCCGGAGTCCCAATCCAAAACCAAAGTCGGTTTCATTATTATTATTATTATTATTGTTATTAGTTTTGTTATCTTAATATATTCTTAGCATTTGTATTGTGATTTTTTTTCCCTTGCTGTTAATTTCATTTAGTTGTTTCGTTTCTTGTTTTCCTTATTTCGTTGTTATTTTGTCCATTTTATTCAAGTTGTAATATGTAATAGCTACTAGTAAAAAAAGAGGAAACACAAAGAAAGGTATGAAAAAAAAAGAGTGAATGTTTTTTTTTTTTTTTGGATGTCACAATCACACACATCACATTATATGTTATTGTGTTAGTTCATAGTTTTACCTTTTCAAAAAAGACACATTTTCAAAAAAAACCAAAACAAAGAACATGTGTTAGTTTTGTAGTTATAATTCTTTCAAAAAAAAACATTTTCACAAAAATAAAAACAAAAAAACCAAACCATAAAAAACCAAAAAAAAAAAACAGAAGGAAAAAACGTTTTCAAACCAAAAACCAAAAATTTAAAAAACACATATTTTAATTTTAGGACTTCAATTTCCAAAACAAAACAAAACAAAACAAAAAACAAAAAACCTAAACAAAAAAAGAGGCAAAATAAAACAAAACAAAACAAAAAAAACCAAAAAAAAAAAAAAACAAAAAAAAAACAAAAAAACCAAAACCCTAGGATTTCATTTTCCCCTTCAAACAAAAAGCAAAACAAAATTTTTAGAATTTTCTTTAGAAATTTAGGGCAAATCAATTTTAACCATAACTTTGACAAATAACTTAGCTAAATAAAAAGCGTAGACTTTCTAGGAAAACCATAGTGCCTTAACCCAATCCCACAGTAGTGAAAATAAATAGAAACCTCCTCCTCCAAAAATAGATACCAAAAGGGCGCTGCAGGGGTGCTAATCCTTCCCTACACATAACCAACTCCCGAACCCTTTTCTGATAATGCAGACCACACATTAAACTACTCAAAGTAGAGGGTATCCAACTGTACCTGAAAAATAGTGTGTGGCGACTCTAAATTTCTCACCATTGGTTTCGGTTGAGCCCACGCCAAACCGGACGAAAGCCAGTGATGACAATTACTAAAATAATACTAGCATCAATAAATTTTCATACAAAGACATTGCACCAAAATCAAACCATTCAAGTTTATAGCTCTCAATAAATCAATGCTTAATAAAAACAAGAATACCAAACCGTGTTCAAAACAAACCCAAAGCCCACCTAGTTTTCAATCTTCAAGTGAGCGGGTCACCCTATGGTATTTCGAACAGTGGCAGTACGTCATGAACGAAACCGACTATGGAACAACGGGTACTCTGGCTACCTCGTGAGTAGCAGTGACTCCTCTTCCAGCTTCTAGACTGGTCGGTTTGTGATGGCCTGGTGCGATTTTTAACAAAGGAAGAGGGGCTCGCGAGTTGGGTGAAAGGGCGAAGGGGATATGTGCTCCGCAGTGACCAGCAAAAGGAATTCCAGCCAAGGGGAGAGGGGGCTCTCGATGGAATAAGGAGACACAGAAGGGGTGTAAGGACCCGTACCTTGAGTTAGTCAGTTTTGCCTCCTGAGTAGAGTTTTTCTAGATTTTGACCTAGTAAATGGACTCCAATGAATTCACGTGCAAAAGGAAAGATGCTTAGAATGATGTCCTCTATCTACCACAGAAGTTTCAGGCCAAATGGACATGTATGTGAGGTGCACGTGATATGGGTCCAATTCACGTGCAAGTGTAATTGTCTTCCAAATGATGCAAGGAGGCTAGGGGTGAAGTTTGAGAGCATTTGGAGTCCATATGGAGGTGCACGTGAATTGGGGAATTCACGTGCAAATTGGCATGCAGGCATCTTTTTGCATGGTTCCCTTGGTTTTGTCATTCTAATGAACTTTCTCCAAAGGACCATGTTGAAATTCTGAGTATTTTGGCCTATATGGGTGCGGAAAGGTGCTAACTTGTGTACTCAAAACTACGTCGTTTTGATCCTGGGATTCACTTAATCAAAACTACGTCGTTTTGATGTTGCGTTGTCTATATAAGGAGGAGGAGTCCCTCTGTTTTAGGTTTAGGGTTTGTTGCTTCACCAGCCGTCGCAGAGAGAGAGAGAGGGAGGGAGAGCTCCTGGTTGCTGCCGGGCGTCTTGCGTGGGTGGTCGGTGCTTCGTGGGTGGACGGCGTTCGGCTTGGGATCAGACCGTTGCTGTGTTGTTGCGTTTTCCTTGAGGTAGGGATTCTGTTCTTCCTAAGTCCTCCTCTGTCCTAGGGTCCTAGGGCAGAATATGAGTTATATCTGTTATATTATTTATATGTAAATTCATATAGGTGTGACCTCCTATATGAATGTTGGCCTTCAGTGGCGTTTTGGTGTGATTTCTGAGGTTGGGTGGTTAGTGCATGTTAAGTGTTTGATAAAATGCCGGTGTGGATATGCCTGTATGAATATGCCTGTGTGTATGCTCAGAACGTGTTTGAAATAATGCCTGTGAGGCTATGCATATGATGTGTTTGGAATAATAGCTGTGTGGCTGGGTCTGTGAGCCTGTGAATGTATGCATGCTAAGTGTTCGACGTTATTTCCGTGTGAATATTAAGTGTTTGATGTTATGCCTGTATGGCCTTATGTGCTGCGTGTTTGCTTGTACACCCGGTGGCTGTGGAAGCCCGGGACTGTTTTGTGGAACCCGGTGGTCGTGGAAGCCCGGGACGTTGTGGAACCCGGTGGTCGTGGAAGCCCGGGGACTGTTTTGTGGAACCCAGGTGGTGTGGAAGCCCGGGAACGTTTTGTGGAACCCGGTGGCCGTGGAAGCCCGGGATCGTTCTTGGGACCCGGTGGGTGTGGAAGCCTGGGAGTGTTTATGTACCAGCCTGTGTATGATTATATTTGCTGCTATAGCCTGTAATTACATCTGGTGGAATGATTGTATCACGACACACGACTTGTACACAAGGCATGTAGATGTTAGGTGCATGGGATGGGTTGGGGAGACATGATCCCTACGTGCCGTGGTTGCTCACCCCTCCTACCATGTTGTTTTCTTTACAGGAACCTACAGGCGTTAGGTGGGACTCCAAGGTGGAAGGCCTTATTTACTTTACTGTTTATGTTATTTTTATGGGAACTGATGTAACCCCAATGGGGATGGATTGAGAAGAGGACTTTGTAATAAAGACTGATTTGGTTTGTGGACTGCTTTGATGGACTTTATTTTTCTTGAATGTGTTGTGAATGTTTAAAATGTTAAATTCTTGATTTGTATCCTAACCCCTTTGCCCTCCGTATGGGTAAAAGGGGAGTCACGTACCGGTTTCCTCGGGTTGGAAATCCGGGGCGTGACAAGGGGGATCTTATATGTTTTTTTCTTTTGATTTTTTGGAGGAGAGAGAGCCCACCACGAATTGAGAAGGAAGAGGGGTTTTATAGAGAGGATCTAGGGTCCAAGGATGCTTGAGGGCGGCAGCTATGGTAGGGTATGGTGTACCATGGTGCGAACACGATTTGGCTCAGGTTCGGTTCGGCCAAGAGAGAAAAGGAGGTATGGGGTGAGGCGTGGCTGGCATGGAGGAGGTTGGCCGGGGGAGAGGGAGAAAAGGAGGTAGGTTCATGATGGGCTAGCATGGCTGTCCGGCGTGGAGGTGAGGAAGATGACTCGAGGGAGAGAGAGAGAGAGAGAGATGAAGACGACACAATGGAGAGACAAGGCAGGGAATATGGTGTTTTTTTCTTTTTTATTTTTATTTTTGCTTTTGCTTTCTTGTTATTTAATTTTTATTTTGTTTTATTCTTAGGCTAATGAGGAGATAACACATGGACAGGGGTAGGCGGGAAAAAGAAAGAGATGGCGGCTAGGGTTTCTGATTTTTTAATGGGATATTTTTTTAACTGATGTTTTTAAGTTTTGGACTTGGGAAGGTGGCTCGGGTTTCAAATAAATTCTACAAAAATTATTTTTGGATTCGAGGCATCACAACGAGTGACCCTGTGTCATTTTTATTCAAAAACAATTTTATTTCTAGGCCAAGCCAGTACTGTGCGTCCCGAAATTGCTTTATTATAGAAAATATATATTTTTTATTTTATTCAAAAATGCTCTGGGAGTGAATATATACAATATATATATATATCAAAATTCTCAAAACGACGAGTAAAATAAAAATATAAGGTTTGTGACCTGATCCGGAGTTTCATTTGAAAGGTCAATTATCGTTTGATTGCCGTTAGCGGTTTGAAGGCTGTTTTGACCATAACTTCCTCGTTTGACCTCAAAATTGAGTGCAGTTGAAGGCATTGATCCTCAAATTTAATTTTCTATCACCTAGAACCGACTCTTTGGAATTTGAAGGCCTTTTCGAATAAATCCTTAAAATCAGGCATTTACAACTCAGTGGTCACGACCTTTTCTCATCCTACAAAAATTATGTGAAGAGCGGGGGTGGCTTGGAAGAAAATTATGTTTGATAAAATGTGTCCAATCCAGGACAAAAAGGGTTCTAACAAAGTGTGTTTTTGAGCATTAGGACCCATTAAACTTGTCAAAGCCTCCTTGAATTTCGGTGGTAAAATGATTCGGGTACCAAGCACAAATCTTGGGGACTAATCATCCCATAAGCTTTTGTTCTTTCAAATGCTTTGAGTCTTTCCTCGAGCTTCTTCATGTGACAGAATCGAGTCACCCTCCTGAGGTACTTGAAGTCCCATCGCTTTGGCCATGTTACTTGGAGCAGGTGAGGTAAATTGGACTTGATGAGAAGGCTTAGGGTTCATGTTAGATGGATTGAACTCCTGTGGGGTACTTGCACGAAGTGGGGAGGCAGTGTGGCCTCTTGTGCTTGCCTTGGGGATTGGTCGATGGCCATCTCAATGGGACCCCTATATTTGTCGCCGTTATCTTGGTCAACATTTCCATCATGGCTTTCATTTGATTCCGTAGTTCTTGTTGGCCTTGCTCCAGACTAGCAAATCTTTTTTTTCGTTTGTTACGCCATTTACGTGGATGGTTGTTGCCGTCATGATCGAGGTTGTATTGGTGCCATAATCTTAGTAGTGGCAAAGTGATGTTATTTTTCGGTAGGACAAAGTTAACATGCAAGGATAATAAAATTATGAACAGTTGTATGAGATAAGTAAAAAAACGATATATAGCAATAGCAAGATAGGGGTAAAAGAAAATCTACCACATGATAATGTGAGTACATAAATGAAGAACCTATCTTGCAAAGGGAAAGCTAGAATGAACAAACAATATGTGGGTCAGGTGCCCCTAACGGGCTTCTATTGTCGAGCCTATCTTATTCATTGGTTCCCAAACTTCCTCATAGAGGGCTCCGTATACTATGAGATTTACAGAAGGGGTCAAGAACAAGCCTTAAAAGAACCTCAAGCTTGAGTGAGGAGTCGGGGGCCCTGTTGTGGATAATGATCAACATGCAAGGTATCGTACTAGACCTCGCTAACCTAAATTGTGACAAACCCGGGTATAAGGTTATGCATGAACGCAACAGGTAGGGAAAGTAGTAAATCCCAACTATCATGAGATGAAAGCGTATAAATCACAAACTGTCATGAAAAAATGAGTCAAAATAAATAAATAAATAAAATAAGCAAGTAAAAAACAAAAAGGAAACCTCCCAATCCTAGTTCTAGGCCTAACCCTCTAAGTGTTGTCCCCGGTAGAGTCGCCATTGTCATCACCGATTTTAAATCGGGTGCGACCGAATAATGAAATGTATAGAGTTGCCACCAACTATTTTGTGGTGTAGTTGGTCACCTAACATGTGAATGGTCTATATCACCAAATCAGGATTCGGGGTTTGGTTATGTGTAGGGAAGGATTCGCACCCCTACAATGCCCTTTGTATTCTATCTTAGGAGGAGGAGGTTTTTATTTGTTTTTGTTTTTTTTTAGTTTTTTATTTTTATTTTTTTTATTTGTTAGAAGAATGTTGGTTCCATGAGTTTTATTAGAGCCGTTTTTATTATTGGTCTCACTGCCAAGGGATAGACATGATTGTTGCCTTCTCGAATATTGGTCTATCCCGACTAACGTTATAGACCGAAATTGAGTTATTACATTTTTTGTGTTTTTAATGATTTTTTTATTTATTATATTTTTATTTTTTTGTTTCTTTTTTAGGGTTTACTCTTGGAATGAAGACTATGGTTAAGAAATAATAATTGTAACTATATTGTGGTGTGTGCAAGGGCAAAATTAAATCACTCCCTTTTCCTTTCCTTTTCTTGTTTTCTCCCTTTTCTTTTACATATTACACATATTACAATTGTATATGGCATGCAATGAAATAAAGTAAACAACAAATAAAAATAAAAATTACATCAAAGTGACAAACGGAAGTAAGAACAAGAAATGAAATACCTAACACACCAAACCAACTGTCAAAGACTCCGGTTAGCGTCTGCTCTGGTAGTAGCACCACGCTCGAGCTATCCCACCAGTGTCGGCATCTCCCAAATGATATGGAATTGGCCAGACTTTGGTTTATAGCTATTGGGAGAGATAAGATTGAGAAGAACAAATGATAGGTATTTTTGGATTTTTATTTTCTAAAAATAACAAAAAAAAAGGAATGCGATAGGGGTTTAGGAGGTTTTTTTCATATTTCCTTTGGTTTGTAAGGGATGGATGTCTGGGTGAGAGAGGAAGGGAATAGGTCTGATTGGAATGAGACAGAGAAAGCTTTCAGCTTTTTTTGGCTAGTAATTTTGTAAGGGAGAGAGAGGAAGAGCTAGTTTTTTTTTTTAAATTCGTAATCCCTTTTCATTAGGGAGAGCTTCCCTTTTAATACAATGTGCTTCACCCTCATTATTGATTGTCAACCCTTCTTTATTCTTGGATTTCCAGCCTTTGTTTAGTGGTTGGACGACCTACGCGGAAAATAAGGCGGTTTGTGATTACCTTTTTGTTTTATTGTGAGCACGTATGTCCGACAAGCATTGAAAAGCATCTGGACTAATAAAACTCATCCCATGAACAAACAACGAGGGAGTCCATGGGTATAAGGCCAAACAAGAAAGGTAAAAGGTCGGCAGGGTCGAAGATTAGAAGGTCGAAGCTCCCGATTTTCGGGCTAGTGGAAGGCTCGGATCCTTACTCCGTATTAGCGGAAGGCTCGGATCCTTATTCTGTATCGGTGGACGCTTAATTTGGATCGGTGGAAGGCTTGGATCCTTACTCCGTATCAAGTGGAGGCTTTAGTTCGGATCGGTGGAAGGCTCGGATCCCGACTCCATATCGATGAGGCTTTAGTCCGGATTAGTGGAAGGCTCGGATCTTTACTCCGTATCGGTGAGGCTTTAGTCTAGGTTAGTGGAAGGTTCGGATCCTTACTCCGTATCGGTGAGACTTTAGATCATATTAGTGGAAGGCTCGGATCCTTACTTGGTATCACCGGAGGCTTAGTGGGATCAAGGCAAGGCTCGGATCCTTACTCGTATTAGTGGAGACTTAGTTCGGATCAAGGGAAGGCTCGGATCCTTACTCGTATCGTTGGAAGCTTAGTCCAAATCAATGGAAGGCTTGGATCTTTACTCCGTATCAAGGAACCTTAATCCATATTAGTGATGCTCTGGATTTGACCACCTTTTTTTTACTTTTAATTACCTTTTTACCCCTACCCAAAATGCCAAAAATGGACGAACTTTTGGGGATTGTTTGGGAAGACTCATATTTTCCTAAATAGACATTTGGGACTATTTCACTTAAGCACGTTTTCGCTCAGTTTGATTAGGGGCATTAACCATCTTTTGGCGAGTTAGACTTTTTCCAACGAAATTATTTTTGCCATAACTCCTTCGTTTTAAATCGAATTGAGCACGATCAAGTGCGTTAGTCTCCAAATTTTATGCCTTTATCTCCTGGTGTTGATCTTGAGGCACTTAATGTAATGACCCGTGTGTAACCCGTGTGTAAGGAGTTAACCACAAACACCTTGGATGTTGGTACACAAGTTTAAGGTAAGAGATGAGCCCAAGAGGGGACTATTGAGAGGTGCATGTGTCAAGCGATAGCGTACATTTATGCCCTAGGAAGATCTTATGCGTTCTCAGGCGGTTTTAAATTTGTTTTGGCTGATCTTGGAGCTCACTTTTGACCTAGTAGATGGCCTCAAACAATTGGCGTGCAAGAACAAAAGTTTCTTAGAATGAGGTCCTCTATCTACCACAGAAATTTCAGAGCATTTGGAGCTGAACGTGAATTCACCCATTTCACGTGCAAGCATATTTTTGCTCCTCAGGCCTCTACAAGATGCAAGGAGACTTGTGGTGAAGTTTGAGTGCATTTGGAGCTGCACGCCAATTGGGGAATTGGCGTGCAAATTGGCATGCAGGCATATTTTTGCATGGTTCCCTTGGTTTTGACATTCTAAGGAACTTTCTCCAAAGGACCATGTTGAAATTCTAAGTATTTTGGCCTATATGGGTGCGGAAAGGTGGTGACTTGTGTGATCAAAACTACGTCGTTTTGATCCTGGGATTCACTTAATCAAAACTACGTCGTTTTGATGTTGTGTTGTCCATATAAGGAGGAGAAGCCCCTCTGTTTTAGGTTTAGGGTTTGTTGCTTCACCCGCCGTCGCGAGAGAGAGAGAGAGAGGGAAGGAGAGCTCCTGGTTCTTTGCCAGGCGTCTTGCGTGGGTGGTCGGTGCTCCGTGGGTGGACGGCGTTCGGCTTGGGATCGGACCGTTCTTTGCGTTGTTGCGTTTTCCTTGAGGTAGGGATTACGTTCTTCCTACATCCTCCTCTGTCCTAGGGTCCTAGGGCGAGAATATTATATTATTTATATGTAAATTCATATAGGTGTGACCTCCTATATGAATGTTGGCCTTAATGGCGATTTTGGTGTTTCTGGTGTTTGTGTGATGCATGAAAAGTGTTTGATAAAATGCCCGTACGACATGCCTGCTACATGTTTGATGAAATACCTGTGTGAACTTAGTTGTGTGTATATGCCCATTAAGTGTTTGGTAATATGTCCGTGTGGCCGGACTTGTGGTTTAGTGTATGTATGTATCTTTGGATGTTTGCTCTATGGCCTGAATGGTTGGGTTTGTACGCTTGTGAACGGGTGCTCACCAGGTGTTTGGTTGTATGCTTGTGTGACCATGTGTGTTGTGTGCCGATCGTGGCACTTGGCCTGAAGAGGCGGTTAAATCACTTGGCCTGAAGAGGCGGTTAAATCACTTGGCCTGAAGAGGCGGTTAAATCACTTGGCCTGAAGAGGCGGTTAAATCACTTGTGGTTAGAGTGTTGGCCTGTGTGGCGGTGGAGGATTGTAAATTGTTGATGTGGTTGTTATTATGTTTGTTGAAGCTGTTGTAACACAACACCGCACTTGTACACATGGCATGTAGATCCTAGGAACATGGGATGGGTTGGGGAGACATGATCCCTCGCGAGCCGTGGTTGCTCACCCCCTCCTACTGTGTTTGTTTGTTTTCCGGGAACTTACGGGCGTTAGGTGGATACACCAAGGTGGAGGACCTTATTTACTTTCTTGTTTATGTTGTTTTGTTTTATGGGAACCGATGTAACCCCGGTGGGGATGGGATTGGAAATAATTCTTTTGTAATAAACTGGTTTGGATTATTTGTATGAACATTACTTTCTTGATTGTGTTGTGGATGTTTGAAATGTAAAATTCTTGGTTTGTATCCTAACCCCTCGCCCTCCGTGTGGGTAAGGGGAGTCACGTGCCGGTTTCCTCGGGTTGGAAATCCGGGGCGTGACAATATGGTATCGAGCATGGTCTAGTTGGCCTAGGGTAGTGGGCGGACTTGGTTATCTTGAGTCCTTTGGAGGAGCCTGGAGGGACATGCCCGATCAACATGGTCCTCTTTGAGCCTCCAAGGTGTACTTGGGGTAGTCCGGTCTTGTGGTAGGATTTGCATGCATTGGCATTAGGGCACTAGTTGCATTTGTTGACATGTGTAAAGGATGTGCATAACATGATTATGTGTGAACCTGTACAACTGCATATTCTTGGAATGCCTTGGGTATGACTACAATGTGGATTGTCGTGTGCAATATTGTTAATGCAATGGTTAAAATATGTGTAATGCCATGTACGGCTTGACTTGATAATGGGGTAGAGGTAGTCAACTTGTTAATAGTCAAACGCGTTCGACGTTTGTGCATCTTACTTCATGTAGTAAGAATGCCACCGAGGAGAGTGACACGTGCGTCCAGGGCAATGGGCGATGAGTCATCTGCCCATGAGGGTCCGGGTGCGGGACCATCCGTTGGAGGGCATGCGTTATTCCTTGGCACGGCTACAAGAAGGCATCCGGCTGGAGGTACGAGAGCTACGGGAGGGACTCCGGCAGGACGTTCGGGAGGAGGTGCGCCGTGAGATGGCGGCCACAGCGGTGGTGCCACCACCACCACCCCGGCACAGAGGCGCCTCGTGAGCGTGGGAGTTCGCCGGGTGGTGTACCGACCCGTGCGAGAGGATGACGTGGTGACACGGTTCCGAAAGGAACAACCTCCGCGATTTAAGGGGGAGAAGATCCTGTGGTAGGCGAGCGGTGGTTGAGGCAGATTGAGCATGTGTTCTCCTTTCTCCTGCCCCGGGAGGAGGATAAGGTGCGGCCCGGCAATTCGGCAGTGGAGGGGGACGCTTTGGAGTGGTGGACGAGTGTTGCGGGGAGCCGTGCGGTGCAACTCATGATTTGGGAGGAGTTCTTGCAACTCTTCCAAGATGAGTTCTTCCGGAATCGGTGAGATGGCGAGAAGAGGGAAGAATTTGGCGGCTTGAGCAGGGATCCAAGACGGTACCTGAGTATGAGCGGGAGTTCCGGAGATTGAGTAGGTTTGCTCCTGAGGCGTGGTAGGGGAGGACCTGAAGGCCCACAAGTTCACCTTGGGTCTCGGGCCGGCCCTTGGGGAGAGGGTGGCGATTCTACGCTTGAGGACCTATCTTGGAGGCCGTGGAGACGGCCCGTATAGCGGAGAGAGAACTGGATGATGGGAGGCAGGCCCATCGGGGGCGTCGGTTGCGAGTGGACCCGATCGAGATGCAGGGGCCCAAGAGGCTCAAGACGGAGGAGAGGGATAGCGGTTCTTTTCGCGGTCGGGGTCGGACATCCGTGAACCCTGGGAGGTTCACCTTTGGCGGCGGAAGACGGGGTGGTCCAGTGGGAGTCTACCGAGCGGATGCCCTTCTGTGGAGAGCGAAGGTCACTTCAAGGGGAGTGCCCCAAGAAGGACCGGCGATGCAACAACCGTGGACGAGAGGGTCACTTGCGCCGGGTTTGCAAGGAGTGGCAACAGGGAGCGGGGAGCATGGCACCCGGCGTGAGGAGTGATGCTAGCTTCCGTGCACCAGCTGAGAGACCAGCTCGTCGGTGGCAAGCCGACCAGGCAGGATCCAGTCGGACCCGACCCCAGGGGGAGGCCAGGAGCGGCAGGACCGAGGCTGGAGGCAACCTTAGCGGGAAGCGTCCGGTGAGTGAGCCAACCAGTGGCACAGGCCAAGGAAGGGTGTTTGCGCTACAGGCGACATACCAGGAGGAGGGCGAGTTACCACCCCCACCAGTGAGGGTGGAGCAGGACCATCGGTGGTTAGAGGTACCCTCTTGATCTCCCGTACATTAGCTTCGTTCTTTTCGATACGGGTGCATCATGTTCGTTTGTTCTTGAGCTTGTAATAGACGGCTTGGGGTTGCTTTGTGTGGAGGCCGCGAGGCCCCTAGTTGTGGAGTCTCCAGGTGGGAGGCATGATTGAGGTACGGCGAGTGTGTCGTGGCCGTGTGTTAACCATAGGCGAGGTGGAGCCGAGTTTTGACTTGCATGTGATGCCTTTGAGGACGTTCGACCTGATCTTGGGTATGGATTGGCTTATGGCTTTCCAGGCCAAGATAGATTGTTATCGGCGGCGTGTGACCTTCGTGACACCTGCCAGGGACCTCTTGCACCCGGCAGGGGGAGTGGGACCGTGAGGCGAGTCGGGCCGGGCCGGTGTTGGGCCAGTGGGGTGCCATTACCCACAGGTTAGCAGCCCCGACCTTTGCCGAGGGGGGTAAGGTGGAAAGGAGGGTGTGGCCCGTTGTTGTGGACCAATTTCGGGATGTTTTCCCTGAAGAGTTGAGGAGTTTGCCACCTAAGAGGAGTGTGGAGTTCACCATTGAGTTGGTGCGGGGACGGGTCCGATTTCCCAAGTAGCATATCGTATGGGGCCAGCCGAGGCGAGGGAGCTTCAGAGACAAATCGAGGAGTTGGTGGGCCAGGGGTATATTAGACCGAGTACCTCACCTTGGGGTGCTCCGGTACTCTTTGCTAAGAAAGGCTGATGGCACGCTTCGTCTCCGCATCGACTACAGGAAGCCGGTCGGTGGATCGTGAAGAACAAGTACCCGTTGCCTCGGATAGATGACCTGTTTGACCAGTTGAGTGGGGCCCGGTGGTTTTCCAAGATAGACTTACGGTCGGGGTATCACCGGCTCGGGGGTTAGGGAGGAGGACATCCCTAAGACGGCTTTTCGGTGCGGGTATGGGCATTATGAGTGGGTAGTGATGCCTTTCGGGCTCACTAATGCGCCAGCGGTGTTCATGCATTTGATGAACCAAGTCTTTGCCCCATACTTAGACTCGTTCGTGGTGGTGTTTATCGACGATATCTTGGTGTATTCCAAGACCGAGAGGGAGCACGTGGAGCACTTGGCAACAGTGTTGCAAACCTTGAGGGACCAGCATTGTTTGCTAAGTTTAGCAAGTGTGAGTTTTGGGCTGCAGGAGGTTCACTTTCTTGGCCATGTGGTGTCAGCGAGGGAGTTAGGGTGGACCCGGCCAAGATTGAGGCCGTGGCATCGTGGGCGAGGCCAACCAACGTTTTTGAGATCCGTAGTTTTCTTGGCTTGGCGGGGTACTATCGTCGTTTTGTAGAGGGGTTCTCCCGTTTGGCGGCTCCTATGACGGCGTTGACTCGAAAGGGCGTGAAGTTTGATTGACCGACAAGTGCCAGCAGGCGTTTGAGACTCTCAAAACCCGTTTGACCCGCACCTGTGTTGAGGTTGCCTAGGGAGGATATTCCATATGAGGTGTATTGTGATGCGTCCAGGGTTGGTTTGGGGTGTGTGCTTATGCAGGAGCACAGTGTGGTAGCTTATGGGTCGAGGCAGTGAAGCCTCATGAGCAGAATTATCCTACTCATGACCTTGAGTTAGCGGCCGTCATCTTCGCCCTGAAGAGTTGGCAGCACTACCTCTTGGGGGGAAAAGTTTGTGGTGTTCTCGGATCACAAGAGCCTTCGTACATCTTTACTCGGAAGGACTTGAATTTGAGGCAAAGGAGATGGGTGGAGTATTTGCAAGACCTTTGATTTTACTCTTGCCTATACCCCGGGCAAGGGTAATGTTGTGGGCGATGCATTGAGCAAGAAAAGGGAAAGGCGAGGTGGCCGTGAGAGAGTGGAAGGCGATGGAGCGGTTGGCAATGTTGCGTACGGCCCGTTGTTCGTGATGGTGGGACAGATCCCTGAGTCCTTTGGTGGTGGTGCTTGAGTTGTACCGGCGCGTCCGGGAGGAACAGTTGGGTGACCTTGAGTGTGAGGTTCTCCGTGCCCGTATTGAGGCTGGGGAGCTATCCTGGAGGCCTGGACGAGAGGGTCCCGAGCATGAGTTGTCATTTCGGGGGCGGTTGGTCGTGGCTTCTTCCCTCGGGGATGAGGTGATGAGGGAGTTTCACCGGTCTAGAGTTGCTCGTGCATCCAGGGGGTACGAAGATGTATCATGCGCTTCGAGCACATTTTTGGTGGCCTGGGATGAAACGCGATGTGGCTGCCTTTGTTTCGCGGTGCCTCACGTGTCAACAGGTGAAGGGCGAGCTCGGCGGCCGGCGGGCATGTTGCGGCCCTTGCCCATAGCGGAGTGGAAGTGGGACCATATAGCGATGGATTTTGTGACCGGTCTTCCACCCACCACTGGGAGGAAGGATATGATTTGGGTGATTGTGGATCGACTCACAAAGTCGGCCCATTTCCTTGCTATTCGTGAGCGGGACTCTATTGGGACCTTGAGTCAGCTGTACATGAACGAGATTGTGAGACTGCATGGCGTACCATCATCGGTTGTCTCAGACCGGGATTCGAGGTTCACTTCCCGTTTTTGGGCAGGTTTGCCAGGAGGCTATGGGGACCAAGCTTCACTTGAGTACAGCCTTTCACCCCGAGACCGACGGCCAGACAGAGAGGACGAATCGGACTTTGGAGGACATGTTGAGGGCTTGTGTGCTAGATTTTGGGGGTTCGTGGGCAACTCACCTTCCTTTGGTGGAGTTTGCCTACAACAACGATTATCGAGCATCCATTGGGATGGCTCCTTTTGAGGCGTTGTATGGACGGCCGTGTCGATCCCCTTTGTGTTGGACCGAGGTGGGGGGAGACGGCTCTCTTGGGACCGCGAGTTGGTTCAAGAGGCTACGGAGAAGGTCAAGTTGATTCGTCGGCGTTTGTTGTCGGCTCGAGTCGGCAGAAATCTTATGCGGATCAGCGACGGCGACCTTTGGAGTTTTCTGTTGGTGATCATGTGTTCCTTCGTGTCTCTCCACGTCGTGGACATCGACGGTTTGGGCGGGGTTCCAAGCTATCTCCGCGGTTTATTGGTCCTTTTGAGATTCTGGATCGTGTAGGGCCTGTAGCCTACCGGTTAGCGTTACCACCGAGGCTGAGTAGAGTGCACAACGTGTTTCACGTGTCCCAGTTGCGGAAGTATCACCCTGACCCCACCCATGTGATTGATTGGGGGACGTTGGACATCGAGGATGACATGTCCGTCGTTGAGGCCCCTATTCGTATCCTCGATCGGCGAGAGAAGCTTTTGCGTGGTCGTGCTTATTCCTTTGGTTCGCGTCTCGTGGCAGCACCGTGGCATTGAGGAGGAGACATGGGAACGTGAGTCCGTGATGCGTGAGCAATACCCGAGTTGTTCGAGGACCGAACAATCTTAAGGGTGGAGGGGTGGCTGTTGGCTGGTGTATTTGTATTTCCTTTCGACTTTTGACTTTAATTTATATTGAATGTGTTAATGAAATGTGCTTGTGATGGATATTTGTGACATGTGGATGTGTTTCCATAGATTGTGATGCATGTGGTTATGGACTGTGGTGGCACTATGTTATGTGCTATTGTGTACAATGTGCGGTGTATGACCCATTTGGGTGTTGTAGCTCGCCGTGTGGCAAATGGGTAGCTTGTGTTTGTTTTCCTCGTATGTCATTTCTTTTCGAGGACGAAAAGTCTTAAGGGGGAGAGGATGTAATGACCCGTGTGTAACCCGTGTGTAAGGAGTTAACCACAAACACCTTGGATGTTGGTACACAAGTTTAAGGTAAGAGATGAGCCCAAGAGGGGACTATTGAGAGGTGCATGTGTCAAGCGATAGCGTACATTTATGCCCTAGGAAGATGCTTATGCGTTACTCAGGCGGTTTAAAGTTGTTTTGGCTGATCTTGGAGCTCACTTTTGACCTAGTAGATGGCCTCAAACAATTGGCGTGCAAGAACAAAAGTTTCTTAGAATGAGGTCCTCTATCTACCACAGAAATTTCAGAGCATTTGGAGCTGAACGTGAATTCACCCATTTCACGTGCAAGCATATTTTTGCTCCTCAGGCCTCTACAAGATGCAAGGAGACTTGTGGTGAAGTTTGAGTGCATTTGGAGCTGCACGCCAATTGGGGAATTGGCGTGCAAATTGGCGTGCAAGCATATTTTTGCATGGTTCCCTTGGTTTTGACATTCTAAGGAACTTTCTCCAAAGGACCATGTTGAAATTCTAAGTATTTTGGCCTATATGGGTGCGGAAAGGTGGTGACTTGTGTGATCAAAACTACGTCGTTTTGATCCTGGGATTCACTTAATCAAAACTACGTCGTTTTGATGTTGTGTTGTCTATATAAGGAGGAGAAGCCCCTCTGTTTTAGGTTTAGGGTTTGTTGCTTCACCGGCCGTCGCAGAGAGAGAGAGAGAGGGAAGGGAGAGCTCCCGGTTCTGGCCGGGCGTCTTGCGTGGGTGGTCGGTGCTCCGTGGGTGGACGGCGTTCGGCTTGGGATCGGACCGTTCTTTGCGTTGTTGCGTTTTCCTTGAGGTAGGGATTCTGTTCTTCCTACATCCTCCTCGTCCTAGGGTCCTAGGGCGGAATATTATATTATTTATATGTAAATTCATATAGGTGTGACCTCCTATATGAATGTTGGCCTTCAATGGCGATTTTGGTGTTTCGGTGTTTGTGTGATGCATGAAAAGTGTTTGATAAAATGCCGTACGACATGCCTGCTACATGTTTGATGAAATACCTGTGTGAACTTAGTTGTGTGTATATGCCCATTAAGTGTTTGGTAATATGTCCGTGTGACTGGACTTGTGGTTTAGTGTATGTATGTATCTTTGGATGTTTGCTCTATGGCCTGAATGGTTGGGTTTGTACGCTTGTGAACGGGTGCTCACCAGGTGTTTGGTTGTATGCTTGTGTGACCATGTGTGTTGTGTGCCTGACTGTGGCACTTGGCCTGAAGAGGCGGTTAAATCACTTGGCCTGAAGAGGCGGTTAAATCACTTGGCCTGAAGAGGCGGTTAAATCACTTGGCCTGAAGAGGCGGTTAAATCACTTGTGGTTAGAGTGTTGGCCTGTGTGGCAGTGGAGGATTGTAAATTGTTGATGTGGTTGTTATTATGTTTGTTGAAACTGTTGTAACACAACACCGCACTTGTACACATGGCATGTAGATGCTAGGAACATGGGATGGGTTGGGGAGACATGATCCCTACCTAGCTGTGGTTGCTCACCCCCTCCTACTGTGTTTGTTTGTTTTCCAGGAACTTACAGGCGTTAGGTGGATACACCAAGGTGGAGGACCTTATTTACTTTACTGTTTATGTTGTTTTGTTTTATGGGAACTGATGTAACCCCAGTGGGGATGGGATTGGAAATAATTCTTTTGTAATAAACTGGTTTGGATTATTTGTATGAACATTACTTTCTTGATTGTGTTGTGGATGTTTGAAATGTAAAATTCTTGGTTTGTATCCTAACCCCTCCGCCCTCCGTGTGGGTAAGGGGAGTCACGTGCCGGTTTCCTCGGGTTGGAAATCCGGGGCGTGACACTTAATGGGTTGGTAGTAGAGGTTCTCAACTTTGGGCTTCCCTGGACTTGTTTACAAGATATATGGCATGGGCAGATAAATATATAAAATGGGGTTAGTATGTCCAACCCGAACAAAATGGGGTCCAACATATACAATAACATAAAAAAGGAAAATACTAAGGACTACATCAAGTTAGATATAAATAAACCGAAAAAGTAATAAATAGACAAATACAAATTAACTAAAAAGTGAACCGACTTTGGTTTGGATAGGACTTCAATACCGGCCTTCGAGTCTTCGAGACTTCGGAATTAAGTGCGGTCAAGTGTGTTAGTCTCCAAATTTCATTCTCTATCACTTGGTATTGGCCTTGGGGCACTTTAGTGTCTTGTAGCGAGAGGTGCTCAATTTTGGGCTTCCCTAGACCTGTTTACAAGATATATGGCTTGGGCCGATAAACATATAAAATGGAGTTAGTATGTCCAACCCGGACAAAATGGGGTCCAACAACATGTTCAAAGATACATCCGAAGACACATTCGAAGACAATCATAGACAAAAGTTGTCAAAAACTACTTGAAGGATTTTGAGACCATGTATAAGGTTCGTAGGTCCCAAAGTTGAGTCTAGAGGGGGGGGGGGGGGTGAATAGACTCTCTTCGCGAAGCTTAGACTGTTAGCTAGTTATTTCTTCTATAGACAACCGTGATGAGTATTTATGGAGATGATGACAATACGGAATAGGAGTGATAATTAGCTATCAAACAAATCGAGAGTGGAGTAATTGTTAAGCAAGAATGGTTCTCGGATGTGAACATAGTGAATATTCCTACGGATGTCAATATGAACTAATTGATTCTGTTTGGAATGTTCTATGATAGATTTTGGATTGTGAACAAACAACACTAGGATCAGACACGAAGGTTTGGTCGACTAGTAAACAAAACAAGAGATTGATTTGTGCATGAGTAGATTGTTCTTGTTCTCCTTTCAACACGACGCACAAGACTTAGAAGAATTCTCTCGAGTCTCTCTCTCTAGCATTAGTACTCTCAAGTCGATTCTCGAAAAGGGTTATTTATTTAATGCATGTCGAATCTTATGTATTGTGTTTTGTATGTTCCACGTTTTTGAGATAGAGGTTAACTTATTATTTTTCGTTTTGTGTATGAGAGATATATTTTAAGTTTTAAGTGCTCATGCGCCTTGTCATCCATCCTGACGATCCCGACTTCCCGCCACCGAAAATGCGAAGTGCAAAGGATGGGTTTGTCATCACCGGTTTTCGTCCGGACCGCAACCAAATGATGAAATGTATAGAGTCGCCACCAATTGTTTTTGGGGGTGTAGTTTGTCACCTAAAATGTGGGTGGTCTACGTTACTAGAGATAAGGGTTCGGGGGTTGGTTACGTGTAGGGAAGGATTAGCACCCCCCTACTGCGCCCTTTCGGTACCTATAAGAGGAGGAGGCTTCTATTTGTTTTTCACGGTTTTGATTGTGTTAAGACATTATTGTTTTCCTAAAAAGTCTATTTTTTATTTAGCAAAGTTATTTGTCAAAGTTATGATCAAAATTGCTTTATCCTAAGTTGCCAAAGGAAATCTTAAAAGTTTTGTTTTGCTTTGTTTAAAGTAAAAAATGAAATCCTAAGATTTTGTTTTTTGTTTTTTTGTTTTTTTCCAGTTTTTTTGGTTTTTTTGTTTTTGTTTTATAAAAAACATTTTTGGTTTTAATGTTTGCAAACTACAACCTAAACAAAATCCCCCTTTTTCATTTTTTTTAGAGAGAAACATTTTGTTTAGTTTTTAGTTTTAGAAGAAACACACATCAAAATAATGTGAAGTGTGTGGTTGTGATATCCACAAATCAAATAACAATTCACTCCTTTTCTTCTCCTTTCTTTTCATCCTGTTTTTTTGTCTCTCTTTGCTTTGTTTTCTCTTTTTTTTTTTGTTTTTTACATATTACAATTATATACAACAAAATACACAATACAAACAAGCAAAATAAAAATGATTATATCACTAAAATAGAGGAAAACAAAACACAAAAAAAAACACGAATAATTAAAATAAAATTTAGCAATATAGTACAAAACAAACAACAATAAAGGTGGCAAGACTTGACTTAATCGATCTTAGCAAACGGTACTACATACGAGCTATCCTGTTGGCATTGGTAGCGTTGAAAGAACCCTCCGAATCTAGTCGACAACTGTGAACTCGCCTTATGCAATGCACAAAAGTTTAGCCGGAATTTGAAACCGATGCTGGAGATGGATTGGAATTGGGGAAGGATTGGAGAAAAGCTCATGGGATTTTTTTTGATTTTCGTGGTTTTTTTTGTTTCAGAGAGATTAGAATAAAAATTGGGGCGTTTTTCGGTCGTAAGAGTGGGCAAAGGGAAAGAGCTTGGGTGTGCTTTTATTTTCATCTCCTCTTTAAATACAATGTCCTTCCTCCTCATTTTTGATTGCCAGCCCTTTTTATTGCGGGATTCTAGCCTTTGTCTAGTGGTTGGACGATCGTGCGGAAAATAAGGCGACTTGTGATTACCTTTTTGTTTTATTGTGAGCACATGTGCCCGATTAAGCCCCGCTTAGCCCGTGAAGCAAAAGTGAGCATAACCATGAATAGGCCAATCAGGGAAGTTCAAATGTTGGTAGGGTCAAAGGCCGGTGGAGGCTCGGATCCGGATCATTGAAGCTTTTCTAGATAAATGAAGGCTCGGATCCGTATGATGGGAGCTTATTCTGGATCATTGACGCTTATTCCGGATGATTAGAAGCTTATTCCGTATCATTGAAGCTTAGTCCGGATCAGTGGGAGGCTCGGATCCTTACTCCGTATTAGTGGGAGCTTAGTCTGGACATGTCCCGGATTCTTACTCGTATCAGTGGAACCCTTAGTCCGAATCAATATTGGCTCAGATTCTTACTCCGTATAAGTGGAACCCTTAGTCCGGATCAATGTTGGCTCGGATCCTTACTTCGTATCAATGGAAGCTTAGTCCGGACTAGTGGAAGGCTCGGATCATTACTCCGTATCGGTGGAGCCCTTAGCCCGGATCAATATTGGCTCGGATCCTTACTCCGTATCGGTGGAGCCCTTAGTCTGGATCAATGTTGGCTTGGATCCTTACTCCGTATCGGTGGAGCCCTTAGTCCCGATCAATGTTGGCTCGGATCCTTACTCCGTATCGGTGGAGCCCTTAGTCGGGATCAATGTTGGCTCGGATCCTTACTCCGTATCAATTGAGCCCTTAGTTCGAATTAATGTTGGCTCGGATCCTTACTCCGTATCGGTGGAGCCTTTAGCCTGGATCAATGTTGGCTCGGATCCTTACTCCATGTCGGTGGAAGCTTAGTCCGGACTAGTGATGTCCCGTATTCTTACTCCGTATCGTTGGGAGCTTAGTCCGGACTAGTGATGTTCCAAATTCGACCATTTGCTCCGGATTTCACTTTGATGTTTCGGATTTGACCTTGATGTTCCATATTTAACCACCTTCTCTTTCTCTCTTTTTTTTTTAGATACATGGCATGGGCAGATAAATATATAAAATGGGGTTAGTATGTCCAACCCGGACAAAATGGGGTCCAATAGCGACCCCCCTTTGTACATTGTTTGTATCTAAACAGGTGTACAAAGATAAGAGGGACTCATTTTGGATGGGTTGGAGAACTTACCTGACTTACTTGCTACGAGGTTAGGGTTGGAACCTTTGGATGGCGGGAAGAGAAACCTGGACCTCCCCGGGAAACCGAAAAGAAAGAACGTAGCTAATTCCAGGTATGTTCATGAAGAAGCTAGGCACACAAAATGAAAAAGAAACGAGCTAAAACCAGTTTGTTCAGAAGAAGCTCAAAAGAAAGAAACTAACTAATTCTAGTCTATTTAGGAAGAAGCTAGACATACAAAATTCAAAAGGAATGAGGTAAAACCAGTTTTTATCAAGAAAAAGCTCAAAAGAAAGGAAACTAGCTAATTTCGGTCTGTTTAGGAAGAAGCTAGGCACGCAAAGCTCAAGAGAAATGAGCTAAATCCGGTTTGTGTCAAAAAGAAGCTCAAAAAAAAAGAAATTAGCTAATCTAATCTATTCAGGAAGAAGCTAGGCACACAAAGCTAAAGAGGAATGAGCTAAAACCAGTTTGTGTCAGGAAGAAGCTCAAAAGAAAGAAATTAGCTAATTTCGATCTGTTTAGGAAGAAGCTAGGCACACAAAACTAAAAAGAAATGACCTAAAACCAGGTTGTGTCGGGAAGAAGCTCAAAAGAAAGGAAACCAGCTCATTCTAGTCCGTTTAGTAAGAAGCTAGGCACACAAAGCTGAAAAGGAATGAGCTAAAAACCGGTTGTGTTAGGATGAAGCTCAAAAGAAAGAAACTAGCCAATTCCAACTGCTTCAGGAAGACGCTAGGCACACAAAACCGAAAAGAAATAAGTTAAAACTAGTTTGTGTCAGGAAGAAGCTCAAAAGAAAGAAAATAGCTAATTCAGTGCTCTTGAAAGAATCTAGTAACACAAAGCTGAAAAGGAATGAGCTAAAACCAGTTTGTGTCAAGAAGAAGCTCAAAAGAAAGGAAACTAACTAATTCCAGTTTGTTTAGGAAGAAGCTCAAGCGAAGGAAACCGGACCGCCTCGGGTTGGATGTTTTATGTGATGATACATGATGATGCATGTTTTTATAATGATTGCTCGATGCTAGATCTTTGTATGACAGGTACATGTATGCAGAATTTAAAAGTCCGAAGTATCTCGATGTTTACATGAATGCATGGTTATGGAATGATATATGATGTTTGCAAGATTTGTTAAGGGAGCTTAACTCGGCTGGTGATGTTGGGATACTTTTTGGATAGGGGACATGATCCGGTAGCTTTCTCGAAGTGTGGCCTACTAGGGGGAACTTGCTTGCTTTTTGGAGGACATATGTCTTGGGGCGATTATCTAGCTAAACCAAAGTTGTTGAATGACTTGCCGAGGAACCCCCTTTGGGGAATAGGCTTTTTATTTAAACACACACATGCAAAATTTTGAGACTTGAAACAAAGCTTTGATGAAAATAATTTTTTGTGTTTAGAGTATGCAACGTTGAGTCACAACTTGTTGTCCTCTTCGATAGAGGTAATAATGTTTGGGTTATCCTGGGATAGCTTTTAGCTTGGGATATATTTTATTTCGAGTCCCGGTTGACTGGCTGAATGGGAATTCGATGGTTTCGGTGGTGTTTGGGGCTAAGTTAAAGATATTATTTGTTTGTTTCCTCATGAGGTTTAGGGACTTATTAGAGTTTCCACTTGTCGGTTGGATTATCTTTGTGCATTGCGGTGTGGGGAGTTGATTTGAAAGGATTTGTTGGGCTTCGTATTAGGGTGCCTGAGTGTATCGATCCCGAGGCTCGATGTTGGCTACTCTCGGGCCTTGAGCGCTTGACCTTCCTTTTGTGACTTTTCACTTTTGCTCTTAGTGCCCTTTTTGGGTTTTCATTAAGCCTGCCTTGTTTTCTCGCTTGTTGTTCCTTCTACCTTGTAGGTGGCTTTGAATTTTACCCTTGATGCCCTTGCGAGTTATCATCAAGTCCGCCTTGCATCCTTGATCTCTATAACGCTGTTTTAAATTGCGCATATGAGAAATAACTCGATCATTTAATCCGAGAGGACTTTCTTAGGGCTATAACGTAGGCCGAGCTCTTGGGTTTATCAAGAAATGGATATAATAGGCTCAAACCTATCCTAGGTTGGTTGTGATTCGTAGTTCAAACAGGACTCTCCTTTTTTTGTTTGTAAAAAATTTGCCCCGGTGTGGGACATTATTGTTGCTCAAATGATTTTTTTTTCCTTCCACTACCCCCAATGTCATGGGATTTCACAAAATTGTCCCAATATAGGATTGTGATATTCAGAATATTTCTTTTTTCTTTCATTTTTTTTTGCTTTTACTCACTAATTGCCCATGTGTGGAATCTTGACATGCAAAACTGGCCCTAGTGTGGGATGAACTATGGATAAGGTTATATATACAAGGAGAATTTTAGTCGGGCTCAAAAGGGCTAGCAAGAGTAGTATCATGACGTAGTGAAAAATGACCTCTCTTCATTTTAAACAATCAAAGTCTTTCATAAAGTGGACAAGAAAGAACTTTCAGTGATAAAAGGAACTTTGACGTGCCCCAGTTTGACATAGGAACAGTTTCGTTGTCTTTCACGCTGACATGCTCTTCTAATCTACTTGGAGTTTGAGGTATAACCGAAATGGCTTAGGTTTCCTTGGCTTGATATGCCCTGGTTTGGACCTATTATCCGTGCCAAAAGAGTAAACAAGTAGTGACAGATGTTGCACAAAAAAATTGTAGGTAAAATAAACTTAATAAAACAAAACAGAGTTGATTGAACACACAAAACAAAAGAAAATTGCCACATCCTCAGAGAGTTTTCTCGCAACATCATAATCCTGGTTATTTTTATTTCTGTGGCTCCATTGTTTACTAGCTTGAATGTTCCGGTAATGGGTTTGAGTCGACACTTGGTTCACCGGACGGCTTCGAAAAGTCTAGCCATTTTGCCCTAACTAACTGTTGGACAATTTTCTTGAGGGCAAAACAATTTTCAAGGTCATGCCCCGCTCCATTGTTGTGATAGGCACATCGGGCCTCCGACTTGTACCATGCGGGGGTGTGGTGTTTCACTTCTATTGCTCGAATTGGAGTCACCATTCTAGCTTCCAGGAGTCATGGATACAACTCAGCATAGGTTATAGGGATCTTATCGAATTCTTGCCTGGGTCTATTGGTGGTTTGGCTTGGCCTGATAGGGGCTTGTTGGGGTTCTAATTGCATGGTTGGAGTTGGATTTGGTGGAAAACAATAAGGAGCTCCCCCTCGTGGTTGATATGCTAAGTATGGAGGTGTCGGTGCTGCATAGGCTGTCATTGGGAGTGGCCCCGCATAGGATCCAGGTGTGGGATACAAGCCGGGATACGCCCGAAGTTGGCTTGATACAAAGGGGTGCTTTGCCCGATTGACTGGACATGTGGTTCTTTCTTTCTCCCTATTTGTGCGGACTTCTTCGATGTGTCCGACGTATTGCCATGAAGCTTCGCTTCTTTTACACCGTCTTCAATACGTTCCCTTGAAGCCACTAGATCTCGAGAAGTTCTTGGATACATTACCTATCAGCTTTTCATAGTATACCCCTTTTAAAGTTTTCATAAACATTGTGGTCAACTCCCTTTCGGTTAATGGGCGGTGAACTTCTATAGCTGCCTCCCTCCATCTTCTTGCATAGACTTTAAAGCTTTCAGCAGCTCCTTTCTCGAAGGCTAGCAATGCCAAGCTGTCCAGCTCCAATTCCGTGATGTGTTTGTATTGTGAGGAAAGTTGTTGCGAGGTCTCTCCAAGTCTTGATATGACTTCCCTCCAGCTGAATGCACCATCGAAGTGGTGCCCCAGTCAATCTTTCTTGGAAATAATGCATGAGGAGCTTGTCATCATTAGCATGGGCGGCCATCTTCCGACAATACATAGTGAGGTGTCTTTTTTGGGCGCTGGGACCCATTAAACTTGTCGAACTCCGGTATCATGAACTTTGGTGGCAAAATGATGATGGGCACCAGGCACAAATCTTGGGGACTGATCATCCCATAAGCTTATGTTCCTTCAACTGCTTTGAGTCTTTCCTCGAGCTTCTTCATTGATAGTGACTGATGTCATGGGCCGAGGCTTATCCTAGCATACTTAGGCTATTTTGGGTATTTTCCCTTTGTAAAGTGTTGTAACTTAGCTTATAGAGTAAGTTGTAGAGATTTTAGATTTCGATCAATATGATGTCTCCTGGTGTCAATCCCAGGAAAAGTGTTAACATCTATATGTAGGGGAGTGATGTTGTAAAGCTTTCAAGCAATCAATACAATCGTTTGTTACCTTCATTTAAATCTTTCTTCCACTAAGCGCTTCCCTACACAATTGCTTTACAACGGATCGATGGGTTCCGATCCAAATGCTACGAGTTAGGCTGACCTAGCGTTCCTTCATATGGGTGGGAACTAGGTGCCGCACGGGTTAAGCTGCTATAAAGGCTGACCTCATGACAAGTGGTATCAGAGCACGGTTTGGTGCTAAGTTTGGTGGAACAAGTAAAAGCTTCGAGACGGTGTAAAAATGACAAACGGAGGATCCAATGTCATTAGTGCTGGTGGGCACGAAGGCCGCGAGAAGGAGCAAACCGCTAAGGAACATAGGAAAGACAAGTCAATTTCGAGAGAAACATGTCCTCTGGAGAGTCGGCTAGCCAAAGTGGAGTTGGTGTTAACCGACCAGATGGAGGTGATCGAGGAGCACACTGGAAGCACCGAAAGGCTAGACTCAGAGGGTGAGGAAAGCTATGGGAGGATGCAAGGGCTTCTCAACTCCGTCATGGATGACATGAACTCTCGATTCAAGGGCTTGAAGGGTTCTCTCATGTCCCAAATCCTGGTGATGCAGGAGGAAATCAAAGAGATCAAGGCGGATTGGTCTCTTTGTAAGATGGCGGTCACCCAAGGTGGCGTTGGTGGCCATTTCAGCTCCAAGATCAACGTGCCAAAACCTAAGACTTATGCTGGGTCAAGGAATGCGAGGGAGTTAGACAACTTCCTCTGGACCATGGAGCAGTACTTCGATGCCTTGAAAATTGCCGACAAGGCAAAGAAGGTGAAGACCGCCCCATTATACTTAGTCAATTCGGCTATGGTGTGGTGGAGGCAACGATATGCCGACAAGGAGTGCGGCTTATCCATTATTGACAATTGGGCGGATTTCAAGCGGGAGATCAAGGCCCAGTTCTATCCCCAAAATGCGGAGGTCGAGTCCCGGGTGAATCTTCGGTGCCTTACCCACAAAGGCACGGTGCGGGATTTCGTCTGTGAATTTTCCGAGTTGATATTGGAGATCCCAGACATGTCCGCGAAGGATTCATTATTTTCCTTTATGGACGGATTTCAACAATAAGCGAAGTTGGAGCTGCAGCGGAGGAATGTGCAGGACCTGGTGTCGGCCATGGCGGTGGCCAAATCACTCATCAAATACAAGAAGCCAGAGAAGACCACCCAGCTCTTCATCGACTTCCAAGGCGAACAGGTTCCACAAGGAGAAGTGTGGGGGAGACAAACCGAAGTGAAGGAAAAGGGAGACCCTTCCAACCATCTAAGGACTTTTACCCAAAACATTACGCGAATAGTTCCAAAGACGGGGAGAAGCCAACGATCTCCTGTTTCCTTTGCGAAGGCCCTCACAAGGCTTTCAAGTGCCCGAAGCGCTCCAACCTCTAGACGATGATCGGTGAAGACGAAGGAAGGGATGTGAGGGATCCAAGACTTGGTTCCTTGCAACTCCTCAACGCAATCAAGGTGAAGGTGGAGGTGCCACCATCCGAACGACAAAAGGGCTGCATGTACGTGCTCGCTTAAGGCCAACAACCTTGAAACTAAGGCCTTGGTGGACACGGGTGCGACCAACAACTTCATCAAGGTGGAAGAAGCTCATAGGCGGGGATAGTTTACAAGGAAGAGAAGGGCTGGCTGAAGGCGGTGAACTCCAGGTGCCGGTCCCATCCATGGCGTGGCTCGAGGTGTCGAGCTAAGTATTGGCGAGTGGAGAGGCAAGGTGAATCTCTTCGTGGTGTTGATGGACGACTATCCCATGGTGCTGGGGATAGAGTTCGTTGACCAGGTGTGGGCAATTCCAATTCCTAGCACCAACACAATGTGCATCATGGACGAGGGAAAGACATGCATGGTGAAAGTAATGAGGGAGGAAGAGCTCAAGGCGAAGTCTCTTTCGGCGCACCAACTATCTAAAGGAGTTAGTTAACATGAGCCAACCTTCATTGCCATGGTGAAGGAAGAATGCCCAAGTGTTGGGGAGGAGCCCCCAACTGAAGTGAAGATGGTCCTTGAAGAGTTTGGGATGTTATGCCACCCGAACTTCCCAAACAACTTCCGCCGAAGGAGGAGGTGGACCACAAGATTGAGCTAGAGGCCGGTGCAAGGCTTACTGCTGCGGTGCCCTATCGGATGGCACCACCAGAGTTAGAGGAACTTCGGAAACAATTGAAGGACTTATTGGATGCCGGGTTCATTCGTCCATCCAAAGCGCCATTTGGAGCACCGGTATTGTTCCAAAGGAAGCACGATGGGTCGATGCGGCTATGCATTGACTACCGGGCGCTAAACAAGATCACGGTGAAGAACAAATACCCCATCCCACTCATATCCGACCTATTTGATCAACTTGGTCTGTGAGATGGTTCTCAAAGCTAGACTTGCGGTCGGGATATTGGCAAGTGCGGATAGCCAAAGGTGATGAGACAAAGACGGTGTACGTCACAAGATATGGCTCTTATGAGTTCTTGGTGATGCCCTTTGGCCTCACAAACGCCCCTGGCACTTTTTGTACGTTTATGAACCAGATCTTCCAACCTTACTTGGACAGATTCATTGTGGTGTACCTTGATGACATTGTCGTCTACAACAAAACCTTGGAGGAGCACAAGGCACACCTATGGCGGGTTTTCCAAGTCTTAAGGGAGAACCAACTTTTCGTAAAGAAGGAAAAATGTGACTTCGCAAAGAAGGAGGTGCCCTTCTTATGCTGTGCATGAGAAGGAGATGACGGCGGTTATGCATTGCCTTCAGGTGTGGAGGCATTACTTGATGGGGTCCAAGTTCGTGGTGAAGACGGACAACATTGCTACGAGTTATTTCCTAACTCAAAGGAACTTAACTCCGAAGCAAGCACGGTGGCAAGGACTCCTAGTAGAATTTGACTTTGTGCTCGAGTACAAACCAGGCACAAACAATGTGGTGGCTGATGCACTAAGTCGAAAGGTAGAACTTGCAGCCATTAACCAACCACAATTCCCCTTGGTGGACAAATTGAAGGAAGGAATGGAGCACGACCCATTAGCCAAGTCCTTGGTGGAATGCGTCAAAGCTAGGAAAACGCGGCGCTTTTGGCTAAGGGACGACTTGCTCCATACTCGAGGGGAACGGGTGTACGTTCCCAAATGGGGAAGTTTGAGCAGAGACATCGTCAAAGAATGTCACGACTCGTGGTGGGTTGGCCATCCTGGAGTCGATTGTACCTTGGTGTTGGTGGAAAGGAGCTACTACTGGCCTCAACTTTACGAGGACGTCCAAGTGTACGTGCGGACTTGTCTTATGTGCTAGCAAGACAAGATAGAGAATCAGCGCCGGCAGGATTGTTGGAGCGATTGCCTACTCCGGAAAAACCTTGAGAAAGTGTTTCGATGGACTTCATTGTTTGTCTCCCAACATCCGAAAGATGCGGTTCGATCATTGTGGTGGTCAACTGATTCTCAAAATATGGAGTTTTCATTCCAGCTCCGAAGGATCGCACGGGCACGACACGACCCGACTATTCTTCAAGTACGTAGTGTAGTACTAGGGCATTTTAAAGACAATCGTGAGCGATCGGGACTCACGGTTTACTGGGCGGTTTTGGACCGAGCTGTTCCGGATAATGGGTTCGGACTTAAACTTTTCAACTAGTTTCCACCCACAAATAGACGGCTAAACCGAACATGTCAATGGCTTATTGGAGCTGTATCTGAGGCACTATGTGAGTGCTAATCAAAGAGATTGGGCAAAGTTGCTGGACATAGCCCAATTCTCTTATAACTTGCAGAAGAGCGAGTCCACGAATGAGAGCCCATTCGAACTCGCAACTGGGCAGCAACCATTGACGCCACTTCCATCACTCGGGGATATACTAGAAAGATCCCCGTGGCATTCAAGTTTGCAAATGGATTGGCATGACTAGACGGATCTAGCCAGGGCATACTTACACAAGGTGGCGAAAAAGATGAAGAAGTGAGTGGATCAACAAAGGAGGCCCTTGGAATTTCAGGAAGGAGATATGGTGATGCTCAAACTCCTTCCACGCTAAACCAAAGCACTTAGACAGTTACATAAGGGTTTGGTGTGCCATTATGAGGGGCCTTTCAAAGTCCTTAAGAAAGTTGGGAAAGTC
The DNA here is from genome assembly GCA_023512835.1 of Taxillus chinensis. NCBI lineage: Eukaryota > Viridiplantae > Streptophyta > Magnoliopsida > Santalales > Loranthaceae > Taxillus > Taxillus chinensis. The sequence continues at coordinate 48,117,627 of CM042085.1, forward strand.
TCATACAAACTGGACCTCCCAACTAGCTTATAAAGGCATCCGGTGTTCCATGTTAGTTTGCTCAAGCCTTATCATGAAGACTTGGAAGATATGAGCAGACAACGGGCGGTGCGGACACCAACAGCATCAACGGGCAAGACCAACGACAAAGAGATAGAGAAAATCCACTCTCGTAGAGTCGTTCCAAGAAGAAGCATAGATCCAAGCCGGGTGGAGTACTACGTCCAATGGAAAAACAAGCCGGTTGAAGAAGCAAGCTGGGAGAAGGAAGAGGATCTAGGGCAATTCTCTAAGAAGATTGAAGAGTATCGTGAAGGAGTCGAACGCTACATCAAGCAATTTGATGAGCTCGAGGAAGCCGAAGACGCAACGAGGATGCTTGCGAAATCGGGTGGGGGAGAATATCACGGACCGAGGCTTATCCTAGCATACTTAGGCTATTTTGGGTATTTCCCCCTCGTAAAGTGTTGTAACTTAGCTTATAGAGTAAGTTGTAGAGATTTTAGATTTCGATCATATACGATGTCTCCTGGTGTCAATCCCTAAAAAGTGTTAACATCTATATGTAGGGGAGTGATGTTGTAAAGCTTTCAAGCAATCAATACAATCGTTTGTTGCCTTCGTTTAAATCTTTCTTCCGCTAAGCGCTTCCTTACACAATTGCTTTACAACGGATCGATGGGTTCTGGTCCAAATGCGACGAGTTAGGCTGACCTAGCGTTCCTTCGTACGGGTGGGAACGAGGTACCGCATGGGTTAAGATGCTATAAAGGCTGACCTTGTGACACCGATCACCCTCCAGAGATACATGAAGTACTATTGCTTCAGCTATGTTGCTCGGAGCCAGTGAGGTAAATTAGACTTGAGGAGAAGGCCTAGGGTTCATGTTGGATGGATTGAACTCCTAGGGGGGTACTGGTATCAAGTGGGGAGGCATTGTTGCCCCTTGTTGTTGGATCAAGCCCGAATTTGGATAATCTTGGTAAAGCCCTATGTAATTTGATCTAAGACCTTTGTTGTTTTATCTTTAGTCATTGCAAAAGATATAACCTTAGTCCGGATCTACACTCGTGCAAGCAAAGCTAAGGACTGGATATCTAATCCTGATCCGAGTAAGAATGAGTGTCGACAAACACTTGGTAAATAACCAAGTCTTTACCTTATACGGAATAAGGTTCATTCGTGCGGAGTAAGAACCCAAAAGCTACGGACTAAGAAATCCGCACCTAATACTTCAAATGGACTAAATCTAAAAGATGCGGAGTAAAAATCTTGGTCTACAAAGTCGCACGGAATGAGAGGTTCAACGCGGAGTTAAAAAGATAAGTCTTCCTCTCAACCAGACTAAAATATAGAAGACACGGTAAGGAATCCGAGTCTTTCATACATGCGGAGTAAGGAAGTACTTCTACGGAGTAAGGAAATTAGATGCGGAGTAAGGAAACTAGATATGGAGTAAGGAATCCGAACTACTCACTCATGCGGAGTGAGGATGTGCTGATACGGTGTAAGCCATCCGTTCCTTTAACACATGCGGAGTAAGGAAGCGCAAATGCGGAGTAAACACTCTGACCTTCTCTTTCATACGGAGTAAGGAAACGCTTAGTCGGAACAAGGATTCCAGCACCAAATTGATACAGAGTAAGCAATCAGTATTACGGAGTAAGGATCCGAGCTTAATTTTAAGCACGGAGTAAGGAACCTTACACCGGATTCAAGAAGACACTACTTCGTCCTTTCTCTTCGTTGTCAAAGTCATCGGCTGTTGTTTCCCGTTGTAAGACAAACTTGTTGAGAACCTAAAGCATCTTACACGTGGATCATCCGGATATGTGGACACAACTTTGAATATACTTGGGAACTTACAAAGACTCTCATACATTGCAAACCCAAGATCTTGAAGACCACATCCATGACAATTAATGCAGAGAGTTTCTGAGAGACAGTAAATGGGCACAATATCCGGAACAACAAGTTCCGAGGTTGTCTCTTGAGGATGTCACTATAAATAGCAACACTTGTATTTTTTTTAGGTGTGAATTTTTGGAGAAAAATAAAAGAGTGTGAGCTAGGGAGTGCTATTATAATCAGCTGAACTTGCTGCTTATTTTGTTGTAATTATCATCAGATAATAAAGCAAAATACTTTTACTATCTGGTTATCTTCCACATTGATTTTACATCTTATAACCAGATTGTGTTGTACCTGAGAGAGAAAAGAGTTTTGATATTAGCCTATTCACCCCCCTCTAGGCTACTAGGGACCAACAAGTGGTATCAGAGCAGTTCTATTAGTTCTAATAGAGATCCCACTCTTTCACTCTCAACAATGGCCGAAGAAAGAAGCATGCTATTCAACACTCGCCTTAACTCTGGAGGAACACAAGAGCCCCTTCCAAATCGAAGCAGCAGTGAAAATGTTGATCCACCTCAACCTACTGCTGCCGCTGCTCCTCAACTACGGAGTTCTGGCTTCACTTTGACGAAGCCACCCAAATTCACACCAGAGCTTTTCTCCCAGTGGAAAGCTCGCATGAGAATGTTCATGGTCTGCCATGATCATCTCATGTAGCCATGTCTTCATCAGGAGATACCCACTCCGATGACCATCGGAGAACATGGAGTCACAAGACCAAAGACTGATGCCGAACTCACCAATGATGAAAGAGCCTAGCAGTGTGCCAACGAAAAGGCTCTGGCATATGTCACATCGTCTTTGGATTCCGAGGCTTTCACAGACGTACAGGGCTGCACTACAGCAAAAGCTGTCTGGGATAAACTGACAATCCTCTATGAGGGAAGTCAATCCCAAATGCAGAACGTTATCTGCACTCTCAGACAAAACTTTGAGAGTTTCAATCATAAACCGGGCAAATCACTCGAGAGCATCTATCGGAGATTCGGAAAGCTTATCTTGGAGCTGAAACTGTCAATGAGCATTACTCTCAATCTCGGATCAATGACAAGTTCTTTCGCTCCTTGCCGGATCGCTACTACTCCAAACAACTCCAGATGCAATCCGACAAGAACCGGTAGTATGTTCCCTTGGAAGAACTATATGGAGAGCTGCGGACTCATGAAGTCGGGTTTAAGTACTCGACCGGGATAAGAAAATAGCTCGGAAAGAAAAGGGGGTAGCTCTCAAAGCTACGAAATGTTTAAACATGCTTGAGGAATGATGATACGGACGCGTCCGAGAATTCCGATTCGACGAAGAGGAGGAGATAGCTCTTCTCGTCAAATCCTTTGAGCGATTCCTACGGAAGCAAAAAGGATTCAGGAGATGCTCCTCATCATCTTTCCAAAGGAAGGAGTGACCGGAGTCCAGTTCCTAGGAATGCTACAATCGTAGGAAAACCAACCACTGGGCCAAAGACTGCAGATCCAAATCTAAAGTGGCCGAGAAAAGTGACAAAGTAACTCCTCGCCGCTCCACCTCGGACAACAAAGACAATAGCAAGAACAAGAGGAAGGCGTTCATCACAAAATACGTTAGCGGCTCGGAAGAAGAGGAGGAATCCTCGGATGATGAGCCAACTCCCAAGCCGAACGTGCGCCTCATGGCAAATTCGAGGTACCTTCCATCTCGAGCTCATGAGTAGATTAGAATCTCTTATTACCGAACGTGATCATGAAAAGAATGAGAGACTAATAATTACTCAAATGTACAAAGATATGGAAAGTCGAATAAACGTCTTGAATTTACTATTACTAGACTTGAAAAAGACATAGCCGACTTTAGAGGAAAAGAGGCATGGTATCATGATCTAAGAGCTGAAAATTATCTGCTAAATACCAACCTATCAGGCCTAAAAGTTATTGTGAAAAGACTCGAGAATGAACTTGAACAGGAAAAGGAAATAAATCGTAAGTGGCTAAAATCCGGGGAAATAGCCTCTACATTTAGGACCGATCCGAATAACATTCAAGTCAAACCTGGCCTAGGCTCCGAACCATCGACTTCGTTGCTCAATGTAAGGACCCGTACCTTGAGTTAGTCGGTTTTGCCTCCCTGAGTAGAGTTTTTCTAGATTTTGACCTAGTAGTTGGACTCCAATGAATTCACGTGCAAAAAGGAAAGATGCTTAGAATGATGTCCTCTATCTACCACGAAGTTTCAGACCAAATGGACATGTATGTGAGGTGCACGTGATATGGGTCCAATTCACGTGCAAGTGTAATTGTCTTCCAAATGATGCAAGGAGGCTAGGGGTGAAGTTTGAAAGCATTTGGAGTTCATATGGAGTTGCACGTGAATTGGGAATTCACGTGCAAATTGGCGTGCAGCCATATTTTTGCATGGTTCCCTTGGTTTTGACATTCTAAGGAACTTTCTCCAAAGGACCATGTTGAAATTCTGAATATTTTGGTGTGTATGGATGTGGAAAGGTGGTAACTTGTGTGATCAAAACTACGTCGTTTTGATCCTGGGATTCACTTAATCAAAACTACGTCGTTTTGATCCTGGGTTTACTTAATCAAAACTACGTCGTTTTGATGTGAATGGTGTCTATATAAGGAGGGCTTGAGTTTGAGTTAGGGTTCTTGTGTTCCTTTGCTGCACCGTCGCCTGAGAGAGAGAGAGAGCTAGAGAGAGAGAGGGAAGGGGAGTTCTTGGTTCTTTCCAGGAGCATCTTGCGTGGGGAGGACGGCGTTTGGCGCGGGAGCAAGGAAGATCCGCTTTAAGGTAGGGGTTCTGTTCTTCCCAAACCCTCCTGTCCTAGGGTCCTAGGGCAGATTCTGGCCGATATCTGTTTATATATATATATGTAAATTCATATAGGTGTGATCTCCTATATAAATGTTGGCCTTCGAGTGGCATTTTGGTGTGGTTCGTGATCTATATGCTATATGTTTGATGAAAAGCTTGTGTGAATATAGTTATGTGTATCCGCCTGCCAAGTGTTTGAAATTATGCCTGAGAGTTGTGCATGTTATGTGTTTGTGGAAATGCCTGTGTGGTTGGGTTTGTGAGCTTGTGGATATATGCATGCTAAGTGTTCGAGGTTATTCCTGTGTGACTAAGCATACTTAGTGTTTGATGTTATGCCTGTATGGCCATGTGTCTTTGCGTGTTTGCTTGTACACCCGGTGGCCGTGGAAGCCCGGGACCGTTTTGTGGAACCCGGTGGTTGTGGAAGCCCGGGGCTGTTTTGTGGAACCCGGTGGTTGTGGAAGCCCAGGCCCCTTTTTGTGGAAACCCGGTGGTGTGGAAGCCCGGGACTGTTCTTGAAACCCGGTGGCCGTGGAAGCCTGGGAGTGTTTATGTACTAGCTCATGCATGATCGTGTTCTTTGTTATAGCCTGTAACTATACCTGGTGGGATAATTGTATCACGACACGGCACTTGTACACAAGGCATGTAGATGTTAGGTGCATGGGATGGGTTGGGGAGACATGATCCCTACCTTGGTTGTGGTTGCTCACCCCTCCTACCATGTTGTTTTCTTTCAGGAACCTACAGGCGTTAGGTGGGACCCCAAGGTGGAAGACCTTATTTATTTAATTTGTTTATGTTATTTTTATTATGAGAATCGATGTAACCCAGTGGGGGAAAGGATTTTGTTGTAATAAACTGGACTGGATTGCTTTTAATGAATATTACTTTCTTGAATGTTGTGGATGTTTAAAATGTTAAATTCTTGTTTTGTATCCTACCCCTTTGCCCTCCGTGTGGGTAAAGGGGAGTCACGTACCGGTTTCCTCGGGTTGGAAATCCGGGGCGTGACAATATGGTATCGAGCATGGTCTAGTTGGCCTAGGGTAGTGGGCGGACTTGGTTATCTTGAGTCCTTTGGAGGAGCCTGGAGGGACATGCCCGATCAACATGGTCCTCTTTGAGCCTCCAAGGTGTACTTGGGGTAGTCCGGTCTTGTAGTAGGATTTGCATGCATTGGCATTAGGGCACTAGTTGCATTTCTTGTGAATGTATGCTAAACCGTGGATAAAATCATATGATTAAGTGAAATGTGCAACTCGATTTGTTTGGCAATGTGTCCCGAATCGTGCAATGTGATTGATGCAATGTATGTGTGTAACATCACGTGATAGTGGAATTGATCGGTGGGGGTAGAGGTAGTGACGCGATAGATTATAAAATTGTTTTGACGTTGTGCTTCTTACTTCGTGTAGTAAGAATGCCGCCGAGGAGAGTGACACGTGCGTCCGGGGCAGTGGGCGATGAGTCATCTGCCCATGAGGGTCCGGGTGCGGGACCATCCGTTGGAGGGCATGCGTTATTCCTGGCACAGCTGCAAGAAGGCATCCTGCCGGAGGTACGAGAGCTACGGGAGGGACTCCGGCAGGACGTTCGGGAGGAGGTGCGCCGTGAGATGGCAAGACAGCAGGTGGTGCCACCACCACCACCACCGGACGAGAGCCGCCTCGTGAGCGTGAGAGTTGGCTGGGTGGTGTACCGACCCGTGCGAGAGGATGACGTGGTGACACGGTTCCGAAAGGAACAACCTCCGCGATTTAAGGGGGGAGAAGATCCTGTGGTAGGCGAGCAGTGGTTGAGGCAGATTGAGCACGTGTTCTCCTTTCTCCTGCCCCGGGAGGAGGATAAGGTGCGGCCCGGCAATTCGGCAGCTGGAGGGGGACGCTTTGGAGTGGTGGACGAGTGTTGCGGGGAGCCGTGCGGTGCAACTCATGTTTTGGGAGGAGTTCTTGCAACTCTTCCAAGATGAGTTCTTCCGGAATCGGTGAGATGGCAAAAGAGGGAAGAATTTGGCAGCTTGCAGGGGATCCAAGACGGTACCTGAATATGAGCGGGAGTTCGGAGATTGAGTAGGTTTGCTCCCGAGACCGTGGTAAGGGAGGACCGGAAGGCCCACAAGTTCACCTTGGGTCTCAGGCCAGCCCTTAGGGAGAGGGTGGCGATTCTACGCTTGAGGACCTATGCCGAGGCCGTGGAGACGGCCCGTATAGCCGAGAGGGAACTGGATGATGGGAGGCAGGCCCATCGGGGGCGCCAGTTGCAGAGTGGGCCTGATCGAGATGCAGGGTCCAAGAGGCTCAAGACGGAGGAGAGGGATAGCAGTTCCTTCCTGGGCAGGGGACAGACATTGGCGAACCCCAGGGAGGTCTAGCTTTGGCGGTGGCGACAGGCGGTCCAAGCAGGGGTCTCCCCGGCGGTTATTCTGGCTGTGGGGAGCAAGGCCACTTGAGGAAGGAGTGTCCAAAGAGGGACCGGAAATGCCATAGATGTGGACGAGAGGGCCATTCGAGCCGGGTTTGCCGGAGTGGCAACAGGGGAGTGGGAGGCATGACATCCAGACAAGGAGTGATGCCGGTTTTCGTGCACCAGGCGAGAGACCAGCTCGTCGGTGGCAAGCCCGCCAAGCGGATCCGGTCGGACCCGACCTCGGGGGAGGCCAGGCGGCGCAGACCGAGGCCGGAGGCAACCTTAGCGGGAAGCGTCCGGTGAGTGAGCCGACTAGTGGCACGGGCCAAGGAAGGGTGTTTGCGCTGGAGGCGACATACCGGGAGGAGGCCGAGCTACCACCCCCACCAGTGAGGGTGGAGCAGGACCATCGGTGGTTAGAGGTACCCTCTTGATCTCCCGTACCTTAGCTTCGTTCTTTTCGATACGGGTGCATCGTGTTCGTTTGTTCTTGAGCCTGTGATAGATAGTTTGGGGTTAGCTTGTGTGGAGGCCGCGAGGCCCCCTAGTTGTGGAGTCTCCGGTGGGAGGCATGATAGAGGTACGACGAGTGTGTCGTGATCGTGTGTTAACCATAGGAGAGAGGTGGAGCTGCGTTTTGACTTGCATGTGATGCCTTTGAGGGCGTTTGACCCGATCTTGGGTATGGATTGGCTTATGGCTTTCCAGGCCAAGATAGATTGTTATCGGCGGCGTGTGTCCTTTGTGACACCTGCAGGGACCTCTTGCACCCTGCAGGGGGAGTGGGATTGTGAGGCGAGTCGGGCTGGGCCGAGTGTTGGACCAGTGGGGTGCCATTACCCACAGGTTGGCAGCCCCGACCTTTGCTTGAGGAGGGTAAGGTGGAAAAGAGGGTGTGGCCCGTTGTTGTGGACCAATTTCGGGATGTTTTTCCTGAGCGGTTGAGGAGTTTGCCACCTAAGAGGAGTGTGGAGTTCACCATCGAGTTGGTGCCGGGGACAGGTCCAATTTCCCAAGTAGCGTATCGTATGGGGCCAGCCCGAGCCGAGGGAGCTTGAGAGGCAAATTGAGGAGTTGGTGGGCCAGGGGTATATCGGACCAAGTACCTCACCTTGGGGTGCTCCGGTGCTCTTTGCTAAGAAGGCCGATGGCACGCTTCGTCTCTCGCATCGACTACGGGAAGTCGAGTCGGTGGATCGTGAAGAACAAGTACCCGTTGCCTCGGATAGATGACCTGTTTGACCAATTGAGTGGGGCCCGGTGGTTTTCCAAGATAGATTTACGGTCGGGGTATCACCAGCTCGGGGTTAGGGAGGAGGACATCCCTAAGACGGCTTTTCGGTGCGGTATGGGCATTATGAGTGGGTAGTGATGCCTTTCGGGCTCACTAATGCGCCAGCATTGTTCATGCATTTGATGAACCAAGTCTTTGCCCCATACTTAGACTCGTTCGTGGTGGTGTTTATCGACGACATCTTGGTGTATTCCAAGACCGAGAGGGAGCACGTGGAGCACTTGGCAACAGTGTTGCAAACCTTGAGGGACCGGCGCTGTTTGCTAAGTTTAGCAAGTGTGAGTTTTGGGCTGCAGGAGGTTCACTTTCTTGGCCATGTGGTGTCAGGTGAGGGGGTTAGGGTGGACCCGGCCAAGATTGAGGCCGTGGCATCGTGGGCAAGGCCAACCAACGTTTTTGAGATCCGTAGTTTTCTTGGCTTGGCGGGGTACTATCGTCGTTTTGTAGAGGGGTTCTCCCGTTTGGCGGCGCCTATGACAGCGTTGACTCGGAAGGGCGTGAAGTTTGAGTGGACGGACAAGTGCCGGCAGGCGTTTGAGACTCTCAAAACCCGTTTGACCACCGCACCTGTGTTGAGGTTGCCTAGGGAGGATATTCCGTATGAGGTGTCCCGTGATGCGTCCAGGGTTGGTTTAGGGTGTGTGCTTATGCAGGGGCACGGTGTGGTAGCTTATGGGTCGAGGCAAGTGAAGCCTCATGAGCGAATTATCCTACTCATGACCTTGAGTTAGCTTGCTGTCATCTTCGCCCTGAAGAGTTGGCAGCACTACCTCTTGGGGGAAAAGTTTGTGGTGTTCTCGGATCACAAGAGCCTTCGGTACATCTTTACTCGAAGGACTTGAATTTGAGGCAAAGGAGATGGGTGGAGTATTTGCGGACCTTTGATTTTACTCTTGCCTATACCCCGGGCAAGGGTAATGTTGTGGCCGATGCATTGAGAGCGAAAAGGGAAAGCTGAGGTGGCCGTGAGGGAGTGGAAGGCGATGGAGCGGTTGGCGACGTTGCGGCTGGCAGCCCGTTGTTCGTGATGGTGGGACAGGCCCTGCGTCCTTTGGTGGTAGTGCCTGAGTTGTACCGGCGCGTCCGGGAGGAACACTGGGTGACATTGAGTGTGAGGTTCTCCGTGCCCGTATTGAGGCCGGGGAGCTATCCGGGGACCGGACGAGAGGGTCCCGAGCATGAGTTGTCATTTCGGGGGCGGTTGGTAGTAGCTTCTTCCCTCGGGGATGAGGTGATGAGGGAGTTTCACCAATCTAGGGTTGCTGTGCATCCAGGGGGTACGAAGATGTACCATGCGCTTGTGCGACATTTTTGGTGGCCCTGGGATGAAACGCGATGTGGCTGCCTTTGTTTCGCGGTGCCTCACGTGTCGGCAGGTGAAGGCCGAGCATCGGCGGCCGGCGGGCATGTTATGCCCTTGCCCATAGCGGAGTGGAAGTGGGACCATATCGCGATGGACTTTGTGGATCGGTCTTCCACCCACCACCGGGAGGAAGGACATGATTTGGGTGATTGTGGATCGACTCACAAAGTCGGCCCATTTTCTTGCTTGTTCGCGAGCGGGACTCCATTGGGACTTTGAGTCACTTGTACATGAACGAGATTGTGAGACCGCATGGGGTACCATCATCGGTTGTCTCGACCGGGATTCGAGGTTCGCTTCCCGTTTCGGGCCGGTTTGCCAGGAGGCTATGGGAACCAAGCTTCACTTGAGTACAGCCTTTCACCCTGAGACGGACGGTCGACCGAGCGGACGAATCGGACCATGGAGGACATGTTACGGGCCTGTGTGTTAGATTTCGGGGGTTCGTGGGCAACTCACCTTCCTTTGGTGGAGTTTGCCTACAACAACGACTATCAGGCATCCATTGGGATGGCTCCTTTTGAGGCGTTGTACGGACGGCCATGTCGATCACCCTTGTGTTGGACCGAGGTAGGAGAGGCAGCCCTCTTGGGGCCACGGTTGGTTCAAGAGGCTACCGAGAAGGTCAAGTTGATTCGTCGGCGTTTGTTGTCGGCTCGAGTCGGCGAAATCTTATGCGGATCAGCGGCGGCGACCTTTGGAGTTTTTGTTGGTGATCATGTGTTCCTTCGTGTCTCTCCACGCCGTGGACATCGACGGTTTGGGCGAGGTTCCAAGCTATCTCCGCGGTTTATTGGCCCTTTTGAGATTCTTGGATCGTGTAGGGCCTGTCGCCTACCGGTTAGCGTTACCACCGCGGCCGAGTCGAGTGCACAACGTGTTTCACGTGTCCCGGTTGAGGAAGTATCACCCCGACCCCACTCATGTGATTGATTGGGGGACGTTGGACATTGAGGATGACATGTCCGTCTTTGAGGCCCCTATCCGTATCCTAGATCGGCAAGAGAAACTTTTGCGTGGTCGTGCTTATTCCTTTGGTTCGCGTGCTGTGGCAGCACCGTGGCATTGAGGAGGAGACATGGGAACGGGAGTCCGTGATGCGGGAGCAGCACCCAGACTTGTTCGAGGACGAACAATCTTAAGCGTGGGAGGTGGCGGTTGGCCAAGGGATAGTGATGTTTCCTTGTGATGTGTTTTCTTGTATTAGTTGATGTATTTGTATTGTCTTTTAAAGACATGTGTTCTTATTTGTGATGTGCTTTGAAATGTGTATTCGTGCCATGTGGACATGTGTTCTGTGCATTATTGTGGTTATGGATTATGGTGGTACTTGTTATGTCTTTGTTGTCTTGTGTGTGGTGTATGACCCATTTGGGTGTGGTGGCTTGCCGGGTGGCAAATGGGTAGTTTGTGGTTGTTTTCCTCGTATGTCATTTCTTTTCGAGGACGAAAAGTCTTAAGGGGGAGAGGATGTAAGGACCCGTACCTTGAGTTAGTCAGTTTTGCCTCCTGAGTAGAGTTTTTCTAGATTTTGACCTAGTAGTTGGACTCCAATGAATTCACGTGCAAAAAGGAAAGATGCTTAGAATGATGTCCTCTATCTACCACGAAGTTTCGGACCAAATGGACATGTATGTGAGGTGCACGTGATATGGGTCCAATTCACGTGCAAGTGTAATTGTCTTCCAAATGATGCAAGGAGGCTAGGGGTGAAGTTTGAAAGCATTTGGAGTTCATATGGAGTTGCACGTGAATTGGGAATTCACGTGCAAATTGGCGTGCAACCATATTTTTGCATGGTTCCCTTGGTTTTGACATTCTAAGGAACTTTCTCCAAAGGACCATGTTGAAATTCTGAATATTTTGGTGTGTATGGATGTGGAAAGGTGGTAACTTGTGTGATCAAAACTACGTCGTTTTGATCCTGGGATTCACTTAATCAAAACTACGTCGTTTTGATCCTGGGTTTACTTAATCAAAACTACGTCGTTTTGATGTGAATGGTGTCTATATAAGGAGGGCTTGAGTTTGAGTTAGGGTTCTTGTGTTCCTTTGCTTTGCATTTCTTTGCCAGAGAGAGAGAGAGCTAGAGAGAGAGAGGGAAGGGGAGTTCTTTGGTTCTCGCCGGAGCATCTTGCGTGGGGAGGACGGCGTTTGGCGCGGGAGCAAGGAAGATCCGCTTTAAGGTAGGGGTTCTGTTCTTCCCAAACCCTCCTGTCCTAGGGTCCTAGGGCGAGTCTCTGGGCGTATCTGTTTATATATATATATGTAAATTCATATAGGTGTGATCTCCTATATGAATGTTGGCCTTCATGGCATTTTGGTGTGGTTCGTGATCTATATGCTATATGTTTGATGAAAAGCCTGTGTGAATATAGTTATGTGTATCTGCTCGCCAAGTGTTTGAAATTATGCCTGTGAGGCCGTGCATGTTATGTGTTTGTGGAAATGCTGTGTGGTCGGGTTTGTGAGCTTGTGGATATATGCATGCTAAGTGTTCGAGGTTATTCTGTGTGACTAAGCATACTTAGTGTTTGATGTTATGCCTGTATGGCCATGTGTCTTGCGTGTTTGCTTGTACACCCGGTGGTCGTGGAAGCCCTGGGACGTTTTGTGGAACCCGGTGGCCGTGGAAGCCTGGGGCTGTTTTGTGGAACCCGGTGGTCGTGGAAGCCCGGGACATTTTTGTGGAAACCCGGTGGCTGTGGAAGCCCGGGACTGTTCTTGAAACCCGGTGGCCGTGGAAGCCTGGGAGTGTTTATGTACTAGCTCATGCATGATCGTGTTTCGTTGTTATAGCCTCGTAACTATACCTGGTGGGATAATTGTATCACGACACGGCACTTGTACACAAGGCATGTAGATGTTAGGTGCATGGGATGGGTTGGGGAGACATGATCCCTCTCGAGTCGTGGTTGCTCACCCCTCCTACCATGTTGTTTTCTTTTCAGGAACCTACAGGCGTTAGGTGGGACCCCAAGGTGGAAGACCTTATTTATTTAATTTGTTTATGTTATTTTTATTATGAGAATCGATGTAACCCCAGTGGGGAAAGGATTTTGTTGTAATAAACTGGACTGGATTGCTTTTAATGAATATTACTTTCTTGAATGTTGTGGATGTTTAAAATGTTAAATTCTTGTTTTGTATCCTACCCCTTTGCCCTCCGTGTGGGTAAAAGGGGAGTCACGTACCGGTTTCCTCGGGTTGGAAATCCGGGGCGTGACACTCAAGCTACTGAGTGCCCTCCAGACTTCACTCCGAAGCTAACCAACTTATATCCTGTTAGTACGTCTAAACCGTTGGATGGTTTCATTTCAGGTGGCACCATAGTGTATGACTGTGGAAGTGAGGCTGTTACTGCACTTCCCGAAGCAGTAGCACCCGAACTTAATGATGAAGGGGAGGTTGCTGCAGTTCAAGCCAAAACTATAGCACCCAAAAAGAAAGGAAAGGCTAAGGCTGACGCATCTAGGGCCAAGAGCGCGTCACCTAAACGCAATGGACTAGGCCATATGGAGCAGGGTAGAAAGTCCGTAAAATCTAAGAAACCTGTATCCCCTGTTTGTACTCCACATTATAGTGTTTGTTCCATTTGTAGGGAAATAGGTCATTATCACTATGAATGTTGGAGCTTATCAGATAACTGGCTTTGTAATCAAGTTCGTACAAATAAAGATCAGTTCAATAAAAAGGGTTCTTCGAGCAAAACAAAATCTAAATCTCAAAGGAGTGTCTCTCCAAAGAAAACCCCCAAGTAAAAGAAACAATTGAAACTAACAAATTAAAGTCAACTTGGAAAGCTAAAAGTCCTAGCAAAGTTAAATCCGGAACCGTTGACACTACCGATGTTCTTTCTTACCGCCCAAAACAAGTTTGGGCACCAAAAGTGTAAACTGTTGTCTTTCAGGAGCATCTTTGGAATGTATTGCCGGATCACTTGAAGTTAAAGATAAATCAAAGCAAGTGGATCCTCAATAGTGGATGCTCCGGACATATGACGGGTGATCAGACTTTGCTCGTTGAAGTTAATGACAAACGAGGTCCATCCGTTTCATACGGTGACAACAAGCAAAGGTAAGACGTCGGGTATGGCACTTTAACCAACGGTACGTGTATCTATCACTAGAATTGCACTAGTTGAAGGTTTGAAGCATAATTTGCTAAGTGTCGTAATTTATGTGACAAAGAATTCTTGTTTCCTACATGTCCAACACCTATATAGTAAGGGAAAACTTATCCGGAGATGTTAAGTTATCCGGATCAAGAGATAGGGACATATACTCAGTGGTCTTAAGAAACAATTCTTCTGACCCTGTATGCTTCCTTACTACAGCATCAGATGAAGATAGTTGGCTATGGCACAAGCGATGGGCACATTTAAACTTTAAGACCTTGTCTAAGTTAGCTTCACTTGATCTTGTCACTGGTCTACCTAAACACAAATACTACAGAGACACTCTCTGTCGAGAATGCCAACTTGGCAAACAGACCAAACATAGCTTTAAGAGCAAATCAGTTAATTCAATAACTGCTCCTCTACAACTTCTTCATACGGACCTCTGTGGTCCCATTTTTGTTCCTTCACTAGCTGTTGCAAGATATACCCTTGTGGTTATCGATGATTTCACCAGGTACACATGGGTGATATTCCTGGAATCTAAGGATCAAACCTTTGAGCATCTTGTAGATCTTTTCAACTGGATAAGCAATTCACAAGGATTGAGCATTAAATGCATCAGGAGTGATCATGGTACAGAATTTGATTTCTCAGATATGAGATCATATTGTTCTGAACAAGGCATTCAGCATGACTTCTCTGGCCCCTGAACTCCACAACAAAATGGGGTAGCTGAGCGTAAGAATCGCACTTTAGTCGAGGTCGGCAGATCTATGCTAGCACGGGCAAAGCTTCCTCTCAATCTATGGGCTGAAAGTTGTGTCCATCGCCGCTATGTTCGGGAACAGAACTCTAATAAATAAATCTACCATGAAAACACCCTATGAGATGTGGAGAGGACGAAAGCCTTCAATTTCACATTTCAGAGCTTTTGGGTGTACTTGCTATATATTGAACAACGGCAAAGAATCCCAGAATAAATTTGAACCAAAATCTGATGATAGGATTTTTGTCGGATACTCATTACATAGCAAAGCTTATCGGGTCTTCAATAGAAAACTTTTTAAAGTTGAAGAATCTATCCATGTGACCTTTGATGAAACTAATCTTGATTGGTCAAAAGTTGCTTCTTCAAGTTCTAACGTACAGGTTCAGGACAATAACATTGACTATTCAAAGTTTATGAATGTTACTGTTACACATACTGACCAACCACGTGGCACCAGCGAAGCACAAAGAAATGATATGGATGATGCTACGGATGAATCGGACTCGGGACTACCGTTAAACTCCGGACATACTCCTACGGATATTCAAAATTCGAAGTACCTTCAAGTCCGTCCGGACAGTTAACACCGAAAGCAACAGTGTTGATTCAACTGTACTGCTAACACGGAACCGTCTGGTCCGGAAGAAGCTCAACCAAGTAGATATACCCGAACCACCCAATCTGGTAGAGCTTCAAGTTATTCAAGATCAACCATCACATGCATAAAATTACAGGTGGACTCGAAACCATCCCTCAGATCAAGTGATTGGTGATCCTACTGTTGGTGTAAGAACAAGAGCAAGCACCTCCAACATTTGTCTTTACTCATGTTTTCTATCTTAAATAGAACCAAAGGTGGTAGATGAAGCTCTGCGAGATTCAAACTGGATAGAAGCCATACAAGAAGAGCTGAATCAATTTAAAAGAAATGATGTGTGGACTCTAGTACCAAGGCCTAAGTCTCAGCAAGTTATTGGAGTTAAATGGGTGTTCCGAAACAAGCTTGATACGGATGGAATAGTAATCCAGAACAAAGCCAGACTAGTAGCCAAAGGATATCGTCAAGAAGAAGGAATAGACTATGACGAGACCTTTGCTCCGGTAGCAAGACTTGAGGCAATCAGAATGTTTCTGGCGTATGCTTCATATGAAAACTTCGTAGTTTACCAAATGAACGTCAAAAGCATATTTCTGAATGGAGATCTTCAAGAGGAGGTGTACGTTGAACAACCTCCCAGTTTCATAGAACCCAAGGCTGGACATCTGGTCTACAAGCTACCGAAAACCTTGTATGGGTTGAAGCAAGCTCCAAGAGCCTGGTACGACACTAATCGTCGGAATTCCTACTTGCTCACAACTTTCAAAAAGGGAAGATAGACACCACTTTATTTCTACGAAAAGAGAAAGGACATACTCTGATCATACAGATATATGTGGATGATATCATTTTCAGATCAACAAATCCAAAGCTCTGCGAAGAGTTTGAAAAGTTGATGACTGGCAACTTTGAGATGAGCATGATGGGAGAACTATCCTACTTCCTTGGAATAGAAGTTAAATAATTGAAGGAAGGGATCTTCATTAATCAAGCTAAGTATACACGTGATCTTATTAAGAAGTTTGGTATGGAAGGTTCATCTCCCGTCAAGACTCCGATGCCAGTCAGTGCCAAGTTAGATCCCGATGTGTACGGAAACTCAGTAAATGTAACTGAATACCGAGGGATGATAGGATCCTTGCTGTATCTCACAGCAAGTCACCCGGACATTATGTTTGCAACTTGCATCTGTGCATGATATCAGGCGAATCCCAAGGAGTCACATATGCTTCATGTTAAACGGATATTAAGGTATCTCAAAGGAACGATGAATTTGGGACTCTGGTACCCAAAGGAGTCAAACTTCACCTTATCCGGATACTCTGATGCTAATTTTATTGGGTGTCGCATCGACAGGAAAAGCACAAGCGATACGTGTCAGTTTTTAGGTGATAGATTAATTTCATGGTTCAGTAAGAAGCAAAATTCCGTATCAACCTCTATTCTTGAGGCGGAATATATAGCTATCGGGAGTTGCGTTGCGCACGCCTACTCTGGATGCAAAGTCAACTTACCGACTATGGTTTCAACATGACATCTATTCCACTCTGCGACAACACTAGTGCAATTGCTATCAAGCAACAATCCTGTCATGCACCCAATGACGAAGCACATTGAGGTAAGGTATCACTTCATTCGCGACCATGTTCTCAAAAAGCACATATCACCGGAACATGTTGCTACCGAAGATCAACGCAGACATACTTACAAAGCCCCTACCTGATGCAAGGTTTTTTGAATTACTCTTTCGATTAGGTATGCTTGACTTTCCTGCTAGCTTCACTTAAATCACTCAACAAGATATCTTCTCTCGGAACTTGCATCGTGCTTCTATTGAAAGTAGAGAACACATACCGAACTTCATTTAATCATACTTATCGCCTCACGAGCCTATGCTCAGATATAATTATCTAACATCATATTGGGAGGATGCTTGCATTCCCCGATCGAAGTCGTTTAAGCTAACATAATTAAAATGTATGATTGACTTCTTTAGGATTTCATGATTCTAATATCCACTCATCACCACATGACGAATGCTGTTCCATATTGATTGATCTATTAACTTGTATGGTTGAAGAAATGAAATGGGTTAGCTCGGAATGCTTGGTGATGGTACTACACACTTGATCCGATTAGCTCCTGAAGTGTAGTTTCCTAATGGATAGGCAGTGATGTCTCAAGATCTAAATTCTTAACAGGTAATGTCATTGAGAGGATCGCATGATCTACGGGGGATAAAATGCTTCATTCCTTATCCAAGTAATACCCCCCCGTATATGTCTCATGACCTCTCTCCTGGCTGTTTATCTGAGGGGGAGTTTATCACAGAGAGGATCGCATGATCTAAAGGGGAGCAATCTTTGGAATAATCCCCTGATATGTCTTGGATGCTCCTTCCTCTAAATTATCACTTTCGGATCTATCTGGACATGCATTGTTGAATCAGATTTGTGGCATGCAAGGATGTTTTTCTTCCTTCAACCGTACATCTTAATTGGATAATCATTTGCTTGCTTTCGACATGTGTTCATTTCTACCATCTCACTCATGAATCCTAAGTTGGACAAATCATATAACTTTTAATCATCTTAGCTACATTGTTCAGCAGGACTGTTTCACTATGTTGACCAATATGAACTTGTGTGTTTATTATCTGACATATGTCTTGATTCAGTAACAATGATCACTCTTTTGTTTGCATGTGTCGTCTACATTCCCTTTTCAATGCACTAAGTTCTATTTCTCATTAGTTCGGATTTCAACGCGCACATGTGATTATATTCTCATATCCGTACTAATTCATTACTTGTTAAGCTTGTGTTCTTTTAGCTTATTTTTGTGAAGCTACGGGCCCAGATTTTCTTTGCACCTTTATCGATACATCTCGTCTATAGTCTCGGATTTGAAGTGTTATGGTACTTCTCTTCTCTTTGACTTCAAGACAGCAAAGGAATCTACTTCTCTCTTACCGCACTCTGTTTCTCCTGGACACGGTTTACTTTTCATCCGGATGATCTTCTCTCGGATATTATTTACTCCGGATGATTGTTGGTTCATTCCTCCGGACTCTTGGAACTCTCAAATCGCGATAAATCATGTCTTATTATAAATCACGTGCTTTTGAGGAGGAATAATGATGGTACATTAAATGCATGTCTCGAGATGCACACACTTACCAAAGAAGGCAAACAGCTGTTCTCACTCCCGGGCCATGTCGTCTCCACGTCATCTCTATATCCGGAGGCGCGCCCCTATCAAGACTAATGACATCAGCCTGTCACGCGGGTCACTGTTACACTTGCTTAATCCCTAGACCCATCGACAATCCCGGACTCGGTCCTATATATCCTGGACATTCCTGTGCAGTGCGAGTTTTACATTTTCCAAATCCCTAAACCCCTCGTCGCTCCTTCAATCCCCAAGCCTTCACCTCCTTCTCTCAATATTTCCCTCAATGGCAACCAAAACTTCTCTTTCCGGCGTTAACCCCGGCCATCGGGTTGATTGGCATGCTATCTCCGATCCTCCAGCTTGGTTTCTGGAACTTCACCCACTTCTAGAAGCCTCTCACATCCTAAACCTCGTATCCAATCCTGTTGACCTTCTCATTAAAGGCATCTATGAGTTCTATCAACGGATCCGCTGCACCACCGACTCTATTATCTCTTACGTTCGCGGTGAATCTATCTTGATCACCCCTGCTGTTCTCCGTGCCACCCTCAACCTACCTCCCGGTGATCCTCAGCGCCCGGATGCTGAGACCATGGCTACCTCCATGGGTTGCTCCTACAAAAGGAAGGAGTACAAGATGAAGTCTTTCCAAGGTCGCTACCGTTGTCTGGCGACCATCCTGAGTCGATGCTCTGGCTCGTACCACCGCTCCTGGACTCCGTCCCGTACGACCTTCTCTTGGCTATGTACGGCGTCCTTAAGCGTCTCCTGATGGACGGGGGACCTTCTTGTTCGATTCCCGAAGAGCGGTCCAAAGAATCACTCTTTTGGGCGGATACTTAACACTGTCTTCAGGCATCTCCATCCGGACCATTTTGCCCACTATGATGTCGTTCCCTTCCCTCAGGCCTATTATCTTCGCTATCTTACGCCTGATGGGAACATGACAGCTTGCCGTCCCTCGGCAGCTCGGTTGGTGACCCCTCCGACAGCCGTGCCCCCGAAGTCAGCTCCGCTCACCGGTCCTCCAAGATTCGGTCCGTTCTTTGCTCCTTCCATCTCTCGAGCCTTGCAAGCACAGCGTCCGTGCCGATCCTTCGAGGTTGCGGGACCATCTCAGCCTAGTTTACCCAAGGTTGTTTCCCCCGCACCATCTGCTCGCGGATGTCCCCACTCCCTCTACTTCCAGTTGTTGCTGCCGCGTTGACCTGCCGTTGCCAGCACGCCGTTGCGATGTCCCGAGTCTCTTCCGAAGCTCCCTTGCCTCCTCTACCTCAACCCCAAGACTACCTAGACCATCTCTCCGCCGACACCCTGACGGGCCTCCTGCTCCGCTTTGGCCTCACCCGCACGCCTCCATCCCCGATGATGACCTCAAGGTGTTCTACGCCAAACACACCCGCACCCCAGAGGATATGATTGTCTGGAATCTGGATCATGGCTTTCTTATGCCTACCCACATTCTGGAGGTTCCCTTCGCTGTCTCCTCCGGACCAGCGCATGACGCACGAGTTTACTCTCCTGCTAAGGCTCGGTCCGCCTCTCCTGCGGATGCCATCCCCGTTGTTGACCTGTCTGGTCATAGTGGCTCTGCTGCTCCGGATGCCCCCTCTGCTGCTGCTGCTGCCGACCACTCCCCTCCTGCAGACTCCTCTACCCAGTGCACGCCTGCACCTATTCCTGTCGGGGAGTCCTCCAAAGCTCCGGAGTTGGCGCTTAGCTATGTCTCTTTTGGGACGGTTCACTCCGATGTTGTGCTATCTGCTCAGCTAGACCGTCACGCCCAAGCACAAACCCCCAAATTTCTGCCATAGTCGCTAAAGTTGATGCCCTTGGTGCCCAACTCCTCTCCGCCTTAACCGACTTCTCCACCTCCATCGAGCAAAAGATAGCCCTTGTCGCCTCGTCCGTCCATTCCCTGTCCACCTCATTTGCGGACTTGGCTCACACGATGGCTCGTCCTCCTCCCGTCCCTCGTCGATCTGCCCAACCGGGGGAGAAAGTGTCATCTGATCCTCCTGCACCTTCCTCCTCTCGTGCTGACAAAAAGCGGTCTGCATCCTCACTGCTTTTGGGAGTTACCATCCCCAAACGCAGTCGCTTCTCTCAGCCCAGCTCCTCTAGTGCAGCTCCTCCTTCAACCACTCCATCTACAGCGGCTGACACCTTCCTCCCATCGTACGTGGATCTTGATCCCCTTGATGAAGATGGAAGTATCTTTAATGCTATAACCAGGTATGCCGCATCAAATTCTGAGAGAAGATGTCTATCTGAGTTGTACCCCTTCTCTCCCCAAGACATAAGCACTATTCGCTCTGAGACAGTCTGCTCACTACAAAAGACAGACAACATCTCTCGTGCAATTAAGATGGAGATGAGGCTATTTTCGTCCCTATACAAGGACAGGCACATATTTGACATCTTGCCGTGTTGGAATGAAGGGTATCTTCCGGACTTAGCCGATATTCAGACCTACATCAACAAAGGCTCGAGGATAGCACTCCCTGGAAGAATCTTCAATCGGTCCTCATTCTATACCGGGTCATGATGCCGCACTTCATGCTGGTCGTCTTTATGATTCCGTCGAAGCAGCTGATCCTAATTGATTCCCATCAAGTTGTGGAGCAAAACATTAGAAGGGATCAATTTGAGCCACTGCATGTTCATTTGAAGGAAGCCGTAAAACGATCAGGACTTTATGAAAAAAGAGGCCTGACTCCATTGGGTCCATCCGATAAGTCAAGGCGACGGTTCGAGGCAAGAAGTTAGTGCCACAACGCCTGATGGAGATAGGCTGCGGAGCCTTCATCTTTCTTCATCAAATCCATTGCGAAGGTTGATAAAAACTGGAACCACATTCAAGCCTACAAAATGGAGCAGACAATGGAGCTCGGAGAGAAGTTTGCAACGATGATCTTCTAGTATAGTAAGCCTTATGTACCATAATGAAGATTTTGTATAAAGGCTATATTGTCCGTGTCTTGATCAATGAAAATGGAGTGTTTTCTTTTCTATATGTTATCCTCTTGCATTGCTTACCGGATCAGATTACAAAGGGGTTGGGCATATCCATAATTGGGGGGAGATTATTGGATCAAGCCCAGAATTTGGATAATCTTTGGTAAAGCCCTATGTAATTTGATTTGACACCTTTGTTGTTTTATCTTTAGTCATTGTAGAAGATATAACTTTCGTGCGGATCTACACTCGTGTGAGCAAAGCTAAGGACTGGATATCTAATCCTAATCCGGGTAAGAATGAGTGTCGACAAACACTTGGTAAATAACCAAGTCTTTACCTTATACGGAATAAGTTTCATTCATGCGGAGTAAGAACCCAAAAGCTATGGACTAAGAAATCTGCACCTAATACTTCAAACGGACTAAGTCTAAAAGATGCGAAGTAAAAATCTTGGTCTACAAAGTCGCACGGAATGAGAGGTTCAACGTAGAGTTAAAAAGATAAGTCTTCCTCTCAACCAGGACTAAAATACAGAAGACACGGAGTAAGGAATCCGAGTCTTCCATACATACGAAGTAAGGAAGTACTTCTGCGGAGTAAGGAAATTAGATGCGGAGTAAGGAAACTAGATGCGGAGTAAGGAATTCGAACTACTCACACATGCGGAGTAATGATGTGCTGATACGGTGTAAGCCATCCGTTCCTTTAACTCATGCAGAGTAAGGAAACTAGTTCCGGAGTAAGGAAGCGTAGATGTAGAGTAAACACTCCGACCTTCTCTTTCATACGGAGTAATGAAGCGCTTACTCGGAACAAGGATTCCAGCACCAAATTGATATGGAGTAAGCAATCAGTATTACGGAGTAGGGATCCGAGCTTAATTTTAAGCATGGAGTAAGGAACCTTACACCGGATTCAAGAAGACACTACTTCATCCTTTCTCTTCGTTGTCAAAGTCATCAGCTCACTATTTCCCGATATAAGACAAACTTGTTGAGAACCTAAAGCATCTTACACGTGGATCATCAAGATATGTGGACACAACTTTGAATATACTTGGGAACTTACAAAGACTCTCATACGTTGCAAACCCAAGATCTTGAAGACCACATCCGGACAATTAATCAATGAGAGATTTCCAAGAGACAGTAAATGGGCACAATATCCGGAACAACAAGTTCTGAGGTTGTCTCTTGAGGATGTCACTATAAATAACAACACTTGTATTTTTTTTAGGTGTGGATTTTTGGAGAAAAATAAAAGAGTGTGAGCTAGAGAGTGCTATTGTAATCGGATGAACTTCTTGCTTATTTTGTTGTAATTATCATCAAATAATAAAGCAAAATACTTTTACTATCCTGGTTATCTTCCACATTGATTTTACATCTTTTAACCAGGATTGTCTGGTACTTAGAGAGAAAAGAGTTTTGATATTAGCTCTATTCACCCCCCTCTAGGCTACTAGGGACCAACACTTGTGTTTGCCTTGGGGAATGGTCAATGGCCATCTTAGTGGGACCCCTATCTTTGTATCCGCCATCTTGGTCAACATTTCCATCATGGCCTTCATTTGATTTTGCGGTTCTTGTTGGCCTTGCTCCGGACTAGCAAACTTGTTTTCTGTTTGTTCTACCATTGAAGTGGATAGTTGTTGCTATTGGGATCCGAGGTTGTATCGGTGCGCAATCTTGACTATGGCGAAGTGGATTGCGTAAGCTCCCTTTTTTTATTGTTTATTTTTTGTTTTTCTCTTATATTTTGCTTGTTTTTGACATGCATGTATGCATGAACATGTGAATGAGTAAGCATACATGCATGGATCTACATGCCTACGCGATGCAATACATGAGGGCAAATTCTTATGGAGTTGTGAATGTATGAATGAGGGTGCACCTCTCAGTCTTGTTGGACCCTAATTTGACCGGGTTGGACATATTTTATCAAATTCAATTTTCTTCGATGCCGCCTCGTTTGTTGAGATTTTGCAGAACGATGGAGTTGTGATCGCTGAGCCGTAAGTGCCCAATTTCAAGAAATCATGCGAAAGGCCCTCACTTGCCAAAGAGCCGGTCTTGGACGAGAGAAAATCAAATTCGAGGATCAACGCCATCAACCGCGCTAAATTCTGAGGTCAAACGAAGAAAATACGGCTAAAACAGCATTCGGACCCCAGCAACGGTCAAAACGGTAATTGACCTTCTACACGGCACCCCGGACCAAGTCATGAACCTCGTAATCTCATTCTACTCGTTGTTCTGAGAATTTTGACATATATATTGTATATATTTGCTCCCAGGGCCTTTTCCATTAAAAATCAAAATAAATACATTTTTCGGTAACAAATAATCTCAGTACAAGCGTTCCGTAAAAACGAGATCGTTTTCAAATAAAATTGGCACGGGGTTGCTCGTCCTGACGCCCCAAATCCAAAAACAATTTTTCCGAGATGTTTTGAAGTCCGGGTCGTCCTACCAATCCCAAAAACCGAAGAACATCAGTTAAAAACCCAAAAAAACAATAATTTTTCTGCTTTTATTTTCTTTTCCCGCCCACCCAAGCCAGATGTCATCGTGTCATGGGCTTACCAATAAAACAAAAAAAACAAATAACAAAAAAAGAAACAAAAAAATAATAATAAAAACAAAATAAAAACGAAAACAAAAAACGAGGCGGTCAACTATCCTCGTTTTCTCCCTCTCCCTCTCGTCTCTTTCACATTTCTTCTTCCCAGACGCAGAGATGCAGGCGCAGTGATGCAGATGCAGGCATACGGACCTCCCACAGTGGTATGGCTTTCTTCCTCTTTTCCCTTCCCATATTTCCCCTTTTTTGCCAAAACAAGCTTTCCTCTACACGTTCGGGCTGCGCCTCCCCACGCCCCATCGCGCGCCTCCCCATGCCCTATCGGCCGCAGTCCAAACCACCCATCCAAGCCACGCCCAAGCAACCCTAAACCCTATACCTTTCCTCTATTGAAGGATCCCTCAACCGATTGACCACATGGGCTCTTCCTCTCCAACGGAAAATCCTATAAAAAAAAAACCTCACCTTTTCTCTTCCTCTCTTCCTCCACCGAACCCAAAATCGCCACCCCACTAGACCGGAATTCATTCAACCGGTCATGGTGGAGTGTAGCCCATCCGGTATATCTCCCACCTCTATTGTCACAAAAACCACTCTCTCCTGGTCGATTTCTCTTCGTGATTGCAAAGGATCGTCCACCTTCATCCAGGCTAAAGGACAAACGGTGTCCTTAAGGGAGTCCAAGCGTCCTGGAGGAGGTGAGCGAGAGAAACAAGGAGCGAAATCTTGGCGCGCCACCGTGGTCGGCCGAGCTCAAGGAAGCAAGCAACCATCTCACGAGCGAAAGAAGGCCACTACGTCACCGAAAGGAAATCATTCCCGAGTGGTGGGTTCTTCTTCCTGCCCCCTTTTTTTGTGGTGATTTTACTCATAGAATTGATATGT
Organism: Taxillus chinensis; assembly: GCA_023512835.1. Lineage (NCBI taxonomy): Eukaryota > Viridiplantae > Streptophyta > Magnoliopsida > Santalales > Loranthaceae > Taxillus > Taxillus chinensis. Next base: position 48,142,496 of record CM042085.1, read on the forward strand.
TTCTTCATGTGGTATTTGATTGACCGTGTTGCGTCTTATCTGAGTGCATGTTATGTTAATCGTTTGGTCTGAATAATATCTTGTTATTATTGGCGTACATATCTTTGTCGATTCTTTGTTTCTTTTCGGTCAATCGTACTGCATTTTTGTGATTGGTTAAAGCAAAAGCAACAAACAAGATGGTGTGAGTTGTTTCATTTCCTTTTAATTTAGTGAATGTAATGGTGCGTCCTCTGGATTAGTTCTCTAAACTCCAATCTGATTTTCAAAGGAGGGTGTGCCTTGGTTTGGATGTTATCTTCAATTTGGGACCTATTTGTTTTTGTTTAAAAACCAGAAAAATATATGAATGCTTTTTAATCTAGTTTTCAAAATGCGTGAGTGCACTGGTATGTCTATGGTCTAGTGCTCTAATCTCCAATCTGATTTGCAAAAGCGTAGGAATGCCGCGTTGTGACATTATTTTTTGCTTGGACGTCATTTGATTGTTTGAATCTGAGTTTTATTGATTTTCATGATCATTATGAAATTTACATGTTTTTGTTCTGTTGTTTTCCCATCGTGCTTCCACTTTTCTTTTTTCTTTTTTTTCCTTTTGTTTGTGTTATGCTTTGTGTCCAACGTGGGCCGAGGCCTTAGGCAAGTGTGCAGCCATTGAGACTTTTGTATATGGGGATTCATGACGCAACGCTGTTGTAGCTGTAAATCTAATGCTTAGTGAAAAAAAAAAAGAGAGAGAGAAGAAAACAAGAAAAGAGAAAAAGATGTCAGGCAGGTTGTTTCCCATTCGTACAGTTTGTCTTCTGTTTTGTTTTGGCGTGGTGGGTTTTGTTCAGTTCACTGTGTTCACACGATTTGTTGTCGGTTACTAGCTTGTCTGATTGCTGAATTTTTTTTTATTATGGCTGTTGTGCGTTGCTTTGGATTAATAGGGGTGCTGTGTGTTTTGTTATTTATCCCTAATTGCTGCGTTTTCATTTATCCTTGATTGCTGCGTTATTTATCCCCTTTGTGTTTTGTTTTCACCCTTCTATTTTTCGCTTTGGTTTATGTCCGTCTGGTGAGCGGGTTGAACAAACTTCTGACGTGAATGCCATTTTCCCTGCATGGACCGTGTTGTTTCCAATTTGGCTAACTCGGATATTGTAAAGTTGAGGTGTTTGGGTCTCATCTATATTATTTCATTTCATATTGGGCTGTAAGATAATTTGTTAGATTTGGGCACTAGGAGAAGTGTTAGATTTTGGGCTGGTTTTACAATTATGGACTTTGGTCCAATCATATGTAAAGTTGTAAACCAAACACATAGTAAAAAAAAAACAAAAAAGGAGAGAAAAAAGTGAGTTTGAATATCACGCTATCACACACATCACCTATTTGTTTTCAAGTACTTTGTTTAGTATTTTTTAAAATTTAAAAAAAAACAACTTCTAGATAAAAAAACAAAAAACAAAAACAAAACAAAACACTTGTGAGTTGTGAAATATTTTCAAGAGAAAAAATATGTTCTCAAAGCAACAAAAAAAGAAAAGAAAAGAAAAGGTGTTTTCTCATAAAAATAAACAAATAAGTAAATAAAAAATTCAAATATTTATGCTTTTAAACTTGATGTTTTCAATACGAATTTAAGTCTTAGATTTTTTAGCATACTTTTACATTAGCGTGCAACTTAGAAATTAATTATTTTCTTAACTTTCTTTAAATAACTTAGATGCTAACTAAACTATAGGATTAATTAGATACTCTATTCAACTTCAAATAAATAGTTTAGAAACAGAAATAGGAAAAATTAAATTGCTAGGACAAATTGGATTGAATTCTAACTTTAACAAATGACTTAGAAAAATAAAAAAGATAGACTTTTAGGACGAATGTAAATTTTACCTCACCTTTAAACCAGTCACATTTTAAGTAAACAATTAAAATAAGTTAAAAATCTCTAAACTCCTAAGATAGGTACCGAAAGGGCGTTGTGGGGGTGTTAGCCCTTCCCCATATGTAACCAACTCCCGTGTAACGCCCCCAAATTTGAACCTCCAAACCGGGTGCATTAGCGGAAATTAAATATACAAATTTTATATCAATTTCAAACTATTACATATTTAATCAAACAAACCATTGATTATTACAAATTTCAATCCAAGATCTTTAAGGTTTAGGGGTTTAGAGACTAAGTATCTATAACCCATTATTACATAACAAAGCACACGAGCAAACAACTTAATAAATCTTTAAAATTTCACACAACTTTATTTCCAAGCACTTCTCAACTCTTTATCCTAGTTTCTCCATCCCTTAATTACGGGGTTGGAAAAGAAATCATAAAAAAAAGGGTGAGCTCAAATAGCCTGATAAGGGTAAACATAAGTGGGTAAGGAAAATCATGAAGATATCGAACATAGGAAATACCATATAATATTTGCACATCATACATGATCAACATTTCACAAGGAAATCATAACATTGAAGATTATGTTTAGACATCGTATCATAACATCATGACCTAGGTTAACCACCCGAGATACCGTATCATAACATAACATATTATCAAGTTGGATTGACACTCTCCGGTGATGTTCTTTACCCAATGCATTGGAGGTCTTTCTGGAACCACCCATCATAAACTTACTTTGTCCAAACATAAGAGGTTATAACAACTTTAACATACATAACATGAGGCATCACATAAAATTTCAATAAAACATTCAAAGTTAACAAGGATAACCACGAATATAAAAATGGTTATCTACCCCAATCAATAGCATAGATTACCAAGAGAGAGATTAAAAAGAAACTAATGTTTTCAACAATAAATTGAAAATAGAAGAATAAGAAACATAAAACTCTTACAATAATAATTCCAAATAAAACAAGTTAAAGAGGAAGAGAAAAGAGAGAAAAGGAAAAGAAAAACCCTTACAATAATAATGAAATATAGACTATAATGAAAAAGAAAAAGGGGATGAGAAAAACCCTTACAATCGCTTGTCGTTCTCCGCGTTCTAAGCCTTAAAAATATCAAAACACTAAATTAGCATTAATGCTTGAAAAGTTCAATATCACACATATCTCCTTTTATATATATATATATATATATATATCATACTTTAACTTATATTTTTTAATAGGCATACCGTGCTTGTGGGGTTGAATATTAATTTGGGTTCCCACTTCTATTGCTGTTCCATATCCTATTTCGATCCCATGCATCATAAGCCTTGAGTTGTGCACTAACTAGGTTATATGCCTTGAGAGTTTTTGAATAAGATTTACTTCTTGTATTGGGTGAACGGAAAAGACGTTCGATAAGCTTATTTTTCCTACGTGTCTTCCACCTTAACCATGAGGGGATATTAGACACGGGTCTAAAGGGACGATCAAGAGGAGATAAGGATGGGGATAGTTTGTGAGGTTGAAGCATTAACAATTAGGGTTGCGAGAAGAAGAAGGGCGATTGTCGGGGGAATTCATTTTGGAAGTCGTTCCTTACGATCTTCCGCTATCTAGAACCTTAAAAATAAAAATAAAAAACATAAGTTAATATTCTCATCTTTTCACTTGAATTATAGAATGAAAATATATGCTATGATAAAATACTATAATTTAAAATCATTACACATGTATATATAAATATATATGAGGTGGCAAGGCCAACCATGTATGTATATATACGAGGTGGTACAACCAATCATATAAATAACATATGTAAGGTGGTAAAACCAACCATGAATATAGTATATATGAGGTGGTAAAACCAACCATATAGATCTACATAATAAATAAGAAGTAACTTCAAAATTTCAAAATCTTAAGTATTACCTTTCGTAGAACTTCGACGCTTGGTAAGTACCAAAAGCAAAAGAGGATTTGAGTAGAGTATTTGGGGTGTTAAGAGGGATTAAGGGAGTGTTTTGAGAGGGAATTTCGTGGTGTGGCTTGAGGGATTTGTGCATTAAGAGGAGAGGCAAGACACTCCTTATATAGGCAAGGATGGTAGGTGTAATAGTATGAAAAATAGTGTACAAATTTGACTTTGGCATTAAATTAAATTATTTAAAATATATATAATACTTTATTTTCTTGATATTATCTCTTATTAAAAATGTGGTTATCTCCTCCTATCATTAAAAAAATGTTTTAAGACTTTTAAACCTAGAAGGTTCCTTTGGCATCAAAAGTCCACATTGGTGTACTCCCTACTAATGCAACTATAACGTTTTTAATTTTGTAGTTTTTGACAAATGGCCAATTGTATTGCATTGCTAACTCAAATATATACAAATGGGTATTAATTTTATAATTTGTAAATATGTATAACAAAAGTTATTGAATTTTAAAGTCATACTAAAATGCTTACCCGTTCATACTGAACCTATGTGTAGTATTTTAAATTCTGGAATTGATTGGCTTCATATTAAATTCTGAAATTTCTACAAGTTTTAGCTAAGTAATAAATGAACAAATGGGATTTGATTTCATGTGAATTGGATCTATATAATTCAAGTTATGGATTTTTGAATGGGACCTCCAGAATCTGCCTCATTCAAATTTTTGGGCCTTACCTATGTTTTATACTTTTGGTAAAGTTAAGGCTTGTAATACTTACTTACCCATAGTAATTTGGCTTAAGAAACTAAATGACATAATATATAGAATCTAAACTTTTTATGACATATAAGAAATTATTTTATTTTTTTATAACGTATTTAATATTTACGCGGATAAAATAATATAATTGCATAATCAATAAACAATAAAGTAAGATAACATTATAGCATAAAATATTATAATCCTAAACATAAACATTAATATCATATTCTATGGCCTTCGTAAAATTTCTTGAATTATATTAGCGTATGTGCGTAGGACGTGTTGTGCTTCGGTAGAGAGAGCCGCACAACCCTTCGACTAACATTGTCGTGGTTGTCGCACGAATAACCTCAAACTTCTCCCTGTGTCTCGTCGCATTATATTGCAGCCATTGGACATGAGCATTTAGCTCATTTATAGCAAAGCATAGCTTTCAAGTCGTATTGCTCGCCGATCTTCATCGCGTACACTATTCTCGGATGGCGTGCTTGAGAACTTGATGCCATAACTCTTATTATTATTCTTCTTACTTCTATACTCTCTTATAAATAAAATCTCATGCTCATACCTATTTATGGAAGTCCAAACGGATACTATTCATAACGGACGGATACTATTTATAACGGCTACTTATCACATGCTATTTGAATGACTATATTGGATGCTTATTTTTATCGTGATAATATCTAAAATATCCTTTCTAACTATTGTTAACAATAACATTATTATTATTTTATTATTATTACTCTTTAAGTAAGAACTTAAATAGCTAAAAATTTTGCGGGTCTTACATCCCGAGCCCATCCCCAAGCGGCATAGATAATTTCCTTTTAGGTGACCAACCGCACCCCAAAAATGGTTGGTGGCGACTCCGTATTTTTCACCATTCGGATGAAGGTTGGGGGAACCGCACCCCAAAAGCGGTTTCCCCCCGGACGAAATCCGGTGATGACAGCTGGCGACTCTGCTGGGGACTAGTTAGAGAGTTAGGCCTAGGATTAGGATTAGGAGGTTTTTTCTTTGTTTTAAATTGCTTTATTCTTTCATTCTTTATTTAATCGATTTATTTATCGCACTTAATCGCCGTTGCATGCTAGTCTTGATTTACGCGCTTTAATGCCATGATAGTCGTGTTTTATCGCTTTCCATAATTGTTGCATTCATGCATAAACTCTATACCCGAGTTTTTAACACAGTTTAGGTTAGCAAGGTTTATTAGGGTGCCCCGAGCGCTGATCATTATCCGCGAAGGGACCCCGGACTCCTCACTCAGGCTTGAGGTCCTTTTAAGGCACGTCCTTTTAAGGCCCCCCTCCGGTAAATCCCATAGTGTACGGAGCCCTCTAGAGAGGAAGCTTGGGGACCAACGAATAAGATAGGGTGAGAAATCATGGCCCATTAGGGGCACACCGACCCACATGTTGTATGATTAAGCATGTCATGCTAACCTTGGTGTTGCGGGGTAGTTGCATTAAGACATCCCTTGTTTATTTAAAATGTCAATATTTGTTTATTTGTCTAATCTGTATATATTTCTTTTTGCTCTCCTAACGTTTCCATATTGCATATCACGTCATTCATATAGGGTGCATGGCAACATTTAGTCATCTCTTAGAGGGTGTATGGGAGAAGGAGGCTGCTACTGAGGTGGCTCAAGCATCCGATGAAATTCAACGCCGTCTAGGAGACTTCCCACCGGGAGAGTTGCACAAAGCAGATCAGGTTATAGTAGAATTTTCACAAGACTTTACTAGTGAGCTACGGGCCATATGGCGTCAATGGCCGGATGAAAGAAAGATTGCTTATGCCCGGCAGTTCGGGGATCCACTGCTTTTAACCGACTTACCAGCTGATAGAGATATGCTCCAAGCTGCACTTCACTTTTGGGAGCCAAGGCGCAGATGTTTCGACTTTAACGGCCTTGACCTTGTTCCTACTCTGTAGGAATACAGAAGACTGCTTGACATACCGGAAGATCACAGAAGGAAAGTATACTTGCCGGAACCTAGGAAAGCTGGACGATGAGCTTTTACTGAAATGATGGAAATCCCTATTTGGGATGCCCCTTTCCTGGTAAACCGCGAGGGCCGAGAGCAGCTGTCATGGAAAACCATTCAGGAGATTATGATAGCTGCTACAGAAACAGGATTTCACCGGCTTTTGACCCTAGCCATCTACGGGTTAGTCATTTTTCCATGCACCTCAGCGTATGTAGACGCGACAATCATTGACCTAGTACGGCAAGTGGTGCAAGGTTGTGATCCCACCCCGGCTATCTTAGCAGAAACTATCCGTTCCCTTTCGGATCTGAGAACCCGTGGCTCGGGACGATTCACCGGCTGTTTACCACTCTTCTGCACTTGGCTGAAGGGACATCTCCCCTGTGCTGTCCCCAACTTCACACCGGTATACCAGTTGCCTTATACCACACTATTAGACATCCTACTCAGTAAGTGGATTCTGCCTAAAGGAGTTGAAGACTGAAAGAAGAAGTTGCAGGACTCAAAGGAAGAAGATATCGTTTGGATTGCTCCCTGGATGCCGAGATGTTTTATGACATACAGTTGTGGTGAGTACAACCGGGTTCCCCTGTTGGGCCCTTGGGGAGCTATCGCTTATGCACCGCGCGAGAATGGGACACAGTGGGAGACAGTCAGGTTGTTCCGGTATTGTATGGGATGGAGGACTGCGACTTCACCTATGGGCGAGCTATGCTAGAGGAGAAAGGGGTGAAGATGCATCAAGCATGGTCCACACCTCGCAAGATTCAGCCCTAACAACTCAAAATCCGGTATTTTCCTAGCTTATATCCCTTGGAGAGCATAGCACAAGCCACAATAAAGTTTGATCATGAGGACAATCTTGCAAGAGAACCAGGAGTTGAGGCAGCAAGTCCACAGACTGGAAGCTGCTTTGGAGAGAGCTACTCAAAGGGCGCAGTTGAAAGACAAGCGATTGAAAACGTCTTTGCAGCGAGAGGGAAGATCTTTGGAGAAAGACCACCGCAGAGGAGGAGGCACCGCACATGAAGACCATATCACCATCTTTGAGATGACTGAATAATTGCCTTAGAACCATGTAGTTTTTGTTATCGTAATTGTTAGAAGGTTACACGGCATCCATGCATGTAATCTTTTTCTTTTATTCAATAACATTGAGTTTACTTAAACCCCTTTTGCATCCATTCATGCATCTCATGCATTCATATAAAAAGTGAAAACAAAACTAAAAAATGCTCACCTTTCGTGTTCCTTTCAGCAAAATATTGCTTCCAGAATCGGGCACACTTACAACCTTCGGTCCAGACACAAGCACACATCCCATTCGATGGCTGACGAGAATGAAAACAGACTGATGGGGCTAGAGCAGAGCCACCAAGGCATGAGCGATACCCTTCAGAACCTGCAAGAACAGATGAACCGTATGGCATAAATGATGACCAGATTAGTCGAAGGAACTCCAAAGGAAGTCAATCAACAACCAAGACTAGAAACAACACAGCCCGTGCCACCTCCGCAGCCTGTGACAAATAACACTTTTCCCGAGCAACTGGGCCCTCCCAATCCAGGCCAGTATACTTCACCAATAATAGGAGCCGCTATAGAGGCGGTAGGATCCCTAACATACAAGGGGGAAGGTGAGTCCCTCGCACTAAGGAGGATTGAAGAACGATTGAAGGCGGTTGAAGGCGCCGAGATGTATGGTATGATCAGCCCTGATGAATTGTGCCTTGTCCCTGGAGTGGTTTTACCTCATAAATTCAAAATGCCCGAATTCGAGAGGTTTAACGACACACGCTGTCCAAGAACCCATCTGGTAATGTATTGTCAAAAAATGGCAGCATACACTGGCGATGATAGACTTCTTATGCACTGCTTCCAAGAGAGTCTAACAGGGGCACCCTTGCGTTGGTATTTCTAGCTGGATGGAGGCCGTATCAGAACATGGAAGGACCTGGCTACCGCATTCCTGGCACAGTATAAACATGTTACTGAACTAGCCCTAGACCGTCTAACGCTGCAATCTTTGGAGAAAGGTCCTAATGAAAATTTCAAGGACTACGCAAGAAGGTGGAGGGAAACTGCAGTGGAAGTGCAACCTCCGTTAACGGAAAGGGAGCTCACTACACTGTTCATTAACACATTGAAGGGTGTCTATTACGAAAAGCCGATTGGTCATGTTTCTAGTACTTTCGCTGATCCTGGTCGCCTGGTGAACTCATTGAGAGTGGAGTTAAAGGCGGAAAACTAAAAGGTGAAGTGATCGAGGCACCAAAGAGGTCACCAGTGCCTCCAAAAAAAAGAAAGAAGGGGAAACAAACTTCGTGTATCAATCTGGTCCGATGATGCAACCTAACCCTTCCCAAATGCCTGTTTATTTGAGCACCCCAAGAATCGCATATGCCGCACCTACACCTATCCCGCAGTTCCAACCCTTCCAATTCCAAGGAAGACCCCAATACACTTACCCAGCTCCACAATTTTCTCAAGCACCCGCTCCAAGACCAGCCCAAGCACCCGTCGAAGCACATCCACCGACCCGAGACCAAATCAAGCTCCCAAGAAGCACCAGGAGTTTGACCCAATCCCATGACTTATGCTGAACCGTACCCAAGGCTCCTCGAGGCAAGATTGGTAGTCCCTTCCCCTATGAGAGAACTGAAACCACCGTATCCAAATTGGTACAAACCAGACCTTCGTTGCGTATATCATGCTGGTGCCGTAGGACATAATGTTGAGGGTTGCATCGCATTTAAAAGGAAAGTCCAAGCGTTAAAAGATGCTCACTGGTTGGATTTCGCGACACTATCCAATTCCCCGAGTGTCAACAACAACCCATTGCCAGAACACTCTAATAATGTTACCGCCATCACCTCGAAAGCTAGGATTGCGAAGATCTCCCAAGTACGAATGCAAAGGGACCAGTTGTTTCAGTTTTTACTCAAATACGGATATTTGTTGACCAAATCAACTATTGACGGTGAAGAAGGGACCGACCAACAGAAAAGGTGTATGTTCCATGAGATGGCTCCAGGACACGACATTAACAGTTGTATGGAGTTTGAAAGTGTTGTTCAAAAATTGACGGACTACAGAAGGATTGAATTTTCAAAACAGTGTATTGACGCATCCATCCAGATGGTCCAAAGAGATGATGCAGACATTTTCACAGACCTGCCCAAGCCCCTCAGGATTTACACTACAACTCCAGAAATACCCCTGTTACCCCATGGGATCCAGCCTCTTACAATCCATATACCCCCTCAACCTTCCTATAAAAGTGAGAAAGCTATTCCTTGGAGGTACGGTTGTGAAGCAGTAGTGCAAGGGAACCCCCAAACAAAGAAGACAACTCGGAGTGGATGTCCTTACGCACCCGAAGTGCTCGAACAATCGAAGAAGGGAAAAGCTACAACGAACGAGGAAATTCAAATTACTGAGGAAGACGTTCTTTGAGTTTCGAAGTTGATTAAGCATAGTGAATATAATATCGTGGAACAGCTAAGCAAACAGCCCGCTCGGATCTCACTACTCTCCTTGCTAAAAGATTCTACTCCACACCGAGAAGCATTAATGAAGGTCCTTAGCAAGGCTTACGTCCCACCAACTATTTCGGTAGAGAACATGGACACACTTGCTGGAAACCTTGTAGTGGACAACTTTATATCGTTTAGCGAGGATGAACTGCCGCAAGAGGGCAAGGGTCACATCAAAGCTTTGCACATTTCTGTCAAGTGCAAAGAACACACCATCTCCCGGGTACTGATCGATAATGGGTCCGCTGTCAACATTATGCCTTTACAAATATTACAACAGCTGCCCATAGATTCTTTGTACATGCGATCGAGTAACATGGTAGTTCGAGCATTTGACGGTGGGAAAAAGAGAAGTAACAGGAACGCTGGATATTCCATTGCTGATTGGGCCTACGGTATTTTCGGTTGAATTTCGGATCTTGGATATTGCGCCATACTACGCCTACTTGTTGGGAAGGCCATGGATTCACACGCAGGAGCAGATTCCTTCTACTCTGCACCAGAAATTGAAGTTCGTGGTTGACGATCACCTCATTTGTGTATCTGGGGAGACAGACCTGTTGGTAACCAAGCCCTCATCCATGCCTTGTATCGACAGTGGAGAGGACGTACCTGAATGTTCTTTCCGAGCCTTTGAAGTAGTCAATGTCACCTATGTGACATGGCCCAGTTTATATCAAAGGATAGGAGCTCAACTGTCCAAAGCTACCAAGATAATTGCACATACGATGCTTAAGCAAGGACATAAGCCAGGACTTGGGCTCGGGGTGTCTTCTCGGGGCATGAAAGACCCCTTACGCATCCGGAGCAAGACATAACGATATGGGCTAGGCTACAAACCCACCAAAGCAGACCGGCAGAAGGAAGCCTCCGGGAAGAGAGAAGTCGAATGGCTAAGGCTGCAGCGACCTATCCAAGAGGAGCAGATGACATTTCCACCCTTAGAAGACACATTCTACGAGTGGAGGGTTTGCTTATCAAGAGAAGGCTGCGGTCATTCTTTGCTGTGGAGAGCAAGGAGCCGAAGCGGGCCAGGTGGTGTTCGTGCAGGAAGGAGCTCCAGGACAACCTCTCAACAATTGGACTAGCACATGTGTCCCCGTGATGTAATCCTTGGGGAATCTTATTTGGATATTTTGTTTGTTTTCACTTTTATGCCTCTTTCAGTGTTTAGAAAAACAGTTTGTCTCTTTGGGATGTTTCGCTTTTAATAAAGTATATACTTTCTTAAAAACAGTGCATTACATCTCATTATCATATGCATATCATATTTTGCTATCAACTTGTTGATCTTTTCACAAACAGGTACCATGAATTCAACAAGGGTGTGACAAGCAATGATGAGGCGGGATGCTCAAAGTTTGACCAAAGTCCAGATTGGGAGAACTCAGTGCATGAGACAAGTGAGGCTGACTTAGAAGATGAGGTCGATTTACCTGAAGATATCCTTCGACTATTGGAAAGGGAAGACCAGTTCAAGACCCCAAGTGAGGACCCTATAGAAACAGTGAATGTGGGAACAGATGCAGAACCAAGAAGGCTTAAAGTGAGTTCTTCATTATCCGCGGAGATCAAGGGGCAGTTGATTGAATTGTTGACCAGTTTCAAGGATGTGTTCACCTGGTCCTATCAAGATATGCCGGGTCTGAATCTAGATATCGTACAACATCAAATACCACTGAAGCCAGAATGTCCACCAATCCAGCAAAAGCTACGAAGGATAAGGCCGCAGATGATATTGAAGATCAAAGAGGAGATCAAAAAGCAATGGGATGTCGGTTTCCTTAGTGTTGCTCATTATCCGGAATGGGTGGCGAACATTGTGCCAGTGCCGAAAAAAGGAGGAAAAATCCGTGTATGCGTCGACTACCGAGATCTAAATAAGGCAAGCCCAAAAGATAACTTTCCACTCCCACATATTGATACTCTGGTAGACAACACGGCGAAGCATGCTTTGTTTTCATTTATGGATGGATTCTCGGGCTATAACCAAGTCCAGATGGCCCCTGAGCATAAGGAGCGGACGACTTTCACGACATTATGGGGTACATTCTGTTATAATGTGATGCCATTCGGACTCAAGAATGCGAGAGCCACTTATCAAAGAGCCATGGTGACGTTGTTTCGTGATATGATGCATAAGGAGGTGGAAGTGTACGTGGATGACATGATAGCCAAATCAGCAAATACAGAAAGTCATGTTGAGGTACTCCGCAAACTCTTCCAAAGGTTGCGAAAGTATCAACTCAAGTTGAATCCAGAAAAATGTACTTTTGGTGCTACATCGGGTAAGCTATTGGGCTTCATAGTCAGTGAGAAAGGGATAGAGATTTGAGCTATCCAGGAGATGTCACCGCCAACCACTGTCAGGGAAGTCAGAAGCTTCCTGGGACATTTGAATTACATCGCTAGGTTCATTTCGCAGTTGACGGCCACATGTGAGCCATTATTTAAATCACTACAAAAGGACAATCCAGAAGTTTGGAATGAAGCATGTCAGGAGGCCTTTGACAAAATCAAGCAATACCTGATAAATCCACCAATCCTAGTTCCACTGGTACCTAACAAGCCACTCATCCTCTATCTAACTGTCCAAGGCTCATCAATGGGTTCTGTATTGGGACAACATGATGCCTCAGGAAGAAAGGAGCAAGCAATTTATTACCTGAGCAAGAAGTTCACCCCTGGCGAAGCGAAGTACACTCCGTTGGAAAAGGCTTGTTGCGCTCTGGTTTGGACTGTCCGACGATTAAGGCAGTACACCCTCTATCATACGACATGGCTTATTGCAAAGCATGACCCGCTCAAATACTTATTGGAGAAACCATCAATTTCCAGGAGGATCGCCAAGTGACAGTTGTTGTTATCCGAGTATGGCATTGTGTATGTGCCTCAGAAAGCCATAAAGGGAAGCGTTATAACAGATTATTTGGCAAAAAGGGCCTTGGAAGACTACGAGCCTATGAATGTTGGATTTCCCGATGAGCACATCAATATCGTTGAGGAAAAGTCTGACTTGTGGATTATGTGGTTTGACGGTGCTTCCAGTCTGTTGGGACATGGTATTGGGGCCATCCTGATATCCCCAAAGGGGGAGCACTTCCCCATGGCTGCTAAGCTAACATTCCCCTGCACAAATAATGTGGCCGAGTATGAAGCTTGTTTGATGGGTCTTCAAGAAGCTATTAACCGAGAAATCAAAAAGTTACAAGTCTTCGGAGATTCAGCCCTTGTGATTTACCAAGTCAGGAATGAGTGGAAAACCAGGAATCACAAATTGATCCCGTATCGAAGCTTATCTCTAGACCGACCGAGCATTTTGAAGAGATTACCTTTGAGCACATGCCAAGAGAGCCTAATCAGATTCCCCGATGCATTGGCAACCCTAGCCTCTCTCATCCGACTAGATACAAAACTGGAGGTTCAATCCTTTGACATTCATATCCGAGATACACCCGCTCCTTGTATGGCTATTGAAGGAGATCTAGAAGAAAAGCCTTGGTATCATGATCTCAGGCAATGCCTACTCAAACAAGAATATCCTGAAGGTGCGTCCGACACAGACAAGAGGAACATCCGGCGGGCTGCAACTAAGTATTACCTTGATGGTTTTATCCTATATCGACGAAATCATGACATGGTGCTGCTGCGTTGTGTAAAAAAGGAAGAGTCATCACAACTAATGAAGGAACTTCATGAAGGGAACTGTGGGTCACATGCAAACGGATATGCACTGGAAAGACAAATTATGAGAATGGGTTATTACTGGGTCACAATGGAGAAGGACTGCATTGATTATGTACGCAAGTGTTTCAAATCTCAGATATATGGTGATCGGATTCAAGCACCCTCATCTCAGTTGCATGTTATGACTTCACCATGGCCTTTCTCACTCTGGGGCATGGACGTCATCGGACCTATATCACCGAAGGCATCTAATGGACATCGCTTCATCTTGGTGGCCATTGATTACTTCACTAAATGGGTGGAAGCCGCATCTTATGCCAACGTGACACAAGCAGTGGTGGTCAAGTTTGTTCGCAACAATATCATATGCCGTTATGGACTCCCAGAGCAAATCATTACAGACAACGCAACAAACTTGAATAGCCGAATGATGGGAAATCTATGTGAGCAGTTCAAGATCCAGCATCGAAATTCAACCCCGTACAGACCCAAGATGAATGGGGCAGTCGAAGCAGCTAACAAGAATATCAAGAATATTGTTAGAAAGATGACTGAGACATACAAGGATTGGCATGAGAAGCTGCCCTATGCATTACACGCATACCGCACTTCGGTGCATACATCAACTGGGGCAACTCCGTTTTCATTAGTCTATGGAATGGAAGCGATATTACCGATAGAAGTGGAAATTCCTTCCCTGCGGGTACTCAAAGACACACAGTTGGATGAAGCAGAGTGGGTTCAAAGCCGGTACGAACAACTGAATTTCGTGGAAGAAAAGCGCATTGCAGCGGTGAATAGAGGCCGTTTGTACCAGCAGAGGATGATGAAGATTTATGACAAGAAGGTGAAGCCTCGAACTTTTCAAGAGGGAGAGCTTGTACTTAAGAAGATCTTGCCTATCCAAGCTGACCACAGGGGCAAGTGGACACCTAATTATGGGTCCATACGTCGTCAAAAGAGCTTTCTCCGGCGGAGCATTAATCCTTGTCAAAATGGATGGAAATAAGCTACCAAATCCGATCAACAGTGATGCCATAAAGAAATTCTATGCCTGACTCCTGTTACAATATTGTATTGGATTAGGATCAACATGTAATCAAACGACTTTATCCATGTCACACCTTTCGTTGTCATTCTCTCATCCTTTCAATATATCTCATTGAAGTCCCATGATGACGCCCCTACACCGAGGCATTTCCTATTCAAATACCTCCACCCCTACTTGTTTTGAAAAAAAAGAAAAAAAAAAAAAAAAAAAAAACAAGTGCTCAACCAATACTAGTAGCCCAATTTGTCAACATTTAGTGACGCCCTATCCTCAATAATGACCTTTGTAGCAAAAAAAAACCAAACATTTTCTCTAACCTTCTATCCCCGCCAAAAGCCGACTGCCAACACCTAAACCTGTCCAGAGTCCTTGATTACATGTATGATCTTTTTCTCAAACTGATATAAGTAACAGGACATCTCGAAACAGAGAGCGGACTTAGTGAAAACCTGAAAGGGCGCTAAGGGTAAAATACAAAGCTCAAAAAAAAAAAAAGTGAAGCCGGATTTAGTGAAAACCCGAAAGGGCACTAAAGGTAAAATACAAAGGCAACAAGAAAGCTGGACTTAGTGAAAACCCGAAAGGGCACAAAGGGTAAAATACAAAGGCAAAAAAAAAAATCGGACTTAGTGAAAACCTGAAAGGGCGCTAAGGACAAAGCAAAGACAACAAAATGAGAGTCCAACAATGCGACATCCGACACTTGGGGTTAGAGATGATCATAGAATCAAGACGAAGTAGCTAGTAGAGCAGTCACATATTACAAGGAAGAGAAGGACTTTGGTCAAACTGAAGGCACACCCAACTCAAAATTGCGCCTCACGCTCTTCAAGAAGTCAGGTTTTGTTTGTTAAAGTTAAGCATGTTGTGCTTTATATTATGTGATTATGATAAATTGAGATCATGCTCATAAATTCTTTTTTAAAATGTTTGGTTTTAAAAAATTTTATCTCGCTGTAGAGTGAAACTTTCCAAAGTCCTAATAGACTTCCCCAAGGATTGCCTCACAGGAAGAAGTTGCTACGAAGAATTATGAGGTAACACCAAGGCCCCATGGACATAATCCCTAAGAAGGACTAAATCATGGCAATAGATAATGGGAAAAACGATAGCCCATCATTGAAGCCAGCAACGTCTGCAGAAGCCTAGCTCATGACAACTGTTGTTCTGTTGAAGCCAACAGAACCCCGAGAAGAACTAAGCAGTGAAAGTCAAGCATCATGACACTCCATCAAGAGCTCTACCTCAACAGAAGGATGGGATCACAAAGCGCTTGGGACATTTAACCCTTCCCTTTCCTCGTGGATTTTCAATAAGAATGTCAAAATTCCCATGCATCCATGTACATGCATCATACGTTCACATATTCTATGCATGCTTTTGCACTTTGTGACTGCGTTTCAGGGACCCTGTACAGCATGGAGTTTTCATTTCAAGACTATCTCGAGTCACAGCCAAGCACCGGATATCCCTCGAGCCTTTCGACCCCCTTTTGAAGTCTAAATTTTTTAACATCCATCTTAAAAGTTTTTCATTCCCCATTTTAGCTTTTCAGACTTCACGTTTTTTTAATTTCCGTTAATCTCAAGGATTTTTCATTCCTATTTTAAACCTCAAGGGCTTTTCAATTCCAAGTTTTAAAGTTTCCGTTAATCTCAAGGATTTTTCATTCCTGTTTTAAACCTCAAGGGCTTTTCAATTCCAAGTTTTACAATTCCCGTTAATCTCAAGGATTTTTCATTCCTGTTTTATACCTCAAGGGCCTTTCAATTTCAAGTTTTTAAATTCCTGTTAATCTCAACGATTTTTCATTCCTGTTTTAAACCTCAAGAGCCCTTCAATTCTGAGTTTTTAAATTCCTGTTAATCTCAAGGATTTTTCATTCCTGTTTTACACCTCAAGGGCTTTTCATTCCAAGTTTTCAACTCCATGTCAACCTCAAGGGCGTTTTATTTCGTGTCTCAAATTTTTGTTTACTTCAAGAGCCTTTCCATTTTCCCAACTGTTTGCCTTCCTCGACGCAAAACCCAAGTCCTTCGAACCATCCTTTGGTAACAGGTAAGCCAGGTAAGCAATCCAACCCGTCCAAAATAAATCCGTCCTATCTTTGTGCATCATTTGTATACAAACAATACACAAAGAGGGGCAGCTGTTGGACCCTAATTTGTCCGTGTTGGACATATTTTATCAAATTCAATTTTCTTCGATGCCGCCTCGTTTGTTGAAATATTGCAGAACGATGGAGTTGTGATCGCTGAGCCGTAAGTGCCCAATTTCAAGAAATCATGCGAAAGGCCCTCACTTGCCAAAGAGCCGGTCTTGGATGATAGAAAATCAAATTCGAGGATCAACGCCATCAACCGCGCTAAATTCTGAGGTCAAACGAAGAAAATATGGCTAAAACAGCATTCAGACCCCAGCAACGGTCAAAACGGTAATTGACCTTCTACATGGCACCTCGGACCAAGTCATGAACCTCATAATCTCATTCTACTCGTCGATCTAAGAATTTGACATATATATTGTATATATTTGCTCCCGGGGCCTTTTCCATTAAAAATCAAAATAACTACGTTTTTCGGTAACAAATAATCTCAGTACAGGCGTTCCGTAAAAACGAGATCGTTTTCAAATAAAATTGGCACGGGGTCGCTCGTCCTAACGCCCCGAATCCAAAAACAATTTTTCCGAGATGTTTTGAAGTCCGGGTCGTCCTACCGATCCCAAAAACCGAAGAACATTAGTTAAAAACCCAAAAAAACAATAATTTTTCTGCTTTTATTTTCTTTTCCCGCCCACCCAGGCCAGATGTCATCGTGTCATGGGCTTACCAATAAAACAAAAAAAAACAAATAACAAAAAAAGAAACAAAAAAAAATAATAAATAATAAAAACAAAATAAAAACGAAAACAAAAAACGAGGCGGTCAACTATCCTCGTTTTCTCCCTCTCCCTCTCGTCTCTTTCATGTTTCTTCTTCCCGGACACAGAGATGCAGGCGCAGTGATGCAGATGCAGGCATACGGACCTCCCGCAGTGGTATGGCTTTCTTCCTCTTTTCCCTTCCCATATTTCCCCTTCTTTGCCGAAACAAGCTTTCCTCTGCACGTTCGGCCGAGCCTCCCCACACCCTACTGGCCGCGCCTCCCCATGCCCTGCCGGCCGCAGTCCAAACCACCCATCCAAGCCACGCCCAGGCAACCCTAAACCCTATACCTTTCCTCTATTTAAGGATCCCTCAACCGATTGACCACATGGGCTCTCCCTCTCCAACGGAAAATCCTATCAAAAAAAACCTCACCTTTTCTCTTCCTCTCTTCCTCCACCGAACCCAAAATCGCCACCCCACTAGACCGGAATTCATTCAACCGGTCACGGTGGAGTGTAGCCCATCCGGTATATCTCCCACCTCTATTGTCACAAAAACCACTCTCTCTGGTCAGATTTCTCTTCGCCGATTACGGAGGATTGTCCACCTTCGTCCAAGCTAAAGGACATCGGTGTCCTTAAGGGAGTCCAAGCATCTGGAGGAGGTGAGTAGAGAAACAGGGAGAAGAAATCTTGGCGCGCCGCCGTGGTCGGCCAGAGCTCAAGGAAGCAAGCAACCATCTCACGAGCGAAGGAAGGCTACTGCGTCAACAGAAAGGAAATCATTCCCAAGTGGTGGGTTCTTCTTCTTGCCCCCTTTTTTTGTGGTGATTTTACTCATAAAATTGATATGTTTCTTCATGTGGTATTTGATTGACCGTGTTGCGTCTTATCTGAGTGCATGTTACGTTAATTGTTTGGTCTGAATAATATCTGGTTATTATTGGCGTACATATCTTTGTCGATTCTTTGTTTCTTTTCGGTCAATCGTACTGCGTTTTTGTGATGGGTGAAAGCAAAAGCAACAAACAAGATGGTGTGAGTTGTTTCATTTCCTTTTAATTTAGTGAATGTAATGGTGCGTCCTCTGGATTAGTTCTCTAAACTCCAATCTGATTTTCAAAGGAGGGTGCACTGGTTTGGATGTTATCTTCAATTTGGGACCTGTTTGTTTTTGTTTAAAAACCAGAAAAATATATGAATGCTTTTTAATCTAGTTTTCAAAATGCGTGAGTGCACTGGTATGTCTTTGGTCTAGTGCTCTAATCTCCAATCTGATTTGCAAAACGTAGGAATGCACTGGCTGTGACATTATTTTCTGCTTGGACATCACTTGATTGTTTCAATCTGCGTTTTATTGATTTTCATGATCATTATGAAATTTACATGTTTTTGTTGTAGTTTTCCCATCGTGCTTCCACTTTTCTTTTTTTTTTTTTTTTCCTTTTGTTTGTGTTATGCTTTGTGTCCAACGTGGGCTGAGGCCTTAGGCAAGTGTGCAGCCATTGAGACTTTTGTATATGGGGATTCATGACGCAATGTTGTTGTAGCTGTAAATCTAATGCTTAGTGAAAAAAAAGAGAGAGAGAAGAAAACAAGAATAGAGAAAAAGATGTCAGGTAGGTTGTTTCCCATTCGTACAGTTTGTCTTCTGTTTTGTTTTGGCGTGGTGGGTTTTGTTCAGTTCACTGTGTTCACACGATTTGTTGTCGGTTACTAGCTTGTCTGATTGCTGAATTTTTTTTATTATGGCTGTTGTGCTTTGCTTTGGATTAATAGGGCTGCTGTGTGTTTTGTTATTTATCCCTAATTGCTGCGTTTTCATTTATCCTTGATTGCTGCGTTATTTATCCCTGCTGTGTTTTGTTTTCACCCTTCTATTTTTCGCTTTGGTTTATGTCCGTCTGGTGAGCGGGTTGAACAAACTTCTGACGTGAATGCCATTTTCCCTGCATGGACCGTGTTGTTTCCAATTTGGCTAACTCGGATATTGTAAAGTTGAGGTGTTTGGGTCTCATCTATATTATTTCATTTCATATTGGGCTGTAAGATAATTTGTTAGATTTGTAAAGTTGGTCTAATTTGGTCTAATTCCAATTTGCCACTTTGGTTCAATCATATGTAAAGTTGTAAACCAAACACATAGTAAAAAAACAAAAAAAACAAAAAAACAAAACAAAAAAGGAGAGAAAAAAGTGAGTTTGAATGTCACGCTATCACACACATCACCTGTTTGTTTTCAAGTACTTTGTTTAGTATTTTTTTAAATTTAAAAAAAACATCTTCTAGATAAAAAAAAGGTTTTCTAAATAAAAAAAACATCTTCTAGATAAAAAAAAAACAAAACACTTGTGAGTTGTGAAATATTTTCAAGAGAAAAAATATGTTCTCAAAACAACAACAAAAAAGAAAAGAAAAGAAAAGAAAAGGTGTTTTCTCATAAAAATAAACAAATAAGTAAATAAAAAATTCAAATATTTATGCTTTTAAACTTGATGTTTTCAACACGAATTTAAGTCTTAGATTTTTTAGCATACTTTTACATTAGCGTGCAACTTAGAAATTAATTGTTTTCTTAACTTTCTTTAAATAACTTAGATGCTAACTAAACTATAGGATTAATTAGATACTCTATTCAACTTCAAATAAATAGTTTAGAAACAGAAATAGAAAAAATTAAATTGCTAGGACAAATTGGATTGAATTCTAACTTTAACAAATGACTTGGAAAAATAAAAAAGATAGACTTTTAGGACGAATGTAAATTTTACCTCACCTTTAAACCAGTCACATTTTAAGTAAACAGTTAAAATAAGTTAGAAATCTCTAAACTCCTAAGGTAGGTACCGAAAGGGCGTTGTGGGGGTGTTAGCCCTTCCCCATACGTAACCAACTCCCGAGCCCATCCCCAAGCGGCATAGATATATTCCTTTTAGGTGACCAACCGCACCCCAAAAACGGTTGGTGGCGACTCCGTATTTTTCACCATTCGGATGAAGGTTGGGGGGAACCGCATCCCAAAAGCAGTTTCCCCCCGGACGAAATCCGATGATGACAGGTACCTATGGACAAATGTGGACTAATGTTGTATGTTAGGTGGAAATGAATGGAGACCTAGTACTGAGGTGGTCTATGTGACCCAAGACTATGTGTGGGGTGGAATGGAACAGAACATGTGTCCTATGTGGGCCCATATTGGATATTAAGAATAAGAAATGAACATGGTAAATAACAAAGTGATGTTAGTTTCACGTAGGACAGAGTTAGCACAAAAGGATAAAAGAATGAGATAAGTAAAACAGTATATAACAATATCAAGGCACATAGACAGGATAAAAGAATAAACCAATAGTAAGGCAAATCATTTGTGCAAGGGATGACTTAAGGACTACCCTACAAAACAAAGGTTAGCATGACATAGAATGAGCAAACAACATGTGGGTCAATGCCCCTGATGGGCTTCTATTGCTAGACCTATCTTATTCGTTGGTTCCCAAACTTCCTTTGTAAAGGGCTCCGTACACCATGGGATTTACTAGAGGGGGGTCTTAAAAGGACGAGCCTTAAAAGAACCTCAAGCTTGAGTGAGGAGTCCGGGTCCCTATTGCGGATAATGATCAACGCGCAAGGTACTGTACTAAACCTCGCTAACCTAAATTGTGACAAACCCGGGTATAGGGTTATGCATGAATGCAACAGGTATGGAAAGCAGTAAATCATAACTATCATGAGATTAAAGCGTATAAATCACAACTATCATACAACAAAATTGAGTAAAATAAATAAAATAACCAAGTAAAAACAAAAGGAAACCTTCTAATCCTAGTATTAGGCCTAACCCTCTAAGTGTTGTCCCCAACAGAGTCGCCAACAACTATTTTTAGGGGTGCAGTTGGTCACTTAAAATGTGGGTGGTCTACGTTACTCGAGATAAGGGTTCGGGGGTTAGTTACGTATAGGGAAAGATTAGCATCCCTACAGCGCCCTTTCGGTACCTATAGGAGGAGGAAGTTTCTATTTATTTTTTTCACTGTTTTGATTGGGTTAAGACATTATTGTTTTTCTAAAAAGTTTATGTTTTTTATTTAGCTAAGTTATTTGTCAAAGTTATGATTAAAATTGCTTTATCCTAAGTTGCTAAAGGAAATCCTAAAAGTTTTGTTTTGTTTTGTTTGAAGTAAAAAATGAAATCCTAAGATTTTTTTTGTTTTTTTGTTTGTTTATTTTTCCCATTTTTTTGTTTTTGTTTTTGTTTTTTTCCCATTTCTTTTTTGTTTTTTTGTTTTTGTTTTATAAAAAACATTTTTGGTTTTAATGTTTGCAAACTACATCCTAAACAAAATCCCCCTTTTTTGTTTTTTTAGAGAGAAACATTTTGTTTAGTTTTTAGTTTTAGAAGAAACACACATATTAATATAATGTGAAGTGTATGGTTGTGACATTCACAAATCAAATAACAATTCACTCCTTTTTCTTCTTTTTCTTTTTCATCGTATTTTTTTTGCCTCCTTTTGTTTTTTTTTTTTTTTGTTTTCTCTTCTTTTTTTGTTTTGCTTTTTACATATTATAATTGCATACAACAAAATACACAATACAAACAAGCAAAATAAAAACGATTACATCGCTAAAACAGAGGAAAACAAAACATACAAAAAATAAATAATTAAAATGAAATTTAGCAATATAGTACAAAACAAACAATAATAAAGGTGGCGGAACCGACTTAATCGATCTTGGCAGCGGTACTACGTACGAGCTACCTGTTGGAATCGGTAGCGCTGAAAGAACCTCCGAATCTGGTCGACAGCTGTGAACTCGCCTTGTGCAATGCGTCGGAGTTTGGCCAGAATTTGAAACCGATGCTGGAGATGGACTGGAACTAGGGAAGGATTGGAGAAAAGCTCTTGGGATTTTTTTTATTTTCGTGGTTTTTTTTTTGTTTCAGAGACATTGGAACAAAGACTAGGGCGTTTTCTAGTCGTAAGACTAGGCAAAGGGAAAGAGCTTGTGCGTGCTTTTTTTCATCTCCTCTTTAAATACAATGTCCTTCCTCCTCATTCTTGATTGCCAGCCCTTTTTATTGTGGGATTCTAGCCTTTATCTAGTGGTTGGACGACCTGTGCGGAACATAAGGCAGCTTATGATTACCTTTTTGTTTTGTTGTGAGCACATGTGCCCGACAGGCGTTGAAATGCATCTGCCCTGCTAAGCCCGTAAAGCAACAGTGAGCATACCCGTGAATAGGTGTTAGATCAAGCCCAGAATTTGGATAATGCGGATAAAACCCTATGTAATTTGATTTGAGACATTGCATATTCTTAAGTTGTTGCAGGAGATAAGATCTTAATCCGGACCTTCACTCGTGAGAGAAAAGCTAAGGACAGGATACATAATCCTGATCCGAATCATCGTAAGTGTCGTCAAACACTTGGTAAATAACCAAGTCTTCATACGGAATAAGGATCACTCGTGCGGACCAAATGTTGATTTACGGACTAAGGAATCCATGTCTTATAGTTTAAACTGACTAAGTCAAATAGATGCGGAATAAGAATCTCAGTCTACATCTCGCACGGAGTAAGAGAAAGTTATCGTGGAATAAAAAGCTAAGTCTTCCACTCAAGCGGACTAAGGACAAGAAGACACGGAGTAAGGAATCCGAGTCTTTCATACATGCGGAGTAAGGAACGACTTGTGCAGAATAAGGACCCAAGTCCTTTATTCGCACGGAGTAAGGAAAATAGATGCGGAGTAAGGAATCCAAACCTTTTACTCAAGAGGAGTAAGGATGTGCTAATACAGAGTAAGCCATCCGGACTTTTTAACTCATGCGGAGTAAGGAACTCATGAGGAGTAAGGAACTCGTGTGGAGTAAGGAAGCGCTAATATGGAGTAAGCTCTCTGGACTTCTCGTTCATATAGAGTAAGGAAGCACAGACACAGAATAAGGATTCCAGTATCAAACTAACACGGAGTAAGCAACTACTAACACGGAGTAAGGATCCGAGCTTCATTAACACGAAATAAGGAACTTTACGACGGATTAAGAAGACGCTACTCAAACTTATCAGCTTCACATTCAAAGTCGTCAGCTCGTTGTGTCCCGATATAAGACAAACTCGTTGAAAACCTAAATCATCTTACACGTGGATCACACGGATATGTGGACATAACTTTAATTGCACTTGGAATCATGGAAAGTAATTCAAAGTTTAAAGACCCAAGATCTTGAGCTCCACATCTGCAGCAATCAAGGAATAGAGATTTTCGAGGAACAGTCAATGCTTCACATTGCTCGAAAAGACATGTTCCAAGAATGTTTCTAATGGATGGCTATATATATTAACACTTGTATATTTTCATTAATGCGCATACATGTACAAGAGCTTTTAGAGATCATATTAGCTAGTGTGTGAGTTATTGTAAACAGAGTGTAACAGAGTTTATAGTAGATCGAAAAGCTTCATTAGCTTTAATCTGTTACTGTTTTGTCGTAATTATCTCTTGATAATAAAACAAAATACTTCCACTATCTGGTTATCTTCTGTACTGATTCTATCTTTTAACTAGATAAGTGTTGTGCCAAAGATGATCAAAGAGTTTTCGATTAGAGCCTATTCACCACCCTCTAGGCTCTCATGGACCAACAATAGGCCAATCAGGGAAGTTCAAAGGTCAGTAGGGTCAAAGGCCAGTGGAGGCTCAGATCCAGATCATTAAAGCTTTTCCGAATGAATGAAGGCTTGAATCTGTATGATGGGAGCTTGTTTCGGATCATTGATGCTTATTCCGGATGATTGGAAGCTTATTTCGTATCATTGAAGCTTAGTCCGGAATAGTGGGAGGTTCGGATCCTTATGACCGAAAAAATTATGCGGTTTACTACAGTGCACAGGTCAAGTAATAAAGAGAGGTATATCTCGACCTCAGTGTATCGATCCCACGAGGAACAATTATATTAGTTAATAAGAACTAAGATTGGCAAATTCTAAATATGTTTGGGAAATCAAGTCTTTCGTTTAAACACTGATATGAATTAAACAAAATTAAACAAACCAACGATTTGACAAATGGAGCAATAAAATAATGTAACGACGATGATATGAGAGTCTAGGGATGAAGCCAATAGAACTGAATTTCTCTATGCCTTATCAATAAATTATCTTTCTATCTGGTCACATTTAGATTAATCTTCCTTTAAATGTAGTACCCTTTTCCCATGATACACACCTTTAGGTTGATTTAATAAAGTTAAATGGGTTGGTTCATTCCTCACTCTTCTTTATTATGCTTTAATTGTATTTCAGCTAATCACACTAAAATCAATTCTCTTCATCAATCTTTGTATGAGAAAAGCATTAAGCAACCAACCAAAGCAAATCCAATGCTATAACCATTTAGAAGGTATTCAATGTTTCAAAGCATGGCAAGAGTAATCCAATCCTAAGACTTCCTCCCTAGAATGGAAGCTTAGCCTATCATGCATAACAACAATCAGAATAAACATAAATTCCATTAAAAAGGGTTGACAAATCAAAAACACAAAGTTCAATTAACATAAACCCTTCTTACAATCAATAATTGTTTTTCTCTCAAAAATACAAAAAATCAACTCCTTAGCCAAGAGAAATCATCTGCCGTCACATTCCACCCACTAAAACAACCAATTTTCGCCCTTAAATAATAGTGTTTTAAAACACTAGAGCTCGAGTCGAACACAAATAGCCCACATTGATCAAAACTTAGTACATATCAACCGCGTCGATCAAAATCTCGGGTCGACCATGCTTCACATCGCTCCACTTCTTTCCATTCAGCCTCTGCATCGACCTACATCGAGCCATATCGACCTAATATTTTGCGTCGACCAGCACCTCTATTAAACCTTGTCGAACCATGTCGATCCCTGTCGACCTCTACTCTCGCATCGACCAGACAGGCTGCAATCATACATCGATCAAATCAGCTTAACTCTCCTCTACATCGATCAATTCCTGTCAAAAAGGAAAAAAACACTACAACGAACTCCGAAACTAGGTTAGGGGTAAAACAGAGAATTTAAGTTCCCAAACTAAACAAATAAAGGGTAAATAAGTATCAAAGCGCATACAAAACATACATAGGATGCAATCCTATCAAATCCCCCACACTTGAACGTTTCGTCGTCCTCGAGTGAAACCAAAACCAACCCAAGGAGATGGAAGTCACCTTGTTAAGATATTAACATACAAATAACACAACTCAAGCATTCAACTAGCTAAGTTCTCATATGGTAAGTGTGTGTGTGTGTACTAATACATACAAGCCATCCTTTTGCCCACCTTAACCATAATTCATGCAATTAGTGCTCAACACATATCCAAGACTGCAGGCAATCACTTAATAAGACTGTAAAAACAACTAGCAAGGAAAAACTCCAAACTCCACTCATCATACTCTTCCTCATATCCAAACAGTCAATAAAACAACACGAAGTTAGATAAAAAAAACCATGCTTAACTGAGATATGCCGAATAACACATCAATAATTATTCCCCTTTTCCATTTTTTTTTTTGAATACAAAGGGGTGCATGCCATAGTTATCCTACACAACCTTACTCAGGGTTGCATTTTATGCTCTCCCCTTTGATGGATTATGTAGTCCTATGGTCCATACATTTACTTTCTTTTCATTTCATTTCAAGGCAATCTTCTAGCAATTTATGATCAAGTTAGTAGGCAACCCAATCAGACCATCGATGTTGCAACAAAACTGATCTGTGAATAGATGAAGAAAAACATGATGATCACGGTAAGGAGAAAAAACCAAAACTAATCATGAACATGCCTACATAAGAGCTTACATGCAAGCTAAGAAATGTACGTCATCCACATCATCACGAAATATGGGCAAAGCAAAAACAAAAAGAAAAGCCGTACATATTAAGATGTGCAGAAAAGGACCATGATGAGACAACAAAACTAGATCACAAGAGAATGTTAAAACATTGCTAAATCAAAACAAGGTAGACTCCAACACTTCCCGAGTATAGGAGAAAATGCTCAAGTGTGTAACACCCCACCCCCACACTTAAAACGAATGCAGTGTCCTCAATGCAACAAGAAACAAAAGGGACAAAAAAGGAAAGAAAAAGAAAAAGAAAAGTCACGAGGTAGGCTCACTGAAGTGGAAAAGTAAACGGGAGACCATCTAGCGAGCTGCATGCGGATCAAGCGGTGGTGAGTCGGGGCCCCAAGTACCACCAAGAAGTTGCGAACAGGTGAGAAGAAAATAACAAACATAAGGGCCACAACTCGCGCTATCATCTTGCTGAGGGACGTGAGGGGCAACATGCAATGGTAGCAAACGAGCCGGCTTTGACTGGCCACGCCGCTCAAAGAAACGAAGACTAATAAAAGCTGCATTTAAGCACTGATGAAGACGATGAATACTCTCAGACCGCCGCTTTAAGGATCCCTTGCCCAATGAATCATAAAGATAAAGACAACGGCGAGTGAGATCAATGCGGAGGGCAATAAAGTGGCCAGGAACAAACACAGGGAGTAGGACAAAATCCAAATCGTCCCAAGGTCTAAAAGGAGGACAACACCCATCAATATAATCCTCAAACGGGTTGTGGCGAAGCGCGATGGTATCCGCATTAAACAATGGTAAAATTTCAGATTGAGGGCCATAAGGAAAACGGTTTGGGTGAGCTGCAATGATCTTCCGTAGGGCATGAACAAAGTTGGTAATGTCAGAATCTTCAAACCATTCCTCCGAAATTAAGTGACGTAAGATGTGGGGAGAAATATAAGGGAAGGCACCAGTAGTGCGACTCAAATCTGCTGGAGAGTTGCGGAAAGTCCCATAATCCCGCAAAGCAGCAACATCAGAAAGGATTCCAAGTAAAGATAACTACAGTGTAGTCTCCGGGGCTGAGGGAGATGATGAGGAAGGAGTGGCTATACGTCTGGTCTTCTTGGAACACCGCTGCTGTAATGGAATAGAAGGCGAAGGAACACTGGCTGCAACAGACTCCGAAGGACCAGAAGTAGACGATGAAGACCCAGAAGGGGTAGAAATAGGACTAGCTGTGGAAGCTACTGTAGCCTGTCTATCGAGGAAAGCTTGGAAGGCCTTCATTTGACCAGCTAAATTTGTCTGGCCGGAAGCTAAATTGTCTAACCGCTGATCAATGGTAGAGAAGCGTGAGTCTGATGGCGGGAACGACTGGTTAGACGGTGCAACCACACTTCGCCACTGATATGGTCCGCGGCTAGGACTAATGGGAACATCATAAGGTATGTCCATATACTGTGCGTGGTCCTCTGCAGGTATAAGGTGATGCTGAATGGCCCAAGTAACAACATCAGCCTTACTGGCCAAAGACATCCCATACTGAAGCCAAACTTTGTGAATCTTTGCTTCAGGTTGAGATTGTGCAAATAAAATCCAAAATTGCTCTAACTAACTAATAATAGTCCCTTCCTGACGACTGTCACTCCTGATACTACGCGGAGTACGAGAAGAAGGTAAGGGTCATGATTGAGAAGCACTCCCAACATGGACTACAGAACGAGGTGCAGGAGGTAGTCGGCTGGCTTTGCAGGCGTCCATATACCCATTATGAAAAACATTCTTCAAGATAAAGTTATCCGGGTAAGGAATGGTGGGCCACGTGACGGAAACAAAGGGATGTTAAGCAAGCATGACCTTGGTTAGTAATCTCCCATACAAACACATCAGGACACATTCCTTCCAACAGTCAAAAATAATAGAAGCCCATTTGATATCCAACCCATGATGGAGGCCAAACATACACTATAAATGTTCATGGATGACACTGTCTACACCCTTAAGCTGACAGTACATGCATTTGCCAATGAGAAAAGCAAGAAATCTATCCATTCCATTAAAACCCATTTTCTTAGGGTAACACCGAAGCATACCCTCAGGTTCCGCATAAGCAAACGGGGCCATTAATTCATTCTTGCTTAAAACAGGAAGTGGAAGTGTACCAACAGGGAGATGAAAAACAGATTGAATAACCTCGGCAGAGATAACAACTTCAACTCCTTGCACTATGGCAACAAAATGATCATCAAAGATACTCACATGTTGATAAAAGGAGGAGCAGTCTTCATCGAGGATAGGGCATGGATCACAACAAATGTTCCGCAATCCACTTGCTTGCAAGAGTTGGAGGGCCTGAGCCGTCCAAGGTGCTTCTAACTTCTCCAATGCCGACCAATCGAAGACATGACCGGGATGAACCATGACGTTCAAGAACAGAGAAGCTAAAATCAACTGTTGGAGCACCCCCACACTTGATCAACGCAAAGAAAAAAAACTATTGGAAGTGAGGATTGTAGTCGATATCGCCGCTTCAAGTTAGGGTTTAAGCGACGTCGAACAAATGAATAAAGAAGAGACGTAGGTCAGTTAAGAAAACCCATGGTTGACGCTGGAGATCGATGCGATATTGTTGATCGATGGAGATCGCTATAGTGAAACATCTGTGCGACGTCGACCGGTGCAGATTCCAGAGAGCTAACTGTGAGAGTTGGTCGACCCGATATGACATCGACCGAGAGCGACATCAATCAAAAGATAGGTCGATGTTGATATGATGCAATTTCCCAAGAGCAATTAAGGATGTCTGGTCGATTCGAGATGACATTGACCTAGATCGATGTGGCGGTCGATGTTGCGAAATCCGGTGCGACGTCGACCAAGGCAAATTCCAGAGAGCTACTTGTGAGAGTTGGTCGACCCGATAAACATTCGACGTAAGTCGAGGTCGTCCACACTTCTGGTCAATGTCGATCCACTTCTCTGCGTCTCTGGACAACTCTGTAAAATTTGACCTGCACAACACCACAACCAAAACCAAAACAAAACAGAAAAATAAAATAAAAACATAAAAACATACCGGGTTGCCTCCCGGTCAGCGCCTCATTTTTCCGTCTTGGGCTAGACGCCACCACGTTCAAGGTTCTCCAAGTTTGGTTAGGCCAGCTGCATACTCAGCTGGCAAGTATGGTTTGAGTCTCTAACCATTAACTTTGAAAATCTCATGTGAATTGCCTTCTAGCTCCACAGCACCATAAGGAAATACCTGTACAACCTTGAAAGGGCCTGTCCATTTGGATCGCAGTTTACCATAAACAATGTGATAAGGAGACATGCCTATGGGAGTTTTAAATGCTGTTCGATATGCCCACAAAGCATCGTCAAGCTTAGCGGCCCAGTCTCTTCTATGGGCACCAACAGTTTTCTGCAAAATTTGCTTGATTTCACGATTCGACACTTCAGTTTGGCCATTGGTTTGAGGATGGTAAGCTAAAGAAACTTTGTGTCGCACTCCATACTTATGCAACAGCTTTTTGAACATGGAGTTGCAAAAATGAGAACCTCCATCACTAAGTATAGCACGAGGCACGCCATGTCTAGAAAAAATGTTCTTTTGCACAAATTTCATGACAACCCGCGCATCATTGGTTGAAGTCGAAATAGCTTCCATCTATTTGGAGACATAATCCACTGCTAACAAAATATATAGGCATCCATCTGAATTTGGGAAGGGTTCCATGAAATCAATGCCCCATAAATCAAATACTTCCACAACATTAATGCTATTCAGTGGTTGCTTGTGGCATTTGGAAATAGTTCCCATCCTCTAACAAGTATCACATTCTTTGATGAAAGCATGGCTATCTTTAAACAGTGTTGGCCAAAATAATCCGCATTGCAACACCTTAGCAGCTGTCTTTTGTACTCCATGATGTCCCCCATAAGGAGAAGAATGACAATGTGTTAATACCTCCTTGACTTCGTCTTCAGGTATACATCTCCTGAGAAGCTGATCTGGACCTCTTTTAAAAAGTAATGGATCATCCCAAATATACTGTCTAACTTGGAATAAGAACCTTTTCTTCTGCTCCCAAGAAAAATGAGCAGGAATGACTCCACATGCCAAATAATTTACTATATCGGCATACCATGGGAGTCTAATTGTACAAGAAAGGACTTGTTCATTAGGGAACTCCATGTTCCTTTGTCCAATGTAACTCCATGTTCCAAACGGGAAAGATGATCAGCCACTTGATTTAATGTTCCTTTGGTATCCTTAATTTCTAAATCAAACTCTTGCAATAGCAAGATCCACCGTATCAAGCGTGGTTTAGCATCTTTCTTGCTAAATAGATATCGCAAAGCTGCATGGTCTGTGAATACAATGACCTTAGTTCTCAAAAGATAAACTCTAAATTTTTCACAAGCAAACACTACTGCCAACAACTCCTTCTCGGTTGTGGTGTAATTTTGTTGAGCTGGTCCAAGAGTTTTGCTTGCGTAATAAATAGGCCTGAAAATCTTGCCCTTTCGCTGCCCCAAAACAGCTCCCACAGCATGATCACTAGCATCACACATAAGTTCAAATGGTTGTGACCAGTCTGGAGCTATCATTATCGGGGTGGATATAAGCCTTTGTTTCAGTGTTTCAAAGGCTGTGAGACAATCTTCTGTAAATTCAAATTTTTCTTCCTTCTCAAGTAATGCACACAAAGGTTTGGCAATTTTAGAAAAATCCTAAATGAATCTTCGGTAGAACCCTGCATGTCCTAGGAAACTACGAACACCTTTCACATTAATTGGAGGTGGTAGGCTTTCAATAGTAGATATTTTGGCACGATCAACCTCCAATCCCAATGCTGAAATTTTATGTCCAAGGACAATACCTTCTTTCACCATAAAGTGACATTTTTCCCATTTTAACACTAACTCTTTCTCTTCACAACGAGTTAGCACTGCTTCAAGATTAGTCAAGCAATTATCAAAAGAAGAACCATAAACTGAAAAATCATCCATGAAGACTTTCATTATCTCTTCTACCATCCCATGAAAAATTGCCATCATACGCCTTTCAAATGTTGTAGGTGCATTACACAATCCAAATGGCATTCTACGGAAGGCATAAGTTCCAAATGGGTAAGTGAAAGTAGTCTTCTCTTGATCCTCTCTTGCTATGGGAATTTGATTATAACCTGAATACCCATCCAAGAAACAATAATAAGAATACCCAGCAAGTTTATCCAACATCTGATCAATGAAAGGCAATGGGAAATAATCTTTTCGTGTTGCCTTGTTGAGTTTCCTGTAATCAATACAAACTCGCCAACCAGTTACTGTTCTAGTAGGAATAAGCTCATTCTTCTCATTGATAATAACAGTCATTCCTCCTTTCTTGGGTACCACTTGCACTGGACTAACCCAAGAACTATCAGATATGGCGTAAATGATTCCAGCCTCTCTCCATTTCAGAACTTCCTTTTTAACAACTTCCTTCATGGCTGGATTCAAACGGCGTTGGCGTTCAATAGAAGGAGTGTAGGTATCCTCCATTAGGATTTTGTGCTGGCAAATAGCAGGGCTGATTCCTTTGATATCACCAATATGCCAACCCAAGGCTGACTTTTGTGCTGTGAGAACTTTGAGCAATTTAACTTTCTCTTCACTATCCAAGTGAGTAGAGATGATGACTGGAAATCTCTTGCTCTCATTGAGAAATGCATATGTAAGGTGGGTTAGTAACTGCTTTAGTTTAGGAGGTGGTGGTAATAAAGAATCTGCTTGAGTAATTTCATCACCTAACTCCACCTCTGTTGGAAGTTCATCTTTTTCATCCACCACTGGTGCTGAAAACTTCTCAATGGCAGTTTCTTGTGCTAGACTATCCTGCACATATTCCTCCACTAATGAAGTGATATCATCAATCCAGTAGCAGCTAGGATCTTCTTCTAGTTGCAACGCATGTGACATATTAAAGATAACCTCTTCATCATCCACTCGTAGGGTGAGTGCCCCTGCGTGAACATCTATAACTGCACGACCTGTATGAAGCAGAGGTCTTCCCAAGATCAATTATATCCCTTTATCATGCTCCATATCAAGGACCACAAAATCTGCTGGAAATATGAATTTATCGACCTTGCTAATACACCTTCAATAATGCCTTCAAGTTTCCTCGCTGATCTATCTGCTAACTGTAATGAAATAGAAGTAGGTCTCATACCAGTTAGACCTAACTGCTGATAAACTACAAGTGGCATCAGATTTATACTTGCTCCAAGATCACATAAAGCCTGTGTAAATTGTGATTCTCCAATAGTACAAGGAAGAGTAAAACTCC
Organism: Taxillus chinensis; assembly: GCA_023512835.1. Lineage (NCBI taxonomy): Eukaryota > Viridiplantae > Streptophyta > Magnoliopsida > Santalales > Loranthaceae > Taxillus > Taxillus chinensis. The sequence continues at coordinate 48,175,402 of CM042085.1, forward strand.
CAGGGTCTTTCAACTTTGGAGGCAAGACATGCTGGACAGTTGCACTAGTTTCCTTGGTTAAAGTAACTGTCTCACAATCTTCTAGCCTCCTCCTTTGAGATACAAAGTCTTTTACATACTTTACTGCTTTAGGCATACTCTGTAGCACATCTACAAGAGGGATATTTATCTCCAGTTTCTTGAAAAGTTCCAAAAACTTAGCAAAACCTGCATCCACCTTTTGTTTTTTAACTCTTTGTGGAAATGGTAGAGGTGTCTTTAACACAGGAGGTTTGTCTACAAAACGAATACCCGGTTGATAGACCTCGAACCTCTCCTTAATAGGCTTGGAAGTTTCCTCTACTATTTCATCTTCAGGTGCTGCTTCTTTTGTGTTTTGCTCTGACTCCTTTTCTTCTTCGTGTTCCAACTGTTTAGTAGCTGATTGTGGCAATTCCTTATTAACTTGGGATGACAACTCTTTCCCACTTCTTAATGTAACTTCCTTGCAATATTCCTTTGGATTCACTTCAGTATTACTGGGAAAAGAACCTTTTTGCTGTGCATTAACGGAATTAGCAAGTTGCCCCATTTGTTGCTCCAACCCTTTCACGGCAGTACCCAAATCACTCATCCCTGCTTTCATTTCATTGAGCTTAACATCTGTGTTCTTAAGTCAAGAGTGAGTTTGTTGTGCAAATTTATAGAAAAACTACTTCATCTCATCATCAGTAGCTTTCTCTTTTGCTAACTGTTGTTGGTACCGCTTCTTTGTGGCTGAAACTGTTGAGCTTGAGCTTGCTGTTGTCCAAACCCCGATGGTGTTGAAGGAAATGGTTGAGGGTTCAAAGTGTTCTTCTGATTTGACCATAAAAAATTCTCATGATTCCTGTTGCTTGGATGATAAGTTTGAGGAGGTGGGCCACCATGAAAATTCTGCTTCTTATAATACCCCTTACCTCCCACATACAAAGCGTCTTCCACTGGAACCGTGGTAGAAGAATCTGACTCTAAAGCTGTGTTAGCAATAGGACCTCCCAGTCTCACTGCCATAGTTGTCATGTGTTGTGTTAGAAGATCCACTTTGTTTGTGAGTTCACCCAGCTGATTATCAGTCATTGCAGCTACACTCTTGCTAGAAACAGGACCTCTCTCATTTGGCCATTGATAATTGTTAAGAGCCATTCGCTCTAATAGCTCCCTTGCTTCAGCTAGTTCTTTTAGCATAAAAGCTCCTGCTGCTGCATCAACATTACCTTTCATTTGAGGTGTTAAACCTACAAAGAAAGATTGAATCTGGAACCATTCTGGCAAGCCATCAGGTGGGCATCTGTGTACTAGATCCTTGAATCTTTCCCAAGCTTCATAAAGAGATTCAATATCTTTTTGTCTGAAAACCCCAATCTCTCCTCTCAACTGTATCAACTTAGCTGGAGGAAAGAATTTAGATAGGAATTTGTCTGCAAGATCAGCCCATGTGTGAATGCTGCCCGGCTGTAATGAATGTAACCATTGCTTAGCTCTATCCCTAAGAGAAAAAGGGAAGAGCTTAAGTCTCAGAGCGTCTTCAGAAACCCCATTCATTCTTAAGGTATCACATATTTCCAGAAAATGGTGTAAATGACTATGCGGATCCTCAACAGCCATATTACTGTTGACTAACCATATGAATTAAAGCAGGTTTCTGCTCAAAATTAGCTGCTTGCACGGGCTGCCTATGAATGCCTAAGTAATGATCAGAGATAGATGGTCTAGCAAAATCCAGCAAGGTCCTTGGCTGAGTGTCGCCATTGTGAGTCTCCCCATTATGACCCTGCCCTTCTGCCATATTATCTAGCACAGATAGATTCAAAACGTCTGTATGGTTAACTTCTGTTTGGTCATGCCGCTTCTGTCTCAACCTAGCTCTTAATATCCTTTCAGATTCTAAATCAAATGGCACTAATTCTTGCAACCGATATTGGTGCATACACTGAAGAAAGCACGAAAGTGAATGAAAACAACTGCAAAACAAAACAAAGAAAAGAACAGAAACCTAGTGAGACTGCTCAACAAAGAAGTAAAAGAAATTAAATACAATATAAACAACCCAAAGCACAAATATTATTCTTAGTCTTAATGTTATTAAAATTAACACAATTGTTCCCCGGCAACGGCACCAAAAACTTGACCGAAAAAATTATGGGCTATCGCGAGTGCACGGTCAAGTAATAAAGAGAGGTATATCTCGACCTCAGTGTATCGATCCCACGAGGAACAATTATATTAGTTAATAAGCACTAAGATTGGCAAATTCTAAATATGTTTGGGAAATCAAGTCTTTCGTTCAAACATTGATATGAATTAAACAAAATTAAACAAACCAACGATTTGACAAATGGAACAATAAAATAATGTAACGACGATGATATGAGAGTCTAGGGACGAAGCCAATAGAACTGAATTTCTCTATGCCTTATCAATAAATTATCTTTCTATCTGGTCACATTCAGATTAATCTTCCTTTAAATGTAGTACCCTTTTCCCGTGATACACACCTTTAGGTTGATTTAATAAAGTTAAATGGGTTTGTTCATTCCTCACTCTTCTTTATTATGCTTTAATTGTATTTCAGCTAATCACACTAAAATCAATTCTCTCCATCAATCTTTGTAAGAGAAAAGCATTAGAGCATCTCCAATCATGCTCTCTATATATCCTCTCTATTTTAGCTAAAAACCTATTTTAGAGAGTTATTTTTTCATTACATATTCCAATCATGCTCTCTATTTTAAAGAAGTATATAATATTTTATTACTTTTTTAAAGTTGACCGTTATTAAATATGACACTGTAGAGACAAACTGATCCTAAAAGAAATTCTAATTTTTCCAAGCACACCAGGTACCATGAGCTTACGTTCTGGAGCAGGCAAAGTGGAAATAAAGATGGCTTTGAATCCCTATCTTCAAACAAACCAAATCAGTTTACTGATGATAAACTAAACAAAACCATGCTCCACCTAGAATTTCAAACAATAAACACAACCGAGAATTTCAAAACAACACGAGAGGGTAGCAGACGTGAACAGCTGATGCAGCAAGTCACTCCTTTTTTATACTGCAAACCGAAGGTCTCCCTCCAAATCTTCTGAGCAACAGACGAGCGGGATCACTATATTAATATACCACAGCCATGGGTACATCAATATGGATTATATTCATTGATTGATATGGCTTGAGGGTTAGGGATTTGGTTCTTAGCTGACAGGTCTGGGTTTAATGAGAAGGGGGTTGATTGGCCGTCTATGATTTTGGGGCGACAATGGCTAACGACGCAATTTTTGGCCGGAGGGGCTCTTTGGGTATGAATTATGAAGGAGGATGAGATGAGTTAGAAAAAATCACAACTCAGGCGCGACGATGGAATAGCGGGATCTGGAGGGAATACCTGCGTGGGCATGATGATGGAACTGCCAAAGTGTGACTTCCCTATTAAAATAATAACATGACCGATAGCGAGCCACATTCCATCGCTATATGAAGCGAACCTCATAGCGAGTTATGTATTTTAGGGTGTGATTTAAAGCGTAGGTTGGAGCAACAATAGTATGCTTTTGACTCCCTAAAATAAGGTAGAGAGCTAAATAGGGAGAGGGTTGGAGATGCTCTTTAGCAACCAACCAAAGAAAATCCAATGCTATAACCATTTAGAAGGTATTCAATGTTTCAAAGCATCGCAAGAGTAATCCAATCCTAAGACTTCCTCCCTAGAATGGAAGCTTAGCCTATCATTCTTGTCATAACAACAATCAGAATAAACATAAATTCCATTAAAAAGGGTTGACAAATCAAAAACACAAAGTTCAATTAACATAAACCCTTCTTACAATCAATAATTGTTCTTCTCTCAAAAATACAAAAAATCAACTCCTTAGCCAAGAGAAATCATCTGCCGTCGCATTCCCCCCACTAAAACAACCAATTTTCGCCCTTAAATAATAGGGTTTTAAAACACTAGAGCCCGAGTCGAACACAAATAGCCCACATTGATCAAAATTTAGTACATATTGACCGCATTGATCAAAATCTCGGGTCGACCATGCTTCACATCGATCCACTTCTTTCCATTCAGCCTCTGCATCGACCTACATTGAGCTGCATCGAGCCATATCGACCTAATATTTCGCGTCGACCAGCGCCTCTATTAAACCTTGTCGAACCATGTTGATCCTTGTTGACCTCCACTCTCGCATCAACCAGATAGGCTGCAATCACACATCGATCAAATCGGCTTAACTCTCCTCTACATCGATCAATTGCTGTCAAAAAGAAAAAAAAACACTACAACGAACTCCGAAACTAGGTTAGGGGTAAAACAGAGAATTTAAGTTCCCAAACTAAACAAATAAAGGGTAAAACCGGGGAAATAAGTATCAAAGCGCATGCAAAACATACATAGGATGCAATCCTATCACCTTACTCTGTATAAGTGGAGCCCTTAGTCCGGATCAATGTTGGCTCGGATCCTTACTCCGTATCAGTGGAGCCCTTAGTCTGGATCAATGTTGGCTCAGATCCTTACTCCGTGTCAGTGAAGCCTTTAGTCTGGATCAATGTTGGCTCGGATCCTTACTCCGTGTCAGTGGAAGCTTAGTTCGGACTAGTGATGTCCTGGATTCTTACTCCGTATCAGTGGGAGCTTAGTCCGGACTAGTGATGTTTGGGATTCTTACTCCGTATCATTGGAGCCCTTAGTCCGGATCAATATTGGCTTGGATCCTTACTTCGTATCGGTGGAGCCCTTAGTTCGGATCAATGTTAGCCCGGATCCTTACTCCATATCGGTGGAGCCCTTAGTCCGGATCAATGTTGGCTCGGATCCTTACTCCGTATCAATGTAGCCCTTAGTCCGGATCAATGTTGGCTCGGATCCTTACTTCGTATCAGTGGAGCCCTTAGTCCATATCAATGTTGGCTCAGATCTTTACTCCGTATCAGTGGAAGCTCAGTCTGGACTAGTGGAAGGCTCGGATCTTTATTCCGTATCAGTGGAGCCCTTAGTCCGGATCAATGTTGGCTCGGATTCTTACTTCGTGTTAGTGGAAGCTTAGTTCGGACTAGTGATGTCCCGGATTCTTATCCGTATCGGTGGGAGCTTAGTTCGGACTAGTGATATCCTAGATTCGACCTTTTGCTCCGGATTTGACTTTGATGTTTTGGATTTGACCACCTTCTCTTTCTCTCTCTTTTTTTAGATACATGGCATGAGCAGATAAATATATAAAATGGGATTAGTATGTCCAACCCGGACAAAATGGGGTTTAACATGGGTGATCTGCTCTGATTTGGTAGATCTTGTAAAGACCCGTACCTGTGTGAGGTTGAAAGTTAGGCCCGAATAGAGTTTGGAATATCTATTCGGTAGCGTGGCCTTAGCGTTAGCATTTTGAGTTATTGTTGTTATTGATACGGTGATTTTATTATTTTGAGTTATTATTAAATATTATTATGATTATCAAAATAATTATTTTAATATGTCCTGTTATTATAATGGTAATATTACTAATATGATCATTTTAATATTTGAGGTTATTATAATTATAATGTTAAATTATTAATAAAATTATTTAGGTATATCGAGTTATTATTGTTATAATAATTAATATTATTACTATTATTATTATTTATGTAATTATAATTACTAATCCTGTTGTTGTTGTTATTATTATTATTATTAAATTTAATAATATATATATGTGTGTTAGTATAAATAGGGGGAATTTAGGCAGAAACCTTACAATCTTTTTGTACGTGCGCAGCCTCATGGAAAAAAGAAGGGAGAAAGAGAATTGCATTCTAGATGCTCAATCCTTCAAAGCTTAATCCATGTAGGTGATACTTGATTCTCGTTATTTTGTTTTACAAACACAAACTGTTGGAGAAAATATAGATATTTAATCCTAAATTTTGTACATGAATGCCTATATAAATATATATATATATATATATATATATATATATATATATGCATATCGATCCTTGATCCTCGTTTTCGATTCTCGTTTGCTGATCCCTTGGACCAGCGATTTGTTCCTGCACCCGTTTAGTTATTTCTTTATCTTTTTCTTATTATATTTTATTTAGTTATTATTATTATTACCTGTACCAGGACAGACGGCCTGGTATCCTTCGCACGGCAACAGCAGCACACACGGTCAACGGCAGGATTATCTCCACGAAAAAGGACGGCGACCCATAGGGCCCTGCTCCCACGTCCCTATTCGACCGAAGCAACAAGAGTTGCATCTTTTCTTTTATTTATTTATTTATTCACTTGTCTTATAGCTACAAAACTAAACACCTACGAGATGAAGCATTAGAAGGTTGTATGGATGACATCATGCACAGCATAAATCGTGCATAACCGATTTTTGTTATGTGATTTGTGTGTCTATATATATATATATATATATATATATATATATATACACACACACACACACACACATAATCTAATATATATTGTGTACATGTTTCGATTCAATGAGAATTTACCAACATGTATAAATCAAATTGGATTTAATTTAGTAGTAAATTAATATATAAGTTTATACCATTTGATTAGTAAGGTAAAAAAAATGATATTGTAGTGTAAGAAATATAAAAATAGTGTTTGGGCTTAGTATTATAGTTTAATAATATAAAGTATTATTTGTAGATTGATATTACTAGTTGACATGTTAAATATATCGTGTGAGCTTGATGATATTAATTTAATATTGAAAACATTCTTTGTAGCGTGATTATTAATTTGACAACAGTAACATTAATTGTGGCTTTATATTATTAATTTAAAATTAACAAAATATTATTTAAATCATTATATTATTAGTAGTTCGACATAAAAAATATTATTGGAGGCTTGATATTAATGGTTAGGTATTAGAAATATTGTTTGGGCTTGAAATTATAGTGTAAATATTATAAATATTATTAGCTTGATATTAATAGTTTTTAAAAAATATTGTTTGGCTTGACATAATTTGTTTAATAGAATAAGTGATGTTTGAGCTTGTTGTTATTAGTTATGTGATATAATTGTTATTCGGGGCACATTATTATTGGTTTAGCAATTTGAATATTTTGTAGTGCTATAAGACTGAATATCGATTAGTGAAATTATTATTTGTTGGTTGTAAGTGTGGATTTGGTGGTGGTGGTGGTGGTTGGGTTAACCGCAGGTCCCATATAGGGCTGGCAAGAGGCCGCAGGTCCCTTATGTGGCTGGTTAACCCAGGTCCCATATGTGGAAGGTTATCGTTAGGGGACACTGCAGGTCCCACATATGGCTATCTGGTAGTGACTGGGATTCCTGGAGTTGGTAGCGGGGATCCTATGGATGGTTGGATTGCCGGTGCGAACCTTTAATGGATGAAATGTAATGTGTGTGATGTTTTATTTGTAATTGAATGTAAGCTTATTGTGATAGAATATGACACAGCACTGACACAAGCATACACTGATCATGTAGACTTAGGATTTCATGTTATAAGATGGTGAGGAGATGGAGAGCACCTACTGGGCACTTGTGCTCATCCCTACTTTGTTGACATGTTTCAGGTATCGACTCACTCGCTAGTGGCTGATCCGAAGTTAATTGTTTTTTATTTCACATTTGGTTATAACTTTGTGTATGAATTTTGTAAGACGTAATTGGTTTTTATTATTTAGATATCCGGATGAGGGTCCGTGAAAGTTGTATTGGACTTATGGCATGACTCTGTTAGAAATAAATTATTTTCGTAACTTCATAGCATGTGGGAATGTACAGGAATACCCATGATGTATGATTGTATAGGTATATCGCGGACAGCACCTGCTGTGTAGTCCATATCGGTACTAGTCACCAATCCCTTAACCCTTCGGGTGCGGGCATGGGGAAGTCGCACTCTTAGTTCCGGTCTTTCCATGATTTGGAGGCGTGACAAGTTGGTATCGAGCAGGGTTTATTTAGTGGACCTAGCATAGTAGGGTGATTGATTGAAACTTTAGAGCTAGGGAGGCATTAGGGAGGGCGCCTGATCCACGAGATCCTTAATGGTGTCCTTGGTTACCTTAGTGTCGGTCAAACCATCTTAGGATGCATTGGGATGGGTGCATACATGACATGACATTACTTACACATTATAGACACTAGAATTGGTTGCGTTTGGTACTCTGGTGATAGTTTGACTTTGCGGTTATGAAATTTCTTGAAATTGCCTGGAATGATTTGCGTAGTTACTTGTTAATAACTTACATTGTTTTGGATTGACATGTATTGTTTTGAGTGATTCAAGTACTATATGTTAGAGTATTACTTTTCGTTTTATATTATTATGATGTTGTGGTAGGGGAAATATGAACCCTACCTATTGTTCGATGGCTTGGGTAGCCAATTAAATGATTAGGCAAATGTGATTGATTTTGGGGGAAAATGAACCCCACTGGGATATGATGAGGACCAATTGGCTCATGCTTGTTTTGGTTGATTGATTGATGGATATATATAGGCGAGGAGAAATGTCCCATGGATGACAGTTGGGACTTATGAGTTCTATGTGGTGTAGACTTATGGGTTACTAATTGGGAGTGATAATTGCATTTTATTTGTGATTAATGATAAAATTTGTGCAGTTAAAATATAATTTGAGTGATTTGGATTGCGTGTCATAATTTAATACATTTTTTAAAAAAATTTCTTCCAAATTTCTTATTTTACCATGTTTTTAATTATTTTATAGAATTAATATTAATTTGGTGAATTTTTACTATTTATTTATTTATCCATTTTAATATTAATTTTTGGACTAAGGAAATTTTGGAGCGAAGAGCTTTTGCATGTGGAGATATGATTAATTTATTTTGATGAGAGTTAATGATTTTAAAAAAATGTGTGAAATTTTCTTGGCGTGAATTTATGAAAAATGTGACTTAATCAAAGCATGAAGTACACAAATGGTAAATAATGGGATAAAATATTCAAGGATTAGATAGTGCAATGAATTTAATAAAAAAAACTAGTAAATGTTATGACTAACAATATATATATATTGATCAGATATTAGGCCTAGATATTATGATAAGACAATTATAGAATTGGTATATTCAACAATGGTTCATTCCTGTTTAAAGACAATCAAAAGGTTAGAAGTGCCAACCAATGAGGGTGAAGAATTTGTTTTCGTCAGCTAGTATATTTTAATAATTCGCCTTTTCTAAATGTTAGTAAGTAAGTGATTTAGAAGGTGATAAAGTAATCTGAGAATCAAAAAGAGTTATATTTCTTATGACTTATAAAGCAATCTGGAAATGGTCCTGGAGGAACATCACAGGAGGAAAGTAAGAATACCTTTTTCCCAAGATTTAAATTATGAAACTTGTTAAACATGTGATGATGTCTTTAAGATATAGATAAATGTTGAATCTGTGTTATAGAAAAAAATCATAATAGTAAAATAAAATAGCAAAAAAAAACATGTTGATTGATGTAGTTAGTTGTATAATATAATGTTGATGTGACCTTGTTGTATGTCATTAGTTAGTTCACTATTGTTATGAATTGTTGGTTGACGCTGGCGAATGATGTTTGAAATATTCATTTCCTTGTAACTTGTGAAGGTGATTGTATCGATTTTTCAGTCGTCGTATGTTGACTGTGTTGGTTTTATGTTGACTTGGTTATATGCTACTAGTTAGTTGAAATGCTATATGGGATTTTGATTGAATGTTAGTAAATAGTGTTGATTTTTCTTTGGATCGATTGCCATTATAATTATCTTTGTTTGCCCAGTAAATATTGATGGGTCGTTGGCCTGCTTGTCTTTGAGTAGTTGCTCGTTGTTGGTTGCATGCACCTTGTGTGGTGTTGGCTTGTGGTGAACTATGTTGGTGCGTGTAACTGGTTATTGATAAGAATGGTAAATGTACAATAAAACTAATAAAAAAAATTATAAATAATATACTTACAACACTAGTAACAATAGTAAATAAATGAATAAATAATGATGACCGACTCTGTAATAAATATTATTGTGATTCATGTCGACTGATGTCAATGTGGATTACCACACTATATGATTGTTTGGATATTCTTCATATGATATGGCATGCAAATGACATGTTGTGGACTTTTGCTCTGTTTTGGGGTATAGTTATGTGATACGACTACATGTGTTATTTGATGTAATGTGAACGCATATTATTGTGTCGTGCTTGAAAGTAGCTTGTGTGGCTATGGAGCCTGTGTGGCTGTGGCTGTGGCTGTGATTGTGCTTTCTTGGTTGTCTTAATTATAAATGTTGTTTTTAACTTGTTTATTTATTATGATGAGTGATTGATATGTGTATTGTGTTAGGTATCTATGCCTGAGTGTGAGCATAATTGTATTTCCTATTGCTGCCTTGTTCCACCTTAATTGGGTTGTTAACAACTACATGCATTCTTATTTTGTGTGGTAACACGTGGTGAAACCGGGATGGACCTTGTTTCTTGATTGTTTGGCCTGATTGGTTAGTGGTAAGCATGATGATGTGGAATGGGTCGATGATTTATAGTGGGACTAACATGGTGAGCTTTCCCTCGGTGACATCATTGTGACATGTTGTGATAGGCGAGCTTGCTGCTTGTTTGTGGAGCCCTCTTCGTAAGGGGACTCAGCTATAATTCAGCGGCGTCTTACCCTATTGTTGGAGCCTACTTGGGTGTGACCTTCCTTTTGTGCGTGAGAATAGATATTCGCATGATTGTTGATTTGTTTTATGCTCTGTTGTGATTGTTATATGGTTGATATATTGTTTATAATATGTGATCATGATTTATGAGGCTATTGGTTAATTGGGAGTAGGTTGTTGGACCTTGGTTATACAATGTTTAATTAGGGTGGCGAGTTTATCCTGTTGATATGAGTTAATAGTGCTTTGATTGATTTTTGGGTTATAGTGTTGATCCTTATTGTTTTGGGTTCTATTAGATTGCTTAGTTTTGGTGGTGATGTTGGCACCAGTTGGAATAGTTTTAAGGTAGTATGTGGTTAGTTGTAGAGTGGTTGGTATGGTGTTGTTTCGTTAATAGTTCATTATGATGGCTATTTGGAGGATTAATTACAAGGGGTTCCTGGTAGTGGTTTGATATTGGGTAATAGATGTGCAATGTTTGTGCAGGGTGAAATTTGTTGCTTTGATTTGGTTATTGGATTTTGATAGGTGATCGTATCGACTATGATCCAGTGATCTATGTTGAGGTGTCGGCTTAGTTATGTTGATTAAGGGAATGTGAATCGGTGAATGTATTGTTCCCACGTCATGGTTAATGATATGCCCTCAAGTGTTATGCTTGGTTATTGGTTAGGGACCAAGCGTTGCCTTAAGTGTACAAATGGTTAATGGCTAGGTGGGTTTCTAGATCTTATCATTGTGGTTAGAAACCCTTACCGTTAGGATTGTTAGTTGGTTCATCTTTTCGGGGAGGAAAAGTCCTAAGGAGGGGAGAATGTGAGGATTTTTCTCAAGGTGGTGGGAGCAAGTTCACTATGATGTGTATGTTGAAATGATTACTCGTGGACATATAGCAGTATTTGTGAAGGGCATGATGTATGGTTGTTGCTATATGTTGCTTGTTTATAAAACATGATAGGCTATGTAAGAATTATGCTAGTGGAAGCAATTGTGTTCATTAGTGTGGGTAATATGTTAGATATTGGGTATGTGTAGTAAGCGTGTGTAGGTGTAGTGTCTATAAGGATTACTTCTCTTTTTGGGGACGAAAAGTCCTAAGGTGGGGAGGATGTAAAGACCCGTACTGTATGAGGTTGAAAGCTAGGCCCGAATAGAGTTTGGAATATCTATTCGGTAGCGTGGCCTTAGCGTTAGCATTTTGAGTTATTGTTGTTATTAATATGGTGATTTTATTATTTTGAGTTATCAAGGACCACAAAATCTCTTGGAAATATGAATTTATCGACCTTGCTAATACACCTTCAATAATGCCTTCAAGTTTCCTCGCTGATCTATCTGCTAACCGTAATGAAATAGAAGTAGGTCTCATACCAGGTTAGACCTAACTCGCTGATAAACTACAAGTGGCATCAGATTTATACTTGCTCCAAGATCACATAAAGCCTGTGTAAATTGTGATTCTCCAATAGTACAAGGAAGAGTAAAACTCCCAAGGGTCTTTCAACTTTGGAGGCAAGACATGCTGGACAGTTGCACTAGTTTCCTTGGTTAAAGTAACTGTCTCACAATCTTCTAGCCTCCTCCTTTGAGATACAAAGTCTTTTACATACTTTACTGCTTTAGGCATACTCTGTAGCACATCTACAAGAGGGATATTTATCTCCAGTTTCTTGAAAAGTTCCAAAAACTTAGCAAAACCTGCATCCACCTTTTGTTTTTTAACTCTTTGTGGAAATGGTAGAGGTGTCTTTAACACAGGAGGTTTGTCTACAAAACGAATACCCGGTTGATAGACCTCGAACCTCTCCTTAATAGGCTTGGAAGTTTCCTCTACTATTTCATCTTTAGGTGCTGCTTCTTTTGTGTTTTGCTCTGACTCCTTTTCTTCTTTGTGTTCCAACTGTTTAGTAGCTGATTGTGGCAATTCCTTATTAACTTGGGATGACAACTCTTTCCCACTTCTTAATGTAACTTCCTTGCAATATTCCTTTGGATTCACTTCAGTATTACTGGGAAAAGAACCTTTTTGCTGTGCATTAACGGAATTAGCAAGTTGCCCCATTTGTTGCTCCAACCCTTTCACGGCAGTACCCAAATCACTCATCCCTGCTTTCATTTCATTGAGCTTAACATCTGTGTTCTTAAGTCAAGAGTGAGTTTGTTGTGCAAATTTATAGAAAAACTACTTCATCTCATCATCAGTAGCTTTCTCTTTTGCTAACTGTTGTTGGTACTGCTGCTGTGGCTGAAACTGTTGAGCTTGAGCTTGCTGTTGTCCAAACCCCGATGGTGTTGAAGGAAATGGTTGAGGGTTCAAAGTGTTCTTCTGATTTGACCATAAAAAATTCTCATGATTCCTGTTGCTTGGATGATAAGTTTGAGGAGGTGGGCCACCATGAAAATTCTGCTTCTTATAATACCCCTTACCTCCCACATACAAAGCGTCTTCCACTGGAACCGTGGTAGAAGAATCTGACTCTAAAGCTGTGTTAGCAATAGGACCTCCCAGTCTCACTGCCATAGTTGTCATGTGTTGTGTTAGAAGATCCACTTTGTTTGTGAGTTCACCCAGCTGATTATCAGTCATTGCAGCTACACTCTTGCTAGAAACAGGACCTCTCTCATTTGGCCATTGATAATTGTTAAGAGCCATTCGCTCTAATAGCTCCCTTGCTTGACTAGTTCTTTTAACATAAAAGCTCCCGCCTGCATCAACATTACCTTTCATTTGAGGTGTTAAACCTACAAAGAAAGATTGAATCTGGAACCATTCCTGGCAAGCCATCAGGTGGGCATCGTGTACTAGATCCTTGAATCTTTCCCAAGCTTCATAAAGAGATTCAATATCTTTTTGTCTGAAAACCCCAATCTCTCCTCTCAACTGTATCAACTTAGCTGGAGGAAAGAATTTAGATAGGAATTTGTCCGCAAGATCAGCCCATGTGTGAATCTTTGCCCGGTTTGTAATGAATGTAACCATTGCTTAGCTCTATCCCTAAGAGAAAAAGGGAAGAGCTTAAGTCTCAGAGCGTCTTCGAAACCCCATTCATTCTTAAGGTATCACATATTTCCAGAAAATGGTGTAAATGACTATGCGGATCCTCAATGACCATATTCTGTTGACTAACCATATGAATTAAAGCAGGTTTTTGCTCAAAATTAGCCGCTTGCACGGGCTGCCTATGAATGCCTAAGTAATGATCGGAGATAGATGGTCTAGCAAAATCCAGCAAGGTCCTTGGCCGAGTGTCGCCATTGTGAGTCTCCCCATTATGACCCTGCCCTTCGCCATATTATCTAGCACGAGATAGATTCAAAACGTCCGTATGGTTAACTTCGTTTGGTCATGCCGCTCTGTCTCAACCTAGCTCTTAATATCCTTTCGATTCTAAATCAAATGGCACTAATTCTTGCAACCGATATTGGTGCATACACCTGAAGAAAGCACGAAAGTGAATGAAAACAACGCAAAACAAAACAAAGAAAAGAAGAAACCTAGTGAGACCGCTTCAACAAAGAAGTAAAAGAAATTAAATACAATATAAACAACCCAAAGCACAAATATTATTCTTAGTCTTAATGTTATTAAAATTAACACAATTGTTCCCCGGCAACGGCACCAAAAACTTGACCGAAAAAATTATGCGGCTTACTGCAGTGCACAGGTCAAGTAATAAAGAGAGGTATATCTCGACCTCAGTGTATCGATCCCACGAGGAACAATTATATTAGTTAATAAGCACTAAGATTGGCAAATTCTAAATATGTTTGGGAAATCAAGTCTTTCGTTCAAACATTGATATGAATTAAACAAAATTAAACAAACCAACGATTTGACAAATGGAACAATAAAATAATGTAACGACGATGATATGAGAGTCTAGGGACGAAGCCAATAGAACTGAATTTCTCTATGCCTTATCAATAAATTATCTTTCTATCTGGTCACATTCAGATTAATCTTCCTTTAAATGTAGTACCCTTTTCCCGTGATACACACCTTTAGGTTGATTTAATAAAGTTAAATGGGTTTGTTCATTCCTCACTCTTCTTTATTATGCTTTAATTGTATTTCAGCTAATCACACTAAAATCAATTCTCTCCATCAATCTTTGTAAGAGAAAAGCATTAGAGCATCTCCAATCATGCTCTCTATATATCCTCTCTATTTTAGCTAAAAACCTATTTTAGAGAGTTATTTTTTCATTACATATTCCAATCATGCTCTCTATTTTAAAGAAGTATATAATATTTTATTACTTTTTTAAAGTTGACCGTTATTAAATATGACACTGTAGAGACAAACTGATCCTAAAAGAAATTCTAATTTTTCCAAGCACACCAGGTACCATGAGCTTACGTTCTGGAGCAGGCAAAGTGGAAATAAAGATGGCTTTGAATCCCTATCTTCAAACAAACCAAATCAGTTCCTCGATGATAAACTAAACAAAACCATGCTCCACCTAGAATTTCAAACAATAAACACAACCGAGAATTTCAAAACAACACGAGAGGGTAGCAGACGTGAACAGTGATGCAGCAAGTCACTCCTTTTTTTATATCGCAAACCGAAGGTCTCCCTCCAAATCTTTCGAGCAACGGACGAGCGGGATCACTATATTAATATACCACGGCCATGGGTACATCAATATGGATTATATTCATTGATTGATATGGCTTGAGGGTTAGGGATTTGGTTCTTAGTTGCATGTGTCTGGGTTTAATGAGAAGGGGGTTGATTGGCCGTCTATGATTTTGGGGCGACAATGGCTAACGACGCAATTTTTGGCCGGAGGGGCTCTTTGGGTATGAATTATGAAGGAGGATGAGATGAGTTAGAAAAAATCACAACTCAAAGCGCGACGATGGAATAGCGGGATCTTGGAGGGAATACCTGCGTGGGCATGATGATGGAACCTGCCAAAGTGTGACTTCCCTATTAAAATAATAACATGACCGATAGCGAGCCACATTCCATCGCTATATGAAGCGAACCTCATAGCGAGTTATGTATTTTAGGGTGTGATTTAAAGCGTAGGTTGGAGCAACAATAGTATGCTTTTGACTCCCTAAAATAAGGTAGAGAGCTAAATAGGGAGAGGGTTGGAGATGCTCTTTAGCAACCAACCAAAGAAAATCCAATGCTATAACCATTTAGAAGGTATTCAATGTTTCAAAGCATCGCAAGAGTAATCCAATCCTAAGACTTCCTCCCTAGAATGGAAGCTTAGCCTATCATTCTTGTCATAACAACAATCAGAATAAACATAAATTCCATTAAAAAGGGTTGACAAATCAAAAACACAAAGTTCAATTAACATAAACCCTTCTTACAATCAATAATTGTTCTTCTCTCAAAAAATACAAAAAATCAACTCCTTAGCCAAGAGAAATCATCGCCGTCGCATTCCCCCCCCACTAAAACAACCAATTTTCGCCCTTAAATAATAGGGTTTTAAAACACTAGAGCCCGAGTCGAACACAAATAGCCCACATTGATCAAAATTTAGTACATATTGACCGCATTGATCAAAATCTCGGGTCGACCATGCTTCACATCGATCCACTTCTTTCCATTCAGCCTCTGATCGACCTACATTGAGCCGCGATCGAGCCATATCGACCTAATATTTCGCGTCGACCAGCGCCTCTATTAAACCTTGTCGAACCATGTTGATCCTTGTTGACCTCCACTCTCGCATCAACCAGATAGGCTGCAATCACACATCGATCAAATCGGCTTAACTCTCCTCTACATCGATCAATTGCTGTCAAAAGGAAAAAAAACACTACAACGAACTCCGAAACTAGGTTAGGGGTAAAACAGAGAATTTAAGTTCCCAAACTAAACAAATAAAGGGTAAAACCGGGAAATAAGTATCAAAGCGCATGCAAAACATACATAGGATGCAATCCTATCACCTTACTCTGTATAAGTGGAGCCCTTAGTCCGGATCAATGTTGGCTCGGATCCTTACTCCGTATCAGTGGAGCCCTTAGTCTGGATCAATGTTGGCTCAGATCCTTACTCCGTGTCAGTGAAGCCTTTAGTCTGGATCAATGTTGGCTCGGATCCTTACTCCGTGTTAGTGGAAGCTTAGTTCGGACTAGTGATGTCCTGGATTCTTACTCCGTATCAGTGGGAGCTTAGTCCGGACTAGTGATGTTTGGGATTCTTACTCCGTATCATTGGAGCCCTTAGTCCGGATCAATATTGGCTTGGATCCTTACTTCGTATCAGTGGAGCCCTTAGTTCGGATCAATGTTAGCCCGGATCCTTACTCCATATCAGTGGAGCCCTTAGTCCGGATCAATGTTGGCTCGGATCCTTACTCCGTATCAATGTAGCCCTTAGTCCGGATCAATGTTGGCTCGGATCCTTACTTCGTATCAGTGGAGCCCTTAGTCCATATCAATGTTGGCTCAGATCTTTACTCCGTATCAGTGGAAGCTCAGTCTGGACTAGTGGAAGGCTCGGATCTTTATTCCGTATCAGTGGAGCCCTTAGTCCGGATCAATGTTGGCTCGGATTCTTACTTCGTGTTAGTGGAAGCTTAGTTCGGACTAGTGATGTCCCGGATTCTTACTCCGTATCAGTGGGAGCTTAGTTCGGACTAGTGATATCCTAGATTCGACCTTTTGCTCCGGATTTGACTTTGATGTTTTGGATTTGACCACCTTCTCTTTCTCTCTCTTTTTTTAGATACATGGCATGAGCAGATAAATATATAAAATGGGATTAGTATGTCCAACCCGGACAAAATGGGGTTTAACATGGGTGATCTCTCTCGATTTGGTAGATCTTGTAAAGACCCGACACTGTGTGAGGTTGAAAGTTAGGCCCGAATAGAGTTTGGAATATCTATTCGGTAGCGTGGCTATAGCGTTAGCATTTTGAGTTATTGTTGTTATTGATACGGTGATTTTATTATTTTGAGTTATTATTAAATATTATTATGATTATCAAAATAATTATTTTAATATGTCCTGTTATTATAATGGTAATATTACTAATATGATCATTTTAATATTTGAGGTTATTATAATTATAATGTTAAATTATTAATAAAATTATTTAGGTATATCGAGTTATTATTGTTATAATAATTAATATTATTACTATTATTATTATTTATGTAATTATAATTACTAATCCTGTTGTTGTTGTTATTATTATTATTATTAAATTTAATAATATATATATGTGTGTTAGTATAAATAGGGGGAATTTAGGCGAAACCTTACAATCTTTTTGTACGTGCGCGACCTCATGGAAAAAAGAAGGGAGAAAGAGAATTGCATTCTAGATGCTCAATCCTTCAAAGCTTAATCCATGTAGGTGATACTTGATTCTCGTTATTTTGTTTTACAAACACAAACTGTTGGAGAAAATATAGATATTTAATCCTAAATTTTGTACATGAATGCCTATATATATATATATATATATATATATGCATATCGATCCTTGATCCTCGTTTTCGATTCTCGTTTGCTGATCCCTTGGACGAGCGATTTGTTCCTGCACCCGTTTAGTTATTTCTTTATCTTTTTCTTATTATATTTTATTTAGTTATTATTATTATTACCCGTACCCGGACAGACGGCCTGGTATCCTTCGCACGGCAACAAAGAGCACACGGTCAACGGCGAGGATTATCTCCACGAAAAAGGACGGCGACCCATAGGGCCCTGCTCCCACGTCCCTATTCGACCGAAGCAACAAGAGTTGCATCTTTTCTTTTATTTATTTATTTATTCACTTGTCTTATAGCTACAAAACTAAACACCTACGAGATGAAGCATTAGAAGGTTGTATGGATGACATCATGCACAGCATAAATCGTGCATAACCGATTTTTGTTATGTGATTTGTGTGTCTATATATATATATATATATATATATATATATATAACACACACACACACACACATAATCTAATATATATTGTGTATATGTTTCGATTCAATGAGAATTTACCAACATGTATAAATCAAATTGGATTTAATTTAGTAGTAAATTAATATATAAGTTTATACCATTTGATTAGTAAGGTAAAAAAAAATTGATATTGTAGTGTAAGAAATATAAAAATAGTATTTGGGCTTAGTATTATAGTTTAATAATATAAAGTATTATTTGTAGCTTGATATTACTAGTTGACATGTTAAATATATCGTGTGAGCTTGATGATATTAATTTAATATTGAAAACATTCTTTGTAGCGTGATTATTAATTCGACATCAGTAACATTAATTGTGGCTTTATATTATTAATTTGAAATTAACAAAATATTATTTAAATCATTATATTATTAGTAGTTCGACATAAAAAATATTATTGGAGGCTTGATATTAATGGTTAGGTATTAGAAATATTGTTTGGGCTTGAAATTATAGTGTAAATATTATAAATATTATTAGCTTGATATTGATAGTTTAAAAAAAATATTGTTTGGCTTGACATAATTTGTTTAATAGAATAAATGATGTTTGAGCTTGTTGTTATTAGTTATGTGATATAATTGTTATTCGGGGCACATTATTATTGGTTTAGCAATTTGAATATTTTGTAGTGCTATAAGACTGAATATCGATTAGTGAAATTATTATTTGTTGGTTGTAAGTGTGGATTTGGTGGTGGTGGTGGTGGTTGGGTTAACCGCAGTCCCATATAAGGCGGCAAGAGGCCGCAGGTCCCTTATGTGGCTGGTTAACCCAGGTCCCATATGTGGAAGGTTATCGTTAGGGGACACTGCAGGTCCCACATATGGCTATCCTGGTAGTGGATCGGGATTCCTGGAGTTGGTAGCGGGGATCCTATGGATGGTTGGATTGCCGGTGCGAACCTTTAATGGATGAAATGTAATGTGTGTGATGTTTTATTTGTAATTGAATGTAAGCTTATTGTGATAGAATATGACACAAGACCGACACAAGCATACATCGATCATGTAGACTTAGGATTTCATGTTATAAGATGGTGAGGAGATGGAGAGCACCTACTGGGCACTTGTGCTCATCCCTACTTTGTTGACATGTTTCAGGTATCGACTCACTCGCTAGTGGCTGATCCGAAGTTAATTGTTTTTTATTTCACATTTGGTTATAACTTTGTGTATGAATTTTGTAAGACGTAATTGGTTTTTATTATTTAGATATCCGGATGAGGGTCCGTGAAAGTTGTATTGGACTTATGGCATGACTCTGTTAGAAATAAATTATTTTCGTAACTTCATAGCATGTGGGAATGTACAGGAATACCCATGATGTATGATTGTATAGGTATATCGCGGACAGCACCTGCTGTGTAGTCCATATCGGTACTAGTCACCAATCCCTTAACCCTTCGGGTGCGGGCATGGGGAAGTCGCACTCTTAGTTCCGGTCTTTCCATGATTTGGAGGCGTGACAAGTTGGTATCAGAGCAGGGTTTATTTAGTGGACCTAGCATAGTAGGGTGATTGATTGAAACTTTAGAGCTAGGGAGGCATTAGGGAGGGCGCCTGATCAACGCAGTCCTTAATGGTGTCCTTGGTTACCTTAGTGTCAGTCAAACCATCTTAGGATGCATTGGGATGGGTGCATACATGACATGACATTACTTACACATTATAGACACTAGAATTGGTTGCGTTTGGTACTCTGGTGATAGTTTGACTTTGCAGTTATGAAATTTCTTGAAATTGCCTGGAATGATTTGCGTAGTTACTTGTTAATAACTTACATTGTTTTGGATTGACATGTATTGTTCTGAGCTGATTCAAGTACTATATGTTAGAGTATTACTTTTCGTTTTATATTATTATGATGTTGTGGTAGGGGAAATATGAACCCTACCTATTGTTCGATGGCTTGGGTAGCCAATTAAATGATTAGGCAAATGTGATTGATTTCGAGGGAAAATGGACCCCACTGGGATATGATGAGGACCAATTGGCTCATGCTTGTTTTGGTTGATTGATTGATGGATATATATAGGCGAGGAGAAATGTCCCATGGATGACAGTTGGGACTTATGAGTTCTATGTGGTGTAGACTTATGGGTTACTAATTGGGAGTGATAATTGCATTTTATTTGTGATTAATGATAAAATTTGTGCAGTTAAAATATACTTTGAGTGATTTGGATTGCGTGTCATAATTTAATACATTTTTAAAAAAAATTTCTTCCAAATTTCTTATTTTACCATGTTTTTAATTATTTTATAGAATTACTATTAATTTGGTGAATTTTTACTATTTATTTATTTATCCATTTTAATATTAATTTTTGGACTAAGGAAATTTTGGAGCGAAGAGCTTTTGCATGTGGAGATATGATTAATTTATTTTGGTGAGAGTTAATGATTTAAAAAAAATGTGTGAAATTTTCTTGGCGTGAATTTATGAAAAATGTGACTTAATCAAAGCATGAAGTACACAAATGGTAAATAATGGGATAAAATATTCAAGGATTAGATAGTGCAATGAATTTAATAAAAAAAACTAGTAAATGTTTATAACTAATATATATATATATATATATATATATATATATATATATTGATCGGATATTAGGCCTAAATATTATGATAAGACAATTATAGAATTGGTATATTCAACAATGGTTCATTCCTGTTTAAAGACAATCAAAAGGTTAAAGTGCCAACCAATGAGGGTGAAGAATTTGTTTTAAGTCGACTAGTATATTTTAATAATTCGCCTTTTCTAAATGTTAGTAAGTAAGTGATTTAGAAGGTGATAAAGTAATCTCGAGAATCAAAAAGAGTTATATTTCTTATGACTTATAAAGCAATCTGGAAATGGTCCTGGAGGAACATCACAGGAGGAAAGTAAGAATACCTTTTTCCCAAGATTTAAATTATGAAACTTGTTAAACATGTGATGATGTCTTTAAGATATAGATAAATGTTGAATCGTGTTATAGAAAAAAATCATAATAGTAAAATAAAATAGCAAAAAAAAACATGTTGATTGATGTAGTTAGTTGTATAATATAATGTTGATGTGACCTTGTTGTATGTCATTAGTTAGTTCACTATTGTTATGAATTGTTGGTTGACGTTGGCGAATGATGTTTGAAATATTCATTTCCTTGTAACTTGTGAAGGTGATTGTATCGATTTTTCAGTCGTCGTATGTTGACTGTGTTGGTTTTATGTTGACTTGGTTATATGCTACTAGTTAGTTGAAATGCTATATGGGATTTTGATTGAATGTTAGTAAATAGTGTTGATTTTTCTTTGGATCGATTGCCATTATAATTATCTTTGTTTGCCCAGTAAATATTGATGGGTCGTTGGCCTGCTTGTCTTTGAGTAGTTGCTCGTTGTTGGTTGCATGCACCTTGTGTGGTGTTGGCTTGTGGTGAACTATGTTGGTGCGTGTAACTGGTTATTGATAAGAATGGTAAATGTACAATAAAACTAATAAAAAAAATTATAAATAATATACTTACAACACTAGTAACAATAGTAAATAAATGAATAAATAATGATGACCGACTCGTAATAAATATTATTGTGATTCATGTCGACTGATGTCAATGTGGATTACCACACTATATGATTGTTTGGATATTCTTCATATGATATGGCATGCAAATGACATGTTGTGGACTTTTGCTCTGTTTTGGGGTATAGTTATGTGATACGACTACATGTGTTATTTGATGTAATGTGAACGCATATTATTGTGTCGTGCTTGAAAGTAGCTTGTGTGGCTATGGAGCCGTGTGTGGGTGTGGGTTGTGGTCGTGATTGTGCTTTCTTGGTTGTCTTAATTATAAATGTTGTTTTTAACTTGTTTATTTATTATGATGAGTGATTGATATGTGTATTGTGTTAGGTATCTATGCCTGAGTGTGAGCATAATTGTATTTCCTATTGCTGCCTTGTTCCACCTTAATTGGGTTGTTAACAACTACATGCATTCTTATTTTGTGTGGTAACACGTGGTGAAACCGGGATGGACCTTGTTTCTTGATTGTTTGGCCTGATTGGTTAGTGGTAAGCATGATGATGTGGAATGGGTCGATGATTTATAGTGGGACTAACATGGTGAGCTTTCCCTCGGTGACATCATTGTGACATGTTGTGATAAAGAGCTTCTTTGCTTGTTTGTGGAGCCCTCTTCGTAAGGGGACTCAGCTATAATTCAGCGGCGTCTTACCCTATTGTTGGAGCCTACTTGGGTGTGACCTTCCTTTTGTGCGTGAGAATAGATATTCGCATGATTGTTGATTTGTTTTATGCTCTGTTGTGATTGTTATATGGTTGATATATTGTTTATAATATGTGATCATGATTTATGAGGCTATTGGTTAATTGGGAGTAGGTTGTTGGACCTTGGTTATACAATGTTTAATTAGGGTGGCGAGTTTATCCTGTTGATATGAGTTAATAGTGCTTTGATTGATTTTTGGGTTATAGTGTTGATCCTTATTGTTTTGGGTTCTATTAGATTGCTTAGTTTTGGTGGTGATGTTGGCACCAGTTGGAATAGTTTTAAGGTAGTATGTGGTTAGTTGTAGAGTGGTTGGTATGGTGTTGTTTCGTTAATAGTTCGTTATGATGGCTATTTGGAGGATTAATTACAAGGGGTTACTGGTAGTGGTTTGATATTGGGTAATAGATGTGCAATGTTTGTGCAGGGTGAAATTTGTTGCTTTGATTTGGTTATTGGATTTTGATAGGTGATCGTATCGACTATGATCCAGTGATCTATGTTGAGGTGTCAGCTTAGTTATGTTGATTAAGGGAATGTGAATCGGTGAATGTATTGTTCCCACGTCATGGTTAATGATATGCCCTCAAGTGTTATGCTGGTTATTGGTTAGGGACCAAGCGTTGCCTTAAGTGTACAAATGGTTAATGGCTAGGTGGGTTTCTAGATCTTATCATTGTGGTTAGAAACCCTTACCGTTAGGATTGTTAGTTGGTTCATCTTTTCGGGGAGGAAAAGTCCTAAGGAGGGGAG
Organism: Taxillus chinensis; assembly: GCA_023512835.1. Classification (NCBI taxonomy): domain Eukaryota; kingdom Viridiplantae; phylum Streptophyta; class Magnoliopsida; order Santalales; family Loranthaceae; genus Taxillus; species Taxillus chinensis. The sequence continues at coordinate 48,199,058 of CM042085.1, forward strand.
AATGTGAGGATTTTTCTCAGTGGTGGGAGCAAGTTCACTATGATGTGTATGTTGAAATGATTACTCGTGGACATATAGCAGTATTTGTGAAGGGCATGATGTATGGTTGTTGCTATATGTTGCTTGTTTATAAAACATGATAGGCTATGTAAGAATTATGCTAGTGGAAGCAATTGTGTTCATTAGTGTGGGTAATATGTTAGATATTGGGTATGTGTAGTAACTGTGTGTAGGTGTAGTGTCTATAAGGATTACTTCTCTTTTTGGGGACGAAAAGTCCTAAGGTGGGGAGGATGTAAAGACCCGTACCTGTATGAGGTTGAAAGCTAGGCCCGAATAGAGTTTGGAATATCTATTCGGTAGCGTGGCCTTAGCGTTAGCATTTTGAGTTATTGTTGTTATTAATATGGTGATTTTATTATTTTGAGTTATTATTAAATATTATTATGATTATCAAAATGATTATTTTAATATGTTCTGTTATTATAATGGTAATATTACTAATATGATCATTTTAATATTTGAGGTTATTATAATTATAATGTTAAATTATTAATAAAATTATTTAGGTATATCGAGTTATTATTGTTATAATAATTAATATTATTACTGTTATTATTATTTATGTAATTATAATTACTAATCCCGTTGTTGTTGTTATTATTATTATTATTATTATTAAATTTAATAATATATATATATATATGTGTGTGTGTGTGTGTGTGTTAGTATAAATAGGGGGAATTTAGGCAGAAACCCTACGTTCTTTTTGTACGTACGCAGCCTCATGGAAAAAAGAAGGGAGAAAGAGAATTGCATTCTAGATGCTCAATCCTTCAAAGCTTAATCCATGTAGGTGATACTTGATTCTCGTTATTTTATTTTACAAACACAAAATGTTGGAGAAAATATAGATATTTAATCATAAATTTTGTACGCGAATGCCTATATATAAATATATACATATATATATATATATATGCATATCGATCCTTGATCCTAGTTTTCGATTCTCGTTTGCCGATCCCTTGGACGAGCGATTTGTTCCTGGACCCGTTTAGTTATTTCTTTATCTTTTTCTTCTTATATTTTACTTAGTTATTATTATTATTACCTTTACCAGGCCAGACGGCCTGGTATCCTCCGCACGGCAACAGCAGCACACGGTCAGCGGCAGGATTGTCTCCACGAAAAAGGGCGGCGACCCATAGGGCCCTGCTGCCATGTCCCTAATCGACCGAAGCAACAAGAGTTGCTTCTTTTCATTTTTTTTTATTTATTTATTCACTTGTCTTATAGCTACAAAACTAAACACCTACGAGATGAAGCATTAGAAGGTTGTACGGATGACATCATGCACAACACAAATCGTGCATGACCGATTTTTGTTATGTGATTTGTGTGTCTATATATATATACACACACACATAATGTAATATATATTGTGTACATGTTTCGATTCAATGAGAATTTACCAACATGTATAAATCAAATTGGATTTAATTTAGTAGTAAATTAATATATAAGTTTATACCATTTGATTAGTAAGGTAAAAAAAATGATATTGTAGTGTAAGAAATATAAAAATAGTGTTTGGGCTTAGTATTATAGTTTAATAATATAAAGTATTATTTGTAGCTTGATATTACTAGTTGACATGTTAAAATATACCGTGTGAACTTGATGATATTAATTTAATATTGAAAACATTCTTTGTAGCGTGATTATTAATTCGACATCAGTAACATTAATTGTGGCTTTATATTATTAATTTAAAATTAACAAAATATTATTTAAATCATTATATTATTAGTAGTTCGACATAAAAAAAATATTGTTGGAGGCTTGATATTAATGGTTGGGTATTAGAAATATTGTTTGGGCTTGAAATTATAGTGTAAATATTATAAATATTATTAGCTTGATATTGATAGTTTAAAAAAAATATTGTTTGACTTGACATAATTTGTTTAATAGAATAAGTGATGTTTGAGCTTGTTGTTATTAGTTATGTGATATAATTGTTATTCGGGCCACATTATTATTAGTTTAGCAATTTGAATATTTCATAGTGCTATAAGACTGAATATCGATTAGTGAAATTATTATCTGTTGGTTGTAAGTGTGGATTTGGTGGTGGTGGTGGTGGTTGGGTTAACTGCATAAACTGTGGAGATATAAACTACAGAAAGCCTTGTATGGATTGAAGCCCAGTTACTACCAGATAGCCATATGTGGTTGGGTTCACTAATATCGATTAGTGAAGCCCGGAGGTTGTTCAACGTAAACTTCCTCTTGAAGATCTCCATTAAGAAAAGCGCTCTTGACATCCATTTGATAAACTGTGAAGTTTTCATATGATGCATACGCCAGGAACATTTGGATTGCCTCAAGTCTAGCTATTGGAGCAAAGGTTTCATCATAATCAATGCCTTCTTCTTGATGATATCCTTTGGCTACTAGTCGTGCTTTGTTCTGGATTACTATTCCATCAGTATCCAGTTTGTTCCGGAACACCCATTTAACTCCAATGACTTGTTGCGACCTTGGCCTTGGTACTAACGTCCACACTTCGTTCCTCTTGAACTGATTAAGCTCTTCTTGCATAGCGTCTATCCAGTTAGAATCTTGAAGGGCTTCATCCACTACCTTTGGCTCTATCTGTGATAGAAAACAAGAGTAGAGACACAAGTTAGAGGTGGCTGCCCTTGTTCTTACTCCAACAGTAGGATCACCAATCACTTGATCTGATGGGTGGTTTCGAGTCTACCTATAGTTCTGCGCAAGTGGTGGTGAGTAGTTAATGATTTGAAGCTCTGCCAGATTGGGTGGATCTTGTACATCGGCTGGTTGAGCTTCTTCCGGGCCAGTTGTATCCATATGATGAATAGTTCCAGAAGTACTTTGAGATTCTTCGGCACTGTGACTTTCAGTATTAACTGGTCCGGACGGACTAGAAGGTTCTCTGGTGTTATGGATGTCCGTATCAATTTGTCCGGAGTTAAGTGGAAGTCCTAAGTCCGAATCTTCGGAAGCATCATCAGTGACATTTCTTCTTGCATCTCTAGTGCTTGGTGATTCATCCCGTTATCCAAATGTTCCAACCCAACCTCAGCAACAGGTAAGTCAGGTAAGTGCTCCAACATGTCCAAAATGAGTCCTTTTTATCTTTGTACACTGTTTGTATACAAACAATGAACAAAGAGGGGCAGCTGTTGGACCCCATTTTGTCTGGGTTGGACATACTAACCCCATTTTATATATTTATATGCCCATGCCATATATCTTGTAAACAGGTCCAGGGAAGCCCAAAGTTTAGAACCTATGCTACAAGCCTCTAAAGTGCCCTAGGACCAACACCAGGTGATGGAGGAGGAAATTTGGAAACTAAAGCACTTGATCGAGCTCAGTTCTGAGTTAACATGAAGAAGTTATGGCCAAAATAATATGCTACGAAAAAGTCAAACTTGCCAAAAGATGGTCAATGCCCTTAGTCAAAGGGCCCAAAAATGTGACTATGCAAGATTCTCCAAAATGACTATTTAGGCGAAGACGGGGCTCCCCAAACAATCCCCAAAAGTTTGTCCATTTTGGCATTTTGGGTGGGAGTAAAAGGGTAATTAAAAGTTTTAAAAAAAGAGAGAAGAGAAATAGTCAAATTCGGAGCATCGTAGTCAAATCTGGAGCATCGTGGTCAACTTTGAGACATCACTGATCCAGACTAAGTGGGAGTAAGGATTCAAGCCTTCCACTAGTCCGGACTAAGCTTCCACTGACACGGAGTAAAGATCCGAGCCTTCCATTGATCCAGACTAAGTTTCCACTGACACGGTGATAACTGCGATATTTGTCATTAAATTTGCATGTAATTTATGGGCTTTAATTGAATATTTTATTAAATTAATACATTTTTAAAATAGTTTTCCCCAATTTCAATTATTTACTATTTTATTTATTTTTATAGATTTAATATTAATTTTGGTGGTTTCTAATGTTAAAATAATTATTTTAATTTTAATATTAATTTTCTGGGCTTAATTGATTATTTTAAGTTTAATCTTAGTAGAATATTTTTTTATATATAGTTGGGTTAATTGAATTATGTTTTTGTTGTTATTTTAATGTTTTATATTTTACTTTTATTATTATTATTATTATTTGTTTTTATTTATTTATTAGGTTGGAGTCACTTGGAGAAATTGGAAACATTATGGTGTGCCATTACGTGTGGAGAGAGAGGAGAATCAATCAAAGAATTGTTGTGGGCCCATGAAGAAGTCAAAGAATTGAAAAAACAACATTACTTGTGCATGGGGATAGCGTGAAAAAAGAAGAAAGCAATGCAGACCTTTGATTGGAGACTTAGGCGTGGGAGGCTATATTGATTTCTTAATTCACGTGGGGTTTGACAATGACGACATGGTTTCCTATTGGTTGTTAGTTTCCAACATTGATATATATATATATATATTTGGAAGAGACCCACGAGCTATCCATCTATCATCCAAGACCCACGCGAGCCCTTTTAACCCATCTCTCCCATAGCGCCGTCAGAACAGATCGCAACCCAACGCTTCAGCGTAGCCTCATCCAGCCTCCACCACGCCAGCTCGTGCATCCCTTCCATCTCGTCCAATAATCTATCCATCACGCTACCATATTCACGACAGCAAGAGACCCAAGGCGTCGTCTTCACCATCTGTGCACAGCCTTTGTGCAGCAGTTTTGCGGAGCAGATATAGCAGAAATTGGAGAGAGTTAGTGTAACAGGCATTGAAGATTCAGATCGAGTTCAAGACTGGACATTTAATTGTTTGCAGCTTATTTTTCTTAATTCTGTTTTATTTATGCTTTCTAATTTTTCCCAACAAATTTGTGATTTTTCAACCCATGGAGGGGTAAGTATTTTGTAATTGGTTTAGCGCAACACTTTGGATGTTTGTAATTATTTTAACATTTAATTTAATATTCTATGTGCTATGATTTAATTCTCCAACTCTTTGATTTGTTAATTTAATATCTCGGTTGAGTGTTGATTTAGCAATTCATTGTGCGTTATTATTCTATCTGAGTGGGAAAATTTGTTTCGTAGGGAACGGGTAGTCTTTCGAGAATTGATTCATAATTATTCTGGTTGGAATAAATTCATAATTTGATTGTATTCATGGTGTCTTAATGCATTTGAATTATGGGGCCATAATTTATTTAATTTATCTTTTGGGATAATGATAAACACCATTCAGGTGTGAAGTTAAACCAGTTACATCTTTGATTAATTTATTTTCTTAGTTAAAATTCTTTGCTTTAATTAGTTTTCATTCAATCAAAAATCCCCCCAATTTGATATTTATTATTTTTCATTAGTTTTTATTAAACAGGTAATTAAATAGATTGAATTGAATTTTATAAGTCTTCCAGTAGAGAACGATCTAGGTTAAGCCACTAGCTATACTTAGTTTAAATTTTATTTAGAGTGCGTGTGCGACAAACGCCCTTTTCACACGGAGTAAGCTTCAATCGTCTAGAATAGCCTTCCATTGATCCGGATCCGAGCCTCCACCGACCTTCGACCCTGCTAACACTGCGATCTACCGTCACTTCGGCCCTCTGACCGTTCACCTTCGCTGTTTGGCTGTATTTCTACGGACACTTTCTTGTGCAGTCACAAGATACGTTTTTTATATGCTGGCTATCTGACAGAGCTATTTTTTAACGCTTGTATGCTAATAAAAACTTAAAAGAGGACAATCACGAGATACACAGGTTGCCATTCCTTCTAGCAAAAGGCAGAATCTGGAAATAGAAAATGCTAGCATTAATAATACAACATTAAATGCAGCAATTAATGGGGTGCGGCCAACCTCTTTAAAAGGAAGACATATCCAGGCAAAAAAGAGAGAGGATTACGTCCAAGCTCTTTCCCTTTGCACAGACTCATGCCCAGGAGGATGAATTATAAAAAAAAGAGACCAGCTCTTGCTCTTTCTCTGCTTACGAAATTGCTAGCCAAAAAAAACTAAAAAGCTTTCTCTTTCTCATTCTAGACCTATTCCCTTCCGCTCTCTCAGTTGTCAATCTTTAAACCAAGAAAACTAAAAAAAATCATTATACCCAACCATCTTCAATCCTTCCCCAGTTCCAGTCCATCTCCGGCATTGATTTCACATTCCAACCAAACTCCGGCACGTTATATAGCTCGAGTTCAAAGCTTTCCATTGGATTTGGAGTTTGTTTCATCACTATCGATGCCAGCATGAGAGTTCGGACGTGGTACTGCAGTCGGTTCCGCAGCCTTTATTTTTTTTGTTTTGTGTGCTATATTGCTAAATTTTGTTTTTATTATTTGTATTTCGTTTTTTTTTCTTTTCGTTTTAGCGATGTAATCATTTTTTTTATTTTGTTTGTTTATTTTGTTGTATGTAATTGCAATATGTAAAAAGCAAAACAAAAAAGTGAGAGAAAACAAGAAACAAAAAAGCAAAAGCAAAGAGAGGCATAAAAAAGAGATGAAAAGAAAGAAGAAGAAAAGAGGGTGGCTGTGTTTTCATATTATTTGTGAATGTCATAACCACACACTTCACATTTATTTTGATATGTATGTTTTTTCTAAAAAAAAAAAAAAAGAAAAGTAAACATGTTTTTCTCTAAAAAAAACTAAAAAAAAACTAAAAAAGGGTAAAAACAATTAAAACAACCAAAAAAGAAATTTTTTCAACAAAAATACAAAAAAAACCCAAAATTTTAGGATTTCATTTCCACTTTAAACAAAAAGTAAAACAAAACTTTTAAAATTTCCTAAACTTAGAATAAAGCAATTTTAATCATAACGTATCCAATGCCTAAATAAAAAGCATAGACTTCCAAGGAAAACAATAGTGCCTTAACCTAGTCAAAATAGTGAAAACGAATAGAAACCTCCTTCTCCTAAGATAGGTACCGAAAGGGCGTTGTAGGGGTGCTAATCTTTCTCTACACGTAACCAACCCCCGAACCCTTTCTGGTAATGTAGACCATTCACACTTTAGGTGACTAATTGCACCCCAAAAACAGTTGGTGGCGACTCTGTACATTTCATCACTCGGTTGCGGCCCGGACGAAAACCGGTGATGACAGTTAGTATCTTCAACCCGGACAAAATGGGGTCCAACATTTATCTAATACTCGAAAAATTCAGGGTCTGTTTGGTATGAATTTTAATTTATGTATTCTATGGAAATACATGTTAAATTTTAATATGAAAATAATTTCTATTTGCTAAAAGAAAAATATATTTTAAAAAGCATATGATTTTTTTAAATTTAAATCACATAAAAAATAATAAAAATATTATGAGTTTAGGTAATAAAATAGAAAAAATAAAAAATAAAAAGATTATTTAAAATTTCCTTTTAAATTAAAATTTAATTTCAAAATAAAAAATAATTAAAAATAATGTTTAAAAATATTTACAAATATTTTTATTTTTAAATTATTGTGATCAATTTTGGATAGGAGATCTGATTCAGCTGAAGATAGCCTAATGGGCTGCCCTCAGTCCAATCGGTACCTCACTTGTCACTTTTAAAGTTGAAGCCCATACGCATCACACTTGTGCATGACTTACATAAATATATAAAGGCGAACTTCTACTAGGGTTTGGTTGCCTCTGTATAAAGTCGGAGTGAGCATTGCAGTTTCAAACTCCGGATCTGCGTCGTCTTCCTCGGATCTCCCTCCCTATCTGACGCTACCATGGTGCACGTGAGTTTCTACCGCAACTGTAAGGCTCTCTCCATATCCTTCTACTGGTTTTGTTTTGTTTTTGTTTGCGGGATTGGATCGATTATTGCTTCGTTTGTTTTTACGTTATATCTGAATATTACCGATGCGTCCGCGTTTGATGATATTTAGGGCAGTCGATCTTAAATTGTTCCTGTTACATGTTACTATTTTAGATTGGAAAAGGACCAAGTGCCATTTATTTTCGTAGTAGAAAAAAATCTTTAATGTTTTTAAGAAATCATGCTTTAGGGGGTTTTTTGGGTCGGTTGTTTTTTTCTGTGTTTAAATGCCCCTTTTAATTGACTTGCTTACTGTTTATCTTGCTGCCATTTTAGTTCTGTGGAAGTTGGATTGATTTAGTTGTGTTTTTCACACATTTGTGTTTTCTTTTTCAACTATAATTTTGGAGCTTATTTCTTTTGGCATAAGCTTTCCATTGTGAATTTGTTTGTTGGGGTCATTTATAAATATGTTATGCTGGGTGCTTATAGATGGGAAGACATTCAAGAAGCCTCGTCGCCCATTTGAGAAGGAGCGTTTGGATGCAGAATTGAAGCTTGTTGGAGAGTATGGACTTAGATGTAAAAGGGAATTGTGGAGAGTTCAGTTTGCACTGAGCCGCATTCGTAATAACGCAAGGATGCTTCTCACTCTTGATGAAAAAAATCCTCGTCGAATCTTTGAGGGTGATGCACTTCTTCGCAGGATGAACAGGTATGGGCTTTTGGAAGAGAGCCAGAACAAGCTTGATTATGTCCTTGCCCTGACAGTTGAAAACTTTCTTGAGCGCCGCCTTCAAACACTTGTTTTCAAATCTGGCATGGCAAAGTCAATTCACCATGCTCGTGTCCTCATCAAGCAGAAGCATATAAGGTATTCCACACAGTTTTACTTTTAGTTAGTACAAAGAACACTTTGCATTATGTAATTGCAGGGCATTTTTTTTAAACGTAGCAAAATGTATATTCAATCTCTCACTGTGCCAGTATAGATGGCAAAAGTATGTGTTTATTGTCTCCTTCCATCAGCAGATGCATACAGGTACATCCTGTGTGTGTACATTAACAATTTCATGACATACCTCGAATGCTAGCATGATATATTTGATGGCAATGAGTCTTGTCATGGAAAAGCATCGTCATAGCAACCATTAACAACAATGTGGCACTGCCATGTTAATGCTAAAAGCAATCTATGGATGTGATGTTTTTTCTTTTGAATTCAAGAGTAGACAAACATCAAGAGCATTGCTTTTACTGTAGTTATATATTATTTTCATAACAATATAAATAATTGCATTCTCATTTTAAGAAATGTTGCATCCATGCAATCTTTCATTGTATGTTCGTCCCTGTATACTTGCTTCGTCATGAATTTGCAAATAGACTTTTAAAATGAAAATACTCTTTAGTTATTTTTAGCTTTTTATTTTTTGTTTTTGAAAATAGTTATTATATTTCGAAAACAAAAATAGAAAATATTCTAATCAAAAGTAACCTATATTTGTATCTTGTTTTGTTATAATCGTCATTGCACACCCCTAGAAGTCATATATTTACTTAGTTTCTTTGTTTCTTGTTGAGTGTAAATAGTTTTGGCAATTAAGTCATCTGTTTTTTTTTTTGTAATAATTGTTTTCCAATTTATCTTTCATATTCTTGGATGTAAATGCAATGCAACGATAGCATAGCTTTAGACGCATTATTTCTGGTGTTTACTATTCTGTGGAGTTTTATATACATCCATGTGATTGCATCAGGCCTAAACTTTCATTTCATAAATATTGGGCTTTAGTTCTTGTTTTTTTTTTTTTCTGATAATAATGTGCTATCTTCACGGTGTCTAGCCCCTGTTCCAAAGGAGACCAATGACATTGATTTTGCCTTTGTCACTTGTAATGAAAAATAAAATCATTACCAGGGTCGGTCGTCAGGTCGTCAACATACCTTCATTCATGGTGAGGGTCGACTCCCAGAAGCACATTGACTTCTCTTTAACAAGTCCTTTTGGCGGTGGTCGCCCCGGAAGAGTTAAGAGAAAGAACCTTAAGGCTGCTGCCAAGAAGGCTGCTGGTGGAAATGGTGACGAAGAGGATGAGGATTAAGCCTTAGAGATGCACTTTCATGGATCGTTTTGCACTGTCATAGAGTTTTGTTGCCGGATTTATGTCGCCTAGTTTATTTCATGAAATGCTGATGCAGGTTTGAGTTAGACATGCTGGAAACATGAATTTTTCTTTTTAATGCAACTGGCTGTTTTTGTTTGTACGTTGGTTTTCTCCGTGGCAGTGGGTAATTGATACCGTTTTTCCATGCTAGCTCTAAGGAAGATGAATAATTCCTCTTACATTAATCCATCTAAAAGTGATTATGACACTCGTAGCTTGCTCTTTAAGTATGCGTATTAAACAAAATGAAAGCCCACAAAATTTGTACATGATTCTGATCCTAGGTAGTTTTGTCATAATTACTAAATTTTTAAGTAGCTATTAAATTTAGTAATAGTAAATTATTACTAAATTAATTATTATTATTAAATTTTTAATTATTCTGATCCTAAGTATTTCTTTTATATGAATACTAAATTTATGTTAAAATAATTATTTTCGAGCAAATATGATAAAAAGTCTTGTGTTGGTTAGAGGATAACATGAATGTGTTAAATTAGGAATTCTAATTGTGTTTAGGCTTGATTTGGAGCTCTTGGAGGATAATTTTATTATTTTTGATGACGTTTTGATGTTATTTATTTAAAATATATTTTTTTGGAAAAAAGAAAATTGAATTGATTTTAATAAATGAGTTTTTTGGTATTTTCGTTGGATTAAAGGTTTCTTGGAGGACAAGTTGGAGATATCCTGACTAGTTTAGGACTTTGAGGAGGATGGATTGTTTGTGGGACAAGTAAGTTCCTTTTTAGGTTATGTTTGAGTGCGATTAGGACTTCTTACCTTATAAAATGTGTCTTAATTTTTTTTTTTCACATTTTTAGAAATTATGAGAGAATTTGAGTGTGAGAAATGCGTTAGATTAGCAAAAACATTTATTGAACTTGGGCGATCACGACTACATTTTTAAATGTTTCTAAGGTGAGGAATCTCATCTTCTAGCCTATCTTAGATCTATAAATCATAAATTAATTCATGTTTGAATTAGATTGTGTTTGTTATGCATATGCCGAATTGTCATGGCCCTAACTCTAAAGGGAGGTAACCAAAAGTGTGATCCCTCCCCCCTTTCATGCATACACAACTGAGGTATGTGTATTTCTCACTAACCCACAACACTCACAGTAACAAAAGAAATATTGATTCATCCATTCAATGTGTCAAATAAACTAGAATCCATTACAACTATTCATGGGCTCATATCAAGGAAAAATGTGTAATTACAATAAAAGAGTTTTAAAATTAATAAAATCCAACATACTATTATTTCCAGCATCAGCCTTTGTCAACTCTCAAGTTGTCTACACTAATTTCATTCCAAACCTATAAAATAAATCAATGAGGTGGAGTGAGCTAAAAACCTAACAATGAACTATCACTCCTCACCATAATGCCAGACCTAGAACTTAACATGCAAAATGTGTAAGCGTTAGTGTAGTGTTGTGCCAAAAACAACAACATTCATGCTTGTGAATCATGGTATAACCACCAAATTTAAGCAACACCAAAAATATTAATTATTAGCAAAACCAAGAAATGACCTAGTGAATCAACCATTTAGCCAACAAATCGACTGATCTTAATTAACCCTATCAGAAGGATCAAGCATGTATCATCAACAAGACTGAAGGCTGTGTTATTAGTAGGACTTAATCTCTTGTATATTTAACTTATCAATTGATAATTATCAAGTTGAACACTACTACACATCAAACAAAATATTCAGACAACAATAATAGGTCAACTATTCAAATATATGAAATTACTATCCAAAGCATAACACAAGCAAGTTGGGGTTGTTTATCCCTATTATTAGATCAAACCTAGAATTTGAAAGATGTAAATTAAACCCTATATAATTTGATTTTAGATATATCATTTCTCTATCTCTAACAATGTTGCAGAAGATAAACTTAAAATGACAAATTTGATTCACTCGTGAGCGATACATAAAGGACAGGATATATAATCCTGATCCAGATCATTGTGAGTGTCGACGAATGACTCGGTAAATAACTGAGCTATCACAAGATACGGAGTAAGGAACGTTAGCGCGAATGAAGGACAAGATGGCGCGGAGTAAGCATCCAAGTCTTCCACTCGCATGAACTAAGGACAAGAAGACATGGAGTAAGAATTCGGGGCACGGAGTAAGGGAGAAAAGACGCAAAATAAGCATCCGAGCTTTATACTTGCACGGAGTAAGGAAGCGCTGATACTGAATAAGCGATCCGAGCATTCAATTAACACGGATTAAGAAACCTTGTTACAGAATAAGTCATCCGAATACTTCATTAACACGGAGTAAGGAACCTTACGATGGAATAAGGATTCGAGTACTTAATTGACACAAAGTAAACAACTATTGATACGGAGTAAGGAATCCGAGCATTTCATTAATACGGAGTAAGGAACCTTGCGACGGAATAATGATATGAGTATTTAATTGACACGGAGTAAGGAATCTAAGTACTCCATTAACACGGGGTAAGGAACCTTGTGACGGAATAAGATGATATTGCTCCATTTACTCGCTATGTCAGTTCAACGCATTTAAACTCATCAACTGCTAGTTCCCAATGTAAGAAGAGATCCGTTGAAGACATTTATATCATCTTACATGTGAATCACTTAGATGAATGAATATAATCTTTAACAAAATTGGAACTCTACAAAACAGATTTAATTCACTCATGCTTCCAATATCTAGAGTTCCACATTCGCAGCATTTAAGAAGAGGTATTTTCCAAGAAGATCATGAATGCAGCTCAACACTCGGAATGTCCAGTTCCAAGAAAGTCTCTCAAGGAATGTTTATAAATACATAGTCTTATATATTTGTAAAGAGAACTTTTTGGTGAACGCGTGCTTATGTTTTGAATTTGTAATACTTAATAGTGTTTGCATAATAGATAAGTTACAGAGTGCTACTGTAAGCTAAAGAGAGATACATTCTTTCAGTAGATATAAAGCTTGTGCAAACAGTTTAATCTGCTCTACATTTTGTTGTAATTATCGTTTGACAATAATACAAAATACTTCCACTATCTGATTATCTTCCGCATTGATTTACTCTCTCAATCAGATTTAGTGTTTTGCCAAAAAGAAAAGAAATTTGTTTAAAGAGCCTATTCACCCCCCTCTAGGCTCTCCGGGACCAACAAGTGGTATCAGAGTAAGTTCTACCTGCTCAAGTAGAGATCCCTCTCCTTCTCATATCTACAAATGGCTGAAGAAAGCAGCATGTTGTACAATGCACGCATTAACTCAAGAGGTGTGGCGGAGCCCATCACCAACCGTAGTAGCAATGAAAACACTAACCCGAGCTCAAATGTTCAAACTATTGCTCCTCACCATTGGAGTTCTGGATTCACTCTAGCATACATTACGTCGTCCTTGGATTCTGAAGCTTTTATGGACGTCCAGGGCTGCACAATAGCAAAACCCGTCTGGGATAAACTGACAATCCTTTATGAGGGAAGTTAGTCCCAGGTGCAGAATGTCATTTGTGCTTTCAGACAGGATTTTGAGAGCTTCATGCATAAACCTGGCGAATCCCTCGAAAACATCTACTAGAGATTCAGCAAGCTCATACTCGACTTGAAAACTGTCAACGAGTGTTACACTGACTTTCAAATAAATGACAAGTTTGTTGGTCCCAGTGGAGAGCTAGAGGGGGGGGGGGGGGGGTTGAATAGCTCTCCAAGAGTTTAATAAAAAAATTGCGGAGTAAATAAATCAATAAAGAATAATATGCACAACGAATTTTATAGTGGTTCGGTGTTCTCCTTAACACCTACGTCCACTTCTCTTCTACAACCTGTGGAAGGTTCCACTATCACAAATATCAAATACACATCCTTTACTTTGGACAGAAGGCTTAGCCAATGCTAAGGGTTCCAAAAGGAGGTTCTCAAAATAGAAGGTCCTCTTCTGCGTTAAAGGAGGTTCCACAGAAGGTCCTTTACACGTTGTGTGTATGGGGAGGTTCTCCCTGAAGGTCCCTAACACAAACACCAAAAGAATAGTAAAGAATAAAATACTGCAACAGATAAACACTCAGAGTTCAGAGAGAAGTTTTGTTGCAGGATGGCGAGAGCTTGAAGATAAACTTTTTGAAGAACAAAAGCTCTCTTTCTAATCTTTGCTTTTTAAACTTTTTTTCGCTTCAAGGATTTGATCGATCAATGTTTGTTGTAGAATTGATTACTCACTATATTGATGTCTTGATCTTCGAATATATAGATTTTGAAGCAGCGTTTATAATTGTCAATCGATGCTTTGTTTCCGGTTGATTGGTTCAACGTAATTGTTTACTGATGTGTCAACCGTTGAGTTGCTTCGATGAAAATTGCCATGCAAACTGTTTAATTGCAGGAAACCATTTAATTGTTCACAATCATTGTTGGTCTCGGGAAGCCTAGAGGGGGGTGAATAGGCTCTTTAAATCTCTTCTCACTCTTTTTGGAGCAACACTTAATCTGGTTAAAGATAAAATCAATGCGAAAGACAACCAGATAGTAGAAGTAATTTGTATTATTCACAACATAATTACAACAAATTATAACAGATTAAAGTTGAGTACAAGCTTTTAGATCTACTGAAAGAGTATCTCACTTCTGTTTACAGTAGTACTATGTTTTTCAATAGCACACACACTAGCCAAAATGAAATCCTTTAAGCTCTTTTCAAGTGTATGCATGCTCCTAAAAATATAGAAGACTTAGTATATATAGACATTCCTATGAAACATTCTTGGGACAGGATTTTCCGAGCAATGTGTAGCATTGAAGACTTCTCGAAAAATACATCTGCTATAACTACTGCGGAATTGGAGCTCAAGATGTTGGAAGTATAAGCATATTAAATTGCCTCACATGATTCCAATTGCATTAATAGCTTTGTCCATGCCTCTGAGTGATCCACGTGTAAGATGATAAATGTTCAACGGATCTTTCTTACATTGAGACACAACGAGCTGATGACCTTGAATGCGGAGCTAATTAGTAGGAGCAGTGTCATCTTAATCCATTGTAAAGTTCTTTACTCCGTGTTAATGAAGTTTGGATCCTTACTCCGTGTCAATTCGATACTTGAATCCTTATTCCATGTCAGCTCTTCCTTACTCCGTGTAAACGAAAGATTAGAAAGGCTTACTCCGTGTCAGCGTATCCTTACTCTGCTTGAGTAAAGGTTCGGATTCATTACTCCATATCTCTTTTCCTTACTTCGTGCGAGCAAAGGACTTGGGTTGTTATTCCGCACAAGTCCTTCCTTACTCCGTATCTTGTAATGACTTAGTTATTTACCAAGTTGATTGATGACATTCACGTTGGTCTGGATCAGGATTATATATCCTATCCTTAACTTTGTACTCACGAGTGAAGATCCAGATTGACACTTGTCTTCTACAATATGCTATAAATTACATTGAAAGATCTCAAACCAAATTACATAGGATTTTATCAGCATCATCCAAATTTTGGGTTCGATCCAACAATCTTCCCCAATATGGAGATGCCAAAACCCTTTGTAAACTGATTTGGTTAACGAGACCGAAGATAAATACACAGACATAAAGATAATTGCTTCATCCATTAATTTATAGCAGCAAGAACACAATTTCAGCCTGAGTACATAGAATAGACATTTATAGAATGTAAGGCTTACTATACTTGAAAATCATTGGTACTGTTAGCTCCCATAGCTGCATCATCTGCCCTTTTGAATAGTTAAGAACATTGTTCCAGGATTGATCAAACTTGAAGAGAGCTTGCATGAAGAAGCAGACGAGCGCACAACAGCTCTCTCCATCGGGTTGTTGAGGCACTGTATCTTTGCCATGGATCACCGAATTCAGCTTTGCATTAGGGGCCAAGGGAGGTTGTCCAATATACTCAAAAAGCTTGCTCTTTCTTACTGCAGCAGATAGATTCGAGAGCATGGGTTCCAATTGAATCTTCCTCACTTGTCGTTCAATGATCTGGTGAGAATCTAGGAGAAGAGCCTTCCTTGAGATAATCATGAACACTATAAGCATGAAATGCGGGGTGTTGACCCGGTACGGAATGAGAACAGAGTTAAGAGTGCTCCATTGTAAGACCCGCAAAATTTTTAGCTATTTAAGTTCTTACTTAAAGAGTAATAATAATAAAATAATAATAATGTTATTGTTAACAATAGTTAGAAATGATATTTTAGATATTATCACGATAAAAATAAGCACCCAATATAGTCATTCAAATAGCATGTGATAAGTAGCCGTTATGAATAGTATCCGTCCGTTATGAATAGTATCCGTTTGGACTTCCATAAATAGGTATGAGCATGAGATTTTATTTATAAGAGAGTATAGAAGTAAGAAGAAGAATAATAAGAGTTATGGCATCAAGTTCTCAAATCACGCCATCCGAGAGAATAGTGTACGCGATGAAGATCGGCGAGCAATATGACTTGAAGTTACAAAGCTATGCTTTGCTATAGATGAGCTAAATGCTCATGTCCAATGGCTGCAATATAATGCGACGAGACACAGGGAGAAGTTTGAGGTTATTCGTGCGACAACCACGACAATGTTAGCCGAAGGGTTGTGCAGCTCTACTGCCGAAGCACAACACGTCTTACACACATACGCTAATATAATTCAAGAAATTTTACGAAGGCCATAGAATATGATATTAATGTTTATGTTTAGGATTATAATATTTTATGCTATAATGTTATCTTACTTTATTGTTTATTGATTATGCAATTATATTATTTTATCCGCATAAATATTAAATACGTTATAAAAAAATAATAATAAAATAATTTCTTATATGTCATAAAAATTTTAGATGCTATATATTATGTCATTTAGTTTCTTAAACCAAATTACTATGGGTAAGTAAGTATTACAAGCCTTAACTTTACCAAAAGTATAAAACAAAGGTAAGGCCCAAAAATTTGAATGAGACAGATTCTGGAGGTCCCATTCAAAAATTCATAACTTGAGTTATATAGATCCAATTGACATAAAACCAAATCCCATTTGTTCATTTATGACTTAGCTAAAACGTGTAAAAATTTTAGAATTTAATATGAAGCCAATCAATTCCAGAATTTAAAATACTACACATAGGTTCAGTATGAACGGGTAAACATTTTAGTATGACTTTAAAATTCAATAACTTTTGTTATACATATTTAAAAATTATAAAATTGATACCCATTTGTAGATATTTGAGTTAGTAATGCAATACAATTGGCCATTTGTCAAAAACTACAAAATTAAAAACGTTATAATTGAATTAGTAGGGAGTACACCAATGTGGACTTTTGATGCCAAAGGAACCTTCTAGGTTGAAAAGTCTTAAAATATTTTTTAAATGGTAGGAGAAGATACCCACGTTTTAAGAGAGGATAATAGGAATAAAATAAAGTATTTTATATATTTTACATAATTTAATTTGATGCCAAAGTCAAATTCATACACTACTTTCACACTACACACCTACCACCATCCTTGCCTATATAAGGAGTGTCTTGCCTCTCCTCTTAAGCACAAATCCCTCAAGCCACACCACGAAATTTCCCTCTCAAAACACTCCCTTAAGCCCTCTTAACATCCCAAATACTCTACTCAAATCCTCTTTTGCTTTTGGTACTTACCAAGCATCGAAGTTCTACGAAAGGTAATACTTAAGATTTTTGAAATTTTGAAGTCGCTTCTTATTTATTATGTAGATCTATATGGTTGGTTTTACCACCTCATATATACTATATTCATGGTTGGTTTTACCACCTTACATATGTTATTTATATGATTAGTTGTACCACCTCGTATATACATACATGGTTGGCCTTGCCACCTCATATACATACCTGTGTAATTATTTTAAATTATAGTATTTTATCATAGCGTTGTCATTCTATAATTCAAGTGAAAAGATGAGAATATTAACTTATGTTTTTATTTTTATTTTAAGGTTCTAGATATCGGAAGATTGTAAGGAACGACTTCCAAAATGAATTCCCCCGACAATCGCCCTTCTTCTTCTGCAGCCCCAATTGTTAATGCTTAACCTCACAGCTATCCCCATCCTTATCTCCTCCTGATCGTCCCTTTAGACCCGTGTCTAATATCCCCTCATGGTTAAGGTGGAAGACACGTAGGAAAAATAAGCTTATCGAACGTCTTTTCCGTTCACCCAATACAAGAAGTAAATCTTATTCAAAAACTCTCAAGGCATATAACCTAGTTAGTGCACAACTCAAGGCTGATGATGCATGGGATCGAAATAGGATATGGAACAGCAATAGAAGTGGGAACCCAAATTAATATTCAACCCCCCAAGCACGGTATGCCTATTAAAAGATATAAGTTAAAGTATGATATATATATATATATATATATATATATATATATAAAGAGATATGTATGATATTGAACTTTTCAAGCATTAATGCTAATTTAGTGTTTTGATATTTTTAAGGTTTAGAACGCGGAGAACGACAAGCGATCGTAAGGGTTTCTTATCCTCTTTTTCTTTTTCATTATAGTCTATATTTCGTAAGGGTTTTTTCTCATCCCCCTTTTCTTTTTCATTATAATCTATATTTCATTATTATTGTAAGGGACTTTTCTCTTCCTCTTTATCTTGTTTTATTTGGAATTATTATTGTAAGAGTTTTATGTTTCTTATTTTTCTAATTCCATTTTATTGTTGAGAAGATTAGATTAGTCTCTTTTTAATCTCTCTCTCGGTAATCTATGCTATTGATTGGGGTAGATAACCATTTTGATATTCGTGGTTATCCTTGTTAACTTTGAATGTTTTATTGAAATTCTATGTGATGCCTCATGTTATGTATGTTAAAGTTGTTATAACCTCTTATGTTTGGACAAAGTAAGTTTATGATGGGTGGTTCCAGAAAGACCTCCAATGCATTGGGTAAAGAACATCACTGGAGAGTGTCAATCCAGTTGATAATATGTTATGTTATGATATGGTATCTGGGTAGTTAACCTGGATCAT
Source organism: Taxillus chinensis (assembly GCA_023512835.1). NCBI lineage: Eukaryota > Viridiplantae > Streptophyta > Magnoliopsida > Santalales > Loranthaceae > Taxillus > Taxillus chinensis. The sequence goes on from CM042085.1 coordinate 48,218,003, forward strand.
GATGTTATGATACGATGTTCAAACATAATCTTCCATGTTATGATTTCCTTGTGAAATGTTGATCATGTATGATGTGTAAATATTATATGGTATTTCCTATGTTCGATATCTTCATGATTTTCCCTACCCACTTATGTTTACCCTTACTGGGCTATTTGAGCTCACCCTTTTTATGATTTATTTTCCAACCCCAGGTAATTAAGGGATGGAGAAACTAGGATAAGGAGTCGAGAAGTGCTTGAAAATAAAGTTGTGTGAAATTTTAAAGATTTATTAAGTTGTTTGCTCGTGTGCTTTGTTATGTAATAATGGGTTATGGACACTTAGTCTCTAAACCCCTAAACCTTAAAGATCTTGGATTGAAATTTGTAATAATGAATGGTTTGTTTGATTAAATAAGTAATAGTTTGAAATTTATATAAAATTTGTATATTTATTTTCCGCTAACGCACCCGGTTTGGAGGTTTCAAATTTGGGGGCGTTACATCCATGGTCTGTTGTTCTCAGTAGTTCCGTCAATGAAGGTCTGAATGTAGGAAATGGCGGAATATAATCCTCAGACCAACATGGGAAGATATCAGCAAGGTTTCCATCCTTGTAAAGAGAAGGAAACAACCTGGATTCCATCTTCACTGCCAGAGCAAAGTTGTCAATGTCTTTAGTTGTGTACAGCCCCTCCTCAGCAGCTATATTGCTTATATCTTCAGATGAGAAGGGAATCATAGTTAGACATCTTTGCTCGGCAGTAGAGCAAGCATATTTTTTCATTGCATTAAAAATACTTCCATGTTCATCAGCTGGATCAAGTTCTGCGTATGATGGGGGGAAAGTGATGTTTGCAGCAGGAGCAGAAGAGAATGGAGCGGCACTGGAGGAGTTGGCCTTGGAAGGTGTGTAGCGGCTGCGTTTGGGGATAGGGAGACCCAAAGGGATAGTAGTAGCAGACCGCTTTCTAGTAATTCGGGTTTGAGCAGAAGGACCAGCAACAACATCAGTAGCTTCCTCAGTAGCAGCAGGAGCAGATGGCTCATTCTCCCCCTTTTTAGCAGATCGGCAAGGGGTGCTAGGAATGTGAGCCATAGTATGTGCTAGATCCGCAAAGAAAGAAGAGAGGGAATGAATCGAGGAGGCCACCAGGTCCATCTTTTGCTCCATAGAGGTGGAAGAGTCGGTGAGGGCGGAAAGGAGTTAAACGCCAAGGGCATCGACCTTAATAGCGATGGCAACAATTTGGGCGCTTTGAGCCTGAGCATGGCAGTCTAGTTGAGCAGAAAGCATAACATCGGAGTGGACCGTGCCATAAGATGCTCACCCAAGGGCAAACTCCAGAGCTTTGGAAGACTCCCCCATATGAAGTGGGGTAGGAGTACGCTAGGCAAAGGAGTTAGCAGGAGAAGAGACCGGAAGGTCAGTAGCAACAACATCTGAAGCATCAGAGGCATCCAGGGTGGCAGACCCACTATGACCAGAAAGGTCAATAACTGGGACATTTACTGGAGAAGAAGGCCCAACCTTGGCAGGGAAAGAAACCCATGCATCATGGGCTGGTTCGGAGGAAGCAGCAGCAGGAGGGGCAGCCTGAGGGAAGCTGGTGAGAGAAAGCCATGATCCAAGTTCTAAACGATCATTGCATCCGGGATTTGGGTATGTTGAGCATAATATACTTGGAGATCGTTGTCAGGGATGGCGGCAGTGTAGGTAAGATTGAAACGGAACCATAAGTCTATAAGAACATCGGCAGAGAGGCGATTCAGGTAGTCTTGAGGCTGGAGGGGCAGGTCCGGAGTAACGGCCAGAGGAGAGGTAGGAGAAGCAGCAGCAGGGTCAGTAGGAGCAGGATCATCAGTAGTAGAGGGTGCTGAGGGTTTAGTCGGAGTAGAGACAGGATGAGAGGGCCCTGCAACTTCGAATAAATTAGCGCGAACGCTGTGCTGCGAGCCTCAGGAGACAGAGGGAGTGGCAACAGATCGGATTCGGGAGGACCGGTGGGCAGAACTAACCTCATGGGCAGAGCTGTCGGCCGGGTCACCAACAAAACTGCCTTGTTGTTTCGAGGCGGCAATGGTGTGGCTGGAAGCAGGAGGCCAACGAACAGTCCAAGTCCCATCAAGTGTTAGATAGCGAAGATAGTAAGCTTGAGGGAAACGAACAGTAGAATATCCTTACTCCGCTTGAGTAAAGGTTCGGATTCATTACTCCGCATCTCTTTTCCTTACTCCGTGCAAACAAATGACTCGGGTCCTTGTTCTGCACAAGTCCTTCCTTACTCTGTATCTTGTAATGACTTGGTTATTTGTCAAGTTGATTGACGACACTCACGTTGATCCGGATTAGGATTATGTATCCTCTCTTTAACTTTGTACTCTCGAGTGAAGATCCGGATTAGCACTTGTCTTTTGCAACATGTTAGAAATTACATTGAAAGATCTTAAACCAAATTACATAGGGTTTTATCAGCATCATCCAAATTCTGGGTTCGATCGAACATCCATCTGGTCTGGATGCCACATTTCAAATATTACGTCTGTCACTTACTTGAAACGGTGTGATCTGGTCTTCAGAAAAGCATTCTTTTCAGGTGGATCGTGATATGTCATAAGCAAAACTGATGATGTCTTCATGAGGAACGTTTAATCTTCGTGAGAGAGTTACTTACATCACCAGCAACCGGATTACATCTTCATAAGGAACTTGAGAAGCTTCATGAGAAACTTTTAAATCTGACTTGTCTTCATGATGAACTTGATAGACTTCATGAGGAACTTTTAATCCGTCATACGTCACAAGCAAACTGGTGACGTCTTCATGAGGAACTTGAGAGACTTTCATGAGGAACTTTTAATCTGCTTTGGAGTTATACGATGTCGTTTCACTTGTAAGAGATAAGCCACAAAGTATTCTCTTGGCAATTTAAATCGTCTAAGTCTTGAGCCCTTTCTGGTGATTCCCTCTACAAGATGATCACCTATGAGCTCTTAAGTTAAATAAATTTCTTTTTGACAAAAGTTAGCTTAAAAACATTTTGCTGGCCTTGTTTCTTTCAATTCTCCCCTATTTTAAGTTAACCCTTTGATCATGTAAAAACAAAAAAAAAAGAAAAAAACTCCCCCTTAATTGAAAGACCGTTTTCTTTTATCTTTTTCTCCCCCTTAATTAGTGTAGTTAGGGTAGTCAAAGATGTTAGAAAATAAGTCATTCAATTAAGTCAAAGAAGTTTACAATAGGTCCACTAGGGTATCACTACAACCAGTAAGCTTAAAGACTTGACAAATGCTTTTAATGTTTGCAGTTTGCACAGCGGCAAGAGGCAATCTCTGCTTGTACTCTGCGGCCTTTACCTAAAAATTTGGATCCTTTTTGGAGGGAGGGCGAGGAGGCATGAACTCAATCCACCAGCGTAGAACCTGCTACATGGATTGCTTCCATTCATCGAAGGCCTTGTTCTGCTCGTCCAGTTTGATCACAGCACAAGTAGGAAACTCAAGGCAAATGGGCTCTCCAATTTCCACATCCTTGTAAGGCCACTAAAACTCACTGTGGGCCAGATACACTTCATCTGAGGGAAGACCTAGCAGTGTGGCTTGAACTATTTTGGCATGCTTTGTAGAGAGCAGTGCATTTGCTTTTCTCTTTTGTGGTGGCACTTTATAGGCTGGAATGGCTTGGATGTCAGAGGTTGTAGTGGTTGGGATGCTCTAGGTTTCTACATAGGGTAAGATGAGAGGTAAATGTGCTGATCTCTCCCCCTTCTTGGCATTGAGTTCATCCCGAACTTGGGCATGGGACGCCTGCTCAGCCTCAAGTCTAGTCTTGAGCTTAGGTGCCAAGACTCTGTGCACATTGAAAATGTCAGACAGTGAGTGGTAGACATTTTCAGAAAAGAAAGTCTGATATGTCTGGTGTGCATAGATTCCTTCAAAGAGAGGGGCGTGAGAACGAAATTCTTCAAGGACTATTAGCACAAATTCTTTTAACTTTATGCCCATCTCCACAGAAGATTCTTGCTGAAGCTTAGACAGACGCTAAAGAGAGGCATTAATAGTACGCTTCTCAGCATCTATGCTAGCTTAGATGCTTGCAGGAGTAAAAGAGACGATATCCAAAGGGGAAAGAGAGGAGGCAATTTCAGCTAGTCTGGAAAGGAACAAAGAAAGGACATGTGTGGTAAGAGGTGTACTGCTGGAAGTTGCAGGAGCTTTGCCCTTACTAGGGTCCCTAAACAGTGAAATGCCAATAGGGGCCTCAGTAGGAGGAGCTGAAGGTAAAGAAATAGAAGGAGTAAAGGCAGAAGAGATGTTAGGGGATGAGGGTTCTATTGTACTAGATAAAAAAGGAATATTTAACAAGTCAGAGATATTAACATCAGGGGATGAGAGAGTAGCAAAAGAGGAAGTAATTGGTTCAAAAGGTTGAGTTGCTACTACTGAGGAGGTTGGTGTTGATGGTAAGGGTGCAGAGGGAGATGGAAATAGACCTATAGCAAGTGGAGATGGGACAGAATGTACAATGGGTGATAATAAAGGAAAGAGAGAGAGAGGAGGTAGAGGTTGTAACCAACTCATGTTCACTAAAAATAAAAGGATCTAAAAGGCCATGAGAAGGTAGAGAAGTATGTAAAGACAAAAAAAGAGAAGGTGCAGGAAGTGAAACCTCAACATTACCAGGTTGTGACGTTTCTGGACTATGTAGAACCACATCAGGAGAGTCTGGGGGTACACCAACCAAGAGCTTGATTTCCAAGGCCCAGAGAATAAGCTTTTGAATCCCATCTGGCTCAGATTCAGTATCTCTTGATAACTTTCCAAACTAGGCCTGTACAGTATCAAGCCCTGCTGGTTGAACAATATCCCAAGCATCAACTCTTCTAATGACCTCAATAGGTACAAATTCTCGAAGAGAGGCAGGATCGAGTTAATAAACTACTCTTGGAGGCGCATTGATCCTCTCAGCTATATCTGCCCATTTTCACAAGTCCTTTCAGACATTCCCTTTATCCATTTTGTAGGTGGCAGTAGTCTTTGCCCCTGTCTTGGGAAATGTCTCCTTATCCCAGATGTGGGAAAAGACCATGGACCAAAAATGTCCATATTCCACTCTCACTTTGGATTGCTGGGAGTATGCTTTCTTGGCTACGCCAAGAGTGTGTACCATCCGATTGAAGATTATCTGCGCCCAGTCAAGAGCTTGTCTGGTAACTATGCAGTATACCAGTCTCAGGTGCTCCTAAGAGATCTGATCTAAAGTGCCTGTCTTTGACATAATTCCATGGAACAGCACTTTTATGAGGAATTGAATAGGGTCGGGGAAGAACTTTCTATAGATATTTCCTTTTGTAAACTCAGATTGAAACCCTAGCTTTCTGAGAATGTTGACAATAGGAACGCTGTGAACTGGTGACCTTTCGTTGAGCAGGTGTAGGGCATCCCTTATAACATCCCTAGTCATGTCAATCTTGTATGGATGCCATATTTCAAATATTACATCTGTCACTTACTTGAAATGGTGCGATTTGGTCTTCAGAATAGCATTCTTTTTAGGAGGATCATGATACATCATAAGCAAGACTGATGATGTCTTCATGAGGAACATTTAATCTTATGAGAGAGTTACTTACATCACTAGCAACCGGATTACATCTTCATAAGGAACTTGAGAAGCTTCATGAGGAACTTTTAAATCTGACATGTCTTGATGATGAACTTGATAGACTTCATGAGGAACTTTTAATCCGTCATATGTCACAAGCAAATTGCTGACGTCTTCATGAGGAACTTGAGAGACTTTCATGAGGAACTTTCAATCCGCTTGGGCGTTATACGATGTTGTTTCACCTGTAAGAGATAAGCCACAAAGTATTCTCTTGGCAATTTAAATCGTTTTAGTCTTGAGCCCTGTTGGACCCTATTTTGTTGGGGTTGGACGCATTTTATCAAATTCAATTTTCCTTCTATGCCGCTACGGTGTGTTGAAATTTTGCTGAACGACGGAGTCATGGCTATTAAGCCACAAATACACGATTTCAAGAAATTATTTAAGAAAGGCCTCCAAATGCCAAAGAGCCAGGCCTGAGTGATAGAAAATCAAATTCGAGGATCAACGCCTTTGACCACACTCGATTCCGAGGTCAAATGAAGAAGATATGATCAAAACAACGTTTGGGCCGCCATTGAGGGTCAAAATGGTAATTGACCTTTTGTCACGCCCCGAATTTCCAACCCGAGGAAACCGGGTCATGACTCCCCTTTACCCACGCAGATGGATAAGGGGTTAGGATACAACATTCCACTTGGGATATCACAACATCCTCAACAGATATTCAGAAAAATAGAATCATATATTTTTCAAACCACAATAGTTGTCCATCGGGAAAACAACAATACTTTATTAATTTAAAAGTCCTTTTACAACATTTCCCCATTGGGGTTACAATAGTGTCAGAAATTAAAATTAAATAAAGCCATCAAGCAGATAACTGTCTTCCACTTCGGTGTTTCCACCTAATGCCTGTAGGTTCTTGGAAAGAAAACAAAACACAGTAGGAGGGGTGAGCAACCACAGATCAGTAGGGATCATGTCTTCCCAACCTATCCCATGCTCTTAGCATCTACATGAGTACGTGCACAAGTGCAGTGTTGTGGCATTAATATATAATCAGGTCATAACCCACATTATTCAATGTCAACACACTCAGAAGCCACAAACAAATACAACTATTTCCATAGCCACACAGGCTCCACGGCCACACAGGCCCACGACCACAGCCACACAGGCTCACAATCACCCACATAGGCTCCACAATAAGCCACACAGGCTCACAATCACATTTACAAGCACATCACAGTGATAAGCATTTACATGATATCACCTAACACGTGAAATCTACAGTCATCACACAAATCACAATTTACATATCCACATATTAAATTCACAACCAAAACTCCCCTAGAAAACCCAAGGTTTCTCCACGCGGCCTTACCGCAGAACTAATCCTAACGAATCCAACCACGAAACGAACAACGCAGACGCCTCAACGGCCCCCAGGGTCCTTTGCCCCGAGAACGAACCCGAAATCCCTCGACCCCGGACTTAACATCATATCCAAACAAAATATGCCATTGAAGGCCAACATCCATATAAGAGATCACACCTATATGGATTTACAGATATATATATATATATATATTAACAATAACAATCTACGATTTTGTCTACCAAAGGGCCTAATCCCGAAATGGGTACTAGAAGAGACAGAACCCCTACCTCAGGAAGATTCTCCTTGCTCTTGCTCTCACGCTAGTCGCCATCCACCCACGTGAGTTACCCCAGCAGCAACGATCAGGAACTCTCTCTTTCTCTCCCTTTGCGACGGCTGTGGCGGCTGACAACAAAAACCCTAAACCTAAAATAAAGAGAGCTCCTCCTCCTTATATAGACACCTCACTTATCAAAACCACGTAGTTTTGATAAGTGAAACCCATCATCGAAATGACGTAGTTTTGATAAATAAAACCCACCATCAAAATGACGTAGTTTTGATAAACGAAACCTACCATCAAAACGACGTAGTTTTGATAAATGAAACCCACCATCAAAATGACATAGTTTTGATAAATGAAACATGTAATAACCACTCCGCTCCTACACAGGACAAAATACCCACAATTCGGACATGGTCCTTTAGGAAAAGATTATCAGAATGACAAAATGAAGAAGACAATGCAAAAACATGGCTGCACGTGACAAAGACCATTGTCACGTGCAAGCTCCAAATGCCCTAGGATTTTGCCACAAGCTTTAGAACTAAGTCTGGAAGGCTCCCATGCAAAAACATCACGGCACGTGACAAGCCATTGTCACGTGCATTGTCACGCGCACCCTAAAAAAGTGTCCTCTTGGGCTCATCTCTTGCCTCATGCTTGCTTATCAACAAACAAGGTGTTCTAGTTAATGTGTGTGGGAATAAAACTCTCAAAAACCCGATAATTGCCACCCAAAGGGCAAAACTGTGACTAACTTCTCACATCCCAAAACATGGGTCATTACACTTTTCAAATGGCACTCTGAATTAGGTCACAAATCTCATATTCTCATCCTATTCATCGTTATGAGAATTTTGACATATATATTGTATATATTCACTCCTGGAGCATTTTAGACAAAAAAACAAAATAAATACGTTTTTTGGATGATAAATAATCTCAGTACAGGCTTGCCGTAAAAACAAGATCATTTTCAAATAAAATTAACAAGGGGCCGCTCGTCATGACGCCCCGAGTCCAAAAATAATTTTTTTGAGATGTTTTAAAATCCGGTTTGCCCTGCCGATCCCAAAAACCGAAAGACATCAGTAAAAACCCAAAAACAAAAACAAATTTCTTTTTCCTTTTCTTTTCTTGCCCATTACAGGCCAGGTGTTGATCGTCCATTGGCTGGAAGTAAATAGAATGAGAAACAAAAAAATCAAATACAAAATAAAAAAACCAAAAAATAATTAGAGCCAAAAAATACCGATCGATCTTATCTCTTCATCAATGTCTGTCGTCCTCTTCCCCCTCTATCCTTCCCCAATATGTCATCTTCACTAAAGCCGCGCCTCAACCGCTGTGATCCCGGAGGACCATTGGACCACCATGCCAGCTTCATTTCTCTCCTCCAACTAGCCAACTTAACCATGGTCACCCAATCCTCTCATCAATTCTACCTATCTTCGAACAATGGTCATCTCCTCTCTCTCAAGCCAAACTCCATTGTTAACCCATCACCAGTTCAACGATCCACTCCGTCTCCTTGCTGTAAGCCTAATCGCCTCACCTATAAAATCCCCTTCTTCTTCTCGGCTGTGACCCCTCTCTGGCTGAAAAAAATCACAAAAAACCAGCACCACACCTCTGGTTCCTCGTCTTCCAAAAAAAAAAAAACTCTTCTTCTCTCTGGTTCCCTCTCCCTGAAAATCCAAAAACTCACCCTCCATCTCTCAGCTTTCTCTTCTTCCCCAGAACCGAAAACCTCCATCATGTCCCCTTCTCTCGAACGAAATCAAGAACCAAGAGCTTCTTGCCCTCTTTTGGCTCAGCCCCTTCTCTCCCACTCTATCCAAAACTCTTTACTCTGGCCAATGAGGACTTTTTTTTTATCCTATCCCCTTCCATTCGTCACTCCCATTAACCGAGCATCAGCGAGCGAGGAGGGCCAACCAGCCAAGAAGGTTCCAGCATCGCCTATCTTAGAGCGAGGGGTGGCGGGCTTAGCTACTCAGCATCAAGCTCCCACGCCGACCATCCCAAAACCCCACGAGTGAGAAAAGGGGATCAACCATCCAAGGAGATTCCATATCAGAAAAAAGGTAATGTTGTTTAGTAAACTCTTTCCCTCTGAATGGCTTGGTTCCTTGTCCTTTAGTATGCTTTCGTGATGCTCGTTTTCTGGATTTGTCTTTGTATTATTATTGTGGTTTATTTTGCATGTCAGTTTGGGTTTTGGACTAATTAGAATATGTTTATTTAATGTTGCTTCTCACTCTATGGCGGTTCACTCGGTCTCCCTTTAATTTTGCATGCCAGTTTGTCTCTTTTTCTGTGGTGTTTCCTCTTATGTTTTTTACCTCAGTTTGGGTTGGGTTTTGGGTTTTTGAAATGCCATTTTTCTTTGTTTTATTCTATTGCTCAGTATGGCATTTATAACACGTTTTTGTTATGATGGTGACCGATAGAATTTACGATTTACTGCAATGCACAGGTCAAGTAATAAAGAGAGGTATATCTCAACCTCAGTATATTGATCCCACGAGGAATAAATGTATTACCTAATAAACACTAAGATTGGAAGACTCTAAATATGTTTGGGAAATCGTTTCTTTTTAAACATGGAATTACAAAAAAGAGAGCCACCATCACTGAGTATAGCATGAGGCACGCCATGTCTAGAGAAAATGTTCCTTTGCACAAATTTCATGACAATCCGCGTCTTTGGTCTGCGCCGAAATAGCTTCTACCCATTTAGAGACATAATCTACAACTAACAAAATATATTGGCATCCATATAAATATGGGAATGGTCCCATGAAATCAATGCCCCATAAATCAAATACCTACACGACATTGATGCTATTTAGTGGTTGCTCGTGGCACTTGGAAATTGTTCCCATCCTTTGACAGCTAGCACATCTTTTAATGAAAGCATGACTATCTTTAAACAATGTGGGCCAAAATAATCCGCATTATAACACCTTAGTAACTGTCTTTTGTACTCCATGATGTCCCCTATAAGAAGAAGATTGACAATGTGTTAATACCTCTTGAACTTCCTTTTTAGGTTTACATCTCCTGAGAAGTTAATCTGGACCTTGTTTTAAAAGTAATGGATCATCCCAAATATACTGTCTAACTTGGAATAAGAACCTCTTCTTCTGATCCCAAGAAAAATGAGCAGGAACTACTCCACATGCCAAATAATTTACTATATTGGCATACCATGGGAGTGAAATTGCACAAGAAAGGACTTGTTCATGAGGGAACTCAGCTTGAATAGTCTTCTCTTTGTCATATGTAACTTCACGATCCAATCGAGAAAGATAATCAACCACTTGATTTGATATCCCTTTGGTATCCTTGATTTCTAAATCAAACTCTTGCAATAGAAGGATCCAACGTATCAAGCGTGGTTTAGCATCTTTGTTGCTAAACAAATATCTCAAAGCTGCATGATCTGTAAATACTATTACTTTAGTTCCCAAAAGGTAAGCTCTGAATTTCTCACAAGCAAACACTACTGCCAGCAACTCCTTCTTAGTTATGGTGTAATTTTGTTGAGCTGGCCCAAGAGTTTTGCTTGCATAATAAATAGGTATAAAAATCTTGTCCTTTCGCTGCCCCAAAATAGCTCCCACTGCACAGTCACTAGCATCACACATAAGCTCAAATGGTTGTGACTAGTCTGGAACTATCATAATCGGGGTTGAAATGAGCCTTTGTTTCAGTGTTTCAAAGGCTATAAGGCAATCTTTTGTAAATTCAAATTTTGCTTCCTTCTCAAGCAATGCACACAAGGGTTTGGCAATTTTAGAAAAATCCTTAATGAATCTACTGTAAAACCCTGCATGCCCTAGGAAGCTGCAAATACCTTTCCATTAATTGGAGGTGGTAAGCTTTCAATAGTAGAGATCTTGGCGTGATCAACCTCCAAACCCAATGCTGAAATTTTATGGCATAGAACAATACCTTCTTGCACCATAAAGTGACACTTTTGCCAGTTCAACACTAACTCTTTCTCCTCACATCGAATTAGCACTGCTTCAAGATTAGTCAAGCAATGATCAAAAGAATAACCATAGACTGAAAAATCATCCATGAATACCTCCATTATCTCTTCCACCATCCCATGAAAAATTGCGATCATACACCCTTGAAATGTCGCAGGTGCATTACATAATCCAAATGGCATTCTTCGAAAGGCATAAGTTCCCAACGGGCAAGTGAAAGTAGTCTTCTCTTGATCCTCTCATGCTATGGGAATTTGATTATAACCAGAATACCCGTCTAGGAAACAGTAATAATAATATCCAGCAAGTCTATCTAACATATGATCAATGAAAGGCAATGGAAAATGATCTTTTTGTGTTGGCTTGTTGAGTTTGTTGTAATCAATACAAACTCGCCAACTAGTCACTGTTCTAGTAGGAATGAGCCCGTTCTTCTCATTGATAATAACAGTCATTCCTCCCTTCTTGGGTACCCCTTGCACTGGACTGACCCAAGAACTATCAGATATGACATAAATGATTCCAGCCTCTCTCCATTTCAAAACTTCCTTTTTGACAACTTCCTTCATGGCTGGATTTAAGCGGGGTTGGCATTCATTAGAAGGAGTGTAGGTATCTTCCATTAGGATTTTATGTTGACAAATGGCAGGGCTAATTCCCTTGATATCGCCAATATGCCAACCCAAGGCTGACTTGTGTGCTGTGAGAACTTTGAGCAATTTTACTTTCTCTTCATTATCCAAGTGAGCAGAGATAATTACTGGGAATCTCTTGCTCTCATTCAGAAATGCAAAAGATGGGGTGGTAACTGCTTCAGTTCAGGAGGTGGTGGTAGTGAAGAGTCTTCCTGTGTAATTACTTCACCTAACTCCACCCCTGTTGGAAATGCATCTTCTGCATCCACCACTGGTGCTGGGAACTTCTCAATTGTAGTTTCCTGTGCTAGGCTATCCTGCAAGTATTCCTCCACTAATGAAGTTATATCATCTATCCAGTAATAACTAGGATCGTCTTCTAGTTGCAAAGCATGTGACATATTAAAGATAACTTGTTCATCATCCACTCTTAAGGTAAGTGCCCCTGCATAAACATCTATCACTGCACGACCTGTATTGTAATGACCCGTGTTTTGGGATGTGTGGAGTTAGTCACTGTTTTGCCTTTTGAGTGGCAATTTTTTAGTTTTTGGGGAACTTCTACTCAGGGACTTCAGCCAAATCATTTTATTTACCAAATAGGGAACTTTTGAAGAAAGGGGGCAGCCTAGGGAGGCAGAAATAGAGTGCATGTCATATGGGGCATTATGACGTGTAAGGTTTTTATTGCATGCCTGCCTTCTACATGATGCAAGGAAGCTTGGGGTAGAATTTCACAGCTTTTGGAGCTGCACGTCATATGGGGATATGACGTGCATTATGGCGTGCAGCCATATTTTTGTACCGTCACCTTGGTTTTGTTATTCTAATCATCTTTTCCCAAAGGGCCATGTTGGAATTATGAGTATTTTGTTCTGTGTGGAAGCGGAGTGGTTAGTTCACGTTTTATTTATCAAAACTACGTCGTTTTGATGGTGTGTTTCATTTATCAAAACTACGTCGTTTTGATGGTGGGATTTCATTTATCAAAACTATATCGTTTTGATGGTGGGATTTCATTTATAAAAACTACGTTGTTTTGATAAGTGAGGTCTATATAAGGAGGAGCTCTCTTTGTTTTAGGTTTAGGATTTTTGTTGTCAGCCGCTGCAGCCGTCACAGAGAGAGAGAGAGAGAGAGGGAGATTGAGAGAGAGAGCTCCAGTTCGTGGCTGCCATTGTCATTCCCGTGGTTGGACGACGTTAGGCGTGGAGGCAAGAGCGTGGAGGATCTTTGAGGTAGGGGTTCTGTTCTTCCTTAAACCTATCCCAGGGCTTTGGCTTTGTGATAGGCAATGTAGCTGTATGGTCTTATTATATATAAATATGTAAATTCATATAGGTGTGATCTCCTATATGAATGTTGGCCTTCAATGGCGTATTTTGCTTGGATGTATATATACACGCATGTTAAGTGTTTGATATTATGCCTATGAGGCCACACATGTTATGTGTTTAATAATATGTCTAAATGACCATCCATATTATGTGTTTGAGATTATACCTGTGTGGCTGGGTTTGTGAGCCTGTGAATGTATGCATGCTAAGTGTTTGAAGTTATGCCTGTGTGACCATGCATATTAAGTGTTTGATGTTATGCTTGTATGGCCATGTGTGCTGTGTGTTTGCTTATACACCCGGTGGCTGTGGAAGCCCGGGCCTGTTTTATTGAACCTGGTGGCTGTGGAAGCCCGAGACTGTTTATGTTAGCCTGTGAGGCTGTGGGAACTATTTTCTTGAGAGGCGGTTAAACTATTTGCCTGAGAGGTGGTTAAATCATTGCCCCGAAGAGGCGGTAAAATACTTGCGGTTAAATCATTGGCCTGAAGAAGCGGTTAAATCACTTGCTTGAGGTGGTTAAAGTGTTAGCCTATGGGGCTATGGAGCCTATGTGGCTGGGGCTGAGGTTGCGCCCGTTTGTGTGGTGTTTCCTTGCTATTTGTTTTTGCCACATCACTGCACTGGTACACGCTCTCATATAGATAATAGGTGCATGGGATGGGTTGGGGGAGACTTGATCCCTACTGAGCTGTGGTTGCTCACCCCTCCTACTGTGATGTGTTTTTTTTCAGGAACCTACAGGCGTTAGGTGGAATCCCAAGGTGGAAGACCATATTTGCTTTACCGTTTCTTTTCGATTATGTTCATTTATGGTAATTGATGTAACCCTAGTGGGGAGATATTGTAATGAGGAGTTTAATGTAATAAAAGCATGTTTGGACACGTTTGTAGTGGTTTGAACTTAATAAATATATGATTTTGTCTCTCTGAATATTTGTTGTGAAGTATATAGTGTCCTGTGTGGGCATGTTGTATCTTGCTCCCTTTACCTAAACTCAGGTAAAGGGAGGGTCACGTTCCAGTCTCCTCGGGTTGGAAATCTGGGGCGTGACATGTATGAAGTAGTGGCCTTCGCAAAATCAGTTGTATCCCTTTATCGTTTTCCATATCAAGGACCATAAAGTCTGCTGGAAATACGAATTTATCCACCTTCACTAGTACATCTTCAATAATTCCTTCAAGCTTTCTTGTTAATCTGTCTACTAGCTGTAATGAAATAGAAGTAGGTTTCATCCCAGATAAACCCAACTGCTGATAAACTGTAAGCGGCATCAGATTTATACTTGCTCTAAGATTACATAAAGCCCATGTGAACTGTGATTCTCCAATAGTACAAGGAAGAGTAAAACTCCCAGGGTCCTTCAACTTTGGAGGCAAGGCATGTTGGATAACAGCACTAGTTTCCCTGGTTAAAGTAACTATCTCAAAATCTTCTAGCCTCCTTCTTTGAGATACAAAGTCTTTTAAATACTTTGCTGCTTTAGGCATATTTTGTAGCACATCTACAAGAGGGATATTAATTTCTAACTTTTTGAAGAGTTCAAAAACTTAGCAAAACCTGCATACACCTTTTGTTTTTTAACTCTCTATGGAAATGGTAGAGGTGTTTTCAAAATAGGAGGTTTGTCTACAAAACGAATACCCTGTTGATAAACCTCAAACCTCTCTTCAATAAGCTTGGAAGTTTCCTCTACTATTTCATCTTCACATGCTACTTCTTTTGTGCTTTGCCCTGATTCTTGCTCTTTGTTGTGTTCTAACTATTCAGTAACTGGTTGTTGTGATTCCTTATTAACTTAGGGTGGCGACTCTTTCCCACTTCTCAATGTGACTGCTTTGCAATACTCCTTTGGATTCACTTTAGTGTTACTGGGAAAGACCCTTTTTGTTGTGCATTCACTGTATTGGCAAGTGGCCCCAATTGTTGCTCCAATCCTTTTACAACAGTGCCCAAATCACTGATCCCTGCTTTCATTTTATTAAGCTTAACATCTGTGTTCTCAAGTCGAGAGTGAGTTTACTGTGCAAATTTATAGAAAAACTGCTTCATCTCATCATCTGAAACCTTCTCTTTTACTGGCTGTTGTTGGTATTGCTGCTGAGGCTGAAACTATTGAGGTTGAGCTTGCTGTTGTTCAAACCCCGGTGGTTTTGGAGGGAATGGCTAAGGGTTTAAAGTATTCTTCTGATTTGACCATGAAAATGCCACATCCCGGATTTCCCAACACCGGGAAAGCGGTTAGTGATGCACCATGCCTCGCACCCAGGAGGACAAGGGGTTCGTGAATGGTCACCTATTAGGGCTCCCACTAGGGTGCTGCCCCAAACCTGCCACAACCTCACACATGCCATGCACAAATCAAACAAGAAAAATAATCCATAACATATAACTAGTTCGCCTTATACATATTAAATGATAACATGTATTTATGCCGTTATTCTAGGCCATTTTTAAGGTGTTTTAGAGTGTGATTGAGGCTTATTTGCATGGTAATTTGTATACATTTGTGCTAACCCTTAGGAAGACACTGTTTTGTGCATAGTTGTGCTTTTTGAGCTGTTTTGATAGGTTTTAAGGAGATATTTTCTTATACACATCAGCTAGATCTCCTTATATATTCAAGAAGAAGCTTTGGGAAGAAGATGGACTCAAAAGAAGGCAAAATCAAGCTTCATGTGACAATGACCTTTGTCACGTGCAAGGGTTTTTCTGCATGGTAGCCATCCACATGATCACAAGAAGCTTGGGAGTGAATTTCAGTTCATTCTGAGGTGCACGTGACATGGCCATTGTCACGTGCCTTGTCGCGTGTAAGTACGTTTTTGCTCAGGAAGCCTTTTTTTTTCTTACTATGATGATTTTTCTCTAAAGGACCTGGTTCAAATTCTGCTTGGATTGAGTTTTGTTAAGCTTGGAATGAAGAATGGATGTCAATTGCCAAAACTACGTCATTTTGGTAAGTGACAATAGCTGGCACTAGGGCACACTTTATGCATGACCTATAGCCCTATAAAAGGAGAGATTTTGGAGGGAACAACGTAGGCTTGGGGGGCTGAAACACGATTTTGGAGACAGAGCAGCGCATTCTTGGAGGGAGAGCAGCTTTTGGTGTTTGACAGCTAGGGTTTCTGGCAGAGAAGGAAGAGTGCTGGAGCTGTTCATCATCTTTCTCTCTCTTTATCTCTTTACTGGTACTGAGAGTATGTGTTATTCTGGGTTTATTTTGATTGTAAGGACGATTATGGGTAAAACTCTCTTCCTAGGGGAGCAATGTAACCCCCTATGACTTGTAATACTTCTGGTTTATGGATTTTGCTTGTTGATTATGAGAAATTCTATTTCATATTTAGTTCATCATCTTTGAATGTTCAATCCGATTTATGCATGATTAGATTATCTCAGCCCTTGTCTAGGGTGGATTTTGATGAACTAGGTTTGATAATTGCATGATGGACCAAGTCTGTGATTGTTAGATTGGTTGTTTTCCTTTGTATCTTTTATTCTCATGGACCAAATGGAATAAAAGGCTTAAACCTTTCTTAACATGGACCAAGTGTAAGATTGCTGGGTAATAATCACTATGAATATGGAATTAATTTAATTGTTTAAGAACAAGTATCATAACAAGAATATTACAGGGCATTGGGTGGTGAAATTGTGACCTAAAACCTTAAACTTGCTATCTATCTCCAATTTGTGTCGAAGTTTCTACAAATCGCTTTTTTCTAGATTTAGTGCTTTGCATGTAATGACCCGTGTGTAAGAAGTTAACCACAAACACCTTGGATGTTGGTGCACAAGTTTGAGGTAAGAGATGAGCCCAAGAGGGGACTTTTGGGAGGTGCATGTGACAAGTGATAACGTACATTTATGCCCTAGGAAGATGTTATGCATATACATGCGGTTTTAAGCTGTTTTGGCAGATTTTGGAGCTCACTTTTGGTATAGTAGATGACCTCAAACAATTGGCGTGCAAGAACAAAAGTTGTTTAGAATGAGGTCCTCTATCTACCACAGAAATTTCAGAGCATTTGGAGCTGCACGTGAATTCACCCATTTCACGTGCAAGCATATTTTTGCTTCTCACACCTCTACAAGATGCAAGGAGGCTTGGGGTGAAGTTTGAGTGCATTTGGAGCTGCACGCCAATTGGGGAATTGGCGTTTAAATTGGCGTGCAAGCATGTTTTTGCATGGTTACCTTAGTTTTGTTATTCTAATCATCTTTTCCCAAAGGACCATGTTGGAATTGTGAATATTTTGGTGTGTATGGATGTGGGAAGGTCATAGCTTGTTCAATCAAAACTACGTCGTTTTGATGCTGGGATTCACTTAATCAAAACTACGTCGTTTTGATGTTGTGTTGTCTATATAAGGAGGAGAAGCCCCTCTGTTTTAGGTTTAGGGTATGTTGCTCCACCAGCCGTCGCAGAGAGAGAGAGAGAGAGAGAGAGAGAGAGAGAGAGAGGGAAGGAGAGCTTCTGGTGGCTGCCGGAGCGTCTTGCGTGGGTGGTCGGAGTCTTGCGTGGAAGCGGGAGTAGGAGAACATACAAGGTAGGGGTTCTGTTCTTCCTAAATCCTCCTCTGTCTTAGGGTTCTAGGGCAGATTATGGAATTATACATGTTTATATATATATATGTAATCCATATAGGTGTGATCTCCTATACGGATGTTGGCTTTTAATGGCGGTTTTTGGATGTATTCTGGTGTTGGATGGTGAGTGCATATTAAGTGTTCGATAAAATGCCTGTGTGAATATGTCTGTGTGAATATGCCTAGTATGTGTTTGACAATATGCCTGTGTGGCTGGGTTTGTGGGTTTGTGAATGTATGCATGTTAAGCGTTTGGTAAAATACCTGTGAGACTCTGCATGTCAAGTGTTTGATTTTATGGTTGATGGGCTGTGCGAACTAAGTGTTTGGTATTATGCCTGTGAAAGTGTGTATGCTACGTGTTTGGTTTAATGCCTGTGTGACCTTGTATGCTGTGTTTGTGGAACTCGGTGGCTGTGGAAGCCCGGGACTAGAACTGTTAGCCTGTGGCTAAGCCTATATGGGTGTGGATATGTTAGCCCGTGTGGCTAAGCCTCAGTGGCCGTGGATATGTTAGCCGTGTGGCTAAGCCTTAGTGGCCGTGGATATGTTAGTCTATATGGCTAAGCCTGTATGGCTGTGGATATGTGTGTGCCATGTGAATGTGGAATACAACTTGTTTACATTTTATTGTCACTACACTGCACCTGTACACACTCATGTAGACGCTAGGAGCATGGGATGGGTTGGGGAGACATGATCCCTACTGAGCTGTGGTTGCTCACCCCTCCCTCTATGTTGTGTTTTCTTTCAGGAACATACAAGCGTTAGGTGGGACCCCAAGGTGGAAGACCTTATTTATTTTACTGTCTTCCATTTATGTTATTTTTATGGGAACTGATGTACCCAGCGGGGATGGATTGGAAAGAGAATTTTGTGGTAATAAAGACTGGTTTGGATTGTGGATTGCTTTTATGAACATTACTTTCTTGAATGTGTTGTGGATGTTTAAAATGTTATATTCGGGGTCTGCATCCTAACCCCTTTGCCCTCCGTGTGGGTACAAGGGGAGTCACGTACCGGTTTCCTCGGGTTGGAAATTCGGGGCGTGACAATATGGTATCAGAGCATGGTCTAGTTGGCCTAGGGTAATGGCGGACCTGGTTATCCTAAGTCCTTTGGAGGAGCCTGGAGGGACATGCCTGATCAACATGGTCCTCTTTGAGCCTCCAAGGTGTACTTAGGGTAGTCCAGTCTTGTGGTAGGATTTGCATGCATTGGCATTAGGGCGCTAGTTGCATTTGCTGTGAATGTGTGCTAAACTGTGGAAAATGTGAATAGTGTGATAAGGTGTGAACTGTGCAATTCTGATTTTATTTGAAGTACCTTGAGCATGACTACAAGGAAAGGTCCATGTTTATTTGCACTGTGTGTAATGTTGATTGGTGCAATGTGTGAAAGGTGTGTGATGCCATGTACTACTTGACTTGATAGTGGGGTAGAGGTAGTGAAACTCGATAATTGTCGAACGCGTTCTGACATTTGTGCTTCTTACTTCATGTAGTAAGAATGCCACTGAGGAGAGTGACACGTGTGTCCGGGGCAGTGGCTGATGAGTCATCTGCCCATGAGGGTCCGGGTGCGGGGCAGTCCGTTGGAGGACATGCACTGTTGCTGGCACAGCTGCGAGAAGGCATCCGGTTGGAAGTCCAAGAGCTGAGGGAGGGTATCCGGCAAGAAGTCCGGGAGGAGGTGCGCCGTGAGATGGCGGCACAGCAGGTGGTGCCACCACCACTGCCACCACCAGCGGGGGAGTTACCAAGGGAGCGTGAGGGTGCACTAAGTGGCATACCGACTCGTGCAGAGGATGACGTGGTGACACGGTTCCGAAAGGAACAACCTCCGCGATTCAAAGGGGAGGAGGACCCAGTGTTAGCTGAGCATTGGCTGAGGCAGATCAAACATGTGTTTTCCTTTCTCCTACCCCGGGAGGAGGATAAGGTGAGGCTGACCATTCGGCAGCTAGAGGGGAATGCTCTGGAGTAGTGACAGAGTGTCGCGGGGAGCCGTGCGGTGCAGTTTATGCTGTGGGAGGAGTTCTCGCAACTCTTCCACGATGAGTTTTTCCCTAAGTCCTTGAGATGGCAGAAGAGAGAAGAATTTGGCAGCCTGAAGCAAGGATCAAAGACGGTGCCCGAGTATGAGCGGGAGTTCCGGAGTTTGAGCAGATTTGCTCCCGAGACCGTGGCGCAGGAGGACCTGAAGGCCCACAAGTTCACCTTGGGTCTCAGGCCAGCACTTAGGCAGAGGGTGGCAATTCTGCATTTGAGGACCTATGCTGAGGTTGTGGAGATAGCCCGAATAGCTGAGAGGGAGCTGGATGATGGGAGGCAGACCCATCAGGGTCGCCCGTTGTAGGGTGGGTTGGAGCGTGATTCCGGGTCCAAGCGGCCCAAGACTGAGGAAAGGGATAGTAGTTCTTTTCGCAGCCGGGGACAGCCATCAGTGCCCCCATGGAGGTCTAGCTTTGGCGGTAGCAGACAGGGAGGTCCAGCAGGAGGACTCCCCAGCGGTTGTCATTGCTGTGGGGAGCAAGGCCACTTCAAGAGGGAGTGTCCCAGGAAGAACTGGCGATGCAATAGCTGTGGACGAGAAGGCCATTTGAGTCGGGTTTGCCGGAGTAGCAACAAGGGAGTTGGAGGCATGACATCCTGTATGAGGAGTGACGCCAGTTTCCGTACACCAGCAGAGAGACCAGCTCATCAGTGGCAGGCTAGTCAGGCAGGATCGAGTCAGACCCGACCCCAGGGGAGGCCGGTGCGGCAGCATACTGATGCTGGAGGCAACCTTAGCGGGAAGCATCCAGTGAGTGAGCCGACCAGTGGCACGGGCCAAGGAAGGGTGTTTGCGTTGGATGCGACATACCCGGAGGGGGCTGAGCTACCACCTCCACCCGCGGAGGGTGGAGCAGGACCATCGGTGGTTAGAGGTACCCTCTTGATTTCTCGTACGTTAGCTTCTGTTCTTTTTGATACGGGTGCATCGTGTTCCTTCGCTGCCGAGCTTCTTATTGATGGCTTGGGGTTAGCTTGTGTGGAGGCCGCGAGGCCCCTAGTTGTGGAGTCTCCGGTGGGAGGCATGATTGAGGTACGGCATGTGTGTCGTGACTGTGTGTTAACCATAGGAGAGGTGGAGCTGAGTTTTGACTTGCATGTAATGCTCTTGAGGACGTTTGACCTGATCTTGGGTATGGACTGGCTTATGGCCTTCCAGGCCAAGATAGATTGTTATCGGTGGCGGGTATCCTTTGTGTCACCTGCGGGGGTTTCTTGCACCCTGCAGGGGGAGTGGGATCGTGAGGCTAGTCGGGCTGGGCCAATGCTGGACCAGTGGGGTGCTATAACCCACAGGTTGGCAGCCCTGACCTTTGCTGAGGAAGGGAAAGTGGCGCAGAGAGTGTGGCCAGCAGTTGTTGACCAATTTCAGGATGTCTTCCCTGACCAGTTGAGGAGTTTACCTCCTCAGAGGAGTGTGGAGTTCACCATTGAGTTGGTGCCGGGAATGGGTCCGATTTCCCAAGCAGCATATCGTATGGGGCCAGCCAAGTTGAGGGAGCTTCATAGGCAAATCGAGGAGTTGGTGGGCCAGGGGTATATCAGACCGAGTACCTCACCTTGCGGTGCTTCTGTGCTCTTTGCTAAGAAGGCAGATGGCACGCTTCGTCTCTACATCGACTACAGGAAGCTAAATTTAGTGACTGTGAAGAACAAGTACCCGTTGCCTCCGATAGATGACCTGTTTGACCAGTTGAGTGGAGCCCGGTGGTTTTCCAAGATAGATCTACGGTCGGGGTATCATCAGTTGAGGGTTAGGGAGGAAGACATCCCTAAGACGGCCTTTCGGTGCAGGTATGGGCATTATGAGTGGGTAGTGATGCCTTTCGGGCTCACTAATGCGCCAGCGGTGTTCATGCATTTGATGAACCAGGTCTTTGCTCCATACTTGGATTCATTTGTGGTGGTGTTTATTGATGATATCTTGGTGTATTCCAAGACCGAGAGGGAGCATGTGGAGCATTTGGCAACAGTGTTGCAAACCTTGAGGGACCAACAGCTGTTTGCTAAGTTTAGCAAGTGTGAGTTTTGGTTGCAGGAGGTTCACTTTCTTGGCCATGTGCTGTCAGCTGAGGGAGTTAGGGTGGACCCAGCCAAGATTGAGGCTGTGGCATCGTGGGCAAGGCCAACCAACGTTTTTGAGATTCGTAGTTTTCTTGGCTTGGCAGGCTATTATCGTCGTTTTGTCGAGGGGTTCTCCTGTTTAGTAGCTCCTATGACAGCGTTGACTCGGAAGGGAGTAAAGTTTGAGTGGACGGACAAGTGCCAGCAGGCGTTTGAGACTCTCAAGACCCGTTTGACCACTGCACCGGTGTTGAGGTTGCCTCGGGAGGATATCCCATATGAGATATATTGTGATGCATCCAGGGTTGGATTGGGGTGTGTGCTTATGTAGGAGCACAGTGTTGTAGCTTATGGGTCGAGGCAGTTGAAGCCTCATGAGCAGAATTACCCTACCCATGATCTTGAGTTGGCGGCTGTCATCTTCGCCCTGAAGAGTTGGCAGCACTACCTCTTGGGGGAAAAGTTTGTGGTGTTCTCAGATCACAAGAGCCTTCAGTACATCTTTACTCAGAAGGACTTGAATTTGAGGCAAAGGAGATGGGTGGCGTATTTGCAGACCTTTGACTTTACTCTTGCCTATACCCCGGGCAAGGGTAATATTGTGGCTGACGCGTTGAGTAGAAAAGGGAAAGCTGAGGTGGCCGTGAGAGAGTGGAAGCTGATGGAGCAGTTGGCGATGTTGCAGCTGCAGCCTGTTGTTCGTGATGGTGGGACAGTCCTGAGTCCTTTGGTGGTTTTGCCTGAGTTGTACCAGCGCGTCCGGGAGGTACAGTTGGGTGACATTGAGTGTGAGGTTCTCCGTGCCCGTATTGAGGCTGGTTAACTATCTGAGGACTGGACAGAGGGTCCTGAGCATGAGTTGTCTTTTCAGGGGCGGTTGGTAGTGGCTTCTTCTCTCCGGGATGAGGTGATGAGGGAGTTTCACTAGTCTAGAGTTGCTGTGCATCCAGGGGGTACGAAGATGTACCATGCGCTTCGAGGACATTTTTGGTGGCCCGGGATGAAACGCGATGTGGCTACCTTTGTTTCACGGTGCCTCACGTGTCAGCAGGTGAAGGCTGAGCATCAGCGGCCGGCGGGCATGTTACAGCCCTTGCCCATAGCGGAGTGGAAGTGGGACCACATAGCGATGGATTTTGTGACTGGCCTTCCACCCACCACAGGGAGGAAAGATATGATTTGGGTAATTGTGGATCGACTCACAAAGTCGGCCCATTTCCTGGCTGTTTGCGAGCGGGACTTTATTGGGACCTTGAGTCATCTATACATGAACGAGATTGTGCGACTACATGGAGTACCATCATCGGTTGTCTCTGACCGGGATTCGCGGTTCACTTCCCGTTTTTGGGCAGGTTTGCAGGAGGCTATGGGGACCAAACTTCACTTGAGTACAGCCTATCACCTTGAGACTGACAGCCAGACAGAGAGGATGAATCAGACCTTGGAGGACATGCTACGGGCCTGTGTGTTAGATTTCGGGGGTTCGTGGGCAACTCACCTTCCTTTGGTGGAGTTTGCCTACAACAACAGTTATCAGGCATCCATTGGGATGGCTCCTTTTGAGGCGTTGTATGAGCGGCCGTGTCGATCACCTTTGTGCTGGACCGAGGTGGGGGAGACAGCCCTCTTGGGACCACAGTTGGTTCAAGAGGCTACCGAGAAGGTTAAGTTGATTCGTCAGCGGTTGTTATCAGCTCAGAGTCGGCAAAAATCTTATGCGGATCAACGGCGGCGACCTTTGGAGTTTTCTGTTGGTGATCATGTGTTCCTTCGTGTCTCTCCACGTCGTGGACATCGACGGTTTGGGCGAGGTTCCAAGCTATCTCCTCGGTTTATTGGTCCTTTTGAGGTTCTGACTCGTGTGGGGCCGGTGGCCTACCGGTTAACGTTACCACCGCGGCTGAGTCGAGTGCACAATGTGTTCCACGTGTCCCAGTTGAGGAAGTATCACCCTGACCCCACCCATGTGATCGATTGGGGGACATTAGACATTGAGGATGACATGTCCGTTGTTGAGGCCCCTATCCGTATCCTAGATTGGCGAGAGAAGCTTTTGCGTGGTCGTGCTATTCCTTTGGTTCGCGTGCTGTGGCAGCACCGTGGCATTGAGGAGGAGACATGGGAACGTGAGTCCGTGATGCGTGAGCATCACCCAGAATTGTTCGAGGACGAACAATTTTAAGCGTGGGAGGTGGCTGTTGGTGGCTGTTGGCCAAGGGATAGTGATGTGTTTTCTTGTATTAGTTGTGTATGATTTGGTGTATTTGTTTTGTCTTTTAGACCTGTGTTCATATTTGTGATGTGTTTTGAGATGTGTATTTGTGACATGCGGATATGTGTTATATGCATTATTGTGATGCATGTGGTTATGGATTATGGTGGTACCTTGTTATGCGCTGTTATGTGCTGTGCGCAGTGTATGACCCATTTGGGTGTTGTGGCTCGCCGTGTGGTAAATGGGTAGCTTGTGTTTGTTTTCCTCGTATGTCATTTCTTTTCGAGGACAAAAAGTCTTAAGGGGGAGAGGATGTAATGACCCGTGTGTAAGAAGTTAACCACAAACACCTTGGATGTTGGTGCACAAGTTTGAGGTAAGAGATGAGCCTAAGAGGGGACTTTTGGGAGGTGCATGTGATAAGTGATAACATACATTTATGCCCTTGGAAGATGCTATGCATATACATGCGGTTTTAAGCTGTTTTGGTAGATTTTGGAGCTCACTTTTGGTATAGTAGATGGCCTCAAACAATTGGCGTGCAAGAACAAAAGTTGCTTAGAATGAGGTCCTCTATCTACCACAGAAATTTCAGAGCATTTGGAGCTGCACGTGAATTCACCCATTTCACATGCAAGCATATTTTTGCTTCTCAGACCTCTACAAGATGCAAGGAGGCTTGGGGTGAAGTTTGAGTGCATTTGGAGCTGCACGCCAATTGGGGAATTGGCGTTCAAATTGGCGTGCAGGCATGTTTTTGCATGGTTACCTTAGTTTTGTTATTCTAATCATCTTTTCCCATAGGACCATGTTGGAATTGTGAATATTTTGGTGTGTATGGATGTGGGAAGGTCATAGCTTGTTCAATCAAAACTACGTCGTTTTGATGCTGGGATTCACTTAATCAAAACTACGTCGTTTTGATGTTGTGTTGTCTATATAAGGAGGAGAAGCCCTTCTATTTTAGGTTTAGGGTTTGTTGCTCCACCAGCCATCGTAGAGAGAGAGAGAGAGAGAGAGAGAGAGAGAGAGAGAGAGAGAGAGAGAGAGAGAGAGAGAGAGGGAAGGAGAGCTTCTGGTGGCTGCCGGAGCGTCTTGCGTGGGTGGTCGGAGTCTTGCGTGGAAGCGGGAGCAGGAGAACATACAAGGTAGGGGTTCTGTTCTTCCTAAATCCTCCTCTGTCCTAGGGTTCTAGGGCAGATTATGGAATTATACCTGTTTATATATATATGTAATCCATATAGGTGTGATCTCCTATATGGATGTTGGCCTTCAATGGCGGTTTTTGGATGTATTCTGGTGTTGGATGGTGAGTGCATATTAAGTGTTCGATAAAATGCCTGTGTGAATATGCCTAGTATGTGTTTGACAATATGCTTGTGTGGCTGGGTTTGTGGGTTTGTGAATGTATGCATGTTAAGCGTTTGGTAAAATACCTGTGAGACTCTGCATGTCAAGTGTTTGATTTTATGCCTGATGGGCTGTGCGAACTAAGTGTTTGGTATTATGCCTGTGAAAGTGTGTATGCTACGTGTTTGGTTTAATGCCTGTGTGACCTTGTATGCTGTGTTTGTGGAACCCGGTGGCTGTGGAAGCCCGGGACTGGAACTGTTAGCCTGTGGCTAAGCCTATATGGCTGTGGATATGTTAGCCCGTGTGGCTAAGCCTAAGTGGCCGTGGATATGTTAGCCATGTGGCTAAGCCTTAGTGGCCGTGGATATGTTAGCCGTGTGGCTAAGCCTTAGTGGCCGTGGATATGTTAGTCTATATGGCTAAGCCTGTATGGCTGTGGATATGTGTGTGCCATGTGAATGTGGAATACAACTTGTTTACATTTTATTGTCACTACACTGCATCTGTACACACTCATGTAGACGCTAGGAGCATGGGATGGGTTGGGGAGACATGATCCCTCTCGAGCCGTGTGGTTGCTCACCCCTCCCTCTATGTTGTGTTTTCTTTCAGGAACATACAGGCGTTAGGTGGGACCCCAAGGTGGAAGACCTTATTTATTTTACTGTCTTCCATTTATGTTATTTTTATGGGAACTGATGTAACCCCAGTGGGGATGGATTGAAAAGAGAATTTTGTTGTAATAAAGACTAGTTTGGATTGTGGATTGTTTTTATGAACATTACTTTCTTGAATGTGTTGTGGATGTTTAAAATATTATATTCGGGGTTTGCATCCTAACCCCTTTGCCCTCCGTGTGGGTACAAGGGGAGTCACGTACCGGTTTCCTCGGGTTGGAAATCCGGGGTGTGACATTGCATGTTTCGTATTTAGAACTCAATTCAATACCAACATCATTTGTTCAGACATAAAATAAGACTTGTTAGCTTAGTGCTTGCTGTTTGACAGCATTAGCTACCTCCTTATGGGTTCGACAACCGAAGTTTAAATACTTCAATTTATTACTTGACCAGTGCACTTGCTGCGAAACCTATCAAATCAATTTATTTAGGTTAAGTTTTTGACGCCGTTGCCGGGGAGGTAAGCCAAACGTTGTTAGGATTAGGTGACATTAGGTGATCAAGTTTATTTGTGATCTAGATTTTTAATTTTCTGTTTTTCTAGTGTGGTGTTACCCGGTATTTCTCTATTTTTGCTATTTTCAGGGGTGCACCATAGGTGTTCGAGAAAATTCATCTGTGTATGTGTCACACTAGGGGTGAGTTACTGCCTTTTGATCCAGAGATAGAACGGACTTTGCGTGATCAGCGAAGAGCTAATAGAGTCTTAGCTGAAACCGAACAACAGTTGGATGGTCTACACACCTTGTGTGAAGAAATTATTGCAGAAGACAGGGTGAGAGATGTGTTAAATGATAATGGCCAAGGTGGTCACCAACCACGTACCTTCATGGATTATGCTAGACTTGTACTTTCAAATGAGTACTCTGGCATTAGAAGAGTGCCAGTTCATGCAAATAACTTTGAGCTGAAGCCTGCATTACTGCAGATGGTTGGGCAAGAAGCTTTCAGAAGTTCAGCACTAGGTGCTCCACATAATCATCTAATGAGGTTTCTACAAATCTGTGACACAATTAAAATTAATGGCATTTCAGGCGACACTATCAAGTTAGGACTCTTTCCCTTTTCATTGAAGGATAGAGCTCTTGGTTGGTTTCAATCCTTACCAGCAGGGAGCATCACAACATAGGATCAAATGGTGGAGAAGTTCCTCTCAAAATATTTTCCACCTACAAGAGTGATGCATCTATGGAGTTAGATCAACCAGTTCAGCCAGCATAGTGATGAATCTCTCTATGAAGCTTGGGAGAGGTTCAAGGACTTGGTTAGGCGCTGCCCAAACCATGGCAGACCGGAACGGTTGCAAGTGGAGTCTTTCTTTATGGGCCTGCAACCAACTATGAGAAACATGGTTGATGCTGCAGCTGGATGAGCCTTTATGATGATGGAACTTGTTGCTGTTGAGCTGTTAGAGAGAATAGCAATATCTAATTGCCAATGGTCTACTGACCGGTGTGCTAAGTCCGAACCAGTCGCGGTAGTTTCCAATTCAAATCCACTGGAAGAGCTAACCAAGAAAATGGACACGTTGGCTGAGCAAATGTCAGTCATGGCTGTGAGAATGGAGAGACGGACTGATCAGAAAGCTGTTGTTGAGGAGAATGCAACTGCTCAATCTCTTGAGGAAGCTCAATATGTTGGTAAAGGAGGAGGTTTCCAGAGGCAATTTCAGAACCAATATCAAAATCCTTCAACAAACAATTATCAAAATCAAGGAGGAGCTTAGAATTTTCAGCAACCATACATATAGCAGAGGTAGAACAAAGCTCCAGCCAATGGAGCTCCACAATATGGTGAGAGTTCTCAGCCACAACTACCTCCAGGATTTCAGAAGCTTCCACAGCAGAAGGAAGAAGATAAGGAAAAAGCTAAAGATGAAGAGATGAGGAATTTTTTCTACCAATTTGTAAAGTAAGCAACTGATCGGATGAGCAGAGGAGAAACAAGGATTGAATCTCACTACTTCAGTCCAAGACCTCGGTGCAGCTATGAATAACATAGAGCAGCAAATAGGTCAGTTAGCTAATACAGTGAAGCCGTTGTCATCAAATAGCTTCCCTAGCAACACTGAAGTTAACCCAAGAGAGCATTGCAAGGCTATCACGTTAAGAAGTGGGAAAGAACTTTAGTCAACAGAGAATGAAGCGGTCTCCAAGGAAGGTCCAGAAGAGAATACTGAGGAAGAACAAGCAAAAGGTAGTGCTGAATAGTTAGAGAAAGGGAAGGAAAAAGGTTGAAGAGAGTCAGCCTACAGCTATAAAGCCAGCACCATATTAGCCGCCTGACCCTTATCCTCAAAGGCTAAGGAAGCAGAAGCTTGATGCTCAGTTCCGTAAGTTCTTGGAGATTTTTAAAAAGCTTGAAGTGAATATTCCCTTGGTGGAAGCACTGGAGCAAATGCCCAAGTATGTGAAGTTCTTAAAGGACTTGCTTACCAAGAAGAGACGCTATGAAGATTTTGAGATTGTGGCGCTCACCAATGATATTTGTGCAGTATTACAACAAAAGCTACCACCCAAGCTGAAAGATCTGGGTAGTTTTACTCTTTCATGCACCATAGGGAACTCATAGCTGGAGCAAGCCCTTTATGATTCAGGGGCAAGTATAAATCTGATGCCTATGTCTATCTATCGGCGGTTAGGCCTAATGGGTATGAAGCCAATGTCGATCTCATTATAGTTTGCCGATCGTTCAATAGGTAAACCTGCAGGCATCGTTGAAGTTGTCCTTATTAAAGTGGAAAAATTTATTTTGCCGGCTGATTTCATTGTACTGGATATGGAGGAAGATAGAGGTGTCCAACTGATATTAGGGAGGCCATTCTTAAGCACGGGAAGCGCGTTAATTGATGTCAGTTCAGGAGAGTTGACACTGTGTGTTGATGAAGATGTAGTTGTTTTTAACATGGAGAAGTCTATGCGCAACACTAATGACTCTTCAAGTTATTTTTGGATTGATCACGTTGCTGACTTTGTGGATGATTATTTTGAAGAGAGTATCATCACTGAAAGTTTGGACCATGAACTACAGCAGGTAAATTTTTCTGAAGTAGATAAAGAAGAAGAGCTGGAAGCTTTGGTTGAGCAGGCTGAGCAACAACCTTTAGCACCTACAGAACCACTTCCAGAATTAAAACAACTCCCTGAATATCTCAAATATGAGTTTTTGGATACCAAAGGAAGGTATCCCGTGATAGTAGTTATAGCGTTAATGACGGAAGAAAGTGAAAAGCTACTGGAGGTCTTGAGAAAACACAAGCAAGCCTTGGCATGGACAATCGAGGACATCAAGGGAATTAGCCCAGCACTTTGTATGCATAGAATCCTGATGGAGGAGGAATGTACACCCACGGTTGAGCGATAGCGTAGGCTTAACCCTGCTATGAAGAAGTGGTTGGCAAAGAGGTGCTCAAGTGGAGAAAAGCTGGTGTTATTTTTACCATCTTTGATAGCTCATGGGTGAGTCCAGTGCAAGTGGTTCCAAAGAAGGGAGGTATGACTGTTATAAAAAAAATGAGAAAAACGAGTTAATTCCTTCCTGGACCGTGACAAGGTGGCGCGTTTGTATTGATTATCGCAAATTAAACAAGGCTACCCGTAAGGACCACTTCCCACTACCCTACATTGATCAGATGTTGGACTGTCTTGCAGGTCATCCATACTATTTGATGTCCCTTTTGGTTTTTCTGAAGACTGTTTGATAGCCTTCGCAGTCCTAAAGAAGAGACTGAGTTCAACACCTGTAATTGTTGCTCCTAACTGGACTCAACCATTTGAGTTGATGTGTGATGCTAGCAATTATGCAGTCAGAGCAGTGTTTGGACAAAAAAAAGACAAGGTATTTTGGGCTATTTACTATGCTAGCCGCACACTCAATGAAGCTCAGTTAAATTATACTATTACCGAGAAGGAGTTGCTGGCTGTGGTGTTTGCATGTGACAAGTTCCGGTCCTATCTATTGGGAACAAAAGTGATTGTCTATACCGATCATGTTGCCCTGTGGTATTTGTTCAGTAAGAAGGATGCTAAACCCAGGTTGATTAGATGGGTTCTACTACTCTAGGAGTTTGACCTGGAAATTAAAGACTTGAAAGAAACTTCAAACACCGTGGCTGATCATCTATCTAGGCTAGAGTTAGGGGAAGGCAGCACAAAAGGTTCTACCATTTCAGACACCTTCCATGATGAGCAGCTATTCTCAGCAGAAGCAAAGACGCCATGGTTTGCTAACATAGTGAACTATCAGGCATGCTCTTATGTACCTCAAGAGTTTACCTATCAGCAAAAGAAAAGGCTCTTAGTTGATGTACGCAAGTATATATGGGATAATCCCTATCTTTACATGCGATGTGCTAATCAAGTTATCAGAAGATGTGTGCCTGAGGAAGAAGTGTTAAGCATTTTGAAGCATTATCACTCATCTGACTATGCTGGCCACTTCAAAGTCCAAAGAAGAGTTTCGAAGGAGCATTGGCCTACAATGTTCAAGGATGCGTATACATTTGTGAAGTCCTGGGATAAGTGCCAACGTATAGAAGGAATCACTAAAAAGCAAGAGATGCCCCAAATTGGTAGTCTTCCAGTTGAACTCTTTGATATTTGGGGTATTGACTTTATGGGCCCCTTCCCACCTTCAGCTGGGTATGTTTATATTCTTTTAGCAGTTTACTATCTCTCAAAGTGGGTTGAAGCTATCCCCACAAGGAAGAATGATGCTCCAGTGGTTACAAAGTTCCTTCGCCGGAATATATTCAGTAGATTTGGGACACCAAGAGTTATTATCAGTGATGGGGGAAGTCACTTTTGTAATAAAATTTTTGATAAGCTGTTGAGCAAGTATGGGGTGCAGCATAAGCGAACTTTGGCCTATCACCCCCAAGCGAATGGATTATCTGAAGTGTCTAACAGGGAGATTAAACAAATTCTTGAAAAGACAGTGGGAGGCAATCGCGAGGATTGGTCTCAGAAGCTTGATGAGGCGTTATGGGCTTACCGCACTGCATTCAAAACGCCCATTGGGATGTCTCCTTACCATCTACTGTATGGCAAAGCTTGTCATTTGCTGGTTGAGCTTGAGTACAAGGCATTTTGGGCTGTGAAAAAGTTGAATATGGATCCCAACACTACCAAGGAACTTCGCTTGCACCAATTGAATGAACTAGAGGAATTCCGGTTCAATGCTTATGAAAGTGCTCAGCTTTACAAGGAAAGGACCAAGATCATTCATGACAGGAAGATTAGTCCTTATACCATTTAACCTAGACAGAAGGTGCTTCTCTTTAACTCTAGACTGAAACTCTTCCTAGGGAAGTTGTGATCCAAATGGATGGGACATTTCATTGTGACAAAGGTTTTCCCATATGGTAGTGTTGAGCTTCAATAAACCTCAGGGGAGTTATTCAAAGTTAATGGGCAAAGGGTAAAGCCTTACTTTTCTTCTGAAGAGGCCCAGGTGGTTGACCACTTGACCTTGCTCCCAAATTGACAGAGAGATGGTCAAGCTAATGACCTTAATTAAGCGCTTCATGGGAGGCAGCCCATGGTGTATCCTTTACTTTAAGCTAAATTTAATTTAAATTTTTTTTTTAAATTTTATTGTTAATTTGTGGTTGGTATGTGTTGTTCTCTAACCATTGCTGCAGGAGGGAGGTTTTGGGCTTCACTGACCATTATTGCAGAGTATTAAAGCATGGGCAATTGAGTTTGGCAATCAGGTAGTCTTTGTAGGGCCCAAATACAAGCCTAAATGTTAAACATTTAGGGGACCCACCAAGCTTTGAAGAAAATTCAAGAAATTGAAATAAGGGTTTAAAAAAGTTGGAATTTTGAAAACTAAAGTGACACGTTTTGTTCCTTGAAGGACGATCCACCAACCTGTCAAATTTTAACATTTATGGAGCTCATTTGAGGCTAAAAAGGGCTGCCCGTGACATCAGGTATTGTGCCGTGCAGATTAATTCTGATACTACTGTGCGTCCGTGACTTGCTGGAAAAATTTGGACTAATTTAGCCTTGCCTGCGACAATGCGATGTCACGTGCAAGTGTTGTTTTCATCTTTTTGCTCTGAAATTTTAATGGGAGATAGCTGGCATTCTCTAGAACCATCTTTGGTTTGCCTGCAGCATCATTGAAGCCCGTTTGCTTGGTTAAAAATGTAAATTCGTGTTCTCCGATTTGGTATTATATAACGAGGGGAAGCTTATGCTTCAACTTCACAACTTGCCTCTTTTCCTTCCCTTATTCTGCAAGACCACATCTTTGTTCTACAACTATGGTGCAAACCAGAAGGGCGCACAGGGAGGTAGCCTCACCAGAAGCCTCAGCCCCATTCTCCCCTTCCGAGATAAGAGGAGAAGAGGAGATTTTCATTAGGCACGTGCTAGATTAGGAGATTCTGGAATCATCAAATATTGATTGGGCAGAAGAAGTGATGATAAAGCTTCAAACCCTTGGTTTAAAGAGGTTAGTCTCCGCCCGAAGTGATTTATTCTACCCTGCTATGCATGAGTTCTATAACTCAGTATATGTGAATGATGAGGATGATGAAATAATTGGAGAAGTTCAAGGGATTTTAATCTCTATTTCACCTACTATGATTAGAGATTGTTTTGATCTCCCAACTCCTTCACAAGAAATCCCTAATTTAAGCTTAGGAGCTTATGGTAGAGCATTTAATTTCAATAGGGAATTCGGGAAAAGAAGACAACTCACCAAAAATGGATTTATAGGGAAATATAGATGCCTTGCCCACTTGGTAGGAAAGTGTTTATTGTTGCAAACTAGTGGGGTTGATTCGGTGCCTAAATCTCATCTTGAATTCATTTACTGCTTTGATTATCAACTTAATGTGAACTGGGCAGCTGAGATTTTTCGGCTTTGGAAAAGAAATGTGCATAAATGATTGTATGGTAGGGTGTTGAGCATGTTGTTTCACTTTCAATATATGCACTTGTGTGCACATATGGAGACAGAGGGTTTCCCATCTAATTTGATATTGAGAGTCCTTCAACCTGAAGGGGCTCTAGGAGTTAGTTTCAGACGGAAATGGGAAGATAGCACTCCTATTGCACCTTAGCCCTCACGGCATAGTGTACATATGGAGAGGCCCACTGCATGTTCTAGCGACACATCTACTGCCATGAATGCAAGGAAGCAGCATATATTCCAGTTGACTGCTCTCTAAATGCAATTTAATGTTCATAAGACAGATGTGTATAATTTCTTTCAAGGAATTAGTGGGCAGGTTATAAGTGAAGCTGAGGTGATCAATTGGCCCTTCACTAATGGCCACATCACTCATTTCCAGTTGGAGAAGTTGATGGAATTTCTATCTCAAGATCAGCAAGCAACTTCGCCACCCTTAGCCAGACCATGGGAAGCCACTGATCCACCGTCTGGTTCGCCTTATGAAAATCTAAGGCGAAGAACAGCTCAACTTCAAGAAGAACAAGCAGTGGCCAAGCAACAAATTGGACAATTGCAAAAGAGCCAATCCCTTTTAATCAAAGAGCAAAAAGAAGTGAAGGGCATGCTGGGAAAAATTTGGAATGCTTTGGGCAAAAAGAAGAAGTCTACAAAACCCCAAGTTGTAGACCTTTCTGAGGAGACAGTACCTTCAACGCAGCCCGAGTTTGATCAGACAGAGGAGACACCTGAGTACCCATAATACCCCTAGGAGGAGGAGACTCATGCTTATCAGCCATACTTTCACCCAGCAGCGCCAGCTTCATTTGAGCCTCAGTCAGGCCTTAGCTCTTCTCATGCTCTCATTCTAATGATTCAGCCTCTACAATGGTGGTCTGGTGCTTCTTCGGAGGCTGCACAAGAAGATTTATTGGGCAAGCCAGTATATGTGAATATCAATCTAGCTTTATCAACTCCTGAGGCCACAACAGAGTTTGAGCGGTTTCTTCAAGGTGGAGCTTGGCAAGCGCAATTTGCTAGGGATTCCGAAGTGTTCACATTGTCTTACCTGCAGTGGATCTTAGCTAATGAATATTTATGTGTGGATGATGTTGATATTTTTTGTAGAACCATGCGGTATGTAGTAGAGGCAGAGCCTAATGACTATCCTATGGCACAATACACTTCCATCATGCTGTGTGAATTATATGAGCAGCCTCTGGCAGAGCATGTTCTTCGCCAAAGAATAAATAGAGTTGCAGAAGGTCATCGCTCTTGGCATCAAGTGCAAGAGGTCCTCATCCCTGTCCTCCTAGACCGCCATTTTGTGCTTCTTCAGTTGGACCTAAGTGTGGGACATGTGGTGTTGTATGATCCTTGCCAAGCACTTGGATTTGCTACACGAAAAAAGAAGATAGTCCATGGTTTCTTGAGAAAAGTCAAAGATGCACTCAGGAAAGAGGGGTTGTTGACATCCAAGTTCCCTCTCGTGCACTTCAATGAAATGGAGCTTCCCCAACAGCCTGACCAGTTCAGCTATGGTATTTTTGTATGTTATTATTTGATAGCTCTGTTGCAGCATAAGGATACCTGAGCGCTCACAGGGGAAACATCTGTTGAATTTGTAGCGCGCCTTAGGAGTATGGTGGCCCATGTTATCTTCTTTTATAGCTTACCCACTCATAGGTAAGTGTCTTCTTTCCCCTTATACCATGCTCTAAGGACATAACAAATTTTTTAAGTGTGGGTGGGGGGGGGGGGGTCACTTGAACCATTTGCTTTTATTATCCTTATGGCATGAGTGATTTGTTTTAATTTAATTTGAGTGACTTGTTGTTGCATTTGATTGCTTGAGTGATGTGATTGTGTGTTTTGCATGTGAGTGGCATGGCTACAAGGTAAACAACTTTGGTTTTTACATTTTAACTACATTAGTATCATGTTGTGATAAAGGTGTTTAAGTAGTAAGGTGTGTTATAAGTTGGTTTGAGCATGTCTATACTTCTTGCATGATATCACCATGTTTTTAGAGCTGAAGTTTGAATAGTAAGTTGAGCATGACATGGTAGCGTAAGCTTAGTTAACCTTGGAGTAAAAAAAAAACAATGTTGAGAGCTCCATTTTCCATCATGCCTTTGAGTGAACTTCATGGGTTATAAGGTTAACACTTTTACTCTTTTCATTCAATACTAGCTATTTAATGGTTGGAGTTGATTAGGCATGAGAATTACCTATTAGTAGCTCAGTGTTTGGTGTGTGATGCTAGTGATGCAAAAATATTAAGTTACAATGACTTCCTAAGTATCCTAGTGTGTTTGTGCTTTGTTGTGTGGTGGTTGTGAAGCCAGAGGATCAGCACTGAAAAAAAACAGCCAACCCGATTGATGTTAAAAGGCATATCAGCCTTTTGTTTGTGTAATGAAAGGGTTGAGATGAAAAAAAAAAAAGCAAAGAGTGAATAATCCATCAAGGGAGAGCATAAAATACAACCTTGTAAGGTTATTATTTAAAAAAAGTGTGAAAAAAAGTTTCAGAATAAAAGCCACAATGGCTTGATCGTTATGTGTTATGGTCTAGTTTGCAGCCATAATGGCTAAGTTGTTTTTGTTTTAATTCATTGGCTCAAGGTGTGTTTATGCAGTCAATAGAGTAGTGTGTGGGTTTCAAAAGAGTAGTATAGAGGGTGTGTTTCCTTTGATGAGCACAATGGGGACTTCTCATGTTTACTTGGCAAGAACTTAATCAATAGCTAGTGGCAAGTGTAAGAGTGAAACATCCTTGTTAGCTGTTAGTTATTGATAGTCAGGGCTTGAGAGGAAAGAAAAGATACATTTGAGTGAGGCACATTTGTTCATGGTGAGGACTTCAAGGGAAGCTAAGTTTCATTTTATCATTGCATGTTTGCTTTTATCTGAATTTTCAGTAATGACATTACATGGTTGTTGGACTTAGTTGTATGGACATATTTAGATTAATTTATGATTCATCATGGCTGCTAGAATGTCCATTTCATCATGATAGAGTTGTGTGCTTTAGGAAAACATGCCTCTCTTTGTTTGTTATTTTATTTATCTTTTAGTTTGACTGTGTGTTTGTTTTCTTTTTACATGTTTGGGTGTTTTGCTTGAGGACAAGCAATGGTTTAGGTGTGGTGTGTTTGATAACGTGCATTTATGTCGTTATTTTAGGCCATTTTTAGGCTATTTTAGAGTGTGATTGAGGCTTATTTGCATGGTAATTTGTATACATTTGCTCTAACCCTTAGGAAGACATTGTTTTGTGCATAGTTGTGCTTTTTGAGCTATTTTGATAGGTTTTTGATAACGTGCATTTTATGCTGTTATTCTAGTGTTTATTTAGGATGTTTAAGAGCATGATTAGAACCTTATTGCTTCATATATCATATATATTTGCTCTAACCCCTAGGAAGATGCTATTTGCAAATACATGCGTTTTTAAGTTGTTTTGGCAGATTTTGGAGCTCACTTTTGATATAGTAGATGGTCTCAAACAATTGGCGTGCAAGAACAAAAGTTGCTTAGAATGACGTCCTCTACCTACCACAGAAATTTCAGAGCATTTGGAGCTGCACGTGAATTCACCCATTTCACGTGCAAGCATATTTTTGCTCATCAGGCCTTTACAGGATGCAGGGAAGCTTGAGGAGAAGTTTGAGCTGATTTGGAGTTGCACGTGAATTCACCATATCACGTGCAAATTGACGTGCAGAGATATTTTTGGACTGATCCTATCGTTTTTTCATGCTGATCATTTGTTCCTCAAGGCCCATGTCCAAATTGTGGATGGAAGATAGAGATTTTAAAGTTTGAAGTGTCACTTATCAAAACTACGCCGTTTTGATAGATGGGCTAGGGTACACACCTCAAAGCCCATCCAACCTCTATAAATAAAGCCTCCACGCCCCCTGTTAGACATCCTAGACCCCCCTACACGTTTTTAGAGAGAGAGAGAGGCTTCACGACTTGGAGGTTGCTCCTTGACCTAGGAGAGCAGCCATCGCAGCCATCGCAGCCGTCGCAGCCGTCACGGATTTTGGAGCCTGGATTTGAAGCCATGTTGCGCGCATGGATTAGAAGAAGATGTTTAGCTTTACTGCTATGGTTTTGCTTGTAATCATGCGGGAGTAGTTCTTATAATCTAGGGGAGCAATGTAGCCCCCTTGTTGCTTTGCTGTGTTTATGAATATTGGGTTTGGATGATTGAGTTTTGCATGTTTTATGAATCTGTTCTTAATTTCTATCTTTGGATGTACACCTTGGTATTCTTAGCCCTAGTCTGGGGCGGATTGAGATTCATAACTTATTTGTAATTGGTGTGATCATTATCCTTTTGCAAGTATGATTTATTGGCTTTGCATGTCTGTGTGTTTAGATGACCATTCTGGCATACAACTCTTAAAAGGACCTCAATGACCATTTGTTGTCCTTGGCTTATGTTTAGCATGTTTTCAATCAGACAACCCTAATACCATGAACCACTAGAGATAACATAGGGAGGTGAAATTGTGACCCTAGATGCCTTTAATCCTTGAATCTTAATCCTAAAATCAATTTGCTTTCTTTGTTTATTCAGAAAACAAATAAAAATTAGACCTTTAGTTATAAAAAGATTTCGTTTTTGCGAAGACATTGTTTTAAGCAAGATTAATTTGATGATTTGAGTTAAAGCTAGATAACTTGGTAATCTCTGTGGGATCGACTCCTTTCTTGTCGCTATTCTATTTAGCATTAGTTAAGGGAATTAATATTTTGAGAAGGGATTTAAACGACAGTAGCTTAACCCTCACTTGGGTTTCGCGCACGAAATATCCATTCGTCAGGCCTGATGGTGGTGCACCGCAAGGAGGGGCCAATTACAATGGCCAATATCCAGAAGAAGAGGGAAATAGGTTTATGCCCAAAACCTTCTTAGATTATGCGAGACCGATGATGTCAGACCATTATTCTGGGATTCGACAGACAAGAGTCCAAGCAAATAGCTTCGAGCTGAAGCCGGCATTGATCAACATGGTGAGCAACAACGCATTTGGAGGAACAGCCGTGGATGATCCACACCAGCATTTGATGAGGTTCTACCTGGATGTGCGACACTATAAAGATCAACAATGTGTCGGAGGAGGCAATAAAGCTAAGGCTTTTCCCCTTCTCTTTAAGGGACAGAGCTCTTCCTGGTTCAACGATACATGGCAGGTTCAATCAACACTTGGGAGGAGATGCAGACCAAGTTCATGTCAAAGTACTTCCCTCCTTCCAAGGTGATCCAGCTCGAGAGGGGAGATTAGCAGATTCAAGCAAGATGAGATGGAGACTCTTCATGTAGTAGCCGTCCCCATTTCAATTGTTTCTCTAGCTGGTGCAAGATATACCCTTGTGGTAATCGATGACTTCACCAGGTATACATGGGTGATGTTCCTGAAATCGAAGGATCAAACCTTTGAACATCTCATAGATCTCTTCAACTGGATAAGCAATTCATAAGGACTAAGCATTAAATGCATCAGGAGTGATCATGGTACGAAATTCGACTTTTCCGATATGAGATCCTATTGTTCTGAACAGGGCATTCAGCACGACTTCTCTGCGCCCAGGACTCCACAACAAAATGGAGTTGCTTAGCGTAAGAATCGCACTTTAGTCGAAGTTGGTAGATCAATGTTAGCAGGGGTGAAGCTTCCTCTCAGTCTATGGGCGGAAGCTATGTCCACTACATGCTATGTTCAAAAAAGAACTCTTATCAATAAGGTTACCATGAAAACACCCTATGAGATGTGGAGAGGCAGGAAGCTGTCAATCTCTCATTTCAAAGCATTTGGGTGTGCTTGCTATGTGTTAAACAACGGCAAAGAGGCCTAGAGTAAATTTGAGCCAAAATTCGATGATGGGATCTTTGTCATATATTCGTTACACAGCAAGGCTTATCGCATCTTCAATAGAAAACGTTTAACAGTTAAAGAATCTATCCATGTTGATTTTGATGAAACTAACCTTGATTGGTTAGGTATTGGATCTTCAAATTCAAATGTGCAGGATCATACGGACACGATTGAGTATTTGCAGCTACAACATGTTCCTGCCACAACTCCCGATGAATGACCAAGCACCAGAGATGCAAGAAGAAATGTCACTGATGATGCTTTCGAAGATTCGGACTCAGGACTTCCACTCAACTCCAGACAAATTGATACGGACATCTATAACACCAGAGGACCTTCTAGTCCGTCCGGGCTAGTTAATACTGAAAGTCACAGTGCCGAAGAACCTCGAAGTACTTCCGAAACTGTTCATTATACGGATACAACTAGCCCGGAAAAAGCTCAACCAGCCGATGTACAAGATCCACCTGATCTGGTAGAGCTTCAAATCATAACTACTCACCACCACTTGCGCAGAACTATAGGTGGACTTGAAACCACCCATCAGATCAAGTGATTGGTGACCCTACTATTGGAGTCAGAACAATGGAAGCCACTTCCAACCTGTGCCTCTACTCTTGTTATCTATCACAGATGGAGCCAAAGGTAGTGGATGAAGCCCTTTAAGATTCAAACTGGATAGACGCTATACAAGAAGAGCTTAATCAGTTCAAGAGGACCGAAGTGTGGATGTTAGTACCAAGGCCGAGGTCGCAACAAGTCATTGGAGTTAAATGGGTGTTCCAGAACAAACTGGATACTGATGGAATAGTAATCCGGAACAAAACATGACTGGTAGCCAAAGGATATCGTCAAGAAGAAGGCATTGATTACGACGAAACCTTTGCCCCAATAGCTAGACTTGAGGCGATCCGAATGTTTCTGGCGTATGCATCCTATGAAAACTTCACAGTTTATCAAATGGACGTCAAGAGTGCTTTTCTTAAAGGAGATCTTCAAGAGGAGGTTTATGTTGAACAACCTCTGGGCTTTGTTGAACACGAGGCTGAACATATGGTATATAAACTATGAAAAGCCTTGTACGGATTGAAGTAAGCTCCAAGAGCCTGGTACGACACACTGTCGGAATGCTTGCTTGAACATAATTCAAGAAAAGGGAAGATAGACACCACATTATTCCTACGGAAAGAGAAGGGTCATTCTCTGATCATACAAATATATGTGGACAATATCATTTTCGGATCTTCAAATTCGAAGCGTTGTGAAGAGTTTGTGAAGTTAATGACTAGCAAGTTCGAAATGAGCATGATGGGAGAATTATCGTACTTCCTTGGAATAAAAGTTAAACAAATGAAGGATGGAATCTTCATCAACCAAGCTAAGTACACATGGGACTTAATCAAGAAGTTCGGAATGCAAAACTCAACTTCCGTGAAGACTCCCATGCCAGTCAGTGCTAAGTTAGATCCTGATCTTAATGGAGAATTAGTAAATGTGACTGAATACAGAGGGATGATAGGATCATTGTTGTATCTTACAGTAAGTCACCCGGATATTATGTTTGTAACGTGCATTTGTGCAAGCTATCAGGCGAATCCCAAAGAGTCACATATGCTTCGTGTAAAACGGATATTGCGGTATCTCAAAGGGACAGTGAATTTGGGAATCTGGTATCCAAAGGAGTCCAACTTCTCTATATCCGGATATTCTGATGGTGATTTTGTCGGGTGTCGCATTGAAAGGAAGAGAGCACTAGCGGTACTTGTCAGTTCCTTGGAAACAAATTGATTTCATGGTTCATTAAGAAGCAGAATTCCGTATCAACCTCTACTACTGAGGCGGAATATATAGCTACTGGGAGTTGTTGCGCACAGCTTCTCTGGATGCAAAGTTAGCTTATTGATTATGGGTTCAACATGACATCTGTTCCATTGTACTGCAACAACACTAGTGTGATTGCCATCAGCAACAATCCTATTATGCACCCAAAGACTAAGCACATTGAAGTCAGGTATCACTTCATCTGAGATCATGTTCTCAAAAAGCTTATATCTCTCAAACATGTTGCTACGGATGATCAACTCATAGACATACTCACCAAGCCCCTATCTGATGCAAGATTTTCTGAACTACTCTTCAAATTAGGTATGCTTGACCTATCTGCATAGTTTATAATTTATTATTCCAACAGTATGTCTTTTAGAACATGCATCGTGTTTCATGATGAGCGTTAGACACATACCGTACTTCATACTGATCATCTTTACTCGTGTCATGCATTATGTTTACGATAATTTTTTCATATTTTCATAATGGAGGATACTTGCGTTTCCCGACTGAAGTCGTTTAAGCTAACATAATTAAAAAATATATGAATAAAACCTTCTTAGGATTTCATGATTCAAATTTTCATCTCTCACCACATGTCAAATGCTTTTTCATATTGATTGCAATATTAACATGCCTGGTTGAAGAAATGAAATGGTTTAGCTCGGAATGCATGGTGGATAAAGTCACAGTTGCAGTCTGATCAGCTTCTGAAATGGAGTTTCCTCAAGGATAGACAGCAATTTCTCAAGATCTAAATATTAAGCAGGAAATGTCCATCGAGAGGATCGCATGGTCTAAGGGGGAGAAAATGCTTTATCTATTACTCAAGTAATACCCCTCTTATATGTCTCGTGATCTCTTTCGTGGCTGTCTATCTGAGGGGGAGTCTTTCTCGAGAGGATCGCACGATCTAAGGGGGAGCAAAAGCTTCATCTATTACTTCCGTAATAACCCCCTGATATGTCTTGGATACTCTACCCTATAACTCTCATTTCTGGATCTGACTGGGCATGCATTGCTAAATCGGAATTGTGGCATGATTGAATGTTTTTGTTTCTTCAATTGTGCATCTTAATATGATAATCAATTAATTGCTATTGGCATGTGTTCTTTAATCCATTCTCACTCATGAATCTTAATTTGGGCAAATCATATAAATATAATTCATCTTAGCTACGTCGTTCAGCATGACGGTTTCGCTATGTTAACCAATATGAACTTATGTGTTTCTTATCTGACATATGCTTTGATTTTAGTAAAATGATCCTTAACTCGTATGTATGTGTCTCTCGCATTCATTCTTAATGCATAAGTTCTGATTTTTTATTAGTTCGGATTATACTAACTTTTTGTATCTCTTTATATCCGTACTAATCACAACCTCCAAAGCTTTTTGTTCTTTTTAGTTTATCTTTATGAAGCTATAGGTTCAGATTCTCTTTGCATTTTCACTGATATATATCTTGTCTGAAGTCTCGGATTCAAAGTATTGTGGTACTTCGTTTCTCTTCGACTTCAAGACAGCAAAGGAATTTATTCTTCTCTCACAGCACCTGTTTCTATAGATTCGATCCATTTTTCATCCGGATACTCTTCTACGGATTATTTTTAGTTCGGATGATAGTCGGTTCAATTCCTCCTGACTCTTGGAACTCTCAAATAGCGATAAACAATGTATTATCTTACATCGCGTGTTCTTGAGGAGGAATAATGATGGTCCATTAAATGCAAGTCTCGAGACGGGTAATTTCCGGAAGAAGGCAAACAGTGTCATAAATGCTTGGTTATGCTGCCTCCACGTCATCTCTTTATTCGGAGGCCCACACCTATCAAGGCAAATGACATCAAAATGTCAGGCGGTTCATTGTTCATTTTGCTTAAACCCTAGACCCGCCGGCATCCACTGGCCCGCTATATAAAACCTATGCCTTCACGCAAAAGTTATTTCTCACTCTCACATTTTACAGTCGCTCTTCCTATTCTACAAACCCTAAATTTCCTTGCCCTTCTCTACATCCATTTCCAATGGCACCCAAGATCACTCTTTCCGGCGTTAATCCCGGCTATCTAGTTGATTGGCCCTTTGTGACCAATCCTCCGGCATGGTTTCGGGAACTTTGCCCTCTCCTCAAAGCCAGCTATATCCTCAACCTGGTCTTTGTCCCCGTCGATCTCCTTATCGACAACATCACTGAGTACTACCAGAACATCCGCTGCACTACCGACTCCATCCGTTCCATCGTGCGGGGTGAATCCATAATCATCACCCCAAACGTCCTCCGTGCTGCTCTCAATCTTCCCCCCGCTCCTCATCAGCGGCCAGACCCAGAACAAATGGAAGCTTCCATGGGCTAAACCTATAAAGGGAAGGAATACAAGGTTAAGTCCTTCCAGGGTTGCTACAGATGTATGGCGACCATCTTGAGCCGGTGTCTTCTGGCTAACACAACAGCCCTAGACTCCGTCCCGTACGACCTGCTACTAGCCATGTACAGAGTATTTGAGGGTCTCCCGATGGATTGGGGGACTTTCTTGTTCTGGTTGCTAGGGAACAACCCGAAGAATCAATCCTTTGGGCGGATCCTTAGCATCGTCTTCTGGCACCTGTGTCCATCCCATTTCAACGAACACGGCGTCTTCCCCTTTCCATAGGCTTTCTACCTTCGCTATCTTATGCCTGATGGAAATCTGACTGCCCGCTAGCCCTCTGCTGCTGTCC
Organism: Taxillus chinensis; assembly: GCA_023512835.1. Taxonomy (NCBI): domain Eukaryota; kingdom Viridiplantae; phylum Streptophyta; class Magnoliopsida; order Santalales; family Loranthaceae; genus Taxillus; species Taxillus chinensis. The sequence continues at coordinate 48,261,540 of CM042085.1, forward strand.
GCCTCCTCCCTGCTCTGGAACAACAGGGTATCTCGGTTGGTGACCCAGCCGACAGCTCTGCCCCCGAAGTTAGCTGTCCCCACCGGTCCTCACGGATTCGGTCCGTAGCTGCACCCTCCATCTCCCAAGGATCCCATCACAGCGTTCGCTCCGACCCTTCCGAGGTTGCGGGTCGTCTAAGTCAAGTTTACCTCCGGCTGTTTCTCCAGCACCTATCCTGCTCTCGATGTCCCCTTTTTCGACTCTCCCCATTTCTTTACCGTGATGATCTTGCTATTCTTGCGCCGTGATGGTGATGTCCTTTCCTCTCCTCCGGAAGCACTTTTGCCCCCACTTCCTCAACATTGGGACTACCTCGACCATCTCCCTGCCGACACCATAACGGACCTATGGTTCCGTTTGAGCATAGCCTGCACAGCCACCATGCCCGACAACGACCTCAGGGTGTATTACACTCGCCATACCAAAACCCCAGAGGAAATGATCGTCTGGAACCTGGACCATGGCTTCCTTATACTGGTTAACATTCCGGACGTTCCTTTTGCTGTTACCTCCGGTCCTGTCCATGATGCACGGGTTCCTTCCCCTGCTGAGGCCAGACCCTCTTCTCTTGATGCAGCCATCCCCGTTGTTAACCTCTTTGGTCAAAGCGGATCTGCTGCTCCGGATGCCTCTGATGCTCCGGATGTCCCCTCTGCTGCTGCTACTGACCAACCCCTCTCTCTAGTTGTTGACTCCTCTACCCAACGCACCCCTGCCCCTCTTCATGCGGGGGAGTCCTCTAAAGCCCCAGAGTTTGTGCTTGGATATGCCTCTTTTGGCATGGTTCACTCCAATGATGTGATCTCTGCACAACTGGACCGTCACGCCCAAGCCCAGAGTGCCCAAATTGCCACCATCGCCGTCAAGGTTGATGCTCTCGGTGCCCAACTCCTCTCCACCCTCACTGACTCTTCCAATTCCATAGAGCAGAAGATGGATCGTGTCGCCTCTTCCGTGCACTCCCTGTCTACCTCATTTGCGGACTTGGCACACACGATGGCTCGTCCTCCTACCGCATCTCGACAATCTGCCAAAACGGGGGAGAAAGTGTCATCTGATCCTCTTGCAACTTCCTTAGCTCCTGCTGGAAAGCGGCCTGCATCTACACTGCTATTGGATCAAGCCCAGAATTTGGATAATGCTGATAAAGCCCTATGTAATTTGATTTGAGACCTTTGTTGTTTTATCTTAAGTCATTGCAGAAGATATGACCTTCATCCGGATCTACACTCATGAGAGCAAAGCTAAGGACGGGATATATAATCCGATCCGGTGAGAATGAGTGTCATTAAACACTGGTATATAACCAAGTCTTTACCTCATACACGAAATAAGGATCATTAAGTGTGGACTAAGAACCTAAAAGCTACGGACTAAAATCCGCACCTAATACTTCAAATGGACTAAGTCAAATGGATGCGGAGTAAGAATCTTAGTCCACAAAGTACGCCTGGAATAAGAGAGTCATCATGGAGTTGAAAAGTTAAGTCTTCCACTCGACCGGACTAAAGTAAAGAAGACACGGAGTAAGGAATCCGAGTCTTCCATACATGCTGAATAAGGAAGCACTGGAATAAGGACTTGAGTCTTTATTCGCACGGAGTAAGAAACTAGATGTAGAGTAAGGCATCGAACCACTCACTCATACGAGTAAAGATGTGCAATACGGAGTAAGCCATCCGTTCCTTTAACTCATGCGGGTAAGGAAACTAGATGCGGAGTGAAAGCGGCGATGCGGAGTAAGCACTCCGACCTTCTCTTTCATACGGGTAAGGAAGCGCTTACACGGAATAAAGGATTCGGTACCAAATTGATACGGAGTAAGCAATCGGTATTACGAAATAAGGATCCGAGCTTAGTTTAGCACGGAGTAAGGAACCTACACCGGTTCAAGAAAGACGCTACTTCAACTTATCTCTTCGTATTCCAAAGTCACCAGCTCGTTGCTTCCCGATGTAAGACAAACTTGTTGAAAACTTGAAGCACCTTACACGTGGATCATCCGGATATGTGGACACAACTTTAACTACACTTGGGAACTTACAAAGACTCTTATGCGTTGCAAACCCAAGATCTTGAAGACCACATTCGTAGCAATTGAGACAGAGATTTCTGAGAGACAGTGAATGTGCACATTATCCGGAACAACAAGTTCCAAGATTGTCTCTTGTGGATGTCGCTATAAATAGTAACACTTGTACACTTTAGCAGGCGTGCATTAGAAATAGAGTAATAGTTTTGTGTATGTACCAAAGCTCATTAAGATCATAGAGGCTAGCGTGTGCGTACTTGTAAGTGAGTGCTAAAGAGTTCTTAAGTAGGTCTAAAAGCTTTCAAGCTTTAGTACATTTCCATTTTGTTGTACTTATCATACTAATAATAAAACAAAATACTTCCACTATCTGGTTATCTTACGCATTGATTCTATCTCTTAACCGAGATAAGTGTTGTGCCAAAAAGTACGAAAAGAGTTTCGATAAGAGCCTATTCACCCCCTCACAGGCTCCAAGGGATCAACAAGTGGTATCGAGCTAGTTATCTCTGTTCCAAGTAGAGATCCCACTCTTTCTCTCTCATCAATGGCCGAAGAAAGTAGTATGCTATTCAACACTCGCCTTAACTCGGAGGTGCACAGAGCCCCTCCCCAATCGTAGCGGTGAAAATGTCGATCCACCTCGACACACTCACTTTGCCCTTCCTGACCACGGAGTTACGGTTTTACTCGACAAAGCCTCCAAAGTTCACACACGAGCTTTTCTCTAGTGGAAAGCTCACATGATAATGTTCATGGTTTGCCATGATCATCTCATGTGGCCGTGTCTTCATCGGGAGATACCCACTCCGATGACAATCGAAGAACATGGAGTTAGAAGACCAAAGATTGATCTTTGAACTCACCAATGATGAAAGAGCCGGCGGTGTGCTAACGAAAAGGCTACGGCATATGTTACATCGTCTTTGGACTCCGAAGCTTTCATGGACGTCCAGGCTGCACGACGGAAGGCATGCGGGATAAAGCGACAATCCTCTATTGGGGAAGTCGGTCCCAAATGCGAATGTTATCTGTGCTCTCGGACGAACGTTGAGAGTTTCAACCAACCTGGCGAATCTCTCGAGAGCATCTATCGAAGATTCGGCAAGCTAATCCTTGAGCTAAAAGCTGTCAATGAGCATTATTCTTAATCAAAAATTAATGACAAGTTTTTCGCTCCTTGCCCGGATTCTTACTACTCCAAGCAACTCCGGATGCGATCCGACAAGAAGCGCGATATGTTCCCCTTGAAGAACTATATGGAGAGCTACGGACTCACAAGGTTAGGTTTAAATACTACGCGAGAGACAAGAAAATAGCTCGGAAAGAAAAGGGGGTAGCTTTTAAAGCTACGGAATGTCTTAGCATAGTGAGGAATGATGATCTTGAAGAGTCGGAATTCGACTACGATGGTGAAGAGGAAATAGCTACGCTCGTCAAATCCTTCAAGCGATTCTGCGGAAAAGCAAAAGGATTGAGAAGAGGCTCCTCATCGTCATTCCAAAGGAAGGAGCGATCGGAGTCCGGTTCCCAGGAATGCTTACAGCCGGGAAAAGCGGTCAGTGGGCCAGGGCGTAAATCCAAATCTAAAGTGGCGAGAAAAGTGACAAGGTTACTCCTCATTGCTCCACCTCGGACAACGGCAAGAACAAGATGAAGGCGTTCGTCACAAAAGTACGTCGGTGGCTCGGAAGAAGAGGAGGAATCCTCGGATGATGAGCCGACTCTCAACCGAACGTACGCTACATGGCCAATCTTGAGTACCTTCAATCTACGAACTTATGAGTAAATTAGAATCTCTTATTATTGAACGTGATCATGAAAAGAATGAGAGACTAATTACGAATGCCCTGAGATTCTTGTTGCTAGACTAGAAAGTCGGAATGAGAGACTAATTACAAATTTTTTCGTACTTAAAAAACTTACACTTATAGTTAATTTTTAAATTTTAAAAATTTATAATAAAAAAACCTCTATTTTTCGAATTTTTATTCAAATTCCTTTAATCTCCCTAACTCCCCCCCCCTTCCCCTCCCCACCCTTCTTTAATTTCCCCCCCGTCTTTTTTCTTTTCACATTTTTTATCTAAATCACCATTAATTTTTTATTTTTATTTTTATTTTGAGGTTTTAAAGTATTAATAAAGGTTATTAATTAAAAAAATAAAAATATATTTTTTAATACCTAAAAAATATTTCATAAAACTTTCTATTAAAGTGTTTTTTGATTTTTTTTAGCTCACTTTTGATATAGTAGATGGTCTCAAACAATTGGCGTGCAAGAACAAAAGTTGCTTAGAATGACGTCCTCTACCTACCACAGAAATTTCAGAGCATTTGGAGCTGCACGTGAATTCACCCATTTCACGTGCAAGCATATTTTTGCTCATCAGGCCTTTACAGGATGCAGGGAAGCTTGAGGAGAAGTTTGAGCTGATTTGGAGTTGCACGTGAATTCACCATATCACGTGCAAATTGACGTGCAGAGATATTTTTGGACTGATCCTATCGTTTTTTCATGCTGATCATTTGTTCCTCAAGGCCCATGTCCAAATTGTGGATGGAAGATAGAGATTTTAAAGTTTGAAGTGTCACTTATCAAAACTACGCCGTTTTGATAGATGGGCTAGGGTACACACCTCAAAGCCCATCCAACCTCTATAAATAAAGCCTCCACGCCCCCTGTTAGACATCCTAGACCCCCTACACGTTTTTAGAGAGAGAGAGGCTTCACGACTTGGAGGTTGCTCCTTGACCTAGGAGAGCAGCCATCGCAGCCATCGCGCCGCCGCAGCCGTCACGGATTTTGGAGCCTGGATTTGAAGCCATGTTGCGCGCATGGATTAGAAGAAGATGTTTAGCTTTCTTGCTATGGTTTTGCTTGTAATCATGCGGGAGTAGTTCTTATAATCTAGGGGAGCAATGTAGCCCCCTTGTTGCTTTCTTTGTGTTTATGAATATTGGGTTTGGATGATTGAGTTTTGCATGTTTTATGAATCTGTTCTTAATTTCTATCTTTGGATGTACACCTTGGTATTCTTAGCCCTAGTCTGGGGGCGGATTGAGATTCATAACTTATTTGTAATTGGTGTGATCATTATCCTTTTGCAAGTATGATTTATTGGCTTTGCATGTCTGTGTGTTTAGATGACCATTCTGGCATACAACTCTTAAAAGGACCTCAATGACCATTTGTTGTCCTTGGCTTATGTTTAGCATGTTTTCAATCGGACAACCCTAATACCATGAACCACTAGAGATAACATAGGGAGGTGAAATTGTGACCCTAGATGCCTTTAATCCTTGAATCTTAATCCTAAAATCAATTTGCTTTCTTTGTTTATTCAGAAAACAAATAAAAATTAGACCTTTAGTTATAAAAAGATTTCGTTTTTGCGAAGACATTGTTTTAAGCAAGATTAATTTGATGATTTGAGTTAAAGCTAGATAACTTGGTAATCTCTGTGGGATCGACTCCTTTCTTGTCGCTATTCTATTTAGCATTAGTTAAGGGAATTAATATTTTGAGAAGGGATTTAAACGATGGTAGCTTAACCCTCACTTGGGTTTCGCGCACGAAATATCCATTCGTCAGCCCGATGGTGGTGCACGCCAAGGAGGGGCCAATTACAATGGCCAATATCCAGAAGAAGAGGGAAATAGGTTTATGCCCAAAACCTTCTTAGATTATGCGAGACCGATGATGTCAGACCATTATTCTGGGATTCGACAGACAAGAGTCCAAGCAAATAGCTTCGAGCTGAAGCCGGCATTGATCAACATGGTGAGCAACAACGCATTTGGAGGAACAGCCGTGGATGATCCACACCAGCATTTGATGAGGTTCTACCAGATGTGCGACACTATAAAGATCAACAATGTGTCGGAGGAGGCAATAAAGCTAAGGCTTTTCCCCTTCTCTTTAAGGGACAGAGCTCTTCTTGGTTCAACGGTCACAACGAGGTTCAATCAACACTTGGGAGGAGATGCAGACCAAGTTCATGTCAAAGTACTTCCCTCCTTCCAAGGTGATCCAGCTCAGAGGGGAGATTAGCAGATTCAAGCAAGATGAGATGGAGACTCTTCATGTAGCTTGGGAGCGTTTCAAAGACTTAGTGAGAAGATGCCCTGATCATGGAAGACCCCAGCGGATTCAAATTGAATCTTTTTACACAGGTCTTCAGTCTCACTCACAAGACAAGGTGAATGCAGCTGTTGGAGGATGCTTGATGAATCTAGAGCCTGACGCAGCAGCAGAGCTCTTGGAGAGGCTGTCATTAGCTGATTGGCAGTGGTCTAATGTGCGTACTTCAAAGCCAAGGGAGAAGATAGCTTCAGTTGATAATTCTTCCAATGATATGCAAGCACAGATTCAAGCTTTAGTGAAAGGCATGAAAGTATTGGCTCTTAAAGTTGAAGGATCACAAGCTTTACCAGTAGTTGAGCAGGGCTGGAGTGGAGCTGAAGAAGCAAATTATGTTGGAGGAAAGGGCTTGTATCAGAAGCATCAATTTTATCCTCAACAACAACAACAAGGGTACAACCAGAACCAGCAGCAATTTCAGCCATTTCAGAAAAACCAGAACCGAGGGGGAGATACCTCATTTCAGTACAAATATGTGCCCCTAGGGATGAAGCAGAATCCGTATGATACGGATAATTATTTACACCCACCTCCAGGATTCGAGCGAAGCTTGACCTCGGCCTCAACAGCAAAGAGGAAGGGTATATCAGAATGTGGATGAGCCAACCAAAAGAGAGGATAATTTGGAGGAAAGGGTAGTTACCATAGAATCTTCAATGAAGAATATAGAAAAGTTGCTTGTGAGTTTGGCACAGAATGTAAATCAAGGAGTCTCAGCTAAATCTTTTCCAAGTGATACTGAGGTGAACCCAAAGGAGAGCTGCAAGGCTATTACTCTAAGGAGCGGGAAGGCACTGAAAGAAGCTAAAGAGCCCAAGAAGAAGGCAAATCCAGAAGAACAGAGCAGACCCTTGGAAGCTGATGACCAAGGAAAATCAGATAAAGCTGAAGAAAGAGTACAAGAAAAGAAGGACCAACAGCTGAGTCAAGACAGAATAGTTGAAGAACCAAGGCAAGAGCTCAGGCCTACTATGCCATTTCCTCAAAGGCTGAGGAGCAAGAGGGTTGAAGAAGAGCATGAGCGCTTTCTGAGTTTGTTCAAGAAGCTTGAGATTAATATTCCATTTGTGGAAATTTTGGAGCAGATGCCTAGGTACAGAAAGTACATCAAAGATTTTGTGACGAAGAAGAGGAAATATGGGGATCATGAGACGGTGGCAGTCACTAACGAGGTGAGCAGTGTTGTTCAACAGAGTTTGCCCATCAAGCATAAAGATCCGGGCAGTTTTAATCTCCCTTGTGTGATTGGCAATGCACCGCAGCAGTAGGCCTTATATGATTTAGGGGCCAGCATCAATTTGATCTCCTTTGCTTTGTATAAGCAGCTTGGGCTTAAGGGCATAAAGCCCACTTCCATATCATTGCAGTTTGCTGACCGGTCTACTGGAAGGCCTGAAGGGATAATTGAAGACGTGTTAGTCAAAGTGGGTTCCTTCATATTTCTAGCGGACTTTGTAGTTTTGGAGATGGAAGAAGATAGAGGAGTTCAGCTACTCCTTGGAAGACCGTTTCTCAGAACGGGTCGTGCATTGATTGATGTTGCTCAAGGGCAGCTAACTCTGAGAATTAATGAGGAGACCTTAGTCTTCCATATGAGAAAGGCTTTGCAAGGTCAAGAGGAAGAGGACTGCCTTTAGGTTGAAGACCTTGAGGAATTGGTGGAAGATTACTTAGGAGAAGAAATTACCACCACCAATAATGGAGCCCTTCAGCTTATAGAAGCTCAACAAGATGAAGAGATGTACTTGACAGCTAAGGAAGTTGAGCAAACTACAAACTCTCTGGAGCAAGCTGAGGAGGAGAAAGAAGATGATGTGCCTCCAGCTCCAGAATTGAAGGAGCTGCCTGGACACCTAAGGTACGAATTTCTAGACTCTACAAATCAATTCCCTATCATTGTTGCTTCTAATTTGAATGATGTGAAGTGTATTCAATTGCTAGAAGTCCTTAGGAAACACAAAAAGGCCCTAGGATGGAACATTGAAGACATTAGGGGTATTAGTCCAGGGATTTGCATGCATAAAATTTTGATGAAAGATGATTTTAAACCCACTGCTGAAAGACAAAGAAGATTAAACCCTGCCATGAAAGAAGTTGTTAGAAAAGAAATTTTAAAATGGAAAAATACGGGTATAATTTATGCTATTTCCGATAGTGAGTGGGTGAGTCCATTGCATGTTGTGCCCAAGAAAGGGGGCATGACCGTGATTAAAAATGAGAAAAATGAATTGATCCCATCTTGCATTGTGACGGGGTGGAGAGTGTGTGGTTACTATAGAAAGCTGAACAAGGCTACTAGGAAGGATCATTTTCCTCTTCCTTTCATTGATCAAATGTTGGATAGGTTAGCTGGCTATAGTCACTATTGCTTTTTAGATGGCTATTCCGGGTATAATCAGATCATGGTTAAGCCCGAGGACCAAAAAAAGACCACCTTCATGTGCCCTTTTGGCACTTTTGCATTTAGGAGAATGCCATTTGGGCTTTGTAATGCCCCTGCCACCTTTCAAAGGTGTATGATGGCCATTTTTTAGGGTCTGGTTGAGGAGATCATGGAGGTCTTCATGGATGACTTCTCGGTGTTTGGTTCCTCCTACCAACAGTGCTTGAAAAATCTAGATGTGGTCTTAGAGAGATGTGAGGAGAAGGAACTAGTCCTAAATTGGGAGAAATGCCATTTCATGGTAACTGAGGGGATAGTTCTAGGGCACAAGGTGTCTGCACATGGTTTGGAGGTAGACAAGGCAAAAATCTCCACTATTGAGACTCTGCCACGTCCAACCAATGAAAAAGGAGTGAGAAGTTTCCTTGGCCATGTTGGCTTTTATAGGAGATTCATTAAGGACTTCTCAAAAATTGCAAAACCCATGAGTAGGTTGTTAGAAAAAGACACAAACTTTGAGTTTAATGCAGATTGCTTAGAAGCTTTCAACATCCTCAAGGGTAAGTTAGTCACCGCACCTGTTATACTCACACCGACTGGGCTCGGCCTTTTGAGCTAATGTGTGATGCGAGTGATTATCGTTGTGGGGGTAGTCTTAGGGCAAAGGCGAGAAAAGGTGTTTAGGGTCATTTACTATGCTAGTAAGACCTTAGATGATGCTCAATAGAACTATACCACCACTGAGAAAGAGTTGCTAGCCGTGGTTTATGGCTGCAACAAGTTTAGACCCTACCTTTTGGGGTCTAAAGTCATTATTTATACTGATCATGTTGCATTGAAATATTTGTTTGCTAAAAAAGAAGCTAAGCCACGCTTGATTAGGTGGGTTATCCTCTTACAGGAATTTGACCTTGAAATTAGAGACACAAAAGGAGCCCTAAATTCTGTGGCTGATCACCTCTCCCGTGTGGAGAATGCACCTAAGTCTCTACCCATTGTAGATGACTTTCCTGATGAGAAGTTGTTTGAGGTGCATCATCTTCCTTGGTTTGCTGACATAGCAAATTATTTAGCCACTGGTTTATACCCAAGCAGTTAGACTACCACCAGAGAAAGAAATTGGTAGTAGATGCTAAGAAATTCATTTGGGAAGACCCAATTCTTTATAGGAGGTGTTCTGACCAAATCATTAGAAAGTGTGTCCTTGAGGAGGAGGTAGATGACATAATACATCATTGTCATGCATCACATTATGGGGGCCACTTTGGGGTGCAAAGAATTGTGGCTAAGATCATGCAGTGTGGCTTTTATTGGCCTCACATGGTGAAAGACACCTATGTCTACATCAAAAAGTGTGATAGATGTCAAAGGGTAGGTGGTCTGTCTAGAAAAAATGAGATGCCCTTAACTGGAATCCTTCTAGTTGAAATTTTTGACATTTGGGGCATTGACTTCATGGGGCCATTCCCCAATTCTGATGGATATTCATACATTTTGCTTGCTGTGGATTATATGTCTAAGTGGGTAGAAGCTATTCCTACTAAAGTGAATGATGCTAGGGTTGTGACTCATTTCCTTACTAGGAACATCTTTAGCCGTTTTGGGACACCAAGGGCTATAATCAGTGATGAGGGTAGTCATTTCTGCAACAAATTGTTTGACAAATTATTGAACAAGTATGGTGTCACTCATAGGAAGTCTTTAGCTTACCACCCACAAGCTAATGGACAAGTAGAAGTGTCCAACAGAGAGATTAAGGCCATTTTAGAGAAAACTGTTGGAGCCAATAGGAAAGATTGGTCTCAAAGGCTTGATGAAGCCTTATGGGCATATAGGACAGCTTACAAAACTCCCATTGGGATGTCACCTTACCGTATTCTATATGGTAAGGCATGTCACTTGCCAGTGGACCTAGAACACAAGGCTCATTGGGCCTTGAAGAAGTTAAATTTTAACCCACAAGAGATCAAGGAGCTTAGGATGACTCAATTAATTGAGTTAGATGAGCTTAGGCTGAATGCCTATGATAGTGCTAAATTTTACAAAGAAAGAACTAAGAAATGGCATGATAGGCAACTCAACAATGAACCTTTAACCTTAGGGCAGAAAGTTCTTCTATTTAACACAAGGTTGAGGTTATTTCCTGGAACATTAAGGTCCAAGTAGATGGGACCTTTTGTGATAGTTGATAAGAAGCCATATGGGAGCTTTGAGCTCCAAGCTGTAGATGGCAAGAAATTTTGGGTGAATGGCAACAGACTGAAACCATACTTTGATTCAACTCAGAGGGAGATAGTTGATTCTCTCTCTTTCACCATTGCATGATCATAACTGAAAGTCTAGCTACAGACTTTAAATAAAGCGCTGGTTGGGAGACAACCCAATGTTTATTGCTATGTTTTATTTTATGTTATTTTCTTTTATTTATTTTATTCAATAAATTTGTTTGCAAGCTAACCATTGTGCAGGAGACTTTGCTTCTTTCTTAACTAACCATTTGCAGGATGAGCAAATTATTGGGTCCTAAACTTGTGGAATTGTTTTTAAAGTCAAAGTCAAGGAGAAAGGAGCAAGTGAAGCCCAAAAGTGCTTGAAGATGGGCTCAACCAATTCACGTGGAAGACTTAAAGATGGTCCATAATGCACAAGCAACAAAGTGGAGAAATTTGGGCTAGTTTGGGCCTGAACGTGAATTTGCACGTGAATTGCCCAATTCACGTGCACCTCCTTTTGAGCTGTAACTTTCTGGAATGGTAGATGAAGACCATGTGAATCACGTTTACTCTTGCACGCGAATTGCTAGCTGTCATATGGAGGCTTAAAAATGCAAAATACCGATTTTAGCCCTCCTAGAAGCTTCAAACAATTCACGTGCAGAAGGGACTATTGCTTGCCAGCTCAAGGGAGACCCACCACCAAATTTTGGGACGATTCTGACCTGCACGCCAATTCAACCAATTCACGTGCAAGGGCTATTTTGGTCAGAACACTCTGAAAATTTAGGGGCACGTGTATCACGTCAATTGGAGCATCTTTCCTTCTGCACACTATATAAAGAGAGGCCATCTTCAAAGGCTTCCACACCAAAATCACTCCAGATCTGAGTATTAGAGAAACTCTGCTCTTTTGCTCTCTTGCTCTTCAGTTTTCTGCTCTTTGCTCTTTATTCTCATTCTAAAGATGGTGCGCACAAGGAGGACTGGCCAGGAGGAGGTGCACTCACCTAGTGCTAATAGCCAACCTGAGGAGGAGATACTCTTGGGGCATGCTCTTATATGCAGACTTTGGAGGCTTTAGAGCTGGGCTGGGCTAGAGAGGTGGCTCTAAAAATTCAAAATCTAGGATTACAAAGGTTAGTATCTGCCCAGCCAGCTATTTCCTACTCTGCCCTACAAGAATTTTATGCATCTGTCTCTGTGAGTGAGGATGAACTGATAGGGGTTGTGCAAGGGGTTTATGTCAGAATAACCCCTGAAATTATTAGACATTGCTTTAACCTCCCTGCACCCAGTGATAGCCTTCCTCAGCTAAGCCTAGGAGAATTTGGTACTGCATGCAACTATGCTAGAAAATTTCAAAGTCGAAGGTAGTATACCAAGAATGGTTTTGTTGGAAGATTTAGATGCCTAGCCTACCTGGTAGGAAAATGCTTATTGATTCAGACCAGTGGGATAGATAGTGTGCCTAAGCCACACCTGGAGTTGATGTATAGCATTGATCATATGCTAAATGTGGATTGGGCCACTACCATTTTTAAATGGTGGAAGAAAAACTCATCAAAGCAGATAAATGGCAGATTTTTGTGTTTGCTATTTCAAAGCATGCCTGCTTTGCATTTTTCCTCCATGGATAGCATCACTTTTCCTTCTCACTGGGTTTTAAGAGTATTGCATGCTGAAGGGGGTTTGGGGATTAGTACCAGAGGTCATTGGGCAACCAATGTTCCTCCTCTATCACAGCCCGCTAGGCACAGTGTTCATGTGGAGCGATCCACTGACTTTGCAAGGGAGACCTCTCCTCATGCGGATCAAAGGAAGCAGACTCTATACAGACTCACTGCCATGTACATGCAGTTCAATGTACACAAAGAAGATATTTTCAATTTCTTTCAAGGCATTCATGGGCAGGTGGTGAGCGAAGTGGAGGTCATCAATTGGGCAGTCACTAATGGGCACATCACTAGTGCCCAATTTGAAGAATTAATGGCCCTCATCTCTGGAGACCAACAAGCTACTTCACAACCTAGAACCAGAGAATGGGAGGCCCCAGACGTAGCTGCTCATGCATCTCCTAGAGCATGGGAGGCCCCAAAAGCTCCTCCTGCTGCATCTACCGAAGCTTGGAGGCAAGAAACACAGCAGCTCAGGGAGGCAAATGCCAAAACCCTGCGCGAGGTGGAAGCCCTGAGGAAGGACAACAAAGAAGTCAAAGGCCTCCTAGGCAAAATCTGGAAGGCCTTGAGCAAAAGGAAAGCATCAAAATGTTCTCCTACAGTGGAGATATCTGATGAAGAAGCCTCTCTATCCCCTGAAGTTTCTTATCCAGCCTAGGCGGATCCACCTCAACCAGAATCTTCAGCTAGGCCATCCTACTATCCTCAAGAGGAGACAGAGCCAGCAGAAGGGTATTCACCCTTCCAGCCTTTTACTGATCCTGCATATTCTCAGGCTCTTGTGCCTGTTATACATCCTGTCTCTTGGGGTACATACATGCCTGCTGAACCTGAAGACCTTCTTGGCCCTCCTATCCATTTAATCATTAATCCAGCCTTATCATCTACTGAAAGTCAAGCCGCATTTGAAGACTTCATTAACTCTCAGGTGTTAAGGGCTCGCTTTGCAAGGGACATGGACCTCTTCACCTCGTTTGTCCTTCAAAGGATTTTGGGCGATGAATATCTATACTCAGATGAGGTGGACTTATTTTGCAGGACTACGTGCTTTGTTGTGGTGGCTGAGCCTCATAATTACCCACTGTCCCAGTATACCTCTATTATGCTGTGCGAGCTTTATGAGCAACCTTTGACTGAAAGTGTGTGGCACCAGCGTATAAATGGTCAGAATGAAGGGCACCGTCCTTGGCATGGTATGCACGAGGTGCTAATCCCTGTGCACATTGATCGTCACTATGTCTTGGTGCGTGTGGATTTGAGTGCAGGGCATGCTGTGCTTTATGATCCAAGCCAAGGCGAAGGGTTCACCAGAAGAAAGAGACGGCTTGTTCATGGGCTCATAAAAAGAATCAAGGATGCGATGAAAAAAGAAGGATTGTTGCAGGATAAGCTCCCTCTTATTCACCTCAATGAAATGGAAATCCCTCAGCAGCCTGACCAATTCAGCTATAGGATCTTTGCTTGCTACTACATGATGGCTATTCTGCAAGGGAAGGAAACTTGGGAAGTACACGGTGAGACGTCGGTTGACTTTGTGGCTCAGGTGCGACGAATGGTGGCCAATGTCATCTACTATTACAGCTTGCCAACTGAGAGGTAAGTATTTTCCTACTCCCTATTTTATGCCATGAGGACATAGCATATTTTAAGTGTGGTGTATGGGGAGTGACTTGAGTCACTTGCTTGTCTTTTATGTTGTGATTGCATGTTTTATTTATAATTTTCTAAAAAGAAAAAAAACTGTTTTTAATTGCATGATTGTTTGAGTTGTTTGCTTGAATGATTTGCTTGTGGAGGCATGGATATTAAGTATGCAATTTTGGCTTAAAATTTAATTTTTATGCCACATTAGTATCATGTTGTGATAAGGGTGTTATGGTAGTTAAAATGTGCTCTGAATTGGTTTAATCATGTCTTTATCTTTTGAATGATATCACCATGTTTTTGGAGCTGAGTTTTGAATATTAGCTGAGCATGAAATGCTATGATAGACATAAGTAACCCTTAAAGTTGAGTGAAAAAGAAATGAAAAATGAGAATAGCTTCTTTTAGCCTTTGAGTGCCATTTTAGGGTATGGGTAATAATTGCTACTCTTCTTGCATTCAACATTGGTTATTTAATGGTAGGAGTCAAGTAAGCATGTGATTACTTATTAGTGCTCAGTGTTTGGTGTTTAGTTAGGATGCAAGACCTCTAAGTCATCTGGATTGTCTTTGCATCCTTTTCTTTATTTTGAGATATTATTGGAAAAGGCTGTGATATAGAATGTGAAAAAGCCATCACTTAATTGGAAAATGGGATGTGAGACATCAATGAATTTTTGTCTCTCCTTATGTAGCAAAATGGCAAGGAGTTTGCATTAGAAAAATCAGTCTTATTTATGTGTTATGTGAGTAAAAAAAAAGAGTGAATAATCCATCAAGGGAGAGCATAAAATGCAACCTTGTAAGGTTATTATTTAAAAAAAAAGAGAGAAAAAAAGAAAAAAAAGAGAAAAGAAAAAGAAAGATTCAGAATAAAAGCCACACTGGCTTGATGCTTATGTGTGATTATTTAGTTGTGAAGCCACATTGGCTGAATTGTGTTTTGTTTTGAGAGTTTTGAGCTCAATTCTTTGGCTCATGTTATGTTTTATCAGTTATTAGAATAGAGTGTGAGTTTATTGAGTCTAGTCTAGCGTGTGAGTTCAAATAAAGTAAAATAGAGGGTGTGTTTTCTTTGATGAGCACAATAGGGAACTCTCATGATTGCTTGGCAAGTACTTAATCAATAGCTAATGGCGAGTGTAGAGATAGAGTTTTCCATCCATTGTTCATTGATAGGTATTGGGCTTGAGAATTGTTATATTTGAGTGAGGCTGCTTATCCTTGGTAAGAACTTAAAGGGAAACTAGGTGCTATTTTATCATGGATTGCTTGCTCATATCTGAAATTTAAGTGGTGATATTGCATGGTTGTTGGACTAGGGATATGGACATGAATGAACTAAGCTATGACTCATTTTGATGTTTAAATTCCCATTTCATCATGATAGAGTTGCATGCTTAGGAAACCATGATTCTCCTTGATTGTTATTTTATTTTTCTTCCGTTTGACTGCGTGTTTATTTTATTTTTGCATGCTTGTATATTTTTGCTTGAGGACAAGCAATGGTTCAAGTGTGGTGTATTTGATAACGTGCATTTTATGCCGTTATTCTAGTGTTTATTTAGGATGTTTAAGAGCATGATTAGAGCCTTATTGCTTCATATATCATATATATTTGCTCTAACCTCTAGGAAGATGCTATTTGCAAATACATGCGTTTTTAAGCTGTTTTGGCAGATTTTGGAGCTCACTTTTGGCATAGTAGATGGCCTCAAACAATTGGCGTGCAAGAACAAAAGTTGCTTAGAATGATGTCTTCTACCTACCACAGAAATTTCAGAGCATTTGGAGCTGCACGTGAATTCACCCATTTCACGTGCAAGCATATTTTTGCTTCTCAGGCCTCTACAGGATGCAAGGAAGCTTGGGGAGAAGTTTGAGCTGATTTGGAGCTGCACGTGAATTCACCATATCACGTGCAAATTGACGTGCAGAGATATTTTTGGACCGATCCTATCGTTTTTCCATGCTGATCATTTGTTTCTGAAGGCCCATGTCCAAATTGTGGATGGAAGATAGAGCTTTTAAAGTTTGGAGTGTCACTTATCAAAACTACGCCGTTTTGATAAATGGGCTAGGGTACACACCTCAAGGCCCATCCAAACTCTATAAATACAGCATCCACGCCCTCTGCTATGCATCCTAGACCCCCCTACACGTTTTTAGAGAGAGAGAGGGGCTTCACGTTTTGGAGGCTGCTCCTTGACCTAGGAGAGCAGCCGTCGCAGCCGTCGCGGATTTTGGAAACTTGGGTTGAAGCTTTGCTGTGCGCGTGGTTAAGAAGAAGATGTTGAGCTTTTTTGCTTTGTGTTTGCTTGTAATCATGCGTGAGTAGTCTTTTAATCTAGGGGAGCAATGTAGCCCCCTTGTTGCTTTGCTGTGTTTATGAATATTGGGTTTGGATGATTGAGTTTTGCATGTTTTATGAATCTGTTCTTAATTTCTATCTTTGGATGTACACCTTGTTATTCTTAGCCCTAGTCTGGGGCGGATTGAGATTCATAACTTATTTGTAATTGGTGTGATCATTATCTTTTTGCTAGTATGATTTATTGGCTTTGCATGTTTGTGTGTTTAGAGGACCATTCTGGCATACAACTCTTAAAAGGACCTCAATGACCATTTGTTGTCCTTGGCTTATGTTTAGCATGTTTTCAATCAGACAACCCTAATACCATGAACCAGTAGAGATAACATAGGGAGGTGAAATTGTGATCCTAGATGCCTTTAATCCTTGAATCTTAATCCTAAAATCAATTTGCTTTATTTGTTTATTCAGAAAACCAAATAAAAATTAGATATTTAGTTAAAAAAAGATTTCGTTTTTGCCAAGACATTGTTTTAAGCAAGATTAATTTGGTGATTTGAGTTAAAGCTAGATAACTTGGTAATCTCTGTGGGATTGACCCCTTTCTTGTCGCTATTCTATTTAGCATTAGTTAAGGGAATTAATATTTTGAGAAGGGATTTAAACGACAGTAGCTTAACCCTCACTTGGGTTTCGCTAACGAAATACCCGTTCGTCAGTACCCTATTAGTACGTCTAAACCATTGGATGGTTTCATTTCAGGTGGCACCATAGTCTATGATTGTGGAACTGAGGCTGTTACTGCAGTTCCCGAAGCAGTAGCACCCGTATCTAACGATGAAGGGAAGGTTGCCGTAGTTAAAGCCGAAACTGTAGTACCCAGAAAGAAAGGAAAGGCCAAGGCTGGCGCATTTAGGGCCAAGAGTGCGTCACCCAATCACAAAAGATTAGGCCATAGGGAACAGAGTAGAAAATCTGTTAAACCTGAGAAACTTGTATCCCCTATTATCACTCCGCATCATAGTGTCTGTTCTATCTGTAGAGAAATAGGTCATTATCACTATGAATACTAGAGCTTATCTGATAGCTGGCTTTGTAATCAAATTCATATTAATAAAGATCAGTTTATCAAAAAGGGTTCTTCGAGCAAATCTAAATCTAAATCTCAAAGGAGTGTCTCACCCAAGAATACTCAAGTAAAAGAAGCAGCTGAACCTAACAAAATAATGTCAACCTGGAAAGCTAAAATTCCTAACAAAGTTAAATTTGGAATTGTTGACACCACTGTTGTTTCTTCTAAACGCCCGAAACAAGTTTGGGCACCAAAAGTGTAAACTGTTGTTTTACAGGAGCATCTCTGAATTACATTGCCGGATCACTTGAAGTTAAAGATCAATCAAAGCAAGTGGATCCTCGATAGTGGATGCTTTGGACATATAACGGGTGATCAGTCACTGCTCGTTGATGTTACTGACGAACGAGGCTCATCCATATCATATGGGGACAACAGCAAAGGTAAGACTGTGGGGTATGACACTTTAACCAACGGCTATGTATCAATCACTAGAGTTGCACTAGTCGAAGGTTTTGAAGCATAATCTGCTAAGTGTCAGTAATTTATGTGACAAAGGATTTACTGTCTCTTTTATGTCCAACACCTGCACAGTGAGGGAAAACCTATCCAGAGATGTTAAGTTATCCGGATTGAGAGATAGGGACATATATTCAGTGGTCTTAAGAAATAATTCTTCTGACTCTGTATGCTTCCTCACTAAAGCATCAGATGAAGAAAGTTGGTTATGGCACAACCGTTGCGCACATTTAAATTTTAAAACCTTGTCTAAATTAGCGTCGCTTGACTTAGTAAATGGTTTGCCCAAACACAAATTCTTCAGAGACTCCATCTGTAGAGAATGCCAACTCAGCAACCAGACCAAACACAGCTTTAAAAGCAAGTCAGTTAATTCAATAACTGCTCCGCTACAACTTCTTCACATGGACCTCTATGGTCCCATTTCTATTGCTTCTCTTGCTAGTGCGAGATATACCCTAGTGCTTATCGATGACTTCACCAGGTATACATGGGTGATGTTCCTGAAGTCAAAGGACCAAACATTTGAACACCTTGTAGATCTCTTCAACTGGATAAGCAATTCACAAGGACTGAGCATTAAGTGCATCAGGAGTGATCATGGTACAGAGTTTGATTTTTCCGATACGAGATCATATTGTTCTGAATAGGGCATTCAGCACGACTTCTCTGCGGCTAGGACTCCACAACAGAATGGAGTTGTTGAGCGTAAGAATCGCACCCTAGTCGAAGCCGGTAGATCCATGTTAGCAGGGGCAAAGCTTCCTCTCAGTCTATGGGCTAAAGCTATGTCAACAGTATGCTATGTTCAGAACAGAACTCTTATCATTAAGTGTCACGCCCCGGATTTCCCAACACCGGGAAACCGGTTAGTGATGCCTGATGCCTCGCACCCAGGAGGACAAGGGGTTGGTGAATGGTCACCTATTAGGGCTCCCACTAGGGTGCTGCCCCAAACCTGGTACAACCTCACGCATGCCATGCACAAACCATACAAGGAAACCAATCCATATCATAAAACTGTATTACATGTTTAATAGGGTCACCAGCCCCAAAACACATTGTTTCACATAAATACACCAATCTGAAGCAAATACAAGAGTCTCAGTCTCCTCAATTACAATATATCAAAGAGAACAATAAAACAACACTCATGCATCCACGATGACAATCTCTAACACCTGCTAGGTCCTGCATAAAATGACATTAAAGGTGGGTGAGCAAACCACAGCTCAGTAGGGGTTATGTCTCCCTGAACCAACCCAACATCTCCTCCACAAAATGCTCTGTGCAGATATGTGCAGTGTAGTGTAATTAAAGTACACTGAAATACACACAAGAAATTCACATGAGGTTCCTTCAATGGAACCTCAATGTCTCATGTCCATCCCATGGACTGTCCCCTCACTGGGACCTCATATCTCATGTCCAATCCAGGACTGTCCCCTCACTGGGACCTCATATCTCATGTCCAATCCAGGACTGCCCCCTCACTGGGACCTCAATATCACATGTCTATCCCATGGACTCTCAGTGTCTCGTGTCTGTTCCATGGACTCTCAATATCTCATATTTTCAAGCACAATAACAAAACATAAAACTAACTCATGGGACAACTCTGTTAAAGAATAACAATTCTCATGCATGTACTCAAATTCACAACACACATCAACTTGATTCAACAACATCTCGTTCTCACTTTTCTCAACACAAAGCATATATATATATATATACATATATGTAAACACGCATATCTCAATCTCTCCACAATCATCATATTATCAGTTATAACCATGAAACGGATTCCAGGAGATAGAACCACCTACCTCAAACCGGGTGAACTTAGAGCTCCGCCTTGAAGGATTGTCCCTTGCACCTCGCCCTTCTCCAATAGACGTCGCCTGTGCCAAGAATGCAGCAGCAACGAACATCTCTCTCTCTCTCTCTCTCTCTCTCTCTCTCTCTCTCTCTCTCTCTCTCTCTCTCTCTCTCTCTCTCTCCCTCTCTCTATCTCTATTTGTCTCCCTCTCTGCGTGTGACGGCGGCTACAGAAGAGGAACCCTAATCCCCTCGAAATAAAGAAAAATATATCGATATTGCGCTGTTGCAAGGGCGATGTGAACCACAAGCAAGCGGGATCGACCCACATCGACCACTGCTCCTCGCGTCGACCAGACACACCACATCGACGAAAATCCACGTCGAATAAGCTCTCGGGAAACTGTATTGGTCGACCCCGACCTCACATCGACCCCACATCGACCCAGGTCGACCACTATGTCGCATTGACCACTCAGTCGTCCTCGCCACACATCGACCCACGTCGATCCTCTTCTCACATCGACCAACGCACAAACCTTCACACCAAAAACCCAATTTAGCATCTCCAAAAATAAACTGGTTTCCGGGCAAATGACTAACTCATCTAAGCCCAAACTCGTGTCGATACAAAATAAGGCACCTCACTCCCTCTAACTCTCAGGATTAGGACACGGGTCCTCACATCCTTCCCCCTTTAAAAGCTTTTCGCCCTTGAAAAGGCTATCCCGAGTCTCCCACAACGTCACAAGAACTAACACAAAACACACAAATATACACTTCATAACTCATAAGATGCACAACACATAACACCACATACTCCTCTACACCAACATGCCACAATACTAGAACATTTGGCACAACACATATACTCCTCCACACACATCTAGCACAAACAAGGCTCCCCCTCAAGCACATGCAAAAACACCTAATCCACATACTCAGCACAAAACACATAACACATTAAAAGAAAATGAACACAGACAAACAACACACATGAGAACAAAACAACTAAAACAACCAATGCACATAAAAGGTAAAACATACCAGCCTCCTCCCCTCGTTTAAGACTGTTCGCCCTCGAACAACTCCGGAAATTGATCACGCATCATAGACTCTCGCTCCCAAGTCTCCTCCTCAACGCCTTGATGTGCCCACAAGACACGAACTAAAGGAATGATCTTTCCATGAAGGATCTTCTCCCGCCTATCCAAAATCTGAATAGGAGTCTCCATGACTGTAATATCATCTGCGATATCCAAATCTCCCCAAGCTATCACATGCGCTGGATCAGGATGGTATTTCCTCAACTGGGACACATGGAACACATCATGTACCCGACTCAAACGCGGAGGGAGCGCTAATCGATATGCCACGGGACCAATTCGCTCTAGAATCTCAAAAGGTCCAATGTACCGTGGAGATAACTTGGAACCTTTTCCAAACCGGCGATGCCCTCTCCTCGGGAAAACTCGAAGAAACACATGATCCCCCACAGCAAACTCTAATGGTCTCCTCCTCCTGTCAGCGTAAGATTTCTGCCTGCTTTGAGCTGTTAACAAACGCTGCCGAATCACGCAAACTTTCTCTGTGGCATCTTGCACTAACTGTGGCCGCAACAAAGCTGTCTCACCGGCCTCAGTCCAACACAGGGGTAACCTGCATGGTCTACCATACAACGCCTCATACGGAGCCATCCCAATGGAGGCTTGGTAACTGTTGTTGTAAACAAACTCCACTAATGGAAGGTGGGTGGCCCATGAACCCCCAAAATCCATCACACAAGCTCTAAGCATGTCCTCCAAAGTCTGAATAGTCCTCTCTGATTGTCCATCTATCTCAGGATGGAAGGTTGTACTTGTCACGCCCCCAAATTCCAGGGAACCCAGAACTAGGAACATGACTTCCCCTTGCCCGCACCCGAAAGGTCAAGGGGTTGGTGACTAGCACCAATAGAGACTACACCGCGGGTGCTGTCTCAAATATGCAACCCTGTACAGTCATACATCAAGGGTAATCCTGTACTTTCCCATACATCATCATGCATATAATAAGTCAAACAGTCATACAGACATCACATCACAAACAGTATGCAAATACAACTGTCTACGGACCCATGTCCGGGATACAAACATAATACAATACACAATACAGAATACGATCGTATCATACATCAGAGTAGTGGGCACGTCCTCCTGGAAAAAAGTCCTCCACTAGTCTTGGGTCACACCTGAAAAAGGTAAACAACAAGTAGGGGTGAGCGACAAGCTCAGTAGGTGACCCCAACACTCCACATCATGCAGACATACAAGTTTATATTACATGCTCTGTGTACTCGTGCACTGTGTAGTGTGCACAATCATCAGGACTCAGCCTGCAAACAAACATCAGGACCTAGCCTGCCCACACAGGACAGCTTGTCCACGATCCTCAACAGGATCCCAGCTCAGGGCACTCAGCCCTACCACAGCGCTATATGCCCGGACACAGTCGCCACACCGGCCTGCCATCGGCGCATATGCCTGCCACGGCACAGCGCAATATGCCTAGCCACAGTCGCCACACAGGCCTGCCATCGGCGCATATGCCTGCCCCATCAACCACATCGCACCATCGGTGCATCACGGTGAGAACCCAAACAAGTCACGGAGTCCATGCCCCAATACCTCACACCAACATACTAACATTAGTATGGCATGTCATTCTCAACATTTCCTTTAAAATTGTAGCCAGTCTTCACAAGTAAATCCTCAATCCTTGATTTATGAAGGAAGTACCCATAGCAGCTATTTTCTTGAAATCAAAAGTCTCGGCATTGGGTTCCCATTTCATAAATAAGATAATCTGATTTTTGGGGATTTTTCTGAGATGTCTAGTCCCACTTTCCAAAAATTCACCACTACGAACTTTTGGGTTTTTCCGAGATTTTACACTAAATCCCAATTTTCACATTTTGAAAGAGTGGGAATTAATTTTTCTAGTATTTTTCTTTGAATCCAAATGAGGGGTATTTCGTTATTTACATTGTAACTTAATACTTAGGTATAATGGTTTACAATGTAAATGTCCAGTGCAGTGCAGTTTTGCACTACTGCGGAACACTGCTGCGGATACACTGCTGCGGAGCGAAGCTACGGATCACTGCTGCTGATCCGGACTACTGATCCGAACTAACTACTCCGGACTACTGATCCGGACTAACTAATCCGGACTACTAATCCGGACTACTGCTCCGGACTAACTGCTCTGGACTACTGATCCGGACTAACGAAGCTGCTGACTCCATAGTTGCTGACTCCACAGCTGTTGACTACGAAGCTGTTGACTCCATAGCTGCTGACTCCATAGCTGCTGACTATAAAGCTGCTGACTACGAACTTCGACCTTACAATTCGCCCAGGGTATTGTTCATCATCGTTTTTGGCCTGGTTTTCGTCTGGAATCAACCCAGCAACCCCCCAGGCACTCACAAACACGCGTTTTACTAAACAGAGTACCAAATTACGTACCCAAACTGATATAAATCAGTTCTTAACCACAAATTTTATGCTAAATCATCAGATCTAACCCCAAAATTGGGTTTCCCCCAAAACTTAGGGTTCATGCTCAAATTCATAAATCATGATAAATTCACACATATTCCAAGACAGAATCGAGATAAGAGGTTCAAGGACACCTACCTTGAAAGATTATTTGCGATCCACGAGCTCCAATCGCCCCAAAATCGCCAAGTGAAGCTCTTCACCTTCTCTCTTTCTCTCTCTTGCTCAAACACGCACGCACCAAGCAAAATTAAAGGGATAATGCAGTTTCTTAATTATTTATACTGCTGCCAATAATTGGCCTCCCAACAATAATTGATCTCCCGAACGCAATAATTGACCTCCTGAGGTCACGAACTCCAAATTGAGCCCAATTACTATCAAAACGCTCGAAATGACAAGCACCACACTAAACAGATATTATTACACCCAAAAGACCGCTCAAACGCAAAGTCAACCAATAAACCCCGACAAGTCAACAATCGGGTCAAATGGGGCCTCGACTCGGAATCGGGCCCAAGTACAGTGAAAACGCTCACATCAACGACTACACTACCGTCTAGATAGTTGCATTCCCATAGAATGGCTATCTCTCAAAACTACCCAAATACGAATTTTTATAGTACTCAAACTCAACTCAGTGCCCAAAGCCTCCTGCAAACCCTTCCAAAACCGGGAAGTAAAATGTGCATCTCGATCTGATACAATAGATATAGGCACGCCATGCAATCTCACAATCTTATCAATATAAAGCTGGCTAAGGCCACTCATACGCCCTTTCTCATTGATTGCCAAGAAATGTGCCGACTTGGTCAAACGGTCCACAATGACCCAAATCATATTCTTCCCTCCCAAAGTGGGAGGAAGTCTAGTCACAAAATCCATTGTGATATGGTCCCACTTCCATTGCACCATAGGCAATGGGTGCAACATCCCTGCTGGCTGTTGGTGCTCAGCCTTCACTTGCTGACAAGTAAGGCAACACGAGACAAACTCTACCACACTCCTCTTCATCCCCGGCCACCAAAAATGCTGATGAAGGGAATGGTACATCTTGGTGCCACCCGGATGCACCGCTAACCTCGAAGCATGAAATGCCCTCATCATTTCCTCCCGAAGAGAAGAAATGATAAACAACCTCCCTCAAAACCTCAACTCACGCTTCTCTCCCAAAGTCCACTCGTTCGCGAGCTCTTTGACCTCAATCCTAGCACAAAGCTTGTTATACTCCTCATCTCCTTGTTGTCCCTCCTGGACATGAAGATACAGCTCAGGCACAGCCACAATGGGACTCAAAATAGCTCTATCATCACACTCAGATAGCTGTAATGAAGCTACTTGCTCCATCATCCTCCACTCTCTCAAGGCAACCTCAGTTTGACCTTTCCTACTCAAGGCATCAGCCACTAGATTCCCCTTTCCAGGAGTATAAGTCAAGGTGAAATCAAACTGTTGAAGGTACTCCATCCATCTCCTCTGTCGCAGATTCAGATCCCTCTAAGTAAACACATACTGAAGACTCTTATGATCAGAATACACCACAAACCTCTCTCCCAATAGGTAGTGCTGCCAACTCTTCAACGCAAAGATAACAACTGCCAACTCCAAGTCATGTGTCGGGTAGTTCTGCTCATGAGGCTTCAACTGCCTCGAACCATAGGCTATAACTTGCCTCTCTTGCATCAAGACACAGCCCAAACCCACTCCAGATGCATCACAATACACCTCATATGAAAGTCCCTCCTGCGGAAAACTCAAAACTGGTGTTGTGGTCAAACAAGCCTTCAATTTCTTGAAGGCCTGCTGACACGCCTCAGTCCACTCAAACTTTGCTCCTTTCCTCGTCAAACCTGTCATAGGGGCTACTAGACGAGAAAATCCTTCCATAAAACGCCGGTAATAACCCGCCAACCCCAAAAAGCTCCAGACCTCAAAAACATTGGTTGGCCTCCTCCAGGTTAATACTGCCTCCACCTTGCTTAGATCCACTCTAATCCCCTCTGCTGACACCACATGGCCAAGAAAGTGAACTTCCTGCATCCAGAAGCTACACTTCGAGAACTTGGCAAACAATCGATGCTCCCTCAAAACCTGCAATACCATAGCCAAGTACTCCTCATGCTCCTCTTGAGAACGTGAATAAACAAGAATGTCATCCACGAACACCACCACGAATGAATCAAGGTAAGGGCCAAATACCTGATTCATCAAATACATGAACCCTGCCAGTGCATTAGTGAGCCCAAATGGCATCACCAACCACTCATAGTGCCCATACCTACACCTGAAGGCTGTCTTGGGTACATCCTCTTTTCTCACTCTCAACTGATGATAGCTAGACCTCAAATCAACCTTGGAGAACCACTGTGCTCCACTCAGTTGATCAAACAAGTTATCTATGCGGGGTAGAGGATACTTGTTCTTCACTGTCACCTGGTTTGATAATCAATGCACAACCTCAAAGAGCCATCTGCTTTGTTCGCGAACAACACGAGAGCACCCCACGGCGAGGTACTCGGCCTAATAAAACCCTGCTCCTCCAGCTCCAATAATTGTTTCTGGAGCTCCCTCAACTCCGCCGGTCCCATACGATAAGCTATCTGTGAGATGGGTCCCACTCCCAGTAGCAAATCTATGGTGAACTCCTCAGGAAAGACATCCTAGAACTGATCCACTACAGCTGGCCATACCCTCTTACCCGAACTCCGCTCCTCCCCAAACCCAGTGCTGCTAAACGGTGGGTGATAACACCCCATAGCTCTTACGCTGGACCTACTCTACTCGCCTCATCACCCCATTCCCCACGCAAGGAACCCACCTCTCCCGAGGGCGTGGTAAATACTACCCTCCTCTTGTAACAATCAATCCTCACCTGAAAGGCTACTAACCAGTCCATCCCAAGAATAACGTCAAAGGCATCCATGGACATCACAAAAAGGTCGAACACAAGCACTACGCTACCAATGGTCAGCTCACACCCACAACACTTCCTCTTCAACCATGTGGTGACACCTATGGGTGACCCCACAAGGAGAGGTCTATCAGTCTCAACACACTCTAGCCCAATGCTCTCTACTAAAGACTCAGCAATCAAAGAACATGATGCACCAGTATCAAAAGGAACAGATATCATAGTGCTCGAGATAAGATGGACCTTGTCACCTCATCCGTCCATTCCCTGTCCACCTCTTTTGCGGACTTGGCCCACACAATGGCTCGTCCTCCTCCCGATGGCGGCACTGGCAACTCATCCTCTGGAGCTGCCAAAGTAAGGGCAAATATTTCTTGTGTGTATTTCATTGTACTTTAATTACACTACATTGCACATATCTACACAAAGCATTTTGTGGAGGAGATGTTGGGTTGGTCCAGGGAGATATAACCCCTACTGAGCTGTGGTTTGCTCACCCACCTGTAATGTCCTTTTATACAGGACCTAGCAGGTGTTAGGAGAATGTCACATCGTGGATGCATGAGTGTTGTTTTATTGTTCTCTTTGATATATTGTAATTGAGAAGACTGAGACTCTTGTATTTGCTTCAGATTGGTGTATTTATTTGAAACACTGTGTTTTGGGGCTGGTGACCCTATTAAACATGTAATACAGTCTTATGATATGGATTGGTTTCCTTGTATGGTTTGTGCATGGCATGCATGAGGTTGTAGCAGGTTTGGGGCAGCACCCTAGTGGGAGCCCTAATAGGTGACCATTCACCAACCCCTTGTCCTCCTGGGTGCGAGGCATGGGGCATCACTAATCGGTTTCCCGGTGTTGGGAAATCCGGGGCGTGACACTTATTGATAAGAGACCCAGTTGTAGCAAAGCAATGGTTGCGGCACGTGGAGCATGTGTTTTCTTTTCTTCTTCCACCAGAGGAAGAGAATGTTCGACTGGCAATCCGGCAGCTGGAGGGAGAAGCCTTAGAGTGGTGGTTGAGCTTAGCGGGTCGCCATGAGGTGGGGAACATGTTGTGGGATGATTTCCTACAGGTGTTCTATGACGAGTTCTTTCTGGAGTCAATTTGTGGCGCAAGAGGAGTGAGTTTGACACCCTGACACAGAAAGTGCGGTCAGTAGCTGAGTACGAGTGGGAGTTCTGGAATCTGAGCTGGTTTGCTCCAGAGTCTGTCTCGAGGGAGGACCTAAAGGCCCACAAGTTCACAATGGGTCTTAGACTTGCCTTGAGGCAGAGGATGAAGGTGCTTAAGCCGAGGACTTATACAGAGGCAATGGATGCTGCGAGGATTTTGGAGCGAGGCCTGGATAAGGGAAGGCTAGAGCAAGGAGGCCAAGAGCGGTCAGGTGGGCAGAAGAGGCCCAGGGTGGAGTCTGGGGGAACCAGCCATGTGCAGAGCAAGGGCCAAGTAGTAAGGTCCTCGAGTAGACCCCATTTTGCTAGGAGTCAGGGGAGCAGCTTTCAGAGCTTCCCTAGTGGGTGTAGTTGTTGTTGTAGGACCCCATTTTGTCCGGGTTGGACATACTAACCCCATTCGATATACCTTTCTGCCCATGCCATATGCCTTGTTGAACAGGTCCACAATGATCCCATACTTCCAAGGAATGGTCTACCCCAATCTGCACGAGATGGATACAATTGACACGGATGGGGGAGTTCAAAATTAATGACTTCTTCTACAAGTCCTTGAAGCGCCCCAAGACCAACACCAGGTGATGGAGGATGAAAATTGGAGACCAACGCACTTGACCGAGCTTAAATCGGACTTAAAACGAAGAAGTTATGAACAAAACAACTTTCATTGGAAAAAGTCAAACTTGCCAAAAGACGGTCAATGCCCCTGGTCAAACTGCCCGCAAAAGCGATCATGCGAAACTTTTCAAAATGTCTATGTAGGCGAATACAGGTCTTCCCAAACAGTCCCTAAAAGGTCATCCATTTTTTTGCATTATGGGTAAGGGTAAAAAGGTAATTAAAAGTTTAAAAAAAAAACTTCGGGGTTGACCGTTGACCGTTGACCGTCAACCTGCCGACACTTCGACCCATTGACCTTCGGAGCCTTGAGGCCCCGTAGCCGAAGCCTCGAAGCCTCGAAGCCCCAAAGCCGAAGCCTCGAAGCCTCGAAGCCTCGAAGCCTTGAAGCCTCGAAGCCCCGAAGCCTCGAAGACTCGGAGCCTCGAAGCCCCGCTGCCGACACTCCAACCATTTGGCCCTTTGACCGTTGTGCTTCGAAGCCTCGCTGCCGACACTTCGACTCGCGACTTACGACGCCCGCGACCTACGACGCCGACTTACGACACCTTTGACCCGCGGCACCCGTACGTCTTCCATCGTTGACCGAAGCTTCGACCCTGCCGACACTTCGACCTGCCGACGCTCCGACCTGCCGACACTTCGAACCTCTAACCCCTTTTCTGCCTTCGCTGATTTTTCTCGTTGACTTCCTCGCTGGCTTATTTTTCTTGCTGGCTTCACGAGACCCATCTTCTGCGTTGGCCATCAGACAAGGAATCATTTCTCAACAACCCTGTCAGTCACATGTGCTGCTAAAATACAAATTCAAAGGCAATCACGAGCTCCTCTTTTTTGGCATAAGCTGTCCACCTGACCAAGTACTGATCTGCAAATAATAATGCACTCGACAAAACATTTATTGCAACAATTAATGAGTCCAGCCAAAAATTTTCTGCAGCCCTTTAAGATACAGTCTTCAGTTCCTGCGCAAAGGGGAGAGAGCCATCATCATAAGGGAAGGAGGATTCGTCCAAAGCGAGCCATCATCGTTAAAAAGGAGAGAGCCATCATCGTGGAGGGATATACAAACAGAGGGCGACACTTCGTTAAAAAAAAAGAGGAAGAGGGAACCCTCCATCATTCCAGTGCGGAAAAAGAGAGAAAAAAAAAAGAGAGAGATCATTGAAAAAAAGAAGAGAGAGATCATTAAAGAAGAAAGAAAGGAGAGAAACGCCCCAGCCTCATCATCAAAAAAAAAAAACGCCCCAGCCTCATCATCAAAAAAACGCCCCAGCTTCCTCCTTGCAAACCCAGACAAAGAAAAAACACAGAATCCTAGAATCATCATCATAAGAGATCACTCATCCACTCCTTGCCAACTCCAACTTCAGCCCTCTCTTTCTCTTACACCCACTCCAGCCCTCCTATCTCCAAATACCAGGGAAGTCTCTTCATAAGTCCCACTGTCAGATCTATCGGTTCTGAGTCGAGCAAGTGACTATCAGCGCCGGCGGGAGCTCAAGCAGAAGATTGGCGTTGCAAAGCTTCAAAGTCGGTTCAGCCCTTATCTTTTCACTACTTTTTCAGCTTATTTGTATCTATATTTGGTGTAATTGTTTTTTTTGCTAGTTTTCGTTTTGGGCTTATCTATATTTGATGTAATTACTTTTCAGCCTTTTTCATTGTATTTTCCTGTATTTCTTCCTATGTGTATGTTGTAATATGTAAAGTATAGTAAAAAAAAAAACTAAAAAGGGAAGAAAGAAAGAAAATAAAAAAGGAGAGAGCAAAGGGAGAAGATGAAAAACAAGAAAAGAAAAAAAGAGTGATTTTATTTTTTTTCTTTCGTGGATGTCACACTCACACACTCCACATCTATTTTGATATATATGTATTTTCAATTGTTAATGAAACGCATAGATTTAGGTTCGAAGCTTTAAAAAAAAAACAAAACAAAAAAACAAAACACACAAAAAAAGGAATAACAAAATGTTTTCCACAAAAATGTTTTCCAAAACGTTTTCAATAAATAATGTTCAAAATGT
This sequence comes from Taxillus chinensis, assembly GCA_023512835.1. NCBI lineage: Eukaryota > Viridiplantae > Streptophyta > Magnoliopsida > Santalales > Loranthaceae > Taxillus > Taxillus chinensis. The sequence continues at coordinate 48,291,673 of CM042085.1, forward strand.
TTTCACAAAAACATCTCCTAAAAAAAGCCAACAAAAAAAAAACAAAACGTTTTGCTATAAAATGTTTTCCAAATCTCTTCAACAGTATGTTTTGAAAATGTTTTAATAAAATGTTTTCCAAAATGTCTTCCAACCAAAAAAAAAAACAAAAAAATAATAAAACAAACACAAAAAAAAAAGTATGTTCTAACCCAAACCAAAAAAAAAAACCTTTTTTAGGACTTCAATTTCCAAAAGTAAAACAAAAAAAAGGGGCCAAAACCAATCCCTAGGATCTCATTCTCCACTTCACACAAAAACCCAAATCTTTTAGGATTCCTTTTAGCAATTTAGGGAAAATCAATTTTAACCATAACTTTGACAAATAACTTAGTCAAATAAAAATCATAGACCTCTTAGGAAATTTAACCCAGTCATAGCAGTATAAATAAAAACCTCCTCCTCCTAAATTAGATACCGAAAGGGTGCTGTAGGGGTGCTAATCCTTCCCTACACGTAACCAACTACCGAATCCATCTCTGATAACGCAAACCACACACTTGAGACTACTCAAAGTAGAGGGTATCCAACTGTACCCCAAAAACAGTTGGTGGCGACTCTAAAATTTCTCACCATTGGTTTAGTTTGAAGCTCAACCCAAAAGGGCGCGGACGAAAACCAGTGATGACAGCTGGCGACTCTGCTGGGGAAAAGTGAACACTTTAGAGAGTTAGGTCTAGAACTAAGGATTAGGAGGTTATTTTAATTATACTGTTGTATATATTTAACTGTTGTGCTAAATTATTTGATTGTTGCTCATATTTACTATGATTTATTTATATGCTTTAACTACCATGATAGTTGTGATTTACTGTTTTCCATACTTGTTGTATACATGCATAACCCTATACCCGGGTTTAGCACAATTTAGGTTAGCGAGGTTCAGTATGGTCCCCAACGCGTTGATCATTATCCGCAATAGGGCCTCGGACTCCTCACTCAAGCTTGAGGTTCTTTTAAGGCACGTCCTTTTAAGATCCCCCTCCGGTAAATCCCATGGTGTACGGAGCCCTCTATTGAGGAAGTTTGGGAACCAACGAATAAGATAGGGGTAGCAATAAAAGCCCATCAGGGGTATTGTCCCACATTTTGTTTGCTCATTCCATGCCATGCTAACCTTTGTTTTGTAGGGTAGTCCTTAAGTCATCCCCTGCACATTTAACTGTTTTTTTTTTTACAATTGGTTTATTCTTTATCCTGTCTACCTGCCTTGATATATATTAACTTGTCATCCTAACCTGTCATCATGCATAACATGACATTCATCATTCATATAGGCATGGCAACTTTCAGTCATCTCCTAAAAGGCCTTCAGGACAAGGAGACTGTCACAGTGGTGGCCCAAGCATCGGGAGACATTCAACTTCGCCTTGGAGATTTCCCGCCAGGAGAGGCCTACAAGGCAGAACATGTTGTCATAGAAGATCAGCTGGACTACACTAAGGAGGTACAGACAATATGGAAGCAGTGGTCAGACAAAAGGAAAAGCATATACATACAACAGTTTGGGGATTTGCTCCATGTGACCGAGCTACTAGCCGATACGGATATGCTTGGGGCAACCATTTATTTCTGGGAACCTCAACGGCGGTGCTTCGACTTCAACAGCCTAGATCTTGTTCCCACAATAGAAGAATACAGAAGATTACTGGATATCCCCGTGGAAAATAAAATGAAGATCTATCTACCAGAGCCCAGAAGGTCATGCCGAAGGGCCTTTGCTGAGATTATAGGAAAGCCAGTATGGGACTCACCGGCAGTCACAACTTACGGTGGGCGCGAATATCTTCCATGGGCAACAATCAAAGAAATAATACAAACTGCAACGGAAGCAGAGGCACACAAATTGCTTACACTAGCTATATATGGGCTAGTCATTTTCCCAAGGATACCGGCTCACATTGATGGGGCAATTGTAGATTTGGTCCAGCAGGTGCTCAAAGGATGTGACCCTACTCCTGCTATCTTGGCTGAAACCATCCGATCTCTTACTTACCTAAGGAGTAAAGGCTCGGGACAGTTCATGGGGTGCTTACCTCTCCTATGTACTTGGTTGCAAGGTCATTTCCCCTGTAGTGTTCATTGTTTCCCGGCTGTTTATCAAGTACCAGCCACAACACTACTAGATATTCTGCTCAGCAAATGGAGCCTACCAAAAGACTTTGAAAGCTGGAAAAAGAAGTTAAGGAACCTCACAGAAGCTGACATTACCTGGACTGCTCCTTGGATGCCGGTGGTCTCCATGACATATAGCTGCGGGGACTATAATTGGGTTCCACTTTTAGGTCCCTGGGGAGGAACTGCATATGCACCATTACAGGTGGGAAGACAAGTGGGGCATCATCAAATTATTCCCGTCCTCTTTGGCATGGAAGAGTGTGACTTCACCTACAGCAGAACCATGCTCGCAGAAGAAGGCAAGAAGATGTATCAAGCATGGTCCACACCACACAAGATCCAACCTAACAGTTCAGAACCTGGTGTTTACCCAGCATACATATCTTGGAGGGCACAACACAAGCCACAGCTAACTTCAGATATGAAGGCTATCCTCCAGGAGAATCACACTTTAAGGCAGCAGATCCAGAGGCTAGAAGCATCTCTAGAAGGAACTCTTCAAAGGCTGCAGCTGAGGGAAAAACAGATCGCGACCATAATGAAGCAGCGGGAGGAAGCAGGTGAACGACCACCCCAGAGAAAGAGGCGTCGTGCTCCTTAGGAGATGACTGGAAGAATGCCCTAAGATCATGTAGTGATAGCTTTCATTTTACATGGCATTTCAGTATTGCATGTTTGTATTAAGTGTTTGTATTGTGTGTTGTTTGCAATAAAGTTGTTTGTTTCCTTAACCCTCTGCATAGACATTCATGCATACACGCATATCAAATGAAAAATCAAATAAAATTCCCTTGTACCCAGGTGGGTAGCAGCCTCCCTCCAGGATTGCGCACTCTTACAATCTCAGATCCCGACACAATCCAATACCACAACCGCAGCCAATGGCAGAAGAAACAGAGAACAGACTCATGGGGTTGGAACAGTCACAACAAACCCTACAGGGGCAAATGTCTGCAATTATGGAAATGCTCACAAAATTGACTGAGGAAAGAGGAAGAACCCCGACAGGGGGAACTATCAATCACCACCAAGAGCAGGGACAGGAGGCCGTTCAGTCACCCAACCTGGCTCCAAGCCAGGCACCCACATACCATCCTGCTATGGCACAACCTCCAACCCCAAATCAAACTCATTTTACTATGCCCACACCAGCAAATGTAATGGAAGTGGTGGGTTCCCCAGCTCCTCATGAAAATATTGAGTCTCCTGCTCTACGCCGACTCGAGGAAAGATTGAAAGCCGTAGAAGGCATGGACAGCTATGGCATGACCAGCCCGCAAGACTTATGCTTGGTCCCTGGAGTGGTTGCATCCGGTGAACGTGTGGAGAGTGGAATTAAAGGAGGAAAGCTAAAGGGTGATGCAGCTGAGGCATCAAAACGGTTTCAACCACCAACGAAAAAGAAGGAAAATGAAACCAACCTGGTATACCCATCACACCAGTCAATACAACCAACGTTCTACCAAGCGCCAGGGTGCTACAGAGGGTCACCGGTAGCTGCTTATGCTGCACCTGCCCCATCTCCCCAATTCATGCCATACCTGCCGCAAGGAAGCGTGTCATTTCCATACTCAATGGTACCTAACTCATTTCAACCGAGAGCGCCATACCCAGAGCAATCAAGGCCAGCAACTCAGGAAGGACCAGGAGCCACATTCCAAGGACAGGGGCAACCAAGGGCCCCGACCCAGCAAGCAGGAGCGAATCAGGCTTCTCGTCGACCACGACAAGAGTTTGACCCAATCCCAATGACATATGCCGAACTATATCCCAAGCTTTTAGAGGCAAGGATGGTAACCCCTATACCCTTGGGAGAAATAAAGACTCCTCCCCCGGCCTGGTACAAGCTGGATGCCAAGTGTGAATATCATGCAGGTGGAGCTGGACATGATATCGAAAACTGTATAACGTTCAAAAGGAAGGTTCAGGCATTAAAGGATGCAAAGTGGCTGGATTTTTCCGCACTGGCTGGGACACCAAATGTGAACAGCAATCCTCTCCCAGAACACTCCAACAATGTTGCTAGTATTGAGAAGGAAGGGCGGCGGGAAAGGTTCTCTCAAGTACAAATGGAGAAAATGTATTTGTTTACTCTGTTACAGGAGCATGGATATATACTGGCTAAAGACGCGCCAAAGGCAGGGAAAGGAATAGATGGGGAAAAACAATGCCCTTATCACAAGATGTCACGGGGACATGACATCATAGAATGTACTGAGTTTTCTGAGGTGGTGCAAAAACTCATGGACCAAAGGATGATCGAATTCTCCACGGAAGAGATAGGCAGTCAAAGCCACATGATTCAAAGAGACGTGTCATACACACCGTCATGGGTGCCAACCCCCCTTGTCTTGAATGTCAAGACTCCAGAAATCCCGCCATCGCCTCATGGAATCACACCTCTCACCATACGGGTGCCTGCCCCTTTCCCCTACAAGACGGATAATGCAGTCCCGTGGAACTATAACCGTGAGGTAGTTCAGGGAGCCGCTATAGCGAGAAAAGAAGACCAGGAGCGGTCGGGCTTACGCCCCTGAGAGATGGTTGACAAAGCAAGGAAAGAAAAAGCTGTAGAACAAGACATTGAGCCAACACTGGAGGCAACAAAGAAGGGAACACCGATCACTGAAGAAGAAACCACAGAATTTCTGAAACTCATGAAGCAGAGCGAGTATAATATTGTGGATCAATTAAGTCGGCAACCGGCTCGGATCTCTTTGCTCTCATTAATGATGGATTCCCAACCTCAACGGGAAGCACTGCTGAAGGTTCTAAGACAAGCCTACGTTCCTCCAACCATCTCAGTCGCGAATGTGGATGGACTCACTAGTAACCTCATCTTGAATAACGTAATTAGCTTTGGAGATGACGAGCTACCCCAAGAAGGAAAGGGGCACATAAAAGCTCTGCACATCATGGTCAAATGCAAGGAGCACACCATATCCCGTGTACTTATTGACAACGGCTCGGCCTTGAACATTATGCCCTTGCATATACTGCAGCAACTTCCAATTGACATGTCCTATATGCGTCCCTGTACGATGAAGGTACGGGCATTCAATGGAGGAAAGCGTGACGTGGTGGGAACTCTGGATGTTCCACTCATGATTGGGCCAACTACTTTTACGGTGGAATTTCAGGTAATGGACATCACTCCATATTACAGCCGTTTGCTGGGAAGACCCTGGATCCACATGGCAGGGGCAGTGCCGTCAAGTCTCCACCAAAAGATGAAGTTTGTAATGGGGGACCAGCTCATCTGCATCTCTGGAGAGACAAGTTTCCTCGTCACCAAACCGGCATCAGTCCCTTATGTTGAAACCAACGAAGATGTGCCAGAATGCTCCTATCGGGCTTTTGAGATGGTGAATGTCGCTTCAGCCCCAGACCATCGTCTCTCGAAGGCAGCAAAAATGGTTGCAACCACTATGATCAAACAGGGGTACAAACCGGGGCAAGGATTAGGCCTGACAGCTCAGGGGATTCAGAAACCCCTGACCATCCGAGAAAATTCCAAAAAGTGCAGACTAGGCTATGTCCCTACAAAAGCTGACAGATGGAGGGAAGCTATCAAGAAGAGGGAAGTCAGAATGGCAAGATTGCAGAAAAGGCCAGTACAAGAAGAAAAGAGAAGCTTCCCCCTTTGAATGCTACATTCCGAAGTGGAGGGTTTATCCACAAGAGCCAACCTAAGCCCAAGACGGGGACTGTAGCTATATTAGACACAAATGAGCATGCACCAAGTGAGATGGTTCAGTTAGTGCGAGAGGATCCCAACCAGCCATTGAACAATTGGACCAGCCTGGACCTCCCCATAATGTAATGCTTAACGGGTCGCTGGGATTTAATGTATTCTATTTTAATGTACTTTGAAGCTGTGAACATTTGTTTTTCCTTAAACCTTCCAATAAAATGTGTTTTTCAAATCTTTCATGGTGCATTCCATTCATCACATATGCATATCATATTTGGTTACCAACTTGTCATTCTCTTATAAGCAGGTATCACAATGTCAATGAAAACCTAGTATGCGAAAGCGAAACGAGATGCCAAAGGTTTGACCAAAGTCCAAACTGGGAGCAGCCCGTGTTTGAAGCTGATGAGAATGAGATAGAAGAGACACCTGAGCTACCAGGGGAGATTATACGCCTATTGGAAAGGGAAGACCGTTTATCCGTTCCAAGTGAAGACCCAAGAGAAAAAAGTGAATTTGGGGACGACAGCCGAACCAAAAGAATTGAGGGTGGGGCCTTTGATAGCTACCGACATCAGGAGGAAGTTAATCGAGCTGTTAAGAAGCTACATCGACATTTTTGCATGGTCATACCAAGATATGCCCGGATTAGACACAAATATAGTGCAACATCACATACCCGTGAAGTCGGAGTGCAAGCCAGTACAGCAGAAATTGCGAAGAATAAGGCCAGAGATGATACTAAAGATTAAAGAAGAAGTCAAAAAGCAATGGGATGCGGGTTTCCTAAGTGTCTCCCACTATCCAGAATGGGTCGCTAATGTTGTACCAGTACCAAAGAAAGGAGGCAAAGTACGCATGTGTGTCGACTATAGAGATCTGAATTGGGCCAGTCCGAAAGACAACTTCCCGCTTCCTCATATTGATACCTTAGTGGATAATACAGCAAAACATACCCTATTCTCCTTCATGGATGGTTTCTCGGGCTATAATCAAATTCGTATGGCCCCCGAACACAAAGAGAGGACCACATTCACGACACTTTGGGGCACTTTTTGCTATAATGTGATGCCTTTTGGCCTGAGGAACGCAGGGGCAACCTATCAGCGAGCCATGGTGACCCTATTCCATGACATGATGCATAAAGAAGTCGAGGTATATGTGGACGACCTGATAGCCAAATCTCGAAGCACGGAAGATCATATCGAAGTACTCCGCAAGCTCTTCAACAGGCTACGGAAATATCAACTGAAATTGAACCCCGAGAAGTGCACTTTCGGAGCCATGTCGGGAAAACTGTTGGGTTTCATTATGAGCCAAAAAGGAGTGGAAATCGATCCAGATAAAGTTCGAGCTATCCAAGAGATGCCGCCACCACGGACCATCAAGGAGGTTAGAGGATTCCTAGGGCGACTGAATTATATTACCCGATTTATTTCCCAGTGTGACCACATGTGAACCCATTTTCAAGACTTTACGAAAGAACAACCCAGAAATTTGGAATGACAAGTGTCAAGAAGCTTTTGACAAGATCAAACAATATTTGTCTAATCCACCTATTCTGGTCCCACCAGTACCGGATAGACCTCTGATCTTATACTTGACCGTTCAGGAGTCAGCGATGGGTTGTGTCTTGAGGCAACACAATTCTACAGGCAAGAAGGAGCAGGCCATTTATTACCTCAGCAAGAAGTTCACCATCAATGAAGAAAACTACACACCCTTGGAGAAGACGTGTTGTGCCCTTGTCTGGATAACGAGAAGATTGAGGCAATACACTCTTTATCATACTACATGGCTGATTTCAAGGCATGATCCACTCAAATATCTCTTAGAAAAACCATCCATTTCTAGAAGAATCGCCAAATGGCAGTTGATCCTATCGGAGTACGATATCATCTACGTACCTCAAAAAGCCATAAAAGGAAGTACGATAGCCGACTATCTGGCAGATAGAGTGCTGGAAGACTTTGAGCCCATGACTATTAGCTTCCCAGATGAGCACATTAACATCATCTCGGCCGAAGTATCAGACATATGGATGATGTGGTTCGATGGAGCCTCTAGTCTCTTAGGTCACGGTGTTGGGGCCATCCTGATATCCCCAAAAGGCGAACATTTCCCCATGGCAGCAAAGCTAACCTTCCCTTGTACAAACAATGTAGCAGAGTATGAAGCTTGTGTGATGGGACTTCAAGAAGCCATTAACAAAGGAATCAAAAAATTATGAGTGTTCGGCGATTCGGCACTCATCATTTTTCAAGTAAAGGGTGAATGGGAGACTCGAAACCACAAATTAATCCCATATCGGAAGCACGTTGCAGAGTTAGCCGAGCAATTCGAAGACATCACATTTGAGCATATGCCCAGGGAATACAATCAGCTCCCTGATGCGCTGGCAACTCTAGCCTCCCTCTTTCGGCTAGACACAAAGTTGGAAGTTCAGTCTTTTGATATCCGCATACAAGATGCTCCTGCACATTGCATGGCCATTGACGAAAATACCGAAGAAAAACCCTGGTACAATGATATCAAACAATACTTGCTTAAACAAGAGTATCCAGCTGAGGCTTCTGAGTCTGATAAAAGAAATATCCGAAGGTCAGCATCCAACTATTATCTTGATGGCTCGATTCTATACAAGAGAAACCATGACATGGTGTTATTGTGGTGTGTGGCAAAAGAAGAATCGACACAAATAATGAAAGAAGTGCACGAAGGGGAATGTGGTTCACATGCAAACGGACATGCATTAACAAGACAAATCATGCGAATGGGCTATTATTGGGTCACCATGGAAAAAGATTGCATTGAATATGTGCGCAAATGCCTCAAGTGTCAAATTTATGGCGATAAGATCCAAGTACCGCCGTCTAAACTACACGTGATGGTTTCCCCGTGGCCGTTCTCGCTTTGGGGCATTGACGTTATCGGACCAATATCTCCAAAAGCTTTTAATGGTCATCATTTCATTTTGGTAGCCATTGATTACTTCACCAAGTGGGTAGAAGCAGCATCATATGCTAATGTCACACAGGTTGTGGTACTTCGATTTATGCGGAACAACATCATATGCCGATATGAGCTTCCCGAGCAGATCATAACGGACAATGCTGGCAATTTGAACAGCCGGATGATAGGGAGGTTGTGTGAAACATACAAAATTCAACACCGCAACTCGACCCCCTATCGCCCAAAGATGAATGGAGCAGTCGAGGCAGCCAACAAGAACATCAAGAACATTATCAGAAAAATGACTGAAACATACAAAGATTGGCACGAGAAGCTACCTTATGCTTTGCATGCTTATCGTACCTCAGTGCGTACATCGACCGGGGCAACTCCATTTTCTTTGGTCTATGGTATGGAAGCAGTTCTACCGGTCGAAGTGGAGATACCTTCCCTCCGAATACTTAAGGATACTCAGCTCGAAGAAGCAGAATGGCTCCAAAGTCGTTATGAGCAGTTGAATTTAATTGAAGAGAAGCGCTTGGCAGCAGTTTGCAGAGGACAATTGTATCAACAGAGAATGATGAACAATTACAATAAAAAGGTGAAGCCCAGAAGCTTTCAAGAGGGTGATCTTGTCCTCAAGAAGATCTTGCCAATCCAGCATGACCATAGAGGCAAGTGGACTCCCAATTATGAAGGCCCATATGTTGTAAAAAAGGCATTCTCGGGAGGCACATTGATCCTTGCCAAAATGGACCGAGATGAGCTTCCTAATCCAGTGAATAGCGACGCCGTCAAAAAGTTTTATGCTTAACTCCCATACCCCCCAACCAGATTCTCTTTCCTGCAATGAGCGGACTTGGTGAAAACCTGAAAGGGCACCAAGGGTAAAATACAAAGCTCCAACAAAAGACAACAAAAAAAAAACACAAGGGTGGACTTGGTGAAAACCTGAAAGGGCACCAAGGGTAAAATACAAAGCCAACAATAAATCTTGAAGGGTGAAATCAGTTCAGTCAGAAACTGAAAGGATCAGGACCACAACAAATAGGGTCCGTTGCAAGTAGTAGAGACAACATCATCCAAAAGCAGCGACTGCAAACAGTGGAAGACTTGGTCAAACCTGCGGCATGCTCGAATCAAATTTGTACATTATGCTTTTAAAAACTTGCGATTCTGTTTATCAGATTATGACAATAGGACACTTTTTATGATATAAATATGTTTTGTGGAATTAAATCAGCAAAAATCTTTTTATCTCTTTAATCATGTTACATCGTCTTCATTTCACATTTAAGTAGAACATCTTAAATCCCCAGTAAGCTCTTCTAGCATTGCCTTATGAGTAGGGCCAAGCTCAAAATCCCCAAACAACTTAAGGCCCCCAACTCGGCGTACTCATATCTCCACGGGATATCACTATCCCCCAAGAAGCCGTCAAATCAAGCTCCTCAATATGGCGAAGCGAAATTTAACAGACCCTTCATGCACAGCAGGGAGTTCCCCAACAAAGACAGGACGGACTCTCCATCCAAAGAGAACGTTGTTCCCCAACAAGTTGACTGTTAGCCAACCTCTCCAACGACATTTCCATCCTGGCCAACCCTCAGTAATACATCACATGGCATTCGATGCATACATCGCATTGCATCATATTTCACCACAAGTTGAGGTTTATGCATCCCCGCATGCATCACATTGCATTCCATGCATCATTGGCATACATTCAACATACTCTGTAATTGCAGGAATGTTGCCGCCTCTGGAGATCCTAGGAGCTCATATTCAGCAAACTTCTCTTCAAGCTACCCTAGCTTTCTTTGTTCAACTGTATAACTCTTCCCTTGCAATTTCCTCAAAGTCTAAACGCATCCTTTTGGCACTTGAACAAATTTTTTCCCTTTTGGGTCACCTCGTAGAGCGATCTCCTTGAGTGAACTCGTAAAGGGAGCCCAAATTGGGTTACTTCCCAAACTCACCATTTCCTTAGAGCATTTCCCCAAATACCAAATGATGTCTCCAACAAGTCTTTCCAGCTTAAGCCTATCGTTGTTGTGGGCCTTTCAATTTTCAGTTCAAGCATATCGTTGTTGTGGGCTTTCTATTTTCAGTTTAAGCCTATCGTTGCCGTGGGCTTTCTATTTGAAGCCTATCGTTGTTGTGGGCTTTCTATTTTCTGCCTTTCCATTTTCAATTCAAGCCTATCATTGCTGTGGGCTTTCCATTTTCAATTCAAGCCTATCGTTGCTGTGGGCTATCAATTTTCAATTCAAGCCTATCGTTGCTGTGGGCTATCCGTTTTCAGTTCAAGCCTATCGTTGCTGTGGGCCTTTTAATTCTTAGTTCACACCCATCATTGTTGTAGGCCTTTTCCATTTTTCAATTCAAGCCTATCGTTGTTGTGGGCCTTTCACCTTTTAGTTCACGCCCATCATTGTTGTGGGCCTTTTCTCTTTTCAAGCCTGTCATTGTTGTAGGTTTTCAATCTCCAGTATCAAGCGGCCTTAGATGCCTCATCAAGGTATTATCCAAGCCCACCGGCCTGTGAAGCCCCTTTTCCCTCTCGGGGACAAACCCAACCGTCGCACTTCTTCCTCTAGGTAAGTCGGGTAAGTGCTCCAACCCGTCCAAAATGACTCCCTTTTATCTTTGTACGCTGTTTGTATACAAACAGTGCACAAAGAGGGGCAGCTGTAGGACCCCATTTTGTCCGGGTTGGACATACTAACCCCATTTGATATACCTTTCTGCCCATGCCATATGCCTTGTTGAACAGGTCCACAATGATCCCATACTTCCAAGGAATGGTCTACCCAGATCTGCACGAGATGGATACAATTGACACGGATGGGGGAGTTCAAAATTAATGACTTCTGCTACAAGTCCTTGACGCGCCCTAAGACCAACCCCAGGTGATGGAGGATGAAAATTGGAGACCAACGCACTTGACCGAGCTCAAATCGGACTTAAAACGAAGAAGTTATGAAAAAAACAACTTTCATTGGAAAAAGTCAAACTTCCCAAAAGACGGTCAATGCCCTTGGTCAAACTGCCCGCAAAAGTGATCATGCGAAACTTTTCAAAATGTCTATGTAGGCGAATACGGGTCTTCCCAAACAGTCCCTAAAAGGTCATCCATTTTTTTGCATTATGGGTAAGGGTAAAAGGGTAATTAAAAGTTAAAAAAAAAACTTCGGGGTTGACCGTTGACCGTTGACCTGCCAACACTTCGACCCATTGACCTTCGGAGCCTTGAGGCCCCGAAGCCCTGAAGCCGAAGCCTCGAAGCCTCGAAGCCCCGAAGCCGAAGCCTCGAAGCCTCGAAGCCTCGAAGCCTTGAAGCCTTGAAGCCCCGGAGCCTCGAAGCCCCGCTGCCGACACTCCGACCATTTGGCCCGTTGACCGTTGTGCTTCGAAGCCTCACTGCCGACACTTCGACTCGCGACTTACGACGCCCGCGACCTACGACGCCGACTTACGACGCCTTTGACCCGCGGCACCCGTACGTCTTCCACCGTTGACCGAAGCTTCGACCCTGCCGACGCTCCGACCTGCCGACACTTCGAACCTCTGACCCCTTTTCTGCCTTCACTGATTTTTCTCGTTGACTTCCTCGCTGGCTTATTTTTCTCGGTGGCTTCACGAGACCCGTCTTCTGCGCTGGCCATCAGACAAGAAATCATTTCTCAACAACCCTGTCAGTTACATGTGCTGCTAAAATACAAATTCAAAGGCAATCACGAGCTCCTCTTTTTCCGCATAAGCTGTCCACCTGACCAAGTACTGATCTGCAAATAATAATGCACCCGACAAAACATTTATTGCAGCAATTAATGAGTCCAGCCAAAAATTTTTTGCAGCCCTTTAAGACGCAGTCTTCAGTTCCTGCGCAAAGGGGAGAGAGCCATCATCATGAGGGAAGGACGATTCATCCAAAGCGAGCCATCATCGTTAAAAAGGAGAGAGCCATCATCGTGGAGGGATATACAAACAGAGGGTGACAATTCGTTAAAAAAAAAAGAGGAAGAGGGAACCCTCCATCATTCCAGTGCGGAAAAAGAGAGAAAAAAAAAGAGAGAGAGAGATCATTGAGAAAAAAGAAGAGAGAGATCATTGAAGAAGAAAGAAAGGAGAGAAATGCCCCAGCCTCATCATCAAAAAAACGCCCAGCTTCCTCCTCGCAAACCCAGACAAAGAAAAAACACAGAATCCTAGAATCATCATCATAAGAGATCACTCGTCCACTCCTTGCCAACTCCAACTTCAGCCCTCTCTTTCTCTTACACCCACTCCAGCCCTCCTATCTCCAAATACCAGGGAAGTCTCTTCATAAGTCCCACTGTCAGATCTATCGGTTCTGAGTCGAGCAAGTGACTATCAGCGCCGGCGGGAGCTCAAGCAGAAGATTGGCGTTGCAAAGCTTCAAAGTCGGTTCAGCCCTTATCTTTTCACTACTTTTTCAGCTTATTTGTATCTATATTTGGTGTAATTGTTTTTTTGCTAGTTTTCGTTTTGGGCTTATCTATATTTGATGTAATTACTTTTCAGCCTTTTTCATTGTATTTTCCTGTATTTCTTCCTATGTGTATGTTGTAATATGTAAAGTATAGTAAAAAAAACACTAAAAAAGGAAGAAAGAAAGAAAAGAAAAAAGGAGAGAGCAAAGGGAGAAGATGAAAAACAAGAAAAGAAAAAAAGAATGATTTTATTTTTTTTTCTTTCGTGGATGTCACACTCACACACTCCACATCTATTTTGATATATATGTATTTTCAATTGTTAATGAAACGCATAGATTTAGGTTCGAAGCTTTTAAAAAAACAAAACAAAAAAAAAACAAAACACACAAAAAATGAATAACAAAATGTTTTCCACAAAAATGTTTTCCAAAATGTTTTCAATAAATAATGTTCAAAATGTTTTCACAAAAACATCTCCTAAAAAAAAAAGCCAACAAAAAAAAAAACAAAACGTTTTGCTATAAAATGTTTTCCAAATCTCTTCAACAGTATGTTTTGAAAATGTTTTAATAAAATGTTTTCCAAAATGTCTTCCAACCAAAAATAAACAAAAAAAAAACAAAAAAAATAATAAAACAAACACAAAAAAAAAATGTATGTTCTAACCCAAACCAAAAAAAAACCTTTTTTAGGACTTCAATTTCCAAAAGTAAAACAAAAAAAAAGGGGCCAAAACCAATCCCTAGGATCTCATTCTCCACTTCACCCAAAAACCCAAATCTTTTAGGATTCCTTTTAGCAATTTAGGGAAAATCAATTTTAACCATAACTTTGACAAATAGCTTAGTCAAATAAAAATCATAGACCTCTTAGGAAATTTAACCCAGTCACAGCAGTATAAATAAAAACCTCCTCCTCCTAAATTAGATACCGAAAGGGCGCTGTAGGGGTGCTAATCCTTCCCTACACGTAACCAACTCCCGAACCCATCTCTGATAACGCAGACCACACACTTGACACTACTCAAAGTAGAGGGTATCCAACTGTACCCCAAAAACAGTTGGTGGCGACTCTAAAATTTCTCACCATTGGTTTAGTTTGAAGCTCACCCCAAAAGGGCCCGGACGAAAACCAGTGATGACAGTTGTGGTGAGGAGGGACACTGGAAGAGGGACTGTCCCAAGAGCAACATGTCTTGCTTTAAATGTGGTAAGTTAGGCCACATTAGTAGGGTGTGCTTTAGCAAGGGAGAGGGTCGAGTTTCTAGCGGGCTAGCTCAGAGTGGAAAGAGTGAAGCACAGTTCAGAACACCGATGAGACCAGTGCATCCAAGGCTAGTTAGCCAGGCAGGGTCAAATCAGGTCCGTCTTGTGGGAAGGCAGGAGGGGCAACCGCAGAGCAGTGTAGTGAGGCAATCTGGTGGGAACTAGGGAGGCGGGGGAGGTCTGACATCCGAGGCTAGAGGAGGTCAAGCCAAAGTATTTGCCCTTACTTTGGCAGCTCCAGAGGATGAGTTGCCAGTGCCGCCATCGATAAGAGCCTATTCACCCCCCTCTAGCCTCCAAGGGACCAACAATTGCTTCCAGGAATTTCTATCCCCAAACACATCCGCTTCTCTCAGCCCAGCTCCTCCAGTGCAGCTCCTCCTTCGACCTCTCCATCCACGGCTATCACCTTCCTCCCATCATATACGGATCGTGATCCACATGATACGGACGGTAGTGTTTTCAACGAAATGATGAAGTATGCCGTGTCCAATGCCGAGCAAAGATGTCTATCCGAGTTGTATCCCTTCTTCCCAAAAGATATTTAGACTCTATGTTCTGAGAAGGGTCTGTTTACCACAGAAGACATAGACAACTTCTCTCGGGCAGTTAAGATGGTGATGAGGCTATTTCCGTCTCTGTACAAGGACGGACACCTGTTTGATGTCTTGCCATGTTGGCCTGAGGGTTATCTTCTAGACGTAGCCCACATCCGGACCTTCATCGATGGAACTGCTGAGGACAGCAAACCTTGGAAAAATCTTTCAACTGTCCTCATTCCATACTAGGTCATGACGCCGCACTTCATGTTGGTTGCTTTTCTGATACCGTCCAAGAAGATGCTCTTGATAAACTCTCATCAAGTTGTGAATAACAATGTTAGAAAGAATCAATGGGAACCATTGCATCTTCGATTGACAGAAGTCGTAAAGTAGTCTGGGCTTTATGATAAAATGGGCCAAACTCCTTTGGCTCTAACTGAAAAGCTGAAGGCGGCGATCCGGAACAAGAAGCAAGTGCCACAACAGCCCGATGGAGATAGTTGCAGAGCCTTTTTCTATTTCTTCATCAAATCGTTTATAAAGGTGGATAAAGACTGGAACAACATCCGCAACTATACGATGGAGCAGACAATGGAGCTTCGAGAGAAGGCAGCAACAATGATCTTCAAGTATAGTAAGCCTTATGTACCTTAATGTAAAATTTTGTATCAAGGCTGAATTGTACTGATGTTGCTGACTTAATGGAAAATGGAAGTTATTTTTACTCTGTATGTTATCTTTTTGCTTCACTTACCAGATCAGATTATAAAGGGTTTTGGCATATCTATAATTGGGGGAGATTGTTGGATCAAACCCAGAATTTGGATGATGCAGATAAAACCCTATGTAATTTGATTTGAGACATTGCATGTTTTAACTTAAGTTGTTGTAGAAGTTATGATCTTAATCCGGACCTTCACTTGTGAGAGCAAAGCTGAGGACAGGATACATAATCCTGATCTGGATAAGAGTGAGTGTCTTCAAACACTTGGTAAATAACCAAGTCTACACTTCATACGGAATAAGGATCATTTGTGTGGACTAAACACTTAAAGCTACGGACTAAAGATTCCACATCTTAGAGTTTAAACGAACTAAGCCAAATAGATGCAGAACAAGAATCCTAGTCTACATCTCGCGTGGAGTAAGAGAAAGTCATCGCGGAATAAAAAGGTAAGTCTTCCACTCAAGCGGACTAAGAACAAGAAAACACGGAGTAAAAAATCCGAGTCTTCCATACATGCGGAGTAAGGAACGATTTGTGCGGAATAAGGACCCAAGACCTTATTCACACGGAATAAGGAAAATAAATGCGGAATAAGGAATTCGAACCTTTTACTCATGCAGAGTAAGGATGCGCTGATACGGAGTAAGCCATCCAACCTTTTACCTCATGCGGAGTAAGGAACTCATGCAGAGTAAGGAAGCGCTGTTACGAAGTAAGCTCTCCAGACTTCTCTTTCATACGGAATAAGGAAGCGCTGACATGGAATAAGGATTCCAGTATCAAACTGACACGGAGTAAGCAACTACTAACACGGAGTAAGGATCTGAGCTTCATTAATAGGGAGTAAGGAACTTTACGACGGATTAAGAAGATGCTACTTCAACTTATCTTCTTCAGATTCAAAGTAGTCAGCTCGCTGCGTCCCGATGTAAAACAAACTCATTGATAACCTAAAGCATCTTACACATGGATCACACAAATATGTGGACATAACTTTAACTGCACTTGGGAACTCACAAAGATACTTATGCTTTACAAACCCAAGATCTTGAGCTCCACATCTGCAGCAATCAAGGCAGAGAGATTACCGAGGAATAATCAATGCTGCATGTTGCTCGGAAGAACAAGTTCAAACGATGTTTTTCATGGATAGTTATAAATAGTAACATTTTATATTTTATAACTTGCGCACAAGGTGTAATAGAAGATATATACGTGCGTGCATGTACAAGAGCTAAAACATAGATATTGGCTAGTGTGTGAGTTATTTGTAAACAAAGTGTTAGAGAGTGTCACAGTAGATCAAAAAGCTTTACAAGCTTTAATCTGCTCTATTTTGTTGTAATTGTCATTTGATAATAAAACAAAATACTTTCACTATCTGGTTATCGTCCGCATTGATATTATCTCTTAACCAGTATTAGTGTTATGCCAGAGTTAGAAAAGAGTTTCAATAAAAGCCTATTCACCCCCCTCTAGGCTTCTAGGGACCAACAATAACACACTTATTTTCTTAAATATATATATCAAATGTAATTTATTTATGAAAAGTAAATCTTGTATTATGAAAATGTAATATTTAATTAATATAATTATCATACACGCTATGAAATAACGTTTTCTAAATATATGATCAGAATAGTTTAATTATAAACATAAAATGCTACAATAAATACTTATTATTTTATTAAAAATCTTGGGCCTTACAATCACCCCCTGCATGGTACAAGTTGGAGGCCCGATGTGCCTATCATAGCAATGGAGCGGGGCACGACCTTGAAAATTATTTTGCCCTCAAGAAAATCATCCAATAGTTAGTAAGGGCCAAGTGGCTGGACTTTTCAAAGCCGTCCAATGAACCAAGTGTTACCTCAAACCCATTACTAGAACGACGAAGCCAGTAAATAATGGAGCCACACAAATAAAACATAACCAGGTTTATGATGTTGTGAGAAAACTCTCTGGGATGGAGCAATTCTCTATTGTTTTGTGTGTGTTCATAAAAACAATCACTCTTGTCTGTTTTATTAAGTTTATGTTACCTGCAATTTTTGTGTGCAATGTCTGTCATGACTTGTTTATTCTTTTAGCATAGGTAATAAGTCCAAATCGGGGCATATCAAGCCAAGGAAACCTAAGCCATTTTAATTCTACCTCAAACTCCAGGCCGATTAGAAGAGTATGTCAACATAAAAGACAATGAAACTGTCCCTATATCAAACTGGGGCATGAAAAAGTTCCTTCTATCAATGAAAGTTCCTTCTTGTACACTTTAAGAAAGACTTTGATTGTTCAAAATGAAGAAAGGTCATCTTTCACTACCTTGTGATACTACCCTCGCTAGCCCTTTTGAACTCGACTAAAATTCTTTTTGTATATATAACCTAATCCATAGTTCACCCCACACTAGGGCCCGTTTTGAATGTTAAGATTCCACACATAGGACAATTATTAAGTAAAAACAAAAAAAATGAGAGAAAAAAGAAATATTATGAATATCACAATCCCACATTGGGACAATTTTGTGAAATGCCCTGACACTGGGGACAGTGGTAGAAAAAATCATTTGATCAATAGTAAAGCCCCACACCTGGGCAATTTTTGACAAACAAAAAAAAGGAAGAGTCCCGTTTGAACTATGGATCATAACCAGCCTAGAATAGGTTTGAGCCTATTATATCCCTTTCTTGATAAACCTAGTAGCCTAGCCTATGATACAGTCCTAAGAAAGTCCTCTTAGATTAAATGATCAAAGTTATTTCTCATATGCTCAATTCAAAATAGTGTTACAGGGATCAAGGATTCAAGGCGGACTTGATGATAACCCACAAGGGCATCAAGGGTAAAATACAAAGCCTCGTACGAGGTAGAAGGAACAACAAGCAGAAAACAAGGCAGGCTTAGTGAAAATCCAAAAAGGGCACTAAGAGCAAAAGTTAAAAGCCACAAAAGGAAGCTCAAGCACTCAAGGCCCGAGAGCAGCCAGCATCGAGCCTCAGGACTAACACACTCAGGCACCCTAATACCAAGCCCAACAAATCCTTTCAAATCAAGTCCCTAAACCGCAATGCACAAAGATAATCCAACTGACAAGCAGAAACTCTGATAAGTCTCTAAACCTCAGAAGTAAACAAACAGACAATATCCTCAACCAAGCCCCGAGCGCCGACTCAAACCAGCTCAATCACCTGAGGTCTCCTACCCTCGAATACAATTGCAAGGCCAAGATAAAACTTATACGTAGATACCCCAAACAATATTGCCTCTATCAAAAGAGGACAACAAGTTATGACTGAACGTTGCATACCAAAAAAAACATTTTCATTAAAGCTTTGTTTCAATTCAAAATTTTGCGTGTGTTGGTTTAAATACAAAACCTATTCGCCGGTAGGGTTCCTCACAATGTCATTCAATAACTTTGGTCCAACTACACAACTGCCCGAAGAGAATGTTACCTCCAAAAATCAAGCCAGTTTTCCCAATAGACCAAACGTCAAAATAGTTGTTAGATCATTTTGCTTGAACGAAAAGTATTCCAGCACCACCAACGGGTTAAGCTCCCTTAATAAATCATGCAAGCATCATATATCATTGCATAACCATGCATTCATGCAGCATCAGATGCTACATCTCATTACATTATGTATGCATGCACCCTTCATACTAACATCAAACAATCACTATAGCAACATGCATCATCATACAACATCAAACTCGGGGCGGTCCGGGTTTCCTTTGTTTGAGCTTCTTCCTGAACAAACTAGCTTTTGCTCTTTCTTTTTAGTTTTCCTAGGGAGGTCAAGGTCTATGTGTCTAGCTTCTTCCTAAACAAACTGGAATTAGCTACTTTCTTTCCATCCTGGGCGATCAGGATTTCAGTTTTCCCAAGGCATTCCGGGTTTCTTTTGTTTGAACTTCTTCCTGAACAAACTGGTTTTAGCTCGTTTCCTTTCAGTCTTGTCTATCTAGCTTCTTCCTAAATTGACTAGAATTAGCTAATTTCTTTCTTTTAAGCTTCTTCTTGAACAAACTGGTTTTAGCTCATCTATTTTTAGTTTTGTGTGTCTAGCTTCTTCCTGAACAGACTAGAATTAACTACTTTCTTTCTTTTCAGTTTTTCTGGGGTAGTCTGGGTTTCTTTTGTTTGAGCTTCTTCATGAACAAACTGGTTTTAGCTCGCTTCTTTTCAGTTTTGTGTGTTAGCTTCTTTCTAAATAGACTGAATTAGCTATCTTCTTTCCATCTTAGGCCGTCAAACTTTCTTTTTCCCTAATGCAGCCAGGATTTCTCTTCCCACCATCCAAATGTTCCAACCCAACCTCAATAGCAAGTTAGTCAGGTAAGTGCTTTAACCCGTGCAAAATGAGTCCCCCTTATCTTTGTACACTATTTGTTTACAAACAATGCAGAAAAGAGGAGCAGCTGTTGGATCCCATTTTATCCAGTTTAGACATACTAACCCTTTGAAACTTTTATATCCTCTGCCCATGCCATATTTTGTTAAATAGGTCCAGAAAGATTCCCCACTACCAAGGAATGTTTTAGAGTTAATGTTAACCCTAATTTGCACAAGATGGATACACTGACATGAACGGGAAAGCCCAAATTGATAACCTCCACTACAAGTCTTAGAAGTGCCCCAAAACCAATACCAAGTGATAGAGGAGGAAATTTGGAGACTAACGCACTTGACCGAACTTAATTCCGATTTAAAATGAAGAAGTTATGGCCCAAACAAAATGCGAGGGAAAATGCCAAATTTGCCAAAAGACGGTCAATGCCCCTAGTAAAAGGTCCCAGAAATGTGATCATGCGAGATTCTCCAAAATGACTATTTAGGTGAATACGGGGCTTCCCAAACAACCCCCAAAAGTTCGTCCATTTTGGCATTTTGGGTAAGGGTAAAAGGGTAATTAAAAGTTTAAAAAAAAAAAAAAAAAAAAAAAAAACAAACAAACCGCAGCATCGTAGTCAAATCCAGAGCATCGTGGTCAACTCTGAGACATCACTCATCCAAACTAAGCTTCCACTGATACGAAATAAGGATTTGAGCCTTCCATTAATCCGGATTAAGTTTCCACTGATACGGAGTAAGGATCCGAGCCTTCCATTGATCCGGACTAAGCTTCCACTGATATGGAGTAAGGATTTGAGCCTTCCATTAATCCGGACTAAGCTTCCACTAGTATGGAGTAAGGATCCGAGCCTTCCATTGATGTAGACTAAGCCTCCACTAATACGGAGTAAGGATCCAAGCCTTCTATTCCTTCCAGTGATTCGGATCCAGGCCTCTACTGACCTTCGACCCTACCAACCTTTGACCTTTATTGTTTGGCCTATCAACGGGCTCGCTCACTATTTCTTCACGGGATCTATTGGTATTAGCTGTGCAAATCCTTTTCAACGTTTATCGGTCACATGTGCTCATATGAAACCAAAAGGGGCAATCATAGGTCGTTAGTCCACCCGACATAAGTTGGAATCAAGAAATAAAAAATATTGGCATGAATAATATAGTAATAAATGCAACAATAATGAGGCTGCATCAAAAGACATTAAAAAGGGATCTTTCCCCTCACAAAAAGGATGACGCCCAAGCTTACACCCAAGAACACCCAAAGTTTTTATGCCCAAGAGCCCAATCTCTTTTTCTTACGAGCCTCTCCAAAAACCGCCCCCTTTCCAACTCCTCTTCCCCGAATATCCCGTTCCAGCTCTCTTTTTTCCAGCAAAAGAAAAACACAAAAACAACCTCCAATTCTGCCCCCCACTCTTTCCTACATTTCCATCATGAAAACAAAAACAAAAAAACCAATTCCTTTTCATTCCCCTATTTCTTACGCCCACTCTCCTTATTTCTAGCCACCAAAAGATCTAGTGCAAATTTAGTTTAAGTTTGACAAATCTCACTAGCAGATTTGTTGGTTCTATTTTCAAGCAAGCGACTATCGGCGCGGACATGACAGTTCAAACGGACGACCGGAGTTGAAGCCCAAAGTTAGTTTAGTTAATTTGTATTTGTTTATTTATTACTTTTAGTTTATTTATATGTAGACTCGATGTAATGCTTAGTATTTTCCTGTATTTTTATGTCATTGGTATATGTTGTATTTTCCTTTTTATGTTGTATGTTATAATATGTATAGTATAGTAAAGACAAAACAAAAAAGAGAGCAAAGAGAGGCCAAAAAAGGGATGAAAAAAACAGAAAAAAGAGTAAGTTATTATTTGATTTGTGGATGTCACAATCACACACATAACTTTATATGTTATTTTTTAACATGTGTTAGCTCATAGTTTTATCCTTTGAAACAAAAAAAATGACATTTTCAAAACAAAAAAACACGTTTTCCAACCAAAAACCAAAGATTAAATTTTTAAGACTTCAATTTTCAAAGCAAAAAAAAACAACAAAACAAAAACACAAACCACAAAAAAAAAACCAAAACCTTAGGGTTTTATTTTCCACTTCAAACAACAAAAAAATAAAACAAAACCTTTAGGATTCCCTTAGAAATTTAGGGTAAATCAATTGTAACCATAACTTTGACAAATAACTTAGCTAAATACAAAGCATAAACTTTCTAGGAAAATCATAGTGCCACGACCCAATCACAACAATAAAAATAAATAAAAATCTCCTCCTCCTAAGATAGGTACCAAAAGGGCGTTGTAGGTGTCATCATTGGTTTTCATCCGAGCCCGTTTGGGGTGGGGCTTAAACTAAACTAATGGTGAGAAAATTTAGAGTCGCCACCAACTGTTTTTGGGGTACAATTGGGTACCCTCTACTTTGAGTAGTGTAAAGTGTGGTCTGCGTTATTCGAGAAGGGTTCGGGAGTTGATTATGTGTAGGGAAAGATTAGCACCCCTACAACGCCCTTTCGGTATCTATTTTTGGAAAAGGAGATTTTCTATTTATTGTCACTACAGTGCTTGGGTTAGGTTTCCTAGAAAGTTTAGGCTATTTATTTGGCTAAGTTATTTGTTAAAGTTATGGTTAAATTGATTTACCCTAAATTTCTAAAGAGAATGCTAAAAGTTTTTGTTTTTTTGTTTCAAGTGGAAAATGAAATCTTTTTGTTTGTTTTGTTTTTTTTTGGTTTTTTGTTTGTTTGGTTTTTTTTTTATTTTTTTGTTTCGTTGTTTTTTTTGTTTTGTTTTGTTTTTGTTTAGTCTGTTTTTTTTGTTAAATTTTTTTTTTTGTTTTTAAATTTTGAAAACTTTTCCTTTTTTTATTTTGTTTTGAAAATCATAAATGCGTATCAAAATAATGAACACATAGATTAAAATAAACAAACGTGGAGTGTGTGATTATGACATCCACAAATAAATAAAAACTAAAAGCACTTTTTTTTCTTTTTTTCTTTCCCATCTTCTTTTTTTTATACCTCTCCTTGCGCTCTCTGTTTTTTTTCCACTATATTTTACATATTACAACGTACAACATACAAAGAAAGAAAATACTAGGAAAATACAACGACAAATACTAAAAATTACATCAAATATAAATACAAATAAGCTAAAAAAATATAGCAGCAAATGTAAATTACATTGACTTTGACTTGAATGGGACTTTAGCACAGGACGTCCGTCTGAAATATTCTGTCTGCACCGAAAGACGCTTGCTCACCCAAATCACCAAATTCCAGTAGCGCCAAGTGCAACGATCAGCTAGGACGTACTGTGGAGACTGCCGAGGTACGCTAGGATTTTTTTGTTTTGTTTTGTTTTTTTTTTTGAGTAGGTAACGAAAAGACTTTTTTTTTAGGATAGAAAACGTGAGAGAGAGAGGGAGTATGTTTTCTTTGGGCGAGAGAAAGTGGGAATCTGAGGGCTTTTCTTTCTTTTTTTTTTTTTTTTGATTTTGAGAAACGAAGCTAAGGGAAAGAGAGAGTATAGGAAGGATTTTTTGTTTTTGGTTTTGGGGAAGGGAGAGAGCTTGGGTGGAAATCTGGGTGTTCCTCTCTGAGCGCAAGTCTGGGCAAAGGGAGAAGGCGTAGGCATATTTGAGAGAGAGATGGCAGCAATTGTTTTTTTTTTTTTTTTTTTGTCAGAGAGTTCTCTTTTTCTGGGTGTAATCTGGGCGTTCTCTGAGTTTTCCCTCTCTTCTTTTTCGTAGATAGACGACTTGCTTTTAAAGGGGTTGGCTCAATTTGGCTGGACCATCATTATTATGCATTTATTGCTCTATTATGAATGCCAGCATTTTTAATCATAAGATTTTGACTTTTGTCTGGCGGTTGGATGACCTGCACGTAAAATGGGGCAGCCTATGATTATTTTTCATTTTTTTGTGAGCACATGCGTCTGACAAGCATTGAAAAGCATCTCTAACAATTGCCAGCTAATAAAAATGCGTCCCATGAGCAATCAGTGAGAGGGCTAGCGAGAGAGGCCAAATAGCGAAGGTCAGAGGTCAAAGGGTCAGAGTGTCAGCGGGTCGGAGTTTCGGCAGGTCGAAGGTTGGTGGGTCAGAGGTCAACAGGTCGTAGGTCAATAGGTCGTAGGCCAACCCTCGAAGGTCAAGGGTCGAAGACCAAAGGGGCGAAGGGTCGAAGGTCCACGAGTCGAAGTGTCGGCAGGCCAAAGTATCGGCAGGGTCGAAGGGTCACTCCTCGAAGATCAAGGGTCAAAGATCAGAGGGGCGATGGGTCGAAGGTCCATGGGTCGAAGTGTCAACAGGTTGGAGTGTCAGCAGGGTCGAAAGTTCACTCCTCAAAGACCCGAAGGCTTACTGTGTCGAAGGCTTATAGGCTTCAAGGCTTCGAGGCTTTAAGGCTACGAGTCAAGTTTTTTTAATTACTTTTTTACCCCCACCCAAAATGCAAAAAAGGGATGACCTTTCGGGGATTATTTGGGAGGACCCATATTTGTCTAAATAGATGTTTTGGAGAATTTCGCATAGTCTCTTTTCCGGGTATTTTGACCAGGGGCATTGACCGTCTTTTGGCAAGTTTGACTTTTCCAACGAAAGTTGTTTTGGCCATAACTTCTTCATTTTTCCCTGGTATTGGTCTTGGGGTACTTTCGGGGCTTACAACAAATGTTATCAATTCCGGGCTTCCTTGTTCGTGTCAATGTATCCATCTTGTGCAAATTGGGGCTAACATCAATGCCGAACCATTCCTTGGTAGTGGGGAATCCTTGAGGACCTATTCCACAAGGTATATGACATTGGTAGACAACTATATACAAATGGGGTTAGTATGTCCGACCTGGACAAAATGGGGTCTAACAGCTGCCCCTCTTTGTGCATTGTTTGTATACAAACAACATACAAAGATAAAAGGGAGTCATTTTGGACAGGTTGGAGCACTTACTTGACTTACCTTGCTCAGAGGAAGAGTAGAATGCGATGGTTGGGTCTGTCCTTGAGAGTGAATAGGGGCTTCTCAGGCTAGTGGACTTTGATATAAGTTTGATGAGGCATCTAAGGCCTAACGAAAATAGAAAAAGGCAAGCAAAGCCAATAGAAATGGAAAAGGCAAACTAGGCCTAACAGAAATGAAAAAAGCAAGCAAGGCCTAACAAAAATGGGAAAGGCAAGCAAGGCCAAACAGGATTTGATGAGGTTTGCAGAGACAAAAAGATTACTACCTACGATGTAAAGATACTGGAGATTGAAAGCCTACAACAACGTAATAGGCTTGAACTGAAGATGAAAAGCCCACAGCAACAATAGGCATGAACTAAAAAATGAAAAGCCCACAGCACGATAGGCTTGAACTGAAAAATGAAAAGCCCACAGCAACGATAGGCTTGAACTAAAAATGAAAAGCCCACAACAACGATAGGCTTGAACTGAAAAATGAAAAGCCCACAGCAATGATAGGCTTGGATTGAAAATGAAAAGTCCACAACAATGATAGGCTTGAACTGAAAAATGGAAATCCCACAGCAACGAAAGGCTTGAACTGAAAAGACTTGTTGGAGACATCAATTGGTATTTGAGGGAAATACTTTGGGGAATTGGTGAGCTTGGGAAGTAACCCAATCTGGGCTCCCTCTATGAGTTCACTCAAGGAGATCGCTCTAGGAGGTGACCCAAAAAGGAAAAAAGTTTGCTCGAGTGTCAAAAGGATGCTTTGGGGAAGTGGCAAAGAAAGATTTAGGGTTGAACAAAAGAAGCTTGGAGGGCTTGATGAGAAGCTTGCTAAGAATGAGCTCTTGGGATCTTTAGAGGCGATGACGTTCTTGAAATGTGGAATGCAAATAACGCATGGAAAGCAAATAATGCATGGAATGGATGCAAATAAGCTTGCTGAATGAATGCAAATAATGCATAGAATGCAATGTGGTGTATGCAGGGATGCATAGTGAAATGAATGACTCAATATGGGCTGGGGGTTTATCTCCATGCTGTGGGAGAGTTTGGATGACATCCAACTTGTTTGGGGAACTCTTTGTCTCTCTGGTTGGGGAGTCCGTTCTATCTTTGCTGGGGAACTCCCTTTTGTGGATGAAGGGTCTGTTTAATTTAGCTTCACTGCATTGAAGAGCTTGGATTGATGACTTCACTTAGGATATTGGTATTTTGTGGCAATATTGGTACTTTGCATTAAAGAGCTTGACTTGTTTGAGGCTTTTGAGCTTGTAACATCCCAGCCCACCCGTAACCCGATATTGTCCGCTTTGGGCCTCACCCTCACGGTTTTGTTTTTGGTAGGCCCTCGGCCCCCAAAACGCGTCGTGCTAGGAGAGGTTTCCACAGCCACCTAAGTAGCCTGCTTCGTTCTCCTCCCTAGCCGATGTGGGACATTACAGAGCTTGACCCTACTGGGCTTTAACATATTCTAATTAAATGTAAAATGAAGACAATGTAACATGATTAAAATGATGAAAAAGGGATTGTTGTTGGTTTGATTCCACAAAACATACTTATATCATAGAAAGTCCCCCTTGTTATAATATGATAAACAGAATCACAAGTATTCAAAGGCATAATGTACAAATTTGATTCGAGTGTGCCTTAGGTTTGACTAAGTCTTCCACTGTTTGCAGCTGCTGTTTTCAAATGGTGTTGTGTCCATTATTAAGGACCCTGTTTTATGTGGTCTTGATCCTCCAAGATTCTGACTGATTTCATCATTCAAGATTTGTTTTTGGCTTTGTATTTTACCCTTGGTGCCCTTTTAGGTTTTCACCAAGTCCGCCTTTGTTTGCTTCTTTGTCTTTTGTTGGAGCTTTGTATTTTACCCTTGGTGCCCTTTCGGGTTTTCACCAAGTCTGCTCATTGCTGTCATGTTTATTCCTTCCATGTCTAGGAAAAAGGATTAATGAACTCCTCATTTGGACGGGAGAGTTAAGCATAGAACTTTTTCACTGCATCGGTATTCACTGGGTTAGGGAGCTCATCACCATCCATTCTGGCAAGGATTAAGGTGCCTCCTGAGAATGCTTTCTTCACAACATATGGGCCTTCATAATTAAGAGTCCACTTGCCTCTATGGTTGTGTTGGATTGGTAAGATCTTCTTAAGGACGAGGTCACCCGCTTGAAAGCTTCTAGGTTTCACCTTTTTTGTTGTAGTTGTTCATTATTCTTTGTTGATATAGCTATCCTCTGCAAACAGCTGCCAAACGTTTGCCTTCGATTAAGTTCAACTGCTCATAATGACTTTGGGCCCATTCTGCTTTTACGAGCTGAGTATCCTTGAGTACTCAGAGGGAAGGTATCTCCACTTTGACAGGTAAGACTGCCTCCATACCATAAACCAAAGAAAACGGAGTTGCCCCAGTTGATGTTTGTACCGAGGTGCGGTAAGCATGCAAAGCATATGGTAGCTTCTCATGCCAATCTTTGTATGTTTCCGTCATCTTTCTGATGATGTTCTTGATATTGTTATTGGCTGCTTCAACTGCTCCATTCATCTTTGGGCGATAGGGGGTCGAGTTGCGGTGTTGAATTTTGTACGTTTCACACAACCTACCTATCATCCGACTGTTCAAATTTGCGGCGTTGTCCATTATGATCTGCTAAGGAAGTCCATAGCAGCATATGATGTTATTCCACATAAATCTAAGTACCACCACTTGTGTGACATTGGCATATGATGCTGCTTCTACCCACTTGGTGAAATAATCAATGGCCACTAAGATGAAGCGGTGACCATTGGAGGATTTCAGAGATATTAGTCCGATAACGTCGATACCCCAAAGCGAGAAAGGCCATGGGGAAACAATCACATGCAGCTTGGATGGAGGTACTTGGATCTTATCGCCATAAATCTGACACTTAAGGCATTTGCGCACATATTCAATACATTCTTTTTCCATGGTGACCTAATAATAGCCCATTCGCATGATTTGTCTTGTTAATGCATGTCCATTTGCATGTGACCCGCATTCCCCTTCATGTAATTCTTTCATGATTTGTGTCGACTCTTCTTTTGCCACACACCGTAATAACACCATGTCATGATTTCACTTATATAGAATGGGACCGTCAAGGTAATAATTGGATGCCGACCTTCGGATATTTCTTTTATCAGACTCAGAGGCCTCTACTAGGTATTCTTGCTTGAGCAGATACTGTCTGATATCATCAAATCAGGGTTTTTCTTTAGTATTTCCTTCAATGGCCATGCAATGCGCAGGAGTATCTTGTGTACGGATATCGAAAGATTGGACTTCCAACTTTGTGTCTAGCCGAAGGAGGGAGGCTAGAGTGGCCAGCGCATCAGGAATTAGTTTGTGGTTTCGAGTCTCCCATTCACCCCTTACTTGAAAAATGATGAGTGCCGAATCGCCAAACACTCGTAATTTTTTGATTCTTCTGTTAATTGCATCTTGAAGTCCCATCACACAGGCCTCAAATTCTGCTACGTTATTGGTGCAAGGGAAGGTTAACTTTGCCACCATCAGGAAATGTTTGCCTTTTGGGGATATCAGGATGGTTCCAACACCGTGTCCTAAGAGGCTGGAAGCTCCATCAAACCACATAGTCCATATATCTGATACTTCGGCCATAAGGATGTTGATATGCTTGTCAGGAAAGCCTATAGTCATAAGCTCATAGTCTTCTAATGCCCTGTCTGCCAAGTAATCAGCTAATGTACTTCCTTTTATGGCTTTTTGAGGCACGTAGATGATATCATATTCTGATAGGATCAACTGCCATTTGGCGATTCTTCCAGAAATGGATGGTTTTTCTAAGAGATACTTGAGTGGATCATGCCTCGAAATCAGCCATGTGGTATGATAAAGAGTGTACTCCCTCAATCTTCTTGTTATCCAAACAAGGGCACAACATGTCTCTTCTAATGGTGTATAGTTCATTTCATTGATGGTGAACTTCTTGCTCAGATAATAAATGGCCTGCTCTTTTTTGCCTGTAGAATCATGTTGCCCCAAGACACAACCCATTGATGACTCTTGGACAGTCAAGTATAAGATTAAGGGTCTGTCTGGTACTGGGGGACCAAAATAGGTGGATTGGACAGATATTGCTTGATGTCAAAGGCTTCTCGACACTTGTCATTCCAAATTTCAGGGTTATTCTTCCGTAATGTCTTGAAAATGGGTTCACATGTGGCCGTCAATTGTGAAATGAATCGGGCAATGTAATTCAACCGCCCAAGGAATCCTATGACCTCCTTGATGGTTTGTGGTGGGGGAATCTCTTGGATAGCTCGTACCTTGTCTGGATCAATATCCACTCCTTTTTGGCTCACAATGAAACCTAACAATTTTCCCGACATGGCTCCAAAAGTGCATTTTTCAGGGTTCAATTTGAGTTGATATTTACGTAGTCTATTAAAAAGCTTACAAAGTACTTCAATGCGATCTTCAATGCTTCGTGATTTGGCTATCATATCATCCACATAGACTTCAACTTCTTTATGCATCATATCATGGAATAGGGTCACCATGGCTTGCTGATAGGTTGCCCCAACATTCTTCAGGCCAAACGGCATCACATTATAATAGAATGTGCCCCACAGTGTCATGAAAGTGGTCTTCTCCTTGTGTTCGGGGGCCATACGAATTTGATTGTAGCCTGAGAAGCCATCCGTGAATGAGAACAGAGCGTGTTTTGCTGTATTATCCACCAGGGTATCAATATGAGCAAGCGAAAAGTTATTTTTTGGACTGGCCCAGTTCAGATCTCTGTAATCGACACACATGTAGACTTTGCCTCCTTTTTTTGGTACCGGTACAACATTGGCCACCCATTCTGGATAGTGGGAGACACTTAGGAAACCTGCGTCCCATTGCTTTTTGACTTCTTCTTTAATCTTCAGTAGCATCTCCGGTCTCATTCTTCGTAATTTCTGTTGTACTGGCTTGCACTCTGGCTTCACTGGTATGTGATGCTGCACTATGTTAGTGTCTAATCCCGGCATATCTTGGTATGACCATGCAAAAACGTCTATGTAGCTCCTTAACAACTCAATTAATTGCTCCTTGATGTCAACAGCTATCAAGGACCCTACCCTCAATTCCCTTGGTTCGGTTGTCATCCCCAAATTCACTGTTTTTATTGGGTCTTCACTTGGAATGGACAAGCTATCGTCTCTTTCCAATAGGCGTATGATCTCTCCCGGTAGCTCGGGTGTCTCTACCTCATTCTCATCAGCTTCAAACACTGGCTACTCCCAGTTTGGACTTTGGTCAAACCTTAGGCATCTCGTTTCGCTTTCGCATACTATGTTTTCATTGACATTGTACCTGCTTATAAGAGAATGACAAGTTGGTAACCAAATATGATATGCATGTGTCATGAATGGAATGCACCATGAAACATTTGTCTTTTAAGAAAAACAAATGTCCACTTCAAAAGACATTGAAATAGAATACATTAAATCCTAATGACCCCCTAAGCATTACATTATGGGGAGGTCCAGGCTAGTCCAATTGTTCAATGGTTGGTTGGGATCCTCTCGCACCACCAGAACCTTCTTGCTTGGTGCATGCTCATCTGTGTCCAATGCGGCTACAGTCCCAGTCTCAGTTTCAACTTGGCTTTTGTGGATAAACCCTCCAATCCGGAATGTAACATATAAGGGCGGAAAACTCCTCTTTTCTTCTTGTGTTGGCCTTTTCTGCAACTTTGCCATTCTGATTTCCCTCCTTTTGGCAGCTTCCCTCTATCTGTCGGCTCTTGTAGGTATGTAGCCTAACCCAAACTTCTCGGTATTTTCCTGGATGATTAACGGTTTCTGAATCCCTTGAGCTTTGGGGCCTAATTCTTGCCCTGGTTTGTACCCCTGTTTGATCATGGTGGCTACAACCATTCTTGCCACCTTCGAGAGATAATGGCTTGGGGCAGAAGTGATATTTACCATCTCAAACGACCGATAGGAGCATGCTGGTATATCTTCGTTGTTCTCAACATAAGGAACTTGTCATCACTAGTTTTTGTCCGGGCCCGTTTGGGGCAAGCTCAAACTAAACCAATGGTGAGAAAAGTTAGAGTCGCCACCAACTGTTTTTGGGGTACAATTGGATACCCTCTACCTTGAGTAGTAAAATGTGGTTTGCGTCAACAGAGGAGGGTTCGGGAGTTGGTTACGTGTAGGGAAGGATTAGCACCCCTACAGCGCCCTTTCGATATCTATTTTTCGAAGGAGGAGGTTTTCTATTTATTTCTACTGCTGTGATTAGGTTGGGTTTCCTAGAAAGTCTATGTTGTTTATTTGGCTAAGTTATTTGTTAAGTTATGGTTAAAATTGATTTACCCTAAATTGTTAAAAGAATCCTAAAAGTTTTGGTTTTTTGTTGGAAGTGAAAATGAAATCCTAAATTTTTTATTATTTTTATTATTTTTATTTTTGTTGTTGTTGTTGTGTGTTGTTGTTGTTGTTTTGTTTTGTTTTTTTTGTTTTTTGTTTTTTGTTTTTTGTTTTTTTTTTTTTTGTTTTGTCTTATTTTTGTTTTTGTTTTTTTTTGGAAAACGTGTTGTTTTTTTTGTTTTGCTTCGTTTCTGTTTTTGTTTTGTGTTTGTTTTTATTTTTTAAAAAAATAATTTGTTTTATTTTGTTTTTGTTTTTTTTTTTGAAAACTTTTCCTCTTTTTTTGTTTTGTTTTGAAAACCTAAAGTCATAAATGCGTGTCAAAGTAATGAACACATACATTAAAATAAACAAACGTGGAGTGTGTGATTATGGCATCCACAAATAAAAATAAAAGCACTCTTTCTTTCTTTTTTTCATCATCTTCTCTTTTTTTTTATGCCACTCCTTGTGCTTTCTGTTTTTTTGTTTCCACTATATTTTACATATTACAACGTACAACATGCAAAGAAAGAAAATACAACAGAAAATACTAAAAATTACATCAAGTATAGAAAAAAATGAAAATCAGGAAAATACTAAAATTACATTACATCAAATATAAATACAAATAAGCTAAAAAATAGAGCAGCAAATGTAAATTACACTGACTTTGGCTTGAATGGGGCTTTAACACGGGGCGTACGTCTGAAATATTCTGTTTAAACTATCTTATCCGCGCCGATAATCGCCTACTCGAAGATAGAACCAACAAATCTGGCAGTGAGATTTGTAAAAAAGATTTCCTGGTATTTGGAGATTGGAGTGATGTATTTTTTTGGGTTTAAAATTTTTTTTGGTAACTGGAAATAAGGAGAGTGGGCGTAAGAAATAGGGGAATGAAAAAGGATTGTTTTTTTTTTTTGTGATGGAAACGTAAGAAAAAAAAGGGGCAGACAGGAGTTGTTTTTTTTTGTGTTTTTCTTTTGCTGGGAAAAAGAGAGCTGAAACGAAATAATAGGGAAAAAGGAGTTGGAAAGGATGGGCGATTTTGATTTTCAGAATGGCAGAAAGTTATCCGGGTGTTCTCTTTTTTTTGGGATTTGGGAGCTGGATGTGAAGATGGCAGAAAAGCTTTTGTTTTCTCTCTCTCTCTTTTTTTTTTTTTTTTTTTTTGCAGAACGTCCTCTCTCTCTGGGCATAATCGGGGCGTTTTTTTTCTCCCCCCCCCCCTTTCACGTGGACACAAGACTTGCTTTTAAAGGGGTTGGCTCAATTTGGCTAACCGTCATTATTATGCATTTATTGCTCTATTATGAATGCCAGCATTTTTAATTGTAAGATTCGGACTTTTGTCTGGCGGTTAAAAGACCTGTGCGTAAAATGGGGCATCTTGTGATCGTTTTTTTCGTTTTTTTGTGAGCACATGCGTCTGACAGGCGTTGAAAAGCATCGTGAGCAATCAGTGGGAGGGCCAGCGAGAGAGGCCAAGCAGCGAAGGTCAAAGGTCAAAGGGTCAGAGTGTCGGCGGGTCAGAGTATCGGCAGGTCGAAGTGTTGGCAGGGTCGAAGTTTTGATGGGTCGAAGGTTCGGTGGGTCGAAGGTCAACGGTCAACGGGTTGAAGTGTCGGCAGGTCGAAGGTCGGCTAGGGTCAAAGAGTCGCTCCTCGAAGGTCAAGGGTTGAAGATCAAAGGGGCAAAGGTCGTAGGCCCACGGGTCGAAGTGTCGGCAGGTCAGAGGGTCAAAGGCTTACAGGCTTCCAAGCTTCGAGTCTTCGAGGCTTCGAGGCTTCATGGATTCGAGGCTTCAAGGCTTCGAGGCTTTAGGGCTTCGAGGCTTCGAGGCTTCGAGTCTTCGAGGCTTCGAGGTTACAAGTCAAGGTTTTTTTTTTTAACTTTTAACTACCTTTTTACCCCCACCCAAAATGCAAAAATGGACGACCTTTCGGGGATTGTTTGGGAGGACCCGTATTCGCAAAAATAGACATTTCGGACTATTACTCACATGCACATTTTCGGGCAGTTTGACCAAGGGCATTGACTGTCTTTTGTGCAAATTACGGGGAATCTCTAAAGACCTATTTAACTAGGTATTACGGCTCAGGCAAAAAGCTATATACATCAAATGGGGTTAGTATGTCCAACCCGGACAAAATAGGATCCAACAGAACTGATGCTGGCTTGGTGACTAGGAAGCTTGTTTCCCCAGAGATGCTAATGAGTTGATCTCCCATCACTAATTTCATCTTCTGATGGAGGCTTGACGGCATTGCTCCTGCCATGTGGATCCAGGGTCTTCCCAATAAACAACTATAGTAGGGCGTAATGTCCATCACCTGAAATTCCACCATAAAAGTCATTGGCCCAATTAGGAGTGGAATGTCTAAAGTTCCCACCACATCACATTTGCCTCCATCAAATGCCCATACCTTCATTGTACAAAGGCGCATATAGGATGTGTCGACCGGCAGTTGTTGCAGTATATGTAAGGGCATAATATTCAAGGCAGAGCCGTTGTCGATAAGTACTCGAGCTATGGTGTGCTCCTTACATTTGACTGTGATGTGTAGAGCTTTTATATGCCCCTTTTCTTCCTAGGGCAGCTCGTTATCTCCAAAGCTGATGACGTTGTTCATAATGAGGTTACTAGTGAGTCCATCCACATTCGCTGCCGGGATGGTTGGAGGAACATAGGCTTGGCTCAGAACCTCCATTAGTGCTTCCCGGTGAGGTTGGGAATCCATCATTAATGAGAGCAATGAGATGCGAGCCGGTTGTCGACATAGCTGATCCACAATGTTATACTCGCTCTGCTTCATGAGTTTCAGAAATTCTGTTGTCTCTTCTTCAATGACTGGTGCTCATTTCTTTGTTACCTCCAGTGTTGGCTCAATGTCTGGTTCGGCAGCTTTTTCTTTCCTTGCTTTGTCAACCATATCAGGGGCATAAGCATGACCACTCCAGGTATTCTTTTCTGCTGTGGTGGCTCCCTGAACTACCTCACAGTTGTAGTTCCATGTGAGAGGTGTAATTCCATGAGGCAGTAGTGGGATTTCTGGAGTTTTAACATTCAAGACAAGGGGGGTTGGGACCCATGATGGTTGGTATGACATGTCTCCTTGGATCATGTGGCTTTGATTGTCTGCCTCTCCTCTTGAGAATTCGATCATCCTCTGGTCCATGAGCTTTTGTACCATGCTAGCAAACTCGTTACATTGTTCAATATCATGTCCCCGTGACATTTTGTGATAAAGACATCGCTTCTCAACCTCTGTCTCCTTCTTTGTCTTCAATGTGTCCATAGTAGGTATATATCCATGTTCCTGCAGCAAGTTAAACAAATAACTTTTCTCCATTTGTATTTGCGAAACCTTCTTTAGCCATCCTTCTGTTGTGATATTGGCCACATCATGAGAGTGTTCTGGGAGTGGATTACTGTTCATGTTCGGCGTCCCAATCAGTGCGAAAAAGTTTAGCCACTTCGCATCCTTCAATGCCTGAACCTTCCTTTTGAATGTTATACAATTTTCGATATCATGTCCAGCTCCACCTGCATGATCACATTTGGCATCTGGCTTGTACCAGGCCGGGGGAGGAGACTTTATTTCTCCCAAGGGTATAGGGGTTACCATCCTTGCCTCTAAAAGCTTGGGGTATAATTCTGCATAAGTCATTGGAATTGGGTCAAACTCTTGTCGTGGTTGACGAGGAGCCTGATTCGCTCCTGCTTGCTGGGTCTAAGCCCTCGGTTGCCCCTATCCTTGGAATAAGGCTCTTTGTCCTTCCTGAGTTGCTGGCCTTGGTTGCTCTGGGTATAGAGCTCTTGGTTGAAATGAGTTAGTTTCCATTGGATATGGAAATGGAACCCCTCCTTGCGGCAAGTATGGCATGAATTGGGGAGGTGGTGCAGGTGTAGCGTAGTCGGCCACTGGTGATCCTTGGTAGTACCCTGGTGCTTGGTAGAATGTCGGCTGCATCGCCTGGTTCGATTGATATATGAGGTTGCTCTCACTTTCTTTCTTCTTAGGCGGTGGTTGAGACCTTTTTGATGCCTCTACCACATCACCCTTTAGCTTTCCTCCCTTAATCCCACTTTCTACACGTTCACCGGATGCGACCGAGTCTGCAAAGCTGCTGGAGACGTTACCAATCAACTTCTCATAGTAGACGCCTTTTAGCGTGTTGATAAAAAGAGTAGTGAGTTCTCTTTCTGTAAGGGGAGGTTGGACCTCCACAACAGTCTCTCTCCATCTTCGTGCATAATCTTTGAAGTTTTCATCGGATCCCTTTTCCATGACTGTAAGATTAGTCGGTCTAGTGCCAGCTCGGTGACGTGCTTGTATTGGGCCAAGAAGGAGGTGGCCAGTTCTTTCCATGTCTTGATGCAATTATGATCCAATTGAAAGTACCAGCGGAGGGATGCCCCAATTAGACTTTCCTGGAAACAATGCATGAGGAGCTTGTCCTCTCCTGCATAGGCTGCCATCTTTTGGTAATACATGGCTAGATGCATCTTCAGACATCGGGTCGCATTGAACTTCTCAAACTCTAGCATTTTGAACTTTGGTGGCAGAACCACTCCAGGGACCAAACATAAGTCTTGTGGGCTGGTCATGCCATAGCTATTGATACCTTCTACGGCTTTCAATCGTTCCTCCAGTCGTCTTATGGCAGGGGACTCAATGTCCTCCTTCGGAGCTAGAGGCCCCATTACCTCCATTGCATGTCCCGATGCGGGCATAGTGAAGTGAGTTTGATTTGGAGTTGGGGGTCGTGCCATGGCAGGATGATAGGTGGGTGCCTGGCTTGGAGCTAGATTGGGCGATGGAACTGCTTCTTGCCCTTGCTCTTGATGGTGATTGGTAGTTCCCCCTGTCGGGGTTCCTTCTCTTGTCAGCTTGGTAAGCATTTCCATTATTGCAGACATTTTCCCCCATATGGCTTGTTGTGACAGTTCGAACCCCATGAGCATGTTTTCTGTTTATTCTGCCATTGGCTGCGGCTGTGGTATTTGATTGCACCGGGATCTGAGGTTGTACGAGTGCGCAATCCTGGAGAAAGGCAGCTACCGACCTGGGGGCAAGGTAATTTTTACTTGATTTTCAATTTTGAGATGCATGTATGCATGAATGACTATGTGAAAGGTTAGAGAAACAAATGACTTTATTCCAAACATTTTCAAACAAAGATACAGTACAATGCAGAAATGCCATGCAGATGAGAGCTATGGCTACATGATCATAAGGCAAACTTCCAGTCATCTCCTAAGTAGCCCGGCGCCTCTTCCTCTAGGGTGGTCGCTCACCTGCTTCCTCCCTCTACTTTAATATGGTCTCTACCTATTTTTCCCTCAGTAGCAACCTCTAAAGAGCTCCTTCTAAAGACGCTTCTAGCCTTTGGATCTGCTACCTTAGAGTCTGATTCTCCTGGAGGATAGCCTTCATGTCTGTAGTTAGCTGTGGCTTGTGTTGTGCCCTCCAAGATATGTATGCAGGATAAACACCAGGTTTTGGACTGTTGGGTTGGATCTTGTGTGGGGTGGACCATGCCTGATACATCTGTTTGCCTTTTTCTGCGAGCATGGTTCTGTTGTAGGTGAAGTCACAATCTTCCATGCCGAATAGCATAGGGATAATCTGATGATGCCCAACTTGTCTTCCACCCTGCAGTGGTGCATATGCAATTCCTCCCCAAGGACCTAGGAGTGGGACCCAATTATAGTCCCCGCAACTATAAGTCATGGAGACCACCAACATCCAAGGAGCAGTCCAAGTAATGTCATCTTCTGTAAGGCTCTCTAACTTCTTTTTCCAGCTTTCAAAGTCTTTAGGTAGGTTCCACTTGTTGAGTAGAATATCCAGTAATGTTGTGGCTGGAACCTGGTAAACAGCAGGAAAATTAACAAGGAACATTACAAGGGAAATGACCTTGCAGCCAGGTGCATAGGAGAGGCAGGCACCCCATGAACTATCCCGAGCCTTTACTCCTTAGATAAGTAAGAGATTGAATAGTTTCAGCCAATATAGTAGGAGTAGGGTCACATCCTTTGAGCACCTACTGGATCAAATCTACAATTGCTCCATTGATGTGGGCCGGTATCCTCGGAAAACTGACTAGCCCATATATAGCTAGTGTAAGCAATTTGTGCGCCCCTGCTTCTGTCGCTGTCTGTATCATTTCTTTGATTGTTTCCCATGGAAGATACTCTCGCCTACCATACATTGTGGCCGCTAGTGAGTTCCATACTGGTTTTCCCATTATCTCAGCAAAGGCCCTTCGACATGATCTTCTAGGCTCTGGTAAATAAATCTTCCTTTTGTTTTCATCAACTGGGATATCCAATAATCTTCTGTATTCTTCTATAGTGGGAACAAGATCTATGCCGTTGAAGTCAAAACACCGCCGTCGAGGCTCCCAGAAATATATGACTGCCCCAAGCATATCCTTATCGGCCAGTAGTTCGGTCACATGGAACAAATCCCCAAACTGCTGTATATATATGCTTTTCCTTTCATCTGACCACTGGCTCCATATCCTTTGTACCTCCTTATTGTAGTCCAACTGATCTTCTATGATAATATGTTCTGCCTTGTGGGTTTCTCCTGGTGGAAAATCTCCAAGGCGTAGTTGGATGTCCCCAGATGCTTGAGCCACCACCGCGACAGCCTCCTTATCCTGAAGGCCTTTTAGGAGATGATTGAAAGTTGCCATGCCTATATTGTCACGCCCCGGATTTCTACTCCGGGGAAACCGGTACGTGACTCCCCATTCACCCACACGGAGGGCAACGGGGTTGGATTAATGGATGCCACACAAGCAAGACTAACAATTACAATAAATCAAACAAGCCACATCTTTATTTAATTTCAAACATCAAAGGTTCACAAACTAACCATGTTCCTTACTACAATTCAATCCCTTAGTACATTCCCCCCCCCCCCCCGGGTTACATAAATTATAAAATTACATTACTGAAGTGAACAATAAAATGAAGATGGTCTTCCACCTTGGTGTCTCCACCTCACGCCTGTAAGTCCCTGAAAACAAGCAAACACAGTAGGAGGGGTGAGCAACCACAGCTCAGTAGGGATCAAGTCTCCCCAACCCTTCCCATGTTCCTAACGGCTACATGCATGTGCATAGGTGTAGTGACGTGGCAGTATTAAGAAAATAAAGCATTCCACACAAACGGGCGTAACCTCAGCCCCAGCCACACTGGCTAACAAACCACATCTCAAGCAAGTGATTTAACCGCCTCTTCAGGCCACTGATTTAACCGCCTCTCAGGCAAAGTAATTTAACTGCCTCTTCAGGCCACTGGTTTAACCACCTCTCAGACAAAGTAATTTAACCGCCTCTTCAGGCCACTGGTTTAACCGCCTCTCAGGCAAAGTAATTTAACCGCCTCTTCAGGCCAGATACCACAGTCATGCACACAAACATACACCACGGTCACTCAAGCATAAAACCAAACACTTGGTGTGCACCCGTTCACCAGTGCACAAACCCAGCCATTCAGGCAAAAGAACAAACACCCAGCATGCATACATACACCAAATCATAGGTCCAGCCACACAGGCATATTATCAAACATGTACTAGGCATATACACACAGCAATACTCACACAGGCATTTCATCGAACATGTAACATGCACTGACCACCCAACAACAGAATCACACCAAAATGCCATTGAAGGCCAACATCCATATAGGGGATCACACCTATATGGATTACATATATATATATAAACAGATATAATCCATAATCTACCCTAGAACCCTAGAACAGAGGAGGATTTAGGAAGAACAGAACCCTTACCTCAAGTAAAATGCAACAACATAGCAATATTCTGTTCCCACGCCGAACGCCGTCCAACCACAAGACACCGACCACCCACGCAAGACGCCCGGCAGCAACCAGGAGCTCTCCTTCCCTCTCTCTCTCTCTCTCTCTGAGATGGCTAGTGGAGCAACAAACCCTAAACCTAAAACAGAGAGGCTTCTCCTCCTTATATAGACAACACAACATCAAAACGACGTAGTTTTGATTAAGTGAATCCTAGCATCAAAACGACGTAGTTTTGATGGAACAAGCTATGACCTTCCCACATCCATACACACCAAAATACTCACTATTTGCACTTGGTATTTTAGGAAGAAATCATCAACAAAACAAAAGGAAGACAACCATGCAAAAACATGCCTGCACGCGAAAAGCTCAACTCACGTGCATTCTCGCGTGCAGCTCCAAATGGCCTAGAATTTTTCCACAAGCCTTAGAACAACATCAGGAAGGCTCCCATGCAAAAATCTCCTTGCACGTGAAAAGCATTCTCACGTGCATTCTCACGTGCACTCCCAATTGGGCTCAAACTTTACCTCTTGCTTGCTTACCAACATACAAGATGATTAAGCCAAAGTGTGTGGAAAGAAAACTCCCTAAAACCCAACAATTTCCACCCAAAATGGCAAACCTGTGACTAACTCCTCACATCCCAAAAATGCGGGTCATTACATCCTCTCCCCCTTAAGACTTTTCGTCCTCGAAAAGAAACAACATGCAAGGAAAACCACACAAGAAGTCACAACACTCAAATGGGTCATACAACGTTCATTGTACACAATAGCACATAACACAGAGTGCCACCACAGTCCACAACCACATGCATCACAATCCATGGAAACACATCCACATGTCACAAGTACCCATCACAAGCACATTTCATTAACACATTCAATACAAATAAAAGTCAAAAGGTGAAAGGAAATACAAATACACCAGCCAACAGCCACCCCTCCACCCTTAAGAGTGTTC
The DNA here is from genome assembly GCA_023512835.1 of Taxillus chinensis. Lineage (NCBI taxonomy): Eukaryota > Viridiplantae > Streptophyta > Magnoliopsida > Santalales > Loranthaceae > Taxillus > Taxillus chinensis. Next base: position 48,332,001 of record CM042085.1, read on the forward strand.
GTCCTCGAACAACTCTGGGTGTTGCGCACGCATCAAAGACTCCCGTTCCCAAGTCTCCTCCTCAATGCCACGGTGCTGCCACAGTACGCGAACCAAAGGAATAGCACGACCACGCAAAAGCTTCTCCTGCCGATCTAGGATACGGATAGGGGCCTCAACAACAGACATGTCATCCTCAATGTCCAATGTCCCCCAATCAATCACATGAGTGGGGTCAGGATGGTACTTCCTCAACTGGGACATGTGAAACACGTTGTGCACTCGACTCAGCCGCGGTGGTAACGCTAACCGGTAGGCCACAGGCCCCACACGAGCCAGAATCTCAAAAGGACCAATAAACCGCGGAGATAGCTTGGAACCTCGCCCAAACCGTCGATGTCCACGACGTGGAGAAACACGAAGAAACACATGATCACCAACAGAAAACTCCAAAGGTCGCCGCCGCTAATCCGCATAAGATTTCTGCCGACTCTGAGCTGATAACAAACGCTGACGAATCAACTTAACCTTCTCGGTAGCCTCTTGAACCATCTGTGGTCCCAAGAGAGCGGCCTCTCCTACCTCAGTCCAACACAACGGTGATCGGCACGGTCTGCCATACAACGCCTCAAAAGGAGCCATCCCAATGGACGCCTGAAAATTGTTGTTGTAAGCAAACTCCACCAAAGGAAGGTGAGTTGCCCACGAACCCCCAAAATCTAACACACAAGCTCGCAACATGTCCTCTAAGGTCTGATTCGTCCTCTCCGTCTGGCCATCAGTCTTAGGGTGAAAGGTCGTACTCAAGTTAAGTTTTGTTCCCATAGCCTCCTGCAAGCCTTCCCAAAAACGGGAAGTGAACCTCGAATCCCAGCCAGAGACAACCGATGATGGTACGCCATGCAGCCTCACAATCTCGTTCATGTATAGATGACTCAAGGTCCCAATAGAGTCCCGCTCGCGAACAACCAGGAAATGGGCCGACTTCGTGAGTCGATCCACAATCACCCAAATCATATCCTTCCTCCCAGTGGTGGGCGGAAGACCAGTCACAAAGTCCATCGTGATGTGGTCCCACTTCCACTCCGCTATTGGCAACGGCTGTAACATGCCTGCCGGCCGCTGATGCTCAGCTTTTACTTGTTGACAAGTGAGGCACCTCGAAACAAAAGCAGCGACGTCACGTTTCATCCCAGGCCACCAGAAATGCCCCCGAAGCGCATGGTACATCTTCGTGCCCCCTGGATGCACAGCAACTCTAGATTGATGAAACTCCCTCATCACCTCATCCCTGAGAGAAGAAGCTACTACCAAACGCCCTTGAAAAAACAACTCATGCTCAGGACCCTCTGCCCATGCCTCCGATAGTTCACCAGCCTCAATACGGGCACGGAGTACCTCACACTCAATATCACCCAACTGTCCCTCCCGGACTCGTTGATACAACTCAGGTATAACCACCATAGGACCCAGCACTGTCCTACCATCATCAGCCACAGGCTGCAACTGTAACATGGCCAACTGCTCCATCAGCTTCCACTCCCTCATGGCCACCTCAACCTTCCCTTTCCTGCTTAACGCGTCAGCCACAACAATGCCCTTGCCTGGGGTATAGGCAAGGGTAAAGTCAAAGGTCTGCAGATACTCCACCCATCTCCTCTATCTCAGAGGAATTATCCTACCCATGACCTTGCCCTTGTCAAAGGGTAAAGTCAAAGGTCTGCAGATACTACAACATTGCCCTTGTCATCTTGTGATCCGAGAACACTACAAACTTCTCCCCCAAGAGGTAGTGCTACCAACTCTTCAGGGCGAAGATGACAGCTGCCAACTCAAGGTCATGGGTAGGATAATTCTGCTCGTGAGGCTTCAACTGCCTCGATCCATAGAATACCACACTATGCTCTTGCATAAGCACACACCCCAAACCAACCCTGGACGCATCACAAAATACCTCATACGGAATATCCTCCCTAGGCAACCTCAACACAGGTGCAGTGGTCAAACGGGTCTTGAGAGTCTCAAACGCCTGCTGGCACTTGTCCGTCCACTCAAATTTCACTCCTTTCCTGGTCAACGCCGTCATAGGAGCCGCCAAACGGGAGAACCCCTCTACAAAACGACGATAGTACCCCGCCAAGCCAAGAAAGCTACGGATCACAAAAACGTTGGTTGGCCTCGCCCACGATGCCACAGCCTCAATCTTGGCTGGGTCCACCCTAACTCCCTCAGCTGACGCCACATGGCCAAGAAAGTGAACCTCCTGTAGCCAAAACTCACACTTGCTAAACTTAGCAAACAGCTGCTGGTCCCTCAAGGTTTGCAACACTGTTGCCAAATGCTCCACATGCTCCCTCTCGGTCTTGGAATACACCAAGATATCATCAATAAACACCACCACAAACGAATCCAAGTATGGAGCAAAGACCTGGTTCATCAAATGCATGAACATCGCTGGCGCATTAGTGAGCCCGAAAGGCATCACTACCCACTCATAATGCCCATACCTGCACCGAAAAGCCATCTTAGGGATGTCCTCCTCCCTAACCCTGAGCTGGTGATACCCCGACCGTAAATCTATCTTGGAAAACCACTGGGCCCCACTCAATTGGTCAAACAGGTCATCTATCCGAGGCAACGGATACTTGTTCTTCACAGTCACTGAATTCAGCTTCCTATAGTCGATGTAGAAACGAAGCGTGCCATCTGCCTTCTTAGCAAAGAGCACCGGAGCACCCCAATGTGAGGTACTCGGTCTGATATACCCCTGGTCCACCAACTCCTCGATTTGCCTCTGAAGCTCCCTCAACTCGGCTGGCCCCATACGATACGCTACTTGGGAAATTGGACCCGTCCCCGGCACCAACTCAATGGTGAACTCCACACTCCTCTTAGGTGGCAAACTCCTCAACACTTCAGGAAAAACATCCTGAAATTGGTCCACAACAGCGGGCCACACCCTCTTTTCCACCTTCCCTTCCTCAGCAAAGGTCAGGGCTGCCAACCTGTGGGTAATGGCACCCCACTGGTCCAACACTGGCCCGGCTCGACTCGCCTCACGATCCCACTCCCCTTGCAGGGTACAAGAGATTCCTGCGGGTGACACGAAGGATACACGCCACCGGTAATAGTCTATCTTGGCCTGGAAAGCCATAAGCCAATCCATACCCAAGATCAGGTCAAAAGTACGCAAAGGCATCACATACAAGTTGAAGCTCAGCTCCACATCACCCATGGTTAACACACAATCGCAGCAAACGTGTCGCACCTCAATCATACCTCCCACCGGAGACTCTACAACTAAGGGCCTCTCCGCCTCAACACACGTTAACCCCAAGCCCTCAACTATAAGCTCAGCAATAAAAGAACGCGATGCACCCGTATCGAAAAGAACAGAAGCAAGCATGCGGGAGATCAAAAGAGTACCTCTAACCACCGATGGTCCTGCTCCCTCCTCTGCCGGCGAAGGTGGTAGCTCAGCCTCCTCCTGGGGTGTCGCATTCAGTGCAAACACCCTCCCTTGGCCTGTACCACTGGTCGGCTCACTCACTGGGTGGCTCCCGCCCTGACTGCCTCTAGCATCAGCCTGCTGTCGCTCTGGCCTCCCCTGAGGTCGGGTCTGACTGGATCCTGCCTGGCTGGCCTGCCACTAACGAGCTGGTCTCTCAGCTGGTGCATGGAAGCTAGCATCACTCCTCACGCTGGATGCCACGCCCCCCGCTCCCCTATTGCCACTCCTGCAAACCCGGCGCAAATGGCCCTCTCGTCCACAGTTGTTGCATCGCTAGTCCCTCCTGGGGCACTCCCCCTTGAAGTGACCCTGCTCCCCACAACAGTGACAACCGCTAGGTAGACCCCCAGATGGACCACCCTGTCTACCGCTGCCAAAGGTGAACCTCCCGGGGTTCACAGATGTCTGACCCCGACTGCGAAAAGAACTACTATCTCTCTCCTCCGTCTTGAGCCTCTTGCGCCCTGCATCTCGATCAGGCCCACTCTGTAACTGGCGACCCTGATGGGCCTGCCTCCCATCATCCAACTCTCTCTCGGCTATATGGGCCGTCTCCACAACCTCAGCATAGGTCCTCAAGCGTAGAATTGCCACCCTTTTCCTAAGGGCTGGCCTAAGGCCCAAAGTGAACTTGTGGGCCTTCAGGTCCTCCCTTGCCACAGTCTCAGGAGCAAACCTACTCAAGCTCCAGAACTCCCGCTCATACTCAGGTACCGTCCAGGATCCCTGCTTCAGGCCACCGAATTCCTCCCTCTTCTGCCATCTTACTGATTCCGGGAGGAACTCATCATGGAAGAGTTGCAAGAACTCCTCCCAAAACATGAGTTGCACCGCACGGCTCCCCGGCAACACTCGTCCACCACTCCAAAGCATCCCCCTCCAGTGCCGAATGGCCAGTCGCACCTTATCCTCCTCCCGGGGCAGGAGAAAGGAGAACACATGCTCGATCTGCCTCAACCACTACTCAGCTACCACGGGATCACCTTCCCCCTTGAATCGCGGAGGTTGTTCCTTTCAGAACTGTGTCACCACGTCATCCTCCGCACGAGTCAGTACACCCCCCAGCGAACTCTCACGCTCACGAGGCAGCTCCCCGACTGGTGGTGGTGGTGGCACCACCTGCTGTGCTGCCATCTCACGGCGCACCTCCTCCCGAACCTCCTGCCGGATTCCCTCCCGTAGCTCTCGTACTTCCAGCCGGATGCCTTCTCGTAGCTGTGCCAGCAACAACGCATGCCCTCCAATGGACTGTCCCACACCCGGACCCTCCTGGGCAGATGACTCATCAGCCACTGCCCCGGATGCACGTGTCTCTCTCCTCGGCGACATTCTTACTACACGAAGTAAGAAGCACAAACGTCAAAACGAATATATAATCTATCGCGTCACTACCTCTACCCCACTGATCAATTCCATTATCACATGACATTACACACATACATTGTATCAATCACATTTCACAGTTCGGTACGCATTACCAAACAAATCAGAGTTGCACATTTCACACTTAATCATGTTATCCACAATTTCCACAGTTTAGTACCCATTCACAGCAAATGCAACTAGTGGCCAAATGCCAATACATGCAAATCCTACCACAAGACTGGACTACCCTAAGTACACCTTGAGGCTCAAAGAGGACCATGTTGATCAGGCATGTCCCTCCAGGCTCCTCCAAAGGACTCAAGATCTCCAAGTCTGCCCACTACCCTAAGCCAACTAGACCATGCTCTGATACCATACTGTCACGCCCCGGATTTCCACTCCGGGGAAACCGGTACGTGACTCCCCATTCACCCACACGGAGGGCAATGGGGTTGGATTAATGGATGCCACACAAGCAAGACTAACAATTACAATAAATCAAACAAGCCACATCTTTATTTAATTTCAAACATCAAAGGTTCACAAACCAACCATGTTCCTTACTACAATTCAATCCCTTAGTACATTCCCCCCCCCCCCCCTGGGCTTACATAAATTATAAAATTACATTACTGAAGTGAACAATAAAATGAAGATGGTCTTCCACCTTAGTGTCTCCACCTAACGCCTGTAAGTCCCTAGAAAACAAGCAAACACAGTAGGAGGGGTGAGCAACCACAGCTCAGTAGGGATCAAGTCTCCCCAACCCTTCCCATGTTCCTAACGGCTACATGCATGTGCACAGGTGTAGTGACGTGGCAGTATTAAGAAAATAAAGTATTCCACATAAACGGGCGTAACCTCAGCCTTGACCCACACCTGGCTAACAAACCACATCTCAAGCAAGTGATTTAACCGCCTCTTCAGGCCACTGATTTAACCGCCTCTCAGGCAAAGTAATTTAACCGCCTCTTCAGGCCACTGGTTTAACCGCCTCTCAGGCAAAGTAATTTAACCGCCTCTTCAGGCCAGATACCACAGTTATGCACACAAACATACACCACGGTCACTCAAGCATAAAAGCAAATACTTGGTGTGCACCCGTTCACCAGTGCACAAACCCAGCCATTCAGGCAAAAGAACAAACACCCAGCATGCATACATACACCAAATCACAGGTCCAGCCACACAGGCATATTATCAAACATGTACTAGGCATATACACACAGCAATACTCACACAGGCATTTCATCGAACATGTAACATGCACTGACCACCCAACAACAGAATCACACCAAAATGCCATTGAAGGCCAACATCCATATAGGGGATCACACCTATATGGATTACATATATATATATAAACAGATATAATCCATAATCTACCCTAGAACCCTAGAACAGAGGAGGATTTAGGAAGAACAGAACCCTTACCTCAAGTAAAACGCAACAACACAGCAATATTCTGTTCCCACGCCGAACGCCGTCCAACCACGAGACACCGACCACCCATGCAAGACGCCCGGCAGCAACCAGGAGCTCTCCGTCCCTCTCTCTCTCTCTCTCTCTCGAGATGGCTGGTGGAGCAACAAACCCTAAACCTAAAACAGAGGGGCTTCTCCTCCTTATATAGACAACACAACATCAAAACGACGTAGTTTTGATTAAGTGAATCCTAGCATCAAAACGACGTAGTTTTGATGGAACAAGCTATGACCTTCCCACATCCATACACACCAAAATACTCACTATTTGCACTTGGTCTTTTAGGAAGAAATCATCAGCAAAACAAAAGGAAGACAACCATGCAAAAACATGCCTGCACGCGAAAAGCCCATCTCACGTGCATTCTCGCGTGCAGCTCCAAATGGCCTAGAATTTTTCCACAAGCCTTAGAACAACATCAGGAAGGCTCCCATGCAAAAATCTCCTTGCACGTGAAAAGCATTCTCACGTGAATTCTCACGTGCACTCCCAATTGGGCTCAAACTTTACCTCTTGCTTGCTTACCAACATACAAGATGATTAAGCCAAAGTGTGTGGAAAGAAAACTCCCTAAAACCCAACAATTTCCACCCAAAACGGCAAACCTGTGACTAACTCCTCACATCCCAAAAATGCGGGTCATTACATATATAAATGTCGTGTTATGCATGATGACAAGTTAGGATGGCAGTTTAAACAACTATTAAAGCGCATAGACAAGATAAAAGAATAAACCAATAGTAAGGCAAATAATATGTGCAGGGGATGACTTAAGGACTACCCTACAAAAAAGAGGTTAGCATGGCATAGAATAAGCGAACAACATGTGGGTCAATGCCCCTGATGGGCTTCTATTGCTAGACCTATCTTATTCGTTGGTTCCCAAACTTCCTCTATAGAGGGCTCCGTACACTATGGGATTTACCGAAGGGGGCTCTTAAAAGGACGTGCCTTAAAAGAACCTCAAGCTTGAGTGAGGAGTTCAAGGCCCTATTGCGGATAATGATCAACGCACTAGGGACCATACTAAACCTCGCAAACCTAAATTGTGATAAACCCGGGTATAGGGTTATGCATGAATGCAACAGGTAGGGAAAGCAGTAAATCATAACTAGCATGGCATGTTTTCGCATTTACAGTATAAAAGAACAAATATGATGGCAGTTAAAGTAAACAAATTACTGTTATTATGGCAGTTAAAGTGTATCAATAAATCATAATCACAACTAACAGTTAAATATATACAAAAATAAAATAACCTCTTATTCCTAGTGCTAGACCTAACTCTCTAAAGTTCCCCAGCAGAGTCGCCAATTGTCATCACTGGTTTTCGTCCGAGCCCGTTTGGGGTGGGGCTTAAACTAAACCGATGGTGAGAAAATTTAGAGTCGCCACCAACTGTTTTTGGGGTACGGTTGGGTACCCTCTACTTTGAGTAATGTAAAGTGTGGTTTGCGTTATAAGAGAAGGGTTCGTGAGTTGATTACGTGTAGGGAAGGATTAGCACCCCTACAGCGCCCTTTCAGTATCTATTTTTGAAAAAGGAGGTTTTCTATTTATTGTCACTGCTGTGCTTGGGTTGGGTTTCTTAGAAAGTCTAGGCTATTTATTTGGATAAGTTATTTGTTAAAATTATGGTTAAATTGATTTACCCTAAATTTCTAAAGAGAATGCTAAAAGTTTTGGTTTTTTTGTTTGAAGTGGAAAATGAAATCCTAATTTTTTTTTGGTTTTTTTGTTTTTTTGTTTTTTGTTTGTTTCGATGTTTTTTTTTGTATTGTTTTGTTTTTGTTTTGTTAAAAAATGTTTTGTTTTTTTTTTGTTTTTTTGTTTCTAACTTTTGAAAACTTTTCTTTTTTTGTTTTGTTTTGAAAATCATAAATGCGTATCAAAATAATGAACACATACATCAAAATAAACAAACGTGGAGTGTGTGATTATGACATCCACAAATAAATCAAAAATAAAAAGCACCTTTTTTTTCTTTTTTCTTTCCCATCTTCTCTTTTTTATGCCTCTCCTTGTGCTCTCTGTTTTTTTGTTTCCACTATATTTTACATATTACAACGTACAACATACAAAGAAAGAAAATACAAGGAAAATACAACGGCAAATACTAAAAATTACATCAAATATAGAGATAATCTTAAAAAATGAAAGCCAGGAAAATACTAAAATTACATCAAATATAAATACAAATAAGATAAAAAAATAGAGCAGCAAATGTAAATTACATTGACTTTGGCTTGAATGGGGCTTTAGCACGGGACGTCCGTCTGAAATATTCTGTCTGCACCGAAAGACGCTTGCTCACCCAAATCACCAAATTCCAGTAGCGCCAAGTGCAATGATTAGCTAGGACGTACTGTGGAGACTGCCGAGGTACGCTGGGATTTTTTTTTTTTTGAGTAGGTAACGAAAAGACTATATTTTTTTTAGGGTAGAAAACGTGAGAGAGAGAGGGAGGATGTTTTCTTTGGGCGAGAGAAAGTGGGAATCTGGGGGCTCTTTTTTTTTTTTGATTTTGAGAAATGAAGCTAAGGGAAAGAGAGAGTATGGGAAGGATTTTTTTGTTTTTGGTTTTGGGGAAGGGAGAGAGCTTGGGCGAAAATCTGGGTGTTCCTCTCTGAGCACAAGTCTGTGCTAAGGGAGAAGGCTTGGGCGTATTTGAGAGAGAGATGGCAGAAATTGTTTTGTTTTTTTTTTGTCAGAGAGTTCTCTTTTTCTAGGCGTAATCTGGGCATTCTTTGGGTTTTTCCTTCTCTTCTTTTTCGTAGATAGACGACTTGCTTTTAAAGGGGTTGGCTCAATTTGGTTGGACCATCATTATTATACATTTATTGCTCTATTATGAATGCCAACATTTTTAATTGTAAGATTCTGACTTTTGTCTGGCGGTTGGACGACCTATACGTAAAATAGGGCAGCCTGTGATTGTTTTTTCGTTTTTTTGTGAGCACATGTGTCTGTCAGGCATTGAAAAGCATCTCTGACAATCGCTAGCTAATAAAAATGTGTCCTATGAGCAATCAGTGAGAGGGCCAGCGAGAGAGGCCAAACAGCGAAGGTCAGAGGTCAAAGGGTCAGAGTGTCGGCGGGTCGGAGTGTCGGCAGGGTCGAAGGTTGGTGGGTCGGAGGTCAACGGTCAATGGGTTGTAGGTCAATGGTCAACGGGTCGTAGGCCAACCCTCGAAGGTCAAGGGTCAAAGACCAAAGGGGCAAAGGGTCGAAGGTCCACGGGTCTAAGTGTCGGCAGGATCGAAGGGTCACTCCTCGAAGATCAAGGGTCGAAGGTCCATGGGTCGAAGTGTCGGCAGGTCGGAGTGTCGGCAAGGTCAAAGGGTCACTCCTCGAAGACCCGAAGGCTTACATGCTTCAAGGCTTCGAGGGTTCGAGTCTTCAAGGCTTCGAGGCTACGAGCAAGTTTTTTTTTTTTGTAACTTTTAATTACTTTTTTACCCCCACCCAAAATGCAAAAAGGGATGACCTTTCGGGGATTATTTGGGAGGACCCGTATTTGTCTAAATAGATGTTTTGGAGAATTTTGCATAGTCTCTTTTCCGGGCAGTTTGACCAGGGGCATTGACCGTCTTTTGGCAAGTTTGACTTTTCCAACGAAAGTTATTTTGGTCATAACTTCTTTGTTTTTCATCAGAATTGAGCTCAGTCAAGTGCGTTATTCTCCAAATTTCCTCCTCTATCCCCTAGTATTAGTCTTGGGGTACTTTCGGGGCTTGCAACAGATGTTATCAATTTCGGGCTTCCTTGTTCGTGTTAATGTATCCATCTTGTGCAAATTGGGGCTAACATCAATGCCAAACCATTCCTTGGTAGTGGGGAATCGTTGAGGACCTAATCCACAAGGTATATGGCATTGGTAGACAACTATATACAAATGGGGTTAGTATGTCCAACCCGGACAAAATTGGGTCTAACAGTAGGGGTGATAATCCTTCCCTACACGTAACCAACCCCCGAACCTTTATTTAGTGATGTAGACCACTCACATTTTTGGTGACCAACTGCACCCCAAAAACAGTTGGTGACAACTCTATACATTTCATCATTCGGTTGCGGCTCGGACAAAAATCGGTGATGACAAGTGGTGTTGAACATAATTTACTTAGTATTAGTAAACTCTATGATAAAAATATTGATGTTCTATTTACTCATGATTCTTGTACTGTTCTTGATTCAAATGATAAAAATGTTAAGTTTAATGGAAAAGGATAGGAAAATATTTATATTGTGATCTTAGGAAATCTCAATTCCTCTGTGACATTATGTTTCCTCTCAAAAGCATCAAGTGAAGTTAGTAAGTTGTGGCATAAGAGGTTTGCTCATTTAAAATTTAAAACTATTTTAGTTTGCCTCTAAAGACTTAGTCTCTAATTTGCCAAAGCATTCATTTAAAAAGGACAGCCCTTGTAGGCGTTGTTAGCAAGAGAAGAAAACTAAACACTTCTAGAAGTAAATATGCTAGTTCTATCACAACACCTTTATAACTTCTTCACATGGATCTTTGTGGTCCAATGCCTATTAAATCTTTATCTAGTGCACGATACATCTTGGAGTAGTAGATGACTTCACTAGATGTACTTGGATTAATTTTATTAAGAGTAAAACTCACACATTGGACACTTTGATTGAACTCTTTAATTAGATAAGCAATTCACACGGATCAAGGATTAAAACCCTTAGGAGTCATCATGGTAGGGAATTTGATTTTTTTTGTAATGAATAATTATTGCACTAAACAAGGTATTAGGCATCAACAGCTATAAATCCTCAATAAAATGATGTAGTTGAAAGTAGAAATAGAACGCTTATTGAAGGGGGTAGAACCTTGTTAGCAGGGGCAAGGTTTCCTCCCTATTTGTGGGTTGAAGCTGTGTCTACTATGTATTATGTGCATAATGGGACCTTAATTAATAAAAGAGTCATGAAAACACCTTATGAGCTTTAGAAAGGTAGGAAACCTAATATTAGTCATCTTAGAGCTTTTAGGTGTATTTGCTATGTGTTGAATAACAACAAAGAATATCTTGATAAAGTTCAGCAAAGAATATCTAGATAGTAAGGTTTATCGTGTTTTCAATTGTAGAACTTTAACTATTGAAGAGTCAATTCATGTTGTGCTTGATGAGACTAAGCTTAGGAAACCAAGAGAAGTGCCTAGTTCTAGTGTATAGATATAGGAAGATGAAGCTGGATATTTAGTTTATGATCCTCCTGTATACTTTTTGGAGAACGATGTTGCAGCTGATTTTGAACCTGAAATTCCATAAGTTAAATAGATAAATGCTAAAGTTGAAAATCTAGAAAATGAGTTAGCTGCTGAATAAGAACTGGTACAGGGAAACTCATAATATCGGGAAGAAGAAGCTCAAAATTCTAATGGTGTAGAATTTTGTTGGATCAAGCCTAGAATTTGGATGATGCGAATAAAATTCTATGTAATTTGATCTGAGACTTTGGTTGTTTTATCGTAAGTTGTTGCAGAAGATATGATCTTAATCCGGACCTACACTCATGAGAGCAAAGCTAAGGACTGGATACATAATCCTGATCCGAACAAGAGTGAGTGTCGTCAAACACTTGATAAATAACCAAGTCACACTTCATACGGAATAAGGATCATTCGTGCGGAATTATCACTTAAAGCTACGGACTAAGGAATCTGTGCCTAACACCTTAAACGGACTAAGTCAAATAATTGCGGAGTAAGAATCCTAGTCTACAAGTTGCACAGAGTAAGATAAAGTCTTCGTGAAGTTTAAAAAGCTAAGTCTTCCACTCAAGCGGATTAAGGAAACTAGACACGGAATAAGGATCCGAGTCTTTCATAGAGGAGTAAGGAAGTACTTGTGCAGAATAAGGACCCGAGTCCTTTGTTCATATGGAGTAAGGAAACTAGATGCGAAGTAAGGAAACTAGATGCGGAGTAAGGAATCTGAACCAATTACTCATGCGGAGTAAGGATGTACTGATACGGAGTAAGTCATCCAGTCCTTTCAACTCATGTGGAGTAAGGAACTCATGCGGAGTAAGGAAGCGTTGATATGGAGTAAGCTCTCCGGACTTATCGTTCATACGAAGTAAGGAAGCGCTGATACAGAATAAGGATTCCAGTATCAAACTAACATTAAGTAAGCAACCAATGATACGGAGTAAGGATCCAAGCTTCATTAACACGGAGTAAGGAACTTTACGTTGGATTAAGTAGACGCTGCTTCAATTTATCTCTTCGCATTCAAAGTCACCAGCTCGTTGTGTCCCGATGTAAAACAAACTCATCGATAATCTAAAGCATTTTACACGTGGATCATACAGATATATGGACACAACTTTAACTGCACTTGGGTACTCACAAGACACTTATGTTTTACAAACCCAAGACCTTGAGCTCCACATCCGCAGCATTCAATGCAGAGAGAATTCCAAGGAACAGTCAATGCTGCACATAGTCCGGAAGAATAAGTTCCAAGATTGTCTCTCAAGGATGTTTCTATATATATTGTAACACTTGTACATTATATATGTGGGTTGAAATAGTTGATGTTCGTGAGTTTGATATAAGTGTATATGTTCAAGAGCTCATTGAGATCATAGAGGCTATTGTATGAGTCTTCTATAAACAAAGTGTAAGAGAATTGTTAGAGTAGATCAAAAAGCTTTACAAGCTTTAATCTGCTTCTATTTTGTTGTACTTATCAGTTGATAATAAAACAAAATACTTCTACTATCTGGTTATCTTCCGCATTGATTTAATCTCTTAACCAGATAAGTGTCGTGTTAAAGAGTGAGAAAAGAGTTTTCGATAAGAGCCTATTCACCCCCCCTCTAGGCTCTAGGGACCAACAAATTTGATCATTATGATCTAGAAGAACTTAGAGTTGATGGAGATAGAGTTGATCTGCCTACATCAAATAAATGGTTCAAAGATCATACAATAGAGTTAATAATTGGAAACCCAACTGTTGATGTAAAGACTATATCATCCAGCTAGAATGGAAACATGTTCTTGAGTTTTTTATCTCAAGTTAAACCAGAGGTGGTGGATGAAGCATTGAATAATCCTTATTGTATTCAAGTTATGTAGGAGGAATTAAATTAGTTTAAAAGAAATGGAGTGTGGTGACTAGTTGATAGACCTAAGAATTAACAAGTCATTAGTGTTAAATGGGTTTTTTCGAACAAACATGATAATAATGAAATTGTTGTGAGAAACAAAGCTCGATTGGTTGTAAAAGGTTATCTACAAGAAGAGGCATTGACTTTGATGAAAACTTTGCCCCAGTTGCAAGACTAGAAGCCATCAAAATGTTTTTAGCATATACAGCTTACAAGCACTTCATACTTTTTCAAATGGATGTGAAAAGTGCTTTTCTCAATGGTAATCTAGAAGAAGAGGTCTATGTTAAACAACCACCTGGTTTTCTAGAGCATAAACAGGAACATAAAGTTGACAGACTTAAAAAGGCTCTATATGGTTTGAAGCAAACTCCTAAAGTTTGGTACGACACACTATCAAAATTTATATTAAAGAACAAGTTTTGAAAAGGAAAATTGGATTCTATATTATTCTTGAAGCAAGAAAAGGGTATTATACTGGTGGTATAGATTTATGTGGATGACATTATATTTGAGTCAACTAACTTAAAGTTGTGTGAAGATTTTTCAAAGTTGATGAAGAATAAATTTGAAATGAGCATGACGAGAGAGCTGAATTACTTCCTTGGACTAGAAGTGAAACAATTAAAGGATGGTATTTTCATTAGCCAAGCTAAGTACACATAGGATATCTTGAAGACGTTTGGGATGAGTAATACCTCTTCAATGAAGACCCCAATGCCCACTAATGCAAAGCTAGATTTGGGTGAAGTTGGCAAAGAAGTGAACATCAGTGAATACAAAGGTATAATAAGTTCAATGTTGTATCTTACCACTAGTAGATCTTATATTATGTTCTCTACTTGCATGTGTGCCTGGTATCAAGCTTGTCTAAAAGAATCTCATTTACTGCATGTTAAAAAAATATTTAGATATGTTAAAGGGACAATGAACATGGGTATTTGGTACTAGAGGGAGTCTAATTTTAAGTCAATTGGATATTCTGATGCAAATTTTTCAGGATGTGAAATTGACAGGAAAAACACAAGTGGATCATATCAATTGTTGGGAAACAAATTAATTTATTGGTTTAATAAAAAGTACAACTCGGTTTTAACTTCAACTGTTGAAGATGAATACATAGCTGTTGCAAGTTGTTGTGCATAACTTCTCTGGATAAAAAGTCAATTAACTATGGGTTTGATCTTAAATTTGTTCCTTTGTTTTGTGATAACACTAACCCTATTTCCATTTCAAATAATCTTGTAATGCACTCTAAGACAAAGCATATAGATGTTAGGCATCATTTCATTAGAGATTATGTACTAAAAGTAGCTTCCTAATAAGGAATGTCACCTCTTTATTAGAGGCACTGTCCGTATCAATATTTTTTTCTTCTTATTATTCTTTATCATCCTTAGAGGATGATTCCTTGTCCACTGCAACTTTAAAGGTGATAGACTACTCCTTCTTGGATGTTTTTTCATGAGCCACAAGTTCTCCAACTTGCATCTCAAATGTCTTGAAGTCTCCATATAATGCTTCCAAGGAGCAAGTCTTCCACTCCTTTAATTGTCTGATGGTGGAGGTCTTGATAAGAAGTCTCATAGGCATAGACCTAAGAAACTTGTCATTGATGTTGTTTTAAGACATCATCACCTTGTAGTTTTTTAGCTTCAACATGAGAATCATAAATCTCTTGTATATGCTTTCAAGTGGCTCCCAATGTCCACACTTAAAAACCTCATACTCTTTTTTGAGCATGGAAACTACATTGTCCTTTATCTTCTCATCACCCTCATATAAGAGACAGTTTGTCCTATATCTCCTTTGTATTGTTACAGTCCTACACATATGTGAATAAGTCATCGTTGATGGATGAAAATAGTATGGATCTTGCTTTGAAGCCAAGTTTTACTTTGTTTTGCTTTGTTTTGGTCCAGCTGTCTAGAGCTTTAGACATTGGATAACCTCTTTGCATTTTTGTCAGAGTATAAGGTCCATCTTAAAAACATGAATAACTTAGTAAATACCAAAAATAATAACTAACCTTCCAGGGTTATAAACTCTAAATTTGACCCAATTCTCAAAATGACGAGCACATCGCTATTCAAATGTTTTCATACTCAAATAACAACTAACGCCCAAAGTTACCTAAAAATTCAATAAATCCACAAAAATAACCTTTTTGCGTACCAACTCCAAATTGGACTCAAGTACTATCAAAATACTTATCAATATAAAAAAGAAAGCTATTAAAACCAAAATAGGAACAAATTATTAATTGTCTCAAATTAGGGATGAAATTTATCGTCCCAAAATACCTCAAAATTTATAAATCTGACAATTGTCCCAAAGCAACAAAAATTTTTTTTTAAAATAAATTAAATTATATATTTTTAAAGTAATAATGGGTTGTGTGATTAATTTCTGCCCCAAACACATGGCGGATTAATTTACATTCCGTTTTAATTTCCACAAACAACCTAAGTCGATATCCAATGTTAATTTTGATCAAGTGGTGGTAGTTGATATTCCCAAGATCCCAACAAGGTTCATATAGGTACCCAAATATACTTAAAACTAAGTCATTTAGTTTTATAACTTTTTAACAAAGAGCAGGTTACTTATATGGGATATTATTACAGATGTGTTTGTTGATTTGGTGGTGTCTTAGTGTCAAGTGCAGAATCACGTTTGCAGCATCTATGTAAGGGAAGAAAAGACAAGGGCACAATATATGTTATTCGATCAATGTGATCTACTCCACAAAGGTAAGGATGTACCTACACCGAGTCAAATCCACTATATCCTTTTAATACAACAGGGTCTTGCCCTTGTTACAACAAGATTAACTTTCTCTTATTTTAAATGCAATTACAAAAGTAATATTACTTCAGAACTCACTCACTGTCTAGTGTAATCTGCTCCTGCGGAAACAACGGTTTGTACTCCTTGACCTTCAACCACTCTTATATCAAAATCACAATCTGTTCGCTGAATATAGATGAATGAAGCTCGATAAACTCATTGTTAATCTCGCTTTCAGACTTCTTCTCTCTATATGAAACATGAACTTCTCTCTGTTTTGTGCCCTCTATTTCTCTCTTGATACTTTTTGTATTATATTGATATATTTACGTGCTCTTAAAGTAAGGTATATTACTTTCTTTTATAGGACGGCCATTGTGTAAAACCATCTGGTAAGGTTAGACATATTTCATCTTTTATCTCCATCGTTGAAACATATCACTCTAGCCTTAGATAACGTCCACGTGTTGATTTTGATACTTACCATGCTCAGATATGTTGTCAGAATGACTTACACAAACGGCATCCTTATTTGCGTTTTGATTCTTCAATTAGCCATTGCCTCGAAGATGACTGCCTCATAGCCTCAAAGATATACTTCACAGATGGGCTACGATCTTCGAATTAGAACCTTCGAATCTTCGAGTCTTATCTCTACTGGCATCAGCGATTCCAATTTAGAGCCAGCAACATTCTGATTTTCAAGTCTGCAAGTCTCCGAGTGTCTAGTTTAGAGCCAGTGACTTAGCTAATCTTTATCTCATATCATTGCGTCTTCGAGTCTTTGACCCTTCGAACTTCGAATTTGTGAGTCCGTCGCTTTTCACCCGGTGGGTCTTCGAGTCTATGAGTCTTTGAATCTACGAAACCACTGCTCTTCACCTGATTGTACCTTAGGTCTTCGAATCTACAAGACTGCTGCTCTTCATCTGACTAAACTTTGGGTCTTCGAGTCTACGAGTCTTCGACCCTTCTTTGACCCTACGGATCTTTGAATCTCTGAGTCAACTTGGGTAGATGATATTAGTGAACATAGTACATAATTAGACTTCATCTACGAGCTCAAGTATAGAATGTTGCTTCCTACTTGCTAAACATGAATTGTTAACAACAACCCAAGAAGGTATGGGAACAACAGTGGTTATTGCTTCTTCCTCTCCTTCGTCGATTATAACGATCTTTCTCCTCAAAATTTGTAGGGGTGGTTTTTATCGAGACACACATGGGTCTATGGTTGGTACGATCCTAACGATAGATAGGGGTTCATCAATCCCCTTCTAGATTCTTCTTGTTTTCTCCTTCTCAGCCGTCCAATTCCACCTTGACTAGTTGGTTTTGGTCTGGGCATCTGCGTCATCGTGCTCTGAAAGCCAATGTGCTTGCGTGAATATGTTTGGATAGCCTCTTTACACCGGTCCTTGGTGAGTCTGTGGATTGCCTCGGTGGTGCTCAGCCTTTTTCTTAACCCTAAATCGTCCCACTCCGCTTTTACACCTCATGTGTGGAGTTGGGTCTCATCGCCCACCATAGAAATGGTCAGCTCGACACTTCTCGGATGTGGTTCCTCTTTGTTGGTGGGCCTGGGCGAAAGTTAGCTGCAATGTGACATCATCTCATCTCCTAGCAGTGGCAATGGCAGAAAATCCCCATCCATTGGATATTGACCAGGAGATAGGCAGGGCCGGCCCCGAGATCTAGGGGGCCCAAGGCGATGATTAAGTTTGGGGCCCTTAATCATCGGCGGGATGACAGCGGCATGCCGATGCGCACAACGATGATAGATGTGTAGCACAACAGCGGCGCAGGGAGCGTATAATGTTGGCAACTTGGTGTTAAGGTTAGGCGTGGAGATCAAGAGATAGAGATAACACTTTTTTTAAAAATGAAAGAAGATAGTTATACCCAAAATAACAAGATGAATGGCCCAAACAAATAATACAATAAGCCCAAAGATGGTAAGAGAAGTCATGGCTCAGCCTAAAAATAAAAATTATAACACAAAAAGTCCAAAACAGAAAATAAAAGAAAGGGCCGGCCCACAACAAGCCAAACCCTAACTAGGGTTTGGCAAAACAGGGGGCGGCAGCCGCCCCCTCCCCCAAGGCTGTCCCTTGACAGCCTGTGCCTGGTGAAGGGGGGCCGCCCGAGGCCAGATCTCGCCTTGGGACAGGTGCGCGCCTCTGGGCGTACGGGCGCAAAGCGGGAGTCGATGGACGGCACCGAAGGTCACCGGACGACCAAAAGGAGGAGTGCCAAAGGGAAGGCCGCCAAAAGAAGGCCGGAACGCCGGAGAGGAGGCGACCACATAGCAGGAGCCGAAGGCTCGGCAACGCGGAATAAACTGGCGAGAGCGCCAAAAGAGACGAAAGTAGGCTAGACCGAAAACAATACACAGCGCTGGCAACGAGACGCAAGAGGACACCGGACCGCACAGACGCACCACCCAGCTGCCAGAAACAAAACTTCCCGCCGGCAACAGAGCCGGCGGAGATGGAAGGAAAAAGAAAATAAAAAGAGAGAAGAAGAAGAGGAGGGGAAGAAGATGGGGCCCTAAATATGGGTTAATTTTTGGGGGCCCAAGGCCCAGGCTTCACTTGCTTGGCCTTGGGGCCGGCCCTGGAGATAGGTAAGTCGTCTTGCCCTCAAAATCAACATGATAACTCTTGTGTTTATTTATTTATGCATATGCTTAGTTATGTTCAAGCTCTTGGGACCGTACCATCAAATTATGGCAGACAATTGAGTTTCATGTAGATGATGATTCAATGCTAATTAAGAAGAGGAAGGTGGATGATAAATCAGAGGAGTCTCTGTTTGAGGTATGCATCATACTTCATTCATACTCTTGGATTTTGGATTCTCACCGTTGTACAGTAAGGTAGCCATAAAATTAATTAGATGATCATATATTTGGATCTGTATAAAGTTTTATTTTTAAAATCAGTAAAACTAGTAAATCCTAGTAGATAGATTTAGCCAATTTTGAATTTTATTTTTCATTACTTTCGCTGTAATTTAAGTTTATATATTTAACATAACTTTTAAGTATTGTGTTCCCGCTTCCCAAAGTCTTTGTTCTTATTTGTGGTTTTAAGTGCCATCCAGGAGGAGGGCAGTCTCTACACGCGTGGGCCGCACACAGTGTGTCATCTTTGGTTTGACCACAACATGTGATCATCTATTCTACTTCCTAGCATCGTTTTGTTTGAAGATGGGATATTGAATCAAGCAAAGATCTATTAAACTTGTGTTTGCATCGTTCTACCTTTCGTGGATTAGTTAGAATAGAAGTTTTAACTCTGTTTCAAAAACACAATTTTGTCATGCAACTCATCAATGTACTTTTGTTAAATTTCTCTAAAAATTAACATCTTTCACTGGAAGTTTTGTGGGAAAGCCCTCAACTGCATTGATGTTGGAGGAAAAAGTTCTACTCTCATTGCTACTGGGTCTACTGATCCCAATCTAAGAACATGAGATCCTCGCCGACTAGGTCTGTCTAAAATAAATGAATGAGATAGAAAAGTAATGCTTATGACACCCTTCTATATATTGATGACTAACGTGGATTCAATTAATGTTTATGATTATCTGGTGAATTAGCCTGATTTTGTCTGGACATACAAAAATTTCCTAGAAGTTTTGCGTCAACTATTGTCTCTGCTTTCCATGTAATTGAAAAAAATTTAAATTCCTTCCATGTGATTGGTAATTTTTTTTTTCTTCAATATTTTCATTGGTCTCCAACATATGGGGATTATCACAATCGATTCTTCTATAGCTGGGCGAGGGTGTCCACTAAGAATGTTGTCTACATGCTCAATGGGCTTGGTGCGAAAACTAATGTTAATCTGGATGAGCTTTTCAAGTAGTTTTCTATAACTTTTCTGGAAAAACTTTGTACTTTTACTGATAGGTATTTTGGTGTAGCAAATATTACATTTTGTTTGTTTTTAGTAATGGAAATGAGAAGTTTTTTTTTTGACATTTGTCGTTTTTTTTAAATGCATTAAGAGTACACTACTCGACTAATTAAAAATTTTAATAAATTTATTTATATAGAATAATATTAGTCACAGGATTTGATTAGTCACTACTTCAAAGTTTTTAATTTTAATAAAATTTATAGCTAAAATACAGATATCAAGTACAATATGTAGCTAATATTACTTCATGTAAATAAATTTGCTGAAATTTTTATCTAGTCCACGATTAGTACATAGACTTCAATTTATATCTCAAGAAATTGAGTTTGGGATTTTTTTAAAAAAAAATTAGGAGAACAAAAGAATTTAGGGAGAAAAAATAATTTGTCATTAAGTTTCTTATAAAAAATAAAGTTAATAGGAATAGATAAACGCGTATTCCAAATGTTATTTAGGAAAGGATAAATACTGTTGTGGAATTGTTTATAAATTAAATTTATTTTGGGATAGATAAAATCATTATCAATAAATTGGAACAGAAAAAATTATTATTAATTTTAAAATGAAAAAAATCATCTCAAATATTTTTAAATTTAATTAATTAACTGGATTAACGTTAGAACGTCAATTGCAAAAAAATTGAGACAAAAAAAAATAATTTTCATCTTAAAACCTTCAAAAAAAAAATAATCATTCACTTAAGATAAGATGATAGTAATTGAAACAGCTATACATGATTTAAAATTGTTTCAACTTTCAAATACTAATTTAAGATAAAATAGTCTCTTTTTAGGAATGTTACTATATCCGTTTCAATAATTTATTTTTTAAAAGATATATATAGATGATTATAATAGTTTCGTCATCATAAAATAGAATGACTATGACATAACACTCCAAAACACAAATATTTACGTTAACATTGATGTGCTGCAGTTATCCAAGAACCTCCCTCCCACTACTTCTTCCATTCTTAATCACCATTTTCACAAGAAAAAAAAACAAAAACAAAAACAAAAATACTATCAATAATTCTCAAACCCCCAAATTCAACCCTATATTTCTAAGAACAAATAAGAAGAATAAGATATTAAGTTTTGAACAAGATTTAGCCGAAACAAATAAGAAGAGGTGAAGCACCAACCGCCGCTACAACTCCGGTGAGCCACACCCACTGCTGCCAGGTCCGACCAAAACCATCGAGTCCGGCGAGCATGAAATCCCTCCCTTCGTTCGATCTATCTTTGGTCAATCATCTCTGGTTCAATCTATCTCTCTTGTTCGTCTCTGTCGACCAGCGACCCTCCGTAACAGCGGCTCCAGAAGCAAGTCGGCCATTTCCGGCGAGCCTTGCCACTATCTCTGGCTCGTCTCTCCCTGCACATCGCGTTCGGCTAAAAAACAATGACCTAAGGGGAGTTTTCATATATCGTATGCGTATCACATGATCTTTTTAATCAAAACGATGTAGTTCAGTTTCGATCTACGGGCATTCTAGTGCAAAGTGTTATCAGTGTGGGGCACCTTGAAACTTGAAAGTGTTATCATTATCACAATTGTGTATTCAGGCATGACAGTTGTATTCACAATTTAATCGTTGTCGGGCACGCCAAAACAGTACGCCCCAAAAGCAACCAGGTGTAGTTGTGGGGCACCTTGAAAGTGTTATCGCAATTGTGTGAGCATCTCCGCTGGGGCTAGATGTCAGAGAGAAAGACGTGGTGGGTGTGGTAGAAGAAGGTGAGGAGAGGGGGATGCGAGAGAAGTGGGAAAGAGGGGAGGGGAGCAGGATGTCGAGCTCACAGCGGATCATGCCCGTGAGCTAGAAGAAGCAATTGAAGATAACCTCCCTCATCAGAGAGACCATTCACACCCCATTGCTGAGTCTCAAATTTTAGCCTGAGAGTCAGTAAAACAGAAGGGATTTGGTGGGAAATGATAAAACTTCAGAATGCTGCAAACTTCATTTCAACAAAGAGACGACATGAAAAAATAAGGCACTAAAAAACAACCAATGAGACCATTGATTTTATTATTATGCAAGAGTATCAGTCATCCATCACCGCGCATCAGCACTGCAATCTCTTTCAAACCAATCAGTACGCATCGCCTTCGTCTTCGTCATCGGCTTCACCGGACTCCAACCCAACCTCCTCGTAGTCTTTCTCCAGCGCCGCCAAGTCCTCCCTGGCCTCCGAGAACTCCCCTTCCTCCATCCCTTCCCCAACATACCAATGCACGAACGCCCTCTTGGCGTACATGAGGTCAAACTTGTGATCGATCCTGGAGAACACCTCGGCCACGCTGGTGGAGTTGGAGATCATGCAAACCGCCCTCTGCACCCTCGCCAGATCCCCTCCCGGCACCACCGTCGGGGGCTGGTAGTTGATCCCACACTTGAACCCCGTGGGGCACCAGTCCACGAACTGGATGGTCCTCTTGGTCTTTATGGTCGCCACCGCCGCGTTCACGTCCTTGGGCACCACGTCCCCCCTGTACATCAAGCAGCACGCCATGTACTTCCCGTGCCGAGGGTCGCATTTGGCCATCATCGACGCCGGCTCGAACGCCGTGTTCGTTATCTCCGCCACCGACAGCTGCTCGTGATACGCCTTCTCCGCCGATATCACGGGCGCGTACGACGACAGCATGAAGTGAATCCTCGGGTACGGCACTAGGTTCGTCTGGAACTCCGTCACGTCCACGTTCAGAGCTCCATCGAACCGCAGCGAAGCCGTCAGGGACGAAATTACCTGCACGGCAACCATATACATACTTATAGATACACACTCCAAATTATAGACTAACCCCTTAATTGATTAATCTCAGCCAGGTAAGGTAGAACAATTAATTAACTTTGTTTGTGTTTGTATTTGTGTGGTGTGGCGTGCGAGGAACGGAACCTGAGAGACGAGGCGGTTGAGGTTTGTGTATTTGGGGCGCTCGATGTCCAGGGACCTGCGGCAGATGTCGTAGATGGCCTCGTTGTCGAGGAGAACGGAGACGTCGGTGTGTTCGAGAAGAGCGTGCGTGGAGAGGACGCTGTTGTAGGGCTCGACCACGGAGGTGGAGACCTGAGGGGAAGGGTAGACCGTGAATCCGAGCTTTGATTTCTTGCCGTAGTCCACCGACAACCTCTCCAGGAGCAGAGATCCGAGGCCGGAACCTGTCCCACCCCCCACGGCATGGAAAACCAGAAACCCTTGGAGCCCCGTGCAGTTATCAGCTAACTTTCTGATCCGATCCAGGCACAGATCCACGATCTCTTTCCCAACTGAGACTCAAAAAAAAAAACACATGAAGTAAGAACAAAAAGCCAACTAGATTGTGCTTGCTCGTTGTTGAGACGTCGGTGTTACGATGTTTTTATTATTATTATTTTTTATTATTACTTGTGTAGTGGCCTCTGGCAAAGTTGTTGGCGGCATCTTCTTTGCCGCTGATGAGCTGCTCGGGGTGGAAGAGCTGGCGGTAGTCGCCGGTGCGGACTTCATCGATGACGGTGGGTTCGAGATCCAGGAAGACCGCGCGAGGGACGTGTTTCCCAGCGCCGGTTTCGCTGAAGAATGTGTTGAATGCATCGTCTCCACCGCCCACGGTCATGTCGATGGGCATTTGGCCATCCGGCTGTGACATTAGGACTGCGAATTTAGTAAAACAACTACCGACTAACAACAGGGGCGACACGCGATAGATAATTTGTAGCAGACAAACAAAACAAAACAAAAATCCTGGTAGAGATGAATGAATTTGCAGACCTGAATGCCATGTTCGAGGCAGTAGAGCTCCCAACAGGCGTTCCCAACTTGAATCCCTGCTTGTCCAATGTGGATGGAGATGCACTCTCTCATTTTCGATTTGTGTTTCAGAGAGAGAGCCTAAGGCGTATACGAAGACGTTTATGCTTTGACTTAGAAGCGTAATGAGAGTGGGTGAAGGCGGTTGGAGTGGTGGGGTTGTTATATAATGGAACTCTGAAAAGTTAACGTTGGATACGGGCATGGCATATTCACGTTTGAAATTCGAATTTGAGAAAAAAAAATCGCGCTTTTCTGACCGTTATGTCATCGATGATTTTGGTGGGGCGGGGTGAAGGAGGAATGGTTTGATACTTCAAATTTTAAATTCTGATTTCTGATGAATCTAGAAGAGGGGCTGAGTTATGTGGGCTATTGTGGTAAGGCCCTTTGTAATGGACCGGCCGGCTTCCAACTAACAGCAGCAGTCAAAGACCAAGTCATTGTGTAAAACTGTAAATAACTCGTGAGATGTGATGCGCCATGTAAACAACGCCTGAGGGACCAACTAAATATTTATAAAAATAAAAATAAGAGTATATTAGTAGATTTTTTATAAAACCTTATTTTTTATATTTAAGAAAAAAAATTAAAAAGTCATAAAATTATTTTCATAACAGATATTTAATTTAATTTTTTTTAAAAATTTTTATATTATTTTTCAATGTATTGAAAAGTACTATTTACTCTCTATAATTATTAAATTATATATAAAAAAATTCTCACATTTATCTTTTATGTTTCTCATAATATTTACTTTTGTTTCATATTAAATTATAAAAAAATTATTATTAAATAAAAAAATAATATAAAATATTATTTTAATGATATAGAAAGTGATTTAGGAAATCTATTGTGATGTATATTTAATTTATATAGGAAAGTAAAAAGTAGTTTAAATCTGTAAAATTAAAAAAAATAATTAGAAAGCTCTTTGTTAGTGCTCTAATACCATATGTATATAATGTATAATCAAATCGATCAGTAATATTTTTGTAATTTTATTATCGTTAGATTGATATTACTTTTTAAAAAGGTTTTTGTTTATACGAATTCAACGGAAGTAAAAAAAGATATTGCTACACGAATTATCTAAATAAATTTTTCTTAAAAATACATTTTTGACATTGATATATATTTAAAAACTAAGTCTATTATTTTAGTAAGCCTTGTTTGGGAAAAAAACCTTATATTTTGAAAACAAATTCTTGCAAATTATTTTATAGCAAATACAATAATTTCAATCCATTTGAAAGATAGGTTTAGAGGACAATGAGACAACAATACATAATTAGAACATTTGAAATGTAGATCCTAAAACTATCTTTATTATATCAAAAAAAAATTGGTAAACTTTTATTAATAGACTTAGAGCATTCGTAGCTGGCTAGGTATTATTTGGCCATAATTTAGCGAGAAAAAGGAGTTTTATTAAATTTAGTGAGTGAGAGAAATGGTACGCAATTAACTGGCTCACTAATCATGTGCTATTTTAAACATAGCGTGGTGGACGACTCGACGAGTGGAGTTGGAGTTGTCTTTCAGACTCACATTCCGAGGGATGGGATTGCTAACATTCTGAACACCATAACCAAAGCCCTCAAGGCAGGTGTATTGGTTTGTCATGATCGAGCTAAGGAGGGTCCATAAGTCCCTGCTTCCTTGTCTTCTCAAACCTTCCAAAGGACCGTTGCTCAATAAGCGAAAAACTGAGTCATTTCTAATTGTTGTTCCCATTTTCTCTGACACAGGTGTTTAAGGCTACAACTAACCTTCTCTCGTAATTTCCATCCAGTAATTCCACGGTGAGGGGTGAGGGTCCTTGGTCTAGCATTAATCGGCCTCTTTGCGCTCGATCTCAGCTAGTTCAGCACAGACAAAGGCACTGCTTTCGTTGATCCCCGTCACTCAATTGTATCAGAGATTCCAAGAGGCTTCAAATCATGGCATTCTAATCTGTCCCTTCATTTGGGCAGCACAGGTATGAATTGAGGTCTCACGGGATGATTTGTTCAATTTGCGACTATCGTTTTACAGTGATAGCTACCTCTTTTGATGGGGGCTTTGTTTTTGTCTAGAGCAAATAACAATGACTATGCGATATGGAAAGGAGGAAAGCAATAAATAAAAATAATATAAAAATATTTGACGGGTGTTTTGTGCTAGCTATATTTGGCTAGCGAAAGAACGTATAAAACTCTTGTAGCAATAAAGAGGCTATTGTATTTAAGGTTTTACCTATTTTTTTAGATAAATTTTAACGTTAGCTAGTCTATAGTGGATACTCTTACATATGACTTTTAGTATTGTAACTAGTCCGTCCTTGCCAAAAAAAGTTAAAAGAGTGAACCTAAATAACCTAGTAAGGTTAAATACAAAAATTAAGATAAACCGCTTGGGAAAAACATAACAGATATGAAATTAAATGAAGAATCACCAAGAAAATATATATCATAAAAATAATTGATGTTATTATAGACATTATAAATACATTCTACCTTGCTTATAAACTAATGTCTTAAATATTGTAGCAGATAGGGGTGAATAACAGGTGCCCGCACTCATTATTTTATCTATTTTTCATCCTGCTCTTGGTATGTAATGCAGGTTACCCCGCTGAAGTGGGGGAGAAAAGCAATTTTAAAATTTGATTTTCCTTTAAGGTGGGGATGAAGAACAGTAATAGGTAGTGAGGTACTCCGTCCCGCTCCTGTCCCACTTAATTTTAATCTTTACATTTATAATTTTATAATAAGTAATAGAGTATTCCATCCCACTCCCGTCTAGCTTAATTTTAATCGCTTACATTTATAATTTTATAATATTTCAAATATTATTGTCTAATTATTTTGTAATTATTATTTATAAAATTTGATATTTTTGAATGGTATTTGTTATTATAAAATAAATTAATTTTGCTAATTATTTAAGCCAAAATGTTGTAGAAATTTGATTTGAGTCAAAATTATTCATATGAACAAAACTAATAAGGAGCGATAGCGGGATGCATGTAGATGGAACCTCCCTCACTAGCTCCGCTAGAGGATGAGATATCCCGTCCTCCCTGCACCTAAAATGAAATATGATTTTAAAATTGCAATAATAATCCAGTAGAGCAGGTATCACCGCTAGTAGCTGACTATTTTAGTACTTATACCATATCACATGTAGAGACTCGTATTTGGGTAGTGTTGAGAGATAGCCATTTTATGGGCATGCAACTATCTAGACGGTAGTGTAGTCGTCGATGTGAGCATTTTGACTGTACTTGGGCCCGATTTCGAGTCATGGCCTCGTTTGACCCGAGTATTGACGTTTTGGGGTTTATTGGTTGACTTTGCATTTGGGCGGTCATTTGAGTGTGATAATATCTACTTAGTGTTGTGCTCATCATTTCGAGCGTTTTGACAGTAATTGGGCTCAATTTGGAGTTCGTGACCTCGGGAGGTCAATTATTACGTTCAGGAGGTCAATTATTGTTGGGAGGCCAATTATTGGCAGCAATATAAATAATTAAGAAAGTGCCTTATCTCTTTAATTGCTTGGTGCGTGCGTGTTTGAGCAAGAGAGAGAGAGAATGAAAAGGTGAAGAGCTTCCTTTGGTGATTTGTGGCGATTGGAGTTCATGGATCGCAAATAATCTTTTCAGGTAGGTGTCCTTGAACCTCTTATCTCGATTCTGTCTTTGAATATGCATGAATTTATCATGATTTATGAAATTGAGAATGAACCCTAGGTTTTGGGGAAAACCCAATTTTTGGGTTAGATCTAATGGTTTAGCATAAGATCTGTGGGTAAGAACTGATTTATATCAATTTGGATATGTAATTTTGTACTCTGTTTAGTAAAACGCGTGTTTATGAGTGCCTGGGGGTTGCTGGGTGGATTCCAGACGAAAAATAGGCCAAAAACGATGATGAACAGTACCCTGGTCGAACTGTAGGGTAGAAGTTCGTAGTCAGCAGCTTCGTAGTCAGTAGCTATGGAGTTAGCAGCTATGGAGTCAGCAGCTATGGAGTCAGCAGCTTCGTAGTCAGCAGCTGTGGAGTCAGTAGCTATGGAGTTAGCAGCTTTGTAGTCAGCAGCTGTGGAGTCAGCAACTTCGTAGTCCGGATCAGTAGTCCGAATCAGTTAGTCTAGATCAGTAGTGCGGATCAGTAGTCCGGATCAGCAGCAGTGATCCGTAGCATCGCTCCGCAGCATCAATCCGAAGCTTCAATCCGCAGCAGTGCAACTGCACTGCACTAGACTGAACCATTTACATTGTAAACCATTATGCCTTAAGTATTATACTTAAGTTACAATGTAAATAACGAAATACCCCCCATTTGGATTCAAAGATAAATATTAAAAAAATAAATTCTCACTCCTTCAAAATGTGAAAATTGGGATTTAGTGTAAAATCTTGGAAAAATCCAGTTTTTCATAAAGGTGAATTTTTAGAAAGTGGGGTTAGACATCTCAGAAAAATCCCCAAAAATCAGATTATCTTAGTTATGATATGGAGACCCAATGCCGGGACTTTTTATTGCAAGAAAATAACTGCTATGGGTATCTCCTTCCTTAGTCAAGGAATGAGGATCGACTTGTGAAGACTGGCTACAGTTCTAAAGGGAGTGTTGTACACCTTAAGACCATATTGGTGTTGGTATGTTGGTTTGCGGATTTGGGACTTAGGTTCCATGACTTGTTGGGTTCTCACCGCAATGCACCGATGGTGCTATGTGGTTGACGTGGCAGGCATATGCGCCGATGGCAGGCCTGTGTGGCGACTGTGGCCGGGCATATTGCGCTGTGGATAGGCTAAGGCCTCAGTTGAGCGGTTAAGCTCGTGGAACTAGGGCTGAGTGCCCTGAGCTGGGATCCCGTGGAGGATCATGGACAAGCTGTCCTGTGTCGGCAGGCTGGGTCCTGATGTTTGTTTGCAGGCTGAGTCCTGATGATTGTGCACACTACACAGTGCACGAGTACACAGAGCATGTAGCATAGACTTGTATGTTAGCATGATGTGGAGTTTTGGGGTCACCTACTGAGCTGGTCGCTCACCCCCTACTTGTTTACCTTTTTCAGGTGTGACCCGAGACTAATGGAGGACTTTCTTCCAGGAGGACATGCCACTACTCTGATGTATGATACAATGTTGTATTCTGTATTGTTTGTATTATATCCCGGACATGGATCCGTGGACTTATATTTGCATACTATTTGTGATGTGATGTTTGTATGACTGTTTGACTTATTGTATGCATGATGATGTATGGAAAAGTATAGGATTACCCTTAATGTATGACTGTACAGGGTTGCATATTTGAGACAGCATCCGCGGTGTAGTCTCTATTGGTGCTAGTCACCAACCCCTTGACCTTTCGGGTGCGGGCAAGGGGAAGTCATGTACCCGGTTCCGGGTTCCCTGAAATTCGGGGGCATGACATCTAGCATCAACATGTTGACGTGCACAAGTGCAGTGTCGTAGCAATAATATATAAACAGGTTATAATCAACATTTATAAATATGTCAACACACAAACAAACCACAAAAGCACCTACAACCATTTTCACAGCCACACAAGCTTCTACAACCGCAGCCACACAGGCCTCCACAACCGCAACCACATAGGCTTCACAACCACACAAGCTACCACAACAACAGCCACACATGCTACCACAGTCCCACATAGCGCATTAACAAGCACAATACAATAACATACATTCACATTCCATCAAATAACACATGTATTCAACAACCATCACCCAAACCATTATTATCATATCCACTTATTATGTTCTCAAACATGACTCCCCCAGAAACACCAAGGTTTCCCCACGAGGCCCTACCACGGAACCAACCCAAACGAACTCAACCGCTGAACGAATAACGTAGACACCCAACGGCCTCCAAGGTCCACTGCCACGCAAATAAACCCAAAAATCCCCAGACCCCGGACTCATCATCATACCCAAACATAACTTTCCATTGAAGGCCAACATTCATATAGGAGATCACACTTATATGAATTTTTATATATATATATAAACACAAACAATCTACAAATCGTCTACCTCAAGACCTAACCCAAGAATAGGTTCAAGGAAGAACAGAATCCCTACCTTGGAAAGAACCTCTTTGCTCTTGCTCTCCCGCTAGATGCCGTCCACCCACGTAGACACAACAACAATGATCAAGAGAGGGTTCTCTCTCTCTCTCTCTCCTTCTCTCTCTGCGACGGCTGACAAAAATGAAGAACCCCCTAAAAAAAAAAAAAGAGATCCCCTTTTAAATATCACAACACTTATCAAAACGACAAAGTTTTGATAAGTGAAACATAATCCCCTAATAAAACACAATGCTCGTCAAACGAAGACAGGAAAAAGGTAAGCAGGTAAGAAGGTCAAGGACACTTACCTCTTTCCCCAGAAATCCTGACCGCACAGGATGGAAAGGAAATAGCTAATTCCAGTCTGTCCTGGGAGAAGCTCAAATGAAGGAAACCTAGACTACCCCGGGTTTAATGCAGTATGTGATGATGCATGTTGATGCATGATGATGCATGTTGATGCATGATGATGCATGTTGCTATAATGATTGCTTGATGCTAGATATTTATATGACAGATGCATGTATGCACCATTTAAAAGTCTAAAGTATCTAATGTTTCCATGAATGCATAGTTATGGAATGATACATGATGTTTGCATAAGTTGTTAAGGGAGCTTAACCCGTTGGTGGTGCTGGGATACTTTGAGTTCCATGAACCCAAATCGTCTACGAACCCAAATCGCCCAAATTAGGATACCATATCCAAGACAAGAAAGAGGTAAGAAGGTCAAGGACACCTACCTGGGGTGATTCTTTGAGTTTCATGTACTCAAATTGCCCCAAATCGCCAAGGCTTCAAGCTTTTAAGCTCTCTCTCTCTCTCAAACGCACCAACATGATAGCGTAAAATGAAAGCTCTTTCTTTTCATTCTATTTATATTTCTGCCAATAATTGACCTCCAAGGTCACGAATTCCAAATTGAGTCAAATTACTGTCAAAATGCTCGAAATGACGAGCACCACACTATTTAGATAGTATCACACTCAAATAACTGCTCAAGTGTAAAGTCAATATTTGGGCCACTCAGGGCCCCCGACTCGGAATCGGGCCCAAGTAATGTTAAAATGCTCACATCGACGGCTACAATACCGTCCAGATAGTGACATTCCCATAGAATAGCTATCTCTCAAGACTACACAAATATAAGTCTTTACAGTTGGACCCATTTTGTCCGGGTTGGACATACTAACCCCATTTTTTATATTTATTTGACATGCTATATATGTTGTAAATAGGTCCAAGGAAGCCCAATGTTTAGAACCTCTGCTACAAGCCTCCGAAGTGCCCCAAGTCCAACACCAGGTGATGGAGGAGGAAATTTGGAGACTAAAGCACTTGACCGAGCTCAGTTCTGAGTTAGCATGAAGAAGTTATGGCCAAAATAATATGTGACGGAAAAAGTCAAACTTGCCAAAAGACGGTCAATGCCCCTGGTCAAAGGGCCCGGAAATGTGACCATGCAAGATTCTCCAAAATGACTATTTAGGCGAAGACGGGGCTTCCCAAACAATCCCCAAAAGTTCATCCATTTTGGCATTTTGGGTGAGGGTAAAAGGGTAATTAAAAGTTAAAAAAAAAAGAAGAAGAGAAATGGTCAAATCTAGAGCATCATAGTCAAATCCGGAGCATCGTGTTCAACTCCAAGACATCACTGATCCGGACTAAGCGGGAGTAAGGATCCGAGCCATCGCTAATCCGGACTAAGCTTCCACTAACACGGAGTAAGGATCCAAGCCTTCCATTGATTTGGACTAAGCTTCCACTGACATAGAGTAAGGATCTGAGCCTTCTATTGATCTGGACTAAGCTTCCACTGACATTGAGTAAGCTCTAATTGTCCGGAATAGCCTTCCAATTATCTGGATCCAAGCCTCCACCGACCTTCGTGCCTGCCGACACTTCGACCCTCTGCCTTCACTGTTTGGCTGTATTTCTGCAGACACTTTCCTGTGCAGCCACAAGACACGTTTTTTATGTGATGGCCATTTGACAGAGCTATTTTTCAACGCCTGTGTGCTAATAAAAACTTAAAAAAGGACAATCATGAGCTGCTGAACCATTGCTTGTCCTCAAGCAAAACACACAGACATGCAAAAAGAAAACAAACACACAGTCAAACAAGAAGATAAATAAAATAACAAACAAAGAGAGGCATGGTTTCGTAAGGCACACAACTCTATCATGATGAAATAAACATTCCAGTAGCTATGATGAATCATAAATTAATCTAAACATGTCCATACTACCAAGTCCAACAACCATGTAATGCCATTACTGAAAATTCAGATAGAAGCAAACATGCAATGATAAATAAAACTTAGCTTCCCTTGAAGTCCTCACCATGAACAAATGTTCCTCACTCAAATGTATCTTTTCTTTCGTCTCAAACCCTGACTGTCGATAAATAACAGCTAACAAAGATGTTTCACTCTTACACTCGCCACTAGCTATTGATTAAGTTCTTGCCAAGTAAACATGAGAAGTGTCTATTATGCTCATCAAAGAAAACACACACTCTACTCTACTTTATTGAAACTCACACATTGTTCTAATGACTACACAAACACACCTTGAGCCAATGAATTAAGCTCAAAACTTCTCAAAACAAAACAACTCAACCATTGTGGCTACAAACTAAACCATAACACATATAAACATCAAGCCATTATGGCTTTTATTCTGAAAGTTTTTTTTTCCATTTTTTTCACACTGTTCTTTAATTAATGACCTCACAAGGTTGCATTTTATGCTCTCCCTTGATTGATTATTCATTCATTTTTTTTCTCAACCCTTTCATTACACAAATAGAAGGCTGATCTGCCTTTTAACATCAATCGGGTTAGCTGTTTTTTTTTTTCACTTCAAGGTTAGCTAAGCTTACCCTATGATGTCATGCTCAGCTTACTATTCAAACTTCAGCTCTAAAAATAGGGTGATATCATTCAAGAAGTATAAACATGCTCAAACCAACTCATAACACACCTTACTACTTAAACATCTTTATCACAACATGATACTAATGTAGTTAAAAACCAAAGTTGTTTACCTTGTAACCATGTCATTCACATGCAAAACACACAATCACGTCACTCAAACAATCAAACGCAACAACAAGTGACTCAAATGAAAACAAAACAAAACAATCATACAATAAGGGCATCAAAACAAATGGTTAAAGTGACCCCCCACACCACACTTAAAAATGTGTTATGTCCTCAAAGCATGGTATAAGGGGAAAGAAGACACTTACCTGTGAGTGGGTAAGCTGTAGAAGAAGATAACATGGGCCACCATAGTCCGAAGGCGCGCTACAAATTCAGCAGATGTTTCCCCTGTGAGCACCCAGGTATCCTTATGCTGCAATAGAGCTATCAAATAATAACATACAAAAATCCCACAGCTGAATTGGTCAGGCTATCGGGGAAGCTCCATTTCATTGAAGTGCATGAGAGGGAACTTAGATGTCAACAACCCCTCTTTCCTGAGTGCTTCTTTGATTTTTTGCAAGAAACCATGGACTATCTTCTTCTTTCGTGTAGCAAATCCATGTGCTTGGCAAGGATCATACAACACCACATGTCCCACACTTAGGTCCAACTGAAGAAGCACAAAATGGCGGTCTACAAGGACAGGGATGAGGACCTCGTGCACTTGATGCCAAGAGCGATGACCTTCTGCAGCTCCATTTATCCTTTGACGAAGAACATGCTGTCACGCCCCGAATTTCCAACCTGAGGAAACCGGTACGTGACTCCCTTTTACCCACCCGGTGGGCAAGGGGTTGGGATAAAATAACTCTACACAGGGCTCAAACTCCCACTATAGATATTCAGAAAGACCATACCATGTATCTTTATTCAGAATAAAACATAATAATCAATTACAAACCAAACATGCCTTTATTACAATTAAATTTCCCCTTACAATATCTCCCCACTTGGTTACAAAGGTCCCATAAAAATAACCACAAAATAATATTAAGCAAAGCAATAAAGCAGAACTGTTTTCCACCTTGGTGTTCCCACCTAATGCCTCTAGGTTCCAGAAAAGTAAACAAAACACAATGGGAGGGGTGAGCAACCACAGCTCAGTAGGGATCATGTCTCCTCAACCCATCTCATACTCCTAACATCTACATGTTGACGTGCACGAGTGCAATGTCGTGGCAATACCATATAGATAGGCCATAATCAACATTTATACACAAACAAGCCACATCAACAAGTACAACCATTGCCACAACCACACAGGCTCCATAACCATCCACAGCTTCCACAGCCACAGGGCTCCAAAACCAGCCACGGGCTTCCACAGCCACCGGGCTCCATAACTAGCCTTGAACGCTACAGCCACACAGGCTCCAATCTCAGCCACACAGGCTCCAATCTTAGCCACACAATCAAACACATAACATACATCACAGCCACACAGCCATATAATCAAACACATAGCATGCATCACAACCACATAGGCATATAATCAAACACATAGCATGCATCTCGATCAACAATCATTATATCAAGTATATTTCCCCCGGAAACCTCAAGGTTTCCCCACATGAACCTATAACAGAACGAAGCCTAACAAACAACACTGACATTCCCAACCGCCTCCAAGGCCCACTGCCACGCAATGAACCCCGAGAGTTCCCATACCCCGGACGCAACATCAAAACCAAACAAAATATGCCATTGAAGGCCAACATCCATGTAGGAGATCACACCTATATGGATTTACATATATATATATATATATATTATAACAACAACGACAATACTCTACAAATCATCCACCATAGGGCCTAACCCCAGAATGGGTACTAGAAGAGACAAAACCTCTACCTCAAAAGGTTCCTCCTTGCTCTTGCTTCCACGCTAGACGCCGTCCACCCACGCAAATCACCACAGCAGCAACGATCAGGAACTCTCTCTCTCTCTCTCTCTCTCTGCGATGGCTGGCGGAAAGAAACCCTAAACCTAAAACAAAGAGACCTCCACCTCCTTATATAGGCACCTCACTTATCAAAATGATGTAGTTTTGATAAGTGAAACCCAACGTTAAAATGACGTAGTTTTGATAAATGAAATCCCACCATAAAAACGACGTAGTTTTGATAAAGGGAACATGCCACAACCTTCCCGCATCCACACAGGACAAAATACCCACAATTCGAACTTGGTCCTTAAGGAAAAGATGATCAGCATAACAAAACGAAGAAGACGATGCAAAAACATGGCTGCATGTGACAAAATCCATTGTCACGTGCAAGCTCTAAATGTCCTAAGATTTTGCCACAAGACTTAGAATAACTTCTGGAAGGCTCCCATGCAAAAACACCATTGCCCGTGACAAGCCATTGTCACGTGCATTGTCACGTGCACCCCCTAAAGGTTCCCTCTTGGGCTCATCTCTTACCTCAAGCTTGCCCATCATCATACAAAGTGTTCAAGCCAATGTGTGTGGGAATAAAACTCCCTAAAACCCAACAATTACCACCCCAAAAGGCAAAACTGTGACTAACTCCACATGCCAAAACACGGGTCATTACATCCTCTCCCCCTTAAGACTTTTCGTCCTAAAAAAGAAACAACATGCAAGAATAACCAACACATGCTACCCATTTACAGAACGCAAGCCACAACACCCCAAATGGGTCATACACCGCACACAACATATAACAGGACATACATCCGCAAACTCAACAAAGCACCACCACAATTCATAACCACATGCATCACAATGCATATAACACATACCCACATGGCACAAATACACATCTCAAAACACATCTCAAATATAAATACATGTCTAAAGGATAATACAAATACACCAAATTATGAACAACAAATACAGGAAAGCATATCACTATCCCTTGGCCAACAGCCACCTCCCACCCTTAAGATTGTTCATCCTCGAACAACTCTGGGTGTTGCTCACGCATCATGGACTCACGTTCCCATGTCTCCTCCTCAATGTCACGGTGCTGCCATAGCACGCGAACTAAAGGAATAGCATGATCACGCAAAAGCTTCTCCCGCCAATCTAGTATATGGATAGGGGCCTCAAGAACGGACATATCATCCTCAATATCCAATGTTCCCCAATCAATCACATGAGTTAGATCATGATGATACTTCCTCAACCGGGACACATGGAGCACATTGTGAACCCGACTCAACCGCGGTGGTAACGCTAACCGGTAGGCCACTGGCCCCACACGATCCATAACCTCAAAAATACTAATAAACCGCAGAGATAGCTTGGAACCTCTCCCAAATCGCCGATATCCACGACGTGGAGAAACACGGAGAAACACATGATCTCCCACAGAAAACTCCAAAGGTCACTGCCGCTGATCTGCATAAGATTTCTGTCGACTCTGATCTGATAATAAGCATTGACGAATCAACTTGACCTTCTCCATAGCCTCCTGAACCAACTGTGGTCCCAAAAGAGCTGCCTCTCCTACCTCAGTCCAGCACAAAGGTGATCGGCACGGTCTTCCATACAACACCTCAAAAGGAGCCATCCCAATTGATGCCTGATAATTGTTGTTGTAGGTAAACTCCATCAAAGGAAGGTGATGTCACGTGACCCGTATAAATTGTGTCTATAGGTTTTGCAGCAAGTGCACTGGTCAAGTAATAAAATGGAGTATTAAGACTCCGGTTGTTGAACCCACAGGAAGGTAGCTAATGTTGTTAAGCAGCAAGCACTAAGCTAACAAGTTGAATTTATGTCTGGACAATTGATTTTTGTTGTGCAAATAGTTTGAATTCTGAATAGCTAAAGCAAAAGTGATTAAATCAAATTGTTGGCAAGCAATTGGTATAGAAATTTCAGTGATTAAGGATCTAGGGTCACAATGTTTACCACCCAATGGATTGTAATAATTTGGATTATGGCTCTTGTTCTTGATTTATGTTCTAGTTCATGTTCATGTTGATTATCTCCTACTTATCTTACATTTGGTCCATGCTAAGATAGATTTAAGGCTTTTATCCCATTTGGTCCATGTGAATAAAAGTGATCAAGGTAGATAAACAATCTAATAGTTGTAGACTTGGTCCGTCATATAACATTAAATCTAATGCACTAGTGTTCCACCCTAGACAAGGTTTAAGATTACCTAATTATGCATAAATCAGACATTTGCTTTTATCCAAGTGAATTAAACAAGAACTGAATTTTATTTTATTGAACAACCATAACCAAACTGATTACAATATATTGGGGGCTACATTGCTCCCCTAGACTAACAAAACTACTCCATAATCATAACAAAAGCAATAGAAATTATAAGAAAGAACATGATTACAGTACCAAGACAATAAAGGAAGAACCCAAGATGAACCAGGACTCCTGCCTCCAAAGACTCCGGCGTCTGCTGCCCAAAATCACTCCTCTCCAACTCCAGTGTTGCCAAGGACAATCCGATCTTTTAGCAATGGCTATAGCTCTTTTTCGAACTCAGATCAAATTCTCTAACTCAAGATGATTTACAATGCCTCCCAAGCCCACTATTTATAGGATTTAGTGGGCCAAATTAGGGTTACAAAAAGTGTGCCCTAATTATAAATGTGGTCGTAGCCAAAACGACGTCGTTTTGGTTAGTGACACTATTCGACGTTCTAGGCTTAATAAAACTCAAAACTACACCAAATTTGACCCTAGTTCTTTAGAGGAAAATGATTAAAACAACAAAACACATCATTTGGAGCTCAAAACTGCCTGCACGCGAGAATGCACGTGAGAAGGTCCTTTTCGCGTGCAGTTCCAAATCATCCCAAATTTGCTCCAAAGCTTCATTAGGACTTGTAGAAAGCATCCATGCATCAAACTCCTTGCACGTGAGAAACACCTTTTCGCGTGCACCTTCATTTTGCTCTTATTTTGCTTCCATCTTCTTCCTATAGCTTCCTCTTGAGTATATGGAGTGATCTAGCCAAGGTGTGTGGGAAAAAGTTGCTCCAAAACCTGCCAAAACCACTCAAAAAGTACAACTATACACCAAACAAGGTCTTCCTAGGGGTTAGAGCAAATATAAGCAAAATACCATGCAAATAGGCTCAAAACATACTCTAAAACACCCTAAATATCGCATATGATAACGGCATAAATGCGTGTTATCAAATTCCCCCACACTTGAACCTTTGCTTGTCCTCAAGCAAAAAAGAAACAAACATACATTCAAACTGAAAAGAAAGAATAAACTAACAAACAAGAGAGGCATGGTTTCCGAAG
Source organism: Taxillus chinensis (assembly GCA_023512835.1). Classification (NCBI taxonomy): domain Eukaryota; kingdom Viridiplantae; phylum Streptophyta; class Magnoliopsida; order Santalales; family Loranthaceae; genus Taxillus; species Taxillus chinensis. The sequence goes on from CM042085.1 coordinate 48,370,330, forward strand.
ACATACAACTCTATCATGATGAAGTAGACATTCCAGTAGCTAAAATGAATCACAAATTAATCTAAACATGCCCTTACTATCAAGTCCAACAACCATGTAATATCATTACTAATAGTTCAGATAGAAGCAAACATGCAAGGATAAAATGAAACTTAGCTCCCCTTGAAAGTCCTCATCAAGGTTAGAGCAGCCTTACTCAAATATAACTTTCTTTTCTCTCCTCTCATGCCTTACTATCAATGCCTAACAGCTAAGGATCTACTCTTACACTCGCTACTAGCTATTGATTAAGTTTTTGCCAAGTAAACATGAGAGGTCCCCATTGTGCTCGTCAAGGAAAACACACCCTCTATTCTACTTTTTGCAACTCACACACTTTGCTTTGCTCAATGAACTCACACTCTACTCTAATGACTGATAAAACACATCTTGAGCCAAAAAATTGAGCTCAATATTCTAAATCAACACAACTCAGCCATTATGGCTTTTATTCTGCAAAACCTTGTTTTTTTAACACTTCTTTTAAATAATAATCTTACATGGTTGCATTTTATGCTCTCCCTTGATGGATTATTCACTCTGCTATTTTCCTCACACAACCCTTTTATTGCACATAAACAACAATAGTTTTTTTGTTTTTTTGTTTTTTTTAAACAAGAACTGAAACACTTGAATCACTAACACCATACACCAAAACACTTAGCCACGAACAGGTACTTCTTATGCCTAAGTAACTCCAACCATTAAATAGCTAGTAATGAATATTAAGAGCAAATTGGTAACCCAATAACCCATAAAATACACTCAAAGGCAAGATAATGGTGCTCTCAAAAAGTATATGTCTATTCTACACTCCACTTCAGGGTTGACAAAGCTCATCCTAACATAACATGCTCAACTTACTATTCAAATGTCAACTCTAAAATCAAGGTGATATCATACAAGAAGTAAAGACATGCTCAACTAACTTATAACACACCTTAACGATTGAAACATCTTTATCACAACAAGATACTAAGGTAGTCAATATAGTCAACCAGAATTACATACCCTTGTAGCCATGCACCTCACAGGCAGAACATACATTCACAGCAAAAACATAAAAAACAAAGCATGCATGCAAACAAATAAGCAACCGGTTCAAGGGAAATCCCCCCCCCCCCACACTTAAACGATGCGATGCCCTCAGAGCATGGGAAAAGGAAAAAGGAAGAAGACCATTACCGGTTGGTGGGTACACTGTAGTAGAAGATAACATGGGCCACCATTCTCCTAAGACACGTGACAAAGTCAGCAGATGTTTCTCCTGTGAGCGCCCAAGTATCCTTATGCTGCAACAGAGCTATCAAATAATAGCACACAAAAATCCCACAACTGAATTGATCAGGCTGTTGGGGAAGCTCCATTTTATTGAAGTGCACCAGAGGAAACTTGGATGTCAACAGCCTTTCTTTTCTGAGTGCGTTTTTAATTTTTTTCAAGAAACCATGGACGAGCTTCTTCTTTCGTGTGGAAAACCTATGGGCTTGGCTCGGGTCATAAAGGAAAGCATGGCCCACACTCAAGTCCAACTGCAAGAGGACGAAGTGTCGATCAAGGAGGACCGGTATAAGAACCTCATGGACCTGGTGCCAAGAGCGATGTCCTTCTGCTGCTCCATTCATCCGCCAGCGGAAAATGTGCTCCTCTAACGGCTGCTCATATATCTCGCACAGCATGATGGAGGTGTACTGAGCCATAGGGTAGTCATTGGGCTCAGCCTCCACCACGTGTTGCATCGTACGGTAGAATAAGTCAACATCATCAGAAGATAAGTACTCATCAGCTAGGATACGCTGCAAATAGGATGACGTGAAGACTTCGGAATCACGCATAAAGCGCGCTTGCAAGGTGTCTTCATAAGTAAACTGCTGAAAAGCAGCTGTGGCATCAGCAGTGGAGAGGGCCGGATGGAGATGAATGTAGATGGGCTCCCCTAGGCTATCTTCCTGGGGAGCTTCTGATGACGTGCTGGACCACCATTGCAACGGCTGGATTAAGGGAACAAGGGCCTGTGAAGAGCTGGGCCCTGCTGGTGGTGTAAAATAAACGGGAGCTGCTAGAGGAAAGGGTGGAGCGGTGTAGGGCTCCGCCTTTTGCGGATACTGTGGATACTCCGGTGTCTCTTCGCTATGTGCAGTGTGCTACTGTACCGGAGGTGACGGTGCATCAAATGGATCCTCCACAGGAGGTGTAGGAGTTTTCTTCTTCTTCTTCTTCCCCAGGGCCTTCCAGATCTTACTGAGTAGACCTTTGACTTCCTTCTGCTCCTTGAGGATGAGAGTTTGATTTTTCTTCAGTAGCCCGATCTCCTGAACGGTTTTCGCCTGTCCTCCTGTAGTTGAGCAGTTTGCCTCTGTAAGTCTTCATAAGAAGCAGCAGGAGTTGGCTCCGGGGCTTCCCATGGCCGGGCAGATGGATGAGAGGTTGCTTGTTGGTCATGAGCGATGTACTCAAGCAACTCCTCCAGCTGAAGTCTTGTGATGTGGCCATTAGTGAAGGCCCAGTTAAGAACGTCAGCTTCACTGATAACTTGGCCACTGACGCCTTGGAAGAAGTTGTAGACTTCCTCCTTGTGAACGTTGAACTACATGTACATGGCAGTCAACTGGAAGATGTGCTGTCGGCGGGCATTCATGGGAGTAGAGGTGTCCCTAAACTGCTCAGTGGGCCACTCCATATGCACGCTGTGACATGAAGGCTGTGGAGCGACGTGGATACTATCTCCCCATTTACCCTTGTAGCTAACTCCTAAGGCACCCTCTGGATGGAGAACTCGTAACCGCAGGTTATCTGGGAAAATAGTGGGGACTACTTGAGCACTAAGATGACCATATTGATATTGTAGAAGCATGCTAAGTAGTCGACCATATAAGCATTTGTGAATGTCCCGTTTCCACAATTTAAAAATTTCAGCAGCCCAATCAATGTGTAACTGACGATCGATGCAAAACATAAACTCCAAATGGGACTTAGGGACTGAGTCTACGCCACTAGTCTGTAACAGTAAGCACCTCCCTACCAAATTGGCAAGGCAACGGTATTTCCCATGAAATCCGTTTTTAGTAAATTGCCGACATCTCCCAAATTCCTTATTATACTGTAAAGCTTTACCATAATCTCCTAAGTTCAAATCAGGTATTGCATGCATGGGATTTGGCAGATCAAAGCAGTCTCTCAACATAGTAGGGGAAATAGAAAGTAAGACACCTTGAACCTCCCCAATTATCTCATCATCTTCCTTATTGACGTAGACTGAATTGTAAAAGTCTAACATGGCAGGGTAATATAGATCACTGCAAGCGCATACTAAACTTCTCAGCCCCAAAGGTTGCAGCTTGGTCATAACTTCTTCAGTCCAGTCAAGCGTGGAGGACTCCAGGATCTCCCAATCAAGCACATTTCCCACGAAGATCGTGTCGGCTTCTCTCAGTGCCGAAGGCATAGAGGTGGCAGAGGCTTCAGGACTGCCTTCTCCTTGGCGGGCTCTCCTTGTGCGCACCATGACTTCTAATTAAGAAAGGAATTTGCTCTCAGCAGGAAGGAAGAGGAAAGTATGAGATGTGAGTTTTAAGCTTGGAGCCCCTCCCAATTTATAGTGATTCACCACAAGGGTAAAAGACGAAAATGACCTTCTTAAAGTGCTCCATTATTTTCATGGTCAGAGCAAAGAAGGATCTAGATGTTGCCAGCTATCTTCCACCCAAATTACAGCTTGATTGGATTCCATTTTGGTTGCACGTGAAAACACGTTTTTCACGGGCAGGGCGTAGAAGACTCTAGACGTCGCCAACTGTTGTCCACCAAAATCTGAAAGGGAAATGACGTCTCTATCCATGTGCACGTGAAAAGGCTTCTCACGGGCAGGTTGCGCAGGCTTCTGGATGGTGTCAGCTGTCTCCCTGAAAAATTGCAGCTTGAAATGACCTTTCTAGCCTTATGCACGCGAAAAGGCTTTTCACGGGCACATCCTTTTTCATCCAAATTTCACCAAGAGGTCTATAATGAATAGTATATCCAGATTACATGTGCATGTGAAAAGGCTCTTTTGGCGGGCAAGCTTTTTTTCACCTCAAATGCCATTCAAATGCTCTGAAATTTGACATGTTGGAAGCCCATCTCTGAAGGACAAAAACGTGTCACTTATTTTGCCACAAATCCCCTCTCAATTGCCATAAATGCATCTCCTCTCTGTGGCATTGAAATGTAGTGGGTCCCTCTGGTTCACCTTAAGTGGGCTTGGACTTGGGCCTTAGAAAAGTTGTCTAATATCCACATCCAATGGCTCAAGCTATAACAAATGACATTCAGCATAGTAAAGCCCAAGACCTCACACCTGCAATCACAGTTAGACGATAACCACTTACTATTTTAAATAGAACACCCCCTGCAAAAGAAAGGGTAAAACAAGTAATCTAAATATAAAAACAAAAATAAAAGTGCAAAACTGAAAAGATACACCATGGGTTGCCTCCCATGAAGCGCTTAGTTAAGGTCCTTAGCTTGACCGTCCCCTCTGTCAGTTGTGCTTAGAGTGAAATGATCAACCTTCTTAACATGGTCCTGAATGTAGTATGGTTTCACACGCTGACCATTTACTTTGAATATTTGCCCAGAGGTTGATTGGAGTTCAACATTGCCATATAGGAAAACCTTTATAACAGAATAAGGCCTCATCCACTTAGATCGCAGCTTCCTAGGGAAGAGTTTAATTCTGGAAGTAAAGAGAAGCACCTTCTGCCCTGGTTCAACGATAGAGGGGCTGATCTTCTTATCATGTCTGAGCTTAGACCTCTCCTTGTACAGCTTAGCACTCTCATAGGCATTGAAGTGAAATTCCCCCAACTCATTTAGTTGGTGCAATCTTAGTTCAGCAGCAACATTGGGATCCATGTTCAGCTTTTTAACTGCCCAAAATGCCTTGTGTTCCAATTCAACAGGCAAGTGGCAGGCCTTTCCAAACAGTAGACGATATGGAGACATTCCAATGGGCGTTTTGAATGCTGTGCGGTAAGCCCACAATGCCTCATCGAGCTTTAGAGACCAATCTTTTCGGTTCCCTCCCACTGTCTTCTCCAAAATTTGCTTGATCTCACGGTTTGTGACTTCAGCTTGGCCGTTTGCTTGTGGATGATAGGCTAAAGTACGCCTATGTTGAACTCCATATTTGTTTAAGAGCTTTGCAAAAAGCTTATTGCAGAAGTGACTCCCTTCATCACTGATAATTGCTCTAGGTGTTCCAAACCTGCTGAATATGTTGCGGCGAAGGAACTTGGTTACCACCTGAGCATCATTCTTCCTAGTGGGTATAGCTTCAACCCACTTTGAGAGGTAATCAACAGCTATAAGGATGTAGGAAAACCCATCTGATGGTGGGAAAGGTCCCATGAAGTCGATTCCCCATATATCAAAAAGCTCTACTTGCATAATGCCAGTTTGGGGCATCTCTTGCTTCCTTGTAATCCCTCCTGTTCTTTGACACTGATCACAGGACTTAACAAAGATGTATGTGTCCTTGAACATGGTTGGCCAGTAAAACCCACTTTGTAGGATCTTTGCCACCGTTCTTTGCACTCCTAAATGGCCAGCATAGTCAGATGAATGACAATGCCTCAGTATGCTGTCCACTTCCTCTTCTGGCACACATTTTCTGATGATCTGATTAGCACATTGCCTATAGAGGACAAGCTCATCCCAAATGTATCTTCTTGCATTAAAGAGGAACCTCTTCTTTTGCTGATAAGTGAACTCGGTAGGTACATAGTCACATGCATGGTAGTTCACTATATCAGCAAACCATGGCATTTGTGCTTCAACTACAAAGAGCTGCTCATCAGGGAAGGTGTCGGAAATAGTAGAACCTTTAGTGCTACCTTCCCTTAGCTCTAGCCTCGATAAATGGTCCGCCACAGTGTTGGAAGTCCCCTTCAAGTCTTTAATCTCCAGGTCAAACTCCTGGAGTAACAAAACCCATCTGATCAACCTGAGTTTAGCATCCTTCTTACTGAATAGGTATCTCAAGGCAGCGTGATCGGTGTAGAAAATTACCTTAGTTCCCAATAAACACGACCGAAATTTATCACAAGCAAACACCACAGCGAGTAACTCCTTCTCTGTAGTAGTGTAATTGAGCTGGGCCTCATTGAGTGTGTGACTGGCATAATAGATTGCCCTGAAAACCTTGTCCTGCTTCTTCCCAAGCACCGCTCCGACTACAAAGTCGCTGGCATCACACATCAGTTCAAAAGGTTGATTCCAATATGGAGCCACAATTACTGGTGCTGAGATTAATCTCTCCTTTAGCTCAGTGAAGGCATGTAGGCAATCCTTAGAAAAAATGAAAGGTGTGTCTTTTTCCAATAGCATGCTAAGGGGCTTTGCCACTTTAGAAAAATCTCTGATAAAGCGTCGGTAAAACCCAGCATGACCCAAGAAGCTTCAGACACCCTTCACATTCAGCGGCAGAGGTAAACTCTCAATAGTAGAGATTTTTGCTCTATCTACCTCCAGCCCAGCAGCAGAAACTTTATGGCTGAGGACGATCCCCTCTTTGACCATAAAATGACACTTTTCCCAGTTCAACACTAGGTCTTTTTCCTCACAACGGATTAGTACCATTTCCAAGTTCTTTAGGCATGTGGAGAAGGAGGACCCAAATACTGAGAAGTCGTCCATAAACACCTCCATTATATCCTCCACTAATCCCTGGAAGATTGCCATCATACACCTCTGAAATGTAGCAGGTGCATTACATAGACCAAACGGCATCCTTTTGAAGGCAAACGTGCCAAACGGGCATGTGAACGTTGTCTTCTCCTGATCCTATGGCACCACAGCAATCTGATTGTAGCCTGAATAACCATCGAGGAAACAGTAGTAAGGGTAGCCTGCTAACCGGTCCAACATTTGATCAATGAAGGGCAGTGGGAAGTGGTCCTTGCGAGTCGCCGTGTTTAGTTTGCGGTAGTCAATACAAACACGCCACCCTGTCACGGTCCTAGAAGGAATGAGCTCATTTTTCTCATTTCTTATAACAGTCATACCTCCCTTCTTTGGAACCACATGCACTGGACTCACCCATGGGCTGTCGGAGATAGCAAAGATAATACTAGCTTTTCTCCACTTGAGAATTTCTTTGCCTACAACCTCCTTCATTGCAGGATTAAGCCTGCGCTGTCGTTCAACAGTGGGCGTGTGAGTCTCCTCCATCAAAATTTTGTGCATGCAGATTGCTGGACTGATCCCTTTAATATCATCAATAGTCCATCCCAAAGCCCTCTTATGACTTTTGAGTACCCTCAACAGTTGCTGGCTTTCTTCAGCAGTTAGTGATGCAGCAACTATTACTGGGTACCTTCCTGTTGAATCTAAAAATTCATATTTTAGATGTTCAGGGAGTTGTTTCAGTTCTGGAAGTTGTTCTTTAAGTGTAGAAGGTTCTTCGGAAGTTGAAGGTTGCTCCTCAACTTGCTCAACCATAGCTTTCAATTCTTCTTCCTTGCTTAGTTCAGCAAATTCAACCTGCTGCAGTTCGTGGTCAAGGCTCTCGGTGACTATGTTCTCTTCAAAGTATTTTTCCATGAAGTTTGCTATTTTATCCACCCAAAAGCAGCTTGAATAGTCATCCCGCCTTCTCATTGATTTCTCCATATTAAATACCACGACCTCTTCATCCACACGAAGAGTCAGCTCTCCTGAACTCACATCAATGAGTGCACGGCCTGTTCTCAAAAATGGCCTGCCCAAAATGAGCTGCACTCCTCTGTCCTCTGCCATATCTAGCACTACAAAGTCTGCAGGGAAAATGAACTTATCCATCTTCACTAACACACCTTCTATAATCCCCTCTAGCTTCCCAATGGATCTGTCAGCAAACTATAGGGAAATGGATGTGGGCTTCATCCCTTTCAGGCCTAATCTTCTGTATATTGACTTTGGCATTAAATTTATATGTGCCCCCAAATCGCAAAGAGCTTGCTCCAAGTGTGAGCTCCCGATTGTGTAGGACAGCGTGAAACTACCCGGATCTTTAAGCTTTGGTGGTAGCTTATGCTGCACCACCACAACAGTAATCTCATTGGTCAGCGCTACCGTTTCGCAATCTTCGTATCGTCTCTTGTTGGACAACAAGTTTTTTAGGAATTTGACATACTTGGGCATCTGCTCTAAAGCTTCAACAAAGGGAATATTCACTTCCAACTTCTTGAACATCTCCAAAAATTTGTAGAACTGAGCATCCATCTTTTGCTTCCTTAGCCTTTGAGGATAAGGCATAGGAGGCTAATAAGGTGTTGGTTTTACATTTTTAGGCTGACTAGCTGCTGCCTTTTCCTTCTCTTGCTGCCCAGCACTGCTCTCTGCCCATTCTTCTTTGTTATCCTTTGTGGATTCTGCCTCAGTATTCTGTTCTCCATGGTCAATTGAGGTTTCCTCTCTTTCTTTAGGCTGAAGCTCTTCCCCACTTCTGAGCATAATAGCCTTACAGTGCTCTCTTAGGTTAACTTCAGTATTGCTTAGGAAACTATTCGATGAAGAGGGTTTCACTGCATTTGCTAGCTGACCTATTTGTTGTTCTATATTCTTCATAGCTGTTCCTAGGTCTTGAAGAGAGGTGGTAAGGGATTCAATTCGTGTTTCTCCTCTGCTCAACCGGTCAGTTGCCTGCTTAGCAAATTGGTAGAAAAAATTCCTCATTTCTTTATCTTTAGCTTTCTCTTTGTCCTCCTCCTTCTGCTGTGGAGGTCTTTGAAATCCTGGAGGGAGTTGATTATTAGGTTGAGATCCTTCACCATAGTGTGGCACTCCATAGGTTTGAGCTTTGTTCTGCCTCTGCCACACATAAGGTTGCTGAGCACTTCCCTGCCCTTGCTGAGTCTAATAATTATTTGAGGATCCAGAATTCTGATATTGGCGCTGATAACCACCTTTGTTTCCAATATACAAGGCATCCTCCTAAGCTGGGTCTGATGTGCCATCTCTTCCAGTACTTTGTTCTGCTCTCCCTTCCATCCGTACAGACATGACTGACATTTGTTTAGCCAGCATGTTTATCTTTTTGGTTAACTCATCAAGCTGGTTTGAGTTGGACACCACAGCTACAGACTCTGATTTGGAATGTGTTTTTCTGTCAGTGGACCATTGGCAATTTGACATTGCCATCCTCTCAAGCAACTCAACTGCATTTGCCGGTTCCATCATCATGAAGGCGCCACCAGCGGCTACATCAACCATGTTTCTGATTGAAGGTTGCAGACCCATGAAGAAAGACTCTACCTGTAACCATTCTGGTCTTCCATGGTTAGGGCAACGCCTAACCAAGTCCTTAAACCTCTCCCATGCTTCATAGAGAGATTCATCAGTGTGCTGGCTGAATTGGCTTATTTGGCTCCTCAGGTGCATCACTCTTGTAGGCGGGAAGTATTTGGAAAGAAATTTCTCCACCATTTGATCCCAGGTAGTAATGCTCCCTGTTGGTAATGACTGGAACCAGCCCAGTGCTCTATCCCGCAATGAAAAAGGAAAGAGTCGCAGCTTTATCGCGTCATCTGTTACACCATTGATTTTGATGGTGTCGCATATTTGCAAGAATCTCACTAGATGATTGTGAGGATCATCCAACGCTGATCCTCAAAATGCTTCTTGCCCAACCATCTGCAGTAGCGCAGGCTTCAGCTCAAAGTTATTTGCTTGGACCGGCACCCTTCTAATGCCTGAGTACTCATCTGATAGTACAGGTCTAGCATAATCCATGAAGGTCCTAGGCTGATAACCTCATTGGCCGTTGTGTCCTTGATATTCTCTTGCTCTGTTTTCAGCCATAATTTCTTCACACAAGGTATGTAAGCCTTCCAACTGCTGTTCAGCTGCAGCTAATACCCTCTGAGCCCTTCGCTGCTCTCGCAACGTCCGTTCGATTTTGGGATCGTGTGGCAATAACTCACCCCTGGTGTGACGCATACACAGAGGAATTTTCTCAAACACCTATGGTGCACCCCTGAAAAATGGCAAAAATAGAGAAATACCAGGTAACACCGCACTAGAAAAATAAAAGAAATTAAAAATCTAGATTACAAATAAACTTAAGCACCTAATGTCACTTAATCCTAACAACGTTTGGCTTGCCTCCCCGGCAACGGCGCTAAAAACTTGACCCGTATAAATTGTGTCTATAGGTTTTGCAGCAAGTGCACTGGTCAAGTAATAAAATGGAGTATTAAGACTCCCGTTGTCGAACCCACAGGGAGGTAGCTAATGCTGTTAAGCAGCAAGCACTAAGCTAACAAGTTGAATTTATGTCTGGACAATAGATTTTTGTTGTGCAAATAGTTTGAATTCTGAATAGCTAAAGCAAAAGTGATTAAATCAAATTGTTGGCAAGCAATTGGTATATAAATTTCAGTGATTAAGGATCTAGGGTCACAATGTTTACCACCCAATGGATTGTAATAATCTGGATTATAGCTCTTGTTCTTGATTTGTGTTCTAGTTCATGTTCATGTTGATTATCTCCTACCTATCTTACATTTGGTCCATGCTAAGATAGATTTAAGGCTTTTATCCCATTTGGTCCATGTGAATAAAAGTGATCAAGGTAAATAAACAATCTAATAGTTGTAGACTTGGTCCGTCATACAACATTAAATCTAATGCACTAGTGTTCCACCCTAGACAAGGGCTAAGATTACCTAATTATGCATAAATCAGGCATTTGCTTTTATTCAAGTGAATTAAACAAGAACTGAATTTCATTTTATTGAACAACCATAACCAAACTGATTACAATATATTGGGGGCTACATTGCTCCCCTAGACTAACAAAACTACTCCATAATCATAACAAAAGCAAAAGAAATTACAAGAAAGAACATGATTACAGTACCAGGACAATAAAGGAAGAACCCAAGATGAACCAGGACTCCTGCCTCCAAAGACTCCGGCGTCTGCTGCCCAAAATCACTCCTCTCCAACTCTAGTGTTGCCAAGGACAATTCGATCTTTTAGCAATGGCTATAGCTCTTTTTCAGAACTCAGATCAGATTCTCTAACTCAAGATGATTTACAATGCCTCCCAAGCCCCCTATTTATAGGATTTAGTGGGCCAAATTAGGGTTACAAAAGGTGTGCCCTAATTATAAATGTGGTCGTAGCCAAAACGACGTTGTTTTGGTTAGTGACACTGTTCGACGTTCTAGGCTCAATAAAACTCAAACTACACCAAATTTGACCCCAGTTCTTTAGAGGAAAATGATTAAAACAACATTTGGAGCTCAAAACTGCCTGCACGCGAGAATGCACGTGAGAAGGTCCTTTTCGCGTGCAGCTCCAAATCATCCCAAAGTTGCTCCAAAGCTTCATTAGGACTTGTAGAAAGCGTCCATGCATCAAACTCCTTGCACGTGAGAAATACCTTTTCGCGTGCACCTTCATTTTGCTCTTATTTTGCTTCCATCTTCTTCCTATAGCTTCCTCTTGAGTATATGGAGTGATCTAGCCAAGGTGTGTGGGAAAAAATTGCTCCAGAACCTGCCGAAACCACTCAAAAAGTACAACTATACACCAAACAAGGTCTTCCTAGGGGTTAGAGCAAATATAAGCAAAATACCATGCAAATAGGCTCAAAACATACTCTAAAACACCCTAAATATGGCATAGGATAACGGCATAAATGCGCGTTATCATCACGCCTCCAAATTCCAGGGAACCTGGAACCAGGAACATGACTTCCCCTTGCCCGCACCTGAAAGGTCAAGGGGTTGGTGACTAGCACCAATAAAGACTACACTACGGGTGCTGTCTTAATCATGCAACCCGATACAGTCATACATCAAGGGTAATCCTGTACTTTCCCATAATCATCATGCATATAATAAGTCAAACAGTCATACAGACATCACACCACAAACAGTTTGCAAATACAGTTGTCTACGGACCCATGTCCGGGATACAAGACACAACAATACAGAATACAACACTATATCATACATCAGAGTAGTGGGCATGTCCTCTTAGAAGAAAGTCCTCCACTAGTCTCGGGTCACACTAGAAAAAGGTAAAGAACAAGTAGGGGTGAGTGATAAGCTCAGTAGGTGACCCCAAAACTCCACATCATGCAAATGTACAAGTCTATACTATATGCTTAGTACTCGTGCACTGTGTAGTGTGCATAATCATCAGGACCCAGCCTGCCCACATAGGACAGCTTGTCCACGATCCTCCACGGGATCCCAGCTCAGGGCACTTAGCCCTAGCTCCATGAGCTCAACAGCTCAACACAATCCTCTACGGGATTTCGACTCAGGGCACTCAGCCCTACGACAGCGCTATATGCCCGGACACAGTGCCACATAGGCTTGCCATCGGTGCATATGCCTGCCACGGCCACAGCGCAATATGCCCAGCCATAGTGCCACACAGGCCTGCTATCGGCGCATATGCCTGCCCCGTCAACTACATAGCATCATTTGTGCTTCACGGTGAGAACCCAACAAGCCCCAATTCTTCAAGCCAACATACCAACACCAATATGGTATTAAGGTTCCATACTCTCTTTATAACTGAAGCCAGTCTTTACAAATCGATCATCATTCCTTGAACAAGGAAGGAGATACCCATAGGAGTTGTTTTCTTGAAATAAAAAGTCCCGGCATTGGGTCTCCATATCATAACTAAGATAATCTGATTTTTGGAGATTTTTCTGAGATGTCTAACCCCACTTTCCAAAAATCACCTCTACGAAACACTAGATTTTTCTGAGATTTTACACTAAATCCCAATTTTCACATTTTAAAGGAGTGGGAATATAATTTTCTAGTATTTTTCTTTGAATCCAAATGGGGGGTAGTATTTCGTTATTTACATTGTAACTTAAGTATATGGAGAGGCATAATGGTTTACAATGTAAATGGTCCAGTCTGGTCAAACTGGACTGCACTGTCCAACTGCTCGAGACACTGCTCGAAACTGCCTGCTCGAGACTGTTCGAAACACTTGCTCGATGCTACATTCTGCTCGACGCTCCTTGCTCGAAGCCTCTGCTCGAGACTGCTCGAGACACTTGCTCGATGCTACATTCTGCTCGACGTTCCTTGCTCGAAGCCTCTGCTTGAGACTGCTTGAGACACTTGCTCGAGGCTACATTCTGCTCGATGCTCTTTGCTTGAGGCCTTCGCTCGTGACTGCTCTAGGCTCTGCTCGAAGCTAGCCTCGAGCAGTTCCCCAGTCGCGAACTGCCAACAACGTTCTTTCCGATTTCATCCCAAAACCCAATTATACGCATTAAGTCTCCATTTTTAAGCAACAATTCATCCCTATTAGGGGTTTCTAACATCATCTAGCCATATTAGGCTAGCAAACAACCTAAATCATATAGGTTTCATGCTCAATTTCCATTTTCCCCAATTTTTAGGGTTCATCACGAATTTTGATGATTTCATCTAATTCTTACATGTTAATCCAATGAAACAACAAGAAAAGGGTGAAGAATCAATGGAACACCTACTTGGAATAATTCTTGACGATCGAACAAGCTTAAAACGCCCCAAAGCAAACTCCAAATTAGATTCCAAGCTTCTCTCTCTCTCTCTCTCTCTCTCTCTCTCTCTCTCTCTCTCTCTCTCTCTCTCTCTCTAATGCGCAAACACTAAAACGTAACGTGGAAGCTTACTCTCATCCTATTTATATTTCTGCATTTTCTTTTATTAATAAATCCCAAAAATATTAATTGACCTCCCGAAGTCACGAACTCCAAATTGAGCCCAAGTACAGTCAAAATGCTCAAAATGACGAGCACATCATTATCTAGATATTTTTCAACCCAATTGACCGCTCAAATACAAGGTCAACCAATAAACCCCGAAAAGTCAACAATTGGGCCACTCAGGGCCCCGACCCGGAATTAGGCCCAATTACAGTCAAAATGCTCACATTGACGAACACAATATTGTCCAGATGTTTTTAGCAACAGAGAAAGACTATCTCTCAGCCCTACCCGAATATGGGTTTTTACAGGTGAGTTACCCACAAACCCCCAAAATCTAACACATAGGCCCTCAACATGTCCTCCAATGTCTGATTCGTCCTCTCAGTCTGACCGTCAATCTCATGGTGAAAGGTTGTGCTCAAGTTAAGCTTTGTCCCCATAGCCTCCTGCAAGCCTGTCCATAAACGAGAAGCAAACCTCGAATCTCTGTAGGACACAATCGACGACGGCATTCCATGTAATCTCACAATCTCATTCACATACAACTGGCTCAACGTCCCGATGGAATCCGGCTCTCGAACGGCAAGAAAATGGGCTGACTTGGTTAGCCGATCCACAATCACCCATATCATGTCTTTCCTCCCATTGGTGGGTGGAAGACCAGTCACAAAGTCCATCACTATGTGGTCCCACTTCCACTCGGCTATTGGCAACGGTTGTAACATACCTACCGGTCGCTGATGCTCTACTTTCACTTGTTGACAAGTAAGGCACCTTGCAACAAATGCTGCCACATCACGTTTCATTCCAGGCCACCAAAAATGCCCCCGAAGTGCATGGTACATCTTTGTACCCCCTGGATGCACAACTCTAGACTGATGAAACTCCCTCATCACCTCATCTCTAAGAGAAGAAGCCACTACTAGCCGCCCCTGAAAAGAGAACTCATGCTCAGGACCCTCTGTCCAGTCCTCAGATAGCTCACTAGCCTCAATACGGGCACGGAGAACCTCACAGTTAATATCACCCAACTGACCCTCCCGGACTTGCTGGTACAACTCAAGCACAATAACAATAGGACTCAGCATTGTCGTACCATCACGAGCAATAGGCTGCAATTGCAACATCGCCAATTGCTTCATCAGCTTCCACTCTCTCACTGCCACCTCAGCTTTCCCTTCCCTGCTCAACACATCAGCCATGACATTGCCCTTGCCTGGAGTATAGGCAAGAGTAAAGTCGAAGGTCTGTAAATACTCCACCTATCTCCTCTGCCTCAAATTCAAGTCCTTCTGAGTAAAAATGTACTGAAGGCTCTGTGATCTGAGAACACCACAAACTTCGCCCCCAAAAGGTAATGCTGCCAACTCTTCAAAGCAAAGATGACAGCCGTCAACTCAAGATCATGGGTAGGGTAATTCTGCTCATGTGGTTTCAACTGCCTCGACCCATAAGCGACCACACTGTACTCGTGCATAAGCACACACCCCAAACCAATCCTAGATGCATCACAATACACCTCATATGGGACGTCCTCCCTTGGTAACCTTAACACCAATGCAGTGGTCAAATGGGTTTTCAGAGCATCAAACGCCTGCTGACACTTGTCAGTTCACTCAAACTTCACTCTCTTCCTGGTCAATGCCGTCATAGGAGCTGCCAAATGGGAGAATCCCTCTACAAAACGACGGTAATACCCCGCCAAGCCAAGGAAATTATGAATCTCGAAGACATTGGTTGGCCTCTCCCACGATGATACAGCCTCAATCTTAGCTGGGTCCACTCTAACCCCCTCAGCTGACACTACATGGCCAAGAAAATGAACCTCCTGCATCCAAAACTCACATTTGCTAAACTTAGCAAACAACTGCTGGTCCCTCAAGGTTTGCAATACTGTTGCCAAATGCTCCACATGCTCCCTCTCCATCTTGGAATACACCAAAATATCATCTATAAATACCACCACAAAAGAATCCAAGTATAGAGCAATGACCTGGTTCATCAAATGCATGAACACTGCGGGTGCATTAGTGAGCCCGAATGACATCACCACCCACTCATAGTGCCCATACCTGCACTAGAAAGTAGTCTTAGGGATGTCCTCCTCCCTAACCCTTAACTGGTGGTACCCCGACCGCAGATCTATCTTGGAAAACCACTGGGCCCCACTCAACTGGTCAAACAAGTCATCTATCCGAGACAATGGTTATTTGTTCTTCACAGTTACCAAGTTCAGCTTCCTGTAGTCAATGCAAAGACGAAGCGTACCATCTGCCTTCTTTGCAAAGAGCACTAGAGCACCCCAGGGTGAGGTACTCGGCTTGATATACCCCTGGTTCACCAAGTCCTCTATCTACCTCTAAAGCTCCCTCAACTCAGCTGGTCCCATACGATAAGCCACTTGGGAGATTGGACCCGTCCCCGGTACCAACTCAATAGTGAACTCCACACTCCTCTTAGGTGGTAAACTCCTCAACTCTTCAGGAAAGACATCCTGAAATTGGTCAAAAATCGCTGGCCACACCCTTTTTTCCATCTTCCCCTCCCTAGCAAATGTTAGGGCTACCAACCTGTGGGTAATGGCACCCCACTGGTCTAACACTGGTCCAGCCCGACTCGCCTCACAATCCCACTCCCCCTGTAGGGTGCAAGAAACCCCCACAGGTGACACGAATGATACACGGCGCCGATAACAATCTATCTTGGCCTGGAAAGCCATAAGTCAATCCATACCCAAGAGCAGGTCAAACGTCCTCAATGGCATCACATACAAATTGAAGCTAAGCTCCACATCTCCTATGGTTAACACACATTCACGACAAACACGCCGCACCTCAATCATACCTCTCACCGGAGACTCAACAACTAGGGGTCTCGCTGCCTCAACACATACTAATCCCAAGCCATCAATTACAAGCTCAGCAACAAAAGAACATGATGCACCCATATCGAAAAGAACAGAAGCAATCGTACAAGAGATCAAAAGGGTACCTCTAACCACCGAAGGTCCTGCCCCACCCTCTCGCCGGTGGAGGTGGTAGCTCAGCCTCCTCCTGGGGTATCGCATACAACGCAAACACCCTCCCCTGACCCGTGCCACTAGTCGACTCACCTACTGGCGGTTCCCGCCCTGACTGCCTCCAGCATTAGTCTGCTGCCGCTCCGGTCTCCCTTGAGGTCAGGACTGACTGGATCTTGCCTAACTAGCCTACCACTGACGAGCTGGTCTCTCTACTAGTGCTCAAAAACTGGCATCACTCCTCATGCTAGATGCCATGCCTCCTGCTCCCTTGTTGTTGCTCCTGCAAACTCGGCTCAAATGACCCTCTCGTCCACAGCTCTTGCATCGCCAGTCCTTTTTGGGGCACTCCCTCTTAAAGTGGCCTTGCTCCCCACAACAATGACAACCGCTGGGAAGACCCCCCTGCTGAACCACCCTGCCTACTACCGCCAAAGGTGAATGAACCTCCCTGGGTTCACTGAAGGTTGACCCCTGTTGCGGAAGGAACTGCTACCTCCCTCCTCGGTCTTGGGCCTCTTGTGTCACGCCCCCAAATTCCTGGGAACCTGGAACTAGGAACATGACTTCCCCTTGCCCGCACCCGATAGGTCAAGGGGTTGGTGACTAGCACCAATGGAGACTACACCACGGGTGCTGTCTCAAATATACAACCCTGTATAGTCATACATCAAGGGTAATCCTGTACTTTCCCATATATCATCATGCATACAATGAGTCAAACAGTCATACAGATATCACATCACAAACAGTATTGTTGGATCAAGCCCAGAATTTGGATAATGCTGATAAAGCCTTATGTAATTTGATCTGAGATCTTTTGTGTTTCTTTGATTGTTGCAGAAGATATGTTAATAATCCGGAGATACACTCGTGAGAGCAAAGCTAAGGACAGGATACATAATCCTAATCCGGACAAGAGTGAGTGTCGTCAAACACTTGCTAAATAACCAAGTCACCAATACATACGGAATAAGGAACATTCGTGCGGACTAAGAACTTAAAAGCTACGGATTACGGAATTTGTTCCTAATGCCTCAAACGGACTAAGTCAAACTAATGCGGAGTAAGAGTCTTGGTCTACAAGGTCGCACGAAGTAAAAAGGTTAAGTCTTCCCCTCAAGCGAACTAAAGAAGACACGGAGTAAGGGATTCGAGTCTTTCATACATACGGAGTAAGGAAGTTTTGATGCGGAATAAGGACCCGAGTCTTTATTCGCACAGAGTAAGGAAATTAGATGCGGAATAAGGAATCTGGGCCACTCACTCATACGGAGTAAGGAACTTACATACGGAGTAAGGAACTTACATACGGAGTAAGGAACTTACATACGGAGTAAGGAACTTACATGCGGAGTAAGCAGCCACTGACACGGACTAAGGATTCCAGTACCTAATAGATACGGAGTAAGCAACCACTGACACAGACTAAGAATTCCAGTACCTAATAGATACAGAGTAAGCAACCACGGACATGAAGTAAGGTTCCGAGCTTCATTAGCAACGGAGTAAGGAAAATTACACCGGACCAAGAAGATGCTACTTCAAATTACCGCATTTAAAGTTATCAGCTCGTGGTGTCCCGATGTAAGACAAACTCGTTGAGAACCTGAAGAATCTTACACGTGGATCACCCGGATATGTGGACACAACCTCAATTATATTTGGGAACTCACAAAGGCACTTATACTCTTCAAACCCAAGATCTTGAGCTCCACAAACCGCGGCAGTCAAGGCAGAGAGATTACCAAGGAATAGTTAGTGCTGAACACATTCCGGAATTACAAGTTCCAAGGTTGTCTCTTAGGAATGTTTGTATAAATATTCATACTCGTACATTTGTGTAAGTGTGTGTAAGGAAGCTAAGATCAACGCTATGTATGCACAAGAGTTCAAAAGATAGAATTAGGCTAGTGTGTGAATTCCTTTGTAAACAGAGTGTAAGAGAGTCTTGCTTCTATTTTGTTGTATTTATCTTTTGATAATAAAACAAAATACTTCCACTATCTGGTTATCTTCCGCAGTGATTCTATCACTTAACTGGATAAGTGTTTGTGTCTTAAGAAATTAGAAAGAGTTTCGATAAGAGCCTATTCACCCCCCTCTAGGCTCTAAGGGACCATCAAGTGGTATCAGAGCAAGTTCTATTTGTTCTAAATAGAGATCCCACTCTTTCGCTCTCAGCAATGGCCGAAGAAAGCAGTATGCTATTCAACACTCGCCTTAACTCCGGAGGTGCACAAGAGCCCATCCCGAATTGAAGTAGCAGTGAAAACGTCGACCCACCTCAACCTGCTGCCGCCTCTCCACCGCTCAACCACGGAGTTCGGTTTTACTCTGACAAAACTGCCCAAATTCACACCTGAGCTTTTCTCCCAGTGGAAAGCTTGCATGAAGATGTTCATGGTATGCCATGACCATCTCATGTGGCCCTGTCTTCATCAGGAGATTCCAATTCCGATGACAATCGGAGAACATGGAGTTAGAAGGCCAAAGACGGATGCCGAACTTACCAATGATGAAAGAGCCTGGCAGTGCGCTAGCGAAAAGGCTCTGGCTTACGTTACATCGTCTTTGGATTCCGAGGCTTTCACGGACGTCCAGGGCTGCACAACAGCAAAAGCTATCTAGGATAAACTGACAATCCTCTATGAGGGGAGTCAGTCCCAGATGCAGAACATTATCTGTACTCTCAGGCAGAACTTTGAGAGTTTCAATCATAAACCAGGCGAATCACTCGAAAGCATCTATCGGAGATTCGGCAAGCTCATTCTTGAGTTGAAGATTGTCAATGAGCATTATTCTCAATCTCAGATCAATGACAAGTTCTTTCGCTCCTTGCCGGATCGATACTACTCCAAACAACTCCAGATGCAATCAGACAAAACGGCAGATGTTCCCCTTGAAGAACTATATGGAGAGCTGCGGACTCACGAAGTCAGGTTTAAGTACTCTGACCGGGATGAGAAAATAGCTCGGAAAGAAAAGGGGGTAGCTCTCAAAGCTACGGAATGTTTAAACATACTGAGGAATGATGATACGGACGCGTCCGAGAATTCTGATTCTGACGAGGAGGAGGAGATAGCTCTTCTCGTCAAATCCTTTGAGCGATTCCTACGGAAAAGCATAAAAGGATTCAGGAGACGCTTATCATCATCTTTCCAAAGGAAGGAGAGACCGGAGTCCAGTTCCCAGGAATGCTACAACTGTGGGAAAACCGGTCATTGGGCCAACGACTGCAGATCCAAATCAAAAGTGGCCGAGAAAAGTGACAAGGTAACTCCTCGCCGCTCCACCTCGGACAACAAGCAAGAACAAGAGGAAGGCATTCGTGACAAAGTACATCAGTGGCTCAGAAGAAGAGGAGGAATCCTCGGATGATGAGCCAACTCCTAAGCCGAACGTCTGTCTCATGGCAAATACTGAGGTACCTTCTATCTCTGAGCTCATGAGTCAATTAGAATCTCTTATTAGTGAACGTGATCACGAAAAGAATGAGAGACAAATAATTACTCAAATGTACAAAGATGTGGAAAGTCAGAATAAACGCCTTGAATTTACTATCACTAGACTTGAAAAGGATATAGCTGACTTCAGATGAAAAGAGGCTTGGTATCATGATCTAAGAGCTGAAAATCATCTGTTAAATACCAACCTAACGGGCCTAAAAGTTATTGTGAAACGACTCGAAAATGAACTGGAACAGGATAGGGAAATAAATCGTAAGTGGCTAAAATTCGGGGAAATAGCCTCTACCTTTAGGACTGATCCTGACAACATCCGAGTCAAACCTGGCCTAGGTTCCGAACCATTGACTTCCATAGCTCAAGCTACTGAGTGTCCTCCGGATTTCACTCCAAAACTAACCAACTTATATCCTGTTAGTACATCTAAACCGTTGGATGGTTTCATTTCAGGTGGCACCATAGTTTATGATCGTGGAGTCGAGGTCATTCATCGCTCTTCCCAAAGCGGTTGCACCCGTAACTAAAGATGAAGGGAAGGCTTTCATCGATTAAAGCCAAAAGCGTAGCACCCAAAAAAGAAAGAAAAGTCATACGAGGCGGCGCGTCTGGGGCCCAGGGGGTCTCCCCCAAACAACACATGGTAGCTCCAAATAAAAGGGCCGAAAAATCTAAAAAGCCCCCCCCCCACCCAAAATTCCCCAACTCTCATCCGATTAGGTATTCCCCCCCCTTTCCCCCATTAACCCCCAATAAAAACCTAAAAAAAAAAATCACTTGCCCTTTTAGGGAAGAAAAAAATAAATCCTTCTTTTATCTATTCTCCCCAACCCGCCCCCCCCCTCAAAGGACCCCTCCCGCGGCTGTCCCCCCCCCACAACAACTTCCCCCCTCCTTCTACCACCCCCCCCCCCCCCCCATATCCCTATTATAACCAACTTGGCCCACCCCCCCCCCACCGCCCCCCCAACTCCCCAAAAAAAAAACCCAATCCAAACAAAAAAGGGCTCCCCCAAGGACCCCCCCCCCGAAAACTTAAATTTATTGTATCCCTCCCCCCTCTGGGACCCCCCCCCCCCCCCACCCCCCCCCCACCACAAAAAAAAAGGGGAACCCCCCCCCACCCAAAAACACCCCCCCAACAAAAAATTCAAGCAATCCAAAACCAGCTTTATTACAACAAAATCCTCTTTCCAATCCATCCCCATAAATCACACCAAAATAAAATAAAATGGAAGAGAGTAAAATAAATAAGGTCTTCCGCCTTGGTGTATCCACCTAACGCCCGTAAGTCCCTGGAAAACAAGCAAACACAAGTAGGAGGGTGAGCAACCACGGCTCGGTAGGGATCAAGTCTCCCCAACCCTTCCCATGCTCCTAGCGGCTACATGCATGTGCACAGGTGTAGTGACGTGACGAAGTATTAGGAAAAAGAAAATAAAACATTCCACACAAGCGGGCGTAACCCCAGCCCCAGCCCACACCGGCTAACAAACCACATCTCAAGCAAATAATTTAACCGCCATTTCGGGCCACGATTAACGCCTCTCAGGCAAAGTAGTTTAACCACCTCTTCGGGCCATTGGTTTAACCGCCTCTCAGGCAAAGTAGTTTAACCGCCTCTTCAGCCAGATAACACAGTCATGCACATAACACACACCACGGTCACTCGAGCATAAAACCAAACACTTGGTGTGCACCCGTTCGCAAGTGCACAAACCCGACCATTCAAGCAATAGAACAAACACCAAGATACATACATACACTATATCACAAGTCCACCACACGGACATATTACCAAACACGTAATGGGCATATACACACAATTATATTCACACAAGCATTTCATCGAACATATAGCATGTAACAACAAAAATCACACCAAAATGCCATCGAAGGCCAACATCCATATAGGAGATCACACCTATATGGATTACATATATATATATATATATATATATATATATATATATATATGAGATATAACCCATAATCGCTCTAGAACCCCAGGACAGAGGAGGATTTAGAAGAAACAACCCCCACCTTGTATGTTCTCCTGCTCCCGCTTCCACGCAAGACTCCGACCACCCACGCAAGACACTCCGGCAACCACCGAAGCTCTCCTTCCCCCTCTCTCTCTCTCTCTCTCTCTCTCTCTCTCTCTGTGACTCGCTAGTGGAGCAACAAACCCTAAACCTAAAACAGAGGGGCTTCTCCTCCTTATATAGACAACACAACATCAAAACGACGTAGTTTTGATTAAGTGAATCCTAGCATCAAAACGACGTAGTTTTGATGGAACAAGCTATGACCTTCCCACATCCATACACACCAAAATAGTCACAATTCCAACATGGTCCTTTGGGAAAAGATGATTAGAATGACAAAACCAAGGCAACCATGCAAAAACATGCTCGCACGCCAATTTAAACGCTAATTCCCCAATTGGCGTGCGGCTTCCAAATGCACTCAAACTTCACCCCAAGCCTCCTTTGCATCTTGTAAGAGGTCCGAGAAGCAAAAATATGCTTGCACGTGAAATGGGTGAATTCACGTGCAGCTCCAAATGCTCTGAAATTTCGTGGTAGATAGAGGACCTCATTCTAAGAAACTTTTGTTCTTACACACCAATTGTTTGAGGCCATCTACCCTATCAAAAGTGAGCTCCAAGAACAGACAAAACGACTTAAAACCGCCTCATTTTTCACTTATGAATCCTAGTTTGATCAAATCATATGATCTTTAATTAATCTTAGCTACGTCGTTCAGCAGGACGGTTTCACTATGTTGACCTATATGAACTTGTGTATTTTTATCTGACATATGCCCTGATTCAGTAATATGATCATTCTCTCGTATGTATATGTCTATTACATTCTTTGTCATGCATAAGTTCTGATTCTCATTAGTTTGGATTATGTCGTTCTTCACAGCCTATTTTCTCTTATCCGTACTAATCCTTACCTGTTAAGCTTTTGTATTTTTAGTTTATCTTGTTTTAAGCTACAGGTTCAGATTTTCTTTGTAACCTTATCGGTAAATCTAGTCCATCGTCTTGGATTTGAAGTGTTGTGGTACTTCTCTTCTCTTCGACTTATTGACAAGCAAAGGAATCTACTTCTCTCTCACCGCACTTTGTTACTACGGAAATGGTCTACTTTTCATCCGGATACTCGTCACACGACTATCGTTAATTCCATATGATTGTCGGTTCATTCCTTCGGACTCCAGACACTGTCAAATTGCGATAATCCATGTCTTCTCTTTTATCCCGTGCTTTTGAGGAGGAATCATGATGATTCATTAAATGCATATCTCGGGATGCACACACTTCTCCGGAAGGCGAACAGCTGTTTCCCTTATTTGGTCATGTCGCCTCCACGTCATCTTATAATTCGGAGGCGTATCGATATCAAGACTAATAACATCAGCCTGTCAAGCGGTCCACTGTTTCACTCGCCAAATTCCTAGACCCGCTGACATTTATGGACTCAGTCTTATATATTCTGGTCATTCCTGCAAAGCACGAACGTTACCCTTTTCAAATCCCTAAACCTCTCGTTGCTCCTTCAATCCCCAAGACCTCACCTTTCCTCTCGTCCTTAAACTTTCATCTACAATGGCACCCAGAATCTCTCTTTCCGGCGTTAATCCTGGCCATCTGGTCGATTGGAGTGCTGTCTCCAATCCTGTCGATCTTCTTATAGACGATATTCTTGAGTATTACCAACGGATCCGCTGTACCACCGACTCAATCATCTCCTATGTTCGCGGTGAATCCATCCTCATCACTCCCGCCGTACTCCGCGTTGCTCTTCATCTTCCCCCCGGTGAACCACAGCGCCCTGATGCTGATCCAGTGGCGGCTTCTATGGGTTGCACCCAAAAAGGCAAGGAATACAAGGTGAAATCCTTCCAAGGTCGCTATCGTTGTATGGAGACCATACTGAGTCGATGTTTACTGGCTCACACTTCTGCTCTGGACTCGGTTCCTTACGATCTTCTTCTGGCCATGTACGGCGTTTTCGAAGGTCTTCCGATGGACTGGGGGACGTTTTTGTTCCGACTTCTGCAGAATGGTCCCAAGAACCATTCTTTCGGGCGCATACTAAGCATCGTCTTCCGGCATCTTAATCCGAACCATTTCGCCCGCTATGATGCTGTTCCACTTCCTTCGGCATATTACCTTCGCTATCTTACGCCGGATGGGAACATGACGGCCCGCCGTCCCTCTGCAGCTCTCCGCATTCTCCCTGCCTCGGAACAACAAGGCAGTTCTGTTGGTGACCCCTCCGACAGCCAGGCCCCTGACGTCAGTTCTGCTCCCCGATCCTCCCGGATTCAATCCGTTGCAGCACCCCCTTTCTCGGGCCTCCCAACACAGCGTCCGTGCCGAACCGTTTGAGGTTGCAGGGCCATCTCAGTGCAGCGCAGTGCCCCTAAAGCTGTTTCCTCAGCCCCCTCTGTTGCAGATGTCCCCACTCCCTCCACCTCCGCTGTTGCTGCCGCGGTTGATACCGCTGTTGCTGCCGTCATTGCTGATGTCCCGGCATCTACTCCAGAAGCCCCTTTGCCTCCCTTACCTCAACCCCGAGATTACCTTGACCATTTCTCCGCCGACACCTTAACGAACCTATGGCTCCGTTTCAGCCTTGCCCACACTGCCTCCATTCCTGACACCGATCTCTGGGTGTTTTACACGCGCCATACCCAATCCCCGGAGACCATGATCATCTGGAACTTTGACCAAGGCTTTCTTACGCCGGCCTCCATTCCAGATGTGCCGTTCCCTACACCTTCCAGCCTGGTCCATGCCGTACGGAGTTCTTCCCCTGCTAAGGCTGGACCTTCTTCTCCTGCTGCCGCCATTCCCGTTGTTGACCTATCTGGTCAAAGTGGGTCTGCTGCTCCGGATGCCTCTGATGCTCCGGATGCCCCTTCTGCTGCTGCTGCTGATACTCTTGCGGACTCCTCTGCCCAGCGCACTCCTGCTCCTGTTCATGCAGGGAAGTCTTCCAAAGCTCCCAAGTTGGTCATTGGGCGTGCTTCTTTTGGCACGGTCCACTCCGACGCTGTGCTCTCCGCCCAGCTGGACCGCCACGCTCAAGCTCATAGCGCCCAAATATCCGCCATCACCGCCAAGGTTGATGCACTTGGCGCCCAACTCCTCTTTCCATGGAACAGAAGATGGATCTTGTTGCCTCGTCTGTCCATTCCTTGTCTACCTCCTTCGCGGACCTGGCGCACACGATGGCTCGCCCTCCCGTTGCTTCCCGGCGATCTGCCAAACCGGGGGAGAAAGTGTTATCTGATCCTTCTATTCCTCCTGCACCTCAACCATCCACTCGTGCTGAGAAGCGGCCTGTCTCTTCATTGCTTCAGGGAGTCCAAATTCCCAAACGTAACCGCTTCTCTCAGCCAAGCTCCTCGAGTGCAGCTCTTCCTCCATCCTCTCCATCTGTAGCTGACCCTTCCTCCCATCATACGCGGCGTGTGACCCTTCTGATGCGGATGGAAGAGTGCGTAAGGCAATGAAGTCCTATGCTGTGTCTTCTGCCGAGAGAAGATGTCTCTCTAACCTGTACCCTTTTTCCCCGGACGACATTCGGACCCTTTGTTCGGAAAAAGGACTCTTTACAACAGAAGACATTGACAACTTCTCTAGGGCTGCTAAAATGGAGATGAGGCTGTTTCCATCTCTATACAAGGATGGGCACTTGTTTGAAGTTCTGCCGTGCTGGAATGAAGGCTATCTTCCCAATGTAGATCTCATTCAGTCCTTTATCGACGGAACTGCTGAGGATAGCAAGCCATGGAAAACTCTCTCAACTATCCTCATTCCGTACCGGATCATGTCGCCACATTTTATGATGGCTGTCTTCATGATTCAGTCTAAACAAATGATTCTGATTGATTCTCATCAGATTGTGGAGCATTATGTAAGAAAGAATCAATGGGAACCACTATGTCTCAGCCGATCAAGTCGTGAAGAAAGCTGGATTATTCGAAGAGTTGGGCATCACACCCTTGAGTCCAACTGAAAAGTCAAGGCGACATTCCGGGGCAAGAAGCAAGTGCCACAACAACTGGGATGGAGATAGTCTGCTGGGCCTTTGTCTCGTTACTTCATCAAGTCATTCTTAACTGTGGACAAATCTTGGAGTCAACACACCACTTATACGATGAAGCAGACAATGGAGCTTAGAGAGAAAGCAGCAACTATGATCTTCAAGTATAGTAAGCCTTATGTACCTTAATGAAAATCTTGTATAAAAGCTGAATTGTATTCTGTTGTTGATGAATGAAATTGGTTGTGATGCGTATTCTGTATGTTATCTTTTTGCACTGCTTACCAGATCAGATTACAAAGGGTTTGGGCATATCCATAATTGGGGGAGATTGTTGGATCAATCCCAGAATTTGGATAATGCTGATAAAGCCTTATGTAATTTGATCTGAGATCTTTTGTGTTTCTTTGATTGTTGCAGAAGATATGTTATTAATCCAGAGATACACTCGTGAGAGCAAAGCTAAGGACAGGATACATAATCCTAATCCGGACAAGAGTGAGTGTCGTCAAACACTTGGTAAATAACCAAGTCACCAATACATACGGAATAAGGAACATTCGTGCGGACTAAGAACTTAAAAGCTACGGATTACGGAATCTGTTCCTAATGCCTCAAACGGACTAAGTCAAACTGATGCGGAGTAAGAGTCTTGGTCTACAAGGTCGCACGAAGTAAAAAGGTTAAGTCCTCCCCTCAAGCGAACTAAAGAAGACACGGAGTAAGGGATCCGAGTCTTTCATACATACGGAGTAAGGAAGTATTGATGCGGAATAAGGACCCGAGTCTTTATTCGCACGGAGTAAGGAAATTAGATGCGGAGTAAGGAATCCGGGCCACTCACTCATACGGAGTAAGAAACTTACATACGGAGTAAGGAACTTACATACGGAGTAAGGAACTTACATACGGAGTAAGGAACTTACATGCGGAGTAAGCAACCACTGACACGGACTAAGGATTCCAGTACCTAATAGATACGGGGTAAGCAACCATTGACACGGACTAAGGATTCCAGTACCTAATAGATACGGAGTAAGCAACCACTGACACGGAGTAAGGTTCCGAGCTTCATTAGCAACGGAGTAAGGAAAATTACACCGGACCCATCAACGGAGTAAGAGCCTATTCACCCCCCTCTAGGCTCCAAGGGACCATCAAGTATGCAAATACAACTGTTCACGGACCCATGTCCGGGTTATCACATAAAACAATACAGAATATAATATTGTATCATATATCAGAGTAGTGGGCGTCCTCCTGGAAGAAAGTCCTCCACTAGTCTCGGGTCACACCTGAAAAAGGTAAACAACAAGTAGGGGTGAGCGACAAGCTCAGTAGGTGACCCCAACACTCCACCTCATGCAAACATACACGTCTATACTACATGCTCTGTGTACTCGTGCACTGTGTAGTGTGCACAATCATCAGGACTCAGCCTGCAAACAAACATCAGGACCCAGCTTGCCCTCACAGAACAGCTTGTCCACGATCCTCCACGGGATCCCAGCTCAGGGCACTCAGCCCTAGCTCCACGAGCTCAACGGCTTAACTGAGGCCTTAGCCTGTCCACAACGCAATATGCCCGGCCACACTCGCCACACAGGCCTGCCATCGGCGCATATGCCTGTCACGTCAACCACATAGCACCATCGGTGCATCATGGTTAGAACCCAACAAGTCATGGAACCCAAGTCCCAAATCCACAAACCAACATACGAACACCAATATGGTCTTAAGGTGTACAACACTCCCTTTAGAACTGTAGCCAGTCTTTACAAGTCGATCCTCATTCCTTGACTAAGGAAGGAGATACCCATAGGAGTTGTTTTCTTGAAATAAAAAGTCCTGGCATTGGGTCTCCATATCATAACTAAGATAATCTGATTTTTGGGGATTTTTCTGAGATGTCTAACCCCACTTTCCAAGAATTCACCTCTACGAAAAACTGGATTTTTCCGAGATTTTACACTAAATCCCAATTTTCACATTTTGAAAGAGTGAGAATTAATTTTTCTACTATTTTTCTTTGAATCCAAATGGGGGGTATTTCGTTATTTACATTGTAACTTAAGTATTACTTTAATATGTATAGATGGGTATGGGTTACAATGTAAATAGTCCAGTCCAGTGCAGTCCAGTGTCCAGTTACACTATTGGAGCTACGACTCGTACTGCGGAATTGCAGCGCCCTCGGAGACTCGTAGCTGGAGCTGCGACTCGTAGCTGCATAGCGCACCTCGAAGACTCAAAGCGGGTCTTCGATCTTCGACCTTCGGACTACGAACTTCGACCTTCGGACTACGGGTCTACGAATCTACGAACCTTTGAGCTACGAACTACGGGTCTACGAACTACGACCCTACGAACTACGAACCTTCGAGCCTTCGACCCAAAACTTCGGATCTTCGTTATTTCGACCTAGTAATTCGCCCAGGGTACTATTTATCTTCGTTTTTGCCTGTTCTTCGTCTGGAATCAACCTAGCAACCCCCAAACGCGCACAAACACGCATTCTACGCAACAGACTACGATATCTACCTCAAAATGCGTCCAGAACGCTTCTAAATTGCACAGATAACAGCAGAAACACGCACTAAATTTCAGATTTCCAGAAATCTAGATCTAAATTCAGATTTCCATGGTTGACTTCTCAACCCTTATGGAATATGCAATTAAACAGCCCCAGATCACAGAAACACATATTAAAACTGATATAAAACAGTTCTTAACCACAGATCTTGTGCTAAACCATTAGATCTAACCCAAAATTGCATTTCCCCAAAACCTAGGGTTCATGCTTAATTTCATAAATCATGATAATTTCGTGCAGATCCAAAACAGAATCAAAATAAGGAGTTTAAGGATACCTACCTGGAGTGATTCTTTGAACTCCATGAACCCAAATCGCCCCAACTCGCTAAGGCACCAAGCTCCAAGCTTTCTCTCTCTCTCTCTCTCAAACGCACAAATGTGATAGCGTAAAGTGAAAGCTCTTTCTTTTCCTGCTATTTATATTTCTGCCAGTCATTGACCAATAACTGACCTAGTCAATCATTGACCTAGTCAATAATTGACCTCCCCACACAATAATTGACCTCCAAGGTCCTAAACTCCAAATTGAGTCAAATTACAGTCAAAACGCTCGAAATGACGAGCACAACACTAAACAGATATTATTACACCCAAATGACCACCCAAACACAAAGTCAACCAATAAACCCCGAAAAGTCAACAATCGAGTCAAATGGGGCCCCGACACGGAATCGGGCCCGGATACAGTCAAAATGCTCACATCGACGACTACATTACCGTCCAAGTAGTTGCATTCTCATAGAATGGCTATCTCTCAAAACTACCCAAATACAAGTCTTTACATCTTGGACCCTAAATCACAGTCAGACCCTCCCTGTAGCTGTCGACCCTGATGGGCCTGCCTCCCATCATCAAGCTCCCTCTCAGCTATACGGGTTGTCTCAACAACCTCAGCATAAGTCGTCAAACGTAGTATCGCTACCCTCTACCTAAGGGCTAGCCTGAGACCCAAGGTAAACTTATGGGCCTTTAGGTCCTCCTTTGCCACAGTCTCGGGAGCAAATCTACTCAAGCTCCGTAACTCCCGCTCATACTCGGGCACTGTCCTCGATCCCTGCTTCAGACTGCCAATTTCTTCCTTCTTTTGCCACCTCAACGTCTCGGGGAAGAACTCATCATGGAAGAGCTGTAAGAACTCCTCCCATAGCATGAACTGTACTGAACGACTTCTCGCTACACTCTGCCACCACTCCAAAGCATTCCCCTCTAACTGCCGAATGGCCAGCCTCACCTTATCCTCCTCCCGGGGTAGGAGAAAGGAAAACACATGCTCGATCTGCCTCAACCAATGCTCAACCACCATGGGATCCACTTCTCCCTTGAACCTCGGAGGTTGTTCCTTTTAGAACCTCGTCACCACGTCATCCTCTGCACGAATTGGTACGCCACCTAGTGAACTCTCACACTCACGGGGTAACTCTCCCACTGGTGGTGGTGGTGGCGGTGGCACCTGCTATGCTGCCATCTCACGGCGCACCTCCTCCCGAACCTCTTATCGGATACCCTTCCTCAGCTCTTGGACTTCCTGTTAGATGCCCTCTTGCAGCTATGCCAACAACAACGCATGTCCTCCAGCGGGCTGCCCCACACCTGGTCCCTCATGGGCAGATGACTCATCAGCCACTGCCCCAGATGCACGCGTCGCTCTCCTCGGTGGCATTCTTACTACATGAAGTAAAAAAGACAATCGTCAAAATGCGTTTCAAAATCTATCGTGTGTCGCTACCTCTACCCCATTTATCAATTCAATTATCACATAGCTTTACACACTTTGCACACATTTTTGTTCTCATTAAGTCACATTGCACAAGTAGCAATTCCACAAGCACACATCTCAAGTTATCACAAAATCAGAGTTGCACAGATTAAATCACGTTCCTCGTATTTTCCTATCACATGCTTTATCTCAGTTATCCACACAATCAGACATAGACAACAAATGCAACTAGTGCCCTAATGCCAATGCATGCAAATCCTACTACAAGACTGGACTACCCCAAGTACACCTTAGAGGCTCAAAGAGGACCATGTTGATCAGGCATGTCCCTCCAGGCTCCTCCAAAGGACTCAAGATAACCAGATCCGCCCACTACCCTAGGCTAACTAGACCATGCTCTGATACCATATTGTCACGCCCCGAATTTCCAACCCGAGGAAAACAGTACGTGACTCCCCTTTACCCACCCGGTGGGCAAGGGGTTGGGATAAAATAACTCCACACAGGGCTCAAACTCCCACTATAGATATTCAGAAAGACCAAACCATGTATCTTTATTCAGATTAAAACATAATAATCAATTACAAACTAGACAATAGGTGTTTATAAACCAAACATGCCTTTATTACAATTAAATTTCTCCTTACAATATCTCCCCACTGGGGTTACAAAGGTCCCATAAAAATAATCACAAAATAATATTAAGCAAAGCAATAAAGCAGAACTATCTTCCACCTTGGTGTTCCCACCTAACGCCTGTAATAAGTTCCTGAAAAGTAAACAAAACACAATGGGAGGGCTGAGCAACCACAGCTCAGTAGGGATCATGTCTCCCCAACCCATCCCATGCTCCTAACATCTACATGTTGACGTGCATGAGTGCAGTGTCGTGGCAATACCATATAGATAGGCCATAATCAACATTTATACACAAACAACCCACATCAACAGGTACAACCATTGCTACAGCCACACTGGCTCCATAACCAGCCACGGGCTTCCACACCCACCGAGCTCCATAACCAGCCTCGAAGGCTCCAGCCACACATGCATACAATTAAACACATAACATACATTACAGCCACACAGGCATATAATCAAATACATCATGCATCACAGCCACACAGGCATATAATCAAACACATAGCATGCATCACAGACACACAGGCATATAATCAAACACATAGCATGCATCTCGATCAACAATCATTATATCAAGTATATTTCCCCTGGAAACCTCAAGGTTTCCCCACGTAAACCTATAATGGAACGAAGCCTAACAAACAACACTAACATTCCCAATCGCCTCCAAGGCCCACTACCACGCAACAAACCCCGAGAGTTCCCATACCCCGGACGCAACATTAAAACCAAACAAAATATGCCATTGGAGGCCAACATACATATAAGAGATCACACCTATATGGATTTACACATATATATTATAACAACAACGATAATACTCTACAAATCATCCACCATAGGGCCTAACCCCGGAATGGGTACTAGAAGAGACAGAACCCCTACCTCAAAAGGTTCCTCCTTGCTCTTGCTCCCACGCTAGATGTCGTCCACCCACGCGAATAACCACAGCAACAACGATCAGGAACTCTCTCTCTCTCTCTCTCTCTGCGACGGCTGCGGCGGCTAGCGAAAAGAAACCCTAAACCTAAAATAAAGAGACCTCCACCTCCTTATATAGACACCTGACTTATCAAAATGACGTAGTTTTGATAAAGGGAATATGCCACAACCTTCTTGCATCCATACAGGACAAAAATACCCACAATATGAAGATGGTCCTTAAGGAAAAGATGATCAGTATAAGAAAACAAAGAAGATGATGCAAAAACATGGCTACACGTGACAAAGGCCATTGTCACGTGCATGCTCCAAATGCCCTAAGATTTTGCCACTAGACTTAGAATAACTTCTGGAAGGCTCCTATGCAAAAACACCACTTCCCGTGACAAGCCATTGTCACGTGCACCCTCTAAAGGTTCCTTCTTGGGCTCATCTCTTACCTCAAGCTTGCCCATCATCATACAAAGTGTTCAAGCCAATGTGTGTGGGAATAAAACTCCCTAAAACCCAACAATTGCCACCCCAAAAAGGCAAAAGTGTGACTAACTCCACATCCCAAAACACGGGTCATTACACATGCTCTGCCAGAGGCTGCTCATATAATTCACACAGCATGATGGAAGTGTATTGTGCCAAAGGGTAGTCATTAGGCTCTGCCTCCACTACATGTCACATGGTTTTGCAAAAAAGATCAACATCATCCGCACATAAATATTCGTTAGCTAAGATCCGCTATAGGTAAGATGATCTGAACATTTCGAAATCCCTAGTAATTCGCGCTTGCCAAGCTACACCTTGAAGAAACTGCTTAAACTCTGCCATGGTATCAGGAGTGAACAAAGCTAGATTGATATTCACATAGACTGGCTTGCCCAATAAATCTTCTTGTGCAACCTTTGAAGAAGCACCAGACCACCATTGGAGAGGCTGAATCATTGGAATGAGAGCATGAGAAGAGCTAGGGCCTGACTGAGGCTCAAATGGAGCTGGTGCTGCTGGGTAAAAGTATGAATGATAAGCATGAGTCTCCTCCTCCTGGGGGTATTGTGGGTACTCAGGTGTCTCCTCAGTCTAATCAAACTCGAGCTCCGCTGAAGGTACTGTCTCCTCAGAAAGGTCTACAACTTGGGGTTTTGTAGACTTCTTCTTTTTGCCCAAAGCTTTCCAAATTTTTCCCAGTATTCCCTTCACTTCTTTTTGCTCTTTGATTAAAAGGGATTGGCTCTTTTGCAATTGTCCAATTTGTTGCTTGGTCACTGCATGTTCTTCTTGAAGTTGATATGTTCTTCGCTTAAGGTCTTCATAAGACGAGCCAAATGGTGCATCAGGGGCTTCCCATGCTCTTGCTGACGGTCGTAAAGTTGCTTGCTGGTCTTGGGATAGAAATTCCAATAACTCCTCTAACTAGATACGAGTTATGTGGCCATTGGTGAAGGCCCAATTGATCACCTCAGCTTCACTTATAACCTTCCCACTAATTCCTTGAAAGAAGTTGTACACATCAGCCTTATGGAAATTATATTGCATGTAGAGGGCAGTCAACAGGAATATATGCTGTTTTCTTGCATAT
Source organism: Taxillus chinensis (assembly GCA_023512835.1). Lineage (NCBI taxonomy): Eukaryota > Viridiplantae > Streptophyta > Magnoliopsida > Santalales > Loranthaceae > Taxillus > Taxillus chinensis. The sequence goes on from CM042085.1 coordinate 48,404,085, forward strand.
AGGTTCTACATGTACACACAAGTGCGCATACTGAAAGTGAAACAACATGCTCAACACCCTCCCATATAATCGTTTATTGACATCTCTTTTCCAAAGCTTAAAGATCTCATCTGCCAGTCAATGTTTAGTTGATGATCAATGTAGTGCATAAACTCAAGATGAGATTTTGGCACCGAGTCAACCCCACTAGTCTGCAACAATAGACACTTTCCTACCAAGTGGGCAAGACATCTATATTTCCCTACGAATCCATTTTTGGTGAACTGCCTTCTTCTCCCAAATTCTCAACTGAAATTAAATGCTCTACCGTAAGCTTTTAAGCTTAAATTAGGGATTTCTTGTGAAGGATTTGGGAGATCAAAACAGTCTCTAATCATAGCAGGTGAAATAGAGATTAAAACTCCTTGAACTTCTCCAATTATTTCATCATCCTCATCATTCACAAATACTGAGTTATAGAACTCATGCATAGCAGGGTAGAATAAATCACTGTGGGCAGAGACTAACCTTTTTAAACCAAGGGATTGAAGCTTCAGCATCACTTCTTCTGCCCAATACATATTTGATGATTCAAGAACCCCCCAGTCTAGCACATGTCCAATGAAAATCTCCTCTTCTCCTGTTATCTTGGAAGGTGAGGATGGGGCTGAGGCTTCTAGTGTGGCTACCCCAAACGAGTCCTTTTGGTTTGCACCATAGTTGCAAGGTAAGGATGTTGTCTTGCAAAATAAGGAAAAAGGGAGGAAGCAAGTTATGAAGCTGAAGCACAGGCTTCCCCTCCTTATATAATACCAAATTAGAGAACACGAATTTACGTTTTTGACCAAGCAAGTGGGCTTTAATCATGTCACGGGCAGACCAAAGATGGTTCTAGAGAATTCCAGCTATCTCCCATTAAAATTTTAGAGCAAAATGACGCAAAACCCACTTGCACGTGACATTGTCGCGGGCAGGGGCAAATTAGTCCAAATTGTTCTAGAAAGTCACGGATGCACAGTAAAATTAGAATCAGTTTGCACATGATAAGACCTGATGTCACAGACAGCCCTTTTTAGCCTCAAATGAACTCCAAAAATTTTGAAATTTGATAGGCTGGTGGATCATCCTTCAAGGAGCAACACGGTTAAGAATCCTTCGAACAGTGTGAAGAAAACCGGACTTGTAGACTTGTAGATTGAAAGTCGTAGAGTCGAAGCCGTCGAACACGGTTAAGAAAACTGGACTCGTAGACTCGTAGGTTGAAGATCGAAGAGTCGATGCTATAAAGACTGACAAACAAATGAAATTGTAACTCAAGGGTCGTAGAGTCATAGACTCATAGACTCAAGGGACACAGTCACTATAGAGAAATTGCCACACTTCTAGACTCGAAGATCAATGGTGGAGAGTTGTAGCTAAAGGGTCATAGCTACACAGGAACTCAGTTTATGAGCCTCTGTGAAAGACTAAGGAAAAAAAGCGAAGTTGAAGACTCGTAGAGTCGAAGATTTTCAGACCACTTAGTCAAATATAGTAAATTGAGAGACCCGAAGGTCGTAGACCCGCAGAACTAGAGTCATAGACTTGTAGCTACAATAACAGGTAGATTAGCTGAACTCGGAGAAGTCACTCTAAGCGTTATTCGAAGAGTCACAGACTCGTAGAGTCGTAGACACGCAGAGTTGTAGACTTTAGTTAACAGAGTGACATAAAAGGCTAATCTAACCTGCCCTCTAGCCTCGAAGACTCGAAGACTCGAAGATGTGAGTCGTAGACTCACAGAAACACCATAAACCCTGAAGCAAAACTTCGCAACTTTCTACAGGTGCTAACTGAAATCTTCGAGTCACCGAACCTACGAGGCATCTACCTCCGAGGCAAACTTACAACCCTAAACACAACCACTTAGTGATATTGTCAGCTAGGGTTTGTACAGCAAGTCTGCGCCATCCCAAGCAGTTGAGCGCATTAATGACACATTAATTGCTGCCAACTACCATCCACGGATGAACGGCCAAGATCGACTGCATGCCAAATACGCAATATGGGCATCTGATCTGCAAATCAAAGCAGATCAGTGGTGGGAAGTCAGTCTGTCGGGATGGACATCATGGCGCACGAGCACTTTAATCTTAAAAATATATCTCTCACGCACTTAACAACAAAATCAAGAGTTTAACCTCTCTCTCAAAAGAAGGAAACACATAGAACACAAGATATTGGTTCTGACAGACTTAGTGAAAAATAATCCTTTGCAGAACTAACAAAAAAAAAGTTCCAACACTAGAGAGAGAGACTCTGAGAGAAATCGAAAAAGTGTTGTGCGCCGTGTGAGTCAAAAACCAGAGCAATCTGTTTGAGTATTCACGAATCTCTTGTTTATCAAAGATCTAGCACTTTCATTAAGTCCTGATCTCAGTGTTGTTAGTTCTCCACACTCGGATCTATCATAAACCATCTCTTTCACAACTGAGATCTGTTGACAAAAGAGCACTTACTCTTATCTCAGTTTTGTCTGATAGTTCATTATCACTCACCTTATCCTTACAATACTTCTGTCATCTTCTCCATAAATACTTCCATCATTGTCATCTGTAAGAGGAATTCGAAAAACCAGCTAATAGTCTAGCTTTCGCACACGAAGAAAGTCTATTCACCCCCCCCCCTCTAGACTCACTTTGGGACCTACAATTGGTATCAGAGCTGTTCTACAACTCCGTAGAGATCCCTAATGGCCGACATGGATCCCAGCAATGCAGCTCCAACTCCCGAGCAAGCTCCAGTTCCTGTTGAGGAACTTGAAACCAGTCGTGTTCCAGAGGAAGGAGCAACTGGAGACTAGGAGCCAGAAGAACCGAGTACCAACAGCAATAAGAAAGAACAAGAAGACTTCTATGATGTTTTTCCTGGCTCATCCTCCCAAGTACCTATATGCACACCCGCGCGTTTTTCCAAATGGAAAGCGAGAATGAGAGCACACCTAGACATGCTCGACACCTATCTCTGGGAAACAATAAAGAACGGACCTTTCACCCCAAAGAGTATGCAGAGAGGTCGGCTAATGACGAAAGACCCAGATAATTGGTCTAAGGTGGAGCAGAGGAAAGTAAAGCTCGGTTTCAAGGCAAAAGCCATACTTTTCTCTGCACTCGATGATGACATGTTCACGGATGTGCAGGATCTTGAGACTGCTAAAGAGGCATGGGACAAGCTCTGTCTCATCTACGAAGGAGATGAGCAAATACAGGACAACAAGATCTCCATGCTCAAACAAAAGTATGAAGCCTTCAGATGTGAACCAAAGGAGTCATTGGACAGTATCTATAAACGGTTCACAGGTCTGATTCAACGGATGAAGACTTACAACGTTGAGATCTCTCAGAGGATAAAAATGACAAATTTCTGAGATTTCTACCCTTGAGACTGCTGATAAAGACATCAGCCATCCGTCAGCTGAAGGAATGGAAGACTTGTGCCTTGGAAGCATTATATGGGGACCTCAAGACATTTGAAATGCAAAAAGAAGAGCTTGAGGCATTTGAGAACCCTTCCAAGAAAAAGGAGAAGTTTATTGCATTTAAGGCTGCTGCTGAACCACGGGAACCATCTTCAGAAGAGGAAGAAGATGAAGCTGATGAACTTGGCTCAGATAGTGCCTCAGATGAAGAAGTGGCATTTCTGATCAAGAAACTACTGAAGAGAAGGGGGAACTACAGAAGGAAATCAAGGCAATCTTCCTCATCTTTCTCTAAGGGAAAAGATAAGGACAAGTTGCAATGCTATCACTGCAACAAGCCCAGTCACTTCGTTGCTGACTATTATAAGCTGAAGAGGGAGGAAAAGGAGGCAGCTAAACAGAAGAAGAAGACCAAAGGCTCCTTAAGTGGAAAGGATGACAAGAGGAAGAAGGCTCTTGTCACCAACAAGTTTAACAGTGAAACTGAGGAGGAAGAGGAATCTTCTGACGATGAGAAGAAAGAGAAAGGTCTAATCTGCTTCATGGCTTACCATTCTCCTCCCCTCAAGGTAAGAACTTATGAACAGCTCTACATTGAATATGAAGATACCTATAGAGCTCTTAAAGAAATAGAGGAACAATTTCTTCCTATGAAAGCTGACAAAGAAAGATACTATTCTAAACTGGAACGGCTTTCATGTGAATACAGAGACTCTATAGATGATTATGAAAGAGCAAAGAGAAGATTAAGAGCTGAAGTGAGTGAGATGAGAAGCACACATGATGATCTTTTGGACAAAGCTGGTCAACTAAAAATGGCTAATAAAGACATCGATAGGCTTGAAAAGGAACTAACTGAAACCAAAACAGAACTAGAAAAAGAAAGACAAATTAGTAAAAAGTGGCAAGACTCTGCTGAGATTGCAGCCCACTTTAAGACTACTCCAAATGTCAAAGGTCTAGCCTTAGGCCTAAGTTTCTCTGAAGACCAAATAGCCAAGGCCCAGACCTACCCTGTACAGACCAAGTGTCTTGCTGGCTTTGTTCCTGCTGGCAGTGTGCTCGTTGATTGTGGAAAGGAGGTATCCATGGCTGTTGCTAGTTCACCCAAACCAGTAACACCCGAACTCAAAGATCTGGGTACTGTTGCATCTCAGGACAGTGATGCAGTAGTTTTTAAGAAAGAATTGAAAGCTAAACCCTCAGTCAACCTGTCCTCTACATCCCAATGCAAGGGTAAGGGTGTAGTTATCTCAGAGACAAAACCAAGTAGACACACTACTACATTTGAGACTAGTTCATCCAGCAAGGCTGCTGCCCTCCAGCCTTAGTTTGTCTCTGATGGAAGAGTTAAGAACGGTCTAGGATATGTGAGAAAAGCTAGGAAACCTCTTAACACTCCAGCAAAACCCTTGAGACAGAGTGTTCAACCTAAACCTGTCACATGCCCCATCTGCTGTGAAGTTGGACACCTCTCCTATCAATGCAGATTCTACCCTGAGTATCTTAGGAAGGAGATTGCCACAAAAATCAAGGTAAATCTTAACCAGCTTAATTTCACTAAAAATCTGCAGTGCAACAGCAACTTTGATAGGAAGAAACATACCAGGCACACACAGGCTACCCATTCAAAAGACTTAAAGACCAAGCCTGTGAAGAAAACTGACAAACCTGTGCCTACTAAAGTTGCCAAAGATAACAATAAGGAAGGAAAACGTGCTGAAGCTCTAAAGATTAACCCTGCTAATAAATCTAATGAAGGATCACCAAGATTAGCATGGAAAGTTAAATTTGTCCCTTCTTATTGGAAACCTAAATTGTCAACAGCATCTTTCACTTACCTAAAGCCCAATCTTAATTGGGCCCCCAAGACTTAGTTGCCCATTGTGCAGGAACAGGTACCTGAAGCTGAAAGCAGCCACCGGAAACAAAAGATCAATTCTAGCCTGTGGTATCTTGATAGTGCCTGTTCTGTGCACATGACAGATGATGCCTCTATATTGAGTGAGGTAAGGGAGGTTGCAGCTTCATCTGTCACTTTTGGGAACAATAAAAAGGGTAGGATTGTTGGTAAGGGTACTCTCTCTAATGGTTCTGTGTCCATTCAGAATGTATCTGTTGTTCAAGGTCTTAAACATAACCTGTTGAGCATAAGTCAATTGTGTGACAAGGGTTATGAAGTTTTGTTCACTAAACACACCTGCACAGTTATGGATCCTATCTGCAAAGAAGTGAAGCTAAATGGACATAGACAAGGCAATGTCTACAAGTTGGTCTTTGGTAATGCTCAATCTGATAAACCAATTTGCTTTTTGTCCAAAGTTTCACCTGACATTAGTTGGTTGTGGCACAAGAGATTTGGTCATTTAAACTTTAAGACTATGTCTAAACTGGCATCTCTGGATTTGGTTGAGGGCTTACCCAAGCATGTTTATGAGAAAGAACACCCTTGTAGGGATTGTCAGCTGGGTAAGCAGGTTAAACATTCCTTTAAGAGTGTAGATAAAACCTCAATCACACAACCACTCGAACTTCTACACATGGACCTATGTGGACCAATAAATGTGTCTTCCTTGTCTGGTGCACGATATTTTCTTGCAGTAGTAGATGACTATACCAGATACATATGGGTCATGTTTCTCAAAAACAAAACTGAAACATTTGAGAATCTTGTTGAACTCTTCAATTGAGTCACAAATGGTAAAAGTCTCTCTATTAAGTACATTCGTAGCGATCATGGCTATGAATTTGAATTTTCTGATCTGTTAGAGTTTTGTACTAAACATGGTATCCAACATAATTTCTCAGCACAAAGAACTCCATAACAAAATGGAGTGGCTGAAAGAATGAATCGTACATTAGTTGAAGCAGCTAGAACCATGTTGACAGGAGCTTAGTTCCCAAAATCCCTATGGGCTGAAGCTGTTGCCACTGCTTGTTATGTACAAAACAGAACTCTAATTAACAAACGAGCCATGAAAACACCCTATGAGTTATGGAAGGGAAGGAGACCAAACATTGGTCACCTAAGGATCTTCGGGTGTACTTGCTACATTCTGAATAATGGCAAGGATTACTTGAACAAGTTTGATGCCAAATCAGATGATGGATATCTTGTTGGATATTCCATGACTAGAGAGGCTTATCGTGTATTTAATAGAAGAACCAAAGTTATTGAAGAGTCTATTCATGTTTCTTTTGATGAGACTAACCATGGAATGCAGAAAGGAGACCCAAATGTAAATGAAGTGCAGGACATTGTCATTGTAGAAGACCAAGACACAAATAATCCCACTACAATAGAAACATTGGAAGATGCACCTGAACCTGATGAACATAGAGCTAAACCAGTTGTTGAGGAACCAAGTCAAAAATCAGCAGAAAACCTTGACTCTAACATTCAACTTGTTCAGACTCTGCCACTTATACCAGCCCAAGAACCTGACATTGAGCAATTGGGCATTCATCATGAAGAAAGAGAAGACCTTCCAAAGATAAGAAGAAGGTTAAAGGACCACCCTTTTGAACTGATAATTGGAGATCCTGCTGCACGAGTCAAAACAAGGGCTGCCACACTTCATGAAAATCTGTATATGTGTTTCCTATCACAAGTGGAGCCCAAATCAGTTGATGATGCAGTTCAGGATCACCATTGGATTGACGCAATGCAAGAAGAGCTAAATCAGTTCAAAAGACAGAAAGTATGGGAGTTGGTCAACAGGCCCAGATCACAGCAAGTCATTGGCGTGAAATGGATCTTCAGAAACAAACTTGATGCTAATGGTGTTGTCATCAGAAACAAGGCCAGACTGATTGCAAAAGGATACAGACAAGAAGAAGGAATCGACTATAATGAAACCTTTGCACTAGTTGCTAGACTGGAGGCCATTCGCATGTTCTTAGCATATGCAGCATTCAAGGACTTCAAAGTGTATCAGATGGATGTCAAGACTGCTTTCTTGAATGGAGACCTCCAAGAAGAAGTCTATGTTGAACAACCACCTGGATTTCTAGAGCCAAACCAAGAGCACAAGGTATACAAACTAAAAAAGGCTCTTTATGGACTAAAACAAGCTCCCAGAGCATGGTATGAAATATTGTCAGAGTTTCTGATCAAAAATAAGTTCAGAAAAGGCAAAATTGACCCCACACTTTTTCTCAAGGAAGGAAAAAGATCACCCTTGATAGTCCAAATTTATGTGGATGACATCATTTTCAGATCAAGGGACAAAAAGCAATGTGAAGACTTCTCCCATCTAATGAAAAGTGAATATGAAATGAGTATGATGGGAGAACTCTCATTCTTCCTTGGATTGGAGGTCAAGTAGTTGGAGGATGGGATCTTTATCAGTCAAACCAAATACACAAAGGAGATTCTAAAGAAGTTTAAGATGACTGATGTGACACACATGAAAACTCCCATTCCTACAAATGCCAAACTGGATATGGATGAAGCAGGCAAGGTGGTGGATATCTCAGAATACAGAAGTATAATTGGATCCTTGCTGTACCTGACAGCAAACAGACCTGACATAATGTTTGCAACATGCATCTGTGCTAGATACCAAGCCAATCCCAAGGAATCCCACTTGTCACATGTCAAGAGGATTATGCGGTATCTGAAGGGAACTGAGAATTTGGGACTATGGTATTGAAAAGAGTCTGATTTTAAACTAAGAGGATATTCAGATGCAGACTTTGCCGGATGCAGGATTGATAGAAAGAGCACAAGTGGAACATGCCAACTTTTAGGCAACAGACTTGTATCCTGGTTTAGCAAGAAACAGAATTTAGTTTCGACTTCCATAGCTGAAGTTGAATATATTGCTGTAGGAAGCTGTTGTGCTCAATTGCTTTGGATGGCCAGTCAACTTTCAGACTATGGGTTTAACCTAAAGGCCATGCCTATGTATTGTGACAATACAAGTGCCATTGCAATCTCCAACAATCCTGTCATGCATCCCAAAACCAAGCACATTGAGGTCAGACATCACTCCATACATGATCATGTGCTAAAGAAAGACATTTCCCTAGAGTACATATCCACTGATGACCAGCTTGCCGACATATTTACCAAACCATTGCAAGAAGCCAGGTTCAATGAACTTCTGACAAAACTTGGCATGTTAGATTTAAATTCATAAGTCTCACAACATGTCTTGTGTTTCATTTCAACCTAATTACCTGTGCATGAACATAAGTATAACACTGTTAATAACTATTTATATCTCCATGAAAATTAGTAATGGCTAAGTGTGATTCATGCATATCTACTGCGGGAAAGTGAGAAATCACATGGATGAAACTTGCCACCACAGAACCTGGTTCAAGTCTTTTGTGCAACCTGTCATGAATCCTCAAGTCTTGAGTGAAATGAGTGCAATTCCCATTATGTTAAATTAAATGATATTCCCACTACTAGTCATTTTATTCTGAGTGAATATCACCTATGTGGTATTGCTTTCATTAACTAGCAGGAACTGCTGTATCTCATAGTATGTTGGCTTGCACGAAAAGGATCCTCAATGATTTAATGCTCAAAGGATGACTGAGACTGTAGTATTTGAAAATCATAAAAAGCCTATTACTTAAGAAGAGCCACTACCTTTCACTAAAAAAAGGCAAGGTGAAAAAGGCAAAAGCTAGACAATAGATTGACTGCCTATCTTAGGGGGAGTCCTCACTATTCTCCCAGTTTGTGTCTCTGTTAGAGTAATAGCTGGAGGTAAAATTGTATGATCATGTGATTCAAAAAGAGATTGCGTTGAGCTTTGTCCTTGTAAAAAGGCTCATGAATAAGCGCTAAAAATTGGTGCTCTACAAAAGAAAAGAGACAACTCACGTAGACTATCTGAATGATCAATCTCTAAACTCTACCTATACTATGTTATAAATTAGACAAGGATAGAGTGTGTGTTCTGATTCTCAATAGGGCCATCTTATCTCTCAAGTCATCTATGCTGAACTGAAAATCATTGTTGGATCAGGGTTGTGGTAAGATTCGGTTGACCATGAGCTTACCAAATAGTGTAATTCTAGTTCCTGAATCAAACTCACGTGCTGATCCGAGAGTGAGAGGGTGAGGCCCCCGCTAAGTGAGTTTTGCTAAATATGTGAGAAGACTCAGAATTCATGACTGGGTTGTTATAATTGATAAATCATGGTTTGATGGTTGCTATGTTAACAGAGTGATCATTTTCTCACACAAGATGTAGTGTGATGAAGTACTTAGTCATTTCTAAGGAAAATGGAGAGTTGAATGGTAGTGATGCAGTAGGCATACATGTAAACCAGGTATTACGGATGAAAGAAATCAAGTTCTAGATATGTAATTTCAATTCCACTCACAACACTGTTCTTCATGAATAATATTATGTGAATTGTCATATGCATCTCATGTGTGTTGTTAAGTGTTGAAAAAGTCCAGAGAAATCCACCGCTCGCTGAATTCGTAGTCGACCTCGAAGCAAACTGCATTGAAGAACTGCGGGATCGAAGACTGCTGCTTCGAAGCCTCGAGGGTCGTAGCCTCGAAGCATCCTAATGCAGCTTCGTAGAGTCGTAGTCCAAAGTATCGAAGCGAAACGGAGTTTGTCACTTACTATTCAAGCATCGCAGACACGTCAGCATGTCACTGTGCACTTAAAATGGGAGTTACACCGACTTAAGGGGTGACGTGGATTCATTGCTTGAATATTCCATCAGGTGGATCCGGATAATCAAAAGACGGGTCAGAGAAAAGAACGCGGACCATGAAGACGAACCGTTAGAGTGAGTGACTTCTACGATACACTTCTCAACTCACATATAAGTCACTGATAAAGACGGAGCTCAAAGGTAAGTTTGTCATTTTCAAACTCGAGCCCTAACCCTAGAACTCTCTCTCTCTCTCTCTCTCTCTCTCTCTCTCTCTCTCTCTCTCTCTCTCTCTTTCTTCGACTCTGTCTCTTTCTCACTTTCTCTTGCCCCTGACCAACTTTGAACCTTACAATCTCTCTGTACAAGTGTCTCTTTCTCTCTCTACAAGTTCAATGGCAGGACCAAGCTCATCAATGGCCGACGACATACGCAACATCTTCCCAGGATTCATCATCGACTGGGAAGCTATAGGCGACGCCAAAGTCAGCTGGTTGGACGAATTTAGAAGCCGTCTCAATGAAACCGGTATTGCATCTGTCTGCTCAGGGATGCAAGACTTACTGATAGAAGATGTCTCGGAATTGTACGAGACCATGGCATTCGCTGGAGACGACCTGGTGGGAACTGTACACGGAGTGGAGATTCGTATCTCAACTGAAACAATCCGAGATGCACTTCCACTCCCGAAAGGTAACTTTGATCCTCTTCCTAGTCTGTCCAGAGAAGAGTGTAAGTCTTTTCTTGGGTACTCCAATCCCGGAAAGCAAGGTCGGGGAGCCCTGAAGATTAGGTTTTCTGGTCAGGCACTGGCAACTCTCATAGTCACCGGACAGTGCCTACTGTGTAAGAAGACGGCTCATGACTCTGCAAGTCATGAGTAGATGAAGATCATGTGCAGTGTTCTACAGGGAAGATGAGTGGACTGGGGAACACAGATACACTCCATGATCAAAAGCAAGAAGGGACACTTTGGACTTCGTCTCACCAAAGTCCTTAGGTTCCTGCACCCTGACGTATTCTGCAACAGGCCCTCAGTGCCACTGCCGACCAAATACATATTTAAAAGTATTTATGAGGATGGTCGGCTGGAGATCAAGTCAATGAAGAGGACTGAGTCAAGTGCAAGAAGTCATGCAGGAGACACAACCAGCTCTGTACGAGCCCCAGTTCGCATACCACGACAGTCGGTTCGTGTCTCACAGACTTCTAGGGGCTCCTCTGCATCCGCCGCAACAATACATATAACTGAAGCGGTGGAGAACATTTTCAGAACTCATCTCCCCACTGATTCTACACCTGAGGAGACCCCTACTGCCGAGCTACCCAAGGATACTGCAGAAGTAAGAGAACCTGCAGTTGGAGGGCAGACACCAGCACAGGAAACCCCAGAGGATAGGGGTACTGCACCTGTACTGTTGAGCACCCTTGGGGAGTCTGAGCTAGAAGATTTTTACGTGGAGTATGCCAAGGCTCATATGACCCCCACTGATTTACGAAAGGCATGGATCGCCTTTGGAAAACAGATGGTAGATAGAGACCATCTAATTCATTGGTTAGTCGAGCAGGGTCGTGTAAGAAGAGACCCAGTGGAAGCCGTATCAGTGGTTGCCCCATCTCCTATCATGGTGGACTCACCTGTCACATCTACTCCACATGTTGCTGAGGTGGTAGGCATTGTTGTAGAAGAAGAAGCAGAAGAAGAAGAAACTCCTGGTGCTGCAGCCAGTGACTCCGATGGAGGATCTGTCCCACAAGTTCGTGAGACTGTGGAAAGGGCTGAGATGGCCACACCATTTGCACATGTCGTTCATCAGGTGGCCACTTAAGTGAGTGAGGAATTCGCAGCCAATATCCCAATGGCTATTCCAGTACCAGCTGCGTCTCACTCACGTTCTCTGACGGCTGAAGAAGTAGATCTTCTGGCCAGCAAGGTCATTGAGAAACTGATTTCCTCTGGCATCCTCAAGACATCAGTTTCTCAAGCCTTTGAAGAACGACTGGCTACCATGGAGTCAAGCATGGAAGAGGTACGAACTCAAGTTGAATCATCAGATCGTACCCTCGACAAGGTACAACAAGAAATGACATCACTCACAAGTGCGACCACATATGGGTTTAGACATCTGGAGGAGCACTGTGAAGACATCAAGGGAGCTTACCAGAGACAATACAAAGGACTCAGTACAACTCTGGGAGCTATTATGTCAGAATGTCATCGTCTTGCAAGTGGTGACATATCACTTACGGTCAAGAACACACTCCCATAGCCACTGACCGACCTGCACCTGAACCAGTTGATACTCCACAGCCAGCCGCACCTTCTCCGAGTCACTCACAACCTCAGCCTACTGCCACTTACATGCGGGGGAGAAAAGCGCGCACACAAAACCATGGTCATCTCAGATTCTGATGATGATGATGATGTTCCAATTGCAACCCGTATGAAGAAGCAGACTGCTGCTCCCTGCTAACCATCTGCTTCCACGCAGCCAGGCCCCTCAACTTCACATCCAAGTACGGCTGAGTACTCCATGCCTGCTTCACCCACCAAACCAACCGCTACCACTACTGACCAACCATTAGCCCCACCTCGCATTGTAACTACTGGAGGCACCTCAGCTGAACTGGCTGCATTCAACACTTATGTTGCTGGGGATACCACTGCGAGGACCTGCGGCTATGAAGCCTTCTTCACCGGACCTGACCTTTATCGACTACTCCATGACGGTGAAGAAATGGATAATATCGAGATGACTCAGTTCATCTTTACACAGAAGTCATTTCTCGAGAAGCTACCTCTCCACATTCGCAGAGATACCAGGGTGGAACTCTGTTCTCCGATCATGCAGGCTCAACTAATCGATGATGCAACAATGATCGAGATTATATAGGGTCGCAAATATGAGAACTCCTTCCGTCCCTGGGATGAGGTAGACCATGTGCTAATTCCCTACTTGTCAACATCCCTGCACTAGTTTCTTCTTGACATTGACTTCAAGAACCAAAGGATCGTCATCTTCGACTCCAAACCTAGTACCTTACTAATCCATCGGTGTGAACAACTGCGTGAATTCAATCGCACTCTCACCCGTGTCATGCACAGCTATTCGCATGGGTGTGGTGGTTATCATCTCTCCAAACCGATGGAAATTACGAGAGTCAAATAAGGCGTTCCTGCTCAGGATGATGCTCATAGCTGCGGCTTCTATGTTTGCCATTATATTCGTATCCTGACCACCAACGGGTTCCCAGCTCTCGTGCCTGAATTTGATCGTGTGAGCAGTCGAGCGGCCTCGTTACACTTGACCCCTGCTCAACTCCTGCGCGAGCAAGCTGCTGTTTTTCTATTTACACAGAGTGTCTTGTACTCTGAATTTAACCTATAACTGTCTTGTACGCTCATTCCTTGTACACTCCATTTCTTGCTCTTCATTGTTCTGTGTACTTACTTTCTGTCAGTTATCTTTTATGTATGTCTTTGCTCTGCTGCCTACTGTTCTATGCCTTATTCTGTATTGCTCCCATGCGGATTGTGTTCTGGTGCTTGTTCTTCACCCCAAAAAGGGGGAGTATTTCTCAGGGGAGCAAGTTCGTAGGGGGAGTTATCTTTGACAAGAGCCAACAAACGCAACCTTCATGCCTATGGGGGAGAGGAGTGTGTATTTTTGAAAATTTGAACTCCTCCATTCTTTACATGCAAAGATCTCTTTTGATTAATTTAAAATTGCCCATTAAACTTGTAGTCTCAGACTTCATGTATTTACCCGTTGTCAGTTTACATTAAATAGGGGGAGATTGTTGGAAATATAGGATTTGATGAAGCTGCCAAAATATAGTCTAAGTCTGGAGACTCGAAGAACCGAAGGTCGTAGGGTCGAAGAGTCGAAGTTCGTAGAAGTGAAACTGTCATAGGACGTATTGGCAAGAGGCTCGTAGACTCGTAGAGTCTGGAGACTCAAGGCAAAACAGTGATAGAACATTGCGACTCGTAGATCCAGGGTCGAAGGTCGTAGAGTCATAGTACGGAAAAGAGAGTGTTACTGTAAGTGTCAATAAGCTCGGAGACTCGTAGAGTCGAAGAAGTGTTAAGAACAGTAACCAAAGCTAAATGACTCGTAGACTCGTAGAGTCCTCATAAATACTTAAGTCAATTAACAGAACTTCAATTATCACTAGACTCGAAGACTCATAGAGTCATAGGGTCGAAACCTTCAAACACTGTTAAGAAAATAGGACTCGTAGACTCGTAGATCAAAAGTCGCAGAGTCAAAGCCTTCGAACAGTGTAAAGAAAACCGGACTAGTAGACTCGCAAATTGAAAGTCGTAGAGTCGAAGCCGTCGAACACGATTAAGAAAACTGGACTCGTAGACTCGTAGGTCGAAGGTCGAAGAGTCGATGCTATAAAGACTAGCAAACAAATGAAACTGTAACTCAAGGGTCGTAGAGTCATAGACTCATAGACTCAAGGGACATAGTCACTATAGAGAAATTGCCACACTTCCAGACTCGGAGATCGATGGCGGAGAGTTGTAGCTAAAGGGTCGTAGCTATACAGGAACTCAGTTTTATGAGCCTCTATGAAAGACTAAGGAAGAAAAGCGAAGTTGAAGACTCGTAAAGTAGAAGATTTTCAGACCACGTAGTCAAATATAGTAAACTGAGAGACCCGAAGGTCATAGACCCGCAGAACTAGAGTCGTAGACTCATAGCTACAATAACAGGTAGATTAGCTGAACTCGAAGAAGTCACTCTAAGCGTTATTCGAAGAGTCGCAGACTCGTAGAGTCGTAGACACGCAGAGTTGTAGACTTTAGTTAATAGAGTGACATAAAAGGCTAATCTAACCTGCCCTCTAGCCTCGAAGACTCGAAGACTCGAAGATGTGAGTCGTAGACTCACAGAAACACCATAAACCCTGAAGCAAAACTTCGCAACTTTCTACAGGTGCTAACTGAAATCTTCGAGTCACCGAACCTACGAGGCATCTACCTCCGAGGCAAACTTACAACCCTAAACACAACTACTTAGTGATATTGTCAGCTAGGGTTTGTACAGCAAGTCTGCGCCATCCCAAGCAGTTGAGCGCATTAATGACACATTAATTGCTGCCAACTACCATCCACGGATGAACGGCTAAGATCGACTGCATGCCAAATACGCAGTATGGGCATCTGATCTGCAAATCAAAGCAGATCAACCCATCCCCTCACATTCCACATTTTCAGTGGCGGGAAGTCTGTCTGTCGGGATGGACATCATAGCGCACGAGCACTTTAATCTTAAAAATATATCTCTCACGCACTTAACGACAAAATCAAGAGTTTAACCTCTCTCTCAAAAGAAGGAAACACACAGAATACAAGATATTGGTTCTGACAGACTTGGTGAAAAATAATCCTTTGCAGAACTAACAAAAAAAAAAGTTCCAACACTAGAGAGAGAGACTCTGAGAGAAATTGAAAAAGTGCTGTGCGCCGTGTGAGTCAAGAACAAGAGCAATTTGTTGAGTATTCACGAATCTCTTGTTTATCAAAGATCTAGCACTTTCATTAAGTCCTGATCTCAGTGTTGTTAGTTCTCCAAACTCAGATCTATCATAAACCATCTCTTTCACAATTGAGATCTGTTGAGAAAAGAGCATTTACTCTTATCTCAGTTTTGTCTGATAGTTCATTATCACTCACCTTATCCTTTCAATACTTCTGTCATCTTCTCCATAAATACTTCCATCATTGTCATCTGTAAGAGGAATCCGAAAAACCAGCTAATAGTCTAGCTTCCGCGCATGAAGAAAGTCTATTCACCCCCCCTCTAGACTCACTTTGGGACCTACAAAATGGTTGAGCCCAGTCAGGAGCAACAATCATAGGTGCTGAACTCAGTCTCTCCTTCAACACCGTAAAGGCTTTCAAACAATCTGCCAAAAAGATAAAAGGAGCATCCTTTTCCAGTAACATGCTAAGGGGTTTCGCTATCTTAGAAAGTCTCGAATGAAACGCCGATAGAACCCAGCATGGCCCAAAAAGCTTTGAATGCCCTTTACATTGGTATGGGGAGGAAGATTCTCGATAGTAGAAATTTTGGCTCGATCAACCTTCAACCCAGCTGCAGATACCTAATAACCAAGGACAACACCCTCCTTGACCATAAAGTGACACTTCTCCCAGTTCAAGACGAGGTCCTTGTCTTCATAATGGACTAAAACCGTTTCCAAATTCTTCAAACAAGTGGAGAAAGAAGAACCAAATACAGAGAAGTTATCCATGAATACCTCCATAATATCTTCCACCAAACCTTGAAAAATTGCCATCATGTACCTCTGAAACATAGCGGGTGCATTGCAAAGACCAAACGACATTCATCTAAATGCAAATGTGCCAAATGGGCACGTGAAAGTTGTCTTCTCCTGGTCTTCCAGTGCAACAGCAATCTGATTATACCCTAAATAGCCATCAAGGAAGCAATAATATGGATATCCGGCAAGACGGTCCAGCATCTGATCAATAAATGGCAATGGAAAGTGGTCCTTGCCAGTAGCCTTGTTTAATTTTCGATAGTCAATACAGACACGCCACCCTGTAACAGTCCGGGAAGGAATGAGTTCATTTTTCTCATTTCTAATAACAGTCATACCCCCTTCTTTGGAACCACTTGTACTGGACTCACCCATGAGCTACCAAAGATAGCAAAGATGATACCAACTTTCCTCCACTTGATGATTTCCTTGCCAACTACTTCTTTCATAGCAGGGTTAAGCCTGCGCTGCCGCTCAACTGTGGGAGTAAATGTCTCTTCCATTAAAATCTTATGCATACAGATTGTCGGGCTAATACCTTTGATATCCTCAATTGTCCAACCCAAGGCTCGCTTGTGTATTCGCAAAACCTCAAGTAGCTGTTCACTTTCTTCTTTTGTTAATGTTGAAGCTACTATCACGGGATATCTTCCTTGTGTATCCAAAAACTCATAATTAAGATGTTTAAGAAGTTGTTTTAATACTGGGAGTTGGTCTGTAGACACTGAAGGCTCTGTAGGTACTGAAGGCTGCTGCTCAGCTTGCTCAACTAAGGCTTCCAGCTCTTCTTCTTTGTCAACTTCAGTGAAATCTACTTGATGTAGTTCATGGTCCAGACTTTCAGTTATGATATTCTCTTCAAAATAATCATCTACAAAGTCAGCAATGTGATCAATCCAGAAACAGCTTGAAGAATCATTAGTTCTGCGCATAGACTTCTCCATGTTAAAAACAACTGCATCTTCATCCACACGCAGCGTCAACTCTCCTGAACTGACATCAATTAACGCCCTGCCTGTGCTTAAGAATGGCCTCCCTAGTAATAGTTAACACCTCTATCTTCCTCCATCTCTAGTACAATGAAATCAGCCGGGAAGATAAACTTGCCCACTTTAATTAGGACATATTCAATGATGCCTGCAGGTTTACCTATTGAACGATCAGCAAACTGCAATGAAATAGACGTAGGCTTCATACCCGTTAAGCCTAACTGTCGATAGATAGACATAGGCATCAAATTTATACTTTCCCCTAAATCACAAAGGGCTTGTTCCAACTGTGAATTCCCAATAGTACACGAAAGGGTAAAGCTACCTGGATCTTTTAGCTTGGGTGGTAGCTTATGTTGTAAAACTACACAAATATCATTGGTCAGCGCCACAATCTCATAATGTTCATAGCGTCTCTTCTTGGTAAGCAAGTCCTTTAAGAACTTCACATGCTTGGGCATTTGCTCCAGTGCTTCCACCAAGGGAATATTTACCTCAAGCTTCTTAAACATCTCTAAGAACTTACGGAATTGAGCATCAAGCTTTTGCTTCCTTAGCCTTCGAAGATAAGGCATAGGTGGCTGATATGGTGTTGGTTTTATCACTGTAGGCTGACTCTCTTCAACCTTTTCCTTCCCTTTCTCTTGTTCAGCACTGCCTTTTGCTTGTTTTGCCTCAGTATTCTCTTCTGGTCCTTCCTTGGAGACCACTCCATTCTCTGTTGGCTGAAGTTCTTTCCCACTTCTTAACGTGATAGCCTTGCAATGCTCTCTTGGGTTAACTTCAATGTTGCTAGGGAAGCTATTTGATGACGAAGGCTTCACTACATTAGCTAACTGACCTATTTGCTGCTCTATATTCTTCATAGTTGCACCAAGGTCTTGGACTGAAGTAGTGAGAGATTCAATCCTTGTTTCTCCTCTGTTCATTCGATCAGTTGCTTGCTTTACAAATTGAAAGAAAAAATTCCTCATCTCTTCGTCTTATGCCTTTTCCTTGTCTTCCTCCTTCTACTGTGGAGGCTTCGAAATCCTAGAAGTAGTTGTGGTTGAGAACTCTCACCATATTGTGGAGCTCCATTGGTTAGAGCTTTGTTCTGCCTCTACCATATGTATGGTTGTTGGAAATTCTGAGCTCCTCCTTGATTTTGGTAATTGTTAGTTGTTGAAGGGTTTTGATACTGGTTCTGAAATTGTCTATGGAAACCTCCTCCTCTACTAACATATTGAGCTTCCTAAAGGGATTAAGTAGTTGCATTCTCCTCAACAACAGCTTTTTGATCAGTCCGTCCCTCCATTCTCACAGCCATGACTGACCTTTGCTCAGTCAACATCTCTATTTTCTTGGTTAGCTCTTTTAATGGATTTGAATTGGAAACTGCTGCAACTGGTTCAGACTTAGCATGCCGGTCAGTAGACCATTGGTAATTAGATATTGTCATTCTCTCTAATAGCTCGATAGCAACAACAGGTTCCATCATCATAAAGGCTCCTCCAGCTGCAGCATCAACCATGTTTCTTGTTGGTCCCTTGGAGCCTAGAGGGGGATGAATAGGCTCTTATCGAAACTCTTCTTCTAACTCTTTGGCACAACACCTATCTGGTTAAGAGATAGAATCAATGCGGAAAATAACCAGATAGTGGAAGTATTTTGTTTTATTATCAAAATGATAATACAACAAAATGGAAGCAGATTAAAGCTTAAGGAGCTTTTAGATCTACTAACAACTCTCTAACACTCTGTTTACAAAGCACTCACACACTCGCCTCTCTGATCTACTTGAGCTCTTTTATATTCACACGTATATATAGAAATACAAGGTTTACATAATATATATAGCACATCCTTGAGAAACAATCTTGGAACTTGATGTTCTGGACTATGTGCACAATTACTGTTCCTCGGAATCCTCTCTGTCTGAAGTGCTGCGATATGGAGCTCAATGTCTTGGGTTTGCAAAACACAAATGCGTTTGTGAGTTCCCAAGTTTAGTCTAAGTTGTGTCCACATATCCAGATGATCCAAGTTTAGTATAAGCTTGAGGTTCTCAACGAGTTTGTCTTACATCGGGAAGCAGCAAGCCGGTGACTTTGAATACGAAAAGATAAGTTGAAGCAGCGTCTTCTTGAATCCGGTGTAAGGTTCCTTACTCCATGTTAAACTAAGCTTGGATCCTTACTCCATAGGAATAATTGCTTACTCTGTATCAATTTAGAACTGGAATCCTTATTCCGTGTAAGCGCTTCCTTACTCCGTATGAATGAGAAGGTCGGAGTGCTTACTCCGCATCAGCACTTCCTTACTCCGCGCCTAGTTTCCTTATTCCGCATGAGTTAAAGGAACGGATGGCTTACTCCGTATCAGCACATCCTTGCTCCGCAAGAGTAACAGGTTCGGATTCTTACTCCGCATCAAATTTCCTTACTTCGTGCGAAATAAAGACTCGGATCCTTATTCCGCATAAGTCGTTCCTTACTCCGCATGTATAGAATGTTCCGGATTTCTTACTCCGTGATTCTTTTTCTTAGTCCGCTTGAGTGGAAGAATTAGCCTTTTTACTCCGTGATAACTGTGACTTTCTCCGTGCAACTTATAGACTAGGATTCTTACTCCGCACCTGTTGACTTAATCCATTTTAAAATGTTAGGTGCAGATTCCACAGTCCGTAGCTTTAACTCATTAGTCCGCACGTATGATCATTATTCCGTATGAAATGAAGACTTGGTTATGTACCAAGTTTTTGATGACGCACACTCTCATCTGGATCAGGATTATGTATCCCGTCCTTAGCTTTCCTCTCACGAGTGTAGGTCTAGATTAAGTTCATATCTTCTACAATTACTTACCATGAAAATAACAAAAGTCTTAGATCAAGTTACATAGGGTTCTATTCGCATCATCCAAATTCTGGGCTTAATCCAACATTTCTCATATTTGGTTGCAGGCCCATAAAGAAAGACTCCACTTGCAACCATTCCGGTCTTCCATGGTTAGGGCAGCGCCTAACCAAGTCCTTGAATCTCTCCCAAGCTTCATAGAGAGATTCATCACTATGCTGGCTAAACTGACTGATTTGACTCCTCAGATGCATCACCTGCATTGGTGGAAAGTACTTAGAGAGGAACTTCTCTACCATTTTATCCCATGTGGTAATACTTCCAGTTGGTAGAGATTGGAACCATCCAAGCACTCTATCCTTCAAAGAAAACGGGAAGAGTCGGAGCTTGATTGCATCATCAGACACTCCATTGATTTTGATCGTATCACATATTTGGAGGAACCTCACTAGATGATTGTGTGGGTCATCTAATGCTGAACCTCTGAAAGCTTCCTACCCAACCATCTGAAGTAATGCTGGCTTCAGCTCAAAATTATTTGCTTGGACTAGTACTCTTCTGATTCCAGAATATTCATTTGAAAGGACAGGTCTTGCATAATCCATGAAAGTACGTGGCTGCAGACCACCTTGACCATTATCATTCATCTGACCTTCATGCTCCTCCCTTGCTCTGTTGTCTGCCATTATTTCTTCACACAAGGTGAGTAGACTATCCAACTGCTGTTCAGCTACAGCGAATACTCTATTAGCTCTTTGCTGCTCACGCAAAGTCCGTTCTATCTCTGGATCAAAAGGCAGTAGTAACTCACGCCTGGTATGACGCATACACAGATGAGTTGTCTCAAACACCTACAGTGCACCCCTGAAAAATAGCAAAAACAGAGGAATATCGGGTAACACCGCACTAGAAAAACATAAAATTAAAAATTCCAAATCACAAATTTACTCGATCACTTAATGTCACCTAATCCTAACAACGTTTGGCTTACCTCCTCGGCAACGACGCCAAAAACTTAACCTAAAAAAAGTTGGTTTGATAGGTTTAGCAGCAAGTGCACTAGTCAAGTAATAAAGTGAAGTATTTAAACTCTGGTTGTCGAACCCACAGGGAGGTAGCTAATGCTGTTAAGCAGCAAGCACCAAGCTAACAAATTTAATTTATGTATGAACAATTGATTTTTTTGTGTTTTAAATTGAAGTCTAAGTCTTAAACATGCAAAATGCATAAACTATTGAGATTGTAATGCAAATTGAAGATAACAATGAACTAAAGTATCTAGAGTCACAATTTCACCACACAATGCTTGATAATATTCTGGTTATGGTACTTGTTCTTAAACCAATCAATTAATTCCATATTCATATTGATCATTACCCACCAATCCTACACTTGGTCCATGTTAAGAAAGGTTTAAATCTTTTATTCCATTTGGTCCATGAGAATAAAAGTTAACAGAGGAAAATAACCAATCTAACAGTCGCAGACTTGGTCCATTATGCAACCATTAAACCTAGTTCACCAAAATCCACCCTAGACAAGGGCTGAGATAATCTAATCATGCATAAATTAGATTTAACAGTCAAACATCAATGAACTAAATATGAAATAAGGTATTCTCAAATTAAACAAGCATAATCCATAACCAAAAATACTACAGAACATTGGGGGCTACATTGCTCCCCTAGAACAAGAGTTTTACCACATAATCATTCTCAAAATTAGTTTAAACCCAGAAAAATGCATGATTACAGTACTAGTGCAACTTTTGTTATTGATACACAATCGTTGGTTAGAGTGCAATACCCCACAGTCGTTCCTTTGCTATTATTGCCATATGATACGGATAGTCCTCGTTTGTCAGTAACATCTATGAGTAGAGACTTATCACTTGTCATATGTCCGGAGCATCTGCTATCAAGTATCTACTTGCTTTGATTGATCTTTGACTTCAAGTGGTCTGGCAGTGAATTCCAGAGATGCTCCTGCAAGACAATAGATTACACTTTTGGTGCCCAAACTTGTTTTGGATGGTTAGGAGAAACAATAACAGTATCAACAGTTCCAAATTTTGCTTTGTTAGGAACTTTAGCCTTCCATGCTAACTTTACTTTGTTAGTGTCAGTTGCTTCTTTTACTTAGGTTTTCTTAGGAGAGTTACTCCTTTAAGATTTAGATTTAGATTTAGTTGAAGAACCCTTTTTGATGAACTGATCTTTATTAATGTGAACTTGATTACAAAGCCAGTCATCATACAAACTCCAACACTCATAGTGATAATGGCCTATTTCTCTACAAATAGAATAGACACTATGATGCAAAGCAGAAACAGATACAGGTTTCTTTGATTTAATGGGTTTTCTACTCTGTTCCTTATGGCCTAATCCTTTGCGATTGGGTGATGCGCTCTTGGCCCTAGATGCATCAGCCTTAGCCTTTCCTTTCTTTTTAGGTGCTACAGTCTCGGTTTTAATTGCAGCAGCCTTCCCTTCATCTTTTGGTATGGGTGCTACTGCTTCGGGATTAGCAGTAACAGCCTCTCTTCCATAGTCATAAACTATAGTGTCACCTGAAATAAAACCATCCAACGGTTTAGATGTACTAATAGGATAAAGGTTGGTTAGTTTCGGAATGAAGTCCGAGGGACACTCAGTAGCTTGTATGGAATTTGATGGTTCGGAGCCAAGGCTAGGTTTGAGTCGGATATTATCCGGATCAGTCCTAAATGTAAAGGTTATTTCCCTTGATTTTAGCCACTTACGATTTATTTCCTTTTCCTTTTTCAAGTTCATTTTCGAGTCTTTTAAGATTTACTGTTAGGCCGTTGAGGTTAGTGTTAAGCAAATGATTTTCAGCTCTAAGATCATGATACCAAGCCTCTTTAGTCCTAAAGTCAGCTATGTCCTTTTCAAGCTTAGAAACAGTGAATTCAAGACACTTTGCCTGACCACTCATGTCTTGGTACATTTGAGTAATTATTAATCTCTCATTCTTTTCATGATCACGTTTAGCAGTAAAAGATTCTAATCTACTCAGGAGCTCAGAGATAGAAAGTACCTCAGTGTTTGCCATAAGGCAGATGTTCGACTTCTCGGTTGGCTCATCATCAGAGGATTCCTCCTCTTCTTCCAAGCCACTGATGTACTTTGAGACGAATGCCTTCCTCTTGTTCTTGCTATTTTCAGAGGTGGAGCATCAGGGTTTAACCTTGAAACTTTTATCCGCCATCTTTGGTTTAGATTTGCAATCCTTGGCCTAGTGACCTAGTTTCCCACAGTTATAAAAATCTTGGGAGGTAAACTCTGATCGCCACCTTCTTCTAGATGATGAGGAGGAGCCACTTCCGAATCATTTTATTCTTTTCCTCAAAAACCGTTCGAAGGATTTGACCAAAAGGGCTATTTCTTCTTTAACGTTAGAGCCAGAGTTCTCTGACTCTTCTGTATCATCATCACGCTATATGCTCAGACATTCCGTAGCTTTAAAAGCTACCCCCTTTTCTTTCTAAGCTATTTCCTCATCTCGGTCAGTGTATTTGAACCTGACCTCATGAGTCCATAGCTCATTATAGAGTTCTTCGAAGGGAGCATACTGTCAGTTCTTGTCAGCCTGCATCTGCAGCTGTTTGGAGTAGTAGCGATCCGGCAAGGAACAGAAAAACTTGTCATTAATTTGAAAATGCATATAATGCTCATTAATAGTTTTCTGGTCAAGGATGAGCTTGCCAAATCTCCGATAGATGCTCTCGAGGGATTCACCAGGTTTGTGAGAGAAGCTCTCAAAGTTTTGTCTGAGAGCATAGATGACGTTTTGCATTTGGGATTAAATTCCCTCATAGAGGATTATCAGTTTATCCCAGATAGCTTTTGTTGTTATGCAGCCCTGGATGTCCATGAAAGCTTCGGAATCCAAAGATGACGTTACATTAGTCAGAGCCTTTTCGTTAGCATACTGCCCGGCTCTTTCCTCATTGGTGAGTTCAGCGTCAGTCTTTGGTTTTCTTACTCCATTTTCTCCGATGGTCATCGGAATGGGAAACTCCTGATGAAGACAAGGTCACATCAGATGATCATAACATATCATGAACATTCTCATGCGAGCTTTCCACTGGGTGAAAAGCTCAGGTGTGAATTTTGGCGGTTTTGTCATAGTGAATCCAGAACTCCGTTGTTAAGGAGTAGCGGCAGTAGCGGGTAGAGCACTTGTGCTCGGATCGACATTTTCGCTGCTACTGCAGTTGGGAATGGGCTCTTGCGCACCTCCGGAGTTAAGGCGAGTATTGAATAGCATGCTACTTTCTTCGACCATTTTTGAGAGAGAGAGAGTGGGATCTCTACTTTGAACAGGTAAAACAAGCTCTGATACCACTTATTGGTTCCTAGGAGCCTAGAGGGGCGTGAATAGGCTCTTATCGAAAACTCTTCTTCTTCTCTGGCACAACACTTTTCTGGTTAAAAGATAAAATCAGTGCAAAAGATAACCAGATCGTGAAAGTATTTTGTTTTATTATCAAAAGATAATTACAACAAAATAATAGTAGATTAAAGCTGATGACAAGCTTTTTTGATCCACTGAAACTCTCTAACACTCTGTTTTACAATAACACACACACTAGCCAAATGAATCTCTAAGAGCTCTTGTACATGTACGTGCTTATGAAAATATACAAAGCTTAATATATATAGACATCCCTGGAAAACATTCTTCGAATAGGATCTTTCGAGCACCGTGTAGCATTGATGTTCTTCTCGGAAAATGTCTCTGCTTTAATTGGTGCGGATGTGGTGCTCAAAATCTTGGGACTTTAAACATATTGAATTTCTTCGTGTGATCCCAATTGCATTTCAGGCTCTGTCCACATCTCCGTGTGATCCACGTGTAAGATGACTTAGATATTCAATGGGTCTTTCTTACATCAGGACACAGCAAGCTGATGACTTGAATGTAAAGCTGATAAAGTGAAGTAGCGTCTTCTTAATCCGTTGTAAGGTTCCTTACTCCGTGTTAATGAAGCTCGGATCCTTACTTCATGTCAGTGGTTGCTTACTCTATGTCAAATTGATACAGGAATCATTATTCTATGTCAGTGCTTCCTTACTCCGTATGAATGAAAGGTTCAGAGGGCTTACTCCGTATCAGCGCTTCCTTACTCTGCTTGAGTTTCTTACTCCACATGAGTAAAAGGTCCCGATGGCTGATAACGTGCATTTATGCCGTTATTCTAGTGTATATTTAGGACATTAAAGACCATAACTAGAGCTTAATTTATCCATATTTCTCTGATATTTGCTCTAACACCTTAGGAAGACATTGTTTGGCCTATATATGTGTTTTTGAGTTGTTTTGACAGGTTTTTAGACAATTTTATCTCATGAACATCAGCCAAATCACTTCATCTACCAAATAAGGAACTTGTGGCAGCTTGAGGAGGCAAAACATGAGTGCACGTCACATGGACCATTGTCACGTGTAAGGAGATAATTCTAGGCCTGCCTTCTACACGATGCCAGGAAGCTTGGGGAGCAATTTCAGATCATTTGGAGCTGCACGTCATATGACGATATGACGTGCAATATGACGTGCACCTGTATTTTTGCATAGTTCATTTTGGTTTAATATTTTAAAGACTTTTCTCTAAAGAACCTTGGTTTAAATTTGCTTGGTTTGAGCATTATTGTAACTTCAAGATGGATTTTGGGTCATTAAGCAAAACTACGTAGTTTTGCTAATGGGCTGTCAGCTGTGGGCTAGGGCACATCTTTAGCTGGACTTGTAACCCTATATAAAGGGAAAAACACATCCACCATCCATAGAACTGAACATCTGAGAACAAGGGCTGATGGCTGGAAACCCTAGCAGACTTGGAGGTGTGGATTGCTGCTGGAATTGAAGATCAGAGCTAGGATTTGGGAATTATCTCGCACCTTGAGGAAGGAAGCCACCTGAGAACACACTTTCTATAATGACCCGTATTTTGGGATGTGAGGAGCTAGTCAGTTTTGCCTTTTGGGGGTGGAAATTGTTGGGTTTTAGGGAGTTTTATTTCCACACACTTTGGCTAAATCATCTTGTATATTGATAAGCAAGTAAGAGGTAAAGTTTGATCCCAATAGGGAGTGCCCGTGAGAATGCACGTGAGAATGCTTTTCACGTGCAGTGAGATTTTTGCATGGGAGCCTTCTTGATGTTGTTCTAAGGCATGTGGCAAAATTCTAGAGCATTTGGAGGTGCCCGTGAGAAGGGCCTTTCTCACGTGCAACCTCCATTACGCTTGTTTTGTTGTTCTGATCCTCTTTTGCTAAAGGACCATGGTGAAATTATGAGTGCTTTATCCTGTGTGGTTGCAAAAAGGTTGTAGTCTGTCATCAAAACTACGTCGTTTTGATGCTGGGATTCATTTAACCAAAACTACATCATTTTGAGGTTTGAGTTGTCTATATAAAGAGGTGAAGGCTCCTTGTTTTAGGTTTAGGGGTTCTCTTTAGCCGCTGCAGCCGTCGCAGAGAGAGAGAGAGAGAGAGAGAGAGAGAGAGAGAGAGAGGGAAGAAGGGCTTCTGGTCGTGGTTGCTGCGGTGGTCTTTCCGTGGGCAGATGGCGTTTGGCGTGGAGGCTTAGGCGTGAAGGAATCTATTGAGGTAAGAGTTCTGTCTTTCCTGGACTGTCCTGGGTTTAGGCCTATGTAGAAGATTTGTAGAGTTTCTATGGCTATTGTTATAATATTTATATGTAAATTCATATAGGTGTGACCTCCTATATGAATGTTGGCCTTCAATGGCGTTTTGGTGTGATTCTGACATTGGGTGGGCAGTACATGTTAAATGTTCGATAAAATGCCTATGTGAATACGTCTGTGTAAATGTGTGCCTACTAAGTGTTTGGTTTTATGCCTAAGTGGCTGGGTTTGTGCATTGGTGAATGTGTGCCTACTGAGTGTTTGTTTTATGCCTGAGTGGCAGTGTGTACACTATTTTGTGAAACCCGGTGGCTGTGGAAGCCTGGGACTGTTTTGTGAAACTCGGTGGCTGTGGAAGCCCGGGACTGTTCTGTGATACCCGATGGCTATGGAAGCCCAGGACTGTTTTGTGAAACCCGGTGGTTATGGAAGCCCGGGACTGTTTTGTGAAACCCGGTGGCTGTGGAAGCCCGGGACTGTTCTTGCAACCCGGTGGCTGTGGAAGCCTGGGACAGCTCTTAGAAACCCGGTGGCTGTGGAAGCCCGGGACTGTTCATGTGCTAGCCTGTGTGGCTGTGTAAATAATTGTATTTGCTGATATGGCTTGCTATTATATTTGTTGAAATAATTATATCACGACACTGCACTTGTACATATGGCATGTAGATGCTAGGAGCATGGGATGGGTTGGGGAGACATGATTCCCACTGAGCTGTGGTTGCTCACCCCTCCTACCGTGTTGTTTTCTTACAGGGACCTACAGGCGTTAGGTGGGAACACCAAGGTGGAAGACCTGCTTGTGGCTTTACTCCTTTTGTTATTTGAGTGTTTTGTCAAATGTTATGTTGAAACTATTGTAAGTCCAATTGAAGATGATGTAATGGATTTTGGAATTTAATAAAGATAAGTGGTTTGCCTTTCGGTTATTTATTGTGGGTTATTATGAATGTGTTTGATTCTGTACATCTACCCCTTGCTCACCGAGTGGGTAAAGGAGAGTCATGAACCGGTTTCCTCGGGTTGGAGATTCGGGGCGTGACAATATGGTATCAGAGCATGGTCTAGTTGGCCTAGGGTAGTGGGCAGATCTGGTTATCCTAAGTCCTTTGGAGGAGCCTGGAGGGACGTGCCCGATCAACACGGTCCTCTTGGAGCCTCTAAGGTGTACTTGGGGTAGACCAGACCTGAGGTAGGATTTGCATGCATTGGCATTAGGGCACTAGTTGCATTTGTGTTTATGTATAATTACATGGATGAATGGTTTGAACGTGATAAAGTTTTAATTATGCAACTCTGAAATTTTGTGATGAATTGAGCATGAAAGCATGGAAAAGAATTTGTGGTATTGAAACTGTCCTTGTGAACTTAAAGCTTGTGAAATGTGAACGAACTGAAAAAAAAAAAAATAATGTTGGTGTTCTTGGAATGATTGAGCATGTGATTTGTGTGGTATTGTGTGAAATAATCGCGATTATGAACAATGTGATGGGGTGTGAATTTGTATCGTCTATGCAATATGAAATGTGACATGCCTTGTGATAGTAGAATTGATAAATGGGGTAGAAGTAGTGACACGATTCGTGCAGAGGATGATGTGGTGACACGGTTCCGAAAGGAACAACCTCCAAGGTTCAAGGGAGAAGGGGAACATGTGGTAGCTGAGCAGTGGTTGAGACAGATCGAGCATGTGTTTTCCTTTCTCCTACCCCGGGAGGAGGATAAGGTGAGACTGGCCATTCGCCAACTAGAGGGGAGCGCTCTAGAGTGGTGGTTGAGTGTCATGGGGAGCCGTGCGGTGCAGTTCATGCTATGAGAGGAGTTCTTGCAGCTCTTCCATGATGAGTTCTTCCCAGAGTCTTTCAGGTGGCAGAAGAGGGAGGAGTTTGGCAGCTTGAGGCAAGGATCAAAGACGGTGCTTGAGTATGAGCGAGAGTTCCGAAGCTTGAGTAGGTTTGCTCCCGAGACTGTGGCAAAGGAGGACCTGAAGGCCCATAAGTTCACCTTCGGTCTTAGGCCAGCCCTTAAGCAGAGAGTGGCGATCTTGCGCTTGAGGACTTATACTGAGGTTGTGGAGACGGATCGTATCGCTGAGAGAGAGCTGGATGATGGGAGGCAGGCCCATCAGGGTCGCTAGTTGTAGGGCAGATCTGAACATGATTTGGGGCCCAAGAGGCCCAAGACCGAAGAGAGAGACAACAGTTCCTTCCGCAGTAGGGGACAGACATCGGTGCACCCAGCGAGGTCTAGCTTTGGCAGCAACAAGCAAGGAGGTCCAGTAGGAGGTCTCCCCAGCGGTTGTCATTGCTGTGGGGAGCAAGGCCACTTCAGGAGGGAGTGTCGAAAGAAGGATTAGAGATGCAATAGCTGTGGACGACAGGGCCATCTAAGCCGGATTTGCCGGAGTCACAACAGGGGCGTTGGAGGCATGGCATCCAGCACGAGAAGTGATGCCAATTTCCAAGCACCAGTAGAGAGATCAGCACGAGAGTGGCAGGCTAGTTAGGCCGGATCGAACCCAACCTGACCCCAGGGTAGGCCGGAGCGGTAGCAGACTGAAGCTGGAGGCAGCCTTGGCGGGAAGAGCCCAGTGAGTGAGCCGACCAGTGGCACGGGCCAAGGGACGGTGTTTGGGCTGGAGGCGACGTACCAGAAGGAGGCTGAGCTACCAACCCCACCGGCGGAGGGTGGACCAGGACCATCGGTGGTTAGAGGTACTCTTTTGATCTCCCATACGTTAGCTTCTGTTCTTTTCGATACGGGTGCATCGTGTTCTTTTGTTGCTGAGCTTGTAATAGATAGCTTGGGGTTAGTTTGTGTGGAGGCAGCGAGGCCCCTAGTTTTTGAGTCTCCAGTGGGAGGTATGATTGAGGTGCAGCGTGTTTGCGGTGACTGTGTGTTAACCATAGGGAGTGTGGAACTAGGTTTTGACTTGCATGTGATACCCTTGCATAATTTTGACCTGATCTTGGGTATGGATTGGCTTATGAATTTCCAGGCCAAGATAGACTGTTATCGGCGGCGTGTATCCTTCGTGACACCTGGAGGGACCTCTTGCACCCTGCAGGGGGAGTGGGACTGTGAGGCGAGTCGGGCTGGGCCAGTGGGGTGCCATTACCCACAGGTTGGCAGCCCTGACCTTTGCTGAGGAGGGGAAAGTGGAAAAGAGAGTGTGGCCAGCAGTTGTTGACCAATTTCAGGATGTCTTTCCTGACCAGTTGAGGAGTTTACCTCCTAAGAGGAGTGTAGAGTTCACCATTGAGTTGGTACCGGGGACTGGCCCAATCTCTCAAGTAGTATATCGTATGGGGCCAGCCGAGCTGAGGGAGCTTCAGCGGCAAATAGAGGAGTTGGTGGACCAGGGGTATATCAGACCGAGTACCTCACCTTGGGGTGCTCCAGTGCTCTTTGCAAAAAAGGCAGATGGCACGCTATGCCTTTGCATCGACTATAGGAAGCTAAATTCGGTGACTGTGAAGAACAAGTATCCGTTGCCTCGGATCGATGACCTGTTTGACCAGTTGAGTGGAGCCCGGTGGTTTTCCAAGATAGATCTACAGTCGGGGTATCATCAGTTGAGGGTTAGGGAGGAGGACATCCCTAAGACTGCTTTTCGCTGCAGGTATGGGCACTATGAGTGGGTAGTGATGCCTTTCGGGCTCACTAATGCACCCGCAGTGTTTATGCATTTGATGAACCAGGTCTTTGCTCCATACTTGGATTCTTTCGTGGTGGTGTTTATAGATGACATCTTGGTATATTCCAACACGGAGCGGGAGCATGTGGAGTATTTGGCAATAGTGTTGCAAACCTTGAGGGACCAGCAGTTGTTTGCTAAGTTTAGCAAATGTGAATTTTGGATGCAAGAGGTCCATTTTCTTGGCCCTATGGTGTCAGCTGAGGGAGTTAGGGTGGACCCAGCCAAGATTGAGACTGTGGCATCGTGGGAGAGGCCAACCAATGTTTTCGAGATTCATAGCTTTCTTGGCTTAGCAGGGTATTACCGTCGTTTTGTAGAGGGATTCTCCCGCTTGGCAGCTCCTATGACGGCGTTGACCCAGAAGGGAGTGAAGTTTGAGTGGACTGACAAGTGTCAGTAGGCATTTGAGGCTCTCAAAACCTGTTTGACCACTGCACCGGTGTTGAGGTTACCTCGGGAGGATATCCCTTATGAGGTATACTGTGATGCGTCCAGGGTTGGTTTGGGGTGTGTGCTTATGCAGGAGCACAGTGTGGTCGCTTATGGGTCGAGGTAGCTGAAGCCTCATGAGCAGAATTACCCTACCCATGATCTTGAGTTGGCGGCTGTCATCTTTGCCTTGAAGAGTTGGCAACATTACCTTTTGGGGGAGAAGTTCGTAGTGTTTTCTGATCACAAGAGCCTTCAGTATATCTTTACTCAGAAGGACTTGAATTTGAGGTAGAGGAGATGGGTGGAGTATTTGCAGACCTTTGACTTTACTCTTGCCTATACCCCGGGCAAGGGTAATGTTGTGGCTGACGCGTTGAGCAGAAAAGGGAAGGCTGAGGTGCCCGTGAGAGAGTGGAAGCTGATGGAGCAGTTGGTGATGTTGCAGCTGCAACCTGTTGTTCGTGATGGTGGGACAGTCCTGAGTCCTTTGGTGGTGGTGCCTGAGTTGTACCAGCGCATCCGGGAGGGATAGTTGAGTGACATTGAGTGTGAGGCTCTTCGTGCCTGTATTGAGGCTGGGGAGCTATCTGAGGATTGGACAGAGGGTCCTGAGCACGAATTGTCTTTTCAAGGGCGACTAGTAGTGGCTTCTTCTCTCTGGGATGAGGTGATGCGGGAGTTTCATCAGTCTAGGCTGGTCGTGCATCCAGGGGGTATGAAGATGTACCATACACTTCGGGAACATTTTTGGTGGCCTGGGATGAAACGTGATGTATCTGTTTTTGTTTCGAGGTCCCTCACTTGTCAACAGGTGAAGGCTGAGCACCAGAGGCTGGTGGGCATGTTACAGCCGTTGCCAATAGCCGAGTGGAAGTGGGACCACATAGCGATGGACTTTGTAATTGGACTTCCACCCACCGTTGGGCGGAAGGACATAATTTGGGTGATTGTGGACCGGCTGACTAAGTCGGCCCATTTTCTTGCTATCCGTGAGTGGGATTCCATCAGGGCCTTAAGTCAGCTGTATGTGAACGAGGTTGTCACGCCCCGGATTTCCGACCCGGGAAAACCGGTACGTGACTCCCCTTTTACCCACACGGAGGGCAAAGGTGTAAGGACCCGTACCTTGAGTTAGTCACAGTTCTGCCTTCTGAGTAGAGTTTTTCTAGATTTTGACCTAGTAAATGGACTCAAATGAATTCACGTGCAAAAGGAAAGATGCTTAGAATGATGTCCTCTATCTACCATAGAAGTTTTAGGCCAAACAGACGTGTATGTGAGGTGCACGTGAAATGGGTCCAATTCACGTGCAAGTGTGGTTGTCTTCTAAATGATGCAAGGAGACTAGGGGTGAAGTTTGAGAGCATTTGGAGTGCATATGGAGTTGCACGTGAATTGGGGAATTCACGTGCAAATTGGCGTGCAGGATTATTTTGCATGGTTCCCTTGGTTTTGTCATTCTAATGATCTTTCTCCAAAGGACCATATTGAAATTCTGAGTATTTTGGCCTATATGGGTGCGGAAAGGTGCTAACTTGTGTGATCAAAACTACGTCATTTTGATGCTGGGATTCACTTAATCAAAACTACGTCGTTTTGATGTTGTGTTGTCTATATAAGGAGGAGAAGCCCCTCTGTTTTAGGGTTAGGGTTTGTTGCTCCACCAGCCGTCGCAGAGAGAGAGAGAGAGGGAAGGAGAGCTCCTGGTTGCTGCCGGGCGTCTTGCGTGGGTGGTCGGTGACTCGTAGGTGGACGGCGTTCGACGTGGGATCGGGACATTGCTGTGTTGTTGCGTTTTACTTGATGTAGGGGTTCTGTTCTCCCTAAACCCTCCTCTGTCCTAGGGTTCTAGGGCAGATTATGAGTTACATCCGTTATATATATATATGTAATCCATATAGGTGTGATCTCCTATATGGATGTTGGCCTTCAGTGGCATTTTGGTGTGATTTTGTGGATTACATGCTATATGTTTGATGAAATGCCTGTGTGAATATAGCTGTGTGTATATGCCCATTCCGTGTTTGGTAATATGCCTGTGTGGCTGGACTTGTGATTTAGTGTATGTATGTATGCTGGGTGTTTGCTCTATTGCCTGAATGGCTGGGATTGTGCACTTGTGAATGGGTGCACACCAAGTGTTTGGTTTTATGCTTGGGTGACTGTGGTGTGTGTTGTGTGCATGACTGTGCTATCTGGCCTGAAGAGGCGGTTAAACTACTTTGCCTGAGAGGCGGTTAAACCAGTGGCCTGAAGAGGCGGTTAAACTACTTTGCCTGAGAGGCGGTTAAACCAGTGGCCTGAAGAGGCGGTTAAACTACTTGCTTGAGATGTGTTTTGTTAGTCTGTGTGGCAGTGGAAGATTGTAATTGTTGATGTTGTTATTATGTCTGTTGAAATTATTGTCACACGACACTGCACTTGTACACATGGCATGTAGTTGCTAGGAGCATGGGATGGGTTGGGGAGACATGATCCCTACTGAGCTGTGGTTGCTCACCCCTCCTACTGTGTTTGTTTTCCAGGGACTTACAGGCGTTAGGTGGATACACCAAGGTGGAAGACCATAATTATGTTTACTCTCTTCCATTTATGTTTTGTTTTTCTTATGGGAATTGATGTAACCCCAGTGGGGAAAGGATTTTGTTGTAATAAACTGGTTTGGATTGCTTTTAATGAACATTACTTTCTTGAATGTTGTGGATGTTTAAAATGTGATATTCTTGGTTTGTATCCTAACCCCTTTGCCCTCCGTGTGGGTAAAAGGGGAGTCACGTACCGATTTCCTCGGGTTGGAAATCCAAGGCGTGACAATATGGTATCAGAGCATGGTCTAGTTGGCCTAGGGTAGTGGGCGGACTTGGTTATCCTAAGTCCTTTGGAGGAGCCTGGAGGGACATGCCTGATCAACATGGTCCTCTTTGAGCCTCCAAGGTGTACTTAGGGTAGTCCAGTCTTGTGATGGGATTTGCATGCATTGGCATTAGGGCACTAGTTGCATTTGCTGTGAATGTATGCTAAACTGTGGATAAGATCACATGATTAAGTGAAATGTGCAACTCTGATTTGTTTGGCAATGTGTACTGAACTGTGAAATGTGATTGATTCAATGTATGTGTGTAATGTCATGTGATTGATCAGTGGGGTAGAGGTAGTGACGCGATAGATTATAAATTCGTTTTGACGTTTGTGCTTCTTACTTTGTGTAGTAAGAATGCCGCCAAGGAGAGTGACACGTGCGTCCGGGGCGATGGGCGATGAGTCATCTGCCCATGAGGGTCCGGGTGCGGGACCGTCCGTTGGAGGGCATGCGTTGTTACTGGCACAGCTACAAGAAGGTATCCGGCTGGAGGTACGAGAGCTACGGGAGGGACTCCGGCAGGACGTTCGGGAGGAAGTGCGCCGTGAGATGGCAGCACAACAGGTGGTACCACCACCACCACCACCAGTAGGAGAACTGCCTCGTGAGCGTGAGAGTTCGCTGGGTGGTGTACCGACTCGTCCGAAGGATGACGTGGTGACACGGTTCCGAAAGGAACAACCTCCGCGATTCAAGGGGGAAGGTGATCCCGTAGTAGGCGAGCGATGGTTGAGGCGGATCGAGCATGTGTTCTCCTTTCTCCTGCCCCGGGAAGAGGATAAGGTGCGACTGGCAATTCGGCAGCTGGAGGGGGATGCTTTGGAGTGGTGGACGAGCATTGCGGGGAGCCGTGCAGTGCAACTCATGTTTTGGGAGGAGTTCTTGCAACTCTTCCATGATGAGTTCTTTCCGGAATCAGTGAGATGGCAGAAGAGGGAAGAATTCGGCAGCTTGAAGCAGGGATCCAGGACGGTACCTGAGTATGAGCGGGAGTTCCGGAGCTTGAGTAGGTTTGCTCCTGAGACTGTGGCTAGGGAGGACCTGAAGGCCCACAAGTTCACTCTGGGTCTTAGGCCAGCCCTTAGGGAGAGGGTGGCGATTCTACGTTTGCGGACATATGCTGCGGCTATGGAGACGGCCCGCATAGCTGAGAGAGAGCTGGATGATGGGAGGCAGGCCCATCAGGGGCGCCAGTTGCAGAGTGGGCCTGATCGAGATGCAGGGTCCAAGAGGCTCAAGACGGAGGAGAGGGATAACAGTTCTTTTCGCGGTCGGGGTCAGACATCTGTGAACCCTGGGAGGTTCACCTTTGGCGGCGGAAGACAGGGTGGTCCATTTGGGAGTCTACCGAGCAGATGCCACTGCTGTGGAGAGCAGGGTCACTTCAAAGGGGAGTGCCCCAAGAAGGACTGGCGATGCAACAACTATGGACAAGAGGGTCATTTGCGCCGGGTTTGCAGGAGTGGCAACAGGGGGAACGGGGGGGCGACATCCGGCGTGAGGAGTGATGCTAGCTTCCGTGCACCAGGTGAGAGACCAGCTCATCGGTGGCGAGGCCACCTGGCAGGATCCGGTCGGACCCGACCCCAAGGGGAGGCCGGAGCGGCGGCAGACCGAGGCCGGGAGGCAACCTTAGCGGGAAGCGTCCAGGTGAGTGAGCCGACCGGTGGCACGGGCCAAGGAAGGGTGTTTGCGGCTGGAGGCGACATACCAGGAGGAGGCTGAGCTACCACCCCCACCAGCTGAGGGTGGAGCAGGACCATCGGTGGTTAGAGGTACCCTCTTGATCTCCCGTACATTAGCTTCTGTTCTTTTCGATACGGGTACATCATGTTCGTTTGTTGCTGAGCTTGTAATAGATGGCTTGGGGTTAGCCTGTGTGGAGGCCGCGAGGCCCCTAGTTGTGGAGTCTCCGGTGGGAGGCATGATTGAGGTACGGCGTGTGTGTCGTGACTGTGTGTTAACCATAGGCGAGGTGGAGCTGAGTTTTGACTTGCATGTGATGCCTTTGCATACTTTTGACCTGATCTTGGGTATGGATTGGCTTATGGCTTTCCAAGCCAAGATAGACTGTTACCGGCGGCGTGTATCCTTCGTGACACCTGCGGGGATCTCTTGCACCCTGCAGGGGGAGTGGGACCGTGAGGCGAGTCGGGCCGGGCCGGTGATGGACCGGTGGGGTGCCATTACCCACAAGGTTGGCAGCCCCGACCTTTGCCGAGGAGGGTAAGGTGGAAAAGAGGGTATGGCCCGCTGTTGTGGACCAATTTCAGGATGTTTTTCCTGAGGAGTTGAGGAGTTTGCCACCTAAGAGGAGTGTGGAGTTCACCATTGAGTTGGTGCCGGGGACGGGTTCGATTTCCCAAGTAGCATATCGTATGAGGCCAGCCGAACTGAGGGAGCTGCAGAGGCAAATCGAGGAGTTGGTGGGCCAAGGGTATATCAGACCGAGTACCTCACCTTGGGGTGCTCCGGTGCTCTTTGCTAAGAAGGCTGATGGCACGCTTCGTCTCGCATCGACTACAGGAAGTCGAATTCGGTGGATCGTGAAGAACAAGTACCCGTTGCCTCGGATAGATGACCTGTTTGACCGGTTGAGTGGGGCCCAGTGGTTTTCCAAGATAGATTTACGGTCGGGGTATCACCAGCTCAGGGTTAGGGAGGAGGACATCCCTAAGACGGCTTTTCGGTGCAGGTATGGGCATTATGAGTGGGTCGTGATGCCTTTCGGGCTCACTAATGCGCCAGCGGTGTTCATACATTTGATGAACCAAGTCTTTGCCCCATACTTAGACTCGTTCGTGGTGGTGTTTATCGACGATATCTTGGTGTATTCCAAGACCGAGAAAGAGCATGTGGGGCACTTGGCAACAGTGTTGCAAACCTTGAGGGACCAGCGGTTTGTTTGCTAAGTTTAGCAAGTGTGAGTTTTGGCTGCGGGAGGTTCACTTTCTTGGCCATGTGGTGTCAGTGAGGGAGTTAGGGTGGACCCGGCCAAGATTGAGGCCGTGGCATCGTGGGCGAGGCCAACCAACATTTTTGAGATCCGTAGTTTTCTTGGCTTGGCGGGGTACTATCGTCGTTTTGTCGAGGGGTTCTCCCGTTTGGCAGCTCCGATGACAGCGTTGACTCGGAAGGGCGTGAAGTTTGATTGGACGGACAAGTGCCAGCAGGCGTTTAAGACTCTCAAAACCCGTTTGACCACTGCGCCGGTGTTGAGGTTACCTCGGGAGGATATTCCATATGAAGTGTACTGTGATGCGTCCAGGGTTGGTTTAGGGTGTGTGCTTATGCAAGAGCACAATGTGGTAGCTTATGGGTCAAGGCAGCTGAAGCCTCATGAGCAGAATTATCCTACTCATGACCTTGAGTTAGCAGCTGTCATCTTCGCCCTGAAGAGTTGGTAGCACTACCTCTTGGGGGAGAAGTTTGTGGTGTTCTCAGATCACAAGAGCCTTCAGTACATCTTTACCCAGAAGGACTTGAATTTGAGGCAGAGGAGATGGGTAGAGTATTTGCAGACCTTTGACTTTACTCTTGCTTATACCCCGGGCAAGGGTAATATTGTGGCTGACGCGTTGAGCAGAAAAGGGAAAGCTGAGGTGGCCGTGAGAGAGTGGAAGCTGATGGAGCAATTGGCAATGTTGCAGCTGCAGCCTGTTGCTCATGATGGTGGGACAGTCCTGAGTCCTTTGGTGGTTGTGCCTGAGTTGTACCAGCGCGTCCGGGAGGGACAGTTGGGTGACATTGAGTGTGAGGTTCTCCGTGCCCGTCTTGAGGCTGGGGAACTATCTGTGGACTGGACAGAGGGTCCTGAGCATGAGTTGTCGTTTCAGGGGCGGTTGGTAGTAGCTTCTTCCCTCAGGGACGAGGTGATGAGGGAGTTTCACCAATCTAGAGTTGCTGTGCATCCAGGGGGTACGAAGATGTACCATGCGCTTCGGGGACATTTTTGGTGGCCTGGGATGAAACGCGATGTGGCTGCCTTTGTTTCGCGGTGCCTCACGTGTCAGCAGGTGAAGGCAGAACATCAGCGGCCGGCGGGCATGTTACAGCCGTTGCCCATAGCGGAGTGGAAGTGGGACCATATCGCGATGGACTTTGTGGATGGTCTTCCACCCACCACCTGGGAGGAAGGACATGATTTGGGTGATTGTGGATCGACTCACAAAGTCGGCCCATTTCCTTGCTTGTTCGCGAGCGGGACTCCATTGGGACCTTGAGTCGGTTGTACATGAACGAGATTGTGAGACTGCATGGGGTACCATCATCGGTTGTCTCCGACCGAGATTCGAGGTTCACTTCCCGTTTCGGGCAGGTTTGCCAGGAGGCTATGGGGACCAAGCTTCACTTGAGTACAGCCTTTCACCCTGAGACCGACGGCCAGACAGAGAGGACGAATCAGACTTTGGAGGACATGTTACGGGCCTGTGTGTTAGATTTTGGGGGTTCGTGGGCAACTCACCTTCCTTTGGTGGAGTTTGCCTACAATAACAGTTATCAGACATCCATTGGGATTCCTTTTGAGGCGTTGTATGGGCGGCCGTGTCGATCACCTTTGTGTTGGACCGAGGTGGGGGAGACAGCTCTCTTGGGACCACAGTTGGTTCAAGAGGCTACCGAGAAAGTTAAGTTGATTCGACAGCGGTTGTTATCAGCTCAGAGTCGGCAGAAATCTTATGCGGATCAGCGGCGGCGACCTTTGGAGTTTTTTGTTGGTGATCATGTGTTCCTTCGTGTCTCTCCACGTCGTGGTCATCGCCAGTTTGGGCAAGGTTCCAAGCTATCTCCGCGGTTTATTGGTCCTTTTGAGATTCTGGATCGTGTGGGGCCTGTGGCCTACCGGTTAGTGTTACCACCGCGGCTGAGTCGAGTGCACAACGTGTTTCACATGTCCCAGTTGCGGAAGTATCACCCTGACCCCACTCATGTGATCGATTGGGGGACATTAGACATTGCAGATGACATGTCCGTTGTTGAGGCCCCTATCCGTATCCTAGATCGGCGCGAGAAGCTTTTGCGTGGTCGTGCTATTCCTTTGGTTCGCGTGCTGTGGCAGCACCGTGGCATTGAGGAGGAGACATGGGAACGTGAGTCCGTGATGCGTGAGCAGCACCCAGACTTGTTCGAGGACGAACAATCTTAAACGTGGGAGGTGGCTGTTGGCCAAGGGATAGTGATGTGTTTTGTATTAGTTGTGTACGATTTGGTGTATTTGTATTGTCTTTTAAAGACATGTGTTCTTATTTGTGATGTGTTTTGAGATGTGTATTCGTGGCACGCGAACATGTGTTATATGCATTATTGTGGTTATGGATTATGGTGGTACCTTGTTATGTGCTGTTATGTGATGTGCGCGGTGTATGACCCATTTGGGTGTTGTGGCTCGCCGTGTGGCAAATGGGTAGCTTGTGTTTGTTTTCCTCGTATGTCATTTCTTTTCGAGGACGAAAAGTCTTAAGGGGGAGAGGATGTAAGGACCTGTACCTTGAGTTAGTCACAGTTCTGCCTTCTAAGTAGAGTTTTTCTAGATTTTGACCTAGTAAATGGACTCAAATGAATTCACGTGCAAAAGGAAAGATGCTTAGAATGATGTCCTCTATCTACCACAGAAGTTTCAGGCCAAACAGACGTGTATGTGAGGTGCATGTGAAATGGGTCCAATTCACGTGCAAGTGTGGTTGTCTTCTAAATGATGCAAGGAGACTAGGGGTGAAGTTTGAGAGCATTTGGAGTGCATATGGAGTTGCACGTGAATTGGAGAATTCACGTGCAAAATGGCGTGCAGGATTATTTTGCATGGTTCCCTTGGTTTTGTCATTCTAATGATCTTTCTCCAAAGGATCATGTTGAAATTCTGAGTATTTTGGCCTATATGGGTGCGGAAAGGTGCTAACTTGTGTGATCAAAACTACGTCATTTTGATGCTGGGATTCACTTAATCAAAACTACGTCGTTTTGATGTTGTGTTGTCTATATAAGGAGGAGAAGCCCCTCTGTTTTAGGGTTAGGGTTTGTTGCTCCACCAGCCGTCGCAGAGAGAGAGAGAGGGAAGGAGAGCTCCTGGTTGCTGCCGGGCGTCTTGCGTGGGTGGTCGGTGACTCGTGGGTGGACGGCGTTCGGCGTGGGATCGGGACATTGCTGTGTTGTTGCGTTTTACTTGAGGTAGGGGTTCTGTTCTCCCTAAACCCTCCTCTGTCCTAGGGTTCTAGGGCAGATTATGAGTTACATCCGTTATATATATATATGTAATCCATATAGGTGTGATCTCCTATATGGATGTTGGCCTTCAGTGGCATTTTGGTGTAATTTTGTGGATTACATGCTATATGTTTGATGAAATGCCTGTGTGAATATAGTTGTGTGTATATGCCCATTCCGGTGTTTGGTAATATGCCGTGTGGTGGACTTGTGATTTAGTGTATGTATGTATCTTTGGGTGTTTGCTCTATTGCCTGAATGGCTGGGATTGTGCACTTGTGAACGGGTGCACACCAAGTGTTTGGTTTTATGCTTGGGTGATTGTGGTGTGTGTTGTGTGCATGATTGTCTTTATCTGGCCTGAAGAGGCGGTTAAACTACTTTGCCTGAGAGGCGGTTAAACCAATGGCCTGAAGAGGCGGTTAAACTACTTTGCCTGAGAGGCGGTTAAACCAGTGGCCTGAAGAGGCGGTTAAACTACTTGCTTGAGATGTGTTTTGTTAGTACGTGTGGCAGTGGAAGATTGTAATTGTTGATGTTGTTATTATGTCTGTTGAAATTATTGTCACACGACACTGCACTTGTACACATGGCATGTAGTTGCTAGGAGCATGGGATGGGTTGGGGAGACATGATCCCTACTGAGCTGTGGTTGCTCACCCCTCCTACTGTGTTTGTTTTCCAGGGACTTACAGGCGTTAGGTGGATACACCAAGGTGGAAGACCATAATTATGTTTACTCTCTTCCATTTATGTTTTGTTTTTCTTATGGGAATTGATGTAACCCCAGTGGGGAAAGGATTTTGTTGTAATAAACTGGTTTGGATTGCTTTTAATGAACATTACTTTCTTGAATGTTGTGGATGTTTAAAATGTGATATTCTTGGTTTGTATCCTAACCCCTTTGCCCTCCGTGTGGGTAAAAGGGGAGTCACGTACCGGTTTCCTCGGATTGGAAATCCGGGGCGTGACAAAAGGGGTTAGGATACAAACCAAGAATTCAACATTTTAAACATCCACAACACATTCAAGAAAGTAATGTTCATAAAAGCAATCCAAACCAGTTTATTACAACAAAATCCTTTCCAATCCCATCCCCACAGGGATTACATCAATTCCCATAAAAAAAAATATAAACGGAAGAGAGTAAAATAAATATGGTCTTCCACCTTGGTGTATCCACCTAACGCCTGTAAGTCCCTGGAAAACAAGCAAACACAGTAGGAGGGGTGAGCAACCACAGCTCAGTAGGGATCAAGTCTCCTCAACCCTTCCCATGCTCCTAGCGGCTACATGCATGTGCACAGGTGTAGTGATGTGACAGTATTAGGAAAAAGAAAATAAAACATCACACAAGTGGGCGTAACCCCAGCCCCGGCCCACACTGGCTAACAAAACACATCTCAAGCAAGTAGTTTAACCGCCTCTTCGAGCCATCGATTTAACCGCCTCTCAGGCAAAGTAGTTTAACCGCCTCTTCAGGCCACTGGTTTAACCGCCTCTCAGGCAAAGTAATTTAACCGCCTTTTCAGGCCAGATAGCACAGTCATGCACA
Source organism: Taxillus chinensis (assembly GCA_023512835.1). Taxonomy (NCBI): domain Eukaryota; kingdom Viridiplantae; phylum Streptophyta; class Magnoliopsida; order Santalales; family Loranthaceae; genus Taxillus; species Taxillus chinensis. The sequence goes on from CM042085.1 coordinate 48,445,701, forward strand.
CAACACACACCACGGTCACTCAAGCATAAAACCAAACACTTGGTGTGCACCCATTCACAAGTGCACAAACCCACCATTCAGGGCATAGAACAAACACCCAGCGATACATACATACACTAAATCACAAGTCCAGCCACACAGACATATTACCAAACACGTAATGGGCATATACACACAGCTATATTCACACAAGCATTTCATCGAACATATAGCATGTAACAACAGGAATCACACCAAAATGCCACTGAAGGCCAACATCCATATAGGAGATCACACCTATATGGATTACATATATATATATATAACAGATATAACCCATAATCTGCCCTAGAACCCTAGGACAGAGGAGGGTTTAGGAAGAACAGAACCCCTACCTCAAGTAAGACGCAACAACACGGCAATAGTCGATCCCACGCCGAACGCCGTCCACCCACGAGACTCGACCACCCACGCAAGACACCTGGCGGCAACCAAGGAGCTCTCCTTCCCTCTCTCTCTCTCTCTCTCTCTCTCTCTCTCTCTCTCTCTCTCTCTGCGACGGCTAGTGGAGCAACAAACCCTAAACCTAAAACAGAGGGGCTTCTCCTCCTTATATAGACAACACAACATCAAAACGACATAGTTTTGATTAAGTGAATCCCAGCATCAAAACGACGTAGTTTTGATGGAACAAGCTATGACCTTCCCACATCCATACACACCAAAATATTCACAATTCCAACATGGTCCTTTGGGAAAAGATGATTAGAATGACAAAACCAAGGTAACCATGCAAAAACATGCCTGCACGCCAATTTGAACGCCAATTCCCCAATTGGCGTGCAGCTCCAAATGCACTCAAACTTCACCCCAAGCCTCCTTGCATCTTTCCGAGATAGCCCAGCCCATACCCGTCACAAGAATTTTGTCCGCTTTGGCCAACCAGTCTTGGGCCTCGCCCTCATGGCCTGCTCCGTACGGTTTTGTCTTTGGGCCTCGCCCAAAACGCGTCCCTGTGAGGTGAGGTATCCGTCCCCTCCTATAAGGCGGACTTTGTTCTCCTCACCAAGCAATGTGGGACTAACACCCACTCATGGATCGTTACAGAGGTGGTGAGACTGTATGGGGTGCCATCATCAATTGTGTCCGATAGGGATTCGAGGTTTACTTCTCGTTTTTGGGCAGGCTTGTAGGAGGCTATAGGGACAAAGCTTAACTTGAGTACAGCCTTTCACCCTGAGGCTGACGGTCAGACTGAGAGGACGAATCAGACCATGGACGACATGTTGAGGGCTTGTGTGCTAGATTTTGGGGGTTCGTGGGAAACTCACCTTCCTCTGGTGGAGTTTGCCTACAACAACAGTTATCAGGCATCCATTGGGATGGCCCCTTTTGAGACATTGTATGGGCAGCCGTGTCGATCGCCTTTGTGTTGGACCGAAGTGGGGGAGACAACTCTATTGGGACCACAGTTGATTCAAGAGGCTACTGAGAAGGTCAAGTTGATTCATTAACACTTGTTATGAGCCTAGAGTCGGCAGAAATCTTATGCCGATCAGCGGCGGCGACCTTTGGAGTTTTCTGTGGGAGATTATGTGTTTCTTCGTGTCTCTCCACGACGTGGACATCGGCGCTTTGGGAGAGGTTCCAAACTCTCTCCCTGGTTCATTGGTCCTTTTGAGGTTATAGCTCGTGTGGGGCCTGTAGCTTACCGGTTAGCATTGCCACCGCGATTGAGTCGGGTGCACAATGTGTTCCACGTGTCCCAGTTACGAAGTATCATCTTGACCCCACTCATGTGATAGATTGGGGGACTTTGGACATGGGGGATGACATGTCCGTTGTTGAGGCCCCTATTCGTATACTAGATCGTCGGGAGAAACTTCTGCGGGGTCGTCCTATTTCTTTGGTTCGCGTCCTATGGCAACACCGTGGCATTGAGGAGGAGACTTGGGAACGGGAGTCTTTGATGCGTGAGCAACACCCAAAGTTGTTTGAGGATGAACACTCTTAAGGGTAGAGGGGTTGTCGTGTATTTGTTTGAATGTGTATGTGTATTTGTGATTTCCTTTCAGACTTTTGACGTTTATTTGTATTGAATGTGTTAATGCAATGTGCTCGTGATCGGTATTTGTGCCATGTGGATGTTTCCATGGATTGTGATGCATGTGGTTATGGACTGTGGTGGCACTCTGTGTTATGTGCTATTGTGTACAATGTGCAGTGTATGACCCATTTGGGTGTTATGGCTTACTGTGTGGTTTTCCTTGCATGTTGTTTCTTTTCGAGGACGAAAGTCTTAAAGGGAAGAGGATGTAATGACCCGAATTTTGGGATGTGAGGGGTTACTCAGTTTTGCCTTTTTGGGGTGAAAATTGTTGGGTTTTAGGGAGTTTTATTTCCACACACTTTGGCTAAATCATCTTGTATGTTAATAAGCAAGCAAGAGGTAAAGTTTGAGCCCAATAGGGAGTGCCCGTGAGAATGCACGTGAGAATGCTTTTCACGTGTAGTGAGATTTTTGCATAGGAGCCTTCCTGATGTTGTTCTAAGGCTTGTGGCAAAATTCTAGAGCATTTGGAGGTGCCCATGAGAAGGGCCTTTCTCACGTGCAGCCTCCATTACCATTGTTTTGTTGTTCTGATCCTCTTTTGCTAAAAGACCATGGTGAAATTATGAGTGCTTTGTCCTGTGTGGTTGAAAAAAGGTTGTAGTTTGTCATCAAAACTACGTCATTTTGATGCTGGGATTCATTTAACCAAAACAACGTCGTTTTGAGGTTTGAGTTGTCTATATAAAGAGGTGAAGGCTCCTTGTTTTAGGTTTAGGGGTTCTCTTCAGCCGCTGCAGCCGTCGCAGAGAGAGAGAGAGAGAGAGAGAGAGAGAGAGAGAGAGAGAGAGAGGGAGGGAAGAAGGGCTTCTAGTCGTGGTTGCTACGGTGGTGTTTCCGTGGGTGGACGGTGTTTGGCGTGGAGGCTAAGGCGTGAAGGAATCTATTGAGGTAAGAGTTCTGTATTTCCTGGTCTGTCTTGGGGTTAGGCCTGTGTAGAAGATTTGTAGAGTTTCTATGGCTGTTGTTATAATATTTATATGTAAATTCATATAGGTGTGACCTCCTGTTTGAATGTTGGCCTTCAATGGCGTTTTGGTGTGATTCTGACGTTGGGTGGGCAGTACATGTTAAATGTTCGATAAAATGCCTGTGTGAATATGTCTATGTAAATGTGTGCCTACTAAGTGTTTGGTTTTATGCCTGAGTGGCTGGGTTTGTGCATTGGTGATTGTGTGCCTATTAAGTGTTTGATTTTATGCCTGAGTGGCTGGGTTTGTGCATTGGTGATTGTGTGCCTACTAAGTGTTTGATTTTATGCCTGAGTGGCAGTGTGTACACTGTTTTGTGAAACCCAGTGGCTATGGAAGCCCGGGACTGTTTTGTGAAACCCGGTGGCTATGGAAGCCTAGGACTGTTCTGTGAAACCCGGTGGCTATGGAAGCACGGGACTGTTTTGTGAAACTCGGTGGCTGTGGAAGCCCGGGACTGTTCTGTGAAACCCGGTGGCTGTGGAAGCCCGGGACTGTTCTTGGAACTCGGTGGCTGTGGAAGCCCGGGACAGCTCTTAGAAACCTGGTGGCTGTGGAAGCCCGGGACTGTTCTTGTGCTAGCCTGTGTGGCTGTGGAAATAATTGTATTTGCTTATATGGCTTGCTATTATACTTGTTGAAATAATTGTATCACGACGCACTTGTACACATGGCATGTAGATGCTAGGAGCATGGGATGGGTTGGGGAGACATGATCCCTACTGAGTTGTGGTTGCTCACCCCTCCTACCGTGTTGTTTTCTTACAAGGACCTACAGGTGTTAGGTGGGAACACCAAGGTGGAAGACCTGCTTGTGGCTTTACTCCTTTTGTTATTTGAGTGTTTTGTCAAATGTTATGTTGAAACTATTGTAAGTCCAATTGGAGATGATGTAATGGATTTTGGAATTTAATAAAGATAAGTGGTTTGCCTTTCGGTTATTTATTGTGGGTTATTATGAATGTGTTTGATTTTGTACATCTACCCCTTGTTCACCGGGTGGGTAAAGGAGAGTCACAAACCGGTTTCCTCAGGTTGGAGATTCGGGGCGTGACACTTTCTCTCCTGTACCTAGGTCTGAATGCTGTATTTTATGGATTCTGGTGTAATCTCCAATATGAGTAAGTAGTTTCTATTTTTCTAGGGGAGCAATGTAGCCCCCTATGCTGTAATATTGATGATGAGTGAATTCTGGGTTTGTCTATGTGAAACTTGCATGTTTTAAGGATCTTATCATTATTTTATAATCTGGATTGTGCACTTCTGGATTCCTTAGTCCTAGTCAGGGACAGAACTCATGATTCTTGACATGCATATGCTTGGTGTGACCATTATCCTTGCATGTGTGTAATTTATTAGCTGTGAAGCTGCTGTATTGATGACCATTCATGCAGTATGTGCTTAGAAGGTCTGACAATGACCATTTGCCAAACCTTGGTTGATAAATAGCATGCGTAGCTTAGAACAAACCTCAGAGCGCTCGAATAAGTAAAAATAGTGCAGGGATGGCGGAGTTGTGACCCTAGATGCCTTAATTCTGAAATTTAAATCCAAAACCATTCTGTTTAGTAATCGAAGAGACAAGTGTTTATAATTTGAGAAAATACAAAACGGTAAGCTAAAACATTTTCTAGGACTAGAGTAAATAGGTGATTTGATTAAAAACTGGAAAAGCTTGGTTAATCCCTGTGGGTTCGACCCCTTTCGTGCTGCTATACTGAATAGTTACATTAAGGGAATCAAAGTAATATTTAGAAAGACAATTTAACAACAAAGGCTTAACTAAATCAGTGAAGCTATGAAAAAGTTGTTCATCAATGGTTTACTCCATATCAGCACATCCTTATTTCGCTTGAGTAAAAGGTTCGGATTCCTTACTCCGCTTCAATTTTCCTTAGTCCGTGCAAACAAGAACTTGAGTTCTTATTTCGCACAAGTCCTTCCTTACTCCGCGTGAATAAAAGACTCGGATTCCTTACTCCATGTCTTCTTGTCCTTAGTCCGGTTGAGTGGAAGACTTAGCTTTTTATTCCACAATTGTTCTCTCTTACTCCGATGCGAGTTATAGACTAGGATTCTTATTTCGCATCTATTTAACTCAGTCCATTTGAGTGTAAGACACAGATTCCATAGTCCATATCATTAACTGTTTAGTTCGCACTAATGATCCTAACTCCGAATGAGGACTTGGTTATTTACCAAGTGCTTGACGACTGTAGAGACTCGTATTTGGGTAGTGTTGAGAAATAGCCATTTTATGGGCATGCAACTATCTAGATGGTAGTGTAGTCATCGATGTGAGCATTTTGACTGTACCTGGGCCTGATTCCGAGTCGGGGCCCCATTTGACTCGATTATTAACTTTTTGAGGTTTATTGGTTGACTTTGCATTTGGACGGTCATTTGAGTGTGATAATATCTACTTAGTGTTGTGCTCGTCATTTCGAGCGTTTTGACAGTAATTGGGCTCAATTTGGAGTTCGTGACCTCGGGAGGTCAATTATTGCATTCGGGAGATCAATTATTGCTGGGAGGCCAATTATTGGCAACAGTATAAATAATTAAGAAACTGCCTTATCCCTTTAATTGCTTGGTGCGTGCGTGTATGAGCGAGAGAGAGAGAGAGAGAGAGAGAGAGAGAAGGTGAAGAGCTTCCCTTGGTGATTTGGGGCGATTGGAGTTCGTGGATCGCAAATAATCTTTCCAGGTAGGTGTCCTTGAACCTCTTATCTCGATTCTGTCTTTGAATATGCATGAATTTATCATGATTTATGAAATTAAGTATGAACCCTAGGTTTTGGGGAAAACCCAATTTTTGGGTTAGATTTAATGGTTTAGCATAAGATCTGTGGGTAAGAACTGATTTATATCAGTTTGGGTATGTAATTTTGTACTCTGTTTAGTAAAACGCGTGTTTGTGAGTTCCTGGGGATTGCTGGGTGGATTCCAGACGAAAAATAGGCCAAAAATGATGATGAACAGTACCTTGGGCAAACTGTAGGCTCGAAGTTCGTAGTCGGCAGCTGTGGAGTCAGCAACTTCGTAGTCAGCAGCTATGAAGTCAGCAGCTGTGGAGTCAGTAGCTTCGTAGTCAGCAGTTGTGGAGTCAGCAGCTTCGTAGTCAGCAGCTGTGGAGTCAGCAACTTCGTAGTCCGGATCAATAGTCCGGATCAGTTGTCCGGATCAGCAGCAGTGATCCATAGCATCGCTCCACAGTAGTGTTTCCACAGCATCAATCCGCAACTTCAATCCGCAGTAGTGTTCCGCAGCAGTGCAACTGCACTGCACTGGACTGGACCATTTACATTGTAAACCATTAAAGTATTATACGTAAGTTACAATGTAAATAACGAAATACCCCCCATTTGGATTCAAAGAAAAATACTAGAAAAATAAATTCCCACTCCTTCAAAATGTGAAAATTGGGATTTAGTGTAAAATCTCAGAAAAATCTAGTTTTTCGTAGAGGTGAGTTTTTGGAAAGTGGGGTTCGACATCTCAGAAAAATCCCCAAAAATCAGATTATCTTAGTTATGATATGGAGACCTAATGCCGACACTTTTTTATTGCAAGAAAATAGCTGCTATGGGTATCTCCTTCCTTAGTTAAGGAATGAGGATCGACTTGTGAAGACTGGCTACAGTTCTAAAGGGAGTGTTGTACACCTTAAAACCATATTGGTGTTGGTATGTTAATTTGGGACTTGGGTTCCATGACTTGTTGGGTACTCACCGTAATGCACCGATGGTGCTATGTGGTTGACGTGGCAGGCATATGCGTCGATGGCAGGCCTGTGTGGTGACTGTGGCCCGACATATTGCGCTGTGGACAGGCTAAAGCCTCAGTTGAGCCGTTGAGCTCGTGGAGCTAGGGATGAGTGCCCTGAGCTAGGATCCCATGGAGGATCATGGACAAGCTGTCCTGTGTGGGCAGGCTGGGTCCTGATGTTTGTTTGCAAGTCGAGTCCTGATGATTATGCACATTACGCCGTGCACGAGTACACAAAACATGTAGCATAGACTTGTATGTTTGCATGATGTGGAGTTTTGGGGTCACCTACTGAGCTGGTCACTCACCCCCCTACTTGTTGTTTACCTTTTTCAGGTGTGACCCGAGACTAGTGGAGGACTTTCTTCCAGGAGGATGTGCCCAATACTCTGATGTATGATATAGTGTCGTATTCTGTATTGTTTGTATTATATCTCGGACATGGGTCCGTGGACTTATATTTGCATACTATTTGTGATGTAATGTCTATATGACTGTTTGACTTATTGTATGCATGATGATGTATGGGAAAATACAGGATTACCCTTGATGTATGACTATACAGGGTTGCATAATTAAGATAGCACCCGCGGTGTAGTCTCTATTGGTGCTAGTCACCAACCCCTTGACCTTTTGGGTGCGGGCAAGGGGAAGTCATGTACCCAGTTCCAGGTTCCCTAGTATTCGGGGGCGTGACAACGATACTCACATTGGTCCGAATCAAGATTATGTATCTTGTCCTTAGCTTTGCTCTCACGAGTGAAGATCTGATTTAGAGTTTTATCTTCTGCAACCGACTTTTGCTTGGATTTGGGCAATGCTCTAGCGCTCCCTGACTCTATTGTTGGCAATATCGGCTGGAACTGTAGATAACCTGTTTTTTACTCTATATATGTGTGGACTATGAATGCAATGGAGACAAGGGAACGACTATTTTTTTTCCTTTTTTTGTATTTCTGACTTTGATATTATTGCTGGAAATATGATGAAAAGAAAGGAAAATAAAATTGAGTATATTTGGGTGAAGAGAGAAGTGATGAGAAAGGAAACTATGTAAATTGTGTTGTAGAATATCTGGGCTTCAGATGGGAGAGAGTGTATATATGAGTGAAGATAGAAGTAGTGAGAAAAGAAAGAAAAAAAATGGAAACAGAGAGCTGGGTGAGAGGACTGAGGAGATGGCAGAATATAGCAAAGGTTTTTTCGTCTGAGGGCTCTCTCCCGTCTGTGTCGGATCTTTCTTCTCGCAGAATCTCTCTTTTTTGCAGAAAAATGTTTTCTTTTTCAGAATCATCTCTCTTTCGGAAAAAATCTTCCTCTTCTTCAATATGGGGAGCGAACCTCTTCTTATAGAAGGGCAGACTTTGGCTGCACCAACATTAATGCACATTTATCTCTCCATTATGAGTGTCCACCCATATAGTAGTTAGGTGACCTGCATGGAAGATAAGGCAGCTTGTGTTTACCTTTTTGTTTTATTGTGGGCACATGTGTCCGACAGGCGTTGAAAAGCATCTGCCTAGCTAATACCAACACATCCCATGAAAAAATAGTGAGTGAGCCCATGGGTAGGCCAATCAGTGAAGGTCAAAGGTCGACAGGGTCGAAGGTCAGAGAGTTGAAGCTAACTTAAAGCTTTTGGGTTATTCTACATCATGGAGGGGATGATTTCCGCAGTAGTGGAAGCTCGGTTCCCGACTCCGTATCAATGGAGGCCCAGTTCGGATCAGTGGAAGGCTCGGATCCTTACTCCGTATCAGTGGAGGCTTAGTTCGGATCAGTGGATGGCTTGGATTCTTACTCCATATCAAGGGACCTTAATCCGGATCAATAGAAGGCTTGGATCCTTACTTTGTATCAGTGGAGGCTCAGTTCGGATCAGTGGAAGGCTTGGATCCTTACTCCGTATTAGTGGAGGCTCAGTCCGGATCAGTGGAAAACTCGGATCCTTACTCCATATCAGTGGAGGTTTAGTCTGGATCACTGAAAGGCTCGAATCTTTACTCCCTATAAGGGGACCTTAATCCGGATCAATGGAAGGCTTAAATCCTTACTCCGTATTAGTGGAGGCTTAGTTTGAAATAGTAGAAAGCTCGAATCCTTACTCCATATCAGTGAAGCCTTAGTCTGGATTAGTGGAAAACCCAGATCCTTACTCCATATCAGTGAAACCTTAGTTCGAATCAATGGAAGGCTCGAATCCACCCTTACAATGAATCTTTTGGGTAAAACTCTCAACACCTTTTTTACAATTGCAAAGTTCTTCTTATTCTTGCTATGACTCCTCGTGTCATTGACAATCTCAGTTAACCGTACAATGAACTCTTGTATACTCCCATTGTAATATCCCATACCTAGAATAGACTAAGAGATAACTTGTATATGTTTAAAGATATCATTTTGGTAGTTGCAAGGTAGGGGTATTTTGGTAATATCTAGTGGCAATTTAAGGGGTAGATTAGTCAATCTTAAAAATTGGGGATTTAATAAGTTTCTATTAAATGAAAATTCGGGATTTACCTTAATTAAGGGTATTTTGGTATTTTAAGGACTTAATAAGAATTCTAATAGAAAACGAAAACTAAGTTTAAGGAAATTACTTGTTGGGCAAGAAATTAGCATTCTGATGCGATTAGAAGTCTTTTAAGATGTGGAAAAAAACTCTATAAAAGGAGGAGGTCATCCTAGGGGTTTGGTTGTTGTTTGTTTGTCTTGGAGAGCTCTAGCCATTCTAGTAGGCAAAGACGGAGAGAGAAGAAAGGTCGAAGCTTTAGGGCATTTCAAAGTTCCGACGAGTTAGTCCGACTTCTGAAATATTCGAGGTAGGTGATTCTACCTTTCCTTATCTTTTTAGGGATTGAATGACAAATATGGTTGGTTTGATTAAGGATAGAACTTACAATGAACAAGATTGCATATAACTGTGATAGGGCTTAGAGCTGTGAAATTAGTCAGAATAATTGTGTTAGGGCTTAGTAACTCGTTATCTGTGTAAGAGAACTTGATTGGTAGAATGTATTAAGGTTTAAAAACCCTACCTTTAGGCTTAGGGATTGAGTTAAGGTTTGGAAAGTCGACTATGGCTTATCATGCGAACTAAGCGACGTATCGCTCATACACAAGTAGGTCAACGAATTGAACAACGACTACATGGAATGGCGCGTTTGGGGTGCACGTATCGCCATGCACATAGAAAAAATTGGGAACAAGGCAAGGGGACGTGCAAGGTGTGCACGTGGCGGTGCACGTAGCACTGCACGTGGCGATGCACGTGGTGGTGCATGTAGCGCTGCACGTGGCGATGCATATGGTGTGTCGCCACGTGCAACTTTTTTTACCTTATTTTATTTTTATTATATTTTTAATGAATAGAGGGTTAAAATAGCTACAAAATGGTATATTTTATAGGCCAATTGGAGTTCTATGGAAATAGTTATAAATTTTCGAAGTTAGAAGCAAAACTGGGAAAACAACTTTGCACATGGCGATCATCGCTACATGAATTTTTTTATATTTTATTTGGATAGCCAATTAAAAACCCTTCAAAACGGTAAGTATCAATAGCAAATCGGAGGTTTGTAGAATTAGTTATGATTTTTTAAAAGTTGGGATAGAATCTACACTGTTTTAGAAGCCTGTTTTGCTTTCTTTGGTTTGGCAATAGGAATTTGAGCTCGTAACCTTTAGGGGGGAGCCCTAAGGATCACTTGAGGATTGTAGTGTGATTTTATTTGTGATAGTTGAAGTGTATGTTTGCTTTTTATATTAAGAACACGTTATGAGTTGATTTGTTGTACTGATATTGTATTTGTGTGAGATGTTTTGTTGTAATGGATATTGTGTTTGTGGACCTATGTACATAGGATATGGTTGTCGATGTGGCATGATCGCCTAGGTTGGCGATGGCTATGAGCCCGGATGAGGGGTACGCCGTGATGTTGTTTTGCCCATGGTGACAATTGGCTTTGAGCCCGGAAGAGGGGAAGCCTTATTTGTGTTATTGAATTGGTAGTTGGGATTCATAAATTTCGTGAATTGTTGTTATAAATTAATATGTTATACTTGTTGTGCTCATTCGAATTTGACTAATTTTGTGTTTATGTTATGACTCAACACTACACATGTACACTTGTACACAGAGCATGTAGTATTAGGAGTTCATTGTTGGGTGTTGGGAAAGATTGATAGTTCACTTACTGAGGTTTGTACTCACCCATACTCGTTGATTTATTTTTCTCTAGGTGTTGATTGGAGCTAGTATTGGATTACACTGCTCAGTGAAGTTATTTACTTGATGTATGAACTTTCTTTAGATGTTTTTTTATTAAACTTTATTTTCCCGGATAAGGGTCTGTGGGCGGTTGTAATGAATTGATTGGTTTATGTGATAACTTTATTAACATACTTAATATTATTTTGGCTTTGGAAAAGTACTTTCATACCCATGATGTATGTTGTACAGCGAATTTGGACAGCACCTGTCACGCTCTGGATTTCCAACCCGAGGAAACTGGTTCATAACTCCCCTTTTCCCACGCAGTGGATGAGAGATTAGGATAATATAACTCCACACAGGACAAAATAATCTTCCACGATTGAAATTCAGAAAGACAAAATCATATATCTTTATTAAACTCAAATCACAATAAATGTACAATATGCCCTTATTATAGTCAAATCCCTTTTACAATCATTCCCCCTGGTTTACATCATTTTCCCATTTGGATTACAAAGGTCCCACAAAATAACATAACACAAAATAACATTAAACAAAGCAACAAAGCAGATTTGTCTTCCACCTTGGTGTTCCCACCTAGCGCCTGTAGGTCCCTGAAAAGAAAAGAAAACATAGTAGGAGGGGTGAGCAACCACAGCTCAGTAGGGATAATGTCTCCCCAACCCGTCTCATGCTCCTAACATCTACATGTCAATGTGTACAAGTGCAGTGTCGTGGTTCGAGTATTTAAATAGGTTTATTCAATATAAATAAATATGACAACACACAAACCACCAAGGCAAGTACAACTATTTCCACAGCCATACAGGCTTCCACAACCACAGCCACACAAGCTCCACGGCCACACAGGCTCCACGGCCACACAGGCCCACGTCTACAGCCACACAGGCTCCACGGCCACATAGGCCCACGAACACAACCACACGAGCTCACAATCTTAGCCACACAGGCTCACAATGAAACACAGCATAGCAATAAGCATTTACACCACATCAAATAACATATAAATCAACAATCAACACACAATGCATAATTATCATATTCACATACATTCGCAAATATGACTTTCCTTCCCCAGAAACCCCAAGGTTTCCTCACGAGGCCCTACCACGGGATGAACCCTATCGAACAGCGTAAACACCCCAATGACCCCCAAGGCCCACTATCATGCGTACGAACCCAAAAATCCCCAGACCCCGGGCTCAACATCAAACCCAAACGTAACTTGCCACTGAAGGCCAACATTCATATAGCAGATCACACCTATATGAATTTACATATATATATATATTTGTATAAACATGGTTAAACTACAAAGAACAACTACTGCAGGCCCTAACCCTAGATTCGGGTTCAAGGAAGGACAAAATCCCTACCTCAGGAAAAATCCTCCTTGTTCTTGCTCCCACGCTAGATGTCGTCCACCCACGCGAATCACCACAACAGCGATCAGGAGAAGATCCTCTCTTCTTTCTCTCTCTCTCTCTGCGACGGCTGACAACGAACCGTAAACCTAAAACAAAGAGACCTCCACCTCCTTATATAGACACATCATTTATCAAAACGGCGTAGTTTTAATAAGTGACACCTTCGTATACCAAAACACAACACTTATCAAAACGACATAGTTTTGATAAGTGACACCTTCCTGTTAACACACAGGACAAAATACCCATAATTCAAACCAGGTCCTTTGGACAAAGATTATCAGCATGACAAAATGAAGAAGACGGTGCAAAAACATGGCTGCACGTGACAAAGGCCATTGTCACGTGCAACCTTCAAATGGCCTAAAACTTTACCACACGCCTTATAACTTAGTCTGGAAGGTTCCCATGTAACAACCTCACTGCACGTGACAAAGGCATTGTCATGTACATTATCTTGTGCAGCCCCAAAATGTTCCCTCTTGAGCTCATCTCTTGCCTCTTGCTTGCTCATCATAATACAAAGTGTTCTAGCCAAAGAGTATGAGAAGAAATCCCCTAAAAACCTAACAATTGCCTCTCAAAAGCCATAACTATGACTATCTCCTCATACCCCTAAACACGGGTCATTACATCTTCTCCCCCTTAAGACTTTTCATCCTCGAAAAGAAACTACACGATGTGGAGAAACACGGAGGAACACATGAACTCCCACAGAAAACTCCAAAGGTCGCCACCGCTAATCTGCATAAAATTTTTATTGACTCTGAGTTGACAACAAGCACTAACAAATCAACTTGACCTTTTCGGTAGCCTCTTGAACCAACTGTGGTCCCAAAAGAGTTGTCTCCCCCACCTCAGTCCAACACAAAGGTGATTGACACGGCCTCCCATACAATGCCTCAAAAGGAGTCATCCCAATGGAGGCCTGATAACTGTTGTTGTAGGCAAACTGCACCAAAGGAAGGTAAGTTACCCACGAACCCCCAAAATCTAGCACACAAGCTCTCAACATGTCCTCCAATGTCTGATTCATCCTCTGTGTGTAACCGTTAGTCTCAGGGTGAAAAGGTGTACTCAAGCTAAGCTTTGTCCCCATAGCCTCCTGCAAGCCGACCCAAAAACAGGAAGTGAACCTCGAATCTTTGTCGGACACAATCAACGACGGTACCCCATGCAATCTCACAATCTCATTCACATAGAGCTGACTCAACATCCCAATGGAATCCCTCTCTCAAACAGCAAGGAAATTGGCCAACCTCGTTAGCCGATCCACAATTACCCATATCATGTCTTTCCTCCTAGTGGTGGGTGGAAGGCCAGTCATAAAATCCATCGCTATGTGGTCCCACTTTCACTCCGTGATTGATAATGGTTGCAACATACCTGCTGGCCACTGGTGCTCAGCCTTCACCTACTGACAAGTGAGGCACCTCGAAACAAAAGCAGCCACGTTACGTTTCATCCCAGGCCACCAAAAATGCCCCCGAAGTACATGGTACATCTTTGTACCCCCTAGATGCACAACAACTCTACACTGATGAAAATCCCTCATCACCTCGTCTCTGAGAGGAGAAGCCACTACCAATCGTCCCTGAAAGGACAACTCATGCTCAGGAACCTCGGTCCAATCCTTAAATAGCTCGCCAGCCTCTATACGGGCACGGAGAACCTCACACTCTATATCACCCAATTGTCCCTCCCAGACTCACTGGTACAACTCAGGCACAATAACAATAGGGCTCAGGACTTGTAATGACCCGTGTTTGCGGGTGGCCTTTTGAGTGGAAATTGTTGGGTTTTAAGGGGTTTTTCTTTCCACACACTTTAGCTAAAACACCTTGGATGTTGGTGCACAAGTTTGAGGCAAGAGATAAGCCTAAGAGGGGACTTTTGGGAGGTGCACGTGACAAGTGATAACGTGCATTTATGCCCTAGGAAGATGCTTTTTGCATACACAGGCATTTCTAGGCTGTTTTGTCCGATTTTGGAGATTGCTTTTGACCAAGTAGATGGCCTCAAATCAATTGGCGTGCAGAACAAAAGTTTCTCAGAATGATGTCCTCTACCTCCCACAGAAGTTTCAGAGCCAAAGGCCTTGAAAGCCAATTGGACCAATTGGCGTGCAAGCATTTTTCTGCATATCAGCCTTCTACATGATGCAAGGAAGCTTGGGGTAGAATTTCACAGCTTTTGGAGCTGCAAATCAATTGGGGATATGGCGTGCAATATGACGTGCAGCCATATTTTTGCACCGTCACCTTGGTTTTGTGATTCTAAACATCTTTTCCCAAAGAGGTATGTTGGAATTGTGGATATTTTGGCGTATATGGATGCGGGAAGGTTGTGGCTTGTTCCATCAAAACTACGTCGTTTTGATGCTGGGATTCACTTAATCAAAACTACGTCGTTTTGATGTTGTGTTGTCTATATAAGGAGGAGAAGCCCTCTGTTTTAGGTTTTAGGGTTTGTTGTTCCACCAGCCGTCGCAGAGAGAGAGAGAGAGAGGGAAGGAGAGCTTCTGGTGGCTGCCGGGGCGTCTTGCGTGGGTGGTCGGAGTCTTGCGTGGAAGTGGGAGCAGGAGAACATACAAGGTAGGGGTTCTGTTCTTGCTAACCCCTCTCTGTCCTAGGGTTCTTAGGTAGCATTTGGTCTATACCTGCTATTATATATATATATATATATATATATATATATATATATATATATATATATATATATATATATATATATATATATAAATCCATATAGCAGTGATCTCTTATATGGATGTTGGCCTTCAATGGCATTTTGGTGTGATTCTGTTGTTGGGTGGTCAGTGCATGTTACATGTTCGATGAAATGCCTGTGTAAATATTGCTGAGTGTATATGCCTAGTACATGTTTGATAATATGCATGTGTGGCTGGACTTGTGATTTGGTGTATGTAAGCATGCTGGGTGTTTGTTCTATTACCTGAATGGCTGGGTTTGTGCACTTGTGAACAGGTGCACACCAAGTGTTTGGTTTTATGCTTGAGTAACCGTGGTGTATGTTGTGTGCATGACTGTGGTATCTGGCCTGAAGAGGCGGTTAAACCAGTGGCCTGAAGAGGCGGTTAAATTACTTTGCCTGAGAGGCGGTTAAATCAGTGGCCTGAAGAGGCGGTTAAATTACTTGCTTGAGATGTGGTTTGTTAGCCAGTGTGGCTGGGGCTGAGGTTACGCCCGTTTGTGTGGAAATGCTTTATTTTCTTAATACTGCCACGTTACTACACCTGTGCACATGCATGTAGCCGCTAGGAACATGGAAAGGGTTGGGGAGACTTGATCCCTACTGAGCTATGGTTGCTCACCCCTCCTACTGTGTTTGCTTGTTTTCCAGGGACTTACAGGCGTTAGGTGGATACACCAAGGCGGAAGACCATCTCCATTTTATTGTTCACTTCAGTAATGTAATTATAATTTATGTAACCCCAAGGGGGGGGGAATGTAATAAGGGTTTGAATTGTAGTATGGAACATGCTTGGTTTGTGACCCCCTTTAATGTTTGAAATTAACTAAAGATGTGGCTTGTTTGTTTATTGTAATTGTTAGTTTTGCTTGTGTGGCATCCAGCAATCCAATCCCCTTTGCCCTCCGTGTGGGTGAACGGGGAGTCACGTACCGGTTTCCCCGGGTCGAAATCCGGGGCATGACAGGACTGTCCCACCATCATGAGCAATAGGCTGCAGCTGCAACATCGCCAACTGCTCCATCAGCTTCCACTCTCTCACTGCCACCTCAGCTTTACTTTCCCTGCTCAACATATCAGCCACGATGACATTATCCTTGCCTGGGGTGTAGGCAAGAGTAAAATCAAAGGTCTGCAAATACTCCACCCATCTCTTCTGCCTCAAATTTAAGTCCCTCTAAGTAAATATGTACTGAAGGCTCTTGTGATCTGAGAACACCACAAACTTTTCCCCCAATAAGTAATGTTGCCAACTCTTCAAAGCAAAGATAACAGCCGCAAACTCAAGGTCATAAGTAGGGTAATTCTGCTCATGTGGTTTCAATTACCTTGATCCATAAGCTACCACACTGTGCTCCTGTATAAGTACACACCCCAAACCAATCCTAGATACATCACAATACACCTCATATGGGACATCCTTCTTAGGTAACCGCAACACAGGTGCAGTGGTCAAACGGGTTTTGAGAGCCTCAAACGCCTACTGATACTTGTCAGTCCACTCAAACTTCACTCCCTTCCTGGTCAACGTCGTCATAGGAGCTGCCAAATGGGAGAATCCCTCTACAAAATGAAGGTAATACCCTGCCAAGCCAAGAAAACTACGAATCTCGAAAACATTGGTCGGCCTCTCCCACGATGATACAGCCTCAATCTTAGCCGGGTCCACTCTAACCCCCTCAGCTAACACTACATGACAAATGTAAATTTTTGAAGGACACAACTTGCCTTCAACTCATGAGGTGGTAGTCGCTAAAACTGCCAATTATCATAACAGTCACGTGATATGCTCATGACATTTTAACTCTATTAACTCGATTGGATTTTCGCTCTCACTCTCTCTCTTAAACTGGTTCTTTGACGAGAACAACCCGCTCATCATCTTCTTGATACGCTCTCACGATCAAAACAATCGGCCATCACGATACCTTAACAACAATCACTATTCATGAACAATAATAATGTTAGTAGATTAAAAAAATGGGGGAAAAAGTAATAATGACTGACATATACGAGTCATGAGTGCCAAATCTAGAAAAACAAATTGCGAAATATGTTGTTGGACAGCTTAGCTTGCGGATGATTGTCTTGGCCTCTGCAACTTCAACCCCCGCAAGCTTCTCAATGTTCTTCACGTACCCAGAAGCAGCTATCTTTCTTCTCCCAATGTTGCAATTTGTCAATTCCATGACAGCAGATAGCAGCAACTCTCTTGATTTGTTGTTCCCCTGTTCCTGTTGGTCCAGCAATTCCAGAAGCTAGTCCACGCCACTACAATCTTCTTGCAGGAACCTCCTCCGGTTTCTCAAAACCGAAACCATGCCCCCGATAGTCTCGGCCGCCATTTCCCCGACCTCGAATGTCTTGGAGCCCAGCATTCTCACCAACTCCTGCATGAACCCGGCCTCGCCCATTGCCTTCCTGGTCTCCCCGGAGGATGCACAAAGCTTGACCATAATCTTCAGCGCCTGCTCTTGAATTGAATAGCTTTTGCTGCCGCTCCGCAGGTGGACTAGAAGATGGTTCAAGAAGCCATAACTAATCAAAATGTTTACGCAACTCAGGAAAGGAAAACACATATAGTCCCTCCATCACTCTCAAACCCAACTTTGTTTTTTTGGCTAAAAATAACGACGACGACGCTTCTTTCGGACTCAAAATCTGAGTCAAGACCTAAATGCCACCTCCTGGAATCACCAACTGCCGGATCGGTTGGTCCCCAAATGCAAAAAATTGAAGCAAATTGATTGAGATTATTTGCAGCAATTCGTCTCTCGATCGCGTGAGGTTGACAAATGCGGTGATTGCTCCTTCTTCCACCATGAATCTCTTAATCTCTTCAACCCTAGATAGATTCTTCAATACTTTGCAAGCCAAGCTAACCATTTCACCACCGGAACCGTCAGTAGTGGCTTTTGTGCATATTCTCAAAAGGGCGGGTAAGCCGCCGTGAGCCAAAACGGACCAGGCATTATCGGAGTTGCGAGTGTGTTTCTGCAGCGCCCTGGTAGCTTGCTCCTTCCCCAACTTGGTCTCAGATTCCAACGCCTTAACCAATGGAGCGACGACTCCGGCGGCAATCAGGACATTTTGGAACGAATCCAAGCCCAGGTGAGTGGGCCGTTCTTGTCAAGAGAGCCATTCGATGGTGAGCGGGCTGTTCTCGGCACCGGTTTAGGAGAGAGAGTGACAGCGAAAACACAATAGGGTTTAACGGAGTTAAAATGTCATGACATTTATGACATTTATTAAGTGACTGTTATGACATTTGACAGTTTTAGCTACTGCCACCTCATGAGTTGAAGGAACTTCCTTCAAACCAAGTTAAAGGCAAGTTGTGTCCATTTTTAAATGGAAAAAGTGAACGCTTTCTTTTTTGTTTAAAGGATATAACTTACCTCCAACCTAGGTTGAAGGGAAGTCCTTCAACCCAAAGACGTGGCAGTATTATATGCTGTCACGTGTCCTATGATCATGTGCAAGTTACGGGGCGTCATTGAGCTCGAAAACGTCGGCGCCACTATTGCGCTTGCGCGACAGAAGCGAAGGCGATGGCGTGGGAGAGGCAGCTCTCGTAAACCTCCTAGGCAGAGCCTCTGGCTGTGGACATGATGTGGAACCTGATGTGCCGGTGCGCGATGCTTATGGTCACTGCACGAGAGAGGCCCAACGTGCCGGTGCGCGTCTAGGTATGCGGCTACATGCTGCAGTGCGGGGTTCACGTGGTATTTGTGTGGACGGAGTATATGCGGAGGACGAGAAGGGTGGGGGACGAGGATAGGGGGTCAGATTCGGATGCATATGATTACGACAGTGAGGACTTGGATGCTGGTGGCCTTCCCGTGTCGGGGGCGAGGAGGAGGAGGTCCAGGTAAGCGCAGTCGAGTTAGAACTTCGATTGGGTTCCCATTTGATTTGTTGCTTTGAGTTTAATAAAAATGTAGCATTCCTGTTTTAATTTGAGCTATTGTGATCCGTGGGGGAATTGTTATCAGTGCAGTAATTGGCACCTCCACAACAGTGAACAGAATATTCGTATCAAGGCTTCTTTGATACGAAGATCTCAAAGCTGTACATGATGATGATGGGCCCTGGCTCGATCGAGAAGGATGCCACAAACGATAAGACACGGATGACACACAATACAATGGCCCACATAAGCAAAAAAACGATGCAATGATCATGTTGGTTGCACCTAGGATCACCAACGACGCGACCATGGCCGCGATACTACTCAGTAGCAACAGCCTCCAACTGACCCTGTCTAGCAAACAACGTGGCCACCAAGATCATCATCGTCTTGGTGAATCCAACGGCTGTGGTGGCCAGTAGCTTCTGGTTGGTTGATCTGATTCCAGCTTTTTCGAAGACTCACAAACTATAGAGGACCACCATGTCGATCTCTGAGGACTTTAACACGAAAGCCAAGATCTATTTCTGGTGGACTGTTGAAAGAAATAGATACCCACTGTTGCGATGACAATGTCGCGGATGGTGCGCATGGGTAAATGCATGTGTAATTTAACAAAGTTTTAACAAGTTAAATTGATATGTGACTTGCATGTGATTATAGGATACGTGATAGCATGTAAGAGCAACTCCAAGAGCTTCTTTATAATTTTCTCCACATATATAAAATTTTTCACATATAAAGAGCTATTTTTTAACATATACTCCAAGAGCCTCTCTATTTTTTAATCTCTATTTTTATTAAAATAATAATTTATTAATAATAATATTAATTGCACATGGGAGGGAGAGGAGAGAGGAGAGAGAAAAAGAAGATAAAAAATAATAAAAAATTATGTGAAGAATGAATAGTGACTCTTCATTCGTGAAGAGTCTGTAGCAAATTATAGATGTAAAGAGCTCGATGAAGAGGCTGTTGAAGCTCATTTTTTACATTAAACTTTTTACAGATAATAAAGAGCTTTTGGAGTTGCTCTAATGGTGTCAGGTCGAAGGATTTATCTCTGATTTTGAGTTAAGTTATGTCCTTCGGTAAAAGAAGAAACCCGTAGTCGCTGACCCTTCTCGGCGTGAAAACTGACGACCGGTGCTGGACGGCCCACCACTCACCATTCGTCACACCGCAAATCTATAAAATCAACCCAAATACAGGCAGCAAATCTATCCACCCACAAACGACATCAAAAGTCCTTAACAACAACAATCCGCGACAGACGACAATGGGATTCATCCCCTACGTCGCCGCCGGCGCAGGGTTCTTCCTCATCGGAGCAACGGAAGCCATTTCGTCTGCCACTTCTAAATCCCTCCCCTCTCCCCACTCTTCCATCGACAGCGTCGACGCCTTGAAGCGGCCGCCGACGGCCGCGGCCAAGAAGTCACCGCCGCGGTCTCCTTCGTCGCCGTTGACCGCGACTTCTATCGCGGTCGCGCTCTTCGCTTTCTCCTCTGTCGCCAACTCGCTCGCCTCCTTAATCGACGCCTCAGATTCGCGCGACCCTGTCGGCGACGCCCTTCAGCTAGAGGTAATCTCCATCGCTCTTCTCTTCCTCCTACACGCGATCCTGGGTTTTGTGTCCAATTTCGCGGATTCGTTTCACCTGCCTCCGTCGATCCCTGGTGTTGTATGTCTCTTTGGGTTCGTTGAGGAGTTCTTGTTGTTTTATCTCCAGAGGAAGGATCCAAGTGGGATTGAGAATCGGTACTTTGACCTGTTGCTGGTGCCTATCCTCGTATGCGTGTGCTCCACTGTTCTTGAATTGAATGATCCTCAGTCTAATCTTCCGAGACTTGGACGTGGGATTGGATTGATCCTACAGGGGACGTGGTTTGTGCAAATGGGTGTTTCGTTTTTCACTAGCATGACGGCTCATGGGTGTTCTGTGCACGAAAAGAGCCGAGGGAATTTTACTGTGAGGTGTAAGGGGCACTCCGATTATCACCGTGGAAGAGCCATTGCCACGCTTCAGTTCAATTGCCATCTCTCTTTTCTTGCAGTTTTGGCAACATGCGTGTTCTCCATTTTGCAAAAGGGACGTGGGATCCGCAGTGATTACGCGCGGTATAAGCCCCTGAGCGAAGAAATGCAGCAAATTTACCCGCAGACCCAGTTCACTTTGAACTCCGATAACGATGAAATTGGAGAGCAAGCTCCTCCGGGGAGGCAGAAGGATGGTTTCATAGCACCTGACGTGGAAGTGAATGGTAATGATTTTCATCAATGAGGTATTTTCTACCTTTCCTTGTCAACTAATTATCAAATTTATAGTTTTTGGAACCGCAGGGTTAGTAACTACACTGGCACCTGAGATTCACTTTGTGTTTATGGATTGTGGAATAAGGAATATGACACCTTCGTTGATGGTTTTGATTGATGGGAATAATGTGATCTCATGCACGACATAACTTCGATTCAAAATTTTTGGAGTTATCCATGTAGTATTTGTTGTTGCAACTGTCATATTTGATGTTAGTATAAAGAGTTTCTTTGAAGTCTGATTACACCCATCTTTCCTATTTTTGGCTCGAACTGTCTACAATCTCAGAATGGATACTTTTTTTTTTTTTTTTTTTGGAAGACAACGAAGGAGAGGCAAAATGCAGTTGATTCAAGTTGTACCGGATTTATGTGTTCTAAGTTGATTTTATCTTAACGTTATGACCAAACGAATCAAATAATAATAGATTAATAAAATAACGTTTTGTCAAAATTATAGATACCATAATGTAATCGATTTTACAAAAAATAAAAATAAAAATATATTTTGATCTTCGTTTGGGAGATTTTACCAAAATATATTATAGATACCATAATGTAATCAATTAAACTATGCATCATAGTATGGGTAGGTAGTATAGGTTGTATAGCCATACAAAAGGTGGTATGTGAAATTACATCTCCGCTTTATGTTTTGATCTTTATAGAGAAAATAGTAGAATTTCACGATTCAACAATCAACACTTCTCTCATATGTGATAAAGAAATTGATTCAACTTTCACAGTGCATCCTCTTCATAGGCAATGTTTTGGTGGCCTTTCGGCGCCGGCCTATAGTGGTTGTCGTGATGGTACCTTCTTCTGGCTGCTCTTTCGTTAAGGGTTTAACCCAATATGCTTTTTTTAGCCATCCAAGCGTTCAGGCATATGCATACACCAAAATGACATTCTTCAAGCAATTCTTTTCATCTTCTTCCTTTTGTGTGAAAGATGGTTTTCCTGCCATTATTTTTTTCGAGGGGGATCTTGCTCAATCTGCACATAATTTTACTTTCACAACGATGTCGAAGTTTTATTCTGGCTGGCCTTCGCTACACAATCTCTGTTAATATTTTGATAATGAATATTTTTCCAGTGATTTTGTAGTCGGCTTCCTTGACTCCAAAACTCTCATGGTTTACTTTGATTTGGAGGACTTATTCCACCTCCTTTCTAAGTCCTCTTGTTTCATCTTATTTATTCCTTATCAGAATTTTTGTTAGGTGGTCGAGCTGATCTCACAAATGGTGAGTATTTGATCCTCATTTGGATAACCCTTCCCCATCTTCCCTTACAATTTCTTCACCCCAATTTAATTCGGTTGATTATTTCTTCTTTTGGTATTTTATTGGCCATGGACTTGTCCACGATTACGCTTGCCCGTCCCAGCGAAGCCAGATTTTGCATGGAATTGGAAATTTTGTCACCTTCTCCCTCCTCCGTCCTTCATTTAGATTGTTTCGTTCGAACGTTTTTTGCAGGTCATCTTTTACTGCAGGTTGTCAGCAATGGGTTATGCCGACTCGGTTGTGTATCGCCAATGGCCACTCCCGTTGTGGGGAATGCTACGGTCCATGTTAGATTGGTGGCTCCTGTAGGTCCCAAAGTGAGTCTAGAGGGGCGGTGAATAGACTTTCGTCGCGTGCGGAAGCTAGACTATTAGCTGGTTTTGGATTCCTCTACAGATGACTATGATGGAAGTATTTATGGAGAGGATGACAGTAGTATCGAGGATAGCGTGAGTGATGATGAACTATCAGACAAAACTGAAATAAAAGTAAATGCTCTTTTTTCTTCAGATCTCAATTGTTAAAGAGAAGGCTTATGATAGATCGAAGTGTGGATAACAAACAACACAAAGATCAAGACTTAATGGAAGTGTTAGATCTTTGCTGAATAACAAGATTCGTGAATGAAAGAATGGATTGCTCTTGTTCTCGATTCAACACGGCGCACAGCACTTGTCTCAGTTCTTTCTTTTTCTTTCTCTCTCGTGTTGGAACACTCTTCTTAGTTCTAAAAGAGATTCTTTTTCCCTAAGTTCGTCAGAACCAATATCTTGTGTTGTGTGTGTTTCCTCCTTTTGAGAGAGAGGTTAAACTCTTGATTTTGTCGTTAAGTGCGTGAAAGATATATTTTTAAAATTAAAGTGCTCGTGTGCCATGATGTACATCCCGATAGACTGACTTCCCGCTACCGAAAATGCGGAATGTCAGGGGATGGGTTGATCTGCTTTGATTTACAGATCAGATGCCCATAGTGCGTATTTGGCATGCAGTTGATCTTGGCCGTTCATCCGAGGATGGTAGTTGGCAGCAATTAATGCGTCATTAATGCGCTCAACTGCTCGGGACGGCGCAGACTTGCTGTACAAACCCTAGTTGACAATGTCGCTAAGTGACTGTGTTTAGGGTTGTAAGTTTGCCTCGGAGGTAGATGCCTCGTAGGTTCGGTGACTCGAAGATTTCAGTTAGAGCCCGTTGAAAGTGGCGAAAGTTTGCTTCAGGCTTTACAGCGTTTTTGCGAGTCTACGACTCATATCTTCGAGTCTCCGAGGCAGGAGCTCAGGTTGGATTAGTCTTTTGTGTCACTCTATTAACTGAAATCTACGATTCTGCGAGTCTACGACTCTACGAGTCTGCGACTCTTCGAATGGTGCTTAGTGTGACTTCTTCGAGTTCAGCTAATCTACCTGTTATTCTAGCTACGAGTCTACGACTCTAGTTCTGCGGGTCTACGACGTTCGGGTCTCTCAGTTTACTATATTTGACTAAGTGGTCTGAAGATCTTCGACTCTACGAGTCTTCAACTTCACTTTTCTTCCTTAGTCTTTCACAGAGGCTCATAAACTAAGTTCCTGTATAGCTACGACCCTTTAGCTACAACTCTCTGCCATCGATCTCCGAGTCTGGAAGTATGGCAATTTCTCTATAGTGACTGTGTCCCTTGAGTCTACGAGTCTACGACTCTACGACCCTTGAGTTACAGTTTCATTTGTTTGCCAGTCTTTATAGCATCGACTCTTCGATCTTCAACCTACGAGTCTACGAGTCCAGTTGCTTAACCGTGTTCGACGGCTTCGACTCTACGACATTCAATCTACGAGTCTACGAGTCTGGTTTTCTTTACACTATTCGAAGGCTTCGACTCTGCGACTTTTGATCTACGAATCTACGAGTCCTATTTTCTTAAGTGTCAGAAGGTTTTGATCCTACGACTCTACGAGTCTTCGAGTCTAGTGATAGTTCAAGTTCTGTTAATTGACTTAAGTATTTATGAGGACTCTACGAGTCTACGAGTCATTTAGCTTTGGTTACTGTTCTTAACACTTTTTCGACTCTATGAGTCTCCGAGCTTATTGATACTTACAGTAACACTCTCTTTTCCGTACTGTGACTCTACGACCTTCGACCCTGGATTTACGAGTCGCAATGTTCTGTCACTGTTTCGCCTTGAGTCTCCAGACTCTACGAGTCTACGAGTCTCTTGCCAATACGTCCTATGACAGTTTCACTTATACGAATTTCGACTCTTCAACCCTACGACCTTCGGTTCTTCGAGTCTCCAGACTTAGACTATATTTTGGCAGCTTCATCAAATCCTATATTTCCAACATCTCCCCTGGCTGGCGCTCCTGTGCTGCGGTGCTGTTGGTGCGCTACTCAAGCACCCTATGTGGATGGTGTTGCCACTCTGCCAGTGCTGCCTTCTTCCGGTCCACACTAGAGTTACCATTGTTGATGGGCTAGCCAGCTATGGTTTCGGCCTCGGATGATTGTCCCCCTGATTTTCGTGCCTCCCACGGATGACAACTGCCTTGTTGACCCCCAATCGACCGCCTCTTCGCCGTCTCAGCTTGTGCCACGTGCCTGTGATGCCTACCCATTGCTAGCTCTCTCCTGGGGCCTCTTGCTAGCGTCGTTACCCTGTCCCCCACCTAAAACCCTAATGTATCACCTCCCTCTCAACCCTCTAGCCCAATTGGCCCGGTCCATCCCCCTCCCTAGCTCGTAGCCTCCAACCCCGGCCCCTTAGCTATCCTGACCTAGCCCATTTCCCCGCTCAGCCCACCTCCCTTCCCCCCAGCCCAGAACACTGTTAGGCCCATCCTGCCCCTCCAAGCCCATCTCCCCCTCTTTTTCCTTCACCCCAACCCCAACCCCTTCATTCTTCTACTTCCCCCGAGCTTATCCATTCCCCCCCCCTCAAGTCCTCCCATCTCCTCTCCCCTACCCAAGCCCACTGCCCCTTTGCTGAACCCACCCCACCGCTTTCCCCTTTTCCACTTTCTAGCCCTAACCCGCCGCCCCATCCCTCCACAGGCTGTTTGCCATCACCCCCACCTCATTGTCGCTGTTGCCGGCTACCCTGTTGGGTACCTCTTCTCAGCCAACCTCCCCGTTTCCGTCTCTGCTGGTTTTGGCCTCCTGCGACATTGCTGCGTCGTGGGATTGGCTTTCCCCCACGGCCTCTCCTTTTCTGGCCACCGCTACACCTTTACAGTCCGATTCTTGGGCTAAGGTGGTGGTCTCTCCCAACTGGCGACCTGATGTCTTTTGTTTGGGAGCGCCTTGTCGGTCCCTTGTCGTGGGCAATAACTCCTTTTCACGGGACATTGAGGTTGCCCACCCTCATTCCTCCTCTAGTGTTGTGGTAGACTGTTTTGACTCGCACGTTAGATCTCAAGCCCATTGGCTTAAACTTGGAGGGTTCTTCTACGTCCATTTGGGATTGTGATAAGATAGACACTACTAATTCCCCTCCTAACCCATATTTCCTTGCACGTGTTTCTGATTGCTTGGTGGAGGCTGGGTCGGAGTGGTTACGCCAATACAAAGCCATTGGATCGGTGTTAGGGGTGAGTTATGAGGGAATTGAACTCGTTACTTTTGATTTGCTATGGGATATCGACACTAGGCATCAAGTCCAGATATATACTGCCATGCCTTCTTTGCAGTTTGTGATCATGAGGTCTAAAGGTGTGCGAGAGCTTAAAATGCTTGTCTTTTTGATTAATTATAATGATGGAGTTTCTTGGACTTCTAGCTTGAGGTAGGCGAATGTTATATCTCTTTGGGGGTGCTTGCATTAACCTCATGAGTGAGGCACTCTTGTTGTGGTTGCTCATTGCTTCGGGAATGTATTTTTTGTTTTTGGCTATTATGTGCTATTGTTGTCTACGTATTGTTTGTGGGTATGGCTCGACTCTACCTGCTTTACTTTTACTTGTTTTCTTTTCTTAATACATGTTTTCTTATTTATCAAAAAAGAGGCAATTTGCAGTTATTCTAATCCCATTAGCATTTTTTGTTTTTCACGAATTTGGGATTATTATTTAAATGTCAATTTTGCTATGATTTGAGCTAGAATATTAAGTAACCTTTTGTTGTATTATATATTTTGAATGCTCTAATGTTTCTAAAGCTGGAAGACATTAATCCTTCCATTGGAG
The DNA here is from genome assembly GCA_023512835.1 of Taxillus chinensis. Taxonomy (NCBI): domain Eukaryota; kingdom Viridiplantae; phylum Streptophyta; class Magnoliopsida; order Santalales; family Loranthaceae; genus Taxillus; species Taxillus chinensis. The sequence goes on from CM042085.1 coordinate 48,472,583, forward strand.
CATGTATAGTTAATTACTTGATTTGATTTAGTCTTTGGGCATTTTAAGTCATTACTTTTGGTAGCTTGGAAGTGATCAAAATGATTTGGTTCTTTTTTTAGGTGCATCTATGTAATGGCTTCTGTTATTATTGTATTTTGTAAAGTCACACCTTAGAGCATTGGCATTTGATTAATCATTATCATATTTAAATGCATTATTTGCATATGTTATATGCTTCTTAAAATCTTTTTTGTTTTAACTAAATTTACTTTTCAACAAGTTAGATCTAGGATCCAGTTCACAACTTATCAACAGGTGATCACACCTGTTTTACAGATCAGTTGAGGCTTAGATCAACACAAGTAGAGGTGTCACTTTAAGGCTACAATGTTTGACACTTTCCTTTGCTACTTATTGGTTAACACAGCTAATCTCATTGGTTGTTTGTTATCAAGAGTACTTTTTAGGCTTTGGTGCTTTCTTGAATCACAAGATCTTACAGTAGATCAATTGAGCAGTGTGGAGTGTTAAACATTTGTTGTGAGCGCTCACAAAAACATTTATAATTATCTAACTTAACCTATATAGATAGGGCAAGTAAGGTCGATCCCACAAAGAAAGTATTGCTTCTCAGGTCATGGTTATATACTAGGACTTGACATATATAGCAATAATGATAACTAATTAAAATACAATTATCTAATCTATTCTAGTTCCTAAATTAACTAATGTGATGGAGCTGGTGGTGAGAGGTATTGCAATGGCTTTACACCTTAGGTATGAGGTTTGGATGATGGTGATGGTTCTTTCATTGAATATGCCTTATATGAATTATGCATTCTCTAATGCATTGACCACTCTCTTTCGAGTGGTATGATTGTATGCTACCCTAGCGTAGGGGCCGGGTGATCCTTTAGGTTTAGGAGTCGTTGAGCCTCAAACCAGCTCCTCACTAGCTCTAGCTCGGTTTTCTAATGGCGACTCGGGCTCTCGCAAATTAAGCTTACTCTAGTTAGGTTATACAGTATTTCTGGTTAATTATTTCACCTCTTGGTCCTACGCAATTAATCCTAAGGTCTTGAACTAGGTGATCAACCCTAATTCAAGCACTAAGCAACCACACTTCCAATTAATCCACAAGAATTCATATAAGGAAATATGAATAAAGGTACTTGTTTATCAGTTCGGATTAGTTTATCAGTTCGGATTGGTTTTTGACCACCCCTAGTCTAAAGGTACTTGTTTGTTTTATTTTCTCTTTATTTATTAAAAATAATATTTTTTTTAGAAAAGAAAATGTAAGATTTGGGTTCATGTGGCAAAATTTTGTTTTTTAAAAGATAGAAAATAGCTTAAATATGAAGAAAAATAAAATAATAAAATATTACTATAATTGATATTAGATGAAACAGTTTGAGTGTGAGCATTAAAGGTTTACGTTGTCACCCAGACTTCTATTTTATTTTGTTTTTTAGAAAAGTGATGAATTTGTTTGTTTTTTTTTTTAAGAAAAGAGAGAACAAATGAATATATGTTTTGGTCAAATTACTAGAGGATAGTAAATTCGTGTAAACATAGATTTTAATTACCCTAATTAATAGAACTCAGATGAATGATGGTCTTTGTTGATTGGCTCTTCTTCTTGATGGTCCCTCCTTTTGAAGCTCACTTTCTCTCTCTTTCTCTCTCTGTCTCTCTTCAAGTTGTTTCTCACTGTCCATAGTGTCATCACCCAGGCTTGTGACTAGCTTGGGATAACATATGCTGGTTTACAAATTGATCCTGGAGTCATTATTGCACAATGACTCACACAAAACCAAAATAAAGAGAATAAAATAGTTACTACCAAACAAATTAAGGATGTGATTGGTCACGTAGTAGGGGTTTATGGTTCCATAGAATCAGGTGTTGGTCCCTGAGAGCCTAGAGAGAGGTAAATAGGTTTCTGAAAGTTTTCTTTAGCTTTTGCAAGGTTGCTAGTTGTTGATTGTAGAGTTAGTATAATGTAGAAGACAAACAAAACTAGTAAAAGTATTATTTTTTATTATCAAAATGTTAATTACAATAATACAGAAGCAGATCAACATGTTTTCAAATTGCTTTGAACTACTAAAAGAATATTTTTCTCTTTACAGTACTCACTGTTAGATCCCATTTTGTTTGGGTTCGACACACCTGCTCGTTGTAGATTTTATATATCTTTGCATATGCCATATATCTTGTTGAATAGGTCCATAAAGGGCCACTATTATTAAAGAGTCAAACTCAGCTTTGGAGTTTGTGTTGGACCCCATCTTGCACAAGTTGAATATACTATTACATTAGGAGAGAAGCTCAAAATTGAGAACCTCTCCTATAAACCCTTAAAGTGCCCCAAAGTCAATACCAAATGAAAAGGGGAGAAATTTGGAAACTAACGCACTTGACTACGTCTAATTTAAAGCAAAAATAAAGAAGTTATGGTCAAAACAATTTCGGTCATGAAAAGTCAAACCTACCAAAAGATAGTTAACATCCTTGGTCAAATGGCCCGAAAATGTAACCATGGGAAATACTTTGAAACATCTTTTTAGGCGAATATGAGTCTTCCCAAACTATTCCCATAAAGTATACCATCTTGAAATTTTAGGCGGAAGTAAAAAGGTAATTAATAGTTTTGAAGATCTGAAGATTTGAAGACTCGAAGCCTTGGAATCTTTAGGCCTCGAAGACCCGAAGCTTTCGAGTTTTCAGGCCTCAAAGACTCGAAGCCTTCGAATCTTTGAGGGTTGAAGCCTTCGATCCATTGACCTTCGACTCATTGACCTTCAAACTTAGCATTCAACCCTTTGACCTGCCGACACTTCGACCTGCCAATACTTTGGCCCTTCGACCCATCGACACTTCCACCCTTCGACCTTTGACTATCGTTGTTTGGTCTTATATCCGAGCTCTCTTTCCTGGACAGTTCACGAGATGCGTCTTTGTTAGTTGGACATTGTCGGAGGTATTTTTGAACGCTTGTTGGTAACATCTTCTAACAAAAAAGCAAAAAAAAAGAGAGACAATTACAAGCTGCACATGTTGTCAGTCCATCGGACACATGGCAAAATCTTCGTAATAAAATAAAATTAGTGGCACCTAAAGCAATAAATGTAACAATCAATGAGATAAAGCTAATCTCTTTAAAAGTAAGCCTTCTCTCCATTAAAAAAAAAAAGGAATCCCCTAACAAAAAAAACATGCTTCCATTTTCTCTAAAAATTCTCGCCTAGCTCCCTCGTTCAAACCAAAAAAAAGAGAAGAAAAAAGGAAAGATGTTACTATTTGTTTGAGTTTTGACTAGTCTAAGGGCCTATAATTCTTATCTTTTTACCTCTTTATGTTATTTGTGAAAGTGAAAATTAAATTCGATTTATCCTATGCTTCCAAAGGAAATTTTAAAGGTTTTGGTCTTTGATTTTTTTGTTCTTTTTATTTTGTTTATATTTTTTAAAGGAAATTTGAAGTTATTTTTTGTTTATTATTTTTTGTTTTTTTTTTGCTTTATTTTGTTTCTTCTTATTTTTATTTTTTTTGTTGAAAACATTTTATGTTGTTCTTTTTAGCTATTGGAATAATTACAGACAGACACATCAAAATAATTGTTGTGTGATTGTGACATTCATAAAAAAAATAACGAACTCATTGTTGGACCTCATTTTCTCTGGGTTAGACATATTAACTCCATTTTTATATATTTGTTTGCTAATGTCATATACCTTGTTAAACAGGTCCTGAAAGATTTCCCACCACCAAGGAATGGTTTGGAGTTGTTGTTAACTCTAATTTGCACAAGATGGATACATTCCCTAAAATTGATTACCTCTATTGTAAGCTCCTAAAGTGCCCCAAGACCAACACCAAGTGATAGAGGATGAAATTTGGAGATTAATGCACTTGACCGAGCTCAATTCCGATATAAAAAGAAGAAGTTATAGCCAAGACAATATACGTCGAAAAAAGTCAAACTTGTCAAAAGACGGTCAATGCCCCTGGTCAAAGGGCCTGGAAATATGATCGTGCGGGATTTTCTAAAATGATTATCTAGGCGGATATGGGACTTTCCAAACAATCCCCCAAAGTTCATCCGTTTTGGTATTTTGGGTAAGGGTAAAAGGGTAGTTAAAAGTTTAAAAAAAGGTAGTCAAATTCGGAGCATCGTGGTCAAATTCGAGACATCATTAGTCCAAACTAAGTTTCCATTGATACGGAGTAAGAATTTGGGACATCACTAGTATAGACTAAGCTTCCACTGATACGAAATAATAATCCGAGCCTTCCATTGATCCGCACTAAGCTTCCACTGACACGGAGTAAGAATCCGAGCCTTCAATTGATCCGGACTAAATTCCCACTGATACAGAGTAAGAATCCGGGACATCACTAGTCCGGACTAAGCTTCCATTGATATGGAGTAAGGATTTGAGCCTTCCATTGATCCGGACTAAGCTTCCACTGACACGAAGTAAGGATCCGAGCCTTCATTGATCCGGACTAAGCTTCCATTGACACGGAGTAAAGATTCGAGCCTTCCAATCATCCGGACTATCTCCAATTATCTGGAATAGCCTTCCATTGATCTGAATCTGAGCCTCCACTGACCTTTGACCCTACCAACCTCTGACCTTCGTTGTTTGGCCTCTCTTGTTGTTTGCTCACAAGACGTGTTTTATTAGCTGGTCATTTTGTCAAAGATGCTTTTCAACGTTTGTCAATCACATGTGTCAACAAAAAACCAAAGAAAAAGGCAATCATAGGTCGACAGTCCACCCGACAAAGCTTAAAATCTGGAAATATAAAATACTGGATTAATAATACAGCATTAAATGCTGCAATCAATATAATGCAGCTAAACCTCTTTAAAACTAGTATCCTCTCCAACGAGAAAAGGGGGGAACTCTCTGATGGAAAAAATTGCTGATATTCTCTCTCAAATTCGCCCTACTCCTGCATTCAAAAAGAAAAAAGCAAAAAAACACGCACAGTCTGATTCCTTTTTCTGTTTTTCTTTTCTTTTCTCCCCACTTTTCCAACACTCATACATACACTCTCTCCCATTTCAAACCTAGAAATTCTGAAACACCATTTTCATTCCCCCAGTTCTGTTTTCTCTTGTTTTCAGTAACAATACCAAAATCGAAAAAGTAAAAAAGAAAACAAAAAAAGTAGAAAGCAAAAAGAGAGACACAGGTTTATTTGCAATTTCGGCCAGCAGTATTTAACCTCTAGCCCAAGTCCAATCAACCAGTCTTTGGAGACTCGCCCTCCCACTAACGTTGCCACTATCGGAGTCCCAATCCAAAGCCAAAGTCGATTTATTATTATTATTATTAGTTTTATTATCTTAATATATTCTTAGCATTTGTTTTGTAATTTTATTTTTTTTACTTTGCTGTTAATTTCGTTTAGTTGTTTTGTTTCTTGTTTTTCTTATTTCGTTGTTATTTTCTCCATTTTATTCAAGTTGTAATATGTAATAAGCAATAGTAAAAAAAAAAACAAAAAGAGAGGCATGAAAAAGAAGAAGAAAAAGAGTAAATGTTTTTTTTTTGTGGATATCATTATCATACACACAATATTTTGATTTGTTATTAAATTTTCATTAGCTAAAAAAACATAAAAAAACACATTTTCAAAAAAAAAAAAAACATTTTCAAAACAAACCAAAAAACACGTTTTCGAAACAAAGTAAGAAAACACATTTTCCAAAAAAAAAAAAAAAAGAAAAGAAAGAAAGAAAGAAAAAACATTTTCCAACTAAAAACCAAAAATCATTTCAATTTTTAGGATTTCACTTTAAAAAACAAAAAAACAAAACAAAACAAAACAAAACGAAACCTTTAGGATTCTTTTAGAAATTTAAGGTAAATTAATTTTAATCATAACTTAACTAAATAAAAAATATAAACTTTATAGGAAAACCATAGTGTCTTAACTCAATCTCAAACAGTAAAAATAAATAGAAACCTCCTCTCCTGAAAAGAGATACCGAAAGAGCGTTGTAGGGGTGCAAATCCTTTCCTATACGTAACCAACTCCCGAACACTTCTCGGATAACACAGACTAAACCTTTAAACTACTTAAAGTAGAGGGTATCCAATTGTATCCCAAAAACAGTTGGTGACGACTCTAAATTTCTTACCATTGGTTTACTTTAAGCCCATCTCAAATGGGTCCGGAGGAAAACCAGTGATGACACTCACTCTTTTTTTTGTTTGTTTTTGTAGCCCTCTTTCCTCTTTTTTCTCTCTCCTTTTCTTTTCTTTCTCAACTATTACATCGTATAGCTTGAATCAAATGGAAAGCAAATAACAAAACAAATAAGCGTAACAACAAAAAATAGTACAAATAGAAAAACCGTAGCACAAACAATGACATCAATTAAAATGAGACTACATTAAGACAATAAGGAAATGACGAAACTGACTTTTGCTTGGATTTGAGCAATGCTCTGGTGCTCGCTGACTCTGTTGGTGGCAACGTCGGCTGGAACTGCAGATAACCTATTTTATATTCTATATATATATATGTGGACTGTGGATGCAATGGAGACAAGGGAATGGCTCCTTTTTTTTATGCATTTGGAAAAAGTGAAGAGAGAAGTCGTGATAAAAGAAAGAAAAAAAGAAGTAGAGAGTTGGGTGAGATGACTAAGCAGATGTCAAAATAGCAGAGGGTTTTTTTTTTCGTTTGAGGGCTCTCTCCCCTTTGTGCTAGATCTCTCTTCTCACAGAATCTATCCTTTTTGCAGGACAATGTCTTCTTTTTCAGAATAATCTCTCCGGAAAAAATCTCTCCTCTTGCATGTGGGAAGCAAACCTATTCTAATAAGAGGGCAAACTTTGGCTACACCATCATTAATGCGCATTTGTCTCTCCATTATGAATGTCTGCCCTTTTTTATTGCAAGATTCTTGCTACTGTCGAGTGGTTGGATGACTTGTGCGTAAAATAAGATAGCTTGTGATTACCTTTTTTATTTTGTTGTGAGCACATGTGTCCGACAGACAATGAAAAGCATCGGCCCAGCTAATAAAAACATATCTTGTCAACAAATAGTGAAAGAGCCCATGGATATAAGGCCAAACAGTGAAGGTCAAATGTTGGTGGGGTCGAAGGTCGGAGGGTTGAAGCTCATGATTTCTGAGCTAGTGGAAGGCTTGGATCCTTAATACGAATTAGTGATGTCCCAGATTCTTACTCCGTATCAGTGAAGTCTTAGTTTGGATCAGTGGAAAGCTCGGATTCTTACTCTGTATCAGAAAAGCCTTAGTCAGGATCAGTAAAAGGCTCAAATCCTTACTCTATATCAGTGGAGGCCTTATTCCGGATCAGTTGAAAGCTCGGATCCTTACTCCGTATCAGTGAAGCCTTATTCTGGATCAGTGGAAGGCTCAAATCCTTACTCCATATCAATAAAGCCTTAGTCCGGATCAGTAGAAGGCTCGGATCCTTACTCCGTATCAATGAAGCCTTATTCTGAATCAGTAGAAAGCTCAGATCCTTACTCTGTATTAGTGAAACCTTAGTTTGGATTAGTGGAAAGCTCAGATTCTTACTCCGTATCAAAAAAGCCTTAGTCAAGATCAGTAAAAGGCTCAGATTCTTACTCTGTATCAGTGGAGGCCTTATTTCGGATCAGTGGAAAGCTTAGATCTCTACTCCGTATCAGTGAAGCCTTAGTCTGGATTAATGGAAGGCTCAAATTCTTACTCCGTATCAATAAAGTTTTAGTCCGGATCAGTAGAAGGCTCGGATCCTTACTCCGTATCAGTGAAGCCTTATGTCGGATCAGTGGAGAGCTGGGATCCTTACTCCATACTAGTGAAACCTTAGTTTAGATTAGTGGAAAGCTCAGATCCTTACTCTTTGCTAAAATGAGGTTAATATCTCCAAACCGAACAAAATGGAGTCCAACAGCTGCCCCTTTTTGTGCATTGTTTGTATACAAACAGTGTACAAAGATAAAAGGGAATCATTTTAGACGGCTTGGAGTACTTACCTGACTTACCTAGTGCGTAAGCAAGGTAGGATGCTATGGTTGGTTTTCTCCCAAGAATGTGAAAAGGCGTTTAAGGCCAATAGGAATTGAACAAATTTGCCAAGGCATTTAAGGCCTAGCCAAAGTGAAAAAAAAGGCATCTATGGCCTAACAAGCAATGAAATGGCATCTAGGGCCGACAGAAATAAAAAAGGCATTATGGGCCAATAAGAGTTTAAAAGGCATCTAGAGCCGACATGAATTGAAAAGGCATCTAGGGTGAACGGGATTGAAAAGGCATCTTGGGCCAACAGAAATTGAAAATGCATCTAGGGTCAATAGGAATTAAGAAGACATCTTGGGCCAATAGGAATTGAAAAGGCATCTAGGGCCGACAGGAATTGAAAAGGCATCTTGGCCCAACAAGAATTGAAAAGATATCTTGGGCCTATAGGAATCGAGAAGGCATCTAGGGCCAACGGGGATTGAAATGGTATCTTGGGCCAATAGGAATTGAAAAGGTATATAGGGCCAACAAGAATTGAAAAAGCATCTAGGACCGATAAGAATCGAAAAGGCATCTAAGACCGACATAAATTGACAGGATATTTCTAGGAATAGAGAAGGCATCTAAGGCCGACAGGAAGTAAAAATGCATTTAGGGCCAACAGGAAAGAGGTCAATGATTGTTTCAATTTGGACTCTCTTTACGAGTTCACTCAAAGAGATTGCTCTACGTGGTTACCTGGAAAGAGAGGAAGTTTGTTCGAGTGTCAACAGGGTGCTTTTAGAGTTTAGGGAAACTGGAAAGAAAGACTTGTAGAGTTGAGTAAAGGAAGCTTTTCAAGCTTGATGGGAAGCTTGCTGAGGATGTTCTCTTGGAATCTTCAGAGGCAATAACGTTCCTGAAATTGCAGAAAAATGCTGAATGTATGCAAATGGTGCATGGAATGCAATGTGATGTATGCGGGGACTGAGTATCTAATTTTCCATCTTTTTGTGGATGGAGGGCTTACTTGACTTAACTTTGTTGTGTTAAGAGCTTTGACTTGGGCATGGGCTGGAGGTATTGGTGCTTCATGGTTTTGAGGTTGATGTTTTGGAGGTTTATTCAATTAGACTGGGGTTCTTGATATGCCTTGAGGGGTTTAACCTCTAAAGATTAGACTCAATTGGATTAAAGTTCTTCATTACCTTCGCTTGACCTTACTTTTATGGCAATGCCAAAGGAGCCTACTCGAAACTTATGTATTCTAATTAATTGTATGAAATGAAGGTGATAAAACATGATTGAGGGACAAAAAAGATTTTGTTGGTGTAATTCCAAAAACATACTTATTGTTGAACCTCATTTTGACCAGGTTAGATCACAACTGTACTTGACAAAGAACCACAAAACTAAAGACCACTTTAGGAGACCTTTAAATGCCTCAAGGCAAGCGCTAAGTGATAGAGGATGATATTTGAAGAACAACACACTTGAACACACTTGATTTCGAGAAGAAATGAAAAGATTATGACAAAAGTATCAAGTTTTATATGAAGTTGAATTGGACAGTCGGTGTGCAGCTAGCTATTTTGCCAATAACTTCTCCGATACTTGTCGTAATCCAACAAAGTTGATTGCATTAATTAGATAACATCTTTATCTGTCATTTTCAATTGGTTTGAGATTATCCCGATTGTATTCAATTAGTTATGATTTTTTGAAGTTGGCGATTAAATCTTGTACGAATTTGGAGGAGACAGCCGATGCACAACGCATTGTTTTGCCAATAACTTTTTTAATATTTACTAGATTCGAACAAGGCTAATTGCATTGGTTAGATAACATCTTTATCTATCATTTTCAATCAATTTAAGGATAATCCGAGTTTTGTGCAATTACTTATGATTTTTTGAATTTGACGGGTAGAATGCTCACTTTGTCATATACCTCTGTGCGGTATTTTCAACTTTTCTCCTAAATAGCCGATCCTTGTTGTTGGACCCCATTTTGTTCGGGTTGGACATACTAACCCCATTTGATATACCTTTCTGCCCATGCCATATACCTTGTTGAACAGGTCCACAATGATCCCATACTTCCAAGGAATGGTTCGAAATTGATGTTAGCCCAATTTGCACGGGATGGATACAATTGACACGGACGGGGGAGTCCAAAATTAATGACTTCTGCTACAAGTCCTTGAAGCGCCCCAAGACCAACACCAGGTGATAGAGGATGAAAATTGGAAATTAACGCACTTGACCGAGCTCAAATCGGACTTAAAATGAAGAAGTTATGGCCCAAACAACTTTCGTTGGAAAAAGTCAAACTTGCCAAAAGACGGTCAATGCCCTTGGTCAAACTGCCCAAAAAAGTGATCATGCGAAACTCTCCAAAATGTCTATGTAGGCGAATACGGGTCTTCCCAAACAATCCCTAAAAGGTCATTCATTTTTGCATTGTGGGTAAGGGTAAAAAGGTAATTAAAAAAAATTTAAAAAAAAAACTTCGAGGTTAACCGTTGACCGTTGACCTACCGACACTCCGACCTTCGACTCGCCACCTCGACCCATTGACCTTCGAAGCCCCGAAGCATCGAAGCCCCGAAGCCCCGAAGCCTCGAAGCATCGAAGCCTCGAAGCATCGAAGCCTCGAAGCCTCGAAGCCCCGCTGCCGACACTCCGACCTACGACTCGCCCCTTCGGACTTTCGAACCCTGTGAAGATGCAACGCCTCGAGACTTACGACGCCAGGACTTACGACGCCAGGACTTGCGATGCCTTGACCTGCGAACCTCCGACCTTCGACCCTTGACCCTCGAAGCCCCGCTGCCGACACTTCGACCGTCGACCCTTCGACCCTGGATACGTGAGGCCTATAAACCTTTGACCGGCCGACACTCCGACCTTCGACCTGCCGACACTTCGACCCGTTGACCGTTGACCTTCGCCCCACCGAAATTTCGACCCACCGAAGCTTCGACCCTGCCGACACTCCGACCTGCCGACACTTCGAGCCTCTGACCCCTTTGACCTTAGCTGGTTGGCGTTTCTCGCTGGCTTTTTTTTTCTCGCTGGCTGTTCACGAGACCCGTCCTCTGCGCTAGCCACCTGACAAAGAATCAATTTTGCAACGACCCTGTCAGTCACATGTGCTAAAATACAAATTCAAAAGGCAATTACGAGCTGCCCTGTTTTCCGCACAAGCTATCCACCCGACAAAGCATCAAATTTGCAAATTAAAATACTGCATCAATAATACAGCATTTAATGCTATAATTAATGATAGTCCAGCCAAAATGTTTCCGCCAGCCCTTTAAGATGCAGTCGTCCATCCCTGCGCAAGGGAGAGAAAAAAAGAAAAAGGAAAAAAGAGGAGACCGAGGATCATTGAAAAAACCTGCTACCATTTACGCCCCAGCCTCGTCCCAGCGCAAACAGAGAGAAAAACGCCCAGAGTGCAAAAAAAAAAAACAGAGATCTCGCCCAAAAAAGGAGGGGCGTTCGACAGAAAGGAAAAGAAGAGAGTTTGCCCAGCAAAAAGAGGGGAGTTCTTCATTTTCCCTAAAGTCTTCACATCAAAAAAAATGCCCTAATTTCTTCCCTGCAAAAAACGTCCAGAGAGAGAGAACAGAAAGACTCCTTATCTCTAACAAAAAAACCTGCTGCCATCTTTTCCTCATACCCAGCTCCCTGATCCAAAAAAGGGGAGGAAGGAGAGTTCAGTCCCAGAAAACGCCCAGTTTTGCTGCCAATTTCGCCCAGCCACCTCTCTTCAAAAACACCAAGAAAGGAGTCACGCCTGCCCGCCAACGTTGCAGCAATCGGAGCCCCAAATCCAAGATAAAGTCGGGTTAATTTTTCATTTCGATTGCCTTACGCTATTCGCTTGTTTTTTTTTCTGTAATTGTTGTGTTGTGTTGTTTCTTTTCATTATCTTGCTTTTTATTCATTTTCTTTTGTTTTATTGATTGTACTTGTCATTTCTCACAAAGTTGTAATATGTAATAGCAAGGAAACTCAAAAAAAAAAGAGGCAAAAAAAGAGAGGCATAAAAAAGAGATGAATAAAAAAAAGGGGGAAAAAGAAAAAAGAGTGCTTTTATTTTTCTTTTGTGGATGTCACACTCACACACTCCACGTCTATTTTGATATATGTGTTCCTATATATTTTCAATTGTTGAAACGCGTAGATTTAGGTTCAAAGCTTTAAAAACACACAACAAAAAATAATAACAAAATGTATTCCACAAAATGTTTTTCGAAAACGTCTTTTATAACATGTTTTTCTATAAAAAGTTTTCAAAATGTGTTCAAAATGTCCCCTTGAAAAAAACAAAACAAAAACAAAAAAAAACGTTTTCATGTTTTAAAGCCAAAAAAAAAAACCAAAATTAGTACATCAATTTCTAAAACAAAAAAAAACAACAACAAAAAAGACAAAAAAACAACAAAAAATAAAACAAAAACCAAAAATGTATGTTTTCTAACCCAAAAAACCAAAAAAGGGGGAAAATAAAAACTATTTTTTAGGACTTAAATTTCCAAAAGAAAAAACCAAAACCAACATCAACTTGTAGGATCTCATTCTTCACTTCAAACAAAAACCCAAAACTTTTAGGATTCCCTTTAGGGATTTAGGGTAAATCAATTTTAACCATAACTTTGACAAATAACTTAGCCAAAGAGAAATCATAGACTCTTTAGGAAACTTAACCTAGTCATGGCAGTACAAATAAAATAAAAATCTCCTCCTCCTAAATTAGATACCGAAAGGGCGCTGTAGGGGTGCTAATCTTTTCTTAACGTAACCAACTCTTGAACCCTTCTCTGATGACGCAGACCACACACTTTAAACTACTCAAAGTAGAGGGTATCCAACTGTACCCCAAAAACAGTTGGTGGCGACTCTAAAATTTCTCACCATTGGTTTAGTTTGTGCTCACCCCAAACGGGCCTGGACGAAATCCAGTGATGACAGCTGGCGACTTTGCTGGCGACAATGAACACTTTAGAGAGTTAGGTCTAGAACTAGGAGTAGGAGGTTGTTTTTTTTGTACTGTTGTATATATTTAACTGCCGTGCTAAGTTGTTTTTTAGATAAAATTGTGATTTACTTATTTTTTAACAATCGTCGTTTATCTTTAAACTGTGATTTATTTATACGCTTTAACTATCATGATATTTGTGATTTACTGCTTTCCATACTTGTTGTATTCATGCATAACCCTATACCCGAGTTTAGCATAATTTAGGTTAGCGAGGTTCAGTACGGTCCCCAGCGTGTTGATCATTATCCGCAATGGGGCCTCGGACTCCTCACTCAAGCTTGATGTTCTTTTAAGGCACGTCCTTTTAAGATCCCCCTTCGGTAAATCCAATGGTGTACGGAGCCCTCTATTGAGGAAGTTTGGGAACCAACGAATAAGATAGGTATAGCAATAGAAGCCCGTCAGAGGCATTGACCCACATTTTGTTTGCTCATTCCATGCCATGCTAACCTTTGTTTTGTAGGGTAGTCCTTAAGTCATCCCCTGCACATATTAGCTATTTTTTTTACTACTAGTTTATTCTTTATCCTGTCTAACCGCCTTGATACATATTAGATAAAAATAAAATAAAAACCTCCTCCTCCTAAATTAGATACTGAAAGGGCGCTGTAGGGGTGCTAATCCTTCCCTACACGTAACCAACTCCCGAACCCTTCTCTGATGACGCAGACCACACACTTTAAACTACTCAAAGTAGAGGGTATCCAACTGTACCCCAAAAACAGTTGGTGGCGACTCTAAAATTTCTCACCATTGGTTTAGTTTGTGCCCACTCCAAACGGGCCCGGACGAAATCCAGTGATGACATTTGTTGAGTGACTTCAATTTCAGAAGATAGATAACAGAATTTTGAGCAAAACAAAACTAATTTGGCCTCAATTCGAGTTCTGTGGAGAAAGTTTTAAATTTTTGAAGTTGCCCCAAAAATCTACCTTATTTTCCATTAATTTTGGTTCTTCATATACATATTTTGTTTCACATTGACAGTTTTGCTTCTCCTTCGCCTAATATATATACAAAGACACTCTCCTTACACAGCAAGTGAGAACAAGAGAGGCCCAAAGAAGCCCAAGTGGAGTTGCTAGCTCACGAGTGAGCCCAAATTCGGATTTTTTGAAACACGAAATTCAAAAAATCCGGAACTTTGAAATCCGGGACATTGGAAGATCCGGATTCAGGATTCTTTAGGTTAGAAATCCGAAGTAAGCCTAAATCTAGAATACATAATGATCCAGAATAAGCCCACTATTCCGAAATAAGCCCAGATCCCGAGGTCAAAGTTGGTCAATGATTCGGAATAAGCCCACTAATACGGAATAAGCCCAGATCTGGAGGTCAAAGATAACCATGTGACAGCTGGCGACTCTGCTGGGGACGTTGTGGGAGTCTATCCATGGTCTCAGTCTATGGAATGTTTGCTTGCTTGTTTTTTTCCTTTTATTCCATAACTGTTTTAAGTGTGCATACATGAATCTCTTTCTCCCTCCAACCCTATACCTAGGTTTTCTTTCACACCCGGATTAGAAAAGGCTCGTAAAGGTTTGCCCACGTGGACTTGGTTGTGCTTGTCTACGTGGAATACCCGAAATGTCTCACTCAAGTAGTGGCCTTTTCTTGTTAATACCCAAGAGGTACAAGAAGGACCCCCTTCGTCAATGCCCTTTGGGGTACGAGGGCTCCTTAGTTCTTGTTAATGCCTTTGTGATACAAGGCTAAGTAGGGAATACTTGGGAAGCAATGGATAAGTGATAACGTGCATTTATACCGTTATTTTAGGCCATTTTTAGGGTGTTTTAGAGTATAATTAAGAGTTATTTGCATACTAATTTGCATACATTTGCTCTAACCCCTAGGAAGACACTACTTGTGTTATATTTGTGCTTTTAAGCTGTTTTGACAGGTTCTTGGAAGATATTTTCTCATACACATCAGCTAGATCACCTTATTTACTCAAGAGGAAGCTTTAGGCAGACGATAAACTCAAAAGATGGCAAAATAGAGTTGCATGTGACATGACTTACTATCATGGGCAAGGAGTTAAGTGCATAGGAGCCTTGTACATGATTCTAAGAAGCTTGGGGGTGATTTTTAGCTCATTCTAAGGTGCATGTGACATGGCCATTGTAACGTTCATTGTCACGTGCACCCATGTTTTTGCTCAGGGAGCTTTGTTTTTCTATGCTGATGATTTTTCTATAAAGAATCTGGTCCAAACTCTGTTTGGTTTGAGTTTTATTAAGGTTGGAACGAAGGATGGATGTCACTTACCAAAACTACGTCGTTTTGGTAAGCGACA
Source organism: Taxillus chinensis (assembly GCA_023512835.1). NCBI lineage: Eukaryota > Viridiplantae > Streptophyta > Magnoliopsida > Santalales > Loranthaceae > Taxillus > Taxillus chinensis. Next base: position 48,487,900 of record CM042085.1, read on the forward strand.
AATAGCTGGAATATTCCTACGGATGTCAATATGAAGAGATTGACTCCATTTGAAATGTTCTAAGATAGATTTCAATTGTGGATAAACAACACAGAGAGTAGACTGAATGATTATGCTGGATCTGTTTGAAGAAGATTGTATGGTGACTCATTCAAGGATGTTCTTGTTCTTTGATCAACACGGCGCACAACACTTGGATGAATTTTCTCTTGGAGTCTCTCTCTAGCATTGGAACTTTTTTTTTTTTTGATTCTGCAAGAGTTGTTTTTTTAATGCCTGTCAGAATGCTATATTTTGTGTTTTGTGTGTTCTACGCTTTTTGAGAGAGAGGATGACTCATCTTTTTCATTAAGTGTGTGGGAGATATATTTTAAAGTTTTAGTGCATATGCGCCATGTCGTCCATCCCGACAGTCTGACTTCTTGCCACTTAAAATGCGAAAGTATAGGGGATGGGTTGATTTGCTCTGATTTTGCACATCTGTTGCCCATGCTATGAAGTTGCATGCTCATACTGGTACAGTTGATATTGGCCATTCATCTATTGATGGTAGTTGGCACTCATTAATGCGACACTAAATGTGCTCAACTACTTCGGACGGTGCAAGCTTACTGTACAAACCCTAGCTAATGATTTCGCTAAGTGAAAATGTTTAGGGTTGTGAGTTAGCCTCAAAGGTATGTGCCTCGAAGGTCTAGTGACTCAAAGATTTACCTCGAAGATTTGGGTCGAGTCTAATTTTAGTGTATAATGATACTTCAGGCTTCGACAGAGTTACCTCCTGCAAGTCTTCGGCTCTGATTTTCTTTTTCTTTGAGTCTTCGAGCCCAGTAGTTCTCAGATTAAGACAGGCTCACTCTATAATATGGTCTTCGACTCTACGAGTCTATGACTCTTTGCTAAGATGCTTAGAGTGGTTTCTCAACGACCATACTGAGTTACTACTAGCTGCAAGTCTTCGACTCTATGTCTTCGAGTCTTAGTTACAATTTCTTTTGTCAGTCTATGTAGTTGTGAGACCAAGGCTCTTCGACCTTCGACCTTCGAGTCTGCGAGTCACCACACATTTTGTAGTTGATAGATTCTACTTGTGACTTCAACTCTTTAACCCTACGAATCTACTTATCAATTTGTGTTCTGTCAGTTGTCATTACGGCATCTTTGGGGACTCTTCAGTTACGATTCTTTGGGTCTTTGAGTCAGTTATAGTTCTATCATTTTTTAGTTATAACTCTTCAACTCCGTGAGTCTACAAGTCTTTTATCATTTAGGGTAGTGACAGTTTTATTCTTCTTCGAACTTCGACTCTACGACCCTAATACCTTCGGATCTTCGAGTCTCCAGACTTATAAACATTATTGGTAGCTTCACCAAATCCTATGATTTTCAACAAATAGCATGAGGATAATCTGATGATGATTGACTTGTCTTCCTTGACGCCAGGCGCCTAGAAGAGGCAGGCACCCCATGAACTATCCCGAGCCCTTACTCCTCAGATAAGTAAGAGCTCGAATGGTTTGGAGCAATATGGCAGGAGTAGGGTCACATCCTTTGAGTACCTGCTGAATCAAATCCACAATTTCATCATCTTCTCTCAATTCCAACATACCACTGCAGTCTCCACATTAAATCTCAGTTGATTTTTGTACTTTGCGCTACTGGGATTTCGTGATTTGGATGATTTTATTTTTGAGCAGGTGACTTTCGGCGTGGACAAGATAGTTCAAACAGAAGTCCGGTGTTGAAGTTCCTTTTAACTTTGTACACTATTTGTATACAAACAATGCACAAAGAGGAGCAGCTATTGAATCCCATTTTGTCTAGGTTAGGCATACTAATCCCATTTTATATATATCCTTTGCCCCCATACCATATTTTTATTGGACAGCTCTATAAAGATTTCCCACTGCGTAGGAATAGTTTGGAGTTGAGGTTAACCCCAATTTGCGCAAGATGGATAAATGGTGAAACGAACATGGAATCCTGAAATTGAGAACCTATGCCAGAAGACATTGAAGTGCTTCAAGGCTAACACCAGGTGATAGAGGATGAAATTTGGAGACTAACGCACTTGATCGTGCTTAATTCCGACTTAAAATGAAGAAGTTATGGTTAAAATAATCTTTGTCAGAAAAAGTCAAACTGGCCAAAAGATAGCTGTTGGACCCTATTATGTCCAGGTTGGACATAGACATTTATTTTCCGCTTTAAACTTCTTTTCCATTCGTTAATCACTTTGTACAGATAAATAAAGAGACGTGACCATTGATTTGAAGGGTGTATTTTGATGATTTATTCAGAAAAGTTTTCAAACGCCAAAGAGCCAATCCCATGCAACAAAAAATCAAATTTGAGGATCAACGCCTTCGACCGCGCTCGATTCTGAGGTCAAACGAAGAAATTATAGTCAAAACAGTGTTCAAACTGTTAATAGTGGTCAAACGATACTTGACCTTTCAAATGACTCTCTGGATCAGGTCACGAACCTTATTTTTCTATTTTACTCGTCATTCTGAGAATTTTGATATATATATATAGTATATATTTTCTCCGAAGCATTTTTAAATAAAATCAGAAAAAATGTTTTTCGGCAATAAAGTAGTTTTGAGACGTGCAATATGGGCCTGGCATAAAAACAAAATCATTTTAAAATAAAAATGACGCGAGGACGCTCGTCCTGACACCCCGAGTCCAAAAATAATTTTTTCGAGATTTTATGAATTTCGTGTTACCTTACCAATCCCAAAAACCTAAAGATGTTAGTTACAAATCCCAAAACAAATTAATTTTCCTTTTTCTTTTCTCTTTCCCGCCAATCTCTCACCCACATGTCGCCTTCTGATTTGCTGAAAATAAAACATTTAAAACAAAACAACAAAAACAAAATAAAAAGCAAAGCAAAATTTAAAAAATAAAAACAAAAAGAAAAACTCAGCCATCATGCCTACCGCCATGCCCCTACCTCCTCTTCTCTCTCTCCCAATCAAACCTAAACCCTAAAATCTCCTTTCTATATAAACACCACGCGCAATCAATCCAAGGGGGGCTCTCTTCACGATCCAAAAATAAAATCAAAAATCCACTCTTTAATCTCCATCTCCTCCCTTAAATCCCTTTAGAGAGTTCCCCCCAGCCGAAAATTGTGACCGCCAGCCGTGCGTTTGTTCCACCCCTGCCCTAAGCTGCCGCCTTTTGTTGATGCTGTCGCCCCTCCATGACGCTGTTAGCCTGTTACCACACCTCCACGGCCCAAGCCCCCTGAACAGCAGATACAATGCCAACCCCACCCAAGACGCGACTATCGGCTTCCTTGACTACACATCCAATCACTTCTGGGGCAGTTACTGCCCGCCACTATCACTAACTACAAAGCCCCTCGCGATTCCGTACTGCCACATCGCCAACACTATCTACGACCCAAAGCAAGCCTCACTGCATCCTTCACCAAACCACGACGCCATCCTACGAGGCCTTCACTTCCTTGCACCTCCCAGCTTCACTGCCAGCCCACTGGTTACCCTTACCCAAGGTTGATTCACTAGCTTGGATTCAAGAGAGGTTGGCTATGGGTGTCTTTGATTTTATTTTTGTTTGTTAAAACCTGGTGTGGCTATATAACGTCTGATATTATGTTTTGGGACCTATTTTATTTATGTTTTGTTTGATATTCTGTCTCTATCATGAAGATGTGTTTTACTTGTGTTCGATTCTGTTTTCTATTGGAACATCACAGCCTCATCAGGCTAATGATAGTGAGGGATTTAAAACTTTGTTGTCCACTCCATTTCTCTAGTTTGGGGCTAGCTTGGTAAATAGTATCGTGGACACCAAGGCCACCTTCGGCCAAGGGGTGAATGAGGGGTTTTTCTATCTGTTTAGAAGCTCTTTTCTATGTCCTACGTAGAATCCATGTTTGGAGTCCTAGCGTTGTCCATGCTTGAACTAGTATAGGCTTTTCTCTTGCTATTATGGCTATGGGTTTTTGTTCGATTTGATTCACGATTGATGGGGTGTGGTTGTGTGTTTATATATAACATGTCACATTCCGTGTATGCTAGCGGTTTAGAGCCAATTTGGTGAATGGTACTGTAGACACTAAGTCCACGGTTGGCCAGTGGTGAATGAGGTTTTTTTATATATACAAAATGATTGTCCTTCGAACGTGGGAGTATTGATCAAAGCCTTTGAGTCGGTTGTTGTTTTCGTTATTGTTATTTTTTTTTTTTAACCCCAGTTGTTTTATAGTCTTCCTAACCACTATTTTGCAGGAAGCTTTAATCTTTTTATTTTTGTTGTTGTTTTATGGTTGTAATAAGGTCCTGAGACCTCTCCTCATATAATGTGTAAATAATCAAAAATAGTGACAAAAAAATGAAAAAGATAAAGAAAAGAAAAGAAAAAAAAAGGAAAGAAAGAGAAAAGCCTTTTATTTTTGTTATGGATGTCACAATCACACAAACATATTTGTATTTTATTCATTTAGTTATTTATTATTTTAATTTTTATTATTCTTCAAAAAATGTATTTTTTCCAAAATAAAAAATTCAAAATAATCTTTCTTTTTTATGATTGTGGTTCCCTAAAAAAAGGTCAATATGTTCTTTTAAAGTAAGAGTTATATTTTTGGCAAAAATAAAACAAAAAAAACAAAATAAAACAACAAAACAAAATAAAATAACAAATATTTTTCCACAATAAGATGAAACAATTTTCGAAAATCAAAAACAACAAATAATAATAATAATGAAAATTTCAGAAGATTTTTTTCCAAACACTTGGCTTATTGTTCAAAGCCTTTGAGTCAGTTGTTGTTTTCGTTATTGTTATTATTATTATTTTTTTAACCCCGATTGCTTTATAGTCTTCCTAACCACTATTTTGCAAGAAGCTTTTATCTTTTTTTTTTGTTGCTTTATGGTTCTAATAAGGTCTTACCTTTGGTTAAAGTGCCATACCCGACAGTCTTACCTTTGATGTTGTCCCCATATGATACGGATGGTCCTCGTTTGTCATTGACTTCAACAAGCAGAGTCTGATCACCCATCATATATCCGGAGCATCCACTATCGAGGATCCACTTGCTTTGATTGATCTTTGATTTCAAGTGGTCTGGCAATGAGTTCCAGAGATGCCCCTGCAGAACAACAGATTACACTTTTGGTGCCCAAACTTGTTTTGGGCGGTTAGAAAGAACAACAGTAGTGTCAACAGTTCTGGATTTAACTTTACTAGGACTTTTAACTTTCCAGGTTGACTTTAGTTTGTTAGTTTCAGCTGCTTCTTTTACTTGGGTTTTCTTGGGAGAGACACTCCTTTGAGATTTAGATTGTGTTTTGCTCGAAGAACCCTTTTTGTTGAACTGATCTTTATTGGTACGAACTTGATTACAAAGCCAGTTATCAGATAAACTCCAACATTCATAGTGATAATGACCTATTTCCCTACAGATGGAACATACACTATAATGCAAAGTACAAACAGGGGATACAGGTCTCTTAGATTTTACAAACTTTCTACTCTGTTCCCTATGGCCTAGTCCATTGCGTTTGGGTGACGCGCTCTTGGCCCTAGATCCGTCAACCTTTGCCTTTTCTTTTTTTTTTTGGGTGCTATAGTTTTGGCTTGAACTGCAACAGCCTTCCCTTCATCATTAAGTACGGGTGCTACTGCTTCAGGAAGTGCAGTAACAACCTCACTTCCACAGTCATAAACTATGGTGCCACCTGAAATGAAACCATCCAACAATTTAGATGTACTAACAGGATATAAGTTGGTTAGTTTCGGAGTGAAGTCCGGAGGACACTCAGTAGCTTGAGTATTGGAAGTTAATGGTTCGGAGCCTAGGCCAGGTTTGACTCGAATGTTATCCGAATCAGTCCTAAATGTAGAGGCTATTTCCCCGGCTTTTAGCCACTTACGATTTATTTCCTTTTCCTGTTCAAGTTCATTCTCGAGTCTTTTCATAATAACTTTTAGGCCTGATAGGTTGGTATTTAGCAGATGGTTTTCAGCTCTTAGATCATGATACCAAGCCTCTTTTCCTCTGAAGTCAGCTGTGTCTTTTTCAAGTCTAGTAATAGTAAATTCAAGAAGTTTATTCTGATTTTCCATATCTTTGTACATTTGAGTAATTATTAGTCTCTCATTCTTTTCATGATCACGTTCAGTAATAAGAGATTTTAATTTACTCATGAGCTCAAAGATTGAAGGTACCTCAGTATTTGCCATGAGGCAGACGTTCGGTTTAGAAGTTGGCTCATCATCCGCGGATTCCTCCTCTTCTTCCGAGCCATTGACATATTTTGTGACGAATGCCTTTCTCTTGTTCTTGTTATTGTCTCTGTTGTCTAAGGTGGAGCGGTGAGGAGTTACCTTGTCACTTTTCTCGGCCACTTTAGATTTGGATCTGCAGTCCTTGGCCCAGTGACCGGTTTTCCCACAGTTGTAGCATTCCTGGGAACTGGACTCCGGTCGCTCCTTCCTTCGGAAAGATGATGAGGAGCATCTCCTGAATCCTTTTCTAGTTTTGCGTAGGAATCGCTCAAAGGATTTGACAAGGAGAACTATTTCCTCCTCCTCGTCAGAGTCAGAATTCTCGGACTCGTCTGTATCATTATTCCTTAGTATGCTGAGACATTCCATAGCTTTCAGAACTACCCCCTTTTCTTTCCGAGCTATTTTCTCGTCCCGGTCAAAGTATTTAAACCTGACTTCGTGAGTCCGCAGCTCTCCATATAGTTCTTCAAGGGAAACATACTACCAGTTCTTGTCGGATTGTATCTGGAGTTGTTTGGAGTAGTAGCGATCCAGCAAGGAGCGAAAGAACTTGTCATTGATCTGAGATTGAGAATAATGCTCATTGACAGTTTTCAACTCCAAGATAAGCTTGCCGAATCTCCGATAGATGCTATCGAGTGATTCGCCCGGTTTATGATTGAAACTCTCAAAGTTATGTCTGAGAGTATATATAACATTCTGCATTTGGGACTGACTTCCCTCATAGAGGATTGTCAGTTTATCCCAGACAGCTTTTGCTGTCGTGCAGCCCTGGACGTCCGTGAAAGCCTCGGAATCCAAAGACGATGTAATATATGCCAGAGCCTTTTCGTTGGCACACTGCCAGGCTCTTTCATCATTAGTGAGTTCGGCATCAGTCTTTGGTCTTCTAACTCCATGTTCTCTGATAGTCATCGAAGTGGGTATCTCCTGATGAAGACATGGCCACATGAGATGATCATGGCAGACCATGAACATTCTCATGCGAGCTTTCCACTGGGAGAAAAACTCTAGTGTGAATTTGGGTGGCTTTGTTAGAGTGAAGCCAGAACTCCGTGGTTGTGGAGCAGCAGCAGCAGCAGGTTGAGGTGGATCAACATTTTCACTGCTGCTTAGATTTGGAATGGGCTCTTGTGCTCCTCCGGAGTTAAGGCGAGTGTTAAATAGCATGCTGCTTTCTTCGGCCATTGGTAAGAGTGAAAGAGTGGGATCTCTACTTAGAACGAATAGAACTTGCTTTGATACCACTTGTTGGTCCCTAGGAGCCTAGAGGGGGGTGAATAGGCTCCAATAAAAACTCTTTTCCTCTCACAGGTACAGCACAATTTGGTTAAAAGATGTACAATCAGTGCGGAAGATAACCAGATAGTGGCAGATCTATCCCTCTGTAGAGAAGTGATCTCACAAATCGATAAGTTTGTGTTATTGAGATCTGTGGCTTAACAGCTTAGTGACCAAGCAAGAATTTATTGGGTAATCACATGAAATGGAGATTCCTACCAACGGATCGAGTACCAGCTCCAACTATGCAAAGAGGGTGCCTATCTATGATGGCACAAATTACAAGATGTGGAGAGCGAGAATGGAGATTGTATTCATGTCCATGGGTATGGATGTCGAGCGGGTAATCAGAGATGGTTACATAGAACTTGCCAACAACAGAGAACCCACCGAAGCTAAGAGAAGAACCTATGAACTAAACGGCAGAGCTCTGAGTGTTATTACATCTGCACTCGCAGACTCTGAATACGCAAAAGTCATGGATTGCAGGGTTACGAAGGATTTATGGGATAGACTAGAGACTGTCTATCAAGGAGATGGTAGATTAAAGGAAACCAGGCTGCAACTGTACACGCAGAGATTTGAAGCTCTCAAGATGGAGGAGCAAGAAAGTGTACAAGAGTTCTTTGTATGCTTGACAGAGATTGTCAATGAAATAAGGAGTCATGGCAAAAATAAGAAGAACTATGCAGTTGTAAAGAAGGTGCTGAGAGTTCTACCCAAGAGATTCATCCCAAGGGTGGAAGTTCTAGAAAACAGTCGTGACTTGGAAACTATGACGCTGCAAGAGCTAGAGTGCAGTTTAACTGCATTCAAAATAAAGCTGGACTCTTATGAAGAGCCATCTACATCAACATCTCAGCCCACAGCCAAGGAATCAAAAGAAGTAGCCTTCAAGGCTATGAAAAAATTAAAAATAAAGAAAGAAGTTGAGTCCTCCGAAGAACAAGAGGACAGTGATAGCAACGAAGGTGAAGATGAGGTGGTAGCCTACTTCACTAGAAAATTTAAAAGAGGTTGAGCAGGAAAACAAGCTGGAGGAAAAGGGAAATGAAGACTTTCCCTCAGATGTTTCAAGTGTGGGAAGTGGGGGCACTTTGCATCTCAATGCAAAGTGAAAGCTAATAACTCGAATGATGAAGCCTCGGATGAGGAGGACACAAAGTGGAAGAAGTCATCATACCGAAGAAACAGTTCCACAAGAAGGACAATAGCTCAACAGAAGAAAAAGGGCTCACACAAGAATTATATGAGCCGAATTACTGAATCTGATGATGAGGATGAATATTCATCAGATTATGCCTTTGTTGCCAAGATAGAGGTAGACAATGGCAACAATGCCTCAAAGAAGGACGATGCAGAAGAAGAAGAAGTTGATCTGGAGCAGGAGCTCGAGCTTGCAATAGAAGAGATCTGCATAAGAGGATGTAGGATTAAGCAGCTTAAGGGAGAGCTCAAGCAAGTCAAGGGAGAGCTTGTAGAGACCAAAAGGGAGAAGGATAAAGTGCTGGGGGACTCCAAGAAGTTCTGCAAGGAAATTGTCAGCCTAAAGCTCAAACTAGAGGAGCAAATCAAGATATGTAATGACATTACCACAGAACTTACCACTAGAGACACCACAATCCAACGGCTTGAAGAAGAACTGGTAGGCCTTCAATAGAATATCTCAAAGGAAAGAGCCAGTCAAGCCTCAACCTTTGGAGGTTCTCAGATCACATCACTCATCACTCCACAAGAAGCTCAAAAAACCGGGGTAACACTGCAGGCGGGAATGGTTGTCAATTCATATTTCAATGAGAATCCTACAAAGACCACTGACGTGACCCAGATCAGTAAGAAAATAGAGAGAGTGAATGATGTAAAGATGGAGAGACACCCGAATGAGTCCAAGACTACAGGAGTAGTCAAATGCATTTAGAAATCTGAGCATTCCAAGAATGTAAAGGAATCTAATGCGTATGTCATTTCCACAAATGTGCGGGTGCCCCTCAGGATAGAACGAAAGCCTGTGAAGCCAACCATCAATGCCAATCCTGTTCTAAAGAAGATCCCCGATGTATAAAAGTTTGTGCCAAGCAACACCAGCTTTTAGGGTCACTGTTACTACTGTGCAGTGTGGGGTCACGTGGCTAGATTCTGTTGGTGGAGGTATCCAGTGCAAGCTCCTAGAATTGTGATGAAGACATCAAGAAGGAACTTGTACCAGACTGAGATAAACAAGCCAGTGAGAAGTTTTTGTGCTTACTGTCAAAAACAAGGACATGAAGAGATTTCATGCTGGTGGAAACCAAAGCCCATTTCCACGAACAACAAGTTTGCTATACTTGCTAACTTGGAAGTTTGTGACAAGTGTGGCAGTGAACGTCACAGTTCTGGAAAAGTATTTATTCCTGAGCAGAATAAGAAGAAAAGAACTGTGAAAGTTCAAGAGAAAAGGGAAGTGAAAGCATCTCAGAAGACTGTGAAGCCTACACCTCAGGGGGGGTGCTTTAAGTCTAAAGTAAAACAAGTCTACATGGCTAAGGGAAAAGAAGTGGCTCATATCGCTGAAATTGCATTGAAGGCATACATCAAGGACAGACAGTGGATCCTTGATAACGGTTGCTCAAGTCACATGATTGGTGATCTGAAGAAACTGTCAGATGTGAACAAAGACAAGTCTGGCAAAGTGAGATTTGACAATGATAGCTCTCTGAAAATCAAGGGGCTACGCTCTGCCAAATGGGGTAAGAACAAACTGAAGGATGTGCTACATATTGAAGGGTTGAAATACAATCTAGCATCCGTCAGTCAGCTGTGTGATGCAGGTCATGAAGTGACCTTTACTAAAACTAATTGCCAAGTGAAGAGAGAGAATGGCAACATAGTAGCAGCTGGAAGAAGGACAGATGGGGACTTGTATGTGATTGATGAAAACAAAACCCATAGTTGTCAAATAACAAAGATAGAAGAGAATGAACTCTAGCATAGAAGACTGAGACATCTAAATCAGAAAAATATGAGAAGACTTGTTAATTACAAGGCTATCAGAGATATCCCAAATATTAAAAGAGATAGAGAGCATGTCTGCTCAGCATGGTTACATGGAAAGCAGACCAGATTTTATTATAAAGTGAAAGAATATAGTTCAGAAGCAGCTCTAGACATTGTGCATACTAACTTATGTGGACCTATGAGGAACAAAGGACTCAATGGTCAGAGATATTTCATCTTATTTGTGGATAACTTCACTAGGAGAACCTGCATTGTGTATTTAAAGCACAAGACAGAAGCTCTGGATTGCTTCAAGAAGTACAGAAGAATGGCTGAAAATGACTGTGGTTGAAGGATTAAGATTTTAAGATCTGATCAGGGTACAGAGTTCACAAATGAGGCCTTTGAAAGATATTTAGATAAACATGGGATACAACATCAACTATCAGCAGCAAGAACTCCAAAAGAAAATAGAGTTGTTGAAAGGAAGAACAAAGCTGTCATTGAAATGGGTAGAACCTTACTGCTAAAAGCAAATCTACATGCAAGATTTTGGACAGAGGCAACAAGAACAGCAATACACCTCTTGAACAGAGTAACTCTAAGACCAAGAACAGACTGCACACCTTATGAATTATAGTGTGAAAGAAGTCAACAGCCAAATACTTCAGAATATTTGGAAGTCCTTGCTTTATAAAAATAAAGGAACAAAGCAGATGAAAGTTTCATGCCAGACCTGAGGAAGGAACTTTTGTTGGATACTCATATCAAACAAAGGGCTATAGAGTATTTCTTCCAAGGCTCAGAAAAGTCATGACTTCAAGCAAAGTTAAGGTTGATGGGAATTGGAAGAAAAATGTAGCTGAGGATGAGAGTCCAGATTTTGAAATAGAGGAACCTCAGGAAGAAGAAAAGTCTGAGCATGAAAAGGAAAAGAAGAATGAGGACATAGACTTAGAGAAGTCTGATGAGGAAGAGAAGGAAGAGTCTAATTCTGGAGAAGATACAAGTAAGAAAACCATAAGGACAGGGTCTAGTGTACATGACAAGAATCAGATTCTTGGTGATCCCAAAGCAGGAGTAACAACCAAAAGAAAATTTACAAGAGCTACTGCATTGCTCTCACAAATAGAACCAAAGTTTGTTGGAGAAGCAGTAAAGGATGAAGCCTCGATCACTGCAATGAATGAGGAGCTGGATCAGATTGAAAAAAACAAAACATGGGAGTTGGTTCCTAGACCAAAGGACAAGAATGTCATCGGCACAAAATGGGTGTTTAGGAATAAACTGAATGAGGATGGCAAAGTTGTTAGGAACAAGGCAAGATTGGTATGCAAAGGATACTCTCAGATAGAGGGAATCGATGTGGATGAAACTTTTGCACCAGTGGCAAGGCTGGAAACAATCAGAATGTTTCTTGCATTAGCAGCACATAAGAGATTCAAGGTTTGTCAAATGGATGTGAAGTCTGCATTTCTGAATGGTTTGTGTAGGTCCCAAAGTGAGTCTAGAGGGGGGGGGGGGTAAATAGACTTCCTTCGTCATAGAAGCTAGACTGTTAGCTGGTTTATACTACTCCTACGGATAACTAGAATGGACGTGTTTATGGAGAAGATGACAGTAGTAATTTGAGTGATAATGTAAGGTATAATGAACTATCAGACAAATCTGAGATAGGAGTAAATGCTCTTTACTAAACAGATCTCAGATGTAACAGGAATGAGCTTTGATAGTTTGGATTGTGGGAAACAACACAGATATGAGAATCGATGATTGTGCTGGATCTTTGATGAACAAGAGTTTTTGATTAATCAACAAATTTGTTCTTGTTCTAGGTCAACATGGCGCACTGCACAGAAGAATTCTCTCTTGAGTCTTTCTCTTCTATGTGTATTTCTTGTATTCTGTATGTCCCGCTCTTTCAGAGAAAGTGACTGACCTTTTTCGTTTCATGTGAGAGAGATATATATTTTAAGTTTAAATTGCTGTGCGCCATGTTGTCCATCCGACAGACTGACTTCCCGCCACTGGATATACGGGATGTCAAGGGATGGGTTGATCTGCTCTGATTTGCGTATCTATTGCCCATGCTACGCAGATGCATGCCCATACTTGCGCAGTCGATCTTAGCCGTTCATCCGTGGAAAGTGGTTGATCGCAATTAATGCAGCATTAATTGCATTCTAGTTGCTCAAGACGGCGCAAGCTTACTGTACAAACCCTAGCTGAAGATATCGCTAAGTGCATATGCTCAAGGTTTTTTAAGTATGTCTTGAAGGTGGGTGCCTCGTAGGTTTGATGACTCGACGGTATCAGTTAGAGCCCGTTGAGGTTGCGGAAGTTTACTTCAGGCTTTACAGTGTTGGTATCTGCGAGTCTACGACTCACATATCTTTGAGTCTCCGAGGCTAGAGTTCGAGTTAGATTAAGTCTATTGTGTCACTCTATTAATTGAAAGTCTGCGACTCTGCGAGTCTGCGACTATCCTAATGGCTCTTAGAGTGACTTCTTCGAAGTGCGCCTAATCTACCCGTTGTTACAGCTGCGAGTCTACAACTCTAGCTCTGCGGATCTATGACCCTCGGGTTTCTCAGTTTCTTTTACTTGACTAAAAGGCTCTTCGACTCTACAAGTCTTAGACTTTACATTTCTTCCTTAGCCTTTCGCAGTTGCGTATGCACTAAGTTTCCATATTCTATGAGTTTTCGACTTTGAGGCTACGACCCTTCAATTGTAACTCTCTGCCTTTATGATCTTCGAGTCTGTGATATATCTGACAAGTTCTTTAACATAACTGTATCCCTTGAGTCTACAACTCTACGACTCTCAAGTTACAGTTTCATTTAAGTTGGTCAGTCTTTTCAGCTTCGACTCTTCGACCTTTGACCTATGAGTCTACGAGTCCTGTTTTCTTAACCGTGTTATAAGGCTGCGACTCTACAACCCTTGAGTCTACGAGTCTGGCAGTACTTTAAGTTCTGTTAAGTGACATGAGCGCTCTAGGGACTCTACAGTTCTATAGGCTTCGAGTCTTCAAGTTATTTAAGTTTGGTTACTGTTCTTTTGGAATTCTTCGACCCTACGAGTCTCTGAATTAAATTAATGCTTACAGTAACGCTCTCTTTTTTGTACTGTGACTCTACAACCTTCGACCCGGGATCTATGAGTCGCAATGTGTTCTGTCACAATATGCTTTGAGTCTCCAGATCCTATGAGTCTACTACCCTCTCGCCAATATGTCCTGTGACAGTTTTACTTCTACGAACTACGACTCTTCGACCCTACGACCTTTGGATCTTCGAGTCTCCAGACTTAGACTATATGTTGGCAGCTTCATCAAATCCTATATTTCCAACAGTTTGCTAAAAGAAGAAGTATATATTGAACAACCGGATGGAGTATAGATTGCTAATGATAAGATACATGTTTGTAGATTAAAGAAAGCCTTGTATGGCCTAAAACAAGCTCCCAAAGCATGGTATAGCCAATTGGATGGGTATTCAAAGAGAATGAATTTCAGTAGAGGAACTGTAGATCATAATCTATATATTCTGAATTCAGACAGAAGTCAGTTGGCTACCATAATCTATGTAGATGACATTATATTTGGAGGAAGTCACTCAGGATTATGTGAAGAATTTGCTAAGAGAATGAGTGATGAATTTGAGATGTCTCTCATAAGTGAATTAACCTACTTCTTAGGGCTGCAGATGAGGCAAATATCTAGGGGAATTTTCATATCACAACATAAGTATGCCAAAGAACTACTGAAGAAGTATGATATGGATGATAGCAAGCCTATTGGAACGTCAATGGCTACAGGCTACAAACTACACAAGGGTCAGAAAGGCTCTAGTGTTAATCAAAAGGAATATCGAGGCATGATTGGCAGTCTCTTATATATTACAACCTCTAGACCTAACTTGAAGCAAGTTGTGTGTCAAGCAAGTAGATATCAGGTAGATCCTAAGAAGTCTCACTTGTTGGCTGTCAAACGGATCCTTAGATACCTACATGGTACATTAGAAATGGGGTTGTGGTATCCCTCTAAGGACTCCATTGAACTATAGGCATACACTGATGCTGACTGGGCTGGAAATATTGATGACAGACGTTTTACCAGTGGCAACAGTTTTTATCTAGGCTCTAAGTGTGTTGCATGGTTAAGTCGTAAACAAAATAGTGTGGCCTACAGCACAGCCGAAGCTGAATATATAGCTGCACATGTTGCATGTACACAAGTGGTATGGATGAACACTCAACTTTCAGACTTGGGAGTGAATGTGGAGATGCCTGTTAATATCTAGTGTGATAACCAGAGTGCCATTAACATAAGCCAAAATCCAGTTCAGCATTCGAAAACCAAGCATATTGATTATCGCTACCACTATATCAAGGAGCAAGTGGAAGAGGGAAATGTGCAACTGGTGTATGTTCCCATGCAAGAACAAACTGCTAATATCCTCACCAAACCTCTATCAATCGAATTGTTTGCTCGTCACAGACGTGGGCTGTCTTTGCAGTTCCCTCTCATGCCTGACGGTATTACAGGAGGTTCCCCTTCTTTCTTTGCAATTGGTTGGCAAAGGGGGAGAAAAGAGCAGTGTGTTGTATGCAGGGGGATGTCACGGGGTTAGGTTTCCTATGTCTCTCAACCCATTGCGGCACTTAGCTTCTCTATCCATGGTCTGCTAAGTTTAGCCTTTGAGGGTTTAAGCGCACGTAGACTGGTTTCGCCCTGCCACTGGCTCATCAGGAGAACGGCTCCAATTCTCAACCAGTTTGGATCAGGATAATCGAATCCCTTCTTCAACGTCAAGTCCTCAACTAGCGGCGTGTTCCCCGCATTCAACCGGGTCGGCACGTATGAACTCCGAAGGGACTCCATCCATTCTCCGACACGAACTGACTGGAGCTTCCGCTGTGCACCATCTACGCTTCAACAAATCCCTCTCCTTCAAGTAGCACGGATACATTTCTGGATTGTGTCATTGAGAAACATCCTGAATTCTTGGGTCGTGACACTGTGGTTGAATCGTGGGAGACACGGGGTAGCCTTTTCGAGGGCGAAAAGTTTGTAAAGGGAGGAGGATGTTAGGACCTGTGTCCTAATTTAGAGGGTTAGAGGTTGGGAGGTGCCTTATGGTACTAAAATTTTGGCTTTTATATTTTTCCTAGTATTTTGGAATGAGCAAAGAAGAATCATGTTCAAATCCGGATCATCATGGTCAAATTCAGATCGTCGTGGTCAAATCTGGAGCATGAGTAAGGATCCGAGCGATCCCTTAGCATAGAGCAAGTCTCGGTAGTCTGTAGTAATCCGTAGCATTTCTAGCTCAGATTGATCCGCAGCACCAGTGATCTGGAGTAGCGGAGGTCGATGTATGTTTTGAGCCAATTAAATAAATAAAGGAATGGGGGGGGGGGGGGTGAAGGGAGGCGTGCGTATCCTCCAAGTGGCAACCAATCAGAGAGTTGCCGCAATAAAAATTCATTGAACGTGTCAACCGGAGTGTTTCGAGTATTGTCTCCGTGTCTCTGCTCCGTATCTTCAACCTCCTTTCATGGCTTCCAGTCGATGGGTCCGACCCGAGGTTCATTTCCCATTCAAATCTACTCTCTCTCTCCAACCTACGATTCGATTAGATCTATCGGTAGTTATATTATGGGCCGTTGCAGGTTTACCCTTTGTTTGCGGCTGTTGGGGCTGCTGTGGGGATCTGTGGATTTTCGCTGATCCGCAACATCTGCATCAACCCTGAAGTCAGGTGTGTCTCTCCTCTCCCTTCTATATATAGATATATATAATTATTAGTATTAAGAGTTGTTTTTTAAATTTTATTTATTTATTTTCCACATAGAGAAGATAAGATCATTACATGTGGCGATCGGGAGATTAAGAGCATTTAATAAAGTGGGGCGAGATTCATTAAAATTGAAGTCCAACGACTTATTTTTTTGTTTTTTAAATATAGAATAAAATAAAATACCTGAAATAAGTTCTCTGTGAATTAGCGGTTCGGGGTAGAGTTTTCACCGCTTATCCATTAGAAAGCTTTATCGCATATTACGATTTACGAAGCTGAATAAAATAATCAATTTTGGTGTGGATTATCTCTAGAAATAAATATTTTCCAAAAAAATGTAATGATTCTGGTTGTGGTCGTCGTCGTCATTATTATTATTATTTTGGTTTGTGTACCCATTTGTTCATGTAGCCCACATTAGATTTTATTGGGATAGAGGTTTTATCATAATAAAATGGTTCTCTCACCAACCATCAAATATATGAAAAAATTATTCTTTAGAAACACTCTTGAAGTAAAATGAATTTTCCTTTTGCGAGAAATTTACACATTTCAATAGGTTTCTATAGTTCAAATAAAAAAAGAGAAGAAACAACAATAAAAGTAGATTACAAGTTGTCTCTGGATCTAGGACATTCTTTGATCAACGCTCCCATTTTATGTGTTTACGGATCCCATGGAATTGGGGAAATAATTATTTCATCCACAAACTAATGAAAAAGTTATTTTTGGAAATAGACTTGATGTAACATTTCAATTTGAGCAAAACTAATACATGATCACTAGGTTTCTAATAATTCAAATAAAGATGATAAAAAAATTTGTGTTTCATTCGGGAAAAAAAATAAAATATTTTCATATGAGAAAATTTTAGTGAATTCTGTTATTATTTTCTGAGTTCTCACTAATGCCCTAAATCTCTCAATGCATGCATGACCCAAAGAGTGAATAAGGCGGCCAGGGCTGCAGGTGTGCTAGAGAATTATGCAGAAGGTGAAAAGTATGCTGAACATTCCCTCAGAAAGTTTGTCCGCAATCGAGACCCTGAGATCATGCCAGCTGTCAATAAGTTCTTCACCCACCCGGAATGAATACCGGTAACTGGGTGTCAATTTGTAATTGTTGTTGTACTTTGAGATGCTATTTGTAATTTGCCGATGTGATTGTGTGAAGACTGAACACAATTGCTAACGGGTTCATATGGTATTGTCAACATTTGAATAAGCCGAATGCTAGACATGTGAGTTGTCTAACATGCAAAGCAGCACGCAACATCAGCATTGATATTGTCTATTTACAATGCATCATCTATGATGATAACAACGTTTGTTTTTAAAATTTACGTTAACTTCACCTGTTGAATAATAATCGTGGGGCTAAAACATTAACTAACATATAGAAGCTACAAATCATTAAAATGACATTGTTTTAATAAATGGTCTTATGAAACCTCGTAATACCTTCAACCCCACATAGCATGAACGAAGTAACAGCATACGGGTTACGTCTCCAAACAAAAGAGAAATGCAACGCAACGCTCTCTCGCCAGTACCAGTGCAATCCAATATAGCAACTCATTGCCAACATCCTGGAACAATTAAAGATTATTTTCAGGGGACGCCAGGCTCAAGTGGAAGCTTCTTACATCTATACTCTATCTTCAAAGAAAGAAAGAAGCACCCGTGTATAGAAATATACAGCATAGGATGTTTCTCTGACAAACTATCTTGTGCAATTTGTGTTGGGCGTCAAATGCTTAACAAATTTCTACAAAGAATTACAGAACCAAAAGATATATCTATTGATGTTGAATGCGGTGCAACAGAATAGGCAACAATCTATCGATCACGTGTGCTTGAGCAATTGATCAGTGGTCATTGGAGGTCAATGGGGTAATGCATCAATACGCCCCTTTCATCTGCTCTTCTCACCGACTTCAACATGCCACGACTTCCATGCGTCCAAATAATGCACGAATAGATCATTCAAAGCTGTCATACAACCCATCTCCTACAATTTAGTTGCTGCACAGGTTATATTTGAAATCTACTATAAGTTTACATGGCAAGCCAGTCAACCTGAATGTATGGCTATACATGATAAAAATGCTGAAGCAACCTAACAAAAAAGATCTCAAT
Source organism: Taxillus chinensis (assembly GCA_023512835.1). NCBI lineage: Eukaryota > Viridiplantae > Streptophyta > Magnoliopsida > Santalales > Loranthaceae > Taxillus > Taxillus chinensis. The sequence continues at coordinate 48,506,375 of CM042085.1, forward strand.
TTCCCACCGCCCTTCAGGGCCAAGAAAAACCCTGACATTTAAGAAGTTAAAGAATTCTAGAGAAGCGAAATCCAAGGGATTAAAATTAGATTTAAAAATTTTAAATAAAAAGCAGTTCTGACATTAAAAATCCAAAAGCAGTCGCGATAATTTTTTGTAGTTAATATTGCTCAATGTTCAAACTTTCTGAAAGGAACCATTCTTGTCGGAGGTTGGCAACAATATCAATATTAAAGATTATGAGAATTAAGGATAGAGAGTGGCACATTGCCTTGTACAGTCATACTCATTTACAATGATAGTTAAATATCATATTTCTAAATTGTTTTTAACCTTACCCTCAATAATATCATATGATAATTTTGTTTTTCATGAACATTATATTGCCAAAAATACTTTTTAAGTCGGGAGGAAGAGACATCCCGCATTCAGCACCGACATGACTTGCATTCATCGGACGCAAAAAATGCAATAAAACATAATTTCCAATTAATGCAAGCCACGTCAGCATCTACTAAGGGGCCTCTTTCCCTCTCGACTACATATAGTATTTTCCTTTATTTACTGCTCAGATTTTTAACAACCATACAAAAAAAACTACTTTATCAACAGAACATGTGCAATTTTTTAACTGTTTTTGCCTTGAGTTATGAGAACTTTTGAAGAACAATTCAAATGGGCCATCCTGTAGCTTTTGAGAATTTTAATTGTGCACTATCCTCCGCCTATGCACACACGACTGCACTGATACATGCAAGCTTCATCCTAAAATAGCTCTCCAGCTTCTAACTTGAAAGGTGAGTCTACAGCAAGCTTCAGAATTAAATACCTTGGTTGATATACTGGGGACGGTGAGTAGAAGCAAGATTCTCCACATCCAGAACATGCCTCGCATTCTTGGCTTCGGACTTCTCTACTCTTTGAATGCTGGCAGGAGCAAAAGGGCCAAACTCAATATTTTTTGGAGCTTCATCCCGAGGCAGACCCATTTTGTTTTTTCCAAATACACTTTCCAAATCTGGGTACTTAGCATACATTTTCCGGCTTTCCTTCCCTTCATTAATTTTTTTCTTATAAACTCTGTTCGAGATATCGCTCCCAAATACTCTCTTCTTCGACTCATTGGCTAGATCTGAACCATTAGCATATTCATGCTTAGGTTGTCCTGTCATTCCCAGCCACCTCAATGCTGGTTTCCTACTTTCTGGGTGATGGGTCTGGAATCAATAATTAAAACCATGAAAATTTACAGTATGCTATTTTTGCCTAGGGTCATTTCCATGCATTTATGTTGTTAAGAGAGTAATTATTACCTTTTCGATTAAATTCATGGATGACAGGACATTTGAAATATCATATAGTCGTCTAACTTTTGCTGCAGTATCAAAATGTTGATGTCAGTCAGGAAAAATCAAGGAACTTATTCCCATTATTTGCTAAAAGAGGTAGAAAAGGACTATGACGGGCAGAGAATTTACTCCTCATAGCAGTTGAATTCTGAGCATCACCTAGCAAGGCCAATGCGGCATTGTCAAGAGTGATCAATTCCACCTAAAGAGAAGTAGAAGTGAACAAATTTAAAATAAATTTTAAAAACTTTATAAGAAAAAACGTAGTCCCTAGGCTTACATCAGCACAAACGAAAAGCTTGAGAAAGTTTTCTGTCAGATATCCAAGGGATTTCTCTCTTCTGTTCTCTATAAATGAAAATATACAAGTCAAATTAATTGAGTTCATAATTAAAATGCAACTCATGATAAACCTTAATTTTATGACTTGTATGAAATATGTCAAAAATAACCGAAAGTCAGAGTACAGAATCACAAGAACATCTAAAAAAAGAATTTACCAGATTTACTTTGGGAGTACTCATCTTCTGGATCTCCTTTTGATTGGAGAAGTCCATAGTCATCATTGTGACTTGTAACCTAGTGAGGAAGCCTCCATAGGCATTAGAGGATTATCATACTCAAATAAACGGGCTACATGAAGTATATTTAACTGGAGGTTTCAATTTTCGGTGCTCCTTGGATGTCATGTCTTTCTTAACCTTTCCTTAGGAAGCAAAAGGAACAATGGTGACTTTTGAGCGCACACATACCCATATGATGACTTTTGAGCACACACCCATGTCTTTTAGGAAAACCCTTTTCTTTTGTTTTCTTTGCATAATAGACAAGAAGATCTAAATTGTACCTTCTGTGAGAAGCAATCGGATGAATCGAAGTTCTTTTTCAAGCCTTGCTCCTAGGAGTGGACAGACCCAGTGCAGAAAAAGTGTTTAGTGCAAAAATCTCTTGAAAATTGAAATGCGAGCACACACGCCCATGTAGAACTTAGGAAATGAAAAGGAAAAACCTTAAGCTTTTGTAAAGCCCGAGGAATCGCTCCGAGGCCCCTCCACCAATATTGATTTTTAGCCTTCCTGACCATGACCTAATAGTAAATAAACATAAAAATGGTTAAAACTTGTGAGGCTTTAATCAGAATTCCCCGATTTCCCAAATGGGTTTCTTGCTATAGACGAAAGTAGAAATAGGATTTTGCATTCAAGAATAAAACCAACAAAGAAGGGATAAAAAGATTAAATATCATACCCCGATGCTTTCTAATATATTGACGATATCATAAATTCTTCGACGCTCAACACCTGTGAGTTCCAACACAACTGTTAAACCCCAATCATTAAATTTACTAATTCAAACCAAAAAAAGGTCAGAACGAAACCTAATTTGGAAGCAGCATCATCCAACCCAATCGATTCCACTCCATCTATGTTATATATTTTCAGAAATCTAGACAGAAACAGAAACCATCAAATGAAGCGAAAGCGACGAGATGAGACGTAATAATCAAAAACCTTATACCACAGTGGGGGGGGGGGGGGGGGTGGAGAGCGGGGGTACTTGGAACACAAGACTCCGAGAGATTTGTCTTTGCGATTATACAAGAAGTGGAGAGAAGAGTCAGAGTCTCTGGAAACAGACGAAGACATGCCCTGAAGGATCGATCCGAGTTCTTGTGGGCGGGGATTCGATTTTGCCTGGTGTTTGTGTGCTTTTGTTTTGTACATGGGATCAAGATTCGAAACCTAGAAAGAACTAGAGAGAGAGAGAACAAAAGATCATCAGAGAGGAGCGTGCGTGGTTTGGCGGGTCGGAAAATTCAAATTGACACCACGCGCGGTTAGGGTTTACTTGAAGGCCACGTGACTATTGGGGTTGAGCGGTCTTCTATATTTTTGACTATATTTATCTTTAAATTACAAATTTTATATTTTTACATAAAAACTAAGAGTACTCTTTATTTTATTCAAAATTTCATTTTTACTATTACTTCATATAAAAAAATCTTAGTGGAGTGTTGGATCTCATTTTATTCGAGTTGGACATACAAACATATTCTAGCTTTTATATACATATGTCCATGTCATACATCTTGTTAAACAGATCCATAAAGAGTAACCCCTACCAAGGAGTCAGTTTTAGGTTTGGAGTCAATGTTAAATCCAAATTTGTATAAGTTGAATACACTGCTATACTAGCAAGGAAGCCCAAAATCAAGACCATCTCATATGAGCCCTGGAGTGCCCCATAGCCAACACCAAGTGATAAAAGATAAAATTTGGAGACTTAAAACGAAAAAGTTATGATCAAAATAATTTTCGTCGAAAAAAGTCAAACTTGCTAGAAGACGGTTAATTCCCCTAGTCAAATTGCCCAAAAATATGCTTATGTGAAATGCTCTGAAACGTCTATTTAGGCAAATACGGGTTTTCCCAAACCATTCCCAAAAGTTCTTCCATTTTAACATTTTGGGTGGGAGAAAAAGATAATTAAAAGTTAAAAGAAACTAAGCTCGAAGCCTCGAAGCCTCAAAGGCTCGAAGCTCCGAAGCCTTTGAACCTTAACCCTTCGAGTCTTCGAGGGTTAACCTGCAACCCTTCGAGGATTGACTTTTAACCTTTCGACCCATTGACCTTCGACCCTTCTGTCACGTCCCGGCTTTTTGGCCCGCAGAAACCGGGTAGTGAATTCTCATGCCCGCACCCAAAGGGACAAGGGGTTGGTGAGAACACCGAGAAAGGGACCTTAGCACGGGTGTCGTCCCTAAAACCATATCACACATATACAGAAATCTCATTTCAAAACACAATACAAACACACATACATACATGTTCTTTCCCCCACGGGGTTACATCATAGTTTTTCTAATCCAACAAAACAAACAAACACACACAAGTTCTCCATCTCTGGTGAACCTCATAGCTCCTATAAGCACCTGAAACAAACAAGAACAAACACAACAGAAGGGGTGAGCAACCACAACTCAGTAGGGATCCTATCACTTTACACCCTCCACCCTCCACTCAATACATGCTTAAACCATAACCATACAGACAACAAACATCAAGACGCAACCTGAAGCAAACTAAAATCAGGGAATAGATTCCTTGTTTTTAACCTCCAACTCTCACAACGTACTGGTGCTATCATTGAGTGCCAAGGGATAGGTATTCCAATCTGATACCGCCACTCCGTGGGACACGCCGCTCAACCACCTCGGGTTGAGAGGACTTTCGATATCATGAAATACCTTCCTAAGGACAAATAGACTCTGACACTAGCATAACATCTCAGGGGTCTCTACCACTTGTTATCAGAAGCCTCAAAACATCCCATCAATACAACTTTACACCATGACATCCTCTCCTCATCAGAACTCGGTATGTTTCCCCACAATCCAAAATAGAATTATCAACAAATCACATCAGCAGGATAGCCTATCCTATCCACACATGGATACAACATGTCCACCACAATCCTAAACAGGATCCACATCACCTCAAGGCACAACATCCATGATCCTTCACAAGATCATATCAAACTCAACAAGCTCATTAGGCCTTAACGTCACCTAACATGGTACATCACAAACTAGGGGAGCCTTAGCCACCTATCATATCCACGTAAGGTTACATCTGCACTGAGCTCAACTCAACTCAAACTCAACCACCGAATATGCCACCGGGCACAATTGACATCTCACATGGACTTAAGAGTCCCACATGTCACATAGATCTCACACACAGGTATACAAACAAGTATAACATATCACAACAGACCCAAAAGTCCCACACAGTACACATAAGTATACGAGCTAACCATAACCATAACCGTCAACATATCATGAGGCTCTCATAGTGTCGGCCACCCTCATCGCCCCTTCGACACCTTAGCCATCATGACCCAAACCATAGCATCAAACCAGCCACAATAGTTTCATCACACAGCCTCACTAGGCTCAGTCTTACCTCTTATACATAGTATTTCCTCTCAGGAACAGTATAACCACTCAAGCATAGTATTGCCCCTTGGGCACAACATTGCCTCTCAGGCATAATATTTTATATTACCTCTTAGGTACATTGCATCTCAAATACATTACTATATTACCTCTTAGGTACATTACCTCTTAGACATAGTATGACCTCTCAGGCATCGTATTGCCCCTCGGGCATAGCATTACCTCTCAGACACATTATTTTATTACCTCTAAGGTACATTACCTCTGAGGCACATTATTTTATTACCTCTAAGGTACATTACCTCTCGGGTACAGTATTACCTCAGGCCCCGCCTTAACTCTCAGGTACAGTATTACCTCAGGCCCCGCCTTAACTTTCAGGTACAGTATTACCTTAGGCCCCGCCTTAACTCTCAGGTATAGTATTACCTCAGGCCCCGCCTTAACTCTCAGGTACAGTATTACCTCTCAGGTATAATCTTGTATTACCTCTCAAGTACAGTAGCCTTTTAGGCTCTGAACACCTCTCACTTCCTAGGCCTTCAATAGTAGCCTCCTGGGCTTACCAAGGTAACCTCATAGGCCCACATGACCACTTGAGTTCACAACTCTATCCTCCTGTCTTGACCAAGAGAGAGGATTTTCACAGAAGCTATTTTCTTGAAATAAAAAGTCCCGGTATTGGCTACTCATACCATAAGTAAGATAATCTAATTTTTTGGGATTTTTCTGAGAGGTCTAACCCCACTTTCCAAAAAGCCACTACTACGAAAAACTGCATATTTATGGGATTTTACACTAAATCCCATTTTTCACATTTTGAAGGAGTGAGAATTTGATTTTCTAGTATTTTTCTTTGAATCCAAATGGGGGATATTTCGCTATTTACATTATTATAATGTAAATGGGTCCAGGCACCATGGCAACATACACTGTCAACTACACTATCTAACTGCTCGAGACACCTTGCTCGAAGCTCTGCTCGACCTTACTCGACACTCTAGGCTCGAGCAACATGCTCGAGACTCCTTGTAAAGACTCATATTTGGGTAGTTTTGAGAGATAGCTATTCTATGGGAATGCAACTATCTGGACGATAGTGTAGTCGTCGATGTGAGCATTTTGACTGTACCTAGGCCTGATTTCGAGTCGGGCCCCCGTTTGACCTGATTGTTGACTTTTCGGGGTTTATTGGTTAACTTTGCATTTGGGCGGTCATGTGGGTGTGATATTATTGTTGGGATAAGTGCTATATAAAGCAATGTGTAATCCTAATAATGTAAAGACTATTTCTGATTAATTGAAATATTTTTTGTTTAAATATTTATTAGATTGCATTATTCTGCTTTCTTGTGTGGCTGAGCATCATAACATCTCATTGCTTATCAAAGTCTATTACTGGGTATGTGTGAGACACATACAATAGATCCACTAATTAGACTAAGTATAAAATTAGTTCACAATCGGTTAATAGAGTTTGGGATGCTCTATTCTGATAAGATTGTGGTGCGGACTATTTCCATAGTGGTAGTGATCTAATCTAGGATCATTGTAAAGAGTTTACAAATAGTAGTGCCAGTATGTAATCATACATATTGAACAGAACCATGATAGAATAAGTTCTTCAACTAATATCCGTTGCATTGTATGAAGAACTTTATATTTTATCGCTAGATGATCGATTTATGGATTAATCTTAATCCAGACCGTTTGATTAACTCATGTCTATAATTTATGTCTTTTGACTTATTAATGAGTGAGAGGCTTAGTGCTTCAAATACCTCGATATCTTGGAGATATAATATTATAGATAGTGGGCGCGTCAAGTCAGGTGCATGGAATCCACTGCTTCGTTATACGAAGAGTAATGATATTCCTATGTTGTTTAATTCGGGATTCTTGGGTGAATCAAGCGCTTGTAATTATATTAGATATAATTTATTATAAATCCTAATTCATGATTGGATCATGAATAGGTCACCCATTAGAGAATTAATGGTAACACATCGATAAAGATATAATTAGAGAGGTTGAACGGAATCTATTGATACCTGTCTCTAATTATAAATATCATAGTGGAGGATCATATCACATGGAAATCAGTTATATCGATGGACAAATAATTTATTATGGATTCTTGTAATCATATCTGCTTGATCTTAGAGTGCGCTTTTAGTCCCTGATCGTGGCTCGGACTAAAACTAATAAATAATGATTTAATTGATTAATGAGATTAATTAATTAAATATTATTTATTGGAGCTTCGATTAAGTGGGTCCATTTGGTCCCTCTTGCTAGCACCGTTTATTCTTGTATGGAGTCCTGGATCGTTGTAAGTTGATTCTCCTGGTTGTGCTTAAGAGCTAATTAATTAACGTGTGTTAATATATATTTAAGAGTTAAATATATATCACATGGTTATTTATTTAATTAGATTAAATAAATAATAATAAATATTTTATCCATTTAATGTGATTAAATGAATAAATATATTATTTATTTATTTGATAAATAAATAATATTATATATTTATTTAATTAGTTTGTTGCGTAATAATTATATTATTTAAATAGTTTAAATAATATGTATTATTATTATTTAACTAAAGGGGCGTATGCGTAATAGCACAGGGGTAACCCTAGGTCTATAAATAGATGCATAGCCTCCTAGGTTAAAGGGTGTGCGTGTGCAATCATTGACATCCAAGAGAGAGAGAGAGAGAGACAGGTGACGGCCAACCCTAGCAGAGGTGGTGTTCCTGTTCTTTGATACAAGGGTGCCACAGCCCTGTACTCCTTGAGAAGGTGAATAGCAGAGAAGGCTATTTGGTGGTTGAATCCAGGAGACTGTGAGGACGATCAAAGGCAGATCGTGAGTTCGTTCTTGGAGGGAAAAGAAGAGGGTTCTAGCTTTACCGTTCTTCAGGTTGGTTTCTTCTTTTCTCTCTTTGCAAAATTAAACAAATTGATTCATGTTTAGATCCTGCTGTTTGTTTGCTGGAATAAAATTTTTAAAATTCGTTTCCGCTGCGGTTAATCGTTAACCCCATTCCAGTATTCCAACAATTGGTATCAAAGCTTTAAACATGTTAATCAATTTGTTTAATTTGGCACTGGATGTATGAATAGAAGTAGCGGCACTCTAGGTTTCATATGTTTATACATAAGATGTATGTTACAGGTGGTGTATGGATTTATATATTTTGTTCATGTGATGAAAGATTTAATATATATTAATTGTGATGGTTTGCCGGCCTTGGGATCTTAGTTTTGGTTATATTTACATGAGATGTAATTTGCTAGAGGGGCGGTTTATTATCACCGTGTTTCCCTGCTAGTTTCTTTATTTTATTTTTAGCATCTTGTAAGCCATAATTGGCATAGAAATATTTTATGTAATATTCATGAGCCTGGAATAAAAGTGGATGACGAGTCGCCGAGCCAAGTAGACGCAACCTTCCACCTAGTCTCTCACAAGCGATCCGGTGGTGGAGGAGTCCCATGCGGCGGCGGGTTTTCCGCACCGATTTACTTTCTTGATTTTTAATACTCTAAAGTTTATTCTATATTGATGGAATAATATTTAGAAATTATAGAAAGTTGACATAATTAATTTTGAAAGATTAGATCTTTCTATAATTAGTTATATCAATTTTAAATAAAAAATAATTCTATAATTGGATAACTGTTATTCATAATTGAATTATTTAAATATTTAAGTGAGAGAAAATTTTAATGGATAATTGTTATCTATTAAATTTTATTCTATATTGATAGAATAATTTTTGGAAATAAAAATATTGACATAGTTAATTTTGGAAGATTGGATCTTTCTATAATTATCTATATTAGTCTTAAATGAAAAATAATTTTATAATTGGATAATTGTTATCCATAATTAAATTATTTTAATTTTAAGTAAGAGATAATTTTAATGAATAATTGTTATCTATTAAAATTATTCAGGCCTATGCAAGATGAAGACAATGAAGATCAACCAGGAAAGATGAAGATAAAGAGCCTGCAAGAGTGTCTTGTTTTTTGCTTTATTTTTCTTCATAGGATGGATCCCTTGGTATTACGGCCGTAGTTTATTTAATGTTTGTTTTATAAATTGCACATCACATGATCACATTACATATATAATTAGGAGTGCCGTCTACATATTATTTTTCATGCATCATATTTTATTTAAGAGTTAAATAAATAAATAAATAAATATATATATATATATTAAAACCCAATTTGTAAAATATTGAGTGTGAGAGGGTTTTATTGGGAATAAGACCCATGGTCTCCATTATTAAATAACTAAGGTATATGTCTTAATGTATCTCCGAAGAGATTTTATGGACTAGGCTCAAGTTATTTTCCTAAAAGGATAGTTTACTTATTATTTAAACCAGCTGATTGACACCTCGCCAAAGCTAGGCAATTCAAAAGGTTTAGGTAATAAGACACGAAATAATGGTTATACACTCAACACGATCTCTTGCATTAATCTTCCAAAGAGGCGGTGCAAGGGATGTGGACCAAATATAAACGAAAATTGAATTGGTTGAATATGCGATATTTAGGAAAGCCAAATCAATTGGGAGGGTCCCGACAAAGTAAAGAAAAAGTTTATTCTCCCAAAGGAGGTTTATTGATTCTGGATATTTTGTTATTCGTAGTAAGAGTATTGATTTAGGGTTTTATTAATACTTGTGCATTCATGCATTCATTAATGTATATGCATTTTACTAAATTTAGTTATGATGTATGCCATTCTAAAACATTTTATATTTTATATTTTCAAAAATGTCTTTTAACCCACTAGCCGTTTTATTGAGCCAAAATAAATTGACCGGTGAAAATTTCAATGATTGGAAGCGTAATCGAATATTGTGTTAACTGTTGAAAAGCACAAGTTTGTCTTATCGAGCCTTGTCCACATGAACCTCCGGTAATGCTTCGAAACCGTAAAGGATGCCTATGATAAGTGGATTGCGTCCGATGATATGACTCGTTGTTACATGTTGGCATCCATGTCCAATGTGTTGCAACAACAACATCAAGGGATGCGAACCGCCAAGGATATCATGGATTCTTTACGAGGTATGTTTGGGGAGATCTCAATTCGTGCGCGGTTTGAGGCCGTGAGAGCTATTATGAATAGTCGCATGAAAGTGGGAACTCCTATTAGGGATCATCTCTTAGAGATCATGGCTCATTTTAATGAGGCTGAGATCCATGGAGCTAGTATAGATCAACAGACTCAAGTTGGTATGATACTAGAGACTCTCCCTGATAGCTTCATTTCTTTTAAGACTAATTATGTCTTGAATAAAATGGATCTAAACCTCACCACTCTTATGACTGAATTACAAACCTATGAGGGAATGATTAAGTCTAAGAAAGGTGAGGTGAACATGGTTGTTCCTTGGTTCTTCTCTTAAGAAGAAGAAGAAGCTAAGTGACAAGAAAAAGGCATCTTTAAAAGCCAAGAGGAAGGTGAACAAGAAAAGAAGACTCCTAAAGCTGGAAAGTGTTTCCATTGCGGCAAAGAAGGGCACTGGAAGAGGAACTGTAAAGAGTACCTCCAAACAGTGAAGCCAAAGGAAGGTATTGTACTTGTCCTTGAAACTGGTTTAGTGGAAAAATCAAATAATCTTTGGATTATAGATTCTGGTGCCACTAATAATGTTTGTACTTCTTTGCAGGGACTTCAGGTCCAAAGGTAGCTTAAGGAAGGGGAATTCATTTTTAGAGTTGGCACTGGGGATTCAGGTTCAAGAATGGCGTTGGGAGTGCTAAAGTTATATTTTAGAAATAAATTTATTTTGTTAAAGGATTGTTTTTATGTACCTGAGTTGAACAGGAATTTGATTTCGCTTTCTTCTTTGGTTGAACATGGTTATTCTATTCGTTTCCTTGAAAATGTTTCAGTTTATAAGAATAATATTTTGATATGTTCTGGTATAAAGGAAAACAATCTTTACAAAATTAATCCTAGCATTCATACATTGTTGAACACTGAAATAATTGATGATGAACCCATTCCAAAACGAGTTAAGTTAGATACAAATGAAACATATCTATGGTACGTGAGACTTGGACATATTAACCAAACTAGGATTCAAAGGTTAGTAAAGGATGGACTTCGAATGGTTTAGAGGTTACTCCTTTACCCACATGTGAATCATGTTTGGAGGGTAAAATGACCAAGAGGTCTTTTCCTTCGAAAGGACATCGTGTTAATGATCTCCTACAGGCTAGTACATACAGATGTTTGTGGACCATTTAATGTACAAGCAAGAGGAGGTTATGAGTATTTCGTCACTTTTATTGACGATTTCTCTAGATATGGATATGTTTACCTAATACACCGTAAGTCGAGACTTTTGAAAAGTTCAAAGAATTTTGGACTGAGACGGAAAAGCAATTAGGTAAATCTATCAAGATGCTTCGATCGGATCGAGGTGGAGAGTACCTGGATAATGAGTTTAGGTCATATCTAACCGATAATGGGATATTGTCTCAACTCTCGCACCTGGCACACCACAACAAAACGGTGTTGCGAGAGGAGGAATAGGACAATGCTTGACATGATGAGATCAATGTTAAGTAGTTCATCATTGCCCAAATCGTTTTGGGGGTATGCACTACAAACGTCTGTTTATTTGATAAACAGGGTACCTTCTAAATCCATACCTAAGACACCATTCGAATTATGGACAGGTCGTAAACCAAGTTTAAGGCATATCCGAATTTGGGGGTGTAGGGCTCATGTCAAAAGGGCTAAGGTGGATAAGTTGGATGCACGACCGAGTTGTGCATTTTTGTAGGATATCCAAAAGAAACGAAAGGTGGTTTATTTTATAGTCGAAAAGATAATAAAGTATTTGTATCGACAAATGCTAAATATCTTGAAGATGACCATATTAAAAATCACAAATCAGATTATCAAATAGAGTTGGATGAGATACCAGTTGATGAGATCAGTGGCCCAACTCAGGATCAACATGATGAGATCATTATTGATCAACCAATCATAAGAAATGAGACCACAACATTGGAACAACATCCAGTTACTTTGGGTCGTAGTGGGAGGGTTGTTAGACAACCGGACCGTTACATGGGAGTTGGAGATGCTCTGGTAGCTATCTCTGATGATCATAAAGATGATCCCTTGACCCTGAGTGATGCACTGAATGATGTAGATTCCAAAGCATGGCAACAAGCAATGGATGTTGAAATGAATTCAATGTATTCAAACCAAGTTTGGGAACTTGTGGATTTGCCCAAAGGGGTGAAACCAATTGGATGCAAATGGATTTATAAAAGGAAAAGAGGCGCGGATGGAAAAGTAGAGACTTTTAAAGCTAGGCTAGTAGCCAAGGGCTACACCCGAAAAGAAGGTATCGATTATGAGGAAACCTTCTCTCCGGTTGCCATGCTCAAATCCATTCACATCCTCCTGTCTATAGCCGCATATCTCGATTATGAGATTTGGCAAATGGACGTGAAAACGGCATTCTTGAATGGTCGTTTGGAGGAGAGTATCTATATGATACAGCTGAAGGATTCATTGCTAAAGGGCAACAACATAAAGTATGCAAGTTGCAGAGATCCATTTATGGACTCAAACAAGCCTCTAGGTCTTGGAACATTAGATTTGACGAGGTGGTCAAATCATTTGATTTCAAGCGAGCATAGACGAGCCATGTGTCTACAAGAAGATAAAGGATGGAAATGTGGTCTTTCTTATTCTTTATGTTGATGATATTCTTATCATTGGGAATGATATAGTATCATTGGAATCGGTCAAACAAAGGTTGACTAAACAATTCCAGGATGAAAGACTTGGGAGAAGCAAGCTATGTTCTTGGAATCCGTATTTACCGTGATAGGAAGAACAAGATGTTAGCATTATCCCAAGCCTCGTACATAGATAAAATAATTGAGAAGTATTGTATGCAAAATTCCAAAAAGGGTCAACAACCCATGAGAAATGGAATTACGTTGTCTAAGGAAATGTCTCCTAAGACACAAGCAGAGATCGATAGCATGCGAAAGATACCCTATGCTTCGGGTTGGTAGTCTAATGTATGCTATGTTATGTACGAGACCGGATATTTGTTATGCGGTGGGAATTGTTAGTAGATATCAATCGAATCCGGGAATCAAACATTGGGAATCGGTTAAGCATATTCTTAAGTATCTTCGGAGAACTAGGAATTACATGCTCGTGTATTCAGGGTCAGATTTGACGCCTGTGGGATACACCGATTCCGATTTTCAATCGGATCCAGTTCGAGGAAATCAACCTCCGCTCTGTGTTCACTTTGAATGGTGGAGCTATAGTTTGGAGGAGTGTGAAACAATCTTGTGTTTCGACTCTACTATGGAAGCCGAATATGTGGCGGCTTCGGAAGTGTCAAAGAGGTCAGTATGGCTCCGTAACTTCTTAAGGGATTTAGAGGTTATCCCGGACCTTGAGCAACCCATGACCATTTATTGTGACAATAGTGGTGCGGTTGCAAATAGTAAGGAACCAAGAAGCCATCAAAGGGGAAAACACATTGAACGGAAGTTTCACCTCATCAGAGACATTGTGGAGCGTGGTGACGTGTCGGTATGCAAGATAGCATCGGAGGACAACCCAGTGATCCTTTTACAAAGACTCTTCCTTCTAGAGTTTTTGATGGACACCTTGAGAGGTTGGGAATTCGGGATATGACACAGTTGCTTTAATGCAAGTGGGAGATTGTTGGGATAAGTGCTATATAAAGCAATGTGTAATCCTAATAATGTAAAGACTATTTCTGATTAATTGAAATATTTTTTGTTTAAATATTTATTAGATTGCATTATTCGCTTTCTTGTGTGGCTGAGCATCATAACATCTCATTGCTTATCAAAGTCTATTACTTGGGTATGTGTGAGACACATACAATAGATCCACTAATTAGACTAAGTATAAAATTAGTTCACAATCGGTTAATAGAGTTTGGGATGCTCTATTCGATAAGATTGTGGTGCGGACTATTTCCATAGTGGTAGTGATCTAATCTAGGATCATTGTAAAGAGTTTACAAATAGTAGTGCCAGGTATGTAATCATACATATTGAACAGGACCATGATAGAATAAGTTCTTCAACTAATATCCGTTGCATTGTATGAAGAACTTTATATTTTATCGCTAGATGATCGATTTATGGATTAATCTTAATCCAGACCGTTTGATTAACTCATGTCTATAATTTATGTCTTTTGACTTATTAATGAGTGAGAGGCTTAGTGCTTCAAATACCTCGATATCTTGGAGATATAATATTATAGATAGTGGGCGCGTCAAGTCAGGTGCATGGAATCCACGCTTCGTTATACCAAGAGTAATGATATTCCTATGTTGTTTAATTCGGGATTCTTGGGTGAATCAAGCGCTTGTAATTATATTAGATATAATTTATTATAAATCCTAATTCATGATTGGATCATGAATAGGTCACCCATTAGAGAATTAATGGTAACACATCGATAAAGATATAATTAGAGAGGTTGAACGGAATCTATTGATACCTGTCTCTAATTATAAATATCATAGTGGAGGATCATATCACATGGAAATCAGTTATATCGATGGACAAATAATTTATTATGGATTCTTGTAATCATATCTGCTTGATCTTAGAGTGCGCTTTTAGTCCCTGATCGTGACTCGGACTAAAACTAATAAATAATGATTTAATTGATTAATGAGATTAATTAATTAAATATTATTTATTGGAGCTTCGATTAAGTGGGTCCATTTGGTCCCTCTTGCTAGCACCGTTTATTCTTGTATGGAGTCCTGGATCGTTGTAAGTTGATTCTCCTGGTTGTGCTTAAGAGCTAATTAATTAACGTGTGTTAATATATATTTAAGAGTTAAATATATATCACATGGTTATTTATTTAATTAGATTAAATAAATAATAATAAATATTTTATCCATTTAATGTGATTAAATGAATAAATATATTATTTATTTATTTGATAAATAAATAATATTATATATTTATTTAATTAGTTTGTTGCGTAATAATTATATTATTTAAATAGTTTAAATAATATGTATTATTATTATTTAACTAAAGGGGCGTATGCGTAATAGCACAGGGGTAACCCTAGGTCTATAAATAGATGCATAGCCTCCTAGGTTAAAGGGTGTGCGTGTGCAATCATTGACAGCCAAGAGAGAGAGAGAGAGACAGGTGACGGCCAACCCTAGCAGAGGTGGTGTTCCTGTTCTTTGATCCAAGGGTGCCACAGCCCTGTACTCCTTGAGAAGGTGAATAGCAGAGAAGGCTATTTGGTGGTTGAATCCAGGAGACTGTGAGGACGATCAAAGGCAGATCGTGAGTTCGTTCTTGGAGGGAAAAGAAGAGGGTTCTAGCTTTACCGTTCTTCAGGTTGGTTTCTTCTTTTCTCTCTTTGCAAAATTAAACGAATTGATTCATGTTTAGATCCTCCTGTTTGTTTGCTGGAATAAAATTTTTAAAATTCGTTTCACTGCGGTTAATCGTTAACCCCATTCCAGTATTCCAACAATTATCTGAATAGTATTGTGCTCGTCATTTCGAGCGTTTTAACTATGATTTGACTCAATTTGGAGTTCGGGACCTTAGAGGTCAATTATTGTGTTGGGAGGTCAATTATTAACTAAGTCAATGATTGACTAGGTTAGTTATTGGTCAATGACTGGCAGAAATATAAATAGCAGAAAAAGAAAGAGTTTTTACTTTACGCTATCACGTTTGTGCGTTTGAGAGAGAGAGAGAGAGAGAGAGAGAGAGAGAGAGAGAGAGAGAGAGAGAGAGAGAGCTTAGAGCTTGGTGCCTTGGAGATTTGGAGCGATTGGGGTTCGTGGAGCTCAAAGAATCACTTCAAGTAGGTGTCCTTGAACTTCTTATCTTGATTCTATCTTTGGTATGCATGAATTTGTTATGATTTATGAAATTAAGCATGAACCCTAGGTTTTGGGGGAAACCAATTTTGGGTTAGATCTAATGGTTTAGCATAAGATCTTTGGTTAATAACTGTTTTATATCAATTTTGATATGTGTTTCTATGATCTATGGTTGTTTAACTGCATATTCCATGAGGGTTGAGAAGTCAACCATGGAAATCTGGATTTAGATTTAGATTTCTGGAAATCTGCGATTTGGTGCGTATTTCTGCTGTTATTTGTGCGATTTAGAGGCATTCTGGATGCATTTTGAGGTAGATATCGTAGTCTGTCACATAAGATGTGTGTTTGTGAGCATCTGGGGGTTTCTGGGTTGAGTCCAAACAAAGAACAGGCAAAAACGATGATGAACAATACCCTGGGCGAATTACTGGGTCGAAATGACGAAGATCCGAAGTTCTGGGTCGAAGGGTCAAAGATCCAGGGTCGTTGGGTCGTAGTCCATAGTCCGAAGGTCAAAGTTCGTAGTCTGAAGGTCGAAGTTCGTAGTCCGAAGGTCGAAGACCAGCTTCGAGTCTTCGAGGCGCGCTGTAGTTCCGCGCTACGAGTCGCAGCTCTAACAGTGTAACTGAACACTGGACTATATTGGACTGGACTATTTACATTATAACCTATACCCATCTATACATTTTAAGTATTACTTAAGTTACAATGTAAATAACAAAATACTCCCCATTTGTGTAAAGACCCGTACCTGTGAGTGGTGGGAAGTTAGGCCTTGAATAGATGTTAGAATATCTATTCGGCGGCGTGGCCTTAGCATTTTTTTATTTTAAATAATATGATTTTAATGTTAGAAATATAAATAAATATTATTATGATTATTAAAATATATTTAGACATGTCGTTATTATTATGTCATTATTTTTAAACCCGAGCATTTAATGTTGAGGCCTGATTATTATTATTGTTATTATTTTGTTAATATTACTTAAATAATTTAATAGTACCTGAGGTTACTTCTTATAATGAATGATTACTATTATTATTGACCATTTTATTTATTATTATTGGACTTATTATTATTAAAAAGTTATTATTATTATTATTATTATTATTATTAAGGTAGTATAAATAAGGGAACTAGGGTAGAAACCCTATTTTCGCTGTGCGTGCGCGAGCTTGGCAGGAGGAGCACAGGTTTGAAGCAGCTGTGTTCTTGATTGTTTCTGAAGTTTGAATCTCCAAGTAGGTGATCTTGCTTCCACCATCTATATGAACGCCGAATTGTTAGGAGTTGTGTTGATTTTGTTTATCTATGTAGATATATGGCTATGGGTATATATATATACACACACACACACACACACACACAATTATATATGTTAATATTGGGGTAGTCAATCGAGCGTGGAGAGGGAAGGCACGACGGCTCCGCTGTGGTTCGTGGAGCGAACGTCCAATCGCCCGTCGGCGTGGGAAGGATAGAAGGGCGAGCGGCGGCGACTTCTGGGCGGCAGCATCGGTTTGCTGCCACGACGCGTGATGGCAAGGAGATGGTCAGTGTGGCCGTGCATGCCGTGGGGAGATAGAAGGGCGAGCGGCGGCAACTTCTGGGCTGTAGCGCGCCTGTGCGCCGGCGAGAGACAGAGGGCTAAGGCAACGGCAGTAGATCGGGGCTGTCGTGCGTCTGCGGGCCGGCGAGAGGAAGAGAGAGACGGGGGCGACAGCCTTGCCTCCCCCTGGCTGCGTACGCCCGCACCCTGCGCGTTGGCGAGAGGGGGACGAAGAGACGGGAGGGGCAGCGTCTTGCTGCCCCGTGAGTCAACACCAGCCCGTTAGGGCTGGTGAGTTTGGGCCGGTCCAATTGGGCCGGTCAGCCCAACTAATTTGGGTTAATAATACTGATAACCATATATTGAGGAGCATAGAATTATAATAAGAAAAATACATATATAATAAACAGAATTTATGGTTCTCAAGTTATGTTGTTATTTAGCCTTTAAATTCCTGATTGTAACTGAATATTAAAGGTATAGGTACATGTGTATATTTAAATAAATACTAAGCTGTTATTTATGATGTTAAATTCTAACGCTGGTTTAATTTTAACTGTTTAGTGAACCTGTGTAGATGAATATATCCATTTATGTAAATAAATAACCGTTGGGGATTGTTACTGTCGAATTGGTGATTTACATGTTCTATGATGCTGTTGTATTGTGTATTTTATTGGAAATATCTTGTTTCTTGATTATGTGTAAATTTGGTGGTGGAGCTGGTTGGGTCAATCGTGGGTCCCACATAGGGCTGGAAAGAGGCCGCAGGTCCCCTGTGTGGCAGGTTAACCCAGGTCCCATATGTGGCGGGTTGTCGTTGGGGTATCGAGGGTCCCACATATGGCAGGTTAGTAGTAGCTGAAATTCCTGGGTATGGTGGCAGGAATTTCATGGATGATCGGTTTACCGACGTGAGCCTTAAATGATGTGAAATGAGATGTAACGGGTTATTTGTGATTTATTGATATTTATTCGTGTTGGAATGTGACACTACACTGGCACATGCATTCACGGATCATATAGACCTAGGAACTTGAGTAAAAGGGATAGTGGAGATGGGGATCACCTACTGGGCACTCGTGCTCACCCTACTTCATTTCTATTTTTCCTACAGGTCGTAGGGAGTAGCTAGTGGAGCCATAGCAGAGCTGGTTGGAGCATTTTCAGTGTAGGGTTCATTTCATGGACTTATCCTTTTACTTCTGATTATTTGATTATTTACTTTTCCGGACTTGGGTCCGTGGCAGTTGTACGAACTTGATTAGCTGGACTTCAGTGATATTATTTACAGTTACATTTATTAATAGCTTGTGTGTTGCATTTGATTATTTGAAATGTACAACTTCACCCCTATTGTTGAGTTGTACTGGTTTGGATTGGTCACCCTTCCCCTCGACTCCCGTAGTGTGGGCGTGGGGGAGTCGCGTTCCTAGTTCTGTTGGTTTCAGGATATGGGGGCGTGACAATTTGGATTCAAAGAAAAATACTAGAAAATTAAATTCTCACTCCTTCAAAACGTGAAAATTGGCATTTAGTGTAAAATCTCGAAAAAATCCAGTTTTTCGTAGAGGCGAATTTTTGGAAAGTGGGGTTAGACATCTCAGAAAAATCCCCAAAAATCAAATTATCTTAGTTATGATATGAGAACCCAATGCCGGGACTTTTTATTCCAAGAAAACAACTCCTATGGGTATCTCCTTCCTTGGTCAAGGAATGATGCTTGGTTTGTGAAGACTGGCTTTAGTTATAAAGGGAGTATGGTGAACCTTAATGCCATATTGGTGTTAATATGTTGGTTTGAGGAATTGGGGCTTGGGCTCTATGACTTGTTAGGTTCTCACCGTGGAGCACAGATGATGCTATGTGGTTGATGGGGCAGGCATATGCGGTGATGGCAGGCCTGTGTGGCACTGTGGCCGGGCATATTGCGTTGTGGCCGTGGCAGGCATATGTGCCGATGCCAGGCCTGTGTGGCACTGTGTCCGGGCATATAGCGCTGTGATAGGGCTGAGTGCCATGAGCTGGGATCATGTTGAGGATCGTGGACAAGCTGTCCTGTGTGGGTAGGCTTGGTCCTGAGGTTTGTTTGCAGGCTGAGTCCTGATGATTGTGCACACTATACAGTGCACGAGTACACAGAGCATGTAGTATAGACTTGTATGTTTGCATGATGGGGAGTATTAGGGTCACCTACTAAGCTTGTCGCTCACCCCTACTTGTTGTTTACCTTTTTTAGGTGTGACCCGAGACTAGTGGAGGACTTTCTTCCAGGAGGACGCCCACTACTCTGATGTATGATACATTATTCTATTTTGTATTGCTTTGTGTGGTATCCCGGACATGGGTCCGTGGACAGTTGTATTTGCATACTGTTCGTGATGTGATGTCTGTATGACTGTTTGACTTATTGTATGCATGATGATATATGAGAAAGTACAGGATTACCCTTGATGTATGATTGTACAGGGTTGCTTGATTGAGATAGCACCCGCGGTGTAGTCTATGGGTGCTAGTCACCAACTCCTTGACCCTTCGGGTGCGGGCAAGGGGAAGTCATGTTCCTAGTTCCGAGTCCCTTGGAATTTGGGGGCGTGACACTCCTGCTCGATGCTCTGCTCGACACTCTGCTCGAAGCTAGTCTCGAGCAGTTCCCCAGTCGCGAACCGTCGACTGCATTCTGCCCGATTTCATCCCAAAACCCAATTATACTCGTTAAATTTCCATATTTAAGCACTAATTCATCCCTCAAATGGCTTTCTAACTCATCCTAGCCATCCTAGGCTACCAAAACAACATCAAATCATACCAAAACGACATAAATCAAGTTTCTCAAACTCTAGGGTTCATACTTTCAATTCCACGAATTGGGAGTTAATTTACATGTTTTAGCTACTCTAGCAAACATAATCAACGATATAAGAGTGAGAAGAACGAATCCCTACCTCGACTTTGGTCGATTTGAGCTCCGGATCGTCCATTTCGCTTTCTCCTTTCTCTTTCTCTCTTCTCTCCTCTTTCTCTCTCTAGAAAGGCAAGCACGTATGACAATTAGGGATTTGAGTTCTTCACTGCCCTATTTATACTTTCCTACATCTATTTCGTTAAAATATCAAAATTACCCTCACGGGGTCCCGACTCCAAATTAAGCCCAATTACTGTTAAAACACTCTATTTGACGAGTACATCACTGTACTGAGATTTGTTTTTCCAAATAATACCACAAATACAAAGTCACCCGACTACACCACAAAAATTCCAAAATTACCCTTTTCGGGGCTCCGACTCCGAATCGGGCCCACTACAGTAAAAATGCTCTATTCGACGCATATGTCGTCGTACTGATATTCACATCCCTCGATGTGCACTCCATCACATGGTTAACTACCGGAACCCCTAACACGGGTCATTACACCTTCGACCTGCCAACAATTTGACCCTATTGACACTTTGATCATGTCGAAATTTCGACCCTTTGACCCCTTGCTGTTTGGCCTTATATCCATGGGCTCTTTCATGTGTAGTCACAAGACTCGTTTTTAGTAGTTGGCCATTAATCATATATGCTTTTCAATGCTTGTCGGTCACATATGCTCATATAAAAACAATAAAGGCAATCATAGGTCGTCAATCCACCCGACAAAAGATGGAAATTAGAAATAAAAATTACTAGCATTAATAATATAGCAATAAATGCAGCAATAATGAAGCTACATCCAATGGCATTAAAAAGGGAGTTCTCTCCCTCGCACAAAGGAGGCCCTCGACAGATCCTCTAACTCGAGAAAAAACCATTGCCCCCTCGTTCATAAAACAAAAAAATAAAAAAGAGAAAAATACCATTACTCTCTCCCAACTCTTCTCATACTCGTTTCTTCTCTAGCTCCCACAGATTTGCTCCTCTCTCACGCCCAGATTTTCGAAAACCAATCTTTCCTTAATCCTGTCTTTTTATTTCCTTTTTTTCTTCATCTCGAATTCCCACAAAAATACAAAAATTGTTCCTTTGTCTCTATCATGTCCATAGTTTATATATATATATATATATATATATATATATATATATATATATGATAAAAAACAAGTTTATTTACAGTTCCAACCAACGTTGCCACCAACAAAGTCAGTGAGCACCAAAGCATTACTTAAGTCCAAGCCAAAGTTGATTTCATCATTTTTATGTTTTTTTAATATATTCTCATTTTAATTGATGTAATTGTTTGTGTTGTGGTTTTCCTTGTTTGTACTACGTTGTTGGTTTTGTTTATTTGTTTTGTTTATTTTTATTATTTTGTTGTTTTTTTATAATATGTAATTGCTAATAGTGAAAAAGAAAAAGAAAGAAAAAGAGGGAAAACAAAAAGGGGAGACATGAAAAAAAAAAAAGAGACAAATCGGTCCTTATGGTGTTTGTGGGTATCACAATCACACACAACTTTTTATAATATTGTTGGTCTCTGAGAGCCTAGAGGGGGGTGAATAGGCTCTAATCGAAAGCTCTTTCTTCGTCTTTGACATAACAGTTATCTGGTTAAATGATAAAAATAGTATGGAAGATAACCAGATAGTGGAAGTATGTTGTTTTATTATCAAAAGATAAATACAACAAAACAGTAGCAGATTAAAGCTAATGAAGCTTTTCAATCTTCTGTAAACTCTGTTACTGTTGGATCAAGCCCAGAATTTGGATGATGTGGATAAAATCCTATGTAATTTGATTTGAGACATTGCATGTTTATTCTTAAGTTGTTGCAGAAGATATGATCTTAATCTGGACCTTCACTCGTGAGAGAAAATCTAAGGACAGGATACATAATCCTGATCCGGATCATCGTGAGAGTCGTCAAACACTTGGTAAATAACCAAGTCTTCATACGGAATAAGGATCACTCGTGTAGACTAAATGCTTAAAGCTACGGACGAAGGAATCTACGTCTAACACTTTAATGGACTAAGTCAAATAGATGCAGAATAAGAATCCTAGTCTACATCTAGCATGGAGTAATAAGCTAAGTCTTCCACTCAAGTGGACTAAGGACAAGAAGACACGGAGTAAGAAATCCGAGTCTTTCATACATGCGGAGTAAGGAATGACTTGTGCGAAATAAGGACCCAAGTCCTTTATTCGTACGAAGTAAGGAAAACAGATGCGGAGTAAGGATGCGCTGATACGGAGTAAGCCATCTGGACCTTTTAACTCATGTGGAGTAAGGAACTCGTGCGGAGTAAGGAAGCGTTGATACGAAGTAAACTCTCCGGACTTCTCATTCATACGGAGTAAGGAAGCGCTGACACGGAATAAGGATTCTAGTATCAAACTGACACGAAGTAAGCAACTACTGACATGGAGTAAAGATCCGAGTTTCATTAACACAGAGTAAGGAACTTTACAACAGATTAAGAAGACACTACTCAAACTTATCAACTTCGCATTCAAAGTTGTCAGCTTGCTATGTCCCGATGCAAGACAAACTAGTTGAAAACCTAAAACATCTTACATGTGGATCACACGGATATGTGGACATAACTTTAATTGCACTTGGAATCATGCAAAGTAATTCAACGTTTAAGAACCCAAGATCTTGAGCTCCACATCCACAGCAATCAAGGCAGAGAGATTTCCGAGGAACAGTCAATGCTGCATGTTGCTCAGAAGAACAAGTTTTAAGGATGTTTTTAACGAATGACTATATATATTAACACTTGTATATTTTCATAACAAGTGCGTACATGTACAAGAGCTTATAGAGATTATATTGGCTAGTGTGTGTGTCACGCCCCGGACTTCCAACCCGAGGAAACCGGTTCGTGACTCTCCTTTACCCACGTGGTGGATAAGGGGTTAGGATAATGTAACTCCACCCAGGACATCACAAACTTCCACAATAAATATTCACAAAAACAAAATCATATCTTTATTAAATTCAAACCACAATAAATATTTACAAACCAAACAACATGCCTTTATTACAGTCAAATCCCTTTTACAATCTTTCCCCACTGGGGTTACATCATTTTTCCCAAAATAACATAATTAAAAAAACAATTAAACAACAAATATGGTCTTCCACCTAATGCTTGTAGGTTCCTGAAAGAAAACACATCACAGCAGGAGGGGTGAGCATCCACAGTTCAGTAGGGATCATGTCTCCCCAACCCATCCCATGCTCCTAGCATCTACATGAGGACGTGCACAAGTACAGTGTTGTGGCAATGATATGTAAACATGTATAATCAACATTGAAAAATATATCGACACAAACAAGCCACAGGGGAAGGTACAACCACAGCCACAACCACACAAGCTCCACATCAACAGCCACACAGGCTCCACAGCCACACAGGCACACTTATAATCACAACACAATATCACGCAATCATAACACATCAAGTATAACACAAGTATTCACTAACAATCACGCAAAATATAATTATCATATCTACATATTATATCCTCAAGCATAACTCCCCTGGAAAACCCCAAGGTTTTCCCTCACAGCCCTACCGTAGGACTAATCCTAACGAACTCAACCACGAAACGACAGCGCACACCCCAACGGCCCCCAAGGTCCACTGCCACAAGAATGGATCTAAAATCCCCAGACCCCAAACTCAAACGACATATCCAAACATAATTTGCCATTGAAGGCCAACATTCATATAGGAGATCACACCTATATAAATTTATATAAACATAAATCCACAAAAGTATACCACAAGGCCTAATCCTGGAATGGGTACAAGAAAAAAAAAGAACCCCTACCTCAGAAGGATCCTCCTCACTTTTGCTCCCACGCTAGACGCCGTCCACCCACGCGAATCACCACAGCAACAACAATCAGGAGAGTTCTCTCTCTTTCCCTCTCTTTCTCTCTCTCTCTCTCTGCGACGACTAACAAAAGAAGAACCCTAAACCTAAGAACAAGAGACCTCAACCTCCTTATATAGACACCTCACTTATCAAAATGACATAGTTTTAATAAGTGAAACATAGTATCAAAACGACGTAGTTTTGATAAATGAAACATGTATTAACCTTTCTGCTTCCACACAAGACAAAATACCCACAATTTGAACATGGTCCTTTAGGAAAAGATTATCAGAATGACCAAACGAAGAAGGCGGTGCAACATGGCTACACGTGACAAAGGCCATTGTCACGTGCAAGCTCCAAATGGCCTAAAACTTTACCACAAGCCTTATAACTTAGTCTGGAAGGCTCCCATGCAATAACCTCACTGCACATGACAAAGGCATTGTCATGTGCTGCCCCAAATGCTCCCTCTTGAGCTCATCTCTTGCCTCTTGCTTGCTCATCATAATATAAAGTGTTCTAGCCAAAGAGTATGAGAAGAAATCCCCCAAAAACCTAACAATTGCCACTCAAAAGGCATAACTATGACTATCACCTCATATCCCTAAACACGGGTCATTACAGTGTGAGTCATTATAAACAGAGTGTAAGAGAATTATTCAGTAGATTGAAAAGCGTCATTAGCTTTAATCTTCTATATTTTGTTGTAATTATCTCTTGATAATAGAACAAAATACTTCCACTATTTGGTTATCTTCCGCATTGATTATATCTTTTAACCAGATAAGTATTGTGCCAGAGACGAGCGAAGAGTTTTCGATTAGAGCCTATTCACCCCCCTCTATGCTCCCAAGGACCAACAAGTGGTATCAGAGCAAGTTCTACCTACTCAAAGTAGAGATCCCACTCTTTCTTTACCTCAACAATGGCCGAAGAAAGCAACATGCTATTCAACGCTTGCCTTAACTTCGGAGGTGCACAAGAGCCTTTCCCCAACCGCAGTAGTAGCGAAAATGTTGATCTGAGCACAAGTGCTCAACCCGCAACTCTCGCTGCTCCTTAACAATGGAGTTCTGGTTTCACTCTGACTAAACTGCCAAAGTTCACACCTGAGCTTTTCTCCCAGTGGAAAGCTCGCATGAGAATGTTCATGATATGTCATGATCATCTCATGTGGCCCTGTCTTCATCAGAAGATACCTATTGTTGGTCCCTTGGAGCCTAGAGTGGGGTGAATAGGCTCTTAATAAAATTCTTTTCTCACTCAGGCACAACACTAATTCTGGTTAAAAGAAATATTCAGTGCGGAAGATAACTAGATAGTGGAATTATTTTGTTTTATTATCTAAAGATAATTACAACAAAAAGGCACAACAATTACAGTTGATAGCAATAATACTCTCTTTTACAAGTTACACACACACTGGCTAGATTATCTCTATTTTGCTCAAGTACTCGTGCGTATCAATTCTTCCTTTTTATGCACACATGCTCTTTTTTTGATATACAATACTACAGATATATATATAGACATCCTAGGAATCTATCTTGGAACTGTATTTTCCGAGCACTGTGTAAACATTAAGTTCTTCTCGGAAAATGCTTCTGCTCTAACTGCTACGGATGTGGAGCTCGAAATATTGGAAGCATAAGTGAATTGAATTACTTCGCTTGATTCCAATTGCATTTGGGACTGCATCCACATCTCCGAGTGTTCCACGTGTAGGACAGTTTAGTTCTTCAATGAGTTTGTCTTACATTGAGACACAGCAAGATGATAACATAAATGCGGTATGGATAAGTTGAAGTAGCGTCTTCTTAATCTGGTGTAGATTTCCTTACTCCGTATAAATGAAGTCCTGAAATCCTTACTCCGTGTCAGCGCTTCCTTACTCCGCATGAGGTAGATATGCGGAATCCTTATTCCGCATCAGCGCTTTCTTACTCCGCGTGAGTTCCTTACTCCGCTTGAGTAATGGTTCAGATTCCTTATTCCGCATTAGTTGTCCTTACTCCGCATCAGTCATTTCTTACTCCGCTCGAATGAAAGACTCGGATTCCTTAGTCCGTATCTTCTTTTCCTTAGATAGTTGGAGTGAAAGACTTAATTTCTTTCTCCACAATAAATCTCTCTTACTCCGTACGAGTTGTAGACTCAGATTCTCATTCCGCATAAATTGACTTAGTCCAATTAAGAATAAAAGCGCGGATTCCTTAGTCGTTTTGTCAAGTGATTAGTCCGTATGAAGGGTCCTTACTCTGGATAAAGACTTGGTTATTTACCAAGTGTTTGACGACACTCATGATAATCTGGTATCCTGTGCTTTGCTTTGCTCTCTGAGTGTAAGTCCAGTATAGGATTTTTTTTCTGCAAGCTTAGAATAAACATGAAACATCTCAAATCAAATTACATAGGGTTTTTATAACAACATCATCCAAATTATGGGTTTGATCTAACAATCTCCCCCAATATGGATATGCCAAACCCTTTGTAATCTGATCTGGTTAGACAGCAAGATATACACAAAGACAAGGATAAACAGAAATTTCCACTATGTCAGCAACTGTAATACAAAGTAAGCCTTAGTACAAAAGTTATACTAAGAATTGTGAGGCTTACTGTACTTGAAGATTTTAGTTACTGCCTGCTCCCTTAGTTGCTTAGGCTGTTCTTTAGTGCATAGGAAAAAGTAATTCCAGTTAGGATCATACTTCAAATGGTGCCTGTAGGTCCCAAAGTGAGTCTAGCGGGGGGGGGGGGGGGGGGTGAATAAACTTTCGTCGTTTGTGGAAGCTAGACTGTTAGCTGGTTCTCGATTCTTCTATGGATAACTATGATGGAAGTGTTTATGGAGAAGACAACAGTAGTATTGTGGGCGATAACGTGAGTGATGATGAACTATCAAACAAAACTGAGATAAGAGTAAATGCTCTTTTCACAACAGATCTCAGTTGTGAAAATGATGGTTTATGATAGATCGACGTGTGGAAAACAACACAGAGATTAGACTTAATAAAAGTGCTAGATCTTTGATGAACAAGAGGTTCTTGAATAATCTGATGGATTACTCTTGCTCTTTGTTCAACGCGGCGCACAACACTTAGAAGTATTTTCTCAGAGTCTCTCTCTTTTTTTTTTTTTTAACACTTGTGTTGGTTCTCCCTATTGATTATTTCTTTTGAGTATGTCAGAACCATTTTATTGTGTTCTGTGTGTTTCCTTCTTTTGAGAGAGAGGTTAAACTCTTGATTTTTTCGTTAAGTGCGTGAGAGATACATTTTTAAGATTAAAGTGCTTGTGCGCCGTGATGTCCATCCCGACAGACTGACTTCCCGCCACTGAAAATGCGGAATGTCAGGGGATGGGTTGATCTGCTTTGATTTGCAGATCAAATGCTCATACTACGTATTTGGCATGCAGTCGATCTTGGCCGTTCATCTGTGGATGGTAGTTGGCAGCAATTAATGTGTCATTAATGCACTCAACTGCTCGGGATGGCGCCGACTTGCTGTACAAACCCTAGCTGACAATATTGCTAAGTAGCTGTGTTTAGGGTTGTAATTTTGCCTCGAAGGTAGATGCCTCGTAGGTTCGGTGACTCGAAGATTTCAATTAGCACTTGTAGAAAGTTGCAAAGTTTTGCTTCAGGCTTTATGGTGTTTCTGCGAGTCTACGACTTACATATTCGAGTCTTCGAGGCTAGAGGTCAGGTTGGATTAGCCTTTTATGTCACTCTGCGTGTCTGCGACTCTACGAGTCTGCGACTCTTCGAATAACGCTTAGAGTGACTTCTTCGAGTTCAGCTAATCTACCTGTTATTGTAGCTACGAGTCTACGACTCTAGTTCTGCGGGTCTACGACCTTCGGGTCTCTCAGTTTACTATATTTGTCTAAGTGGTCTGAAAATCTTCGAATCTATGAGTCTTCAACTTTGCTTTTCTTCCTTAGTCTTTCACAGAGGCTCATAAACTGAGTTCCTGTATAGCTACGACCCTTTAGCTACAACTCTCCGCCATCAATTTTCGAGTCTGGAAGTGTGGCAATTTCTCTATAGTGACTGTGTCCCTTGAGTTTACGAGTTTACGACTCTACGACTCTTGAGTTACAGTTTCATTTGTTTGCCAGTCTTTATAGCATCGACTCTTCGTCCTTCAACCTACGAGTCTACGAGTCTAGTTTTCTTTACACTGTTCGAAGGCTTCGACTCTGCGACTTTCGATCTACGAGTCTATGAGTCCTATTTTCTTAACAGTGTTCGAAGGTTTCGACCCTACGACTCTATGAGTCTTCGAGTCTAGTGATCATTGAAGTTCTGTTAATTGACTTAAGTAGTTATGGGGACTCTACGAGTCTACGAGGCATTTAGCTTTGGTTACTGTTCTTAACACTTCTTCGACTCTACGAGTCTCCGAGCTTATTGACACTTAGAGTAACCCTCTCTTTTCTGTACTATGACTCTACGACCTTCGACCCTGGATCTACGAGTCGCAATGTTCTGTCACTGTTTCGCCTTGAGTCTCCAGACTCTACGAGTCTACGAGTCTCTTGCCAATACGTCCTAAGACAGTTTCACTTCTACGAACTTCGACTCTTCGTCCCTACGACCTTCGGTTCTCCGAGTCTCCAGACTTAGACTATATTTTGGCAGCTTCATCAAATCCTATATTTCCAATAGTGCCTAATAAAGCAGCAGACATAGGCTCCACAGCTTTCTCCGTCAGGTTGTTGGGGAACTTCTCCTTTGCTCAGAATTATCGAGTTGAGAAGAGCATTGGGAGGCAGAGGAGGTTGAGCAATTAATTCGAAGAGCCCACTCTATCTGACAGCATCTGATAGAGTCCGGAGCAGTGGTCCAAGATGGCTTCTTCTCATTTGGTGTCCCACAACCTGATGGGAGTCATGCAGAACAACTCTCCTATCCTTGATAGAGAAGACTACGAGGATGTAATGAGGAGTGTTGATCCTGTATGGAATGAGAACAGTTGTAAGATCTTTCCATGGCTTATTGTTCTCAGCTGTTCCATTGATGAGGGTCTGAAGGAAGTCCATTTCAGGAAGGTAGTGATCAAGCCAACAAGGTAGGATATCGATCAGATGCTCTTCTTGGTACATGGTGGGGAACAGTCTCATCTCTTCCTTCACCGCCAAGGTACAAGGTGCTTATGTCGTCAGGGGAGAAAGGAGACAGAGATGACAAAAACCTTTTTGGAGTAGAGGGAGTAGCACTTGCATATGCTAACATGGCTGCATGTACACGCCCATCTATATCATATGGGTCCAGTTCCGCATATGATGGGAGAAACGTGACTTGCGGAGCCTGAGTGGATGAGGAGGGAGCTGCAATGGAGGAGCTGGGGTGGTCAAAAGGAGCTGGAGCAACACTAGACGGTCCAGAGAAGTGGCTGCGTTTGGGAACCGGGAGGCCCGGAGGAAGAGTAAGTGTAGGTCTTCGGCTAGGAACGTCAGTAGTAGCAGGAGCAGTAGTGGAAGGGGATGGATCAGATGGGGCATTCTCCCCCTGTTTGGCAGATTGGCGACGAGGGCGAGAGGGACGACCCACAACCTGAGTCAGATCCCGAACGGAAGTGGATAGGCCCGAAAGAGATTGGGCTATAAGGTCTAGCTTCCGATCTAATGAGAGAGAGGAGTTGGAGAGAGCAGAAAGGATCTGGGTCCTGATTTCATCAACTTTATCAGCAATGACTTGGGCCCGGGATCGATTGTCCTTCGCAATACGATCTAGCTAAGCAAAGACCGCGGCTTCGGACAGAATCATGGCAAAAGAGGGACGCCCAAGGCCAAAATCAAGAGCCTTTGAGGACTCCCCCGCATGTAAAGGTGCAGGAGTGCGTAGGGCAGATAAGTCAGCAGTTGAAGAGAATGGTGCGGGAACAGCAGCAGCAGTAAGTGTAGCGGAGCCACATTGACCGGAGAGGTCAATGATGGGAATGTCCGCATGAGTGGAGGGACCAGCCTCAGCAGGGATAGGAGTCCGTGCGTCGTGAGCAGGTCCGAAAGAGGCAACAACAATTGGAGGTGCGGCCTGAAGCGGAGACGGCATTAGAAAGCTATGTTCAGAGTTCCAAGCAATCATGGCTTCTGGGGTTTGTGTATGTTTGGTGTAATACACCCGGAGAGCAGATTCAGGGATGTCTGTAATGTGAGCTAGACTGAAACGTAGCCAGCAGTCAGTCAGAATGTCGGTGGGAAGATGGTGGAGGTAGTCTTGAGGGTCAACAATGCTTGCTGGAGAGGCAGCTAGAGGAGAGGTAGGTATGTCAGCGATGACAGCAGCTACGGCGGTAGTCACCGGAGAGGTGGGTGCGGGAGCATGAGCAGCAGGAGGGATAAAAGCAGGGGCATCAGCAGGAGGGGTTGAAGAAACAGTCTCACGATGAAGCGGCTGAGAGGGCCCTGCAGCATCAGAAGGAGCAGCATGAACGCTGTGCTGCGAACCGCGGGAGCGTGCCAGAGTGGCAACGGATTGGATGCGAGAAGACCGGTGGGTAGAGCTAACCTCGTGACCCGAGCTGGGGGCGGGGTCACCAACGAAACTATCTTGATGTTCCGATACAACAACGCGTGCACAAGAGACAGGAGGACGGCAGATAGTGAGCGTCCCATCAGAGGTGAGATGACGAAAGTAAAAGTTCTGCGGGAAGGGAATCGTCAACTAGTCCTGGAAGTGCGCAGGACGTAGATGTCTGAAAATTTGTGAGAGAATCCGTCCGAAAGACGAATTCCGTTTGTCGTTCCGCATCACCCGAAATAGAAAATCACCCCAGTCAAGAGGCAATTACTCAAAGACCACGTACATTGCCAGGAGCAGATCGTACGGGACTGAGTCAAGAGCCATAGAGCGAGCCAGTAAGCACCGGATGAGTATGGTGGCCTTACAGCGATAGGGGCCTTGAAAAGACTTCAGCTTGTATTCCTTCACCTTGGAGGGACATCCCATGGCAGTAGCCATGGTTTGAGCGCTCGGCCTGTAATCACTTCCGATTGGGAAATGGAAGACGTCACGGATCACTTGAGGAGTGATCTTAATGGGTTGACC
This sequence comes from Taxillus chinensis, assembly GCA_023512835.1. Lineage (NCBI taxonomy): Eukaryota > Viridiplantae > Streptophyta > Magnoliopsida > Santalales > Loranthaceae > Taxillus > Taxillus chinensis. The sequence continues at coordinate 48,538,042 of CM042085.1, forward strand.
TTGGATACCAGAGACAATCGACTGGTCACTGGATTCGAATTGCTCATAGAAAGTTCAGACGTCTAAAATGAGAAGGTCAGCTGGGGCAGAGATGATGTCGAGGAGACCACTGTAGGCTAGCAAGGAGCGAACCTCGTCGAGCCAGGCAGGAGGGTCGGAAATGCCGGCCCAGTCGACAAGATGGCCAGGAACAACGCCTTAGAGAGCAGGAGATGCCATTAGAATTTAAAGATTTGAGGAGAAGGAAAGGGAGGTCTTTGGAGAATAGAGAGCAACGAGGGTTTAGGGTTCTGAGTAGTGAAAGTGATAGCCTCGCGCTCGCGTGAGAGTTCAGTATAAGTAGGACCCGTTTTGTGGAAGCTAGCGGGTCTCGGGGTTAAGCAAGATGAGTAGTGATTCGCCTAACAATCCGATGTCATTAGACTTGATGTATTAGCGCTGTTGAGTTAACTGATGACGTGGCGGCCGTGCTAACCATTTAATAATGACAGATATATGCATACTGCCGAATTTTGAAAAGACAAATTACCGGGCTCGAGACGTGCATTTAATGAACCATCATTATTCCTCCTCAAAAAGACGCGATGTAAGATAATCACTTGGTTTATCGCGAATAGAGAATTCCAAGAAATAGGAGGAATTGAAACCGACTTGCATCCGGGCTAGATTATATCCGGATGAGAGACAGACTGAGTCCGTAGTAAGAGAGTGCTGAAAAAAATAGATTCCTTTGCTGTCTTGAAGTCAAAAAGAAAAGAAGTACCACAACACTTCAAATCCGAGACATCAGACAAAATATAGCAATGAGGTGCAAAGAGAATCTGTACCTGTAGCTTCAAAAAATTTAAAATAAAAGAACAGAAGACTTAGCAGGTTGAGTTAGTACAGATATAGAACAAATGGTCTAAGTAAAAACATCATAATCCGAACTAAGAAGAAACAGAACTTATGCATATGAAAGAATAGTAACAAGACACATACAAGAATTATGATCAGTTTACCAAAGAAAATGCATATGATAGATGATAAACACATAAGTTCATTTTGGACAACATAGCGAATCCTTCATACTGACAGTGGTAGCTAAGATTAATTAATTCTATATGATTTGGCCAAATTAGGATTCATGAGTGAATATGGATAATCGAACACATGTCAATAGCAAAAAGATGATTATCCGATTAAAATGCACGGTTGAAGAAAGAAAAACATCCAAACATGCCACAATTCTGATTCAACAATGCATATCCAGTCAGATCCGGAAGTGAAAGTTTAGAGGAAAGAGCACCCGAGACATAATAGGGGGTCATTACAGAAGTAATAAATGAAGCTTTTGCTCCCCCTTAGAGCATGCGATCCTCTCAGTGAAAGACTCCCCCTCAGATAGACAGCCAGGAAAGAGGTCACGAGACATATACTGGGGTATTACTAGGATAATTAATAAAGCATTTTCTCCCCAGTAGATCGTGCGATCCTCTCGGTTGACATTTCCTTCTTAGAGAAAGTTAGCGCTGTCTACCCTTTTAGGAAACTATACTTTAGAAGCTGATCAGACTGCGACTGTATGTACATCCACCAGGCATTCTGAGCTAACCCATTTCATTTCTTCAACTGTACACGTTAATAGAGCAATCTATATGAACCGGCATTTGTCATGTGGTGATGAGTGGAAATTAAGATCATGAAATCCTAAGAAGGTTATTCATATAAGTTTTAATCATGTTGGCTTAAATGACTTCAGTCGGGAAACGCAAGCATCCTCCCAAAATGAAATATGAGATTAAAATCAGAAGCATGAAGCAAGTTAATCAGTAAGAATGATCAGCATTAAGTTCAGTATATGTCATTTACTATCAAAAGGAAATACAATGCATGTTCTGGGAAACAATACTGTTGGATAAACTAAATCAGAAGCCATGCAGAAAAGTCAAGCATACCTAATTTAAGGAGTAATTCAGAGAATCTTGCATCAGGTAGAGGTTTTGTAAGTATGTCTGCCAGTTGATCTTCAATAGCAACATGTTCCAGAGATATGTGCTTTTTGAGAACATGGTCGCGAATGAAGTGATATCTTACCTCGATGTGCTTAGTCGTTGGGTGCATGACAGGATTGTTGCTGATAGCAATGGCACTTGTGTTGTCGCAGTAGAGTGGAATAGACGTCATGTTGAAACCATAGTCAGTAAGTTGACTTTACATCCAGAGAAGTTGAGCGCAGCAACTCCCAGCAGCTATATATTCAGCTTCGGCAGTGGAGGTTGATACAGAATTTTGCTTCTTACTGAACCAAGAAATCAGTTTATTTCCAAGAAACTGACACGTACCACTAGTTCTCTTTCTGTCAATGCGACACCCGGCGAAGTCAGCATCAGAATATCCGGATAAGGCGAAGTGGACTCCTTTGGATACCAGAGTCCCAAATTCACGGTCCCTTTGAGATACCTTAATATTCGTTTGACGTGAAGCATATGTGACTCTTTGGGATTCGCCTGATATCTTGCACAGATGCAAGTTGTAAACATAATGTCCGGGCGACTTGTTGTAAGATACAGCAAGGATCCTATCATCCCTCTGTACTCAGTCACATTTACTGATTTGCCTTCCACATCAGGGTCTAACTTGGCACTGACTGGCATAGGAGTCTTTACGGGAGATGAGCCTTCCATACCAAACTTCTTGATTAAGTCATGTGTGTACTTAGCTTGGTTAATGAAGATCCCTTCCTTCAACAATTATTTAACTTTTATTCCAAGGAAGTAAGACAGTTCTCCCATCATACTTATTTCGAACTTGTCAGTCATCAACTTAGCAAACTCCTCATAAAGCTTTGGATTTGATGATCCGAAAAGGATATCATCCACATATATCTGTACAATTAGAGAGTGTCCTTTCTCTTTTCGTAAGAACAACGTGGTGTCAATCTTCCCTTTTTGAAAGTTGTGAGCAAGTAAAAACTCTGAGAGTGTGTCGTACCAGGCTCTGGGAGCTTGCTTCAGTCCGTACAAGGCTTTTCGTAGTTTGTAAACTAGATGTCCGGCCTTGGGTTCAATGAATCTTGGAGGTTGTTCTACATAAACCTCCTCTTGAAGATCTCCATTCAGAAATGCACTCTTGACGTCCATTTGATAAACTATGAAGTTCTCATATGATGCATACGCCAAAAACATTCTGATTGCCTCAAGTCTTGTTACTGGAGCAAAGGTTTCGTCATAATCTATTCCTTCTTCTTAATGATAACCCTTGGCTACCAGTCGGGCTTTGTTCTGCATTACTATTCCATCCGTATTTAGTTTCTTCCGGAACACCCATTTAACGCCTATGACTTGTTGAGACTTCGGCCTTGGTACTAATGTCCACACTTCATTCCTCTTGAATTGATTAAGCTCTTCTTGCATAGCATCTACCCAGTTGGAATCTTGAAGAGCTTCATCTACCACCTTTGGCTCTACTTGTGATAGAAAGCATGAGTAAAGACACATGTTGGAGGTGGCTGCTCTTGTTCTTACACCAACAGTAGGATCACCAATCACTAGATCTGAAGGGTGGTTTCTTGTCCAGCTGTAGTTCTGCGCATGTGATGGTGGATCCTCAATAATTTGAAGTTCACCCAGACTAGGTGGTTCAGGTTCGTCCGCTGGTTGAACTTCTTCCGGGTCAGTTATTTCCGTATTAACAGGTTCGGAAGTACTTGGTGGTTCTTCGGCACTGTTGCTTTTAGTATTAACTGGTCCGAAAGGACTTGAAGGTACTCCGGAGTTTTGGATATCTGTAAGAATGTGTCCGGAGTTGAATGGAAGTCCACAGTCTGATTCGTCTGTAGCATCATCCGTATCATTTCTTCGTACTTCACTGATGCTACGTGATTGGTCAGTGTTAATGACAGGAACATTCATAAACTTTGAATAGTCGATGTTGTCGTCCTTATCCTGCACATTAGAACTTGAAGAATAAACTTTTGACCAATCTAAGTTGGCTTCATCAAAAGTCACATGGATAGTTTCTTCAACTTTAAAAAGTTTTCTATTGAAGATTCGATAAGCCTTACTATGTAGTGAGTATCCGACAAATATCCCATAATCAGATTTTGGTTCAAATTTATTCCGGGATTCTTTGCCATTATTCAATATATAGCAAGTACACCCAAAAGCTCGGAAATGTGAAATTGAGGGCTTTCGTCCTCTCCACATCTGATAGGGTGTTTTTATGGTAAATTTATTTATTAGAGTTCTGTTCTGAACGTAGCAGGCAGTGAACACAGCTTCAGTCCATAGACTGAGAGGAAGCTTTTACCCTGCTAACATAGATCTACCAGCCTCGACTAAAGTGCGATTTCTTGCGCTCAGCTACTCCATTTTGTTGTGGAGTTCTGGGCGCAGAGAAGTCGTGCTGAATGCCCTGTTCAGAACAATATGACCTCATATCTGAAAAATCAAATTCTGTACCATGATCACTCCTAATGCATTTAATGCTCAGTCCTTGTGAGTTGCTTATCCAGTTGAAGAGATCTACAAGATGTTCAAAGGTTTGATCCTTAGATTTCAGGAACATCACCCATGTGTACCTGGTGAAATCATCGATAACCACAAGGACATATCTCGCACCAGCTAGTGAAGGAACAGAAATGGGACCGCAGAGGTCCATATGAAGAAGTTGTAAGGGAGCAGTTATTGAATTAACTGATTTGCTCTTAAAACTATGTTTGGTTTGTTTGCCAAGTTGACATTCTCAACAGAGAGTATCTTTGGAGTATTTATGTTTAGGCAGACCAGTAACCAAATCGAGCGACGCTAATTTAGACAGTCTTAAAATTTAAATGTGCGCACCGCTTGTGCCATAGCCAACTTTTTTCATCTGATGTTGTAGTGAGGAAGCATACAGGGTCAGAAGAATTATTTCTTAAGACCACTGAGTATATGTCCCCATCTTTTGATCCGGATAGCTTAATATCTCCGAATAAGTTTTCCCTAACTGTGCAGGTATTGGACATAAAGGAAACAGTAAATCCTTTGTCATATAAATTACTGACACTTAGCAAATTATGCTTCAAACCTTCGACTAGTGTAACTTTAGTGATTGATACACTGCCGTTGGTTAAAGTGCCATACCCGACAGTCTTACCTTTACTGTTGTCACCATATGATATGGATGAACCTCGTTTGTCATTAACTTCAACAAGCAGAGTCTGATCACCCATCATATGTTCGAAGCATCCACTATCGAGGATCCACTTGCTTTTATTGATCTTCGATTTTAAGTGGTCCGACAATGAGTTCCAGAGATGCCCCTGTAGAACAACAGATTACACTTTTGGTGCCCAAACTTGTTTCGGGCGGTTAGGAGAAGCAATAATAGTGTCAACTATTCCGGATTTTACTTTGTTAGGAATTTTAACTTTCCAAGTTGACTTAGCCTTTTCCGTATTAGATGCTTCTTTAAGTTGGGTTTTCTTGGGAGAGACACTCCGTAATGATTTGGATTTTGTTTTGCTAGAAGAACCCTTTTTGATAAGCTGATTTTTATTACTGTGAATTTGATTACATAACCAACTATCTGTAAGACTCCAACACTCATAATGATAGTGACCTATTTCTCTACAGATCGAACAGACACTATGGTGTGGAGTTACAACGGGGGATACAGGTTTCTTAAGTTTTACAGATTTTCTTCTCTATTCCCTATGGCTTAATCCTTTGCGAGTGGGTGACGCACTCTTGGCCCTAGATGCGTCAACCTTGGCCTTTCCTTTGTTTATGGGTGCTATAGTTTCGGCTTTAACTGTAGCAGCTTTCCTTTCATCTTTTAGAGCGGGTGCTACTGCTTCGGGACTAGCAGTAACAGCCTGTCTTCCACAGTCATAGACTATGTATGGTGCCACCTGAAACAAAACCATCCAACGGTTTAGATGTACTAATAGGATACAAGTTGGTTAGTTTTGGAATGAAGTCCGGAGGGCATTCAGTGGCTTGTGCATTGGAAGTTGATGATTCGGAGCCTAGGCCAGGTTTAACTCAGATGTTGTCCGGATCAGTCCTAAATGTAGAGGCTATTTCCCCAGATTTTAGCCACTTACGATTTATTTCTTTTTCCTTTTCGAGTTCATTCTCGAGTCTCTTTATAATAACTTTTAGGCCTGTTAGGTTGGTATTTAGCAAATGATTTTCTGCTCTTAGGTCATGATACCAAGTCTCTTTTCCTCTGAAGTCAGCTATGTCTTTTTCAAGTCGAGCAACAGAGAATTCAAGACGTTTATTCTAACTTTCCATATCTTTGTACATTTGAGTAATTATTAGTCTCTCAGTGTTTTCATGATCTCATTCAATAGTTAGAGATTCTAATTTACTCATGAGCTTAGAGATAGAAGGTACCTCAGTATTTGCCATGAGACAGACGTTCAGCTTTGGGGTTGGCTCATCATCCGAGGATTCCTCCTCTTCTTCAGAGCCGCTGACGTACTTTGTGATGAACGCCTTTCTCTTGTGTTTGCTATTATCTGAGGTGGAGCGTCAAGGAGTAACCTTGTCACTTTTCTCGACCGTCTTAGATTTGGATTTACAATCCTTGGCCCAGTGACCGGGTTTCTCATAGTTAAAGCATTCTTGGGAACTCGACTCCGATCGCTCCTTCCTTCTGGATGATGATGAGGAGCCTCTTCTGAATCCTTTTCTACTTTTCCGGAGGAATTAATCAAAGGATTTGACAAGAAGAGCTATTTCCTCTTCAGCGTCCGAGTCAGAGTTTTCTGACTCTTCCGTATCTTCATCTTGCTGAATACTGGGACACTCCGTAGCCTTTAAGGCTACCCCTTTTTCTTTTTGAGCTATTTTCTCATCTCGGTCAGAATATTTGAATCTGACCTCATGAGTTCATAGCTCTCCGTATAGTTCTTCAAGGGCAGTATACGTCCAGTTCTTGTCAGCTTGCATCTAGAGCTGCTTGGAGTAGTAACGATCAGGCAAGGAGCGGAAAAACTTGTCATTGATTTGGGATTGAGAGTAGTGCTCATTGACAGTTTTTAGTTCAAGAATGAGCTTGCCGAATCTCCGATAGATGCTCTCAAGGGATTCGCCAGGTTTGTGATTAAAGCTCTCGAAGTTCTGTCTGAGAGCACATATAACGTTTTGCATTTGAGACTGACTTCCCTCATAGAGGATTGTCAGTTTATCCTAGATGGCTTTCGCTGTCGTGCAGCCCTAGACGTCCGTAAAAGCCTTGGAGTCCAAAGATGATGTTACATATGCTAGAGCCTTTTCATTAGCACACTGCTAGGCTCTTTCATTATGGGTAAGTTCAGCATCCGTCTTTGGCCTTCTAACTCCATGTTCTCTAATAGTCATGGGAATTGGCATCTCCTGATGCAGACAAGGCCACATGAGATGATCATGACATGTTATGAACATCCTCATGCGAGCTTTCCACTGGGAGAAAATCTCAGGTGTGAACCTTGGCAGTTTGGTCAGAGTGAAACTCAAACTCCGTGGTTGGAGAGCAGCGGCAGCAATAGGTTGAGGTGGATCGACATTCTCACTACTGCTTCGGTTAGGGATGGGCTCTTGAGCTCCCCCGGAGTTTAGGCGAGTGTTGAATAGCATGCTGCTTTCTTCGGCCATTTTTGAGTTGAGGAGAGAGAGGGATCTCTACTTTGAGCAGGTAGAACTCGCTCTGATACCACTTGTTGGTCCCTTGGAGCCTAGAGGGGGGTGAATAGGCTCTTAATAAAATTCTTTTCTCACTCAGGTACAACACTAATTCTGGTTAAAAGAAATATTCAGTGCAGAAGATAACTAGATAATGAAATTGATTTGTTTTATTATCTAAAGATAATTACAACAAAAAGGCACAGCAATTACAGCTAATAACAACGATACTCTCTTTTACAAGTTACACACACACTGGCTAGATTATCTCTATTTTGGTCAAGTACTCGTACGTATCAATTCTTCCTTTTTATGCATGCACACTCTTTTTTTGATATACAACACTACAGATATATATATAGACATCCTAGGAATCTATCTTGGAACTGTATTTTCCGAGCACTGTGTAAACATTAAGTTCTTCTCGGAAAATGCTTCTGCTTTAACTGCTACGGATGTGGAGCTCGAAATATTGGAAGCATAAGTGAATTGAATTACTTCGCTCGATTCCAATTGCATTTGGGACTGCATCCACATCTCCGAGTGTTCCACGTGTAGGACAGTTTAGTTCTTCAATGAGTTTGTCTTACATCGGGACACAGCGAGCTGATAACATAAATGCGGTATGGATAAGTTGAAGTAGCGTCTTCTTAATCCGGTGTAGATTTCCTTACTCAGTATAAATGAAGTCCTGAAATCCTTACTCCGTGTCAGCGCTTCCTTACTCCGCATGAGGTAGATATGCGGAATCCTTATTCCGCATCAGCGCTTTCTTACTCCGCGTGAGTTCCTTACTCCACTTGAGTAATGGTTCGGATTCCTTATTCCGCATTAGTTGTCCTTACTCCGCATCAGTCATTTCTTACTCCGCTCGAATGAAAGACTCGGATTCCTTAGTCCGTACCTTCTTTTCCTTAGACAGTTGGAGTGAAAGACTTAATTTCTTTCTCCGCAATAAATCTCTCTTACTCCGTACGAGTTATAGACTCGATTCTCATTCCGCATAAATTGACTTAGTCCAATCAAGAATAAAAGCGCGGATTCCTTAGTCATTTTGTCAAGTGATTAGTCCGTACGAAGGGTCCATACTCCGGATGAAGACTTAGTTATTTACCAAGTGTTTGACGACACTCATGATAATCCGGATCAGGATTATATATCATGTGCTTTGCTTTGCTCTCTGAGTGTAAGTCCAGTATAGGATTTTATCTTCTGCAAGCTTAAAATAAACATGAAACATCTCAAATCAAATTACATAGGGTTTTTATAACAACATCATCCAAATTATGGGTTTGATCCAACACCTATTTCGATGACTATCAGAGAAAACAGAGTTAGAAGGCCAAAGACTGATGCTGAACTCAACAACGAGGAAAGAGCCTGTCAATATGCTAGTGAAAAGGCTCTGGCATATGTAACATCATCTTTGGACGCCGAAGCTGTCACGCCGTGGATTTCCAACCCGAGGAAACCGATTCGTGACTCCCTTTTACCCACCCGGTGGGCAAGGGGTTAAGATTAATTCCACACGACTTTACGCACATCCACAATAAATATTCACAAAACAAAATCTTATTAATAATTTGAAACCACAATAGTTATCCATCGGGAAACCACAATACTTTATTAATTTAAAAATTCTTTTACAACATCTCCCCATTGGGGTTTCCACAAAATAACATAACACAAATTACATTTAACAAAGCAACAAAGCAGAATTGCCTTCCACCTTGGTGTCTCTACCTAACGCCTGTAGGTCCCTGAAAGGAAAACAAAACACAGTAGGAGGGGTGAGCAACCACAACCTAGTAGGGATCATGTCTCCCCGACCCATCCCATGTTCCTAGTATCTACATGTCAACGTGTACAAGTGTAGTATCGTGGTACAAGTATTTAAATAGGAATAATCAACATTTGAGAATAAGTCTACACAAACAAGCCACAGCCATACAGGCTCCACATCCACAGCCACACAGGCTCCACTAACATAGCCACATAGGCTCCACATCCACAGCCACACAGGCTCACAAACACAGCCACACAGGCACACAAGCACAGCCACATAGGCTAACAAGCACATAACATACATCTCAGCCACACAGGCATATAATAAAACATATAGCATACATCTCAGCCACATAGGCATATAATCAAACACATAGCATGCATCTCAGCCACACAGGAAAATAATCAAACACATAGCATGCATCTCAGCCAACAATTATATCAAGTATATTTCCCCTGGAAACCACAAGGTTTCCCCACGTGAACCTACAACGGAACGAAGCCTAACAAACAACATTGACATTCCCAACCGCCTCTAAGGCCCACTGCCATGCAACGAACCCCGAGAGTTCTCAGACCCCGGATGCAACATCAAAACCAAACAAAATATGCCATTGAAGGCCAACATCCATATAGGAGATCACACCTATATGGATTTACATATATATATATATATATTATAACAATAACGACAATACTCTACAAATCATCCACCCCAGGGCCTAACCCTAGAATGGGTACTAGAAAAGACAGAACCCCTACCTTAGGAGGTTCCTCCTTGCTCTTGCTACCATGCTAGACGCCATCCACCCACGCGAATCACCACAGCACTAACGATCAAAAACTCTCTCTCTCTCTCTCTCTCTCTCTCTCTGCGACGGCTATGGCGGCTGGCGGAAAGAAACCCTAAACCTAAAACAAAGAGACCTCTACCTCCTTATATAGACACCTCACTTATCAAAATGATGTAGTTTTGATAAGTGAAACCCAATGTTAAAACGACATAGTTTTGATAAATGAAATCCCACCATCAAGACGACGTATTTTTGATAAATGAAATCCCACCATTAAAACAATGTAGTTTTGATAAATGAAATCCCAAAATCAAAACGACGTAGTTTTGATAAAGGGAACATGCTACAACCTTCCTGCATCCATACAGGACAAAATACCCACAATTCGAACATAGTCCTTAAGGAAAAGATGATCAGCATAACAAAACGAAGAAGACGATGCAAAAACATGGCTGCACGTGACAAAGGCCATTGTCACGTGCAAGCTCCAAATGCCCTAAGATTTTTCCACAAGACTTAGAATAACTTCTGGAAGGCTCCCATGCAAAAACACCATTGTCCGTGACAAGCCATTGTCACGTGCACCACCTAAAGGTTCCCTCTTGGGCTCATCTCTTACCTCAAGCTTGCCCATCATCATACAAAGTGTTCAAGCCAATGTGTGTGGGAATAAAACTCCCTAAAACCCAACAATTGCCACCCTAAAAGGCAAAACTACGACTAACTCCACATCCCAAAACACGGGTCATTATAGAAGCTTTCATGGACGTCTAGGGCTGCACGACAGCGAAAGCTGTCTGGCATAAACTGACAATCCTCTATGAGGGAAGTCAGTCCCAAATGCAGAACATCATCTGTGCTCTCAAACAAAACTTTGAGAGCTTCAATCATAAACCTGGTGAAACCCTCGAAAGCATCTATCGGTGATTCGGCAAGCTCATTCTTGAGCTGAAGACTCTCAATGAACACTACACTCAATTCCAACTTGTTGGTGTCCCGAAGAGCCTAAAAGGGGGGGGGGGTGAATAGGCTCTTTGAAAATTCTTTCTCTCTCTTAATGGCTTAGACACTCACTCTGGTTAAACGGATAAAATCAGTGCGGAAGATTAACCAGGTAGTGGAAGTATGTTGCTTTATTATCTGAAGATAATTACAACAAGGCAAAACAGCATTTTAGATGATTACAACACAACACTCTCTTATGGTTACACACACTTGGCAGTTAATCTCTGTGTTTGGCTCTTTTCAAGATATACGCTTATGAATGTATAAGTACAAGTAAGTACGCGCAATCTTTTCTTATTTACATTGCTTCAGGCATATATATAGACACCCTAGAAGTCTATCTTGGAACTGTATTTTCCGAGCAGTGTGAAGCATTGAAGTTCTTCATCGGAAAATGCTAAAGCTTTAACTGCTGCGGATGTGGAGCTCGAAATATTGGAAGCATAAGTTGTAATGAATTCTTTGCTTGATTCCAATTGTATTTGAGACCGCGTCCACATCTCCACGTGATCCACGTGTAAGGTAATTTAGGTCTACAACGGGTTTGTCTTATATTAGGACAAAGCGAACTGATTGTAATTAATACGGCTCGGAAATGATGAAGCAGTGTCTTCTTAGTCCGTCATAAGGTTCCTTACTCCGTATCAGCGAAGCTCGGATCCTTACTCCGTGTTAGTGGTTGCTTACTCCGTGTGAATGAAGTCCTAGAATCCTTGTTCCGTGTCAGCGCTTTCTTACTCCGCATGAGTTGTGGTTCGGAGAGCTTACTCCGCATCTGCTCTTCCTTACTCCGTATGAGTAGTGGTCCGGAGAGCTTACTCCGCATCAGCGCTTCCTTACTCCTGCATGAGTAATGGTTCGGATTCCTTATTCCACATTTGATGTCCTTACTCCGCTCGAATGACAGACTCGGATTTCTTCGTCCGTGTCTTCTTTTTCTTAGTCCGGTTGGAGTGACAACTTCAATTCTTTCTCTCTCACAAGTCTCTTTTACTCCGTGCAAGATGTAGACTCAGGAACTTACTCCGCATTAATTGACAATCTTGTTGAGTGTTAGACGCGGGTTCCTAGTCGTTTTGTCAAGTGTTTAATCAGCACGAAGGGTCCTTACTCCGGATGATGACTTGGTTATATACCAAGTAAATGACGACACTCATGATGATCCGGATCAGGATTATGTATCCTATCCTTAGCTTTGTCCTCACATGAGTAGGTCTGGATTTAAAGTTAACTCATCTGCTCAGACTTAATGGTAAACATGAAACATCTCGAGTCAAATTACATAGGGTTTGTTCCGCATTATCCAAATTCTCGGTTTGATCCAACAATCTCCCCCAATATGGATATGCCAAACCCTTTGTAATCTGATCCGATAAGGCAGCAAGAAATAACATAGAGGTAAGGATTAAAGAGAACAGTTCCACTTAGTTACAGCAAAAATACATTAAGCCTCAGTACAGATATACATTATGGTACATACGACTTACTATATTTGAAGATCATCCTTGCTGCATGCTCTCGTAGTGCCATTGTCTGCTTCTTGGAGAACTCGATGATATTTTTCCAGTCATCATCGAAAGAGATAACAGATTTCAAGAAGTAGCAGACAAAGGCTCCACAACTGTTTCCATCAGGTTGCTGGGGCACATTCTTCTTGTTCCGGATCGTCCCCATGAGTACTTCATCCTGACCAAGAGGCGGTAGTTTCAAGTCTTCGTAGAGAGAACTCTGTCTGATTGCATCCGACGAGGTTCGAACGAGACTCCTCATCTGATTCTTTCTAATCGGGCGGTCAACCACCTGATGAGAATCCAGAAGCAAGATTTTCTTCTCTTTGATCAGGAATACAGTCAGCATGAAATGTGGGGAGTCGACCCAGAAGGGGATGAAAACTATGGACAGAGAGGTCCATGGTTGGCTGTTCTCTGCTGAACCATTGATGTAGGATAGAATAACGTCCACAGCAGGAAACTGGTTTTCAACCCAACAAGGAAGAATATCAAAATCAAGGCCTTCCTCAAGTAAAGAGGGAAATAGCCTCAACTCCATTTTGACTGCCAAAGCATAGTTGTCGATGTCGTCAGTGGAAAATTGTCCCTCCTCAGACAGTATGGTTTGGATATCTTGAGGTTCGAAGGGGGACAAGGCAGACACACATCGGCACTCGGCGGTGGAGGAGGCATAGGCCTTGGCAGCAGCAAGAATGCTCCCATCAGCATCATCCGGATGCAATTCCGCGTATGATGGGAGGAAGGTGATGGCACCAGATGGATCAGCAGGAGTGGGAGAGCTGGTCTGGCCAGTGGAGAAATGGCTACGTTTAGGCACGGGAAGGCCCGGAGGAAGAGCAGGTGCAGATCATTTGCGAGAAACAATGCCAGTAGTGGAAGGAGGAGAAGGATCAGATGATTTCTCCCCCGGTTTGGTAGATTGACGAGAGTGGGAGGGACTGGCCACGACTTGCGTTAAGTCCGCAATAGAGGTAGACAAGTCAGAGAACGACATGGCAAGCCGCTCAAGCTTTTGAGCGGGAGGTAGAGGAGAAGGCAGAAAGAAGCTCGGTACCCATGGCCCGGACATGGTCGGAAAGAGCATGGGTCTGAAGATAACTGTCCTCAGCAAGGCGATCGAGTTGGGCGGAGAAAGCAGCCTCAGATAAAATCATGGCAAAAGAGGCTCGCCCTAGACCAAAGGCGGGAGCTTTTGAGGACTCGCCCGCATGAAGAGGGGCAGGTGTGGGCAGGGCAGAGTCGGCGGCAGCAGGAGAGGACGGTGGTTGTACAGCAGCAGCAGGAGGAGGGGCGGCAGATTCACTTTGACCGGAGAGGTCAATGGTAGGGATATCCGCAGGATAAGAGGGACCAGCCTCAGCAGGGACAGGTATCCGTGCGTCATGGGCAGGCCCGAAAGAGGCAGCAGCAGGAGATGCAGCCTTTAGGAGCGACGGCGTTACAAAGCCGTGGTAGCAGTTCCAAGTAATCATTTCCTCCGGGGTCTGGGTGTGTTGAGCATAAAACACCCGGAGGGTAGGTTCTGGGATGTCAGCAGTAATGGCAAGGCTGAAGCGCAGCCAGCAATCATTTAGTATGTCGGTGGAGAGATGGTCGAGATAGTCCTGGATGGCTGGAGAGTGAGCGAGAGAGGCTTCCGCAAGAGAAGATGGAAGATCCGGGAGAACAGTAGCAACAGCCGCTGTGACCAGAGAGATGGGTGCGGGAGCCTTAGCAGCAGCATCAGCAGGAAGAGAGCCAGGGACATCAGCAAGAGACACGGAGGTGGAAACCTCATGGAAGGGCGGCTGAGAGGGCCCTGCAGCAGTAGACGGGTCAGCCCGAACGCTGTGTAGCGAACTGCGGGAGCGTGCCGGAGCGGCAACAGACCGGATGCGGGAGTGAACTGACTGGAGAGCAGAACTAGCTTCGTGGCCCGAGCTGGCAACAGGCTCACCAATAGAACACGCTTGCTGTTCGGAAGCGACAGCAAGGGCACAGGAGACTGGAGGGTGGCGAACGGTGAGGGTCCCGTCGGCAGTAAGATGGCGGAAGTAGTAGAACGCCGGGAAGGGAATCACCAGTTCACCCTGGAAGTGCACGGGGTGAAGATGCCGGAAGATTTGGGACAGAATCCGTCCAAAAGATGAGTTCTGTTTCCCATTCCGCAACACCCGGAAGAGAAAGTTGCCCCAGTCAAGTGGCAGTGACTCAAAAACCGCATACATCGCCAGCAGGAGATCGTATGGAACCGAGTCGAGAGCCGTGGAGCGAGCCAGAAGACACCGGCTAAGTATGCTGGCCATACATCGGTGAGGACCATGGAAAGACTTCATTTTGTTCTCCTTCACCTTATTAGGACACCCCATGGAAGCAGCCATGGCAGCAGCATTTGGTCAAATGTCATCGCCAGCGGGAAGATTGAAAACATCCCGGATCACCTGAGGCGTGATCCTGATAGTTTCCCCTCGAACAACAGAAAGGATAAACTCCTTAGTGGAGGTGGAGTGGTGATGGAAGGCCAGGACGTCCGAGACTAGAAGATCGGCCGGGGCAGAGACTAGCGTGAAAAGGTTGTTGTGCTTGAGTAGCTGGCGAACCTCGTGGAGCCATGCTGGAGGATCAGAGATTCCGGACCAATCGACAAGATGGCCAGGAACAACACCATAGAGAGCTTGGGATGCCATTGAGAGTAAAAGGGTGAGGGAGAAGGAGAGAAGAGCTTTGCCGGAACAGGTGCGCCAAGGATTTAGGGTTTTGAGAGTTGGTAGCGATAACCTCGGTTGACGCCGATGGTGCGGTTTAAGTAGGATCCTTTCCGTGGAAGCAAGTGGATCTTGAGTTTAAGCAAAATGAACAGTGAGCCACTCGACTTCCTTATGTTATTAGAAGTGATAGATTAGCGCCGTCGAATAGACTTATGACGTGGCGGCTGTGCTAACCATTCAAAGATGACAGCTGTGGGCATACTTCCGGATTTTTGAAAAGATAAGTATCGGGCTCGATGCGTGCATTAAATGAACCATCACTATCCCTCCTCAAAAATAAGTGATGTATGATAATTACTTGGTTTACCGCAAATTGAGAATTCCAAGAGTCAGGAGGAAATAAACCGACTTTCATCCGGAGAAGGATAATCCATATAAAGAACATCCGGATGAGACTGACTAACTGTCCGTATAACAGAGTGTTGAAAAGAGATGATTCCTTTGCGGTCTTGATGTCGAGGGAGTATGAAGTACCACAATACCTCAGAAATCCGAGACATCTGACAGGATATAGCAATGAAATGCAAAGAGAATCTGAACCCGTGACTTAACAAATAGATGCTTTGAAGAGCAGGTCTCGTCAGGTTCGGGTTAGTCCGGATAAACAATATAAGAGTATAACACACAATCCGTACTAAGAAGAGACAGAACTTATGCATAAAAAGTTAAGTGCTAGACACATACAACGAAGTGAAAACCATCATACTGAAATCAATGTATGTGTGAGATAATTAACACATAAATCCAATAGGTCAACATAGCCAATCCTTTATACTGACAATGAGAGCAAAGATTAATTAGATTTATATGACTTCATCCATCAGAGAATGTATGAGTGAAAATGAAAGGAAGAGCACATGATGTATGATGTTGCAACCGACTGTCATGCCTAAAATGCTAGGAAGAGGAAGATAACAGCCAAGCAATCTGCAATTCCGATTCAATAGTGCAAATCCAATCAGCTTTATGAGTGAGAGTTATAGGGCGGAACATCCGAGACATATCAGAGAGGCATTACTTAATAATAAGCTTTCTCTCGCCCTGTAGTCATGCCTTTTGGTGAAACAGGGGGCCTTACTTAAGATTTAATGAAGTATTCTCTCCCCCTGAGATCAGCGAATCATTTTGATGCGATCTTCTCGAGGATGACTCCCCCTCAGATAGACAGCCAGGAAAGAGGTCATGAAGTACGAATCCGAGGGTTTTACTTTAATAATAGAGAAAGCAATTTCTCCCTCGTTGACTTTTAGGGCCTGTCAAGACGTTTCCTGTTTAACATGAATCGTGAGAAACTGCTGCCTATCCTTGATTTACTTCACTCAAGTAGCTGATCGGCAGACACAATGAATTTCCACTTTCAATCCGAGCTATCCCAAATCATTCCTCAACCATGCATCTTAGATATTTCAGTCAGTTATTAAATCATAAGACATATGATGGAAGATGGAGTTGAATTGAATTCATGACATCAGAATAGGATTTGTGTCATATTAATTTAATTATGTTTACTTGATTTACTGTTAGTCCGGATAGGCAAGCATCCTCCCATATGAACTTAGTGAGAAATATCAGAGCATTTACACAATTAAAGTAAGATAGTTAAACATGAAGTTCAGTATCTATCACTAACCATGAAGTACAATAATGCATGTTCTGAAAGTAACTATTGATGGATAACAGGTGAGAAGCTATGCAGAAAAGTCAAGTATACCTAATTTGAGAAGAAGTTCAGAAAATCTTACATCAGGTAGGGGCTTTGTAAGTATATCCACCAGTTGATCTTTAGTAGCAACATGTTCCAGGGATATGTGTTTTTTAAGAACATGATCGCGAATGAAATGATGTCTGACTTCAATATGTTTTGTCTTTGGATGCATGACGGGATTATTGCTTATAGCAATAGCACTGGTAGTGTCACAGTAGAGTGGAACAGATGTCATGTTGAAACCGTAATCAGTGAGTTGACTTTGCATCCAGAGAAGCTGTGCGTAGCAACTCCTAGCAGCAATATATTCCGCTTCAGCAGTAGATGTTGATACGGAATTCTGCTTCTTACTGAACCAAGAGATCAATCTGTTTCCAAGGAATTGGCATGTACCACTGGTGCTTTTCCTGTCTATGCAACACCCGCAAAATTTTTTTTATCAGCGTCAAGAATATCCGGATAAGGCGAACTTAGACTCTTTTGGGTACCAGAGTCCCAAATTAATTGTCCCTTTGAGATAACTTAATATCCGTTTTATGTGAAGCATATGTGACTCTTTGGGATTCGCCTGATATCTTGCGCAGATGCAAGTTGCAAACATTATGTCCGGGCGACTTGCTATAAGGTACAGCAAGGATCCAATCATCCCTCTATACTCAGTCACATTCACTGATTTGCCATCAACATCTAGGTCTAACTTGGCACTGACTGACATTGGAGTGTTGACGGGAGATGAACCTTCCATACCAAACTTCTTGATTAAGTCACGAGTGTACTTAGCTTGGTTGATGAAGATCCCTTCCTTCAGTTGTTTGACCTCGATCCCAAGGAAGTAGGACAGTTCTCCCATCATACTCATCTCAAACTTGCCAGTCATCAACTTGGCGAACTCATCACAAAGTTTCAGATTAGTTGATCAAAAAATGATATCATCCACGTAGATCTGTACGATCAGAGTATGTGTCTTCTCTTTCCATAAGAATAGCGTGGTGTCGATCTTCCCTTTTTGGAAGTTGTGAGCGAGTAAGAATTCCGAAAGTGTGTCGTACCAGGCTCTTGGAGCTTACTTCAATCCATACAAGGCTTTCCTTAGTTTGTAGACCAGATGTCCAGCCTTTGGTTCAATGAAGCCTGGAGGTTGTTCAACATATACCTCCTCTTGAAGATCTCCATTTAGAAATGCACTCTTGACATCCATTTGATAAACTTTGAAGTTTTCGTAAGAAGCATATGCCAAGAACATTCTGATTGCCTCAAGTCGGGCTACTGGAGCAAAAGTTTTGTGATAGTCTATTCTTTCTTCATGATGATAACCCTTGGCTACCAGTTAGGCTTTGTTCCGGATTACGATTCCGTCCGTATGAAGTTTGTTCCGGAACACCCATTTAACTCTAATGACTTGTTGAGACTTTGGCCTAGGTACAAGAGTCCACACATCATTCCTTTTGAACTGATTTAACTCTTCCTGCATGGCATTTATCCAATTTGAATCTTGAAGAGCTTCTTCCCCTACTTTTGGCTCTATCTGCGACAAAAAGCAAGAGTAGAGGCACATGTTGGAGGTGGCTGCTCTTGTTCTAACACCAACAGTAGGATCACCAATTACTAGTTCTTGAGGGTGGCTTTGAGTCCACCTATAGTTTTGCGCAAGTGGTGGTGAATACTCAATGATTTTAAGCTCTGTCAGATTAGGTGGTCCTTGGTCGTCCACTGATTGAGCTTCTTCTGGGCCAGTGTTATTCAAATTTACAGGTTCTGGAGTATTTTGAGGCTCTCCATTACTGTTCATTTCCGTATTAACTGGTCCGGATGGACTAGAAGGTACTCCGATATTTTGAATATTCGAAGGAATATATCCGGAGTTATGTGGAAGTCCCGAGTCCGATTCATCCGTAGCATCATCTGCATCATTTCTTCGTTCTTCATTGGTGCCACATGGTTGGTCAGTAGAAGTAACAGGAACATTCATAAACTTTGAGTAGTCAATGTTGTCATCTTGATCCTGCACATTAGAACTTGAAGAACCAACTTTCGACCAATCCGTGTTAGCTTCATCAAAAGTCACATGGATAGATTCTTCAACTTTGAAAAGTTTTCTATTGAAAATTCGATAAGCCTTGCTATGTAATGAGTATCCAACAAATATCCCATCATCAGATTTTGGTTCAAATTTATTCCGAGATTCTTTTCCATTGTTCAGTACGTAGCAAGTACACCCAAAGGTCCTGAAATGTGAAATAGAAGGCTTTTGGCCTTTCCACATCTCGTAGGGTGTTTTCATGGTTAATTTATTTATAAGAGTCCTGTTCTGAACATAACAGGCAGTAAACACCGCTTCAGCCCATAGACTGAGAGGAAGCTTTGCCCCTGCTAACATTGATCTGCCAGCCTCGACTAAAGTGCGATTCTTGCGCTCAGCTACCCCATTTTATTATGGAGTTCTGGGCGCAGAGAAGTCGTGCTGAATGCCCTGTTCAGAACAATATGACCTCATATCTGAGAAATCAAATTCTGTACCATGATCACTCCTGATGCATTTAATGCTCAGTCCTTGTGAATTGCTTATCCAGTTGAAGAGATCGACAAGGTGTTCAAAGGCTTGATCCTTAGATTTTAGGAACATCACCCATGTGTATCTGGTGAAGTCATCGATAACCACTAGAGTGTATCTCGCACCAGCAAGTAAAGAGACAGAAATGGGACCACAAAGGTCCATGTGAAGAAGTTATAAAGGAGCAGTTATTGAATTAACTATTTTGCTCTTAAAACTATGTTTGGTCTGTTTACCAAGTTGGCATTCTCAACAGAGAGTGTCTCTGGAGTATTTGTGTTTAGGCAAACCAGTGACCAAATCAAGCGACACTAATTTAGACAAGGTCTTAAAATTTAAATGTGCGCAACAACGCTTGTGCCATAGCCAACTATCTTCATGTGATGCTGTAGTGAGGAAGCATACAGGGTCCGAAGAATTGTTTCTCAAGACCACAGAATATATGTCCCCATCTCTTGATCCGGATAACTTAATATCTCCGGATAAGTTATCTCTAACTGTGCAGGTGTTTGACAAAAAGGAAACTGTGAATCCTTTGTCACATAAATTACTGACACTCAGCAGATTATGCTTCAAACCTTCGACTAATGCAACCTTAGTAATTGATACACAGCCGTTGGTTAAAGTGCCATACCCCACAGTCTTACCTTTACTGTTGTCACCATATGTCACGGATGGGCCTCGTATGTCAGTAACATCCACGAGCAGAGACTTATCACCTGTCATATGTCCGGAGCATCCACTATCCAGTATCCACTTGCTTAAATTGATCTTTGACTTCAAGTGAGATGACAGTGAATTCCATAGATGCTCCTGCAAGACAACAGATTACATTTTTGGTGCCCAAACTTGTTTTGGGCGGTTAGGAGAAGCAACAACAGTGTCAACTGTTCCGGATTTTATATTTCTAGGAACTTTAACTTTCCAAGTTGACTTAGCTTTTTCCGGCTTAGTTGCTTCTTCAACTTGGGTTTTTTTAGGTGAAATACTCCAAGGAGTTTTAGATTTAGCTTTTCGAGAAGAACCCTTTTTAACAACCGGATTTTTATTGATTAAAGAATGATTACATAACCAGTCATTAGATAGACTCCAACACTCATAGTGATAATGACCTATTTCGCGACATATCGAACAGACACTGTGATGAGGAGTTACAACAGGGGATACAGGTTTCTTAGGTTTTACAGGTGTTCTACTCTGTTCCCTATGGCCTAATCCTTTGCGAACGAGTGATGCGCTCTTGGCCCTGGATGCGTCAGCCTTAGCCTTTCCTTTGTTTATGGGTGCTGCAGTTTTGGCTTTAACTGCAGCAGCTTTCCCGTCATCGTTTGGTACGGGTGCTACTACTTCAGGATTAGTAGTAACAGCCTCTATTCCACAATCATAAACTATGGTGCCACCTGAAACAAAACCATCCAACGGTTTAGATGTACTAACAGGATATAGGTTGGTTAGTTTTGGAGTGTAGTCCGGAGGGCACTCAGTAGCTGGAGCAGTGGAATTGGATTCGGATCCTAGGCCAGGTTTGACTCGGATATTGTCAAGATTAGTTCTAAATGTAGAGGTTATTTCTCCGGATTTTAGCCATTTACGATTTATTTCCTTTTCTTTCTCAAGTTTAATCTCGAGTCTTTTAAGATTTATATTCATGCTTGTGAGGTTGGTATTCAGCAGGTGATTCTCAGCTCTTAGGTCGTGATACCAAACCTCCCTGCTTCGGTAGTCAGCTATGTCCTTTTCAAGTTTAGAAACAATAAGTTCTAGGCGCTTAGTCTGACCACTCATATTTTGATACATTTGAGTAATTATTAATCTCTCATTCTTTTCATCATCACGTTCCTTAGTAAGAGATTCTAGTTTACTCAAGAGCTCAGAGATAGAAAGTACCTCAGTATTTGCCATGAGGCAGACGTTCGCCTTTTCCGTTGGTTCGTCGTCTGAAGATTCCTCTTCTTCTTCCGAGCCACTATTGTATTTTAAGACGAACGCCTTCCTCTTCATTTTGCTGTTGTCTGAGGTGGAGCGTCGGGGTTTAACCTTGTCATCCTTGTCAGCCATCTTGGGTTTGGATCTATAGTCCTTGGCCCAATGACCAGGTTTCCCGCAGTTGTAGCAGTCTTGGGATGTTGACTCCGACCGCTCCTTCCTTCTCGAGGATGAGGAAGAGCCTCTTCTGAATCCTTTTTTGCTTTTCCGTAGGAATCGTGTGAAGGATTTCACCAGAAGTGCTATTTCTTCTTCCATGACCGAGTCAGAGTTTTCTGACTTTTTCGTATCATCCTCCATCAGCATGCTTGGTCCAGCTGTAGCCTTAAGAGCTACCCCCTTTTCTTTCCAAGCTATCTTCTCGTCTCGGTCAGTGTATTTGAATCTGACCTCATGAGTCCGTAGCTCTCCATATAGCTCTTCAAGGGGAGCATACTGCCAGTTGTCTTTGGATTGCATCTGAAGCTGCTTGGAGTAATAGCAATCCGGCAAGGAACGAAAGAACTTGTCATTTATTTGGAACTGAGTGTAATGCTCGTTGACAATTTTCAATTCCAGGATAAGCTTACCGAATCGCCGTTAGATGCTCTCCAGGGGTTCGCCAGGTTTATGGTTGAAGCTCTCAAAATTCTGTCTGAGAGCGCAAATGACGTTCTGCATCTGGGACTGACTTCCTTCATATAGAATAGTCAATTTGTCCCACACAGCTTTTGTTGTCGTGCAGCCCTAGACGTCCGTGAAAGCCTCTGAATCCAAGGACGATGTCACGTAAGCTAGAGCCTTTTCACTGGCGTATTGCCAGGCTCTTTCATCATGAGTGAGTTCAGCATCAGTCTTTGGTCTCCTGACCCCATTTTCTTCGATGGTCATCGGAATGGGAAGCTCCTGATGAAGACACGGCCACATTAGATGATCATGACAGGTCATGAACATCTTCATGCGAGCTTTCCACTGGGAGAAAAGCTCTGGTGTGAACTTGGGTGGTTTGCTTAAAGTGTAGCCTGAACTCTGTGGTTGAGGAGCAGCGGCAGCAGCAGGTTGAGGTGGATCAACATTTTCACTGCTGCTTCGGTTGGGAAGGGGCTCTTGAGCTCCCCTAGAGTTGAGGCGAGTATTGAATAGCATGCTACTTTCTTCAGCCATTGTTAAGTTGAGAGGGAGTTAGGGATCTCTACGAGCAGGTAAAACTTGCTTTGATACCACTTGTTGGTCCCGGAGAGCCTAAGGGGGGGGGGGGTGAATAGGCTCTTTGAAAATTCTTTCTCTCTCTCTTAATGGCTTAGACACTCACTCTGGTTAAACGTATAAAATCAGTGCGGAAGATTAACCAGGTAGTGGAAGTATGTTGCTTTATTATCTGAAGATAATTACAACAAGGCAAAATAACGTTTTAGCTGATTACAACAAAACACTCTGTTATTGTTACACACACTTGGCAGTTAATCTCTGTGTTTGGCTCTTTTCAAGATATACGCTTATGAATGTATAAGTACAAGTAAGCACGTGCAATCTCTTCTTATTTACATTGCTTCAGGCATATATATAGACACCCTAGAAGTCTATCTTGGAACTGTATTTTCCGAGCAGTGTGAAGCATTGAAGTTCTTCATCGGAAAATGCTGAAGCTTTAACTGCTGCGGATGTGGAGCTCGAAATATTAGAAGCATAAGTTGTAATGAATTCTTTGCTTGATTCTAATTGTATTTGAGACCGCGTCCACATCTCCGCGTGATCCACGTGTAAGGTAATTTAGGTCTACAACGGGTTTGTCTTACATCGGGACGAAGCGAACTGATTGTAATTAATACGGCTCGAAAATGATGAAGCAGCGTCTTTTTAGTCCATCATAAGGTTCCTTACTCCATATCAGCGAAGCTCGGATCCTTACTCCGTGTCAGTGGTTGCTTACTCCGTGTGAATGAAGTCCTGGAATCCTTATTCCGTGTCAGCGCTTTCTTACTCCGCATGAGTAGTGGTTCAGAGAGCTTACTCCGCATCAACTCTTCCTTACTCCGTATGAGTAGTGGTCCGGAGAGCTTACTCCGCATCAGCGCTTCCTTACTCCTGCATGAGTAATGGTTCGGATTCCTTATTCCGCATTTGATGTCCTTACTCCGCAACAATTGTCCTTACTTCGCTCGAATGACAGACTCGGATTTCTTCGTCCGTGTCTTCTTTTTCTTAGTCCGGTTGGAGTGACAACTTTGATTCTTTCTCTCTCACAAGTCTCTTTTACTCCATGCAAGATGTAGACTCAGGAACTTACTCCGCATTAATTGACAATCTTGTTGAGTGTTAGACGCGGGTTCCTAGTCGTTTTGTCAAGTGTTTAATCAGCATGAAGGGTCCTTACTCCGGATGATGACTTGGTTATATACCAAGTGAATGACGACACTCATGATGATCCGGATCAGGATTATGTATCCTGTCCTTAGCTTTGTCCTCACATGAGTAGGTCTGGATTTAGAGTTAACTCATCTGCATAGACTTAATGGTAAACATGAAACACCTCGAGTCAAATTACATAGGGTTTGTTCCGCATTATCCAAATTCTCGGTTTGATCCAACACAACTCAATGACAAGTTTTCTGCTCCTTGCTGGATCACTACTACTCTAAGCAGCTCCACATGTAAGCGGACAAGAACTGGCAGTATGCTCCCCTTGAAGAACTATACGAGAGCTACAGACTCATGAGGTCAGATTCAAATATACTGACCGAGATGAGAAAATAGCTCGGAAAGAAAAAGGAGTAGCTTTTAAAGCTACGGAATGTCTCAGCATACAACGGGATGATGATACGGAAGAGTTAGAGAACTCTGGCTCGGACGTTGAAGAGGAAATAGCTTTTCTAGTCAAATCCTTTGAACGATTAATGCGGAAAAGCAAAAAAGGTTTCAGAAGAGGCTCCTTATCATCATCCAGAAGGAAGGAGCGATCGGAGTCTAGTTCCCAAGACTGCTACAACTGTGGGAAATCGGGTCACTGGGCCAAGGATTGTAAATCCAAATCAAAAACGGTCGATAAAAGTGACAAAGTTAAACCCCGACGCTCAACCTTAGAAAACAGCAAGAACAAGAGAATGGCGTTCATCACAAAGTACATCAGTGGCTTGGAAGAAGAGGAGGAATCCTCTAATGATGAGCCAACCACGAAGCTGAACGTCTGCCTCATGGCAAATACTAAGGTACCTTCTATCTCTGAGCTCATGAGTAAATTAGAATCTCTTATTGCTGAACGTGATCATGAAAAGAATGAGAGACTAATAATTACTTAAATGTACAAAGATATGGATGGTTAAGCTAAACGTCTTGAGTTTACTATTGCAAGACTTGAAAAAGACATAGCTGACTTTAGGAGTAAAGAGCTTGGTATCACGATCTAAGAGCTGAAAATCATTTGCTGAATACCAACCTAAATGGCCTAACTATTAATCTTAAAAGACTCGAGAATAAACTTGAAAAGGAAAATGTTGGATCAAGCCTAGAATTTGGATAATGCTGATAAAGCCCTATGTAATTTGATTTGAGATCTTTTTGTTTTGTCTTTAATCATTGCAGAAGATATGTTATTAATCCGGAGATACACTCGTAAGAACAAAGCTAAGGACAGGATACATAATCCTGATCCGGACGAGAGTGAGTGTAGTCAAACACTTGGTAAATAACCAAGTCCCCCATACATACGGAGTAAGGAAGTACTGATGCAGAATAAGGACCCGAGTCTTTATTCGTACGGAGTAAGGAAACCAGATGCGGAGTAAGGAATCCGGACCACTCACTCATGCGGAGTAAGGATGTGCTAGTACGGAGTAAGCCATCCGATCCTTTAAACTCGCACGGAGTAAGAAACTCGTACGGAGTAAGGAACTTACATGCGGAGTAAGGATGTGCTAGTACAGAGTAAGCCATCTGATCCTTTAAACTCGCACGGAGTAAGAAACTCGTACGGAGTAAGGAACTTACATGCGGAGTAAGGAAGCGCTGATACGGAGTAAGCATCCGCTGACACGGACTAAGGATTCCAGTACCAAATAGATATGGAGTAAGCAACCACTGACACGGAGTAAGGTTCCGAGCTTCATTAGCAACAGAGTAAGGAAAATTACACCGGACCAAGAAAATGCTACTTCAACTTACCGCATTTAAAGTTATCAGCTCGTGGTGTCCCGATGTAAGACAAACTCGTTGAGAACCTGAAGAATCTTACACGTGGATCACCCGAATATGTGAACACAACTTTAATTATACTTGGGAACTCACAAAGGCACTTATACTCTTCAAACCCAAGATCTTGATCTCCACAAACCACAGCAGTCAAGGTAGAGAGATTACCGAGGAATAGTTAGTGCTGAACGCATTCCGGAACTACAAGTTCCAATGTTGTCTCGTAGGAATGTTTGTATAAATATTCATATTTGTACATTTAAAAATGTGTGAGCGAGCGAGCCTAAATCAACCCTGTGTATGCACAAGAGTTCAAAGAGATAATATAGGCTAGGGTGTGAATCCTTTTGTAAACAGAGTGTAAAAGAGTCTTGCTTCCATTTTGTTGTATTTATCTTTTGATAATAAAACAAAAAACTTCCACTATCTGGTTATCTTCCGTAGTGATTCTATCACTTAACTAGATAGGTGTCGTGTCATAAGAGAATCAAAAGAGTTTCAATAAGAGCCTATTCACCCCCTTCTAGGCTCCAAGGGACCATCAAGTGGTATCAGAGCCTTTTTATTTGTTCTAAGTAGAGATCCCACTCTTTCACTCTCAACAATGGCCGAAGAAAGCAGTATGCTATTCAACACTCCCCTTAACTCCGGAGGTGCACAAGAGCCCATCCCGAATCGAAGCAGTAGTGAAAATGTCGACCCACCTCAACCTGCTGCTGCCGCCACTCCTCAACCACGAAGTTCTGGTTTTACTCTGACAAAACCGCCCAAATTCACACTTGAGCTTTTCTCCCAGTGGAAAGCTCGCATGAAGATGTTTATGGTATGCCATGATCATCTCATGTGGCCCTGTCTTCATCAGGAGATTCCAATTCCAATGACTATCGGAGAACATGGAGTTAGAAGGCCAAAGACGGATGCCGAACTTACCAACGATGAAAGAGCCTGGCAGTGCACTAGCGAAAAGGCTCTGGCTTACGTTACATCGTCTTTGGATTCCGAGGCTTTCACGGACGTCCACGGCTGCACGACAGCAAAAGCTGTCTGGGATAAACTGACAATCCTCAATGAGGGGAGTCAGTCCCAGATGCAAAACGTGATATGTGTTCTCAGACAGAACTTTGAGAGTTTTAATCACAAACCTGGCGAATCCCTTGAGAGCATCTATCGGAGATTCGGCAAGCTCATTCTAGAGCTAAAAACTGTCAATGAACACTACACTCAGTCTCAAATCAATGACAAGTTCTTTCGATCCCTGCCGGATCGCTACTACTCCAAGCAGCTCCAGATGCAAGCTGACAAAAACTGGCCGTTTACTGCCCTTGAAGAAATATACGGAGAGCTTCGGACTCATGAGGTCAGATTCAGATACACTGATCGTGATGAGAAAATAGCTCGGAAAGAAAAAGGGGTAGCCCTCAAAGCTACGGAATGCTCCAGTAATCATCAAGAGGATGATACGGATGAGTCAGAGAATTCTGACTCAGACGCAGAAGAGGAAATAGCTTTTCTTGTCAAATCCTTTGAACGATTCCTTCGAAAAGTAGAAAAGGATTCAGAAGAGGCCCCTCATCATCCAGAAGGAAGGAGCGATCGGAGTCGAGCTCCCAAGAATGCTTTAATTGTGGGAAACCCGGTCACTGGGCCAAGGAATGCAGATCTAAATCTAAGACGGCAGAGAAAAGTGACAAGGTTACTCCTCGACGTACCACCTCAGAGAACAGCAAGAACAAGAGGAAGGCGTTCGTGACAAAGTACATCAGTGGCTCAGAAGAAGAGGAGGAATCCTCGGATGATGAGCCAACTCCTAAGTCGAACGTTTGCCTCATGGCAAATACTAAGGTACCTTCTATTTCTAAACTCATGAGTAAAATAAAATCTCTTATTACTGAACGTGATCATGAAAAGAATGAGAGACTAATAATTACTCAAATGTACAAAGATATGGAAAGTCAGAATAAACGTCTTGAATTTACTATTACTAGATTTGAAAAAGACATAGCTGACTTCAGAGGAAAAGAAGCTTGGTATCACGATCTAAGGGCTGAAAATCATCTGCTAAATACCAATCTCTCAGGCCTAAAAGTTATTGTAAAAAGACTCGAGAATGAACTTGAACAGGAAAAGGAAATAAATCGTAAGTGGCTTAAATCCGGGGAAATAGCATCTTCATTTAGGACTGATCCGGATAATATTCAAGTCAAACCTGGCCTAGGCTCCGAATCATCTACCTCCAATGCTCAAACTACTGAGTGTCCTCCGGATTTCACTCCAAAACTAACCAACTTATATCCTGTTAGTACATCTAAACCGTTGAATGGTTTCATTTCAGGTGGCACCATAGTTTATGACTGTGGAGTCGAGGCTGTTACTGCACTTCCCGAAGCAGTAACACCCGTAAGTAATGATGAAGGGAAGGCTGCTGCAATTAAATCCAAAACTGTAGCTCCCAAAAAGAAAGAAAAGGCAAAGGCTGACGCATCTAGGGCCAAGAGCGCGTCACCCAAACGCAATGGATTAGGCCTCAGGGAACAGAGTAGAAAGTCTGAAAAATCTAAGAGACCTGTATCCCCTATTTGTACTCCGCATTATAGTGTTTGTTCCATCTGTAGGGAAATAGGTCATTATCACTATGAATGTTGGAGTTTATTTGATAACTGGCTTTGTAATCAATTTCGTACCAATAAAGATTAGTTCATTAAAAAGGGTTCTTCGAGCAAAACAAAATCTAAACCTCAAAGGAGTATCTCTCCCAAGATAACCCAAATAAAAGAAGCAGCTGAATCTAACAAGTTAAAGTCAACTTGGAGAGCTAAAAGTCCTAGCAAAATCAAATCCGGAATTGTTGACATTACTGCTGTTCTTTCTAACCGCCCGAAACAAGTTTGGGCACCAAAAGTGCAAACTATTGTCTTTCAGGAGCATCTCTGGAATGCACTGCCGAATCACTTGAAGTTAAAGATCAATCAAAGCAAGTGGATCCTCGATAGTGGATGCTCTGGACATATGACGGGTGATCAGACTCTGCTTCTTCATATGGACCTCTGTGGTCCTATTTCTGTTCCTTCGCTGGCTGGTGCGAGATATACCCTTGTGGTTATCGATGATTTCACCAGATACACATAGGTGATGTTTCTGAAATCAAAGGATCAAACTTTTGAGCATCTTGTAGATCTTTTCAACTGGATAAGCAACTCACAAGGACTGAGCATAAAGTGCATCAGGAGTGATCATGGTACAGAATTTGATTTTTCAGATATGGGATCATATTGTTCTGAACAGGGCATTTAGCATGACTTCTCTGTGCCCAGAACTCCACAACAAAATGGGGTAGCTGAGCGCAAGAATCGTACTTTAGTCGAGGCTGGCAGATCTATGTTAGCAGGGGCAACGCTTCCTCTCAGTCTATGGGCTGAAGCTGTGTCCACTGCCTGCTATGTTCAGAACAGAACTCTAATAAATAAATCTACTATGAAAACACCCTATGAGATGTGGAGAGGACGAAAGCCTTCAATTTCATATTTCAGAGCTTTTGGGGTACTTGTTATATATTGATAAATGGCAAAGAAACCCGGAATAAATTTGAACCAAAATCTGATGATGGGATTTTTGTCGGGTACTCATTACATAGCAAGGCTTATCGGGTCTTCAATAGAAAACTTTTTAAAGTTGAAGAATCTATCCATGTGACCTTTGATGAAACTAATCTTGATTGGTCAAAAGTTGCTTCTTCAAGTTCTAATGTACAGGTTCCGGATAGCAACATCGACTATTCGAAGTTTATGAATGTTCATGTTACACATTCTGACCAACCATGTGGCATCAGTGAGGCACAAAGAAATTATATGGATGATGCTACGGATGATTCGGACTCAGGACTACCATTAAGCTCTGGACATACTCCTTTGGATACCCAAAATTCCGGAGCACCTTTAAGCCCGTCCGACCAGGTCTTATAACCGAAATGTTGAAGAACCACCTAGTTCTACCATACCTTCTAATACCGAACATCTGGTCCGGAAGAAGCTCGACCAGCAGATATACCTGAACCACCTAATCTGGCGAGCTTCAAATTATTCAAGATCTACCGTCACATGGCACGGGGAAGGACAGACCGAAACCATCCCTCGAAGTGATTGGTGATCCTACCGTGGTGTAAGAACAAGAGCAGCCACTTTCAACATGTGTCTTTACTCGTGTTTTCTATCACAAATAGAACCCAAAGTGGTAGATGAAGCTCTTCAGGATTCGAATTGGATAGAAGCTATGCAAGAAGAGCTGAATCAATTTAAGAGAAATAATGTGTGGACTCTAGTACCAAGGCCTAAGTCTCAGCAAGTCATAGGAGTTAAATGGGTGTTCCGGAACAAGCTTGATACGGATGAAATAGTAATCCGGAACAAAGCCAGGCTGGTAGCCAAAGGATATCGTCAAGGAGAAGGAATAGACTATGATGAGACCTTTGCTCCGGTAGCAAGACTTGAGGCAATCCGAATGTTTCTGGCGTATGCTTCATATGAAAACTTCATAGTTTATCAAATGGACGTCAAGAGTGCATTCTTGAATGGAGATCTTCAAGAGGAGGTGTACGTTGAACAACCTCCCGATTTCATTGAACCTAAGGCAGGACATCTAGTCTACAAGCTTCAGAAAGCTTTATATGGTTTGAAGCAAGCTCCAAGAGCCTGGTACGACACACTGTCAGAATTCCTACTTGCTCACAACTTCCAAAAAGGGAAGATAGACACCACCTTATTTCTACGAAAAGAGAAAGGACACACTCTAATCATACAGATATACGTGGATGATATCATTTTCGGATCAACAAATCCGAAGCTTCGTGAAGAGTTTGCAAAGTTGATGATAGGCAAGTTTGAGATGAGCATGATGGGAGAACTGTCCTACTTCCTTGGAATAGAAGTTAAACAATTGAAGGAAGGAATCTTCATTAATCAAGCTAAGTACACTCGCGATCTTATTAAGAAGTTTGGTATGGAAGGTTCATCTCCCGTCAAAACTCCCATGCCAGTCAGTGCCAAGTTAGATCCTGATGTGGATGGAATATCAGTAAATTTGACTGACTACGAGAGGGATGATAGGATCCTTGCCGTATCTTACAAGAAGTCGCCCGGACATTATGTTTGCAACTTGCATCTCGTGCACGATATCAAGGCGAATCCCAAGGAGTCACATATGCTTCATGTTAAACGGATATTAAGGTATCTCAAGGGAACGATGAATTTGGGACTCTGGTACCCAAAGGAGTCCAACTTCACCTTATCCGGATACTCTGATGCTGACTTCGCTGGGTGTCGCATTGACAGGAAAAGCACAAGTGGTATGTGTCAGTTTCTTGGAAATAGATTAATTTCATGGTTCAGTAAGAAGCAGAATTCCGTATCAACCTCTACTGCTGAGGCGGAATATATAGCTGCTGGGAGTTGCTGCGCATAGCTACTCTGGATGCAAAGTCAACTTACTGACTATGGTTTCAACATGTTATCTATTCCACTCTATTGCGACAACACTAGCGCAATTGCTATCAGCAATAATCCTGTCATGCACCCTAAGACGAAGCATATTGAGGTCAGGTATCACTTCATACGCGACCATGTTCTCAAAAGTCACATCTCACTGGAATATGTTGCTACTGAAGATCAACTGGCAGACATACTTACAAAGCCCCTACCTGATGCAAGATTCTCTGAACTACTCTTCCGATTAGGTATGCTTAACTTCTCTGCATAGTCTCACATTTAAATTACCCAATAGTATACTTACTTTCAGAACATGCACTGTGCTTTTATTGATAGTAGTAGATACATACTGATCCTAATGCTGATCATATTTACTGTTTAACGTGCTTCATGCTTCTGATATTGATATCAACTTTATAATGGGAGGATGCTTGCGTTTCCCGACTGAAGTCGTTTAAGCAAACATGATTAAAGTTTATATGATTAACCTCATTCTGGTTTCATGATCTTAATTTCCACTGATCACCACATGACAAATGCCTTTTCATTTAGATTACTCTATTAACATGTATAGTTGAAGAAATGAAATGGGTTAGCTCGGAATGCCTGGTGGATGAATACACAATCGCAGTCTGATTAGCTTCTGAAGTATAGTTTCCTAAAAGGATAGACAGTACTGAATTTCTTTAAGCCGGAAAGGTCTACCGAGAGGATTGCACAATCTACGGGGGAGAAAATGCTTTATAAATTATTCGAGTAATACCCCCCCCCCCGTATATGTCTCATGACCTCTTTCCTGGCTGTCTATTCGAGGGAGAGCCTTTCATTGAGAGGATCGAATGATCTACGGGGGAGCCTAAGCTTCATCTATTTGTCAGTAATAACCCTAATATGTCTAGGATACTCCCTCTCTGACACCTTTACTTTAGGATCAATTGGACATCTTTACGTTGTACCATAATTGGGGCATGCTTGGATAACCTTCTTCAACCATGCATTTAATGGAATAATCAGCGCGCTTTTGACATGTGTCTGCTTCCTCATTTTCACTCATGAATCCTCAGATTTGAGTGAATCATATGATTTTTAATTAATCTTAGCCTAAATGCGTTCAGCGGAGACGATTTATTTATGTTGGCTTATATGAACTTGTGTATTTATTACTTCGACATATGTCTGATTCAATCAATTGATCATTCTCTAGTGATAATAATAACATATGACTATTTTATTCTTTGTAATGCGCCAAGTTACGCACTCATTAGTTAGAGATTATATAGCTCTTCAACGACGATTTTCTCACAATAAGTGCTAATCCTTTTTGATGAAAACTTTTTATACTTTAGTTTATTTTTTAAGCCTACAGGTTCAATTTTCTTTACATAAACCTTATCGATAAATCTAGTCGATAGTCTTGGATTTGAAGTGTTGTGGTACTTCTCTGCGTCTCTTGACTTATTGACAGCAAAATCTACTTCTCTCATTACTGCTTCAGCTGTTGCTCACGGACAAGGTCTACTTTTTTCATCGGATACTGCGTCTGCTCATTACTCGTTGATTAGGATGATTATCGGTTCATTCTACTCGAAACTCGGCCAACGTCAATTAGGGTAATCCATGTCTTATTATATGTCGCGTGCTTTAGAAGGAGAATAATGATGATTCATTGAATGCATGTCTCAAGGATACACACTTCCCAGGAAGGCAAGCAATTTTATTACCATACTTGGTCATGCCGTCTCCATTTCATCTTTTAATTTTGCGGAGGCGCACCGATATCCAGAAGACTAATGATATCAGCACGTCCAGCGGTTCTTGTTTCACTGACAAATTCCTGAACCCACATTGACATTCACGGACTCGGTCTTGTATGATACGAGTCATTCTGTGATCACGAGTGTTAATTCAAATCCCTAAACTCTAGTTGCTCCTTCAATCTGAGATTTTACCTGTTGCCCTCTTGCCCTTCAGCACTAATACAGCCAGCTTCCAAAGCTCTGAATTGGCCCTTGGGCGTGCTTCTTTGGCATGGTCCACTCCGACGGCTGTGCTCTCCGCCAATTTGGACACCATACTTAAACTCATGCGCCCAAATATATCAGCCACATCGCCGCCAAGGTTGTTTGGAGTGCTCATGGCGTAACTCCTCTCCGCCTCCGCAGGCTCCTCAATTCCATGGAGCAACGATGGACCTGGTCGCCTCATCCGTCCCTCCTTGTCTACCTCCTTCGCGGACTTTGCCTTTTAAGGTTGCTCTTCCCTCCTGAGCCCCTTTCCCCGACGCCCTGCCAAACCCGGGGGGAAGTGTCATACGATCCTTGCCGTCTCACATTACATTCCTCAATAAATGTGAGAAACCTGTCTTCGTATTGCTTGGGAGTTCCAAATCCCCAAACGTCGCCGCTTCTCTCGGCCAAACTCTCCAGTACGGCTCTTCCTCCATCCTCTGGCAAATCCATGGTGACACCTTCCTCCCATCGTTACGCGCGTGTGACCCTCTTGATGCGGGCCCAGGCGTCGTGAGGCAATGATTTCCTATCTTGCGTCATCGAGAGAAGATGTCTCTCTGTTTGCCCTTTCTCCACGGACGACATTAGGACCTTTTGTTCGGAGAAGGCCTCTTCCTAGCAGATGACATTGACTTAAGCTATGCAGAAGTTTCTTTAAGAGTGGAGATGAAATTGTTTCCGTCTACAGCCACAGGTGGCGCCCACTTGTTTGAGATTACTGCCATGCTGGAATAGAGGCCTATCTTCCAGTGTAGATGTCATTCGATTCTTTATCGGCAGAGCTATTTGAGATAGCAAGCCATGGAGAACTCTCGGACTATCATCGTTTGTGGTGAGATCATGTCACCCCATTTCATGATGGCCCTCTGGCTGATTCGGTCAAACAAATGATTGCAGTTGATTCTCACTTGATTGTACCCAACCGTAGTCGAAAGAATCAATGGGAACCTTTGTGTGTCTCCAGTTGGTGCCAGTGTGAAGAAAACCGGATTATATGAAGAGTTGGGCATCATCAGCTGAGACCAGGCGAGGAAGGTGAAGAAACGATGGTGGAGGCAAGAAGCAGAGGTGCCCATGACAGCGGATGGAGAATGGGCTGTGAGACCTTACATGCTTATTACTTCATGATGCTGTTCTTAGTGTGGACAAATCTTGGAGCCAGCACACCAATGACCCGATGGAAAGCGAGCAATGGAGCTTAGAAGAAGCAATGACAATGATCTTGAAGTATAATTAACATGTACACATGTGAAAATCTTGTATAGAAAATTTGAATTATATTAACATTGCTGATAAATGAAAATGGTTCATGATGTGTAATCTGTATGTTGTATCTTTTTCGTTGCTTACGAGATCAGATTACAAAGGGTTTGGGCATATCCATAATTGGGGGAGATTGTTGGATCAAGCCCGAGAATTTGGATAATCTTGATAAAGCCTCGTAATTTGATTTGAGATCTTTTGTGTTTGTCTTTATATCATTGCAGAAGACCTGGTAGTAATTAGGAGGATACACTAGTAAGAACAAAGCTAAGGGGGGGATAAATTTAATCGGTCCGGGGACGAGAATGAGTGTAGTCAAACACTTGGTAAATAAGTAAGACCCCCATACATGCGGAGTAGGGAAATCGATGTGGAATAAGGACCGAGTCTTTATTTATGCAGATGGGAAACCGGGGAATCACTTAAAGAAGGAAGGATGCGGAATAAGGAAACGGTGCGGGTAGGGTGGGACCACTCACTCAAATACGAAGTAGGATATCCTAGTCCGGGTAAGCCGTCAATCCTTTAAACTTCGCACTAATGGTAAACTAAATACGGAGTAAAAGGAACTATCACGAGGGCAGGATGTGCTATCGGAGGAAGCCATCGATCCTTTAAACTTCGCCGGAGTAAGGAACAAGTGCGAGTGAGGAACTTACATGCGGAGTGAGGAAGCGATACGGGTGAACAGCCTGACGCGGACTAAGGATTCGGTACCAAATAGGTACGGAGTAAGCATCCGGCGACACGGACGAAAGGATTCCGATACCAAATAGATACGAGTAAGTAACCCCTGACACGGGTAAGGGTTCGAGCTCGTTGCTGGGAATAAGAAAAATTACACGGACCAAGAAGATGCTCTTCACTTACCGCGTTAAAGTTATCGGCTTGTGGTGTCCCGATGTAAGACAAACTGGGTGAGAACACAGAAGAATCTTACACGTGGATCACCCAAATATATGGACACAACTTTAAGTATACTTGAGGACTCACAAAGGCATATATACTCTTCAAACCCAAGATCTTCATCTCCACAAACCACAGCAGTCAAGGGAGAAGTTAAGGAATAGTTAGTGCTAAACGCATTCCAGAACTACAAGTTCCAGAGTTGTCTC
The DNA here is from genome assembly GCA_023512835.1 of Taxillus chinensis. Taxonomy (NCBI): domain Eukaryota; kingdom Viridiplantae; phylum Streptophyta; class Magnoliopsida; order Santalales; family Loranthaceae; genus Taxillus; species Taxillus chinensis. The sequence goes on from CM042085.1 coordinate 48,573,788, forward strand.
TTAGGAATGTTTGTATAAATATTCATATTTGTACATTTAAAAATGTGTGACGCGAGCCAAAATCAACCTGTGTATGCCCGAAGTTCAAAGATAATATAGACTAGGGTGTGAATCCTTTTGTAAGGAGTGTAAAAGAGTCTTGCTTCCATTTTGTTGTATTTATCTTTTGATAATAAAACAAAAAACTACACTATCTGGTTATCTTCCTTGATGATTCTATCACTTAACTAGATAGGTGTTGTGTCATAAGAGAATCAAAGAGTTTCAATAAGAGCCTATTCCCCCCCTCTAGGCTCCAAGGGACCATCAGAAGAAAATAAATCGTAAGTGGCTAAAATCGGGGAAATAGCTTCTACGTTTAGGACTGATCGGGACGACATCCGAGTTTAACTTTGCCTTGGCTCCGAACCATCATCCTCCACACAAGCAACAGTGTCCCTTGGATTTCATTCGAAACTAGCAACCTTTATCTTGTTAGTACATCCTAAACGGTTGGATGGTTTTATTTTAGGTGGCACCATAGTTTATGACTATGAAAGAGAGGTCTGCTCTTGCTAATCCTGGGGGTATGCTTTGTACCTAAAAGATGAAGGGAAGGCTGCTGCGATTAAAACCGGAAAGCTGTAGCACCGAAAGAAAGAAAAAGGGCGTCTGGGGCCAAGAGCAGCAGCATCCCGGCCAAGCTGGACGCCGTCTAGGGCCAAGAGTTGACGCATCTAGGGCGAGAGCGCGTCACCCAATTCGAAAGGACTAAGCCATATGGAATAGTGTAGAAAACCTATTAAACCTAAGAAACTTGTATCTCTATTTATACTCTGCATCATAGTGTCGTTCTATCTGTAGAAAAATAAACCATTATGAGTATAAATTGTTGGAGTCTATCCGATATAGCTTTGTAATCAAGTTTATATTAATAAAGATCGGTTCATCAAAAGGGTTCTTTAGCAAATCTAAATCTAAATCTCAAAGGAGTAACTCTCCCAAGAAAACCTAAATAAAAGAAGCAAGGGTAGTAACAAATTAAAGTCAACTTGGAAAGCTAAAGTTCCTAATAAAAGCAAAATCGGGCGCTGACAACTTCTTTGTTATTTCTCCCCACCGCCCCGAAACAAGTTTGGGCACCAAAAGTGTAATCCGTTGTCCTGAGGAGCATCTCTAGAATTCATTCTTTGGACCACTTGTAGTTGAAGATCAATCAAAGCAAGTGGATATACAATAGTGGATGCTCGGGACATATAACGGGTGATCGATCTCTGATCGTAAAGTTCTTGACAAACGAGGTCATCCGTATCATATGGCAGCAATAGTAAAGGTAAGACTGTGGGGTATGGCACTTTAACCAATAATTGTATCAATTAGTAAGGTTGCACTAGTCGAAGGTTTGAAGCATAATCTGTGAGTGTTAGTAATCTATGAGACAAAGGATTTCTGGTTTCCTTTATGTCCAACACACTGCGTAGTTAGGAAAACTTATCCGGAGATATTAAGTTATCCATATTAAGAGATGGGGACATATATTTAGTGGTCTTAAGAAATAATTCTTCTGATCTGTATACTTCCTCACTAAAGCATCAAATGAAGAAGTTGGCTATAGCACAGCGTTACGCTCATTTAAGTTTCAAAACTTTGTCTAAACTAGTGTCACTTGACTTGGTGAATGGTCTGCCCAAACATAAATACTCGGAGACTAACTACGTCGAGAATGCCAACTCGGCAGCGGACCAAGCATAGCTTTAGAGCAAATAAGTTAATTGAATAATTGCTCCGCTACTGACTTCTTCACTATGGACCTCTCTATGGTCCCATTTCGATTGCTTCTCTCTTGGTCGAGATATACCCTTATGGTTATCGATGACTTCACCGGTATACATGGGTGATGTTCCTAAGTCGAAGGATCAAACCTTTGAACATCTTGTAGATCTCTTCAACTAGATAAGCAATTCACAAGGACTAAGCATTAAATGCATTAGGAGTGATCATGATACGGAATTTGACTTTTTTGATATGAGATCATATTGTTCGAATAGGGCATTTAATGTGAGTTCTCTTGCCCAGGACTTGACAACAAAATGGAGTTCTTTGGCGTAAGAATCGCACTTTAGTCGAAGGTGGTAGATCAATGTTAGTAAGGGCAAAGCTTCCTCTCGATCTATGGGGGAAGCTATGTCCATTGCATCTTTATGTTCGAGAATAGAACTCTTATCGATCGGTTACCATGAAAACACCCTATGAGATGTGGAGAGGTAGGAATGTCAATCTCTCATTTCAAAGCCTTTGGGTGTGCTTGCTATGTGTTAAACAACGACAAAGAGGCACTGGAGTAAATTTGAGCCAAAATCCAATGATGGGATCTTTATCGGATACTCGTTACACAGCAAGGCTTATCACAACTTCAATAGAAAATGTTTAATAGTTGAAGAATCTATCCATGTTGATTTTGATGAATCTAACCTTGATTGGTCAAGTATAGGATCTTCAAATTCAAATGTGTAGGATCATACGGACACGATTGATTATTCTCGGCTCCAACATGTTCACTGCCCCTACTGCGATGAATCACGAGCAGCACCAAAGAAGCAGAAAGAAATGTCAGGATGATGCTTCGAAGATTCGGACTCGGGACTTCCACTCAACTCGGACCAATTGATACGGACATCGAAAACACTAGAGAACCTTCGAGTTCATCCGACCGTTAATACGAAAGTCACGGTGCCAAAGAACCTCAATGTACTTAAGGCTGACCATCATACGGATACCTTTGGCCCGGAAGTAGCTCGACCAGCCGATATACATGATCCACCCAATGCGGCGAGCTTCAAATCATTGAATATTTACCTCCACTTACGCAACTATAGGTGGACTCGAAATCACCCATCTGATCAAGTGATTGGTGATCCTAGTGTTAGAGTAAAACGAGGGCAGCCACCTCCAACTTGTGTCTCTACTCTTGTTTTCTATCACGGATAGAGCCAAAGGTGGTGGATGAAGCCCTTTAAGATTCAAAGCTGGATGAGGCAGCTATGCAAGAAGAGCTTAATCGATTCAAGAGGAATGAAGTGTGGACGTTAGTACCAAGGCCGAAGTCTCAACAAGTCATAGGAGTCAAATGGGTGTTCCAGAACAAACTTGATACAGACGGAATAGTAATCCGGAACAAAGCTCAACTGGTAGCCAAAGGTTATCGACAAGAAGAAGGTATAGACTATGATGAGACCTTTGCTCCAGTAGCTAGACTTGAAGCAATCCGAATGTTTCTGGCGTATGCATCCTATGAAAACTTCACAGTTTATCAAATGGATGTCTATTTTTAAGAGCGCTTTTCTTAATGGAGATCTTCAAGAGGAGGTTTATGTTGAACAATCTCTGGGCTTCGTTAAACACAAGGTTGAACATATGGTATATAAACTACGGAAAGCCTTGTATGGGTTAAAGCAAGCTCCAAGAACCTGGTACGACATCTTTGTTGGAATTCTTGCTTGAACATAACTTGGAAAAGGGAAGATTGACACCACATTATTTCTACGGAAAGAGAAAGGTCATTCTTTGATCGTACAAATTTATGTGAATGACATTATTTTCGGATCATCTAATCCGAAGCTTTGTGAAGAGTTTGCGAAGTTGATGACTGGCAAGTTTGAAATGAGCATGATGGGAGAATTATCGTACTTCTTTGGAATAAAAGTTAAACAAATGAAGGATGGAATCTTCATCAACCAAGCTAAGTACACACGGGACTTAATCAAGAAGTTCGGAATGTAAAACTCAACTCCCATGAAGAATCCCATGCCAGTCAGTGCCAAATTAGATCCTGACCTTAACGGAAAATTAGTAAATGTGATTGAATAAAGAGGTATGATAGGATCATTACTGTATCTTCAGCAAGTCGCTCGGATATCATGTTCACAACCTGCATATGTACAAGATATCATGCGAATCCTAAAGAGTCGCACATGCTTCATGTTAAACGGATATTACGGTATCTTAAAGGGACTGTGAATTTGGGACTTTGGTATCCAAAGGAGTCCAACTTCTATTTATTGGGATACTCGGATGCTGATTTTGTTCAGGTGTTGCATCGATAGGAAGAGCACTAGTGGTACTTGTCAATTCCTTGGAAATGAGTTGATTTCATGGTTTAGTAAGAAGCGGGAATTCCTTATCAACCCTTGTCTCTTGAGGCGGAATATATAGTTGTTGGGAGTTGTTGCGCATAACTTCTCTGGATGCAAAGTCAACTTATTGACTACGGTTTTAACATGACGTCCGTTTCTACTATCTTGCAACAATACCAAGGCAATTCTTCTATCAACAATAATCCTTCATGCACCCAAAGACAAAGCACATTGAAGTCAGGCATCACTTGATCCAAGATCATGTTCTCAAAAAGAACATATCTCTCAAACATGTTGCTACGGATGGTCAACTCAGACATACTTACCAAGCCCCTACCCGATGCAAGATTTTTGAACTACTCCTCAAATTAGGTATGCTTGACCTTTTCGTATAGCTTCTCATTTATTCATTCAATAGTATTTCTTTAAGAACATGCATTGTGTTTCATGATGAGCGTTAAACACTTACTTGTTCATACTGCTGATCATCTTTACTTGTGTCACGCATTGTGTTACGATAATTTTCTCATACTTTCATATGGGAGAATGCTTGCGTTTCCGATCAAGTCGCTTAAGCTAACATAATTAAAGATATATGAATAAAACCTCCTTAGGATTTCATGATTCCAATTTTCATCTCTCACCACATGTCAAATGCTTTTTCATATTGATTGCAATATTAACATGCCTGGTTAAAGAAATGAAATGGGTTAGCTCGGAATGCCTGGTGGATAAAATCATAGTTGTAGTCGATCAGCTTTAGAAGTGGAGTTTTCCCTCAAGGATAAACAACAATTTCTCAAGATCTAAATGTTAAGCAGAAATGTCCATCGTGGGGATCGCATGGTATAAGGGGGAAAATGCTTTATCTATTATCCAAGTAATACCCCTTATATGTCTCATGACCTCTTTCCATTGTCTATCCGAGGGGGAGTCATTCTCGAGAGGATCACATGATCTAAGGGGGAGCAAAAACTTCATCTATTACTTCCGTAATAACCCCTAATATGTCTCGGATGCTCTACCCTATAACTCTCACTTTGGATCCGATCGGGCATGCATTGTTGAATCGGAATTGTGGCATGATTAAATGTTTTTGTTTCTTCAATCGTGCATTTTAATATAATAATCAATTGATTGTTTCTGGCATGTGTTCTTTAATCCATTCTTACTCATGAAGCTTAAGTTGGGTAACTCATATATAGTTAATTCATCTTAGCTACGTCGTTCAGCATGAAGGTTTCGCTATGTTGACCAATATGAACTTATGTGTTTCTTATCTGACATATGCTTTGATTCCAGTAAAAATGATCCTTAACTCATATGTATGTCCCTCACTTCATTTTTAATGCATAGGTTCTGATTTTTCTTAGTTTGGATTATGCTGACTTTTCGTATCTGTTTATATCCGTAATAATCCCAACCTGTTAAGTCTTCGTTCTTTTAGTTTATCTTTGTGAAGCTACGAGGTTCAGATTCTCTTTGCATTTTCACCGATAAATATCTTGTCCGATGTCTCGGATTTGAAGTGTTGTGGTACTTCTTTTCTTTTCAACTTCAAGACAGCAAAGGAATCTACTTTTTCTCTTACAACACCTGTTTCTATGGACTCGGTCTATTTTTCATCCGGATACTCTTCTACGGATTATCTTTACTCAAATGAAAGTCGGTTCAATTCCTCCTAACTCTTGGAACTCTCAAATTGCGATAAACAAAGTATTATCTTACATCATGTATTTTTGAGGAGGGATAATGATGGTCCATTAAATGCACGTTTCGAGACGGATAATTAGTCACTTCATTTTCCGAAAGAAGGCATACAACCATCATAAATGCTTGGTTATGCTGCCTCCACGTCATCTCTTTATTCAGAGGCACACACCTATCAAGTCTAATGAGATCATATTGTTAGGCGGTTCACTATTCATTTTGCTTAAACCCTAGACCGCTGACATCCACTGACCTGCTATATATATCATAAGCCTTCATGCAAAGAGCGACTTATCACTCTCAAATTTCATAGTTGCTCTTCCTTTTCTCAAACCCTAAATTTCCTTTCCCTTCTCTGCATTCATTTCAAATGGCACCTAAGACTCGCTCTTTCCGGCATTAATCTTGGCCATCTGGTCGATTGGAACTCCATATCCAATCCTTCGGCGTGGTTCTTGGAACTTCACCCATTACTTGAAGCTAGCCACCTCTTGAACCTGGTCTCTCGATCCCGTTGATCTCCTCATCGATGATGTTGCTGAGTTCTACCGGACCATTCGCTGCACCACCGACTCCATCCGTTCCACCATTCGGGGTGAATCCATTATCATCACCCCAAACGTCCTTCGCAGCACTCTCAATCTGCCTTCCAGTCCTCATCAGCGCCCGGACCTAGAGCAAATGGCAGCTTCCATGGGCTGCACTTACAAAGGGAAGGAATATAAGGTGAAGTCCTTCCAGGGTCGCTACCGATGTATGGCGACCATCCTGAGCCGGTGTCTTCTGGATCGCACAAAAGCCCTCGACTCCATCCCGTATGACTTGCTTTTAGCGATGTACGGAGTTTTTAAGGGTCTCCCGATGGATTGGGGGACTTTCTTGTTCTGGCTGCTAAGGAACAACCCGAAGAATCAATCCTTTGGGTGGATCCTCAGCATTGTCTTCCGGCATCTTTGTCCATCCCACTTCAACGGACATGGTGTCATCCCCTTTCCCTAGGCCTTTTACCATCGCCATCTTATGCTTGATGGGAATCTGGTAGCCCGCTGGCCCTCTGCTGCTATCCGCCTCCTCTCTGCTCTGGAACAACAGGGTAGCTCGGTTGGTGACCCAGCCGACAGCTCTGCCCCCGAGGTCAGCTCTACCCACTGGTCCTCACAGATTCAGTCCGTAGCTGCTCCTTCCATCTTCTAAGGCTCCCAGAACAGCATTCTCGCTGTCCCATCTGAGTTTGCAGGGCCATCTCAGCCAAGTTATCCTCCGGCTGATACTCCAGCGCCTTCTACTGCTGATGTCCCCCACCCGATTCTCCCGATGTTGCTTCCTTGCTGATACTGCATTCTTTGCGGAAGTGGCTGATGTCCCTACCTCTCCTCCGTAAGCACCCTTACCCCCACTTCCTTAACCTCGAGACTACCTCAACCATATCCCTGCCGACACCATAATGGACCTATGGTTCCGTTTCAGCCTTGCCTGCACAACCACCATCCCCGACAACGACCTCCGAGTGTATTACACTCGCCACACCAAATCCCCAGAGGAAATGATCATCTGGAATCTAGACCATGGCTTCCTTATGCCGGCCTCCATTCCAGATGTCCCTTTGTCGTTACCTTAGGACCGGCCCATGACGCACGGGTTCCTTCCTCTGCTGAGGCCTGGCCCTCTTCTCCTACTGCAGCAATCCCCATTGTTGACCTCTCTGGTCAAAGCGGTTCTGATGCTCCGGATGCCTCCGATGCTCCGGGTGGCCCCTCTGCTGCTGCTGACCAACCCCTCTCTCCAGCTGCTGACTCCTCTGCCCAATGCACTCCTGCACCTCTTCATGCGGGGGAGTCCTCCAAAGCCTCGGAGTTGGCGCTTGGACATGCCTCGTTTGGCACGGTTCACTCCGACACTGTGATCTCTGCACAGCTGGACCGGCACGCCCAAGCCCAGCGCGCCCAAATTGTTGCCATCGTCATCAAGGTCGATGCTCTCGGCGCCCAACTCCTCTCCGCCCTCACTGACTCTTCCACCTCCATTGAGTAGAAAATGGATCTCATCGCCTCTTCCATGTACTCACTGTCTACCTCTTTCGTGGACTTGGCACACACAATGGCTCGTCCTCCTACCGCTCCTCGGCGATCTGCCAAAATGGGGGAGAAAGTGCCATCTGATCCTCCTGCACCTTCCTCCGCTCCCCGGTAGCGGCATTCATCTACACTGCTTCCGGGAGTTCCTATCCCCAAATGCAGCCGCTTCTCTCAGCCCAGCTCCTCTAGTGCAACTCCTCCTTCGACCTCTCCATCTGTGGCTATCACCTTCATCCCATCATACGCGGAACGTGATCCACATGATGCGGATGGAAGTGTTTTTAATGAAATGACAAAGTATGCCACTTCTACTACTGACCGAAGATGTTTGTGAGAAATGTATCCCTTCTCCCTTGAAGATATTCAGACTCTATGTTCTGAGAAGGGCCTGTTTACCACAGATGACATAGACAACTTCTCTCGGGTGATAAAGATGGAGATGAGGTTGTTTCTGTCTCTGTATAAGGACTGACACTTGTCTGATGTCTTGCCGTGTTGGTCTAAGGGCTATCTTCCAAACGTAGCCCACATCTGGACCTTCATTGACGAAACTGCTGAGGACAACAAGCCATGGAAAAATATTTCCTCGGTCCTCATTCCGTACCGGGTCAAGATGCCACACTTCACACTGATTGTCTTTTCGAGTCCGCAAAGCGGATGCTCTTGATTGATTCTCATCAAGTTGTGGATAACAAAGTTAGAAAGAATCAACTGGAACTACCGCGTCTTCGTCGACGAGACGATAAAGTAATTCGGGCTTTATGAAGAAATGGGTCAAATTCCTTTGGCTCCTACTAAAAAGTTAAAGGCGGCAATCTAGAGCAAGAAGCAAGTGCCTCAATAGCCCGATGGAGATAGCTGCGGAGCCTTTGTCTGTTTCTTCATCAAGTCTTTCATAAGGGTGGATGAAGACTTGAACATCATCCACGACTACACGATAGAGCAGGACAATGGAGCTTCGAGAGAAGGCAACAATAATGATCTTCAAGTATAGTAAGCCTTACGTACCTTAATGTAAAATTCTTGTATCAAGGCTGAATTGTACTTTTGTTGCTAACTTAATGGAATATGAAAGTTATCTTTATTTCTATATGTTATCTTTTTGCTTCGCTTACCAGATCAGATTACAAAGGGTTTTGTCATATCCATATTGGGGGAGATTGTTGGATCAAGCCTAGAATTTGGATGATGCGGATAAAACCCTATGTAATTTGATTTGAAAAATTTCATGTTTATTCTTAAGTTGTTGCAGATGATATGATCTTAATCCAGACCTTCACTCGTGAGAGAAAATCTAATGACAGGATACATAATCCTGATCCGGGTCATCATAAGTGTTGTCAAACACTTGGTAAATAACCAAGTCTTCATACGGAATAAGGATCACTCGTGCGGACCAAATGCTTAAAGCTACGGACTAAGGAATCCACATCTAACACTTTAATGGACTAAGTCAAATAGATGCGAAATAAGGATCCTAGTCTACATCCAGCACGTTGTAAGAGACAGTTATCACGGAATAATAAGCTAACTCTTCTACTCAAGTGGACTAAGGACAAGGAGACACGGAGTAAGAAATCTGAGTCTTTTATACATGCGGAGTAAGGAACGACTTGTGCAGAATAAGGACCCAAGTCCTTTATTCGTGCGGAGTAAGGAAAATAGATGCAGAGTAAGGAATCCAAACCTTTTACTCATGCGGAGTAAGGAAGCACTGATACGGAGTAAGCCATCCGGACCTTTTAACTCATGCGGAGTAAGGAACTCATGCTGAGTAAGGAACTCGTGTGGAGTAAGGAAACGTTGATACGGAGTAAGCTCTCCGGGCTTCTTATTCATATGGAGTAAGGAAGCGCTGACACAGAATAAGGATTCCAGTATCAAACTGACACGGAGTAAGCAACTACTGACATGGAGTAAGGATCCGAGCTTCATTAACACGGAGTAAGGAACTTTATGACGGATTAAGAAGACGCTAAAACTTTTCAAAGTCGTTAGCTCGCTGTGTCCCGATGTAAGATAAACTCGTTGAAAACCTAAAACATCTTACATGTGGATCACACGGATATGTGGACATAACTTTAATTGCACTTGGAATCATGCAAAGTAATTCAATGTTTAAGAATCCAAGATCTTGAGCTCCACATCCGCAACAATCAAGGCAGAGAGATTTTCGAGGAACAGTCAATACTGCACGTTGCTTGGAAGAACAAGTACCAAGGATGTTTTTAATGGATGGCTATATATATTAACACTTGTATATTTTCATAACAAGTGCATACATGTATAAGAGCTTATAGAGATTATATTGGCTATTGTGTGAGTCATTGTAAACAGAGTGTAAGACAATTGTTCAGTAGATTGAAAAGCATCATTAGCTTTAATCTGCTATATTTTGTTGCAATTATCTCTTGATAATAAAACTATTACTTCCACTATCTGGTTATCTTCTGCATTGATTTTATCTTTTAACCAGATAAGTGTTGTGCCAGTGACGAGCAAAGAGTTTTCGATTAGAGCCTATTCACCCCCCTCTAGGCTCCCAAGGACCAACACTTACACTCTGTTTATAATGACTCACACACTAGCCAATATAATCTCTAAGAGCTTTTGTACATGTACGCGCTTATATGAAAATATACAAGTGTTAATATATATATAGCCATCCGTTAGAAACATTCTTGGAACTTGTTCTTCCAAGCAATGTGCAGCATTGACTGTTCCTCAGAAATCTCTCTGTCACAGTTGCTGCGGATGTGGAGCTCAAGATCTTGGGTCTTTAAACTTTGAATTACTTTGCATGATTCCAAGTGCAATTAAAGTTATGTCCACATATCCGTGTGATCCACGTGTAAGATGATTTAGGTTTTCAACGAGTTTGTCTTACATCGGGACACGGCAACCTGACGACTTTGAATGCGAGGTTGATAAGTTTGAGTAGCGTCTTCTTAATCCGTCGTAAAGTTCCTTACTCCATGTTAATGAAGCTTGGATCCTTACTCGTGTCGTTAATTGCTTACTCTATGTCGGTTTGATCCTCGAAATCCTTATTTCGTGTCGGCGCTTCCTTATTCCGTGTCGGCGCTTCCTTACTCCGTATTAGTGCTTCCTTACTCCGCACGAGTTCCTTAGTCCGCATGAGTTAAAAGGTCCAGATGGCTTACTTTGTATTAGCGCATCCTTACTCCACTTGAGTAAAAGGTTCGGATTTCTTACTCCGCATCTCTTTTCCTTACTCCGTGCGAATAAAGGACTTGGGTTTTTATTCCGCGCAAGTCGTTCCTTACTCCTCATGTATGAAAGACTCGGATTCCTTACTCTGCGTCTTCATGTCCTCGGTCCGCTTGAGTGAAAGACTTAGCTCTTGATTCCACGATAACGTTCTCTTACTCCATGTGAGATGTAGTCTGGGGATTCTTATTTCGCATCTATTTAACTTAGTCCATTTCAAGTTTAAGATGTGGATTCCCTAGTTTGTAACTTTGAGTACTTAATTTGCACGAGTGACCCTTATTCCGTATGAAGACTTGGTTATTTACCAAGTGCTTGATGACACTCACGATGATCTGGATCAAGATTATGTATCCTGGCCTTTGCTTTTCTCTCACGAGTGAAGGTCCGGATTAAGATCATATCTTCTGCAACAACTTAAGAATAAACATGTAATGTCTCAAATCAAATTATACGGGGTTTTATCCGCATCATCCAAATTCTAGGCTTGATCCCACAAATATCAAAGCTTAGGATATTTTTATACCTTTAAGTAAATTTGATTTTTCAACTTTAACCCAAAAAAAATCCTAGAATGAAGTGAATTGAATTTTGAACTTTTACAAAGAACTTAAAAAATAAAAAACAAAACAAAATGTTTTAAAAAAAAAAAAAAAAACAAAATGAAAAAATAATAATGAAAAACAAAAAGAGATCAAAGACCAATTATTTACCCAAGCCCAACAAATCAAGTCGAAGGACTTTTGCAAAGATAATGGAAAAACCAGTCTAAGACTCACCCGCAATCACAAACTATGGTAAGTGATGTTGAATCGAACCTGGAATTTGAAAGATGCAAATTAAACCCTATGTAATTTAATTTGAGATCTCTCATTTCTTTATCTATAACAATGTTGTAGAAGATAAGCCTAAAATGACAAACTCGATTAACTCGTGAGTGATACGTAAAGGACAGAATACATAATCTTGATTCGGATCATTGTGAGTGTTGACAAATGACTCGGTAAATAACTGAGCTATCACAAGATATAGAGTAAGGAACGTTAACGCGGACTAAGGACAAGAAGACATGGAGTAAGCACCTGAGTCTTCCACTTGGCCGAACTAAGGACAAGAAGGCACGGATTAAGCATTCGAGCTTTATACTTGCATGGAGTAAGGAATCGTTAATACGGAATAAGGATCCGAGTACTTAACTAACAAGGAGTAAGCAACTATTATTGGACCCCATTTTATTTGAGTTGGACATACACATTCATTTTCTGCTTTAAACTTTGTTAATCATTTTGTATAGTTAAAAAAAGAGACATGACCGTCGATTCGAATGGAGATTTTAATGACTTCTTTAAAAAGGCTTTTAAATACTAAAAATCTAGTCACAAGTGATAGAGAATCAAATTCCAAGATCAGCACCTTCGACCATGCTTAAATCCGAGGTCAAACGAAAAAGTTATGATCGAATCGTATTTGGACCGTAACGATGGTCAACTAGCGGCCAATATTCAAAATGACACTCCGGATCAGGTCACGAACCTCATTTTCTTAATCTTCTCATCATTATGAGAATTTTGATGTATATATTGCCTATATTCGCTCACAGAACTTATTTTAGGAAAAAAATAAAAAAAATATATTTATTCAGTAATAAAGCAGTTTTGGGACGCACAATACAGGTTTGGCGCAGAAACAAAACCATTTTAAAAAAATGACACGAGTCACTCGTCATGATGTCCCAAGTTCAAAAATAATTTTCTTGAATTTTTTTTAAAAATTGACCCTGTCACGCACCGAATTTCCAACCCGAGGAAAAATGGTACATGACTCCCCTTTACCCACTCGGTGGGCAAGGGGTTGGGATAAAATAACTCCACACAGGGCTCAAACCCCCACTATAGATATTCAGAAAGACCAAACCATATATCTTTATTCAAATTAAAATATAATAATCAATTATAAACCAGATAATAGGTGTTTACAAACCAAACATGCCTTTATTACAATTAAATTTCCCCTTATAATATCTCCCCATTGGGATTACAAAGGTCCCATAAAAATAACCACAACATAATATTAAACGAAGCAATAAAGCATAACTGCCTTCCCACCTAACGCCTGTAGGTTCCTGAAAAGTAAACAAAACACAACGGGAGGGGTGAGCAACCACATGTCAGTAGGGATCATGTCTCCCCAACCCATCCCATGCTCCTAACATCTACATGTTGACGTGCACGAGTGCAGTGTCGTGGCAATACTATACAGACAGGCCATAATCAACATTCATACACAAACAAGCCACATCAACAGGTACAACTATTGCCACAGCCACACAGGCTCCATAACCAGCCATGGGCTTCCACAGCCATCGGGCTCCATAACCAGCCATGGGCTTCCACAGCCACCGGGCTCTATAATCGGCCTCGAAGGCTCCAGTCACACAGGCCCCAATCTCAGCCACACAGGAATACAATCAAGCACATAGCATACATCTCAGCTACACAGGCATTCAATTAAACACATAGCATGTATCTCATCCACATAGGCATACAATCAAACATATAGCATGCATCTCAGCCACACATGCATAAAATCGAACACATAACATGTATCTCAGTCACACAGGCATAAAATCAAACACATAACATGCATCTCAGCCACACAGGCATAAAATCAAACACATAGCATGCATCTGGATCAACAATCATTATATCAAGTATATTTCTCCCTTGGAAACCCCAAGGTTTCCCATGTGATCCTACAGCGGAATGAAGCCTAACGAACCACAGACATCCCAACGGCCTCTAAGGCCCACTGCCCCGCAACGAACCCCGAGAGTTCCCATACCCCGGACTCAACATCAGAATTAAACGAAACATGCCATTGAAGGCCAACATCCATATAGGAGATCACACCTATATGGATTTTACATATATATATATATATATATATATATATATATATATATATATATATATACACACAACGACAATACTCTACAAATCATCCACCATAGGGCCTAACCCCGGAATGGGTATCGGAAGAGACAGAACCCCTACCTTAGAAGGATCCTTCACACTTTTGCTTCCACGCCAAACGCCGTCCAATCACGGGAACCACCACGGCAGCCACGATCAGGAGCTCTCTCTCCCAATCTCCCTCTCTCTCTCTCTTCGTAATGGCTGCGGCGGATGAATCCTAAAACCCCAACACAAGAGGGCTTCACCTCCTTATATAGACACCACAACATCAAAACAATGTGGTTTTGATTAAGTGAACCCCATCATCAAAATGACGTAGTTTTGCTTAAAGAAACATGTATCAACCTTCCTGCTTCCACATAGGACAAAATACCCACAATTCGAACATGGTCCTTTACGAAAAGATTATCAGCATAACAAAACGAAGAAGACAGTGCAAAAACATGGTTGCACGTGACAAAGGCCATTGTCATGTGCAAGCTCCAAATGGCCTAAGATTTTGCCACAAGCTTTATAACTTAGTCTGGAAGGCTCCCATGCAAAAATGCCCGCACGTGACAAAGACATTGTCACGTGCAATCTCAATATGCTCCCTTTTGAGCTCATCTTTTGCCTCATGCTTGCTCATTTATATACAAAGTGATGTAGCCAATGTGTGTGGAAAGAAAACTCCCAAAAAACCTGACAATTGCCACTCAAAAGGCATAACAGTGACTAACTCCTCACATTCCAAAACACGGGTCATTACAAACCCACCTTCCCGATATCAAAAACCTAAAAACATCAGTTAAAAATTACAAAATAGGACAATAAAAAATTTAATTTTTCTTCTCCTACTATCTTTTCTTGCCTCCCCTTGGCCACATGTCAATATGTGATTTCTTGAAATAAAACAAAATATAAAACAAAGCAAAAGGAAAAATAAAAGCAGACAAAATAAAAATAAAAATAAATTAAAACAAAAAAAACTCAACCACACAAAACCTTATCTCCTCACCCGTCATCTTCCCCTTTTCTCTCTCCCCTGCGTCATCTTCCTCATTCACGCCGGACAGCCATCATGCCTATCCCCTCTCGGCCATGCCCTTACCTCCTTTTCTCTCTCCCTGGCCGAACCTTTTTCAACCTCGCCCATGCCTTCTCTCTCGGCTGAATCAAACCCAAGCCAAAGCGTGGCCAAACCAGGTTCTTACCATGGTATACCATGATCCATCAACCACCATAGCCGCTGCCCTCAAGCATCCTTGAATAGATCCTCTCTATAAAACCCCTTTTCCCTCTCAATTCGAGGGCCCTCTCTCTCCAATTTCGAAAACAACACAAAAAACCTCTTTTTTTCCTCCTCCACTACCGAACACAGAGAGCCCCTCTCCCCTTGGCCGGAAACCATACCGCCGGCCATTGTGGAGTATCATCCACCTTGTCATGCAACTCATCTACCATTCGTCCATTCCTCTCGAGATCGCACCCCAGCTAGTCGACGTTGCCACACTAGCCCATATCTGCCACTGCTGGATCATTCGCATGCACGACCCGGTATTTCATTGCTGTGAAATCCATAGCATCCGACCACCGCTTGGAGATTGGAGACAAAGCCAGATCGGTTTCATTTGGTTTGAGGTCTTAATATTTGCTGTTTGTTTGGGTCTCTCTTTGGGCTCTCTTTGGTGTTTTTGTATGGTTAGTTTTGAACCTCGCGGTCTGTTTTGCTTGCTTGAGTTGTCTATTAGACCTGTTGTCTCCAGGATTGTATTATCCGTTTACGATTTGGTCTACTGGTTTTGGGTGCATTTTGGTTTGCTTTGATTTTGGTTCAACCTGCTTCGGATTTTATTGGGTCTATGCCAAAAATAATAAAATAAGAAAGAAGAAAAAAAAGAGAGAAAAGGAAAGGAAACCGTTTTCAGCCTGGTCTTTAAGTTTTTTTCTCTTTCGCTCGTTGTATTGCTCTTATTTTGTTTGTTCATTGGTGTTGTGCGTTTTGTTCGACTCATGGATGTCTAGTTGTGTGATAGGCTATTCTTGCAAATGGTTAATCTAGTGTGGAAAGGAACTCTCCAGGTTCACGTTTTTGTTTGGGTCATGCGCTCATCCTGCAAACAAGCCTGTGGCTTTGTTTTGTTATGCTATTTTGTTTTGTTTCTTTCTCCTTTCTTCTTTGTTGTTCGTTTCCTGGTGTTATTAAAAAAAAAAGAGAAGACAATCAATGATTTTATTTTCTGTGTGTTCGTTGAGATCTCTTTCATGCTTTCTAACAGATCTATGTTTTCACCAACTTATGAATTGTCTTCTCACTGCTTTTTCACTATTTTTAATTTGCTTCGCCAGTAGATTACCATTTGCACTATTTTCCTCTTGCTCACTATCATTCTTATACTGATATGAGGGTGCTCTGTGGCGTGTATTCTTTTGATGGTTTTAGTTACGATATTGGGTGTATTTTAATTTGGTGTGTATTCTTTTAATTTGGCTTGTGGATGCATTTTAGCTTAGTCTCCAAACAGAGTCCGGTTTTCAAAAATAAAATAAAAAATGTTGTGTCCCTCCTATTTGATTATCATTGTTCACTTTGATTATTATTGTTCACTTTGATTTTGGTTCTTTGTTAAAAAAAAATAAAAAAAAAACAAAGAAAAAAATGTTTTTAGTCTGGACGGTTTCATGGTTTCTTTTGATGTTTGTCCTTTTTATTTTATTTATTTTCTCTCTCTGATGTATTGGTGAGTGGGGTGGCCGAGTGTAAGGTTTTGCGTATGCTGTATTATATTATTCTATTGTGCAGTTTGTTTTGTTTTCTTTATCGGCCTTAGGATTAACATTAGTTATGGGCCATTATAAATTATGTATTTGCGGGTCATGTATCCAATGTCATTGTAATTTGTAAACTAAGCATAGTAAAAGAGGGAAGAAAAAAACCTTTTATTTTTGTTATGGATGTCACAATCACACACAAACACATTTGTATTTTATTCATTTAGTTATTTATTATTTTTAACTTTTATTATTTTTCAATTTTTTTTCGTATTTTTCCAAAACAAAAAAAAAATAATTCAAAATAATCTTTCTTTTTTATGATTGTGTTTCCTAAAAAAAAAGAAAAAAAAGGAAAAAGTAACATGTTCTTCTTTTAAATTAAGGGTTATGTTTTCAGCACAAAAAAACAACAAAAAATAAAACAACAAAACAAAAGAAAACAACAAATTTTTTTCCCAAAATAAGATGAAATAGTTTTCTAAAATCAAAAAGAACAAAATATTAATATTAATAATGACAAAAAAAGAACAAAAAAACAAAAACAAAACAATATATATATATATATTCAGAAGAACTTTTTTTTTCCAAACACTTGGCTTTTTAACACCTAAGCTTTTAAGTTTTTTTAATCTCATCATTTTTCACCCATAGCATTATAAGAAACATGTATTTTAATTTTTTTAACTTTGAACATTGGATTTAGATAATTTAACCTTTTAGATTCCTTTGGCTTTCGAGTAAATTGGGTTCAATATCTAGCTATAACAAAAAAATCAAAACAAAAAAGAAAGAAAGAAAAAAAACAAAAAGAAAACATTAGGATATCCGTTAAAGGCTTAAGATAATTACGATTTAATTTCAACTTTAACAAAAAAATTAAAAAAAATAAAATGAGTAAACTTTTAGGCCATCTTTGACATCACCTTTTGAGCAAATAGTTAAAACAAATTAGAAATCTCCTCTTCCTAAGATGGTACCAAAAGGGCATTGTAGGGGTGTTAATCCTTCCCCACACGTAACAAACTCCTGAACCTAGCTCTGGCGACGTAGACAATTTTTCAGGTGACCAACTGCACTCTAAAAACAGTTGGTGGCGACTCTATAATATTTTTCATCACCATTTATGTGAAGGGTAGGAGAACTGTATCTTCAAGCGGGTTTACTCCCGACGAAATCCGATGATGACAACTATTATTATGGAGTAAGGAGTCTGAACACTTCATTAACACGGAGTAAGGAACGTAGCGATGGAATAAGGATCCGAGTACTTAATTGACACGGAGTAAGTAATTATTGATACGGAGTAAGGAATCTGAGCACTTCATTAACACGGAGTAAGGAACCTTGTGTCAAAATAAGACGATGTTGCTCCATTTACTTGCTATGTTACTTTAATGTATTTAAACTTATCACTTGCTAGTCTCTGATGTAAGAAGAGATCCGTTGAAGACATTTATATTATCCTACACGTGGATCACTCAGATGCATGGACATGATCTTTGTTGCAATTGGAATTACGCAAAGCAATTCAATACTCTCATACTTCTAATATCTTGAGCTCCACATCCACAACAATTTAAAAAGAGTTATTTTCCGAGAAGATCATAAATGCAGCTCAACACCCGAAATGTCCGGTGTTGTACCCCATTTTGACCGTGTTAGATCACACTCAAACTCAGCAAGGAAGCCCAAAGAGGAGGGTCACTTCTAAAACCTCAAGATGCCCCAATACCAACACCAAAGGATAGATGATGAAATTCGGAGACTAATGCACTTGATTGTGCCCAATTCTAACTTAAAATGAGGAAGTTATGGCCAAAACAGTTTTGGTCATAAAAAGTCCAACTTGCGAAAGGACGGTCAATTCCCCTAGTCAAAATCTAGATCATCAGGTCAAATTCGGAACACCCTAGTGAAAATCCAGATCACCAGGTCAAATCCGGAACATCAAGGTCAAAATCCGGATCATTAGGTCAAATCCGCAGCTTCATGGTCCAATACGAGCTATTCCTTAGCACGGAGTAAGGATCCGAGCTATCCACTGATTCGGAATAAGGAACCTTAGCACATAGTAAGGATCCAAGCCATCCTTGATACGGAAAAATGAGTGTATCACTACAAGAAATTAGGCCTACCGTAACATCAAATGATAACACTATCAAAAAAGTGTTATAGTAGGTAGGTATTAAAATAAAAATTGGGGGTGGCAACTTGAATTTGATTGCACGGGATATTTTTGGTGCGCGGGATCTTTTTTGTGAAATTCTAAGTGTTACCGGCAAGACCCGAGAAAATTAAATGTCACTCTTACTCTTCAACACCCATAAAAAAACAAAACAAAACACAGATGCTCTCTCATTCATCGACAAACCTTACACACACTCTCATTCATTGATGAACCCTTGAAAATCTCACGCACTAACCCAACCCAACACTCCAAAGTCATGTACATGCAAGATCTTCTTCGCATCACCTTTCACTCGCCTCAATGACTCTAATTGTGAATAAGGTCTAAGTCACCTTACGGGTTTCAAAGGGAGTTTGGGAACGAAAGAAAGATTTCTTGTCTGGGTGGTGATCTTTTATTGTTATTAGCCTTTATTTTTTGTTTTTATTGTTGTAAATAGGTATTCTCTTAGCTTTGATGCTTGATCTCGGCGAATCTAACATGCTTGGCCTCGCGGTCGAGCGGCTTGTTTCTGCCTCCACGATGGTGAGTTACTGCCTTTGCTCAAGCTACTGGTCCCGATCACGTCCTAAGTCACTAGCTAGAGATCGCGTTAGCTAGTGAATCTGATGACAGTACTAGTGGTTCGAGGTCGGCAGGATCGTTGCTGTGTTTGGCTCAGGCCTCCAGTTTCGACCGTGTCCAAGGTCACTAGTCGGTGATCGGTTCTTAGCCGAACTTAGGCTTGCTCCTTTGGTCTTTCGGTGCTTTCCACTGTGGTTAACTGGATCAGACAGGTGGCTTTGTCCAAGCTTGTTCTGGATGGTTTCGTTCGAGCTTGTTCTATTTTCCAAGAATTGACAAGTGTTAATAGTACTTTTCCTGTCTATACGACTCTTGTGATGGTGTTTTGTTATTATTATCGTTTGTTTGTGTGTGTTTATTCCCATATGAGGCTGGAGGCTCATTGTTTATTAGTTGTGATCTTATTTTTCTTTAATTTGTGTTTACTTCAATCTTGCTTGCGTAATGTGTTGTTTATTTTGTTTTCTGATTTGTCTTGTTTTATATTGTCTAGATTGAGGATTTTTGAATTTTGTCTTGTTTTATGCTGCCCACTCTATGTTGTTCTATCATGATCAGTTCATTCATAATACTTTGGGTTTTATCAATCATGAAACTGTTAGTCTCCCTCTTAGTGTTACAGTTTAATATTTTTTGCCTGCATGAGTTTCGACTGCAAGAGTAATTAATAAATTTATTTCAATTATCTGATGCTTTTATATTTCAATTACCTTTTGTTGATTCAAGTCCCTACAGCTTAGCAGAAGCAGAGGTCCATCTTTCAATTTGCTCCATTGACAGTCACAAACATAGGTTCTCCTTATTTATTGCTAGGGTTCGTATTTTCCTTTTGATTTAATCATTTAGTTTCTCATGTATCATTCGAAACTGGGTTTTAATAGTTTTCCATTTGGTTTTATTTCTTTATTAGTTTTTGAATTTTGATACTTTAGTAAGCTTATAATGAATCATGTTGCACACCATCTGTTTGGTTCTGTTCTAATTCATGATCTAAGATTTTGAGTTCAGGAAATATATGGTAAGTTTTGGAATGTTCTCTGATAAGTTTTTCAAAATAAATTATTGTAGTGGTTAAATCCTTATTCCCTCTCCCTGTTTTTTTTATATTTAGATTTCTTTTTTTTTTTTTGCGCTGAAAGTGTGACAAACATCAACTTTATAATATAGAGATAACCAATGTTATGGAGTATGAGGCCATAGCCAAAGAAAAGTTTCCCAAGATTTTAGTTTATCATAAGCTAGCTAATTGAACACCTAAATCGGTTTACTTGTTTACGTGAATACCATCAATGTTGCTGGCATTAAGTTTATAGAGCAATTGTTGTATATTCTTTATCATTATTGTACCTTTCTAAAGAGGCTTTTTCTAATTTCTACTATTTTCTAAAACTTTATTTTGGATCTTGATTTCACTTGCTATGAAACTTTGTGTGGCATTTAGTAAAAAGAAATCCTGGAGTCAAATTCTGATCATGTTCTCTCTATGGTGTCTTCTATGTACACTCTGACATCACAGAAGAAATTAAGATATCTTTTTCTTATTATCAAACAGTTAGCAACTGACTAATAAAAGAACTGTCTTAATAAACACAGTCAACTCTAATTGTTCTCTGAACTTTTGGTGTTTTTTGGCATCTTAACATTAATTGATATTATTCAGTTGTAAGAATGACAATCAGCTGAACTAGGAAATCGGAGCTGTATGTTCATGGTTTTTTTCATTGCGAAAGAGTACAAAGCCTGTTATTACACTTAAGCTTTGAAGCTGATGAGATTTGTTGTCTTAAATACCTTCATTTAGTTGTATTTTTGCCATTTTTCATGGCATACCATCCTGTTATGCATTATGATTAGAGCATGCTTTGGGAAATGTAGATAAGAAGTCCTTTTTTCTATTATTTAATGGAAAATCCTTGACTCTCTCTTTTCATTATCTTAAGTGCTAATCCATTATTGATAAGATGCAGGAAACTTAACTTGGAAGAGGTATAATTTATTAGTTTCCCAAATTGTAATTGTTGATAAGACCATATCTAATAAATGAATTCGATTATTGAAAACAATAAATAATAGTTTCCATTAGTGCCTTTTTGTATTGGTAGAAGCACATCATAGAGCTCTTTTCTAATCATTACTCCATATCTAATGTGACCGTGATTTGGATTATACCTAACATGAACTATGGTATTGTTATTATTATTTTTATTATTTACATATTCTGGCCAAAAAGAAAATTATTATTTACATATTGTATATATAATAATACCGTGTTGGATTTTATATCAAGTTACCTTTGTTGGAACATGGCCCTTTTCAAATTCACTCAGCAATCATGTCTGTCTGCATGCATGGCCATGTGCTAAGTATTTATATCTAAAATTTTTATCCCTAGCTTACATAATATTTGTGTAACAAATATAGACAACAAGAAGACCCAACAAAGGTGGATATCATGCGTGTACAGGCCATGAACTTCTTTGAAGCTTTTGCTACTACTGATGACTAAAGAAAATGAAATTCTTGACAAGATAATTTTTGAGATATGTTGATGCAGTTGTTTGGGCTAAGAAAATTAGAAAACAACGCATGGTTTTACTTGTAATGACCCGTGTGTAACCCGTGTGTAAGGAGTTAACCACAAACACCTTGGATGTTGGTACACAAGTTTAAGGTAAGAGATGAGCCCAAGAGGGGACTTTTGAGAGGTGCATGTGTCAAGCGATAGCGTACATTTATGCCCTAGGAAGATGCTATGCGTTCTGAGGCGGTTTAAGTGTTTTGGCTGATCTTGGAGCTCACTTTTGACCTAGTAGATGGCCTCAAACAATTGGCGTGCAAGAACAAAAGTTTCTTAGAATGAGGTCCTCTATCTACCACAGAAATTTCAGAGCATTTGGAGCTGCACGTGAATTCACCCATTTCACGTGCAAGCATATTTTTGCTTCTCAGGCCTCTACAAGATGCAAGGAGACTTGGGGTAAAGTTTGGGTGCATTTGGAGCTGCACGCCAATTGGGGAATTGGCGTTCAAATTGGCGTGCAGGCATATTTTTGCATGGTTCCCTTGGTTTTGTCATTCTAATGATCTTTCTCCAAAGGACCATGTTGAAATTCCGAGTATTTTGGCCTATATGGGTGCGGATAGGTGCTAACTTGTGTGATCAAAACTACGTCGTTTTGATCCTGGGTTTACTTAATCAAAACTACGTCGTTTTGATGTGGATGGTGTCTATATAAGGAGGGCTTGAGTTTGAGTTTAGGGTTCTTGTGTTCCTTTGCTTGCCTTCTGCTGAGAGAGAGAGAGAGCTAGAGAGAGAGAGGGAAGGGGAGTTGCTGGTTGCTGCCGGAGCATCTTGCGTGGGGAGGACGGCGTTTGGCGCGGGAGCAAGGAAGATCCGCTTTAAGGTAGGGGTTCTGTTCTTCCTAATCCCTCCTCTGTCCTAGGGTCCTAAGGCAGTTCTGGGTCAGATCTGTTTATATATACATATGTAATCCATATAGGTGTGATCTCCTATATGGATGTTGGCCTTCGATGGCGTATTGGTGTGATTTCCGAGGTTGGGTGGTTAGTGCAAGTTAAGTGTTTGATAAAATGCCGGTGTGGATATGCCTGTATGAATATGCCTGTGTGTATGCTCGAACGTGTTTGAAATAATGCCTGTGAGGCTATGTATATTCCCGTGTCCGAAATAATATCCGTGTGGTCGGGTTTGTGAGCTTGTGAATATGTGCATGCTAAGTGTTCGACGTTATTCCCGTGTGACTAAGCATATTAAGTGTTTGATGTTATGCCTGTATGGCCTTATGTGCCGTGTGGTTGCTTGTACACCCGGTGGCCGTGGAAGCCCGGGACCGTTTTGTGTTAGCCTGTGAGGTCAGGGAAACTTGGCCTGAAGAGGCGGTTAAATCACTTGGCCTGAAGAGGCGGTTAAATCACTTGGCCTGAAGAGGCGGTTAAATAACTTGGCCTGAAGAGGCGGTTAAATCACTTGTTGTTAAAGTGTTAGCTTGTGTGGCGATGGCAGATTGTAATTGTTGATGTGGTTGTTGTTATGTCTGTTGAAATGATTGTAACACGACACCGCACTTGTACACATGGCATGTAGATGCTAGGAGCATGGGATGGGTTGGGGAGACATGATCCCTACCGAGCCGTGGATGCTCACCCCTCCTACTATGGTGTGTTTTCTTGCAGGAACCTACAGGCGTTAGGTGGGAACACCAAGGTGGAAGAGTTCCATTTTGTGGCTTTGTTTTGTGTTATTTGCAGTATGTAATTTTGTTGAGGCATTGTAACCCCAGTGGGGAGATATTGTAATGAAGTTTGAAACATAATAAAGGCATGTGGTTTCAATTAAATAATTATATGATTTTGGTTTCTGAAAAGAAATGTGAAGTGTATATTGTATTCTACCCCTTTGTCCAAACCCGGATAAAGGGAGGGTCACGTTCCGGTCTCCTCGGGTTGGAAATCCGGGGCGTGACAATATGGTATCAGAGCATGGTCTAGTTGGCCTAGGGTAGTGGGCGGACTTGGTTATCTTGAGTCCTTTGGAGGAGCCTGGAGGGACATGCCTGATCAACATGGTCCTCTTTGAGTCTCCAAGGTGTACTTGGGGTAGTGTAGTCTTGTGGTAGGATTTGCATGCATTGGCATTAGGGCACTAGTTGCATTGGTTGTTGTATGTGAAGGTGTGGATACCTGTGAAAATTTTAATTGTGATAAAAGAAAAATATGAATAATATGATAAGGTGAGAACTGTGCAACTCTGATTTTATTTGAAGTACCTTGAGCATGACTACAAGGAAAGGTCCTTGTTTAACTGAACTGTGTGCTTATGGAATGGATGCTTGTGCAATGTGGCTTAATGAGAACTGAAATGTGTGCAGTGTGTGTAATTGCATGGATAAAAGGTTTGAACATGATAAAATTTCAATTGTGCAACTCTGAAATTTTGTGATGGATCGAGCATGAAAACATGGAAAAGAATTTGTGGTATTGAAACTGAGTACTTGCGAACGTGAAGATTGTGAAATGTGAACTATTAATAAAATAAAATAAGAATAATCAAGAAAGAAATAAATAAATAAATACATAAAATAAAATACAATACAATAATGTTGGTGTTCTATGAATGATTGAGTATGTGCCTTTGTATGGTGTTGTGTGGAGGAAGCGATGTTGTGTTCAAAACGATGAGATATCCACTTAAGTATAGAATTATATGGGCAATGTGAAGGTGCGAACTTGTTGTAAGGGTGTGAACTTGTATAGTTTGTGATGTGCATCCATGAATTTGTGTGGTGATAATGCATGTTTTGAGGTTAGTTATAGTTCAGAATGCCTAGTCGGTAATGGTATTGAGATTATTGAGTGATAACCTAGGGCGCTGCCTTTTCGTGGAGCCAATGTCTCCGAAAATTGTGACCGGTACGACTATTGAGGTAGCAAAGAAGCCCGCCCCCCAGGCTGGGCAAGTGGGAGAGCTGCAGGATGTAAGTAATGCACGGCAGAGGTTGGCGTCTTGAGCTCGATTATTCCAGAGGTGAGGGATGCGATTCGACAACTGATCAGGAGCGAGGTACGCCGAGAGCTGTCAGCCCTCAACACCCCCCCGTTTGAGTCCTGTTTCTCAAAAGATTGCGCTTGTTGTGGACAACCGGGGCACTGGAACAGAGAGTGTGCCAAGGAGCAGTACCGGTGTCGCCTCTGTGGAAAAGTAGGACGTCTTCGTACAGTCTGTTTTAGTAGGACCGGAAGTGATGCTAGGGGATTGGCTCAGCGAGCTAGGGGTAAAGCTCAACGCCAAGTCCCGATTTGGAGGCAGGAGGACTGTCACGCCCCCGAATTCCAGGGAACCCGGAACCGGGTACATGACTTCCCCTTGCCCGCACCCGAAAGGTCAAGGGGTTGGTGACTAGCACCAATAGAGACTACACCGGGTGCTGTCTCAAATATGCAACCCCGTACGATCATACACCAAGGGTAATCCTGTACTTTCCCATATACCATCATGCATACAAAGAGTCAAACAGTCATACAGACATCACATCATATAGTATGCAAATACAACTGTCCACGGACCCATGTCCGGGATATCACATAAAACAATACAGAATATAACTGTATCATACATCAGAGTAGGGGCGTCCTCCTGGAAGAAAGTCCTCCACTAGTCTCGGGTCACACCTGAAAAAGGTAAACAACAAGTAGGGGTGAGCGACAAGCTCAGTAGGTGACCCCAACACTCCACATCATGCAACACATATAAGTCTATACTATATGCTTAGTGTACTCGTGCACCGTGTAGTGTGCACAATCATCGAGACTCAACCTGCAACAAACATCAGGACAACTTGTCCACAATCCTCCATGGGATCCCAGCTCAGGGCACTCAGCCCTAGCTCCACGAGCTCAACGGCTCAACTCAGGCCTTAGCCTGTCCACAGCGCAATATGCCCGGCCACAGTCGCCACACAGGCTTGCCATCGGTGCATATGCCTGCCACGTCAACCACATAGCACCATCGGTGCATCACGGTGAGAACCCAAACAAGTCACGGAGTCCATGCCCCAATACCTCACACCAACATACTAACATTAGTATGGCATGTCATTCTCAACATTTCCTTTGGAACTGTAGCCAGTCTTCACAAGTAAATCCTCAATCCTTGATTTATGAAGGAAGTACCCATAGCAGCTATTTTCTTGAAATCAAAAGTCCCGGCATTGGGTTCCCATAGCATAAATAAGATAATCTGATTTTTGGGGATTTTTCTGAGACGTCTAACCCCACTTTCCAAAAATTCACCACTACGAACTTTTGGGTTTTTCCGAAATTTTACACTAAAACCCAATTTTCACATTTTGAAATAGTGGGAATTAATTTTTCTAGTATTTTTCTTTGAATCCAAATGGGGGGTATTTCGTTATTTACATTGTAACTTAAGTAATACTTGTATAGGTTGCAATGTAAATAGGTCCATCGATCAAATCGTATTTCGAATCGCCGATGAAACTACATTTTCGAATCCGCATTTCGAATCGCATTTCGAATCTGTATTTTCGAATCTCTTTTCGGACTGCCTTCGACTCTCGAACCTACACTCGAACTACCTTCGAAAACTACCTTCGAAGTACCCATGAACTGCCTTCGAAACTCCCTTCGAAGTACCTTCGAACCTTCGAAACGACACTCGAAAATTTCACATTCGACACTCGAAATTACACTACATCGAACCTACCTTCGAACCTTCGAACCTTCGAAACTGCACATTCGAAATTTTCATTCCAGTCGATCTCATCGGCTGTTCTCTACCCATTCCACGACGATTCTTGTTCATCATCGTTTTTCACTGTTTCTCGTCTGGATTCAACCCGGAATCTCATAAAACTCATACCTAATACTATATATTAGGTTTTAAATCACGTCTTACCCCTCAGAACGCATTTAAATACAAGATTCAACCCAAAATTGGTTTTTCCCCAAATTCTAGGGTTCAACACGAATTTGCATGATTTCATCAAATTCTTACATGTTAATCCAAAAAAGGCAAGAAAAGGGTGAAGAATCAATGGAACACCTACTTGGAATGATTCTTGATGTTCGAACGAGCTCAAAACGCCCCAAATCGCCAAGGCCTCCAAGCTTCCTTCTCTCTTTCTCTCTCTAAGCTCTCCAACGCAAATTCAGAAATGCTCAAACGTAACGTGGAAGCTCTCTTTCCCCTATTTATATTTTTGCCAGTCAACTGACCTAGTCAACCATTGACCCAGTCAATGATTAACCTCCAAGGTCCCGAACTCCAAATTGAGTCAAACTACAGTCAAAACGCTCGAAATGACGAGCACAATACTACACAGATATTAGTACACCCAAATGATCGCTCAAACGCAAAGTCAACCAATAGACCCCGAAAAGTCAACAATCGGGTCAAACGGGGCCCGACTCGGAATCGGGCCCAAGTACAGTCAAAATGCTCACATCGACGGCTACACTACCGTCCAGATAGTTACATTCCCATAGAATGACTATCTCTCAAAACTATCCAAATACGAGTCTTTACAAGGACTACCCAGTGAGGCCAGTGGAAAAGCAAGACAGAACTTCATTGGTGGTATCGTGCCCCTTTGGTGGGTTGTCGGTTGAGTCTCGTACTAGTTATGTGAGGCAGGGTGGACTTTATCATGTCCTGTTTGAGTTAGCATTTCGAATGGATGTGGTTGGTGACCTGTTAGGGAATAAATAAGTAAAAAGAGTAAATATAGATTTATAACGCTAGAAGAATAATAAGTAACTAATGAGTATCTGGGTGTTGATTTTATAAGTGAGTGATATTCAATTTTGGCACATGTGGATAATCAAAGTAACCAAATCTTGTAGGCAACCCTTTTTCTAGTGGGAGGGAATTTAGACTGGCTAGCTAGTAGAGCTTGAGGTGTGAGGTGATGGCTTGTGGGTTATTGTGTGACACCTCCTTGGCAACCTTGATTAATAGAAATATGTTCTTCAGCGGATAGAGGTGTGTGTTGGAGTACCGCTTAAAAGGGATATTCCTATGGTTACCTTTCTTTCCAAGCGTTGTGATTGAGGGGAAAACGCAGATAGTATAGCCTGCTCTTAGAGTCTTTGAAGCGTTATCTTGTTGGCTAGAGTGGTCGTTGCAAGTTCTGGTTAATAACTATATGGGTGTTCTGGGTTCTCAGATGGTCAAACAGTGGCCATGTGTCATGTTTGTCGAGTGTGAAAGACCATGAGTGATGTTCTTAGAACATGTTGTGAAATGGGGATGCACACGTGTAAAATGTGAAGTGTTCTGGAGCTCAACTATCGGCTATGAGTGGGTTTTGAGGGTTATGCCCGGTGCATCAACTTGGTAAAAGAGGTAAGCATGTGAGATTTGGCAGGCCTTGTTCGGGCTATCTTTCTCTAGGGACTAAGGGTGTGCTTTTGCGTGGTAGGGCCATTCCTTCGGTTCGTATCTTGTGGGAGTAGGCTTAGAGGAGGAGAGAAGGTGTAAGGCTGGTACGTTCTACTCGTCAGTGTCTTGTGTTCCGTTGCTTGTGTTGCAAATGTGCTGGAAATTTGGTATTGTGTTGTTGTATGTATTGCATTCGTGGTAAAGGTATACAACGAGTTACTACATGTGGGTGTTGTGACATGTGCGTAGAGAAGGATGAGGTGTAGTGTATTAGAATATTAAATGTGGTGTGAGGATGAAGGAGAGCGTTCTAGGTGATGTTGTGTATGTTATACCTTGTCTAGTGCGATGGCCGGCTAAGCTAAATATTAAAGTGTTGTTGTCTTGGAAAAAGGTTGTTTGATGCCCAGAGTTGAGTCGGTTGTGACATTTTTGCTTGGACGGGGTGTTAGTGCTACTCCTTGAGGAGAGATTTATGTCGGACAGATGTCACAAAGGTGTATGTTTTAGAGCGGTGGTGGTAGACGGATGACCTCCATCCGTACTCCTTGGAAACCTTTCATGTGCGAAGATAACGGGGTAAGTGAGATGGTTCATGCCATCAAGGTGTTGGGGTGTTTGGGAGTAACGTGGAAGTCCCGAATCGGGAGTTTGCATGTCTTGTTTCTTATGCCTACCCGGAGGAATTGTAGTGACCACGATGGCGAGGTTAAAGCCTGAGTATTTCTTGGCCCATTTGAGTGTTTCATTGGTGTGTAGGAATAGAACGTGATGGTTGGTATGGCGGAGATAGTGGGAGATTCCCTAGTGACCTATGAGTGGTGACACAGAGGATTCCGTTGTTGTCATGTTGCAGGTAGGAGAGTTTTCCATGGTGGAGAGAACTATGTTGTTGGTACCTACCCATCGTCAAGGGATTCCTATCGTGTGGTCCGTCTGCTGACTTGGTAAGGCATCATCTCTTGGGTTGTACGGTAAGCCTTAGTTGTGAAGGCAATGTGGGACCTTGGCAGATCTCTATTTGGCCGTGATCAAGGAGGTCGCTTCTCAAAGTCGGTGATTAGTGATAGCCCGATAGTGGGTTTTGGTCTTACCATGGTTGTGTGTGTGGTGCTGCATTTACTGTTTTTAGTGCATCCTTGGACTTCGTTGGGCGCCAGGTTGACTGCAACCGAGTGGTTAAGGGCACACTCCATTCTCGTGTTTCTATGTCTAGGCTTGTATTCCGTTCTGCGTCCCCATTGGCGTTGGTGGGGTTTCAATGTTCCTTACTTGAGTGTGGTGGTTTTCGCAGTGATGATGGTGCTGCTGAGATGAGCTCCCTGTGTGGGAATGTGATTGTGGTTTGCATAATGCTATCCTATTTGTTTGTGTTTCATTGTGACCTCATTGTGCTTCTTTGTTAGGGTGAGGTCTACCTATGGGCTGCGGCTGCGTTGACTTCAAATCCCAATTGTTGGGTATTTTACGTTGTGAAGTGTTGGTCCCATCGTGCCGCGAGTTGGCATCTCCAACATTTGTGGTAATGACTGCCTTATGTGTTGCTTTGATCTTATCGCGTTGTTTACTATTTGGTTTCCCTTTTGGGGGACGAAAGGTCTAAAGGTGGGACGGGTGTGAGGAAACTCCCAACGGCTGCGTTTGTATGGTATTGGCGATCGGGCGGTGGAACGTTAAACGTGTAGTAGTGTTTTGTTTATGCCTTGTTCCTTGTAGTGGTGTTTATGATGTGAGTTGGTCCGTGACTTATGTGATTTGTTAAACGTACGTGTTGGGGATGGGCGTATATGTCGTACACCGTCGTGACGTGAATACTTGTGACATGTGTTAGGTGAGGAGAACAAGGGTTGTTGGTGAGATTAGAATATGTGTTTCCTTATCATGCTGTGTTGTATTGGGTCTGTGGGTACGTGCCTTCATGTGTGTTATTGTGTGATATCTTCATTCGCGGGTATGTGAATGGTTGTGGACGATGTGCCTCAGCATGTGCATTATGGAAAGTGTATTGTCTTTTCGCGGACGACACGTCCTATGGAGGAGATATGGAAACGCGAAACCATGATGCGTGAGCAACCCCCAGAGTTGTTCGAGGACGAACAATCTTAAGGGTGGAGGGGTGGCTGTTGGCTGGTGTATTTGTATTTCCTTTCGACTTTTGACTTTAATTTATATTGAATGTGTTAATGAAATGTGCTTGTGATGGATATTTGTGACATGTGGATGTGTTTCCATAGATTGTGATGCATGTGGTTATGGACTGTGGTGGCACTATGTTATGTGCTATTGTGTACAATGTGCGGTGTATGACCCATTTGGGTGTTGTAGCTCGCCGTGTGGCAAATGGGTAGCTTGTGTTTGTTTTCCTCGTATGTCATTTCTTTTCGAGGACGAAAAGTCTTAAGGGGGAGAGGATGTAATGAC
The DNA here is from genome assembly GCA_023512835.1 of Taxillus chinensis. NCBI lineage: Eukaryota > Viridiplantae > Streptophyta > Magnoliopsida > Santalales > Loranthaceae > Taxillus > Taxillus chinensis. The sequence goes on from CM042085.1 coordinate 48,604,738, forward strand.
CCGTGTGTAAGGAGTTAACCACAAACACCTTGGATGTTGGTACACAAGTTTAAGGTAAGAGATGAGCCCAAGAGGGGACTTTTGAGAGGTGCATGTGTCAAGCGATAGCGTACATTTATGCCCTAGGAAGATGCTATGCGTTCTAGGCGGTTTTAAGTTGTTTTGGCTGATCTTGGAGCTCACTTTTGACCTAGTAGATGGCCTCAAACAATTGGCGTGCAAGAACAAAAGTTTCTTAGAATGAGGTCCTCTATCTACCACGGAAATTTCAGAGCATTTGGAGCTGCACGTGAATTCACCCATTTCATGTGCAAGCATATTTTTGCTTCTCAGGCCTCTACAAGATGCAAGGAGACTTGGGGTAAAGTTTGGGTGCATTTGGAGCTGCACGCCAATTGGGGAATTGGCGTTCAAATTGGCGTGCAGGCATATTTTTGCATGGTTCCCTTGGTTTTGTCATTCTAATGATCTTTCTCCAAAGGACCATGTTGAAATTCTCGAGTATTTTGGCCTATATGGGTGCGGATAGGTGCTAACTTGTGTGATCAAAACTACGTCGTTTTGATCCTGGGTTTACTTAATCAAAACTACGTCGTTTTGATGTGGATGGTGTCTATATAAGGAGGGCTTGAGTTTGAGTTTAGGGTTCTTGTGTTCCTTTGCTTGCACTGCTTGCCTGAGAGAGAGAGAGAGAGAGAGAGAGAGGAAGGGGAGTTGCTGGTTGCTCCGGAGCATCTTGCGTGGGGAGGACGGCGTTTGGCGCGGGAGCAAGGAAGATCCGCTTTAAGGTAGGGGTTCCGTTCTTCCTAATCCCTCCTCTGTCCTAGGGTCCTAGGGCGGTCCTGGGTCATATCTGTTTATATATACATATGTAATCCATATAGGTGTGATCTCCTATATGGATGTTGGCCTTCGATGGCGTATTGGTGTGATTTACGAGGTTGGGTGGTTAGTGCAAGTTAAGTGTTTGATAAAATGCCGGTGTGGATATGCCTGTATGAATATGCCTGTGTGTATGCTCGAACGTGTTTGAAATAATGCCTGTGAGGCTATGTATATTCTAATGCCGAAATAATATCTCGTGTGGCCGGGTTTGTGAGCCTGTGAATATGTGCATGCTAAGTGTTCGACGTTATTCCCGTGTGACTAAGCATATTAAGTGTTTGATGTTATGCCTGTATGGCCTTATGTCTTGTGTGGTTGCTTGTACACCCGGTGGTGTGGAAGCCGGGGACCGTTTTGTGTTAGCCTGTGAGGCCGTGGAAACTTGGCCTGAAGAGGCGGTTAAATCACTTGGCCTGAAGAGGCGGTTAAATCACTTGGCCTGAAGAGGCGGTTAAATAACTTGGCCTGAAGAGGCGGTTAAATCACTTGTTGTTAAAGTGTTAGCTTGTGTGGCGGTGGCGGATTGTAATTGTTGATGTGGTTGTTGTTATGTCTCGTTGAAATGATTGTAACACGACACCGCACTTGTACACATGGCATGTAGATGCTAGGAGCATGGGATGGGTTGGGGAGACATGATCCCTACCTGGCCGTGGATGCTCACCCCTCCTACTATGGTGTGTTTTCTTGCAGGAACCTACGGGCGTTAGGTGGGAACACCAAGGTGGAAGAGTTCCATTTTGTGGCTTTGTTTTGTGTTATTTGCGGTATGTAATTTTGTTGAGGCATTGTAACCCCAGGTGGGGAGATATTGTAATGAAGTTTGAAACATAATAAAGGCATGTGGTTTCAATTAAATAATTATATGATTTTGGTTTCGAAAAGAAATGTGAAGTGTATATTGTATTCTACCCCTTTGTCCAAACCCGGATAAAGGGAGGGTCACGTTCCGGTCTCCTCGGGTTGGAAATCCGGGCGTGACATTACTACGGCATATAGGACTCTTTATGACGATATAAAGAAAATTTAAAGAGAGTACTATCCTCAAATGATCTAGAAGTCTTCATAATGCTATGATACTATTAATAATTTTGTGTACATGGTTAATTCAGTTTTATAAGGTCATTCACTATTTTAAAATTAACTTGGGATTCAATATGGACAAATTTGACATTTCATTTAAATAAGATTGCACCTAAGATATGTCAGTATTATATAGTTTCTGATTATGCTCCATGAATTGATAGTCTCAAATTTGACTCACCAGACAAAATGTCGTCTATTAAATACTATACAATTTTATATTTTTCATTTGTATTACACTAATCTGTGGCTGTTTAGTCAGAAGATGTTCAGGAGATTTAAGACTAGTGAAATCTACAAACAGAAAGGTAAATGTTGTTATTGTTTATTTTTTAATCTAGCACTTGTGCTCTACCATTGTCCTGACAAGCTTAAATTTGTTGTTGAGTGATTTGAACTTGAATTTCTTGCATATATCTATTTTCAGCTCAATCTGATTTTGTGTGCACTTGAATATATTTTCTGTCTATGAGATACCTTTGCTATGCAGTCAAATGTATTTTGAAAAAAAAAATCACTTCCCTACTTTTGGAACCTAAAAGCATATTTATTTATAAATTTTGCTTTTAGTTCATGAAGTTATATGATTTGCTTTTATTTCTTTAACTATTATTTTGGTTTTTCTTGCGGAATGATGGAGGACTTGTAATTTATTCTAGCATGGAATGAGGATGACATTGTTAGGGGTTTTGAGACATTTAGTATTTATATTATGGTTTGTAAGAGATAGATATTAAAAGATATTTTGGACACATTGATTATTTTGGATTGTGACACTTTAGAATATTATTTCTTAATGTAAGTGAAGGGAATTAGTGGTGTAATTTGGATAGTGTGGTATTTTTAAATGTCGGTTGTTTTTGTAATTTACAATTATTTCTGAAATTTTAATAAATGATTATAAGCATTTGAAAAGATTTATTGTATTTTTTTGGTCATTTACCATAAGCTTTTTTTAGTGTGTTAGGTCGCTTGGCTTATGGTATCTTGGTCACTTTTCGTAAGACAAAAAATATCATATTATATGATCTTTGATAACACATAATTATAACACAATCAAAAGTGTTATGGTAAGCTTAAAAAAAGCTTATGAAAATATTTCATAAGACCATAATATATGTTATTGTATGATCTATCGTAACATAAAATTGTAACACATCAAAAAGTGTTACCGAAAGGTGGAGGACTTTTCATAAGCCAAGCATACCTAACACTCCAAAAAGTGTTACGGTATCCTACGGTACTACATATTTTGTCTTACAAAAGGCCGGATTTCTTGTAGTGTCGTAATGACCCGTGTTTTGGAATGTGAGGAGTTAAACGCCGTTATGCTTTTTGAGTAGCAATTGTCGGGTTTTTTGGGAGTTTTCTTTCCACATACACCTGGCTAGATCACTTTGTATATAGATGAGCAAGCATGAGGCAAAAGATGAGCTCAAGAGGGAACATATTGAGGTTGCACATGACAATGGCTTTGTCACGTGCAGTGGTGTTTTTGCATAGGAGCCTTCCGGACTAAGTTATAAGGCTTGTGGCCAAATCTTAGGCCATTTGGAGCTTGCACGTGACAATGGCTTTTGTCACGTGCAACCATGTTTTTGCACCGTCTTCTTCGTTTTGTAATGCTGATAATCTTTTCCTAAAGGACCATGTTCGAATTGTGGGTATTTTGTCCTGTGTGGAAGCGGGAAGGTTGATACATGTTTCTTTTATCAAAACAACATCGTTTTGATGATGGGGTTCACTTATCAAAACTACGTCGTTTTGATAAGTGAGGTCTATATAAAGAGGAGGAGCTCTCTTTGTTTTAGGTTTAGGGTTTCCGGGGGGGGGGAAGAATATACTTGATATAATGATTGTTGATCCAGATGCATGCTATGTGTTTGATTATATGCCTGTGTGGCTAAGATGTATGCTATGTGTTTGGTTATATGCCTGTGTGGCTTAGATGTATGCTATGTGTTTGATTATATGCCTGTGTGGGTTGAGATGTATGCTATGTGTTTGATTGTATGCTTGAGTGGCTGAGATGTATGTTATGTGTTTGATTGTATGCCTGTGTGGCTGGTTATGGAGCTCGGTGGCTGTGGAAGCCCGTGGCTGGTTATGGAGCCCGATGGCTGTGGAAGCCCGTGGCTGGTTGGTTATGGAGCCCAGTGGCTGTGGAAGCCCGTGGCTGGTTAGGGAGCCCGGTGGCTATGGAAGCTCGTGGCTGGTTATGGAGCCCGGTGGCTGTGGAAGCCCGTGACAGGTTATGGAGCTTGTGTGGTTGTGTCAATGGTTGTACCTGTTCCTATAATTACAACAAAATATAGCTGATTAAAGCTAATGAAGCTTTTCGATCTACTGTAAACTCTCTTACACTCTGTTTACAAATTCTCACACACTAGCCAATTTAATCTCTAAGAGCTCTTGTACATGTACACACATTTTTATGAAAATATACAAGTGTTAATATATAAAGCCATCCGTTAAAAACATCCTTGGAACTTGTTCTTCTGAGCAACGTGCAGCATTGACTACTCCTCGGAAATCTCTTTGCCTTGATTGTTGCGTATGTGGAGCTCAAGATCTTGGGTTCTTAAACGTTGAATTAGTTTGCATGATTCCAAGTGCAATTAAAGTTATGTCCACATATCCGTGTGATCTACGTGTAAGATGATTTAGGTTTTCAACGAGTTTGTCTTACATCGGGACACAGCGAGCAGACGACTTTGAGTGCGAAGCTGATAAGTTGAAGTAGCATCTTCTTAATCCGACGCAAAGTTCCTTACTTCATGTTAATGAAGCTTGGATTCTTACTCCGTGTTAGTAGTTGCTTACTCAATGTTAGTTTGATACTAGAATCCTTATTCCGCGTTAGTACTTCCTTACTCTGTATTAATGAGAAGTCCGAAGAGCTTACTCCCTATCAGCGCTTCCTTACTCTGCACGAGTTCCTTACTCCACGCTGAGTTAAAAGGTTTGGATGGCTTACTCTGTATCAGCTCATCCTTACTCTACATGGGTAAAAGGTTTGGATTCCTTACTCCGTACGAATAAAGGACTTGGGTCCTTATTCCGCACAAGTCGTTCCTTACTCCGCATGTATGAAAGACTCGGATGTCTTACTCCGTGTCTTCATGTCCTTAGTCCACTTGAGTGGAAGACTTAGCTTTTTATTCCATCATAACTATCTCTTATTCCATGCTAGATGTAGACTAGGATTCTTATTCCGCATCTATTTGACTTTGTCCATTAAAGTGTTAGACGCAGATTCCTTAGTCCGTAGCTTTAAGCATTTGGTCCACACGAGTGATCCTTATTCCATATGAAGACTTGGTTAATTATCAAGTGTTTGACGATACTCATGATGATTCGGATCAGGATTGTGTATCCTATCCTTAGCTTTTCTCTCACAAGTGAAGGTCCGGATTAAGATCATATCTTCTGCAACAACTTAAAAATTAAAATGCAATGTTTCAAATCAAATTACATAGGGTATTATTCGCATCATCCAAATTCTAGGCTTGATCCAACATGCATAAATGCACGTTATCAAACACACTACACTTGAACCATTGCTTGTCTTCAAGAAAAACACACAAACATGCAAAAAGAAAACAACCACACGATCAAACAAAAAGATAAATAAAATAACAAACAAAGAGAGCCATGGTTTCCTAAGGCACACAACTATATCATGATGAAATAGACATTCCAGGAGCCATGATGAATCATCATAAATTAATCTAAACATGTCCATACTACCAAGTCCAACAACCATGTAATATCATTATCGAAAATTCAGATAGAAGCAAACATGCTATGATAAAATGAAACTTAGCTTCCCTTGAATTCATCACCATGGACAAATACGCCTCACTCAAATGTATCTTCTCTTTCCTCTCCTTCTCAAGCTCTGGCTGTCAATAACTAACATTTGACAAGGATGTTTCACTCTCATATTTGCCACTAGCTATTAATGAAGTTCTTGCCAAGTAAACATGAGAGGTCTCCATTGTGCTCATCAAAGAAAACACACCCTCTACGCTACTCTTTTGAAACTCACACACTATTTTAAACTCAATGACTCACACTCTACTCTAATGACTGCACAAACACACCTTGAGCCAATGAATTAAGCTCAAAACTCTCAAAACAAAAACAACTCAGCCATTCTGGCTACAAATTGAACCATAACATATATAAATTAAGCCATTGTGGCTTTACTCTGAAACTTTGTTTTTTTTCACATTTCTTTTAATTAATAACCTTACAAGGTTGCATTTTATGCTCTCCCTTGATGGATTATTCACTCATTTTTTCATCTCAACCCTTTCATTACACACACAGAAGGCTAATCTGCCTTTTAACAGCAATAAGGTTGGTTTTATTTTATTTATTTATTTTATTGCTGATCCTTTGGCTTCACAACCACCACACAACAAAGGACAAACACACTAGGACACTTAGGAAGTCATTTATGATGTAATGTTCTTGTATCACTAGCATCACACACCAAACACTGAGCTACTAACAGGTAATTCTCATTCCTAATCAATTCCAACCATTAAATAGCCAGTATTGAATGAAAAGAGCAAAAGTGTTAACCCTATAACCCATGAAATTCACTCAAAGGCAAGATGGAAAATGGTGCTCTCAAACATTGTTGTCTTTTTCACTCAACTCTAAGGTTAGCTAAGATTATCCTAACATATCATGCTCAGCTTAATATTCAAACTTCCGCTCTAAAAGCATGGTGATATCATGTAAGAAGTATAGACATGCTGAAACCAACTCATAACACACCGTAACTACTTAAACACCTTTATCACAACATGATACAAGTGGCAAAAATTTATAAACCAAAACTACATACCCTATAACCATGCCGCTCCAATACAAACCACACAATCACATTACTCAAACAATCAAATACAATAACCAATCACTCAAAATAAAACAAAACCAAGACAAGCATACAATAAGGACAACAAAACCAATAGTTGAAGTCACCCCCCCACACCACACTTAAAAAGTTGTTATGTCCTCATAGCATGGCATAAGGGGTAGAAGGACACTTACCTTTGATTGGGAAGGCTGTAAAAGAAAATAACATGGGCCACCATCCGTCTAAGGTGGGTTACAAATTCAGTTGAAGTTTCACCTGTTAGGGCCCATACATCTCTATGCTACAGAAGAGCTATTAGATAGTAACATACAAAGATCCCACAACTGAACCGGTCAAGTTGTTGGGGAAGCTCCATTTCGTTGAAATGTACTAGAGGGAACTTCGATATCAACATCCCCTCTTGCCTAAGTGCTCCCTTGACTTTTTCAAAAAACCATGAATTATTTTTTTCTTTCGCGTGGAGAATCCATGAGCTTGGCACGGATCATATAACACCACATGTCCTACACTTAAATCCAATTGCAAAAGCACAAAATGACGATCTACAAGAACAAGGATAAGTACCTCATGAACATGGTGCCAGGAGCAATGACCTTCCGCGGTGCCATTAATCCGTTGATGAAGAATATACTCGGCCAGAGGCTGCTCATACAATACACACAACATGATAGAAGTGTATTGAGCCATAGGGTAATCATTTGACTCAACCTCCACTACATGCCTTAGTGTTCGGCGAAAAAGATCAACATCATCTCGCACACAAATATTCGTTACCCAAAATCCACTTGTAGGTACGATGATATGAACACTTTGTAGGAATTGTTCGAACTCGATGGCTTCAGGAGATGACAAAGCAGGATTGAGGTTCAAAAAAGACTGGATGGCCAATATGATCCTCTTGTGTGACCCCTGAAGAAGTACCAGGACCACCATTGTAAAGGCTGAACCACTGGAATGAGAGCATGAGAGGAGCTAGGGCCGGAGTAAGGTTCAAATGAAGCTGGTGTTGGTGGGTGAGTGTATTGGGAATAATTAGGTGTCCCCTCCTCCCGATAGAACCGCTATTGTCTTGGTGGTGTTGCCTCTTCCTCAGAGAACTCCTGTTGTCTTTGGGGGCTTTTTAGACTTCTTCTTCTTGCCCAATGCTTGTTAAATTTTTCCCAACACTCCCGCACTTTTTTCTTTTCTTTCATGAGGAGTCCTTGACCACTCTGCAATTGTCCAACTTGTTGTTTGGTCTCCGCCTGATCCTTTTGAAGTTTTGCTATTCTCCTTCATAGTGTTTCATAAGATGAACCAGAATGTGGATCAGGGAGCTTCCCATGATCTTGCTGAGGGTCGTAAAGTAGCTTGCTGGTGTTAAGATAGAAATTCTAACAGCTCCTCCAATCGAATATAGGTAATGTAACCATTTGTGAATGCCCAATTGATCACCTCAACTTCACTAATAACCTACCCACTAACTCCTTGAAAGAAGTTATATACATCTGCCTTATGGACGTTGTATTGCATGTAGATAGTTGTTAACTGAAATATGTGTTGCTTCCTTGCCTTCATGGGAGTAGATGTGTCTCTAGAATGTTCAGTGGGCCTTTCCGTATGCACACTATGCCATGAGGGTTGAGGTGCAATAGGAGTACTATCTCCCCATTTCCCTCTAAAACTAACCCCTAGAGCCCCTTCAGGTTGAAGGACTCTCAATATCAAATTAGATGGGAAAACCTCTATCTCCATATGTCCACACAAGTGCGCCTATTAAAAGTGAAACAACATGCTTAGCACCCTACCATACAACCGTTTATGCACATCCCTTTTCCAAAGCCGAAAAATCTCAGTTGCCCAGTCCACATTAAGTTGATGATCAATGCAGTAAATAAATTCAAGATAAGATTTTGGCACCAAATCAACCCCACTTGTAAGGACCCGTACCTTGAGTTAGTCAGTTTTGCCTTCTGAGTGGAGTTTTTCTAGATTTTGACCTAGTAAATGGACTCCAATGAATTCACGTGCAAAAGGAAAGATGCTTAGAATGATGTCCTCTATCTATCACAGAAGTTTCAGGCCAAATGGACGTGTATGTGAGGTGCACGTGAATTGGGTCCATTTCACGTGCAAGTGTGGTTGTCTTCTACATGATGCAAGGAGGCTAGGGGTAAAGTTTGAGCGCATTTGGAGTGCATTTGGAGTTGCACGTGAATTGGGGAATTCACGTGCAAATTGGCGTGCAGGCATATTTTTGCATGGTTCCCTTGGTTTTGACATTCTAATGAACTTTCTCCAAAGGACCATGTTGAAATTCTGAGTATTTTGGCCTATATGGGTGCGGAAAGGTGCTAACTTGTGTGATCAAAACTACGTCGTTTTGATGCTGGGATTCACTTAATCAAAACTACGTCGTTTTGATGTTGTGTTGTCTATATAAGGAGGAGAAGCCCCTCTGTTTTAGGTTTAGGGTTTGTTGCTCCACCAGCCGTCGCAGAGAGAGAGAGAGAGAGAGAGAGAGGGAAGGAGAGCTCCTGGTTGCTGCCTGGCACCTTGCGTGGGTGGTCAGAGCCTCGTGGGTGGACGGCGTTCGGCTTGGGATCAGACTGTTGCCGCGTTGTTGCGTCTTACCTGAGGTAGGGGTTCTGTTCTTCCTAAACCCTCCTCTGTCCTAGGGTTCTAGAGCAGATTATGGGTTATATCTGTTATATATATATATATGTAATCCATATAGGTGTGATCTCCTATATAGATGTTGGCCTTCAATGGCGATTTTGGTGTTTCTGGTGTTTGTGTGATGCATGAAAAGTGTTCGATAAAATGCCTGTATGACATGCCTGCTACATGTTTGAGAAAATGCCTGTGTGACTGGGTTTATGAGCCTGTGAATTTATGTACACCAACTGTTTCGTTTTATACCTGTGAGGCTTTGCAAGCTAAGTGTTTGATGTTATGTATGTGTGACTAAGTGTGGCTATGTGTGCTGTGTTCTTGGAACCCGGTGGCTGTGGAAGCCTGGGACTGTTCTTGGAACCCGGTGGCTGTGGAAGCCCGAGACTGTTCTTGGAACCCGGTGGCTGTGGAAGCCCGGGACTGTTCTTGAAACCCGGTGGCTGTGGAAGCCCGGGACTGTCCTTGGAAACCCGGTGGCTGTGGAAGCCCGGGAGTGTTTATGTACCAGCCCGTGTATGATTGTGTTTGCTGTTATAGCCTGTAATTATATCTGGTGGAATAATTGTATCACGACACACCGACTTGTACACAAGGCATGTAGATATTAGGTGCATGGGATGGGTTGGGGAGACATGATCCCTCCTGAGTGTGGTTGCTCACCCCTCCTACCATGTTGTTTTCTTTACAGGAACCTACAGGCGTTAGGTGGGAACACCAAGGTGGAAGACCTTATTTGCTATACTGTCTACCATTTATGTTATTTTTATTGGAATTGATGTAACCCCAGTGGGGATGGGATTGGAAAGGATTTCGTTGTAATAAACTGGTTTGGATTATTTTTATGAACATTACTTTCTTGAATGTGTTGTGGATGTTTAAAATGTAATATTCTTGGTTTGTATCCTACCCCTTTGCCCTCCGTGTGGGTAAAAGGGGAGTCACGTGCCGGTTTCCTCGGGTTGGAAATCCGGGGCGTGACACCACTAGTTTGCAACAATAGACACTTTCCTACCAAGTGGGCAAGGCATCTATATTTCCCTACAAATCCATTTTTGGTTAATTGTCTTCTTTTCCTGAATTCCCTACTGTAATTGAAGGCTCTACCATAAGCTCCTAAGCTTAAGTGGAGAATTTTGTGTGAAGGATGTGGAAGCTCAAAACAATCTCTAATTATAGCATGGGAAATATAAATTAAACGTCCTTGCACTTCTCCTATTATCTCATCATCATCATCATTGACATAAACTGAGTTATAGAACTCATGCAGAGCAGGGAAAAGTAAATCACTTCTGGAAGAAACTAACCTCCTTAAACCAAGATTTTGAAGCTTCATCATCACCTCCTCTGCCTAATCAATATTGGATGAGGCCAGGACCTACCAATCCATCACATGGCCAATGACAATTTCCTCTTCTCCTCTCATCTCAGAAGCTGAGGATGGGACTGAGACTTCTGAGGTAGCCACCTCCATGCTCGCCCTTCTTGTTTGCACCAAAGTGGTAGAGCAGAGGTTTGTTCTTGAAGAATAGAGGAAGATGAAGGGGAAAAATGAAAAGCTGAACCACAGGTTCGCCTTTCTTATATGAGGGTCAAAGGACGAAAAACCCTCTTGCACGTGACATTGCATTGTCACGGGCAGGGCCAAATGAGTACAAATTTTTACTACAAGTCTGGAATACGTTGTAGTGTCAGAATCTGTCTGCATGGCACATGAGCTGAAGTCACGGGCAGTCCTTTTCAGTATCAATTAAGCTCCAAAATTTTTGAAATTTGATAGGCTAGGGGCTCGCCCTTCAATGACCAAATCGTGTCAGTTAGTTTTCCAAAATTCCACCCTTTTAAACCCTTATTTCAATTTCTTGATTTTTCATCAAAGCTTGGTGGGTCCCCCATATGCTTAACGTTTGGGCTTGTACTTAGGCCTTACAAAGACTACCTAATGTCCAAATTCAATGGCCCGTGCTTTAACAATCTGCAATAAATAGTAGTGAAGCCCAAAACCTCCCTTCTGCAGCAATGATTAGAAAACAACATATACCAACCGCAAATTAACAATAAAACACCCCCTGCAAAACAAAAGAAAATACAAGAAATCTAAGAAAAAAAATAAAAATAAAATAAAATAAAAAATTTAAAAAATAAATTTCGCACACATGAAAGGATACACCATGGGATGCCTCCGCTGAAGTGCTTAGTTAAGGTCATTAGCTTGACCGCCTCTCTCTCAGTTTGGGAGCAAGGTCAGGTGGTCAACCACCTGGGCCTCTTCAGAAGAATAGTAAGGCTTTACCGTTTGCCCATTCACTTTGAATAATTCTCCTGAGGTTGATTGAAGCTCAACACTACCATATAAGAAAACCTTTGTCACAGTGAAAGGTCTCATCCATTTGGATCGCAGCTTCCCTGGGAAGAGTTTTAGTCTGTAGTTGAAGAGAAGCACCTTCTGTCCTGGTTGAATGGTAGAGGGACTGATCTTCCTGTCATAAATGATCTTGGTCCTTTCCTTGTAGAGCCGAGCACTTTCATAAGCATTGAACCGGAATTCCTCTAGTTCATTCAATTGGTGCAAACGAAGTTCCTTTGCAGTGTTGGGATCCATATTCAACTTTTTCACAGCCCAGAATGCCTTGTGCTTAAGCTCAACCGGCAAATGACAAGTTTTGCCATACAACAGACGGTAAGGAGACATTCCAATGGACGTTTTAAATGCAGTGCGGTAAGCCTATAACGCCTTATCAAGCTTCTGAGACCAATCCTTGCGATTGCCTTCCACAGTCTTTTCAAGAATTTGTTTAATCTCCTTGTTAGAGACTTCAGCCAGTCCATTCGCTTGGCGGTGATAAGCCAAAGTTCGCTTATGCTGCACCCCATACTTGCTCATCAGCTTATCAAAATTTTTATTACAAAAGTGACTTCTCCCATCATTGATAATAGCTCTTGGTGTCCCAAATCTACTGAATATATTTCGGCAAAGGAATTTTGTGACCACTGGAGCATTATTCTTCCTTGTGGGGATAGCTTCAACCCACTTTAAAAGATAGTCAACTACTAAAAGAATATAAACATACCTAGCTAAAGGTAGGAAGGGGCCCATAAAGTCAATACCCAAAATATCAAAGAGTTCAACTGGAAGAATACTAGTTTGGGGTATCTCTTGCTTTCTAGTGATTCCTCCCATGCGTTGACACTTATCACAGGACTTCAAAAATGTATATGCATCCTTGAACATTGTAGGCCAATAGAAACCGCATTGGAGCACCTTCGCAATTGTTCTTTGGACTCTAAAGTGGCCAGCATAGTCAGATGAGTGACAATGCTTCAAAATACTTTCCACTTCTTCCTTAGGCACACATCTTCTGATAACTTGATCAGCACATCATCTGTAAAGATACGGATCATCCCATATATACTTGCGTACATCAACTAAGAGCCTTTTCTTTTGCTGATAGGTAAACTCTTGAGGTACATAAGAGCATGCCTGATAGTTCACTATGTCGCAAACCATGGCATCTTTGATTCGTTGAGAATAGCTGCTCGTTAGGGAAGGTGTCTGAAATGGTAGAACCTTTTGTGCTGCCTTCCCCTAGCTCCGGCCTAGATAGATGATCAGCCACGGAGTTTGAAGTTCCTTTCAAGTCTTTAATTTCCATGTCAAACTCATGGAGCAGCAGAACCCTTCTAATCAACTTGGGTTTAACATCCTTCTTATCAACAAATACCTCGGGGTGGCATGATCGGTGTAGACAATCACTTTTGTTCCCAATAGATAGGACCGGAACTTGTCACATGCAAACACCACATCCAACGAACTCCTTCTTGATAGTAATATAATTCAACCGAGCTTCATTGAGTGTGCGACTATAGTAAATAGCCCGAAATACTTTGTCCTTCTTCTGCCTAAGCACTGCTCTGACTGCATAATCACTGGCATCACACATCAACTCAAATGGTTAAGTCTAGTCAGGAGCAATAATTACAGGTGCTGAACTCAGTCTCTCCTTCAGCAGTGCGAAGGCTTTCAAACAATCTTCAGAAAAAAGAAAAGGGACATTCTTTTCTAATAACATGCTGAGGGGCTTCGCTACCTTGGAAAAATCCCGAATGAAACGCCGATAAAACCCAACATGGCCCAAAAAGCTTCTAATGCCCTTAACATTGGTGGGAGGAGGAAGATTCTTAATAGTAGAAATTTTGGCTCGATCAACCTCCAGTCCAGCAGCAGATACCTTATGACCAAGGACAACACCCTCCTTAACCATAAAGTGACACTTCTCCCAGTTCAAGACTAGTTCCTTTACTTCACAATGGATTAAAACCGTTTCCAGATTTTTCAAACAAGTGGAGAAAGAAGAACCAAATATAGAGAAGTCATCCATGAAGACCTCCATAATATCTTCCACCAAACCTTGAAAAATTGCCATCATACACCTCTAAAACGTAGCAGTTGCATTGCAAAGAACAAACAGCATCCATCTGAATGCAAACGTGCCAAATGGGTGACAGACAAGATTTTTAGCCTCTCTAAAAGAGCTAGCTAATGTCGTTAAATCTCTCTTCAAAATAATAAATTCCCTAAGTTTGCACTAAAAGAATAGCGAAGAAGAAAGGGGTCGAACCCACAGGGATTAACCTAGTTCTCTAGTTCTCAAATCAAATCACCCAATTACTCTTGTTCTATAAAATGTCTTGGCAAAAAGTTTTCTTTTTTAACCTAAAGATCTAATTTTTATTTGGTTTTCTGAATAAACAAAGAAAGTAAACTGATTTTAGGATTAAGATTCAAGGATTAAAAGCATCTAGGATCACAATTTCACCTCCCTATGTTATCTCTACTTGGTTCATGGTATTAGGGTTGTCCGATTGAAAACATGCTAAACATAAGCCAAGGACAACAAATGGTCATTGAGGTCCTTTTAAGAGTTGTATGCCAGAATGGTCATCTAAACACACAAACATGCAAAGCCAATAAATCATACTTGCAAAAGGATAATGATCACACCAATTACAAATAAGTTATGAATCTCAATCCGCCCCCGGACTAGGGCTAAGAATACCAAGGTGTACATCCAAAGATAGAATTAAGAACAGATTCATAAAACATGCAAAACTCAATCATCCAAACCCAATATTCATAAACACAAGAAAGCAACAAGGGGGCTACATTGCTCCCCTAGATTAAAAGACTACTCACGCATGATTACAAGCAAAACCATAGCGAAAAAGCTAAACATCTTCTTCTTGATCACGCGCACAAAGCAAAGCTTCAAATCCAGGCTCCAAAATCCGCGACGGCCGCGACGGCCGCTCTCCTAGGTCAAGGACAGCCTCCAAGACGTGGAGCCTCTCTCTCTCTCTCTAAAACGTGTGTGGGGGTTAGGCATTGCTAGCGAGAGGGCGTGGATGCTTGTATTTATAGAGGTTGGATGGGCCTTGAGGTGTGTAACCTAGCCCATCTATCAAAACGACGTAGTTTTGATAAGTAACACTCGAAACATTAAAAACTCTATCTTCCATCCACAATTTGGACTTGGGCCTTCAGGAACAAATGATCGGCATGGAAAAACGATTGGATCGGTCCAAAAATATCTCTGCACGCCAATTTGCACGTGATATGGTGAATTCACGTGCACCTCCAAATCAGCTCAAACTTCTCCCCAAGCTTCCTTGCATCATGTAGAGGCCTAAGAGGCAAAAATATGCTTGCACGTGATATGGGTGAATTCACGTGCAACTCCAAATTAGCTCCAAATGCTCTGAAATTTCTCCTGGTAGGTAGAGGCCATCATTCTAAGCAACTTTTTGTTCTTGCACGCCAATTGTTTGAGGTCATCTACTATGTCAAAAGTGAGGTCCAAAACCTGCCAAAACAGCTTAAAAGCGCATGTATTTGCAACTAGCATCTTCCTAGGGGTTAGAGCAAATATATATGATATATGAAGCAATAAGGCTCTAATCATGCTCTTAAACATCCTAAATAAACACTAGAATAACGGCATAAAATGCACGTTATCAAATACACCACACTTGAACCATTGCTTGTCCTCAAGCAAAAACATACAAGCATGCAAAAATAAAATAAACACGCAGTCAAACAGAAGAAAAATAAAATAACAATCAAGGAGAATCATGGTTTCCTAAGCATGCAACTCTATCATGATGAAATGGGAATTTAAGCATCAAAATGAGTCATAACTTAGTTCATTCATGTCCATATCCCTAAGTCCAACAACCATGCAATATCTCCACTTAAATTTCAGATATGAGCAAGCAATCCATGATAAAATAGCACCTAGTTTCCCTTTAAGTTCTTACCAAGGATAAGCAGCCTCACTCAAATATAATAATTCTCAAGCCCAATACCTATCAATGAACAATGGATGGAAAACTCTATCTCTACACTCGCCATCGCCTATTGATTAAGTACTTGCCAAACAATCATGAGAGTTCCCTATTGTGCTCATCAAAGAAAACACACTCTCTATTCTACTTTATTTGAACTCACACGCTAGTCTAAACTCAATAAACTCACACTCTAGTCTAAACTCAATAAACTCACACTCTAGTCTAATAACTGATAAAACAAAACCATGAGCTAAGGAATTGAGCTCAACACTCTCAAAACAAAACACAATTCAGCCAATGTGGCTTCACAAATCTAAACAATCACACATAAACATCAAGCCATTGTGGCTTTTATTCTGAATCTTTCTTTTTTTTTTTTTTTTTTTTTTTTTTTTTTTTTTTTTTTTTTTTTTTTTTTTTTTTTTTTAAGTAATAACCTTACAAGGTTGCATTTTATGCTCTCCCTTGATGGATTATTCACTCCCTTTTTTTTTTTACTCACATAACACATAAATAAGACTGATTTTTCTAATGCATACCCCTTGCCATTTTGCTACATAAGGAGAGACAGAAATTCAATGATGTCTCACATCCCATTTCCCAATTAAGTGATGGCTTTTTCACATTCTAAATCACAGCCTTTTCCAATACTATCACACAATAAAGAAAAGAATGCAAAGACAGTCACAATGACTTAGAGGTCTTGCATCCTAACTAAACACCAAACACTGAGCACTAACAAGTAATCACATGCTTACTTGACTCCTACCATTAAATAACCAATGTTGAATGCAAGAAGAGTATCAAATCAAACTATTACCCATAAACCAGAAATGTCACTCAAGGGCTAAAAAGAAGCTGTTCTCATTTTTCATTTCTTTTTCACTCAACTTTAAAGGTTACTTAGGTCTATCATAGCATTTCATGCTCAGCTAATATTCAAAACTCGGCTCCAAAAACATGGTGATATCATTCAAAAGATATAGACATGATTAAACCAATTCAGAGCACATTTTAACTGCTTTAACATCCTTATCACAACATGATACTAATGTGGCATAAAAATTAAATTTTAAGCCAAAATTGCATACTTAATATCCATGTCTCCACAAGCAAATCATTCAAGCAAACAACTCAAACAGTCATGCAACTAAAAACAGTTTGTTTTTTTTTTTTTTTTTTTTTTTTTTTTTTTTTTTTTTTTTTTTTTTAAATAAAACATGCAATCACAATATAAAAGACAAGCAAGTGGCTCAAGTAACTCCCTATACACCACACTTAAAATATGCTATGTCCTCATGGCATAAAATAGGAGTAGGAAAAACACTTACCCCTGGTTTGGCACACTTGTAATAGTAGATGACATTGGCCACCATTCGTCGCACCCGAGCCACAAAGTCAGCCGATGTCTCGCCGCGCACTTCCCAATTTTCCTTCCCTTGCAGAATACCCATCATGTAGTAACAAACAAAGATCCCACAACTGAATTGGTCAGGTGTTGGGGAATTTGCATTTCATTGTAGTGAATAAGAGGGAGCTTGTCCGCCAACAAGCCTTCTTTGATCATTGCCACTTTCATGCGTTTGATGAACCCATGCACTAGTTGTCTTTTCCGTTTAGCAAACCCTTCGCCTTGGCTTGGATCATATAGCACGGCATGGCCTACATCCAGATTCACACGGACAAGTACATAGTGGCGGTCAATGTGCACCGGAATTAGCACCTCATGCACACCATGCCAAGGGCGGTGCCCTTCATTCTCTCCATTAATGCGTTGGCGCCACACCTCTTCGGACAAGGGTTGATTGAAAAGCTCACACAGCATGATGGAAGTGTACCCAGCTAAGGGGTAATTATGAGGCTCGGCCTCCACTACATACCGCATGGTCCGGCAGAAGAGGTCTATCTCGTCGGCATAGAGATATTCATTCTCTCGAGATCCTCTTCAAGCTAAAAGGAGTGAAGATATCATTATCCCGTATAAATCGAGCCCTATGACCTGTGGAATTGATGAATTCTTCAAATGCTGCTTGGCTCTCTTCAGACGATAAAGCTGGATTAATGAGTAAATGAACAGGAGGGCCAAGTAGATCTTCAGGTTCGGCAGGCATGTATGCACCCCAAGATACTGGAAGTATAGCGAGGCACCAGGGCCTGAGAATATGCAGGATCCGTAAAAGGCCGGAAGGGTGAATACCCTGCTGCCGGCTCTGCCTCCTCTTGAGGTTGGAAGGGTGAATACCCTGTTGCCGGCGCCGCCTCCTCTCGGGTGAGAGTAAGATGGCCGAGCTGAAGGTTCTTGTTGAGGTGGATCTGCTTTGGCGGATAAGCATCTTCAAGGGGATGGAGAGGGTTCTTCATCGGATATCTCCACTATAGGAGAACGTTTTGATGCTTTCCTCTTGCTCAAAGCCTTCCGGATTTTGCCTAGGAGGCCTTTGACTTCTTTGTTGTCCTTCCTCAGGGCTTCCACCTCGCGCTGGGTTCTGGGCATTGGCCTCCCTGAGCCGCTGTGTTTCTTCCCTCCAAGCTTCGATAGATGCGCAGGAGGAGCTTCAGGGGCCTCCCATGCTCTAGGTGATGCATGAGCAGCTACATCTGGGGCCTCCCATGCTCTGGTTCTAGGTTGTGAAGTAGCTTGTTGGTCTCCCGGAGATGAGTGCCATTAATTCTTCAAATTGGGCATTAGTGATGTGCCCATTAGTGACTGCCCAATTGATGACCTCCACTTCACTCACCACCTGCCCACTAATGCCTTGAAAGAAATTGAAAATGTCTTCTTTGTGTACATTGAACCGCATGTACATGGCAGTGAGTCTGTATAGAGTCCGCTTCCTTTGATCCAAATGAGGAGAGGTCTCCCTTGCAAAGTCCGTGGATCGCTCCACATGAACACTTGTGCCTAGCGGGCCGTGATGGAGGAGGAACATTGGTTGCCCAATGACCTCGGTGCTGACCCCCCAAACCTCCTTCAGCTTGCAATACTCTTAACACCCAGGTGAGAAGGAAAAGTAATGCTCTCCATGGAGGAAAATTGCAAAGCGGCATGCTTTGAAATATCACACACAAAATTCTCGCCATTTATCTCGCTTGGATGAGTTTTTCTTCCACCAATTAAAAATGGTAGTGGCCCAATCCACATTTAGCATGTGATCAATGCTATACATGAACTCCAGGTGTGGCTTAGGCACACTATCTAGCCCACTGGTCTGAATCAATAAGCATTTCCCTACCAGGTAAGCTAGGCATCTAAATTTTCCAACAAAACCATTCTTGGTATACTGCCTTCGACTTTGAAATTTTCTAGCATAGTTACATGCAGTACCAAAGTCTCCTAGGCTTAGCTGAGGGAAACTACTACTGGGTTCAGGGAGGTTAAAGCAATTTCTAATAATATCAGGGGTTATTCGACATAAACCCCTTGCACAACCCCTATCAGTTCATCCTCATTCCCAAGAGACATGCATAGAAGTCTTGTAAGGCGAGAATAGGAAATAGCTGGGCAGGCGCATACTAACCTTTGTAATCCCGAGTTTGAATTTTAACGACCACCTCTCTAGCCCAGCCCGGCTCCGAAGCCTCCAAAGCCTGCATGTCAAGAGCATGCCCCAAGAGTATCTCCTCCTCGGGTTGGCTATCAGCACTAGGTGAGTGCACCTCCTCCTGGCCGTCCTCCTTGTGCGCACCATCTTTGGAATGAGAAAATAAGAACAAGAGCGAAAACGGAAGAGCAAGAGAGCAAAAGGGCGAGCTTCTCTAATACTCAGATCCGGAGTGAGTTTGGTGTGGAAGCCTTTGAAGATGGCCTCCCTTTATATAGCGTGCGAAAGGAAAGAGGCTCCAATTGGCGTGATACACGTGCCCCTAACTTTTCGTAGTGTTCCGACCAAAATACCCTCTCGCACGTGAATTGGCTGAATTGGCGTGCAGGTCGAATCGTCCCAAACTTTGGTGGTGGGTCCCCACCGAGCCGGCAAGCAATACTTCCTTCGCACGTGAATTGTGGGAAGCTTCTAGGAGGGCTAAAATCGGTATTTTGCATTTTTGGGCCTCCATATGACAGCTATCAATTCGCGTGCAAGAGTAAACGTGAATCACATGGTCTTCATCTACCATTCCAAGAAGTTACACTCAAAAGGAGGTGCACGTGAATTGGGCAATTCACGTGCAAATTCACGTTCGGGCCCAAACGGCCCAAAGTTCTCCACCGAGTTGATTATGCATTATGGACCATCTTTAACTCTTGCACGTGAATTGTTTGAGCCCATCTTCAAGCACTTTTGGGCTTCACTTGCTCCTTGCTCCTTGACTTTGACTTTAAAAACAATTCCACAAGTTCAGGACCCAAAAATTTGCTCATCCTGCACATGGTTAGCTAAGAAAGGAACAAAGTCTCCTGCACAATGGTTAGCTTGCAAACAAATTTATTGAAGAAAACAAATAAGAGAAAATAACATAAAATAAAACACAAAGAATAAACATTGGGTTGCCTCCCAACCAGGCGTTTATTTAAAGTCTCGTAGCTAGACTTTCAGGTGATGATCATGCAATGGTGAAAGAGAGGGAATCAACTATCTCCTCTCGAGTTGAATCAAAGTAAGGTTTCAACCTATTGCCATTCACCCAAAATTTCTTGCCATCTATAGCTTGGAGCTCAAAGCTCCCATATGGCTTCTTATCAATTATCACAAAAGGTCCCATCCACTTGGACCTTAATTTGCCAGGAAATAACCTCAACCTTGTGTTAAATAGAAGAACTTTCTGTCCTAAGGTTAAAGGTTCATTGTTGAGTTGCCTATCATGCCATTTTTTAGTTCTTTCTTTGTAAAATTTAGCACTATCATAGGCATCCAACCTAAGCTCATCTAACTCAATTAATTGAGTCATCCTAAGTTCCTTGATCTCTTGTGGGTTGAAATTTAACTTCTTCAAGGCCCAATGAGCCTTGTGTTCTAGTTCCACCGGCAAGTGACATGCCTTACCATATAGAATACGGTAAGGTGACATCCCAATGGGAGTTTTGTAAGCTGTCCTATATGCCCATAAGGCTTCATCAAGCCTTTGAGACCAATCTTTCCTATTGGCTCCAACAGTTTTCTCTAAAATGGCCTTAATCTCCCTATTGGACACTTCGCTTGTCCATTAGCTTGTGGGTGGTAAGCTAAAGACTTCCTATGAGTGACACCATACTTGTTCAATAATTTATCAAACAATTTGTTGCAGAAATGACTACCCTCATCACCGATTATAGCCCTTGGTGTCCCAAAACGGCTAAAGATGTTCCTAGTAAGGAAGTGAGTCACAACCCTAGCATCATTCACTCTAGTAGGAATAGCTTCTACCCACTTAGACACATAATCCACAAGCAAAATGTATGAATACCCATCGAGTTGGGGAATGGCCCCATGAAGTCAATGCCCCAAATGTCAAAAATTTCAACCGGAAGGATTCCAGTTAAGGGCATCTCATTTTTCCTAGACAAACCACCTACCCTTTGACATCTATCACACTTTTTGATGTAGACATAGGTGTCTTTCACCATGTGAGGCCAATAAAAGCCACACCGCATGATCTTAGCCACAGTTCTCTGCACCCCAAAGTGGCCCCCATAATGTGATGCATGACAATGATGTATTATGTCATCTACCTCCTCCTCAAGGACACACTTTCTTATGATTTGGTCTGGACACCTCCTATAAAGAATTGGGTCTTCCCAAATGTATTTCCTAGCATCCACTACCAATTTCTTTCTCTGGTGGTAGTCTAACCGTTTGGGTATGAACCCAGTGGCTAAATAATTTGCTATATCAAGAAAACCAAGGAAGATGATGCACCTCAAACAACTTCTCATCAGGAAAGTCATCTACAATGGGTAGAGACTTAGGTGCATTCTCCACACGGGAGAGGTGATCAGCCACGAATTTAGGGCTCCCTTTGTGTCTCTAATTTCAAGGTCAAATTCTGTAAGAGGAGAACCCATCTAATCAAGCGTGGCTTAGCTTCTTTTTTAGCAAACAAATATTTCAACGCAGCATGATCGAGGTGTAAACAATGACTTTAGACCCCAAAAGGTAGGGTCTAAACTTGTTGCACCATAAACCACAGCTAGCAACTCTTTCTCGGTGGTGGTATAGTTCGTTGAGCATCATCTAAGGTCTTACTGGCATAGTAAATGACCCTAAACACCTTTTCTCGCCTTTGCCCTAAGACTACCCCCACAAGATAATCACTCGCATCACACATTAGCTCAAAAGGTTGAGCCCAGTCAGGTGTAACTATAACAAGGCGGTGACTAACTTACCCTTGAGGATGTTAAAAGCTTCTAAGCAATCTTCATTAAACTCAAAGCTTGTGTCTTTTTCTAACAACCTACTCATGGGTTTTGCAATTTTTGAGAAGTCCTTAATAAATCTCCTATAAAAGCCAGCATGGCCAAGGAAACTTCTCACTCCTTTTTTCATTGGTTGGAGGTGGCGAGTCTCAATAGTGGAGATTTTTGCCTTGTCTACCTCCAAACCATGTGCAGACACCTTGTGTCCTAGAACTATCCCCTCTGTTACCATGAAATGGCATTTCTCCCAATTTAGGACTAGTTCCTTCTCTTCACATCTCTCTAAGACCACATCTAGATTTCTCAAGCACCGTTGGTAAGAGGAACCAAACACCGAGAAGTCATCCATGAAGACCTCCATGATCTCCTCAACCAAACCCTGAAAAATAGCCATCATACACCTTTGAAAGGTGGCAGGGGCATTACAAAGCCCAAATGGCATTCTCCTAAATGCAAAAGTGCCAAAAGGGCACGTGAAGGTGGTCTTTTCCTGGTCCTCGGGCTTAACCATGATCTGATTATACCCGGAATAGCCATCTAAAAAGCAGTAGTGACTATAGCCAGCTAACCTATCCAACATTTGGTCAATGAAAGGAAGAGGAAAATGATCCTTCCTAGTGGCCTTGTTCAGCTTCCTATAGTCAACACACACTCTCCACCCCGTCACAAAGCGAGATGGAATCAATTCATTTTTCTCATTCTTAATCACGATCATGCCCCCTTTCTTGGGCACAACATGCAATGGACTCACCCACTCACTATCTCGAAATAGCATAAATTATACCCGCATTTTTCCATTTTAAAATTTCTTTTCTAACAACTTCTTTCATGGCAGGGTTTAATCTTCTTTGTCTTTCAGCAGTGGGTTTAAAATCATCATTCATCAAAATCTTATGCATGCAAATCCCTGGACTAATACCCCTAATGTCTTCAATGTTCCATCCTAGGGCCTTTTTGTGTTTCCTAAGGACTTCTAACAATTGGGTACACTCCACATCATTCAAATTAGAAGCAACAATAACAGGGAATTGATTTGTAGAGTCTAGAAATTCATACCTTAGGTGTCCAGGCAGCTCCTTCAATTCTGGAGCTGGATGCACGTCATCTTCTTTCTCCTCCTCAGCTTGCTCCAAAGAGTTTGTAGTTTGCTCTTCTTTCTCAGCCGTCAAGTACATCTCTTCATCTTGTTGAGCTTCTATAAGTCAAGGGCTTCATCATTGGTGGTGGTAATTTCTTCCGCCAAGTAATCTTCCACCAATTCCTCAAGGTCTTCAACCCAAAGGCAATCCTCCTCCTCTTGACCTTGCAGAGCCTTCCCCATGTGGAAGACTAAGGTCTCCTCATTAATTCTCGAGTTAGCTGCCCTTGAGCAACATCAATCAATGCACAACCCGTTCGAGAAACGGTCTTCCAAGGAGTAGCTGAACTCCTCTATCTTCTTCCATCTCCAAAACAACAAAGTCCGCCGGAAATATGAAGGAGCCCACTTTAACTAACACATCCTCTATGATTCCTTCCAGGCCTTCCAGTGGACCGGTCTGCGAACCGCAATGATATGGAAGTAGGCTTCATGCCCTTAAGCCCAAGCCGCTTGTACAAAGCAAAGGAAATCAAATTGATGCTGGCCCCTAAATCACATAGGGCCTGTTGCTTGCGGTGCATTGCCAATCACACAAGGGAGATTAAAACTGCCTGGATCTTTATGCTTGATGGGCAAACTCGTTGAACAACACTGCTCACCTCGTTAGTGGACGCCACCGTCTCATGATCCCCATATTTCCTCTTCTTTGTCACAAAATCTTTAATGTATTTTCTGTACCTAGGCATCTGCTCCAAAACTTCCACAAATGGAATGTTAATCTCAAGCTTCTTGAACAAACTCAGGAAGCGCTCATACTCTTCTTCAACCCTCTTGGTTCCTCGGCCTCCGAGGAAATGGCATACTAGGCCTGAGCTCTTGCTTCGTTCTTCAGCCTATTCTGTCTTGACTCAGTGCTTGTCCTTCTTTTCTTGCACTTTTTCTTCAGCTTTATCTGATTTTCCTTGGTCATCAGCTTCCAAGGGTCGCTTTGTTCTTCTGGAATTGCCTTCTTCTTAGGCTCCTCGGCTTCATTCGGTTTCTTCCCGCTCCTTAGAGTGATAGCCTTGCAACTCTCCTTGGGGTTCACCTCGGTGTCACTTGGAAAAGTGTTGGTTGACACCCTTTGATTAGCATTCTGTGCCATGCTCACAAGTAACTTCTCCATACTCTTAAATGAAGTCTCCATATTCCTGAATTGAAGATTCTAGTGTGACTACCCTTTCCTCCAAATTATCCTCTCTTTTGGTTGGCTCATCCACATTCCGATATACCCTTCCTCTTTGCTGTTGAGGCCGAGGCCATTTCGCTTCGAATCCTGGAGGTGGGTGCAAATAATTATCCGTAGCATACGGATTTTGCTTCATCCCTGGAGGCACATATTTGTACTTGAAATGAGGTATCTCCCCCTCGGTTCCGAGTTCTCTGAAATGGTTGAGATTGTCGGATTCTGGTTGTACCCTAGTTGTTGTTGTTGAGGATAAAATTGCTGTTTCCGGTACAAGCCCTTTCCTCCAACATAATTTGCTTCTTCAGGCTCCACTCCAGCTTCGCTCAACTACCGGTAAAGCTTGTGATCCTTCAACTTTAAGAGCCAATACTTCCATGCCTTTCACTAAAGCTTGAATCTGTGCTTGCACATCATTGGAAGAATTTTCAACTGAAGCAATCTTCTCCCTTGGCTTTGAAGTACGCACATTAGACCACTCGCCAATCGGCTAATGACAGCCTCTCCAATAGCTTATGCTGCATCGTGCTCTAGGTTCATCAAGCATCCTCCAGTAAGTGCATTCACCTTGTCTTGTGAATGGGACCGAAGACCTGTGTAGAAAGATTCAATTTGAATCCACCTGGGGCCTTCCATGATCAGGGCATCTTCTCACTAAGTCTTTGAAACGCTCCCAAGCTTCATGAAGAGTCTCCATCTCATTTTGCCTGAACCTGCTAATCTCTCCTCTCGAGCCGGATCACCTTGGAAGGAGGGAAGTACTTTGACATGAACTTGGTCCGCATCTCCTCCCAAGTGTTGATTGAACCTTGTTGGCAGATCGTTAAACCAGCCAAGAGCTCTATCCCTTAAAGAGAAAGGGAAAAGCCTTAGCTTTATGGCCTCCTCCGACACGTTGTTGATCTTGATGGTGTCACACACCTGGTAGAACCTCATCAAATGCTGGTGTGGATCATCCACGGCCGTTCCTCCAAATGCGTTGTTGCTCACCATGTTGATCAATGCCGGCTTGACTCGAAGCTATTCGCTTGGACTCTTGTCCGCCGAATCCCGAAATAATGGTCCGACATCATCGGCCTCGCATAATCTAAGAAGGTTCTGGGCATAAACCTATTACCCTCTTCTTCTGGATATTGGCCATTGTAATTGGCCCCTCCTTGCGGTGCACCACCATCGGGTCCGAGATCCGCCATCAGATCGCCTACGGATTGCTCCAAGCCTTGTAGTGCTTCTTCCGCCTCACGTGCTGCTTCCCTAGCCGCTCTACGACGAGCTCGAACAACCTTTCAGGTTCCCGCGTAAATTGTATATCCTCCTCTCTTTGCATGCACAACTAGGAATCCTTGATGTATGTTCCTGTAAAACAACAAGAACACACCCAGCAGCTCCGAACAATGCAAAATAAACAAATAAAGAACACAAAATAACAGAAAATAAAAGACAAAATAAAACACCAAGATCGAATTCAAACAATTTCACTCAATGTTGATTTTAAAAACTAGTTAACCGTTGAATCCCCGGCAACGGCGCCAATTTGACAGACAAGATTTTTAGCCTCTCTAAAAGAGCTAGCTAATGTCGTTAAATCTCTCTTCAAAATAATAAATTCCCTAAGTTTGCACTAAAAGAATAGCAACGAAGAAAGGGGTCGAACCCACAGGGATTAACCTAGTTCTCTAGTTCTCAAATCAAATCACCCAATTACTCTTGTTCTATAAAATGTCTTGGCAAAAAGTTTTCTTTTTTAACCTAAAGATCTAATTTTTATTTGGTTTTCCGAATAAACAAAGAAAGTAAACTGATTTTTAGGATTAAGATTCAAGGATTAAAAGCATCTAGGATCACAATTTCACCTCCCTATGTTATCTCTACTGGTTCATGGTATTAGGGTTGTCTGATTGAAAACATGCTAAACATAAGCCAAGGACAACAAATGGTCATTGAGGTCCTTTTAAGAGTTGTATGCCAGAATGGTCATCTAAACACACAAACATGCAAAGCCAATAAATCATACTTGCAAAAGGATAATGATCACACCAATTACAAATAAGTTATGAATCTCAATCCGCCCCGCACTAGGGCTAAGAATACCAAGGTGTACATCCAAAGATAGAATTAAGAACAGATTCATAAAACATGCAAAACTCAATCATCCAAACCCAATATTCATAAACACAAGAAAGCAACAAGGGGGCTACATTGCTCCCCTAGATTAAAAGACTACTCACGCATGATTACAAGCAAAACCATAGCAGAAAAGCTAAACATCTTCTTCTTGATCACGCGCACGAGCAAAGCTTCAAATCCAGGCTCCAAAATCCGCGACGGCCGCGACGGCCGCTCTCCTAGGTCAAGGACAGCCTCCAAGACGTGGAGCCTCTCTCTCTCTCTTAAAACGTGTGTGGGGGTTAGGCATTGCTAGCAGAGGGCGTGGATGCTGTATTTATAGAGGTTGGATGGGCCTTGAGGTGTGTAACCTAGCCCATCTATCAAAACGACGTAGTTTTGATAAGTAACACTCGAAACATTAAAAACTCTATCTTCCATCCACAATTTGGACTTGGGCCTTCAGGAACAAATGATCAGCATGGAAAAACGATTGGATCGGTCCAAAAATATCTCTGCACGCCAATTTGCACGTGATATGGTGAATTCACGTGCACCTCCAAATCAGCTCAAACTTCTCCCCAAGCTTCCTTGCATCATGTAGAGGCCTAAGAGGCAAAAATATGCTTGCACGTGATATGGGTGAATTCACGTGCAACTCCAAATTAGCTCCAAATGCTCTGAAATTTCTCTGGTAGGTAGAGGCCATCATTCTAAGCAACTTTTGTTCTTGCACGCCAATTGTTTGAGGTCATCTACTATGTCAAAAGTGAGGTCCAAAACCTGCCAAAACAGCTTAAAAGCGCATGTATTTGCAACTAGCATCTTCCTAGGGGTTAGAGCAAATATATATGATATATGAAGCAATAAGGCTCTAATCATGCTCTTAAACATCCTAAATAAACACTAGAATAACGGCATAAAATGCACGTTATCAATGGGCATGTAAAAGTTGTCTTCTCCTGGTCTTTTGGTGCAACAAGAATTTGATTATAGCCCAAGTAGCCATCAAAGAATCAATAATATGGATAACCTGCAAGACGGTCCAACATCTAATCAATGAAGGGCAGTGGGAAGTGCTCCTTATGGGTAGCCTTGTTTAATTTACGATAATCAATACAAACGCGCCACCTTGTCATGGTCCGAGAAGGAATTAACTCGTTCTTCTCATTTTTAATAACAAGATACCTCCCTTCTTTGGAACCACTTGCACCGGACTCACCCATGAGCTATTAGAGATGGAAAAAATAATGCTAGCTTTTCTCCACTTGAGCACCTCTTTGCCAACCACCTCTTTCGTAGTAGGGTTAAGCTGGCGCCGTCACTCAACTCGGGTGTACATTACTCCTCCATCAGGATTTTATTCATACGGACTCATTGGCTAATTCCCTTGATGTCCTCAATTGTCCATGCCAAGGCTTGCTTGTGTTTTCTCAAAACCTCCAGAGCTGTTCACTTTCTTCCGTAGTTAATGTTGCGACTACTATCACAGGATACCTTTCTTTGGTATCCAAAAACTCGTATGAGATGTTCAGGGAGTTATTTTAATTCTAGAAGTTGTTCTGTAGGTGCTGAAGGTTGCTACTCAGCCTGCTTAACCAAAGCTTCTAGCTCTTCTTTTTTATCTACTTCAGCAAAATCTACTTGCTGTAGTTCATCGTCTAGACTTTCAGTTATGATACTCTTGTTAAAATAATCATCCACAAAGTCAGCAATGTGATCAATCCAGAAATAGCTTGAAGAGTCATTAGTTCTGCGAATAAACTTCTCCATGTTAAAAACAACTGCATCTTCATCAACATGCAGTGTCAACTCTCCTGAACTGACATCAATTAACACCCTTCTTATGCTTAAGAATGGCCTCCCTAGTATCAGTTGGACACCTCTATCTTCCTCCGTATCTAGTACAACGAAATCAACTGGGAAAATAAATTTGTCCACTTTAATAAGGACGTCTTCAATGATGCCTGCTGGTTTACCTATTGAACGATTGGCAAACTGTAATGAGATAAACGTTGGCTTCATACTCGTTAGGCCTAACCGCCGATAGATAGACATAGGCATCGGATTTATACTTGCCCCTAAATAAAAAGGGCTTGCTCCAGATTGTGAGTTCCCAATGGTGCACGAAAGAGTAAAACTACCCGGATCTTTCGGCTTGGGTGGAAGCTTATGTTGTACTACTGCACAAATATCATTGGTGAGGGCCACAATCTCATAATCTTCACAACGTCTCTTCTGGGTAAGCAAGTCCTTTAAGAACTTCACATACTTAGGCATTTGCTCCAGCGCTTCCACCAAGGGAATATTCACCTCAAGCTTCTTAAACATCTTCAAAAACTTATGGAACTGAGCATCAAGCTTTTACGTCCTTAGCCTTTAAGGATAAGGCATAGGCGGCTGATATTGTGCTAGCTTTATAGCTGTAGGCTGACTCTCTTCAACCTTTTCCTTCCCTTTCTCTAACTGTTCAAAGATCGCCTTTTGCTTGTTCTCGCCTCGGTATTCTCTTCCTGGACCTTTCTTGGAGACCGCTTCATTCTTTGTTGGCTGAAGTTCTTTCCCACTTCTTAACGTGATAGCCTTGCAATGCTCTCTTGGGTTAACTTCAAGTGTTGCTAGGGAAGCTATTTGATGACGAAGGCTTCACTACATTAGCTAACTAACCTATTTGCTGCTCTATGTTCTTCATAGCTACACCGAGGTCTTGAACTGAAGTAGTGAGAGATTCAATCCTTGTTTCTCCTTTGTTCATCCGATTAGTTGCTTGCTTTACAAATCGGTAGAAAAAATTCCTTATCTCTTCTTCTTTAGCTTTTTCCTTATCTTCTTCCTTCTATAGTGGAAGCTTCAAATCCTAGAGGTAGTTGTGGTTGAGAACTCTCACCATATTGTGGAGCTCCATTAGCTGGAGCTTTGTTTTGCCTCTCGCCATATATATGGTTGCTGAAAATTTTGAGCTCCTCCTTGATTTTAATAATTGTTGGTTGTTAAAGGATTTTGATACTAGTTCCGAAATTGCGTTTGGAAACCTCCTCCTCTACCAACATATTGAGCTTCTTCAAGGGGTTGAGCAGTTGCATTCTCCTCAACAACGACTTTTCCGATCGGTCCGTCCCTCCATTTTCACAAATGATGACCGACATTTGCTCGACCAACGTGTCCATTTTTTTTGCTATTTCTTCCAATTGATTTGAATTGGATACTGCTGCAACTGGTTCGGACTTAACACGCCGGTCAGTAGACCATTGGAAATTAGATATTGCCATTCTCTCTAACAGCTCAATAGCAGTAACAGGTTCCATCATTATAAAGGCTCCTCCAGCTGCAGCATCAACCATGTTTCTCATAGTTGGTTGCAGGCCCATAAAGAAGGACTCCACCTGCAACCATTCCAGTCTTCCATGGTTAGGGCAGCGCCTAACCAAGTCCTTGAACCTCTCCCAAGCTTTATAAAGAGATTTGTCACTATGATGGCTGAACCGGCTGATCCGACTCAGTAGATGCATCACTCTTGTAGGTGGAAAATATTTTGAGAGGAACTTCTCCACCATTTGATTCCATGTTGTGATGCTCCCTGCTGGTAAAGATTGAAACCAACCAAGAGCTCTATCCTTCAATGAAAAAGGGAAGAGTCTTAGCTTGATAGCGTCGTCTGAAACGCCATTTATTTTAATTGTGTCACAAATTTGTAGGAACCTCACTACATGATTATGAGGATCATCTAGTGCTGAACCTCTGAAAGCTTCTTGCCCAACCATCTGAAGTAATGTAGGCTTCAGCTCAAAGTTATTTGCTTGGACTGGCACTCTTATAATGCCAGAGTACTCATCTAAAAGTACAAGTCTAGCATAATCCATGAAGGTACGTGGCTGGTGACCACCTTGGCCATTATCATTCAACACACCTTCTCTTGCCCTATCTTTTGCCATAATTTCATCGCACAAGGTGTGTAAATCGTCCAACTATTGTTTAGCTTTAGCTAATACTCTATTAGCTCTTCGCTGATCATGCAAATTCCGTTTTATCTCTGGATCAAAAGGCAATAACTCAACCCTGGTGTGAGGCATACACAGATGAATTTTCTCAAACACCTACGATACACCCCTAAAGAATAACAAAAACAGAGAAATACCGGGTAACACTACAATAGAAAAACAGAAAATTAAAAATCCAGATCACAAATAAACTTGATCACCTAATGTCACCTAATCCTAACAACATTTAGCTTGCCTCCCCAGACAACGGCACCAAAAACTTGACCTAAATAAATTGATTTGATAGGTTTTGCAAGCAAGTGCATTGGTCAAGTAATAAAGAGGGTATTGTTCCCGTCGGGTTGTGTTGTCATTGTTGTCAACATGATGCACGAAGCGGAATTCGCCAAGTCGAAGGTCCGGGTCAAAGATTTGTACTTGGTTGGACAACTTCGTAGAGTGAGCTCATGGAGGGAGTCTACCTGTGTATGTCCTTAACTCGAAGATTTGTATACCCGTAGCCTCGAAGGTCGTAGATAAGGGCGACTCGAAGGTTAAAGGTCATGGACGGACCACGGTGGTCGAAGCCTTGAATAGGCACAGGGTTGAAGCCTTGAAGGACCACAGGGTCGAAGCCTTTGAATAGGCACAGGGTCGAAGCCTCGAAGGACCACAGGGTCGAAGGGTGGTAGTTTGATAGACCAAAGGTGTAGACAGGTAAAGAGCAGAGACTCGAATACTCGAAGCAAAGAGTCGTAGAGTCGTAGCGTGCGTAGTTGTAGACTCGAAGCTCGAGGGTCGTAGGAAGAACTCATTGCGAGACCCATGGAACGGCCCATAGACAGTTTATCGGCCAAGGCGAATGCGGCTATCACCGACTTGAAGACTTGTAGAGCTCGGGCTCGTAGAATGAGATGTCAGCTATCTGACCTAGCTTCGAAGCCAAAAAGCAGAAAGAGTGGAAGTTTACTTCTCAGGGCTTGAAGACACAGACTCGAAGAATTGAAGAGGAAGACTCGTAGACCCGTAGGAAAGCTACGAGGCAATATCTCCGAGGCCGTAGTGGACAAAGAAATGTAGCGCGCTACGAAGGAGCAAAACGTGCTGAAGTCCACCGTTTCGGTAAGTCGTTACCCGGACAGCCAGTTTTAAGTATGTTAAGTCTTGGAAAACACGTGGACGTCATCTCGAGGGTAATTTATCATGTTTCAATGGTGAAGATCGAAATAAAAAAACATGCTTAACCCTAGACGAAGGGTTTCGATGGTGCCGACCTATAAAAGGAAGTAGTATACCTGACTCAAAGATGCACCAAAAGTATTCTGAAGAAAAACAAGAAACGTATATGTAGAGATATAGGAGGCGACATAAACTAGTTCCAAGATATAGAGAAAGAGAAAGAGGAAGATCGAACGGGAGATAACAATGAGTTAATCTATTCCACTTCCTCATACATTAAAAGAACAGATTTTGAGTTCAGCAAAGGAGTGCTTGAAGGTCGAGCATAGCAAACGGTCAGCAAGGTAGGAGCAGTTTGTGTTAGATAGATTCTTACAGTGAGTAAATTCTGGAGCAACACTGTTTTTGTATTTGCAATTAAAAACGAGAGAGAGTTGATCTTATTGTAACAAGGGCTAGACCCTCTTTAAAATATCCTACTCTAAAAAGTAGTTGAAAGTTTTATTTTAAAGTATACAGATTCACCCCCCCTCTTTATATACATACACATATACCAAGGCTAGCACGCTTGGAACCTGGAAATAGCAATTGGTATCAGAGCTAAGTTCTCACCGGAGGCGGATCTATCACTCTGTGGAGAAGTGGTCTCACAGACTTGAGAAGGTTGTGTTTGAGATCCGTGGCTTAATAGCTTAGTCACCAAGCAAGAGACTTTGGTATATACAATATAAATGGAAATTCCAATCAGCGGACCGAGTACCAACTCCAACTACACTAAGAGAGTGCCTATCTTTGGTGGCACAAATTATAAGATGTGGAGAGCGAGGATCGAGACTGTGTTTATGTCCATGGGTATGGACGTTGAGCATGTAATTAGAGACGAATATATAGAACTCGCCAACGACAGAGAACTCACAGAAGCGGAAAGAAGAACCTATGAGCTAAACGGCGAGCTCTGAGTGTCATTACATCCGCACTCATGGGACTCGAATATGCAAAGGTGATGGACTGCAAGGGTTGTGAAGGATTTATGGGATAAACTCGAAAGTGTCTATCAAGGTGATGGCAGACTAAAGGGAACCAAGCTGCAACTGTATATTCAGAGATTTGAGGTTCTCAAGATGGAGGATCAAGAGAGTATACAGGAGTTCTTTGTGCAATTAACAGAAATTGTCAATGACATGAGAAGTCATGGCAAAAATAAAAAGAACTTTTCCATAGTAATGAAGGTGTTGAGAGTTCTACCCAAAAGATTCATTCCACGGGTGAAAGTTTTGGAAAACAGCAGAGACCTGGAGACAATGTCACTATAGGAGTTGCAGTGCAGTCTGACTGTATTCGAGATGAAGCTGCACTCTTATGAAAAGCCATCCACTTCAACATCCCAGCCCACAGCCAAGAAATCAAAAGAAGTAGCCTTTAAGGCTATGAGAAAATTAAAAATAAAGAAGGAAGCTGAGTCCTCAGAAGAACAAGAGGACAGTGACAGTGAAGGTGGTGAAGATGAGGTGGTAGCCTACTTCACCAGAAAATTCATAAAGAGTGGAGTAGGAAAGCAAGTTGGAGGAAAAGGGAAAGGAGGACTTTCCCTCAGATGTTTTAAGTGTGGAAAGCGGGGGCACTTTGCATCCCAATGCAAAGTGAAAGCTAATGACTCGGATGATGAAGCCTCGAATGAAGTGGATACAAAGTGGAAGAAGTCATCATACCAAAGAAGCAATTCCACACAGAGACCAGCAGCTCCACAGAAGAAGGGCTCACACAAGAATTACATGAGCCAAATTACTGAATTTGATAATGAGGAGGAATGTTCATCAGATTGTGCTTTTGTCGCCAAGATAGAGGTGGACAATAGCAACATTACCTCAGAGGAGGAAGAGGCAACTGCAGAAGAAGATGTTGATATGGAGGAAGAGCTAGAGCTTGCTACAGAGGAGATCCGCAAGAGAGGTTGTAGAATATAGCAGCTCAAGGGAGAGCTCAAGCTGGCCAAGGGAGAGCTTGGTGAAATTAGAGGTGAGAAGGACAAGGTGTTGGAGGATTCAAAGAAGTTTTGTGAGGAAATTGTCAATCTAAAGCTCAGATTAGAGGAGCAAGTCAAGATTTGTGACAACATGACCACAGAACTCATCTCAAGAGACACCACAATCTAATAGCTTGAAGAAGAACTGGTAGGCCTTCAACAGAAGATTTCAAAAGACAGAGCCAATCAAGCCTCAACCTCTGGTAGCTCCTAGATCAGATCACTCATCACTACACCACGCTCAGAGAACGGGCGACACCACATGTGGCGGGAATGGTTGTCAATTCAGTCTCACATGACAATCCTACAGAGGTAATCAATCCTTTTTCCCATGACAATCCACTGGATGAAATGGATAGAGTGAATGACGTGATCTCGAGCAACATGAAAGGGAAGGGTGGTGCAAATGATGAGAAGATGGAGAGACATCCGAAGGAGTCCAAGCTCAATGGAGTGACCAAATGCGTTAAGAAATCTGAGCATTCCAAGAATGTGAAGAAATCTAATGCATATGTGATTTCCGCAAATGTTCGGGTGCCCCTCAAGAAAGAAGGTAAACCTGTGAAACCAACCATCAAGTCCAAGCCTATTCTGAAGAAGATCCCAATTGTTCAGAAGTTGAGCAACACCAGTTTTCAGGGTCACCGTTGCTACTGCGTGGCGGTGTGGGGTCACAGGGATAGATTTTGTTGGTGGAGGTATCCCGTGCAAGCTCCTAGAACTGCAATGAAGACATCTAGAAGGAACTTGTACCAGATTGAAAGAAAGAAACCAGTGGAAAGTTTCTGCACTTACTGTCAGAAACAAGGACATGAAAAAGCTTCATGCTGGTGGAAACCGAAGCCTGTTGTTACAAGAAACAAGTTTGCTATACTTGCAGACTTGGAGGTTTGTGATAATTACGGTTGTGAATGACACAGTGCGAGAAATGTACTTATTCCTGAGGAGAATAAGATAAAGAAAACTGTGAACATTCTAAAGAAGAAGGAAGTGAAAGCATCTCAGAAGACTATGAAACCCAAGTTTTAAGGGGAGTGCTCCAAGTCTAAAGTAAAATAGGTAGAGTGCTTCAAGTCTAAAGTAAAACAAGTCTACATGGCTAAGGGAAAAGAAGTGGCTCATATTGCTGAGATTGCATTGAAAGCAGACATCAAGGACAAACAGAGGATCCTTGATAGTGGATGCGCAGGTCACATGACTGGTGATCTGAAGAAATTGTCAGATGTGAATATAGACAAGTCTGGCAAAGTGAGATTTGGTAATGATAGCTCTCTGAAAATCAAAGGGTTAGGCTCTGCCAAATGGGGTAAGAACAAACTGAAGGTTGTGTTACATGTTGAAGGTTTGAAATACAATCTAGCATCCGTCAGTCATCTGTGTGACTCAGGTCATGAAGTGACCTTTACTAAAACTGGCTGCCAAGTAAACAGAGAAAATGGCAACACAGTAGCAGTTGGAAGAAGGACAGATGGGGACTTGTATGTAATTGATGAAAGCAAGACCCATAGCTGTCATTTAACAAAGGTAGAAGAGAATGAACTTTGGCAGAAAAGACTGGGACATCTAAATCAAAAGAATATGTAGGTCCCAAAGTGAGTCTAGAGGGGGGGGGGATTAATAGACTTTGTTTGTTTGCGGAAGCTAGACCGTTAGCTCGATTTCGATTCTTTTATGGATAACTTTGATGGACGTACTAATGGAGAAGATGACAATATGGATGATGGGTGATAATGAGAGATATAAAGAACTATCATCCAAATCGGGATGTGAGTAAATGCTCCTTACTTAACGGATCTCGGATGTGAAGGGAGGATCTGTGATAGTTCGGATTGTAGAAAGCAATACATAGATTAGACTCAATGTTTATGCTTTGGATCTTGAATAAGCAAGAAGGTATGGTAGATCGAAAGATTTGATCTTGATCTTGGTTCAACATGGCGCACAACACTTCGGAAATTTTCTCTCGAGTCTCTCTGTCTTTTTGTTGGAACTCTTGTGTTGATTCTTCAAAAGATTATTTCAATTAAGTATGTCGAATCATTATATTGTGTTCTTTGTGTTTCCTACTTTTGAGAGAGAGATTAAGCTCTTGATTTTTTCATTAAGTGTGTGAGAGATATATTTTTTTAAGGTTAAAGTGCTCGTGCACCGTGTTGTCCATCCCAACAGACCGACTTCCCGCCACCGAAAATGCGGAATGTCGGGGGATGGGTTGATCCGCTCGATTTACGGACCGGATGCCCATACCGCATATTTGGCATGTAGTCAATATTGGCCGTTCATCCGTGGATGGTAGTTGGCAGCAATTAATGTGTCATTAATTGCGCTCAACTCGCTGGGACGGCGCAGAGGCTTACTGTACAAACCCTAGCTGAATATATCGCTAAGTGAATATGCTTAGGGTTGTAAGTCTGCCTCGAAGGTAGATGCCTCGTAGGTTTGGCGACTCGAAGATTTCAGTTAGAACTTGTTGGAAGTGCTGAAAGTTTGCTTCAGGCTTTACAGTGTTTCATGAGTCTACGACTCATATCTTCGAGTCTCCGAGGCTAGAGCTCAGGTTGAATTAGTCTTTTGTGTCACTCCATTAATTGAAGTCTCCGACTGCGAGTCTACGACTCTACGAGTCTGTGACTCTTCGAATGGCATTTAGAGTGACTTCTTCATAGTCTGCCTAATCTACCTGTTGTTATAGCTACGAGTCTGCGACGCTAGCTCTACGGGTCTATGACCTTCAGGTCTCTCAGTTTACTTTATTTAACTAAGTGGCTCTTTGACTCTACGAGTCTTCGACCTTGAAAATCTTCGACTCTACGAGTCTTCGACTTTACATTTCTTCCTTAGTCTTTCGTAGTTGTTTATGCACTGAGTTTCCGTATTCTACGAGTCTTTGACTCTACGGTTACGACCTTTTAGTTATTACTTCTGCCTTCAAGATCTCCGAGTATGTGATGTCCGACAAGTTCTTTGAATTAGTTCTTTGCTGTCTACGACCCTCGAGTCTGTGACTCTACGACCGTTGAAACTACAGTTTCATTTTGTTTGCCAGTCTTTTTAATTTCTACTCTTCAACCTTCGACCTACGAGTCTGTGAGTCACATTTCCTTAACAGTGTTCTAGGGCTTCGACCCTACGACCCTTGAGTCTACGAGTCTAGTGATGTTTTAATCTGTTAAGTGACTTAAGCTCTCTTGAGACTCTACCGTTCTACGGGGTTTGAGTCTTCGAGTCATTTGAAGTTGATTACTGTTCTTTAAAATCTCCGACTCTACGAGTCTCTAAACTTATCGATGCTTGCAGTAACGCTGTCTTTTTCCGTACTACGACTCTAAGACCTTCGGCCCTACTAGTCTGCGAGCCTCTCGCCAATGCGTCCTATGACGGTTTTACTTCTACGAACTCAACTCTTCGATCCTACGACCTTCGGTTCTTCGAGTCTCCCGACTTAGACTATATTTTGGCAACTTCATCAAATCCTATAATCCCAACAATCTCCCCTTATTTAATGTAAGTGACGACGGGTGAAAACATAAACCCTGAGACTACTAGTTTGATGATCAATGTGGATTAACAGAAAATATCTGTGCATAAAAAAAGATGGAGGAGATATGCACACTCCTCTCCACCGTAGGCATGTTCCCGTCAAAGATAACTCCCTTTACAACCTTGCTCCCCCTGAGATATATATACTCCCCCTTTTTGGGGTGAGGAACAAGCACCAGAACGCAAAATACATGGGAGCAAGGAAATAAATGACAGAATAGCAGGCAATAGAGCAAAGACATACAAAGAGGGTAACTGATAGAAGAAAAGTACATAGAATAGTGAAAGACAAGAAAAACAGTGTACAAGGAAATAGAGTACAAGACAGTTATGGTTTAAATTCAGAATAGGGTACACTTTGTGTAAACAGAAAAACAGTGGTTTGCTCACGCAGGAGTTGAGCAGCAATCAGATGTAGCGAGGCAACGCGACTGCTCACACGATCAAATTCGGGCATGAGGGCGGGGAAGCGGTGGTGGTCGGGATGCGGATATAGTGGCAAACATAAAAACGACAACTATGAGCATCATCCTGAGCTGGGACGCCTTGCTTGACTTGGGTGATCTCCATTGGTTTTAACAGATGATAGCCACCGCACCCATGCGAATAGCCCTGCATGACTCTCGTGAGGGTGCGATTGAATTCTCGAAGTTGTTCCCGCCTATGGATTAGTAAGGTGGTAGGCTTTGAGTCAAAGATGACGATCCTTTGGTTCTTGAAATCGAGATCGAGGAGAAACCGGTGAGGTGATGTGGAGAGGTAAGGGATGAGCACATGGTCTACCTCATTCCATGGACGGAAGGAGTTCTCATATCTCCGACCCTGGATAAACTCAATCGGGGAGGCATCATCAAGGAGTTAATCCTGCAAAATAGGCAAACGAGCTCGACGTGGGTATCGTGGCGGATATGGAGAGGAGCTTGGCCAGGATGAGACTTTTGGGCAAAGATTAATTGTGTCATATCAATATTATCCATTTCTTCACTATCGTGTAGTAAACGAGAGAGTTCCGGGCTAGTGAAGAATGCCTCGTAGCCGCAAGTCCTCGCAGTCGTGTCCCCAGCAACATAGGTATTGAAAGTAGCAAGTTCAGCTGAGGTGCGTCCAGTTGTTACAGTGCGTGGTGGGATTAGTTGATGGTCGGTGGTAGTAGCGGATGGTTTAGTAGGTGAAGCAGGCATGGTATACTCAGCCGTACGCGGATGGGTAGTTGAGGGACCAAGCTGAGTGGAAGAAGATGGTTGGCAGGGAGCAGCTGTCTGCTTCTTCATGTGTGTTCCAATGGGCATATTATCATCATCATCAGAATCTGTGATGACAGTGGTTCTGTGTGCACGCTTTCGCCCACACGTGTAAGTGGCTGTAGATGGAGGTGGTGAGTGACTCGAGGAAGGCACTGCTGGCTATGGAGGATCTACAGGTTCGGGTCTTGGCCGGTCGGATGGGCATGGGAGTGTGTTTTTGACGGTGAGAGTTATTTCCCCACTGGCAAGACGATGACATTAAGAAAGAATAGCTCCCAGAGTTGTACAGAGTCCTTGGTATTGTCTCTGGTAAGCACCTTTAATGTCTTCACAGTGTTCCTCCAGATGTCTGAACCCATCGGAGTTTGCACATGTGAGAGATGTCATTTCTTGCTGCACCTTGTCTAGGGTACGGTCGATAACTTAACTTGAGTTCGTACCTCTTCCATACCTGATTCCATGGCAGCCGGTCGTTCTTCAAAAGCATGAGATACGATGTTTTAAGGATGCCGGAGGAAATCAGTTCTCAAGGACCTTGCTTGCCGGAAGATCTACTTCTTCTGCCGTCGGGAACGAGGAGTGAGATGAATGCTTTGGAATAGCCATTGGGATATTGGCTGCGAACTCCTCACTCACCTAAGTGGTCACTTGATGAATAACCAGTGTAGATGGTGTGGCCATCTCAGAACTTTCCACAGGCTCAGGGACCTGTGGAACAGCTCTTGTATCGGAGTCACTGGATGCAGCACCTGTCACGCCCCAATTTCCTTCCACTTGGAATTGAGTAGGGATGCCCATGCCCGCACCCGAAGGGACAAGGGGGTTGGTGCAAGCACCTTAAAAGGACTTCTAGCACGGGTGCTGTCCCAAACTGCACAATCAAGCTAACATGCCAAGGGGCATGCTCCTGCTCCCAAACCATGCACACAAACACAAATTGAATAACAACATCTCATTTTATTTCATTTCAAAGACTAAATGTTTATTACAACCCGGTCGGGGAAAAATCCCTATGAAGCCTGGTGTCTACGTTACAAATAAAACCAAACCAAATTCCAGGCATAAAACCAAAGTACAACAAAGGAAATAGCATAAACTCCCAGCCCCGGGGGCCTAGCTCCTCAGCGCTTCACCTACCTCCTACTAAACCTGCAAAAGAACGGTTTATAGGAGGGGTGGAGCAAACCATAGCTCGATTGGGATCCGGTCTCCCCGGACCCGTCCCGTCTACAACATGCATGATATGTGTATGCTTGTGCTCGTGTCGTGCCTAAGGCTAAAGCAACAAACATCACCCAATAAACACTCTTTACCTGGAGCCCGCACCGGAGGGCGCAGGACACCCGCCACCACGGCGACATGACATACCACATCCAGCGAATGTTGCATGGACACCAATGCAACATTTTCCACCCGAGTCGATATGGTCAACCACCTCCTCGGGCGCCATACCTACCCTCGGGAATGGGTGTAGACTTAGCCCACCGTCGTGAGTGCTACACCGAGACTCGGGACCACGTCCCGGCCAAATCTCAAAGGGGTCCAACCATTGTGCCTGGCCCATATCTCACTTCCGTCTCAAACAGATCAAACGAAAGATAGCATTACATCTCAACATGTAAACTCAAGACAACATTTACACTTTATCTCGAAAGGACCAACATGGTCAGATACAAGCCAAACACATCAGCCTCATAGGCTTAAAATCAAATACAAATCAAACACAAGACACACCAGTCACACGGGTATATCATCAAACACCCATATACAAGGTCTCACAGGCATTATATTGAATACATGGCATGCAGCCTCACGAGACATTTTATCAAATACATAGTGTGGCCTCACGACATTTTATCAAACACATGGTGGGCATAAACAAACCCGAGAAAATCCTCAAGCCAAATTTAACATCAAATCAAACGAACATGCCACTGAAGGCCAACATCCATATGGAGATCACACCTATATGGATTTATATATATATATATAGGTGAATATCCTAGAACGGAGGGAGTTAGGAAGAACATGAATCCCTACCGCTGGCTCTTGTCCTATCCTCTACGCTAGACACCTTCCAACGACGCGAACCACCACGGCAATTGCCCGGAGATCCTCTCTCTCTCTCTCTCTCTCTCTCTCTCTCTCTCGCGGCCATTGAGCGCAAAGAAGAACACAAGAACCCTAAACTCAAACTCAAGCCCTCATTATATAGACACTACCTACATCAAAACGACGTAGTTTTGATTAAGTAAACCCAGGATCAAAACGACGTAGTTTTGATCACACCGTTAGCACCTTTCCACACCCATATAGGCCAAAATACTGTAATTTCAACATGGTCCTTTGGAGAAAGATCATTAGAATGTCAAAACCAAGGGAACCATGCAAAAATATGGTTGCACGCCAATTTGCACGTGAATTCCCCAATTCACGTGCAACTCCATATGCACTCCAAATGCTCTCAAACTTCACCCTAGCCTCCTTGCATCATTTAGAAGACAACCACACTAGCACGTGAATTGGACCCATTTCACGTGCACCTCACATACACGTCCGTTTGGCCTGAAACTTCGTGGTAGATAGAGGACATCATTCTAAGCATATTTCCTTTTGCACGTGAATTCATTTGAGCCCATTCACTAGGTCAAAATCTAGAAAAACTCTACTCGAAGGCAAAACGTGACTAACTCAAGGTACGGGTCCTTACATCCTCTCCCCTTAAGACTTTTCGTCCTCGAAAAGAAAAGGTGGAATGAAAGAAAATCACAACCAATGCATGGGCCTCTAACACCCTCTAGACAAATTAATACACAACAAATCACAAATTATTTCACACATATATACACTCCACATGGTCATGTAGCGATGACTAGTTGGGCAAATACGATTTGAAGTTTGATGCTTGCCCTCCTCCCCTCCTTCGAG
The DNA here is from genome assembly GCA_023512835.1 of Taxillus chinensis. Lineage (NCBI taxonomy): Eukaryota > Viridiplantae > Streptophyta > Magnoliopsida > Santalales > Loranthaceae > Taxillus > Taxillus chinensis. The sequence continues at coordinate 48,646,231 of CM042085.1, forward strand.
TTGTTGGGTCCTCGAACAGATCAGGATAATGAGCACGCATCTCGCCTCACGTTCCCAGGTCTCTTCTTCCAGCCCTCGGTGTTGCCACAACACCCGAACCAACGGAATAGTCTTACCCTTGCACCGCTCGCCTATCTACAATACGGATGGGTGCCTCGACAACAGACACATCCTCTCCAAGATCCAGGGTACCCCTAATCTAGCACGTGTGTGGGATCCGGATGATATTTCCGCAACTAGGATACATGGAAAACATTATTAACTCGCTCAAACTAGGTGGTAATGCCAACCTATAAGCAACGGGTCCAACTCGCTCAAAATCTCGAACGGTCCAATGTACCGAGGGGACAACTTGGACCCAGTCCCAAATCTCTTATGCCCTCTCCGTGGAGAAACACGAAGGAATACGTGGTCTCCCACCAAAAACTCCAACGGTCGGCGTCGGTGATCTCGCATAAGACTTCTGCCGCTTCCGAGATGTAAGAAGGCGTTGCCGAATCAGCTGAACTTTTGCCGTAGCCTCCTGGACCAATTGAGGTCCTAATATAGCTGCCTCTCCAGCTTCTACCCAACATAATGGAGACCGACACGGTCGGCCATACAATGCCTCAAACGGGGCCATCCCAATCGAAGACTGGTAACTGTTGTTATAGGCAAACTCCACCAGAGGAAGGTGGGAAGCCCATGATCCTCCAAAATCAAGTACACAAGCCCTCAACAAGTCTTCCAATGTTTGAATGGTCCTCTTGGACTGACCATCAGTCTCAGGATGGAATGCGGTACTCAAATTAAGTCGGGTTCCTAATGCTTCCTGCAGACCTCCCCAAAACCGGGATATAAACCGCGCATCCCTGTCCGAAACAATAGATAAGGGCACTCCGTGCAAGCGGACAATCTCATCAACATACAACTGGCTTAACGTGCAGATAGAGTCGCGCTCTCGAATTGCCAAGAAATGGGCTGACTTAGTTAAGCGGTCCACTATGACCGAAATCATGTCCTTTCTCCCAGAAGTGGTAGGAAGTCCCGTCACGAAGTCCATGGTAATATGCTCCCACTTCCACTCGACTACGGGTAAAGGCTGCAATTGACCAGCGGGTCGTTGGTGTTCTGCCTTCACTTGCTGACAGGTAAGGCACCTGGAAACAAACTTTGCTACACTCCGTTTCAGCCCCGGCCACTAGAACTTTGCGCGAACGGCATGATACATCTTAGTTCCTCCTGGATGTACAGCCAAACGGGAATGATGAAATTCCCTCAGCACATCCTCACGCAAGGGAGGTGGTACTATCGACGCCCCCGAAATTTCAGCTCATGCTCAACTCCTTCTGTCCGGTCCTCGACGGCTCTCCGGCCTCTATCTGGGCCCGGATCACCTCACGATCCACGTCGCCTAACTCTCCCTCACGGACACGCTGATACAACTCTGGTATCACGGTGAGAGGACACAGGATAGCTCCCTCATCGCTGAAAGCAGTTGCACCCGAAGCACCGCCAACCGCTCCATCATTTTCCATTCTCTCATGGAAACCTCGGCTTTCCCTTTTCTACTTGGCGCGTCGGCTACTAAATTTCCCTTCCCAGGCGTGTAGGAGAGTGTAAAGTCAAACATTTGCAGGTACTCTACCCACCTCCGTTGTCGCAAATTTAGGTCTCTCTGGGTAAAGATATACTATAGGCTTTTGTGGTCAGTATATACCACAAATTTCTCTCCCAGCAGGTAATGTCACCAAGACTTCGGGGCAAAAATAACTGCTGCTAACTCCAGGTCGTGTGTTGGGTAGTTTTGCTCATGGGACTTCAGTGTCGCGAGCCATATGCTATGACTTGGCGTTCTTGCATCGAACACACCCCCAGTCCAACGCGAGACGCATCACAATACACCTCGAATGGCACTCCCTCCTGCGGTAGACTCAACACCGGTGCGGTAGTCGGCGAGTCTTCAACTCCTCGAATGCTCGCTGGCACTTGTCCGTCCACTCGAATTTGGCTCCCTTCCGTGTAAGAGCTGTCATGGGCGCCGCCAACCGAGAAAACCCTTCCACAAAACGCCGATAATACCCCCGCGACCCAAGAAACTCCGGATCTCAAAAACATTTGTGGGCCTCTTCCAAGATGCTACGGACTCAATCTTGGTTGGGTCCACTCTAACTCCTTCGGCAGATACCACATGCCCAAGAAAATGCACCTCTCGCATCCAAGAAGTCACACTTGCTAAATTTAGCATACAAGTGATGATCTCGTAGCGCCCGCAGACCACGGCCAAGTGCTCCTCATGCTCGGCTTGGGTTTTGGAGTACACAAGGATGTCGTCAATAAATACCACCACGAAGGAATCCAGGTATCGGGCAAATACCTGATTCATTAGATGCATGAACACGAAGAGTGCGTTCGTGAGCCCAAAAGGCATCACTAACCACTCATAGTGTCCGTATCCGCACCTGAACGCCGTCTTAGGGATGTCTTCGCTCCTGACCCTCAATTGATGATATCCCGAACGCAGATCGATTTTTGAGAACCACCGTGCTCCACTCACTGGTCGAATAAGTCATCGGTCCGCGGCAAAGGGTACTTGTTCTTTACCGTTACTTGATTCACTTCCGATAATCAATGCAAAGTCGCAATGAACCATCCGCCTTCTTAGCAAACAAGACCGGTGCACCCCAAGGTGAGGTACTAGGACGGATAAAACCTTTATCTCCCGGTTCCTTTATCTACTTCAAGCTCCCGAACTCGAGGGGTCCCATCCGGTATGCTACTTGTGAGATGGGTCCCACCCCTGGCAACAGTTCAATCGTGAACTCGATACTTCGTGTGGAGGCAACTCCAACAACTCCCCAGGAAAGACATCCTGGAAATTTTCGACAACATCCTGGCCACACCCTTTTCTCTAAGTTACCTTCCTCCTCAAAGGTTAGGGTGGCAAGCCTATGGGTAATATTGCCCCATAGCTCCCTCGTCGGTCCAGCTCTCCCCAAAGATCTCTATCCCATTCACCCACTAGGGTATAGGAAGATCCTGTGGGTGTAGTAAACGATACTCGTCGCCTGTAGCAGTCAATCGTAGCCTGAAAGGCCATCAACGAGTCCATCCCCAGAATCAAACTAAAGGTCCTCATGGGCATTATGTACAAATCAAATGAGAGGTCAACCTCTCCTATCGTAAGCGCACACTCTTGACACATTTGGTGGATCAACTCCACACCTCCCATTGGGGACTCGACCCTCAGAGGTCTATCAGCCTCCACACAATCAAGTCCAAGGCACTCCACCAAGGACTTAGCAATCAGGGAGCACGAAGCTCCGGTATCAAACAATGCGGCAACAACGGTGCGAGATATTAGAATAGTACCTCGAACCACCGAAGGTCCAGCTCCACCTTCCTCGGAGGGTGATGGTAAATCCTCCATTTCACTGGTCTTGAGGTAAGCGCAAACACTCGCCTTGGCTTGCCCCACCACTAGCCTCACTTGCCTTCCCTTTTGCTCCCGCCTGCAGTCCACTGGGACGCCCCTCCGATCCTCCTTGTGGTTGCCTCTCCCCCTGTGGCCTAGTGTGACCGGAACCAGGCTGACCGGCCTGCCACGAATGTGCTTGGCTTAAGGGCAGGGCCTGAAATTGGGTCCCACCCCCGCTCCCTTGTGCTAAGCTTCCAGCTCCCCGGCTGTTCCCCTTGCTTGAAACACACCTTGCTGATGTGTCCCACCTTCCTACAGGCTATGACACGTCAAGTGCTGCTTGGGGCACTCACGTTTGACGTGCCCCGACAGGCCACAACAGTACACCTGCTTGGGAAGTTCCCAGAGCAGACTCCCTTGTCCTCCAAAGTAACGGGATCTGGGCGGAGCCATTGAAGCTTGGCCCCCATCCTTGGGAAAAGTCCCACTCCCGGGCTCAACCTTCTGCCTCTTGGTTTCACCGTGCTTGTCGCGCACGCTCTGCCCCATCCGCTCTTGGCGAGCTTGTCTTCCCTCCTCTAATCCTCTCTCAACAATCTTGGCGGTGTCCACGACTTCAGCATAGGTCTTCAGTCGCAGCATCTCCACCCTTTGCTTCAGGGCAGGTTTGAGACCCGTGGTAAACTTATGGGCCTTCAGGTCCTCCCTTGATATTGCTTCTGGAGCAAACCGACTCAGCCCCCCTGGAAATCTCGCTCATACTCTACTACCGAGCGCGATCCCCGCTTCAGCCGCCGAACTCCTCCCGCTTCGCCACCGCAATGACTCTGGAAAGAACTCCTCATGGAATAGCTGGAGGAACTCATTCCAGGCCATAGTCTCCATGTCCCGGCTTCCTGAGATGCTAAGCCACCATTCCAAGGCTTCCTCCTCCAACTGCCGGACTGCTAGTCTCACTTTGTCTTCCTCCCGGGGTCGAAGAAAAGAGAACACATGCTCGATCTACCGCAGCCAGTGCTCTGCTCCTAGAGGGTCAGCTCCTCCCTTGAACCTTGGTGGATGTTCCTTTCGGAACTGCGTCAACACGTCTCCCTCTTCCCGCCTCACCAGCACTTCCTGCCTACACGGAGGTTCCGCCTCACGGGGTGGAGGGGGTGGCACTGCCTGTCGTGCCATCATCTCCTGACGCACCTCGCTTAATATCTCTCCCCTGAGGTCCTCACGCATGCCTTGCACGTTCTCACTTAGGGCCCGGACTTGGGCCATGATCCGCTCCAGGGGATCATCGCCCTCTACACGCCGTCCTCTTCCCTCTCCAAAGACGGGCGAAGATTCATCTTCTACAACTGGAGTAGCTCGGGTTACTCTCCTAGGAGGCATAGTCTACATAATTTAAACCAAACTAGGATCGGCTTCTCTCAAGCTCTACGCACCCTCATCCCCATGGGCCATGAGGTACTCAAGCAACATTTTACATTTAAACACACAGGAAAATCACGAAGTACACAAGCAGCAATTCATAGCAACAAGTCTCACGAAAAAATCACCGAATTTCACAAGAACAAAATTTTATTTTTTAGCAACAAGTTTCAAGAACATAGCATGTCTAATCACAATACTCATATCGAAATTAAACTAGTGCCCTAATGCCAATGCATGTATGCACCCTCAACCCAAATGCAAATGCCCTACTCCTTGGTCTAACTACCCCTGAGTACACCCCGAAAAACCAGGATAGGACCACATTGATCGGGCGTGTCCTATACCGCCTCCTAAGAGTCTCGAAGCGACCCAGGCCTCCCCACTATCCTAGGTCCACCAGACCATGAACTATTGCTACGATACCATATTGTCACGCCCCAATTTCCTTCCACTTGGAATTGAGTAGTGACTGCCCATGCCCGCACCCGAAGGGACAAGGGGTTGGTGCAAGCACCTTAAAAGGACTTCTAGCACGGGTGCTTGTCCCAAACCTCGCACAATCGGCTAACATGCCAAGGGGCATGCTCCTGCTCCCAAACCATGCACACAAACACAAATTGAATAACAACACCTCATTTTATTTCATTTCAAAGACTAAATGTTTATTACAACCCGCTGGGGAAAAACCCCTATGAAGCCAGGTGTCTTGTTATAAATAAAACCAAACCAAATTCCAGAACATAAAACCAAAGTACAACAAAGGAAATAGCATAAACTCCCAGCCCCAGGGGGCCTAGCTCCTCAGCCTTCACCTACCGCCTACTAAACCCTGCAAAAGAACAGTTTATAGGAGGGGTGAGCAAACCATAGCTCAAGTAGGGATCCGGTCTCCCCGGACTCGCCCCGCTCTACAACATGCATGATATGTGTATGCTTGTGCTCGTGTCGTGCCTAAGGCTAAAGCAACGAAACATCACCCAGGAAACACTCTTTACCCGAGCCCGCACCGGAGGGCGAGAGGACACCTCGCCACCACGGCGACATGACATACCACATCCAGGCGAATGTTGCATGGACACCAATGCAACATTTTCCACCCGAGTCGATATGGTCAACCACCTCCTCGGGCGCCATACCTACCCTCAGGAATGGGTGTAGACTTAGCCCACCGTCGTGAGTGCTACACCGAGACTCAGGACCACGTCCTGGCCAAATCTCAAAGGGGTCCAGCTATTGTGCCTGGCCCATATCTCAACTCGGTCTCAAACAGATCAACGAAAACGATAAGCATTACATCTCAACATGTAAACTCAAGACAACATTTACACTTTATCTCGAGAAGGACCAACATGGTCGATACAAGCCAAACACATCAGCCTCATAGGCTTAAAATCAAATACAAATTAAACACAAGACACACACCGTCACACACGGGTATATCATCAAACACCCATATACAAGGTCTCACAGGCATTATATTGAATACATGGCATGCAGGACTCACAGACATTTTATCAAATACATAGTGTGCAGGCCTCACAGACATTTTATCAAACACATGGTGGGCATAAACAAACCCAGAAAATCCTCAAGCCAAATTTAACATCAGAATCAACAGAACATGCCACTGAAGGCCAACATCCATATAGGAGATCACACCTATATGGATTTATATATATATATATAGGTGAATATCCTAGAACAGAGGAGAGTTAGGAAGAACATGAATCCCTACCTCAGGCTCTTGTCCTATCCTCTACGCTAGACACCTTCCAACGACGCGAACCACCACGGAAACTGCCCAGAGATCCTCTCTCTCTCTCTCTCTCTCTCTGGCAGCAGCTGCAGCAAAGAAGAACACAAGAACCCTAAACTCAAACTCAAGCCCTCATTATATAGACACTACCTACATCAAAACGACGTAGTTTTGATTAAGTAAACCCAGGATCAAAACGACGTAGTTTTGATCACACTAGTTAGCACCTTTCCGCACCCATATAGGCCAAAATACTCAGAATTTCAACATGGTCCTTTGGAGAAAGATCATTAGAATGTCAAAACCAAGGGAACCATGCAAAAATATGGCTGCACGCCAATTTGCACGTGAATTCCCCAATTCACGTGCAACTCCATATGCACTCCAAATGCTCTCAAACTTCACCCCTAGCCTCCTTGCATTATTTAGAAGACAACCACACTTGCACGTGAATTGGACCCATTTCACGTGCACCTCACATACACGTCCGTTTGGCCTGAAACTTCTGTGGTAGATAGAGGACATCATTCTAAGCATATTTCCTTTTGCACGTGAATTCATTTGAGCCCATTCACTAGGTCAAAATCTAGAAAAACTCTACTCAGAAGGCAAAACTGTGACTAACTCAAGGTACGGGTCCTTACAGCACCAATGGTTTCTTCTTCTTCTGCTTCTTCTTCCACAGCATTTGGTACCATTTCAACATCATGAGGAGTAGATGTGGCAGGTGAGTCCACCATGATGGGAGTTGGGGCAACCACTGATACAGCTTCCACTGGGTCTCTTCTCACAAGACCCTGCTCAACCAACCAGTTAATCAGATGGTCTCTGTCTACCATCTGCTTACCAAAGGTGATCCATGCCTTCCGTAATTCGATGGGGGTCATATGAGCCTTGGCATACTCAACATAAAAATCTTCTAGCTCAGACTACCCAAGAGAGCTCAACAAAACAGGTGTCGTACCCCTATCTTCTGGGGTTTCCTGTGCTGGTGTCTGCCCTCCATCTGCAGGCTCTCTAATTTCTGCAGTATTCCTAGGCAGCTCGGTAGTAGGGGCCTCCTCAGGTGTAGAACTAGTGGGGAGATGAGTTCTGGCAATGTTCTCCACCACTTCAGCTATATGTATTGTTACGGCGGATGCAGAGGAGCCCCTAGAAGTCTGTGCGACACGGACCGACTGTCGTGGTATGTGAGCTGGGGCCCGTACAGAGCTGGCTGTGTCCTCTGCATGACTTCTCGCACTTGAATCAAGCCTCTTCATCGACTTGATCTCCAGCCGACCATCCTCATAGATGTTTTTAAAAATGTATTTGGTCGGCAGTGGCACTGTAGGTCTGTTGCAAAATATGTCAGGGTGCAGGAACCTTAGGACTTTGGTGAGAAGTAGTCCAAAGTGTCCCTTCTTGTTCTTGATCATGGTGTGTATCTGAGTTCCCCAGTCTACTCGTCTTCCCTACAAAACACTACACATGATCTTCATCTGCTCATGGCTTGCAGAGTCATGAGCAGTCTTCTTACACACAGGGCACTAACCGGTAACTATGAGAGTTGTCAGTGCCTGATCGGAAAACCCAATCTTCAGGCCTCCCTGAGCTTGCTTTCCAGGATTGGAATACCCAAGAAAAGACTTACACTCTTCTCGGGAAAGACTAGGAAGAGGATCAAAGTTACCTTTAGGGAGTGGAAGTGCATTTCGGAGCGTTTCGGCAGAGACTCGAATCTCCACTCCGTGTACCGTTCCCACTAGATCGTCTCCAGAGATTTCCAAGGTCTCGTGAAATTACGAGACATCTTCTACTAGCACATCTTGCATCCCTGTACATACGGATGCGATTCCAGATTCATCGAGGCGATTTCTGAATTCGCCTAACCAGCTAACCTTTGCGTCTCCTATGGCTTCCCAGTCGACTATAAAGCCAAGTACGATTTCTCCTAGTCCTTCTGCCATTAATGAGTTGGGTCCTACCATAGAGCTTATAGAGAGAGAGAGAGATAGACACTCGTAGAGAGGGATGGTAAGGTTCAAAGGTGGTCAGAGGAGAGAGAGAATGAGAATCAAAGGGAGAGAGAGAGAGAGAGAGCTCTAGGGTTAGGGTTCGAGTGTGAAAACGACAAACATAGCTCTAGGCTCCATCTCTATCAGTGACTTATATATGAGTTGAGAAGTGTATCGTAGAAGTCACACACTCTGTCGGTTCGTCTTCAGGGTCCGCGTTCTTTTCTCTGACCCGCCTCTTTATCTTCCGGATCCACTCATTGGAATACTTAAGTGAAACATCCATGTCACTCCTTAAGTCGGTATGTTTTGGATTTTAAGTGCACAGTGACGTGCTGACGTGTCTGCGATGCTTGAGTAGTGAGTAACAAAATCCATCTCGCTTCGACCCTTTGGACTGCGACTCTACAAAGCTGTATTTAGGATGCTTCGAGGCTTTAACCTTCGAGGCTTCAAGGCAGCAGTCTTCGATCCAGCAGTTCTTCGATGCAATTTGCTTCGTGGTCGATTACGGATTCAGTGAAAGGTGGATTTCTCTAGACTTTCTCAACACTTAACAACACACATGGAATGCATATGACAATTCACATAATATTATGCAAGATGAACAGTATTATGAGTGGAATTGAAATTACGTTCCCAGAACTTGATTTCTTTCAACCGTAATACCTGGTTTACATGTATGGCTGCTGCATCACTACCATTTACCTTTCCATTTACCTTAGAAATGACTAAGTACTTCATCACACTACATCTTGTGCCAGAAACTGATCACTATGTTAACATAGCATGCAGTAAACCGTGGTTTATCAAATGCAGCAACCCAGTCATAACATCAACAGTCATCTCACATATTAGCAAAACTCACTTAGTGAAGGCCTCACCCTCTCACTCTCGGATCAGCCTGTGAGTATGATTCAGGAATTAGAATTACACTGTTTGGTATACTCATGGTCAACCGAATCTTACCACAACCCTGAGCCAACAATGATTTTCAGTTCAGCATAGATGACTTGAGAGACAAGATGGCCCTATTGAGAATCAGAACACACACTCTATCATTATCTAATTTACATCACAAAATAGGTAAAGTTTGGAGTTTGATCATGTGGGTTCTCTGTGTGAGTTGTCTCTTTTCTTTTGTAGAGTATCAATTTTCAGTGCTTATTCATGAGCCTTTTTACATGCCCAGAGCTCAACACAGTATCTTTTTGAATCACGTGATCATACAATTTGACCTCCAACTATTACTCTAACAGAGACACAGTCGAGGGGAATAGTGAGGACTCCCCCTAAGATAGGCATTCCATCTATTTTCTATTATCATTTTGCCTTTTTCACCTTGCCTTTTTCTAGTAAAAGGTAGCGGCTCTTTTTAAGTAATAGGCTTTTTATGATTCTCAAAAACTACAATCTCAGTCATCCTTTGAGCATTAAATCATTGAGGATCCTTTCCGTGCAAGCCAACAGTACCATGAGATACAACAGTTCCTGCTAGTTAATGAATGCAATGCCACACAGGTGATATTCACTCAGAATGTAAATGACAAGTAATAGGAATATCATTTAATTTAAACATAAAGGGAATTGCACTCATTTCACTCAAGACTTGAGGATTCATGACAGGTTGCACAAAAGACTTGAACCGGGTTCAGAGGTGGCAAGTTTCATCCATGTGATCTTTCAATTTCCCGCAGTAGACATGCATGAATCACACTTAGTCACTACTAATTTTCATATAGATATAAACAGTCATCAACAGTGTCATACTTATGTTCATGCACAGGTAATTAGGTTGAAAAGAAACACAAGACATCCTGTCAGACTTATGAATTTAAATCTAACATGCCAAGTTTTGTCAGAAGTTCATTGAACCTGGCTTCTTGTAGTGGTTTGGTGAATATGTCAGCAAGCTGGTCATCAGTGGATATATATTCCTGGGAAATGTATTTCTTCAGCACATGGTCACGTATGAAGTGATGTTTGACCTCAATGTGCTTGGTTTTGGGATGCATAACAGGATTGTTGGAGATTGCAATGGCGCTTGTATTGTCATAGTACAGAGGCACAACCTTCAGATTAAACCCATAGTCTGAAAGTTGACTAGCCATCCAAAGCAATTGAGCACAACAGCTTCCTGTAGCAATATATTCAGCTTCAGCTGTGGAGGTTGAAACTGAATTCTGTTTCTTGCTAAACCAGGATACAAGTTTGTTGCCAAGAAGTTGGCATGTTCCACTTGTGCTCTTCCTATTAATCCTGCAGCCAGCAAAGTCTGCATCTGAATATCCTCTCAGTTTGAAATCAGACTCTCTAGGATACCATAGTCCCAAGTTTTCAGTTCCCTTCAGATACCGCATAATCCACTTGACATGAGATAGGTGGGAATACTTGGGATTAGCTTTGTATCTGGCACAGATACATGTTACAAACATTATGTCAAGTCTGCTTCCTATCAAGTACAGCAAAGAGCCAATCATGCTTCTATATTATGAGATATCCACTTCCTTGCCTGCTTAATCCATATCAAGTTTTGCGTTTATAGGAATAGGAGTTTTCATGTGAGTCACATCAGTCATCTTAAACTTCTTCAGCATCTCCTTGGTGTATTTGGTTTGACTGATAAAAATCCCATCCTCCAACTGCTTGACCTCCAATCCAAGGAAGAATAAGAGTTCTCCCATCATACTCATTTCATATTCACTTTTCATTAGATGGGAGAAGTCTTCACATTGCTTTTTGTCCTTTGATCTAAAGATGATGTCATCCACATAAATTTGGACTATCAAGGGTGATCCTTTTCCTTCCTTTAGAAACAGCGTGGGGTTAATTTTGCCTTTTCTGAACTTGTTCTTGATTAGAAATTCTGACAATGTTTCATACCACGCTCTGGGAGCTTGTTTTAGTCCATATAGAGCCTTCTTCAGTTTGTATACCTTGTGCTCTTGGTTAAGCTCTTGAAATCCGAGTGGTTGTTCAACATAGACTTCTTCTTGGAGGTCTCCATTCAAGAAAGCACTCTTGATATCCATCTGGTAAACTTTGAAGTCCTTGAATGCTACATATGCTAAGAACATGCGGATAGCCTCTAGTATGGCAACTGGTGCAAAGGTTTCATCATAGTCGATTCCTTCTTCTTGTCTGTATCCTTTTGCAACCAGTCTGGCCTTGTTTCGATTACAACACCATCAGCATCAAGTTTGTTTCTGAAGATCCATTTCACTCCAATGATTTGTTGTGATCTGGGCCTGTTGACCAACTCCCATACTTTCTGTCTATTGAACTGATTTAATTCTTCTTGCATCGCATCAATCCAATAGTGATCCTGAACTGCATCATCAATTGATTTTGGCTCCACTTGCGATAGAAAACACATATAAAGATTTTCATGGAGTGTGGCCACCCTTGTTTTAACTCGAGCAGTAGGATCTCCTATGATCAGTTCAGAAGGGTGGTCCTTTAACCTTCTTCTTGCCTTTGGAAGGTCCTCTCTTTCTTCATGATGAATGCCCAATCGTTCAATGTCAGGTTCTTGGGCTGGTAGAAGTGGCAGAGACTGAACAGGTTGAATGTTAGAGTCATAATTTTCTGCTGATTTTTGACTTGGTTCTGTAGCAACCGGTTCAGCTCTTTGTTCGTCAGGTTCAGGTATATCTTCCATTGTTTCTGTTGTAGTAGGGTTATCTGTGTCTTGGTCTTCTATAGTGATAATGTCCTGCACTTCATTTACATTTGGATCTCCTTTCTGCATTCCATGATTAGTCTCATCAAAAGAAACATGAATGGACTCTTCAATAACTTTGGTTCTTCTATTAAATACACGATAAGCCTTACTAGTCATGGAGTATCCAACAAGATATCCATCATCTGATTTGGCATCAAACTTATTCAAGTAATCGTTGCCATTGTTCAAAATGTAGCAAGTGCACCCGAAGATCCTTAGGTGACTAATGTTTGGTCTCCTTCCCTTCCATACCTCATAGGGTGTTTTCATGGCTCGTTTGTTAATTAGAGTTCTATTTTGTACATAACAAGCAGTGGCAACAGCTTCAGCCCATAGGGATTTTGGGAACTGAGCTCTTGTCAACATGGTTCTAGCTGCTTCAACTAATGTTCAATTCTTTCTTTCAGCCACTCCATTTTGTTGTGGAGTTCTTAGTGCTGAGAAATTATGTTGGATACCATGTTCAGTACAAAACTCTACCATATCAGAAAATTCAACTTCCTTGCCATGATCGCTGCGAATGCACTTAATAGAGAGATTCTTAACATTGGTGACCCAATTGAAGAGTTCAATAAGATTCTCAAATGTTTCAGTTTTGTTTCTGAGAAACATGACCCATGTGCATCTGGTATAATCATCTACTACAACAAGAAAGTATCGTGCACCAGATAATGAGGACACATTGATTGGTCCACATAGGTCCATGTGCAGAAGTTCAAGTGGTTGTGTGATTGAGGTTTTATCTACACTCTTAAAGGAATGTTTAACCTGCTTACCCAGCTGACAATCCCTACAAGGGTGTTCTTTCTCATAAACATGCTTGGGTAAGCCCTCAACCAAATCAATAGATCCCAGTTTAGACATAGTCTTAAAGTTTAAATGGCCAAATCTCTTGTGCCACAACCAACTAATGTCAGGCGAAGCTTTGGACAGAAAAAAAATTGGGTCAGTAGATTGAGCATTACCAAAGACCAACTTTTAGACATTGCCTTGTCTATGCCCATTTAGCTTCACCTCTTTGGAAACAGGGTCCATAACTGTGTAGGTGTGTTTGGTGAACAAAACTTCATAACCCTTTATTGTACCCCATTTTGACCGGGTTAGATCGCAACCGTACTTCACGAAGAACCACTAAGTGATAGAGGATGACATTTGGAGAACAATGCACTTGATCACACTTGATTTCGAGGAGAAATGAAATGATTACGATAAAAGTACCAAGTTGAATTAGACAACCGGTGGGCAGCCCGCTATTTTATTAATAACTTCCCCGATACTTGTCATAATCCAACAAAGTCAATTGAATTGATTAGATAACATCTTTATCTATCATTTCCAATTGGTTTGAGAATATTCCAGGTTGTATTCAATTAGTTATGATTTTTCAAAGTTGGCAACCAAACCTTGTACAAATTTGGGGGAGACAGCTAGTGCGCAGCACACTATTTTGCCAATAACTTTCTCAATACTTATTCGATATGAATAAAGTCAATTGCATTAGTTAGATAACATCTTTATCTATCATCTCCAACTGGTTTTAGGGTAATCCGAGTTCTGTGCAACTATCTATGAATTTTTGAATCGGACGGGCAGAATGCTCATTTTATCATGTACCTCTGTGCGGTATTTCCCACTTTTCTCCTAAATGGCTGATTCTTTTGGAGTGATTCCACTTTCAAAAGATAGATACCAGAATTCCGAGAAAAACAAGACCAATTTGGCTCTAATCCGAGCTCTGTGGAGAAAGTTATGAATTTTTGAAGTTGCCCCAGAAATCTGCCAATTTTCCACGAATTTTGGTTCTTCATATGCATGTTTGTCCCACATTGCCAATTTTGCTTCTCTTTCGCCCAGTATATATACAAAGGCACTCTCCTTACATAGCAAGTGATAACAAGAGAGGCCTAAGGAAGCCCAAGTAGAGGCACCACGTAGCGACGGAGCCCACACACGGAAATTTTTGGGGAAACACAAATCCGGGGGTCAAACTTGGTCAAATCCGGACTAAGCCCAAATCCGGTGGTCAAACTTGGTCAACTAATGCGGAATAAGGACTTACTGATGCGGACTAAGCCCAGATCCGGTGGTCAAACTTGGTCAAATCCGGACTAAGCCCAAATCCGGTGGTCAAATTTGGTCAAATCCGAGCTAAGTCCACTGATACGGAATAAGGACTTACTGATGTGGACTAAGCCCAAATCCGGTGGTCAAACTTGGTCAACTGATGCGGAATAAGGACTTACTGATGCGGACTAAGCCCAGATCCGGTGGTCAAACTTGGTCAAATCCGGACTAAGCCCAAATCCGGTGGTCAAACTTGGTCAAATCCGGTGGTCAAATTTGGTCAAATTCGAGCTAAGTCCACTGATACGGAATAAGGACTTAGATGCGGACTAAGCCCAAATCCGGTGGTCAAACTTGATCAACTGATGCGGAATAAGGACTTACTGATGCGGACTAAGCCCAGATCCGGTGGTCAAACTTGGTCAAATCTGAGCTAAGCCCACTGATGCGGAATAAGGACTTACTAATGCGGAATAAGGCCACTGATCCGGAATAAGCCTAGATCCGGAGGTCAAACTTGGTCAAATCCGAGCTAAGCCTATTGATGCGGAATAAGCTCATTAGTGCGGAATAAGGACTTGTTAATACGGAATAAGGACCTATTGATGCGGAATAAGGCCACTAGTCCAGAATAAGCCCAGATCTGGAGGTCAAACCTGGTCAATAATTTTGAAAAACTCCAAAATAGCTCCTTTACAGGTCTGGGAGTGACTCCAAAGCACCGAGACTCTGAAAAATCCAGAAAATTCTTTTTAAGTGCATTAAACGCCACCAGTGTCTCGGAACCCCCTTTTTAAGCGTGAGAATTGAGGAGTGTCCGAATATTAAATTCAAATGTCTCGGAACTCCATTTTTGAGCATAGTGTCACGGGGTCAGCCTTTATAGCAGCTTAACCCGTGCGGCACCTAGTTCCCACCCGTACGAAGGAACGCTAGGTCAGCCTAACTCGTCGCATTTGGATCGGAACCCATCGATCTGTTGTAAAGCATTTGTGTAGGGAAGCGCTTAGCGGAAGATCGATTTAAACGAAGGCAACAAACGATTGTATTGATTGCTTGAAAGCTTTACAACATCACTCCCCTACATATAGATGTTAACACTTTTCTGGCTATGTCGCCAGGAGACATCATATATGATCGAAATCTAAAATCTCTACAACTTACTCTATAAGCTAAGTACAACACTTTACAAAGGGGAAATACCCCAAAATGGCCTAAGTATGCTAAGATAAGCCTCGGTCCGTGACATTCTCCCCCACCCGATTTCGCAACGTCCTCGTTGCGTCTTCGGCTTCCTCGAACTTGTCGAACTGCTGGATGTAGCGTTCGGTTTCTTCCCGGTACTCTTCAATCTCTTTAGAGAATTGCCCCAGATCCTCTTCCTTCTCCCGGCTTGCCTCTTCACCCGGCTGTTCTTCCATTGGACGTAGTACTCCACCCGGCTTGGATCTACGCCCCTTCTTGGCACAACTCTACGAGAGTGGATTTTCTCTATCTCTTTATCGTAGGTCTTGCCCGTTGATGCCGTTGGTGTCCGCACCGCCCGTTGTCCGCTCGTATCTTCCAAGTCTTCGTGGTAAGGCTTGAGCAAACTAACGTGGAACACCGGATGCCTTTGTAAGCTAGTCGGGAGGTCCAATTTGTATGAGACCTTCCCAACTCTCTTAAGTACTTTGAAAGGCCCCTCATATCGGCGCACCAAACCCTTATGCAATTGTCCGAGTGCTTTGGTTTGGCGCGGAAGGAGTTTGAGCATCACCATGTCTCCTTCCTGGAATTCCAAGGGCCTCCTTTGTTGATCCGCCCACTTCTTCATCTTCTTGCCGCTTTGTGCAAGTATGCCCTGGCCGATCCGTCTGTTCATGCCATCCTTTTGCAAACTTGAACGCCGCGGGGCTTTTTCCAATGTACCCCCGAGTGATGGAAGTGGGCGTCAATGGTTGCTTGCCCGATTGCGAGTTCGAACGGACTCTCGTTCGTGGACTCGCTCTTTGCAAGTTATATGAGAATTGGGCTATGTCCAACAACTTGGCCCAATCTCTTTGGTTGGCACTCACGTAGTGCCTCGGATACGACTCCAATAAGCCATTGACACGTTCGTTTGGCCGTCTGTTTGTGGGTGGAAACTTGTTGAAAAGTTTAAGTCCGAACCCATTATCCGAGCAGCTCGGTCCAAAACCGCCCGATGAATCGTGAGTCCCGATCGCTCACGATTGTCTTTGGAATGCCCCAGACTTCACCACGTACTTGAAGAATAGTCGGGCCGTGTCGTCGCCGTGCGGTCCTTCGGAGCTGGAATGAAAACTCCGTACTTAGAGAATCGGTCGACCACCACAATGATCGTACCGCATCCTTCGGATCTTGGGAGACAAACAATGAAGTCCATCGAAACACTCTCCCAAGGTCTTTCCGGAGTAGGCAAAGGTTCTAACAGTCCCGCCGATTGCCGATTCTCTATCTTGTCTTGTTGGCACACAAGACAAGTCCTCACGTACACTTGGACGTCCTCGTAAAGTTGAGGCCAGTAGTAGCTCCGTTCCACCAACGCCAAGGTACGATCGACTCCGGGATGGCCAGCCCACCGCGAGTCGTGACATTCTTTGAGGATGTCTCTCCTCAAACTTCCCCACTTAGGAACGTACACCCGTTCCCCTCGAGTATGGAGCAAGTCATCCCTTAGCCAAAATCGCCGCGTCTTCCCGGCTTTGACGCATTCCACCAAGGACTTGGCTAATGGATCGTGCTCCATTCCTTCCTTCGGTTGTCCACCAGGGGGAATTGTGGTTGGCTAATGGCCGTGAGTTCCGCCTTTCGACTTAGTGCATCGGCCACCACATTATTTGTGCCCGGTTTGTACTCGAGCACAAAGTCGAATTCCGCTAGGAGTCCTTGCCACCGTGCTTGCTTCGGAGTTAAGTTCCTTTGAGTTAGGAAATAACTCGTAGCAATGTTGTCCGTCTTCACCACGAACTTGGACCCTAGCAAATAATGCCTCCACACCCGAAGGCAATGCATAACGGCCGTCATCTCCTTTTCATGCACCGCGTACCTCCGTTCGGTGCCATTGAGTTTCCGGCTTTCGTATGCTACAGGATGCCCCTCCTGCATTAGAACTCCACCGATGGCAAAGTCCAAGCATCCGTGTGAACTTCATAAGGCTTTGTATGGTCCGGCAGTGCCATCACCGGTCCGTTTGTCACGGCTTGCTTCAACTTCTCAAATGCCTCTCGGCAAGCATCATCCCACACCCAAGTCTTGTTCTTCTTTAATAGTTCCAGTCAAGGGTGCGGCAATGTGGGAATAGCCGCGGATGAATCTTCTATAGTAGTTAACCAAGCCAAGGAAGGAACGCATTTCAGGGACTTTCTTGGGCGTCTCCCATTCCTTGATGGCTAACACTTTCTTGTTATCCATCTTCAACTTGCCGCCGCAATAATGTGACCCAAGAAGGGCACTTCCTTCTTCGCAAAGTCACATTTCTCCTTCTTCACAAAGAGTTGGTTCTCCCTTAAGATTTGGAAAACCCGCCGTAGGTGTGCCTTGTGTTCCTCCAACGTTTTGCTATAGACGACAATGTCGTCAAGGTACACCACGACGAATCTATCCAAGTATGGTTGGAAGATCCGGTTCATCAACGTACGAAATGTGGCAGGGCGTTTGTGAGGCCAAAGGGCATCACCAAGAACTCGTAAGAGCCATATCTTGTGACGCACGCCGTCTTTGCCTCATCACCTTCGGCTATCCGCACTTGCCAATATCCCGACCGCAAGTCTAGCTTTGAGAACCATCTCGCAGCGCCAAGTTGATCAAATAGGTCGGATATGAGTGGGATGGGGTAGGTGTTCTTCACCGTAATCTTGTTTAGCGCCCTATAGTCAATGCATAGCCGCATCGACCCATCGTGCTTCTTTTGGAACAACACCGGTGCTCCAAATGGCGCTTTGGATGGCCGAATGAAACCGGCATCCAACAAGTCCTTCAATTGTTTCCGAGGTTCCTCCAACTCCGGTGGTGCCATCCGATAGGGCACCGCAGCGGTGGGCCTTGCACCGGCCTCTAGTTCGATCTTGTGGTCCACCTCCCGCTTCGGCGGAAGTTGTTTGGGGAGTTCGGGTGGCATAACGTCCCCAAACTCTTCAAGGACCGACTTCACTTCGGTTGGGGGCTCCTCCCCAACACTTGGGCATCCTTCCTTCACCATAGCAATGAAGGTTGGCTCCTGTCGCCTAACTCCTTTAGACGGTTGGAGCGCCGAAAGAGACTTCGCCTTGAGCTCTTCCTCCCGCATTACCTTCACCATGCACGTTTTCCCCTCGTCCATGATGCACATTGTGTTGGTGCTAGGAATTGGAATTGCCCGCACCTGGTCAACGAACTCCATCCCCAACACCATGGGATAGTCGTCCATCGACACCACGGAGAGATTCACCTTGCCTCTCCACTCGCCAATACTTAGCTCGACACCTCGAGCCACGCCATGGATTGGACTGGCGCTAGAGTTCACTGCCTTCAGCCAGCCCTTTTCTTCTTTGTAGACTATCCCCAGCCTACGAGCTTCTTCCACCTTAATGAAGTTGTTGGTCGCACCCGTGTCCACCAAGGCCTTAGTTTCAAGGTTGTTGGCCTTAGCGAGCACGTACATGCGGCCCTTCTGTCGTCCGGATGGTGGCACCTCCACCTTCGCCTTGATTGCATTGAGGAGTTGCAAAGAACCAAGTCGTGGATCCCTCGCATTCCTCTCTTCGTCTTCGTTGATCATCGCGGAGAGCTTGGAGCGCTTCGGGCACTCAAACGCCTTGTGGGGGCCTTCGCAAAGGAAACAGGAGATCTTTGGTTTCTCCCCATCCTTGGAACTATTCGCGAAATGTTTTGGGCGAAAGTCCTTAGATGGTTGAAAGGGTCTCCCTTTTCCTTGACTTCGGTTCTCTCCCCCACGCTTCTCCTTGTGGAACCTGTTCGCCTTGGAAGTCGATGAAGAGCTGGTGGCCTTCTCCGGCTTCTTATATTCGATGAGTGATTCGGCCACCGCCATGGCCGACGCCAGGTCCTGTACATTCCTCCGCTGCAGCTCCAGCTTTGCCCATTGTTGCAATCCGTCCATGAAGGAAAATAATGAATCCTTCGCGGACATATCCGGGATCTCCAATATCAGCTCGGAAAATTCACGGACGTACTCCCGCACCGTGCCTTTGTGGGTAAGGCGCCGAAGTTTCGCCCGGGACTCGTCTTCCGCATTCTGGGGATAGAACTGGGCCTTGATCTCCCGCTTGAAATCTGCCCAATTGTCGATAATGCATAGGCCGCACTCCTTGTCGGCATATCGTCGCCTCCACCACACCATAGCCGAATCGACTAAGTATAGTGGAGCGGTCTTCACCTTCTTTGCCTCGTCGACAATGTTCAAGGCATCGAAATCGCTCCATGGTCCAGGAGGAAGTTGTCTAACTCCCTCGCATTCCTTGACCCAAAGATAGGTCTTAGGCTTTGGCACGTCGATTTTAGAGCTGGAATGGCCGCCAACGCCACCTTGGGTGACCGCCATCTTGCATAGAGACCAATCCGCCTTGATCTCTTTGATTTCCTCTTGCATCGCCAAGATTTGGGACATGAGAGAACCCTTCAAGCCCTCGAATCGAGAGTTCATGTCATCCATGACGGAGTTGAGAAGCCCTTGCATCCTCCCAAAGCTTTCCTCACCCTCTGAGTCCAGCTTTTCAATGCTTTCAGTGTGCTCCTCGACCACCTCCATCTGTTCGGCTAATGCCAACTCCAATTTGGCTAGCCGACTCTCCAGCGGACATGTTTCCCTCGAAACGGACTTGTCTCTCCTCCGTTCCTTAGCGTGGTGCTCCTTGTCGCGGCCTTCATGGTTGCCACCACTAATGACAACAGATCCTCCGTTTGTCATTTTTACATCGTCTCGAAGTTTTGATTGTTCCACCGAACTTTAGCACCAACCGTGCTCTGATACCACTTTGTCACGGGGTCAGGGTTTTCACCCGTGCGGCACTCGGTCACCCTGGTGGATGCGCCGAGTAAGCCATACCGATCGGGGCACACGTAGACTGGTTTCGCCCTGCCTTGGGCTCATCAGGAGAACGGCTCCAGTTCCCGACCAGTTTGTGTAGGGATGGCCAAGTCCCCTCTTCAACGTCAAGTCCGAGACTAGCGGCGTACTCCCCGCATTTAACCGGGTCGGTACGGTCCGAACTCCGAAGGGGCTCCATCGATCTCCCGCACGAACTGCCGTGGAGCCTATCCCGTCCGCACCAGCTACGCTTTCCGCTCTGCCCCTCCGCAAGTAGCGCGCACCTGCGCCACTTGGGAGACGCCCGCCAGCACCTCGCTGTACCGGGAAGAAACCGAATGCTACATCCAGCAGTTCGACAAGTTCGAGGAAGCTGAAGACGCAACGAAGACGTTGCGAAATCGGGTGGGGGAGAATGTCACGGACCGAGGCTTATCCTAGCATACTTAGGCCATTTTGGGGTATTTCCCCTTTGTAAAGTGTTGTACTTAGCTTATAGAGTAAGTTGTAGAGATTTTAGATTTCGATCATATATGATGTCTCCTGGCGACATAGCCAGAAAAGTGTTAACATCTATATGTAGGGGAGTGATGTTGTAAAGCTTTCAAGCAATCAATACAATCGTTTGTTGCCTTCGTTTAAATCGATCTTCCGTAGCGCTTCCCTACACAAATGCTTTACAACGGATCGATGGGTTCCGATCCAAATGCGACGAGTTAGGCTGACCTAGCGTTCCTTCGTACGGGTGGGAACTAGGTGCCGCACGGGTTAAGCTGCTATAAAGGCTGACCCCGTGACAAGTGGTATCAGAGCGGTTGCGGCCCGTATCCACATGCTCGCCGAAGTACTCTCGCGAGAGATATGCGTGGTCCCTG
Organism: Taxillus chinensis; assembly: GCA_023512835.1. Classification (NCBI taxonomy): domain Eukaryota; kingdom Viridiplantae; phylum Streptophyta; class Magnoliopsida; order Santalales; family Loranthaceae; genus Taxillus; species Taxillus chinensis. The sequence continues at coordinate 48,667,494 of CM042085.1, forward strand.
ATCCCAAGTTGGGAGGGAGCCCCTAACAGATGGGGGTCGACCAAGAGGAGGTCTTGCACGCATCGCGTCCACCAACGTCGGCCGCCGAGCCATGGTGGAGTTCCCGAGGATGGGACGGAGTAGCGCTGCGGTCGAGAGGAGCGCGTCGCCAAACGATCTTGGTTCCTCCAACTCGGCGACGCAACGAGGACGTTGCGAAATCAAGTGGGGGAGGATGTCACGCCCCGAACAGCGAGGTGCTGGCGGGCGTCTCCCAAGTGGCGCAGGTGCGCGCTACTTGCGGAGGGGCAGAGCGGAAAGCGTAGCTGGTGCGGACGGGATAGGCTCCACGGCAGTTCGTGCGGGAGATCGATGGAGCCCCTTCGGAGTTCGACGTACCGACCCGGTTAAATGCGGGGAGTACGCCGCTAGTCTCGGACTTGACGTTGAAGAGGGGACTTGGCCATCCCTACACAACCGGTCGGGAACCTGAGCCGTTCTCCCGATGAGCCCAAGGCAGGGCGAAACCAGTCTACGTGTGCCCCGATCGGTATGGCTTACTCGGCGCATCCACCAGGGTGACCGAGTGCCGCACGGGTGAAAACCCTGACCCCGTGACAATAGGGACGGAAGACCTCTGTAATTAAATGTCATTTTCCTCGGGACATCACAGTTGACCTTGGGGATTGCATAACTATACATCCGGAAATGCATTCCGCCCTTACCCACCAAAGCGTCCAGGTACAACAGAGGATTAAATAATCTCAAACGATTTATTTATTTTCAGGCACTGGGACTCCTTTTTCAAAGCACGGGAACTGTGAATTATTGTAAATCGCCGGGAACCGAGAATCCCATTTCCGAAGTCATTAATTCATTGGAACGATGTAGTTGACTCATGGGGACTGTAAGGCATCCAATAAATGTCGAGGCACGGGCTGTCTCCCCTGGGATTCCTATAAATAGACTGCCCCAAGAGGCAAAGGGGGGCATCGATTATCAAGTATCGTAAGAGGTTATTCCGGGAGAGAATTTCTGGCTGCATTTCTGAGAGATAAAAAATCAGAGAGGATTTTTATTAGGGAAAAAAGAGAGCTCGTTGGATGGGACTGTGAGAGAGAAAATTCTGAGAATTTCTAAAGGCGGAAACACTTTATTTTAGGAGAAAAGCACCCGAATATCTCCTATTTTGGGTGGAAAGAGCTAAGGCTGAAGGAAATACATCGAATCAAGGAGGGAGATTTATTTTACTAATCATTGTGTTTTCAGGAATCATTAGGAGGAAAGAGGAACCAACGTCTGCATCATCTTAATTTCTCCAGGTTTCCTGCTTTACTTTTGTTTATTTATTAAATTATTTTTTTTTTAAATTTCTTTCTCTGTGTTGTTTTTAAACATAAAACCCAAAAACGTCTCTATTTATTTTAATTATTTCTCAGAGTTTAAAAAATGAAAACACAAAAAAACTCCTTGTATCTCTCTTTTCCTTTATTATTTTCAAAAAAATAATAAAATGTAAAAAAACAAAACTCAAATCTCTTCTAGAAAAATTTAAACAAGGCTTGGGCGGTCATGAGGATTGAGCCCTAGATGCTCACATCCTAGTATGCCTGGGCCAATATCAATTGTGGCAGTATTTTCTTATTTGAATTCAAATTGCTTTTGTTTTCTTTTCTAAAAAAGGAAAATTACTTTTGTTTTCTTATAAAAATGCAATCATCACATGGGCCTAGATCCCACATTCTTTTTCTAAAATTAGAATGTCCCTTTTTATTTACTTTATTAAAATCTTTTTCTTTGTTGTTTTAAGGCCTAGATCCTAAAATCTTTCTTTTTTTTCTTAAAATTGAAAATACAAAAACTTTTTTTGAATAAATGATAAAGCAAGCAAGCACCCATAGATCAAGACTAGGTACCAATAATGGGCGTTGTGGGGGTGCAAGAATTCTTCTTCCTTCCCCACACGTAATTGACTTCCGAACCTTAAATCTCTGAACCGTAGACCTTTCCTTTTTTAGGTGCCCAATCATACCTCTAATTTGTTTGGTGGCGACTCTGTGTTTTTCTTTTCTTTCATGGTTTGTGTGAGCTTTGTGCAGGGATGACTCTAGGATCAACTGAATGAACTAGCATGGAGTCCTTTTCACAAAAGCCAGTAGGAGCCCGGTCAAAAACGGGTGATGACAGCTGGCGACTCTGCTGGGGACTATCGTGAGAGTCTAGCCATGTTCTCGATTCATTGGAATGTTGGCTTGCTTATTTTTTTTGTTTATTTTTCTTTTATTCTATAATTGTTTTAACTGTGCATACATGCTTCTCTCTCTCTTTCTCTAACCCTATACCCGGGTTTTCTCTAACACAACAGGATTAGAAGAGGCTAGTAAAGGTTTGCCCACATGGACTTGGTTGTGCTTGTCTACGTGGAATACCCGAAATGTCTCACTCAGGCAGTGGTCCTTTCTTGTTAATGCCCCAAGAGGTACAAGAAGGACCCCCTCCGTTAATGCCCTTTGGGGTACGGGGGTTCTCTCTTAGTTCTTGTTAATGCCCTCGTGGTACAAGGCTAAGTAGGGAATGCTTGGGAACCAATGAATAAGATAGGCAGATTTAGAAGCCCATCAGGGACATGACCTTCATGTGTTTGAGCCTTACTATGACATTTGTGTACTTGCCTTGCTTGAACTTTGTATATATTGTCCATATATTAACCCCTTGTATATATTATCCATCATTTGTTTACTAACCCCTCATTTTCATTCATTGCATATCATAGCATTGCACTCATTCATTTAGGAAACATGGCAAGCTTTGATCGTCTTCTAACTGACAAGGTGGACAAAGAAAACATTCAAGAGGTCGCTCTCGCATCAAGGATGATCATTGCAGCAGTGAACTTCTGGGATCCAAGGCGAAGGTGTTTCTATTTTAATGGCGTGGATCTGGTCCCAACTATTGAAGAATACAAAAGGCTTCTTGATCAAGAAGTGGATTAAAAGAAGGCAATCTTCAACTATGATCCTCGAAAATCATGTCGGCGAACTTTGGCATGTCTCCTAGATATACAAGCTAAAGAAGTTCCTCCAATCATTCAAAATGATGGGAAACATGAAGTCGTTCCATGGGAGTTCTTCAAGAGGATGATGCAGCATTTAACTCAAGAGGAGACACATATACTTTTCACTACTGCTGTCTATGGTTTGCTCATTTTCCCTCGGAATCCAAACTTCATTGATGGGGAAGTCCTGGAACTTGTCCTGCAATTGGTGAAGGGAAATGACCCTGTTCCTGCCATCTTAGCTGAAACCATCAAGTCCTTATCCTACATCCGAGTCAAAGGTCGGGGACAATTCAGAGGTTGTCTTCCTTTCTTGTGCACCTGGATGAAGGGTCACTTCCCATGCATCTTTCCACGCTTCAAGGAAGTGTATGCGCTACCTGCTACAACCTTGCTAGATATTCTAAACAGTGGGTGGCGGCTACCCAATAACAAGGAAGACTGGATGCACAAGTTCCATACGCTAAGGGGTGAAGATGTCATCTGGAGGGCCCCTTGGATGCACAGATCAAGTATGCTGTATAGCTGCAGCAGCTATAACTGGGTCCCACTAGTTGGTCCTTGGGGAAGCACTGCATACGCAACATTACAGGTGGGAAGACAACTTGAGGGGCGTCAAATCGTCCCAGTCTTACATGGAATGGAATCCTGTGATAGGGAATATGGAGCTCCTGGGGCAAAACGGGCAATCTTTGAGATGCACAGAGCTTGGGCCACCCCTTGACGAATCAAGGCCAACCTACATGCTACTCCTGTCTTATCAGAATATAAGGCATGGAAAGAGAAGTTGTTCCCTCTCCCCAACACAGGCGAGGACACTGCAGCTGAAGAGGTGGCCTCTAATGAAGAACCTGTGGTTGTCCTAGATACAACTACATCCTTGTTACAAGAGAACGCTATTTTACAGCAAACAGTGCAAGAACAAGGGGAAGCCATACAGAAAATAGTGGAGCAGTTGGAAGTAGCTAAGATGCAGAAGAGTCATGCAAGGAAGCAGTCATTGGCAAGGGGGATGGTCATCAGCAGGCTTGAACAGGAGAATGAGAGACTAAGGAACCTCCGAAGAAGACGATGCTAGGAGATAATCAAAGCTTGTCCTAGAACATGTAGTTTTAAGGATTTCATGTCATTTTTCTTGTTTTAAATTCAGTTTGACTGTTTCTACCCTTTGAAGTTTGGTTTCCAACTTAATAAAGTTTGTGTCTTTGCATCTCATGCATATCATGCACTCATACTTAAAAAGTGAGAACCAAAATAAACTTTCCAGATTCGCCAGGTTTGCTAGAGGATTTTCGGCAGAATTGGGCACTCATACAACTTAAGGTCTTCCAGCCACCAGTCATCTCCTCCAATGGCAGAACATACTGAGGATAGACTTACTGGTCTTGAGCAGGCTCAAGAAGAGATCGGGGGAAGCATGCTCCAAGTGCAGGCCCAGTTGAAGACTATGATGGACATGCTAGCCAAGCTAACTTCGGAGAGAGAAGCTAGCCCAACTGCAGGGGCCATTAATCAGGAGCAAGAGCAAGCTCCACATGCTTCACAAGCCTATGCTCCAGCAAACATGGTGTAAGGACCCGTACCTTGAGTTAGTCACAGTTCTGCCTTCTGAGTAGAGTTTTCCTAGATTTTGACATAATAAATGGGCTCAAATGAATTCACGTGCAAAAGGAAAGATGCTTAGAATGATGTCCTCTATCTACCACAGAAGTTTAAGGCCAAACGGACGTGTATGTGAGGTGCACGTGAAATGGGTCCAATTCACGTGCAAGTGTGGTTGTCTTCTAAATAATGCAAGGAGGCTAGGGGTGAAGTTTGAGCGCATTTGGAGTGCATATGGAGTTGCACGTGAATTGGGGAATTCACGTGCAAATTGGCGTGCGGCCATATTCTTGCATGGTTCCCTTGGTTTTGACATTCTAATGATCTTTCTCCAAAGGACCATGTTGAAATTCTGAGTATTTTGGCCTATATGGGTGCGGAAAGGTGCTAACTGGTTTGATCAAAACTACGTCGTTTTGATCCTGGGATTTACTTAATCAAAACTACGTCGTTTTGATGTGGGTAGTGTCTATATAATGAGGGCTTGAGTTTGAGTTTAGGGTTCTTGTGTTCTTCTTTGCTGCAGCTGCTGCCAGAGAGAGAGAGAGAGAGAGAGAGAGAGAGAGAGAGAGAGAGGATCTCCGGGCAGTTGCCGTGGTGGTTCGTGTCGTTTGGAGCTGTCTAGCGTGGAGGTTAGGACAAAAGTCTGAGGTAGGGATTCATGTTCTCCCTAACTCTCCTCTGTTTTAGGATATTCACCTATATATATATATATGTAAATCCATATAGGTGTGATCTCCTATATGGATGTTGGCCTTCAGTGGCATGTTCGTTGATTCGATGTTGAATTTGGCCTGAGGATTTTCTGGGTTTGTTTATGCCCACCATGTGTTTGATGAAATGTCCGTGAGGCCCGCACACTATGTATTTGATAAAGTCTCGTGAGGCCTGCATGCCATGTATTCAATATAATGCCTGTGAGATCTTATATATGGGTGTCTGATGATATAACTACGTGACTGGTGTGTACTGTGTTTGATTTGTATTTGATTTTAAGGCTATGAGGCTGATGTGTTTGGCTTGTATCTGACCATGTTGGTCCTTCGAGATAAAGTGTAAATGTTTGTCTTGAGTTTACATGTTGAGATGTAATGCTATGCTATTCCGTTGATCTGTTTGAGACCGAGCCGAGATATGGGCCAGGCACAATAGCTGGACCCCTTTGAGATTTGGCCAGGACGTGGTCCTGAGTCTCGGTGTAGCACTCACGACGGTGGGCTAAGTCTACACCCATTCCTGAGGGTAGGTATGGCGCCCGAGGAGGTGGTTGACCATATCTGACTCGGGTGGAAAATGTTGCATTGGTGTCCATGCAACATTCGCCTGGATGTGGTAAGTCATGTCGCCGTGGTGGCGGGGTGTCCTCTGCCCTCCAGTGCGGGTTCAGGTAAAGAGTGCTTACTGGGTGATGTTTGCTGCTTTAGCCTTAGGCACGACACGAGCACAAGCATACACATATCATGCATGTTGTAGAGCGGGACGGGTCCGGGGGAGACCGGATCCCTACTGAGCTATGGTTTGCTCACCCCTCCTATAAACTGTTCTTTTGCAGGGTTTAGTAGGCGGTAGGTGAAGGCTGAGGAGCTAGGCCCCTGGGGCTGGGAGTTTATGCTATTTCCTTTGTTGTACTTTGGTTTTATGTTCTAGAATTTGGTTTGGTTTTATTTGTAATAGTACACCTGGCTTCATAGGGGTTTTTCCCCGACTGGGTTGTAATAAACATTTAGTCTTTGAAATGAAATAAAATGAGATGTTGTTATTCAATTTGTGTTTGTGTGCATGGTTTGGGAGCAGGAGCATGCCCCTTGGCATGTTAGCCTGATTGTGCAGGTTTGGGACAGCACCTGTGCTAGAAGTCCTTTTAAGGTGTTTGCACCAACCCCTTGTCCCTTCGGGTGCGGGCATGGGCAGTCACTACTCATTTTCAAGTGGAAGGAAATTGGGGCGTGACAATATGGTATCAGAGCGATAGTTCATGGTCTGGTGGACCTAGGATAGTGGGGAGGCCTGGCTGCTTCTGAGACTCTTAGGAGGTAGTATAGGACACGCCTAACCAACGTGGTCCTATCTGGTCTTCTGGGGTGTACTCAGGGGTAGGTAGACCAAGGAGTAGGGCATTTGCATTTGGGTTGAGGGTGCATACATGCATTGGCATTAGGGCACTAGTTTAATTTCAGTATGAGTATATCTTTGCGTTCTTGAAAACTTGTTGCTAAAAACAAAATTTTGTTGCTGTGAAATTTGGTGATTTTCTCGTGAGACTTGTTGCTATAAATTGCTGCTGTGTACTTCTGTGATTTACCTGTGTGTTTAAATGTAAAACGTTGCTTGAGTACCTCATGGCCCATGGGGATGAGGGTGTGTAGAGCTTGAGAGAAGCTGATCCTAGTTTGGTTTAAATTATGTAGACTATGCCTCCTAGGAGAGTAACCCGAGCTACTCCAGTTGTAGAAGATAAATCTTCGCCCGTCTTGGAGAGGGAAGAGGACAGCGTGTAGAGGGCGATGATCCCCTGGAGCGGATCATGGCCCAAGTCCGGGCCCTAAGTGAGAACGTGCAAGGCATGCATGAGGACCTCAGGGGAGAGATCCTAAACGAGGTGCGTCAGGGAGATGATGGCACGACAGGCGGTGCCACCCCCTCCACCCCGTGAGGCGGAACCTCCGTGTAGGCAGGAAGTGCCGGTGAGGCGGGAAGAGGGAGACATGTTGACGCAGTTCCGAAAGGAACATCCACCAAGGTTCAAGGGAGGAGCTGAACCTCTAGGAGCAGAGCACCGGCTGCGGCGGATCGAGCATGTGTTCTCCTTTCTTCGACCCCGGAGGAAGACAAAGTGAGATTAGCGATCCGGCAATTGGAGGAGGAAGCCTTGGAATGGTGGCTTAGCATCTCAGGAAGCCGGGACATGGAGACCATGGCCTGGAATGAGTTCCTCCAGTGTTCCATGAGGAGTTCTTTCCGAGTCATTGCGGTGGCGAAGCGGGAGGAGTTCGGCGGCCTGAAGCGGGGATCGCGCTCGATGCGAGTATGAGCGAGATTTCCGGGGGCTGAGTCGGTTTGCTCCAGAAGCAATATCAAGGGAGGACCTGAAGGCCCATAAGTTTACCATGGGTCTCAAACCTGCCCTGAAGCAAAGGGTGGAGATGTTGCGGATCGAAGACCTATGCTGAAGTCGTGGACACCGCCAAGATTGTTGAGAGAGGATTGGAGGAGGGAAGACAGGCTCACCAGGAGCGGATGGGGCAGAGCGCGCGCGACAAGCACGGTGAAACCAAGAGGCGAAGGTTGAGCCCGGGAGTGGGACTTTTCCCAAGGATGGGGGCCAAGCTTCAATGGCTCCGCCCGGATCCCGTTACTTTGGAGGACAGGGGAGTCTTCTTGGGAACTTCCCAAGCGGGTGTACCTGTTGTGGCTGTCAGGGGCACGTCAAACGTGAGTGCCCCAAGCGGCACTTAACGTGTCATAGGCGTGGGAAGGTGGGACACATCAGCAAGGTGTGTTTCAGCAAGGGGAACAGCCGAGGAGCTGGAAGCTTAGCACAAGGGAGCAGGGTTGGGACCCAATTCCAGGCCCCAGCCCCTAAGCCAGACATTCGTGGCAGGCCGGTCGAGCTGGTTCCGGTCACACTAGGCCACGGGGGAAAGGCAACCACAAGGGGGGATCGGAGGGGCGTCCCAGGTGGACTCGGAGCAGGAGCAGAAGGGAAGGCAAGTGAGGCTAGTGGTGGGGCAGGCCAAGGCGAGTGTTCGCGCTTATCTCGGCACCACTGAAATGGAGGATTTACCATCACCCTCCGAGGAAGGTGGAACTGGACCTTCGGTGGTTCGAGGTACTATTCTAATATCTCGCACTGTTGTTGCTGCATTGTTTGATACCGGAGCTTCGTGCTCCCTGATTGCTAAGTCCTTGGTGGAAAGCCTTGGACTTGATTGTGTGGAGACTGATAGACCTCTGAGGGTCGAGTCCCCAATGGGAGGTGTGGAGTCAATCCACCAAATGTGTCGAGAGTGTGCGCTTACGATAGGAGAGGTTGACCTCTCATTTGATTTGTACGTAATGCCCATGAGGACCTTTAGTTTGATTCTGGGGATGGACTGGTTGATGGCCTTTCAGGCTAAGATTGACTGCTATAGGCGACGAGTATCGTTTACTACACCCACAGGATCTTCCTGTACCCTAGTGGGTGAATGGGATAGGGATGCTGGGAGAGCTGGACCGACGAGGGAGCTATGGGGCAATATTACCCATAGGCTTGCCACCCTAACCCAAGTAGCATACCGGATGGGACCTGCTGAGTTGCGGGAGCTTCAGAAGCAGATAAAGGAACTGGGAGATAAAGGTTTTATCCGTCCTAGTACCTCACCTTGGGGTGCACCAGTCTTGTTTGCTAAGAAGGCAGATGGTTCGTTGCGACTTTGCATTGATTATCGGAAGTCAATCCAAGAACGGTAAAGAACAAGTACCCTTTGCCGCGGATTGATGACTTATTCGACCAGCTGAGTGGAGCACGATGGTTTTCAAAAATCGATCTGCGTTCGGGATATCATCAATTGAGGGTCAGGAGCGAAGACATCCCTAAGACGGCGTTCAGGTGCAGGTACGGACACTATGAGTGGTTAGTGATGCCTTTTGGGCTCACGAACGCACCTGCTGTGTTCATGCATCTAATGAATCAGGTATTTGCCCCATACCTGGATTCCTTCGTGGTGGTATTTATTGACGACATCCTTGTGTACTCCAAAACCCAAGCTGAGCATGGGGAGCACTTGGCTGTGGTGCTGCAGGCACTACGAGATCATCACTTGTATGCTAAATTTAGCAAGTGTGACTTCTGGATGCAAGAGGTGCATTTTCTTGGGCATGTAGTATCTGCCGAAGGAGTTAGAGTGGACCCAACCAAGATTGAGTCCGTAGCATCTTGGAAGAGGCCCACAAATGTTTTTGAGATCCGGAGTTTCTTGGGTCCGCGCAGGGTATTACCGGCGTTTTGTGGAAGGATTTTCTCGGTTGGCGGCGCCCATGACAGCTCTTACACGGAAGGGAGCCAAATTCGAGTGGACGGACAAGTGCCAGCAGGCATTCGAGGAGTTGAAGACTCGCCTGACTACTGCACCGGTGTTGAGTCTACCGCAGGAGGGAGTGCCATTCGAGGTGTATTGTGATGCATCTCGCGTTGGACTGGGGTGTGTTCTGATGCAAGAACGCCAAATCATAGCATATGGCTCGCGACAGCTGAAGTCCCATGAGCAAAACTACCCAACACACGACCTGGAGTTAGCGGCGTTATTTTTGCCCTGAAATCTTGGCGACATTACCTGTTGGGAGAGAAATTTGTGGTATATACGGACCACAAAAGCCTACGATATATCTTCACCCAGAGAGACCTAAATTTGCGACAACGGAGGTGGGTAGAGTACCTGCAAATGTTTGACTTCACGCTCTCCTACACGCCTGGGAAGGGAAATTTAGTAGCCGACGCGCTAAGTAGAAAAGGGAAAGCCGAGGTTTCCATGAGAGAATGGAAAATGATGGAGCGGTTGGCGGTGCTTCAGGTGCAACCTGCTTTCAGCGAGTGAGGGAGCTATCCTGTGTCCTCTCACCGTGATACCAGAGTTGTATCGGCGTGTCCGGGAGGGACAGTTAGGCGACGTGGAGTGTGAGGTGATCCGGGCCCAGGATAGAGGCCGGAGAGCTGTCGAGGACTGGACGAAGGAGTTGAGCATGAGCTAAAATTTCGGGGGCGTCGATAGTACCACCTCCCTTGCGTGAGGATGTCTTGAGGGAATTTCATCATTCCCGTTTGGCTGTACATCCAGGAGGAACTAAGATGTATCATGCCGTTCGCGCACGGTTCTGGTGGCCGGGGCTGAAACGGAGTGTAGCAGAGTTTGTTTCCAGGTGCCTTACCTGTCGGCAAGTGAAGGCAGAACACCAACGACCCGCTGGTCAATTGCAGCCTTTACCTGTAGGCGAGTGGAAGTGGGAGCATATTACCATGGACTTCGTGACGGGACTTCCTACCACTTCGGGAGGAAGGACATGATTTTGGTCATCGTGGACCGCTTAACTAAGTCAGCCCATTTCTTGGCAATTCGAGAGCGCGACTCTATCGGCACGTTAAGCCGGTTGTATGTTGATGAGATTGTCCGCTTGCACGGAGTGCCCTTGTCTATTGTTTCGGACAGGGATGCGCGGTTTACATCCCGGTTTTGGGGAGGTCGCAGGAAGCATTGGGAACCCGACTTAATTTGAGTACCGCATTCCATCCCGAGACCGATGGTCAGTCCGAGAGGACCATTCAAACATTGGAAGACTTGTTGAGGGCTTGTGTGCTTGACTTTGGAGGATCATGGGCTTCCCACCTTCCTCTCGGTGGAGTTTGCCTATAATAACGGTTACCGTCTTCGATTGGGATGGCCCCGTTTGAGGCATTGTATGGCCGACCGTGTCGGTCTCCATTATGTTGGGCGAGGCGGAGAGGCAGCTATGTTAGGACCTCAATTGGTCCAGGAGGCTACGGCAAAAGTTCACTGATTCGGCAACGCCTTCTTACGGCTCGAGCAGACGAAGTCTTATGCGGATCGCCGACGCCGACCGTTGGAGTTTTTGGTAGGAGACCACGTATTCCTTCGTGTTTCTCCACGGAGAGGGCATAAGAGATTTGGGACTGGGTCGAAGTTGTCCCCTCGGTACATTGGACCGTTCGAGATTTTGAGCAGAGTTGGCCCTGTTGCTTATAGGTTGGCGTTACCACCTAGTTTGAGCAGAGTTCATAATGTTTTCCATGTATCCCAGTTGCGGAAATATCATCCAGATCCCACACACGTGCTAGATTGGGGTACCCTGGATCTTGGAGAGGATGTGTCTGTTGTCGAGGCACCCATCCGTATTGTAGATAGGTGCAAGAAGCACCTGAGAGGTAAGACTATTCCGTTGGTTCGGGTGTTGTGGCAACACCGAGGGCTGGAGGAAGAGACCTGGGAACGTGAGACTGAGATGCGTGCTCATTATCCTGATCTGTTCGAGGACGAACAACTCTGAAGGAGGGGAGGAGGGCAAGCATCAAACTTCAACATAATCAGGTATTTGCCCAACTAGTCATCGCTACATTATCATGTGGAGTGTATAAATGTGTGAAATAATTTGTGATTTGTTGTGTATTAATTTGTGCTAGAGGGTGTTAGAGGCCTATGCATTGGTTGTGATTGTTTTCTTTCATTCCACTTTTCTTTTCGAGGACGAAAAGTCTTAAGGGGGAGAGGATGTAAGGACCCGTACCTTGAGTTAGTCACAGTTTTGCCTTCTAAGTAGAGTTTTCCTAGATTTTGACCTAATAAATGGGCTCAAATGAATTCACGTGCAAAAGGAAAGATGCTTAGAATGATGTCCTCTATCTACCACAGAAGTTTCAGGCCAAACGGACATGTATGTGAGGTGCACGTGAAATGGGTCCAATTCACGTGCAAGTGTGGTTGTCTTCTAAATGATGCAAGGAGGCTAGGGGTGAAGTTTGAGCGCATTTGGAGTGCATATGGAGTTGCACGTGAATTGGGGAATTCACGTGCAAATTGGCGTGCAGCCATATTTTTGCATGGTTCCCTTGGTTTTGACATTCTAATGATCTTTCTCCAAAGGACCATGTTGAAATTCTGAGTATTTTGGCCTATATGGGTGCAGAAAGGTGCTAACTAGTGTGATCAAAACTACGTCATTTTGATCCTGGGATTTACTTAATCAAAACTACGTCGTTTTGATGTGGGTAGTGTCTATATAATGAGGGCTTGAGTTTGAGTTTAGGGTTCTTGTGTTCTTCTTTGCTGCAGCTGCTGCCAGAGAGAGAGAGAGAGAGAGAGAGAGAGAGAGAGGATCTCCGGGCAGTTGCCGTGGTGGTTCGTGTCGTTTGGAGCTGTCTAGCGTGGAGGTTAGGACAAAAGTCTGAGGTAGGGATTCATGTTCTCCCTAACTCTCCTCTGTTTTAGGATATTCACCTATATATATATATATATGTAAATCCATATAGGTGTGATCTCCTATATGGATGTTGGCCTTCAGTGGCATGTTCTCTTGATTCTGATGTTGAATTTGGCCTGAGGATTTTCTGGGTTTGTTTATGCCCACCATGTGTTTGATGAAATGTCTGTGAGGCCTGCATACTATGTATTTGATAAAGTCTGTGAGGCTTGCATGCCATGTATTCAATATAATGCCTGTGAGATCTTATATATGGGTGTCTGATGATATAACTACGTGACTGGTGTGTACTGTGTTTGATTTGTATTTAATTTTAAGCCTATGAGGCTGATGTGTTTGGCTTGTATCTGACCATGTTGGTCCTTCTGAGATAAAGTGTAAATGCTGTGCTGAGTTTACATGTTGAGATGTAATGCTATGCTATTCTGTTGATCTGTTTGAGACTGAGCTGAGATATGGGCCAGGCACAATAGCTGGACCCCTTTGAGATTTGGCCAGGACGTGGTCCTGAGTCTCGGTGTAGCACTCACGACGGTGGGCTAAGTCTACACCCATTCCTGAGGGTAGGTATGGCGCCCGAGGAGGTGGTTGACCATATCTGACTCGGGTGGAAAATGTTGCATTGGTGTCCATGCAACATTCGCCTGGATGTGGTAAGTCATGTCGCCGTGGTGGCGGGGTGTCCTCTGCCCTCCAGGTGCGGGTTCGGGTAAAGAGTGCTTACCGGGTGATGTTTGTTGCTTTAGCCTTAGGCACGACACGAGCACAAGCATACACATATCATGCATGTTGTAGAGCGGGACGGGTCCTGGGGGAGACCGGATCCCTACTGAGCTATGGTTTGCTCACCCCTCCTATAAACTGTTCTTTTGCAGGGTTTAGTAGGCGGTAGGTGAAGGCTGAGGAGCTAGGCCCCTGGGGCTGGGAGTTTATGCTATTTCCTTTGTTGTACTTTGGTTTTATGTTCTAGAATTTGGTTTGGTTTTATTTGTAATAGTACACCTGGCTTCATAGGGGTTTTTCCCCGACTGGGTTGTAATAAACATTTAGTCTTTGAAATGAAATAAAATGAGATGTTGTTATTCAATTTGTGTTTGTGTGCATGGTTTGGGAGCAGGAGCATGCCCCTTGGCATGTTAGCCTGATTGTGCAGGTTTGGGACAGCACCTGTGCTAGAAGTCCTTTTAAGGTGTTTGCACCAACCCCTTGTCCCTTGGGGTGCGGGCATGGGCAGTCACTACTCATTTCCAAGTGGAAGGAAATTGGGGCGTGACACATGGTTCCTGGGGCATCACATCAAGTCCCACCTACACCACCTGCTATGGGGGTGCCAACCCCAAATATCATGGAAGCTATGGAATCCCTCGCCCAACCATCCGATTGGAAATCTATTGAGGCCCGACTGAAAGCTGTGGAGGGGGTAAAAATATATGGAGGGACCGACCCACATGATTTATGTTTGGTGCCATGCATAGTACTTCCTTCCAAGTTCAAGATGCCTGATGTTGAAAAGTTCAATGGTACTCAGTGTCCTAAAACACATGTGACCATGTACTGCCGCAAGATGGCAGCCCATGCAGACAACGGAAAACTCTTAATGCATTGCTTCCAGGAGAGCCTAACCGGCGGTCCACTGCGGTGGTATATCCAACTTGAAGGTAGCCGTATCAGAACATGGAGTGAGCTCGCCACGGCGTTCTTAGCTCAATATAAGCATGTCACCGAACTGGCATTAGATCAGCTGGCCCTACAGTCATTTGAAAAAGGAAGTAATGAAAGCTTCAAAGTTTATGCCCGATGATGGAGAGAGGCAGCAATGGATGTTCAGCCTCCACTCACCGAAAGAGAACTTACCACCCTCTTTATCAGCACCATGAAAGGGGTTACTACAAAAAACTAATCGGGAATGTTTCAAGTAGCTTTGCAGACTTGGTCGCCTTAGGAGAACGAATCGAAGGCGGCATAAGGGAAGGAAAACTCGGGGGAAGCAAGTATGAAGCTTCTAGAAAGCCCTCTTCCTCCAATCGAAGGAAAGAAGGAGAATCCCAGGCAGTATGGCAACCCAAGGCTGACTATAACGGCATTGGGTCACAACAACCCCAACAATCAACCACACCTGGGTGTTATGGAGGATCTTCGACAGTGTCCTACATTGCTCAGGCCCCAAACCCACAATATCAGCCTTAGGGTGGGAACTTTTACTCAACCAACCAATCCCAGTCTGAGCAATCAAAGCAGCCATGGCAGAAGCAAAAAACAAGAAAGGAGAAATTCGATCCAATTCCTATCACATACACGGAAGCGTACACCAGACTATTGGCAGCAGGACTTGTCAGTCCAGTGCCCCTAAAAAAGTTAAGCCCTCCATATCCTGATTGGTACAAAGCTGATACCAGTTGCGCATACCATGGAGGTGGAATTGGACATGACACAGAAGGTTGTTTCGCCTTAAAAAGGAAGATACAACATTTAAGAGATGCTGGGTGGTTGGACTTCTCTAAAATGACTGGCACTCCCAATGTGGATACCAACCCTCTTCCGGAACACTCAGGCAATGTTGCCCATGTAATAGCTGAATATGGAAATTCTCCTAGACAGGATTCCACAATCAAGACGGACAAGTATTGTCATCACTGGTTTTCGTCCGGGCTCGTTTTGGGGTGAGCTCAAATTAGACCAATGGTGAGAAGTTTTAGAGTCGCCACCAACTATTTTGGGGTACAGTTGGATACCCTCTACTTTGAGTAGTTTCAAGTGTGTGGTCTGCGTTATCAGAGATGGGTTCGGGAGTTGGTTACGTGTAGGGAAGGATTGGCACCCCTACAGCGCCCTTTCGGTATCTAATTTAGGAGGAGGAGGTTTTTATTTATACTGCTGTGACTGGGTTAAATTTCCTAAAAAATCTATGATTTTTATTTGACTAAGTTATTTGTCGAAGTTATGGTTAAGATTGATTTGCCCTAAATTGCTAAAGGGAATCCTAAAAGATTTGGGTTTTTGTGTGAAGTGAAGAATGAGATCCTATGGATTGGTTTTGGCTTTTTTTGGTTTTACTTTTGGAGATTGAAGTCCTAAAAATGTTTTTTTTTATTTTTCTTGGTTTGGGTTAGAACATACACATTTTTTTTTGTGTTTGTTTTATTCTTTTTTTTTGTTTTTTTGTTTTTTTGTTTATTCTTTCCCATATTCTTTCTTTTATTCTTTATTCTTTTCTTTTTTTTATTCTTTTTTTGTTTTTTAATGAAAACGTTTTGGAAAACATTTTTGTGGAAAACATTTTGTTATTCCTTTTTTGTGTGTTTTTTTTTCTTAAAGCTTCGAACCTAAATCTATGCGTTTCATCAACAATTGAAAATACATATATATCAAAATAGATGTGGAGTGTGTGAGTGTGACATCCACGAAAAAAAAAATCACTCTTTTTTTTCCTTGTTTTTCATCTTCTCCCTTTGCTCTCTCCTTTTTTTCTTTTCTTTCTTTCTCTTTTTTGTTTTTCATTTCTTTTTTACTATACTTTACATATTACAACATACACATAGGAAGAAATACAGGAAAATACAATGAAAAGGGCTGAAAAGTAATTACATCAAGTATAGATAAGCTCAAAATGAAAACTAGAAAAAAACAATTACACCAAGTATAGATACAAATAAGCTGAAAAAGTAGTGAAAAGATAAGGGCTGAACCGACTTTGAAGCTTTGCAATGCCAATCTTCTGCTTGAGCTCCCGCCGGCGCTGATAGTCACTTGCTCGACTCAGAACCGACAGATCTGACAGTGGGACTTATGAAGAGACTTCCCTGGTATTTGGAGATTGGAGGGCTGGAGTGGGTGTAAGAGAAAGAGAGGGCTGAAGTTGGAGTTTGCAAGGAGTGGACGAGTGATCTCTTATGATGATGACTCTAGGATTCTGTTTTTTTTTTTTTGGTTTGCAAGGAGGAAGCTGGGGCGTTTTTTTTTTGATGATGAGGTTGGGGCGTTTTTTTTGATGATGAGGCTGGGGCGTTTTCTGATGATGATGAGGCTGGGGCGTTTTCTGATGATGATGGGGCTGGTTTTCGAGTTTCTCTCCTTTCTTTCTTCTTTAATGATCTCTCTTTCTTTTTTTTTTAATCCACCAGAACTGTTTTCAATGAGTCAGTCTTTTTTTCCCTTTTTTTTTCTCCAACGATCCCCCCCCCCTCTCTCTGTGCAGGAATGGAAGACTGCATCTTAAAGGACTACAAAAAGTTTTTTGCCTGGACTGTCATTAATTGCAGCATTAAATGCTGCATTATTGATTTCCCTATTTTTATCCAGGTCTTGTGCAATTTGTCGGGTGGTCTGGCGATTTACAGCTCGTGATTGCCCTTTTTAATGTTTTTGTTTAGCACATGTGACCGACAAGTATTCAGAAATAATGCTTTGTCAGGTGGCCAGCGTATAAAACAAGCCTCGTGAACGACCAGCGAAAAAAATAAGCCAGCGAGGAAGTGCCAGCAAAAAAAAACGCCAACTAGCGTAGGTAAAGGGGGCAGAGGGTCGAAGTGTCGGCAAGTCGGAGTGTCGGCAGGTCGAAGTGTCGGCAGGGTTGAAGCTTCGGTGGGTCGAAATTTCGGTGAGGCGAAAGTCAACGGTCAATGAGTCGAAGTGTCGGCAGGTCGAAGTGTCGGTAGGGTCGAAGGTCAACGGTCAATGTGTCAAAGTGTCGGCAGGTCGAAGGTCGGAGTGTCGGCAGGTCATGGCGTCGCAAGTCCTGGTGTCGAAAGTCCTGGCGTCGCGAGTCCTGGCGTCGCAAGTCTCGACGCGTCGCATCTTCATAAGGTTCGAAAGTTCGAAGGGGCGAGTCGTAGGTTGGAGTGTCGGCAGCGAGGCTTCGAGGCTTCGAGGCTTCGGGGCTTCAAAGGTCAATGGGTCGAAGTGTCGGCAGGTCAATGGTCAACGGTCAACCCCAAAGTTTTTTTTTATAAACTTTTAATTACCTTTTTACCCTTACCCATAATGCAAAAATGGACGACCTTTTAGGGATTGTTTGGGAAGACTCGTATTCGCCTACATAGATATTTTAGAGAATTTCGCATGATCACTTTTTCGGGCAGTTTGACCAGGGGTATTGACCGTCTTTTGGCAAGTTTGACTTTTTTCCAATGAAAGTTGTTTTGGCCATAACTTCTTCATTTTAAATCAGAATGGAGCTCGGTCAAATGCGTTATTCTCCAAATTTCTTCCTCTATCCCTTGATTTTGTTCTTGGGGCGCTTCAAGGACTTGTAGCAGAAGTCATTCATTTTGGACTCCCCCGTCCGTGTTAATTGTATCCATCTCGTGCAAATTGGGGCTAACATCAATTCTGAACCATTCCTTGGAAGTATGGGATCATTGTGGACCTGTTCAACAAGGTATATGGCATGGGCAGAAAGGTATATCAAATGGGGTTAGTATGTCCAACCCGGACAAAATGGGGTCCAACAGCTGCCCCTCTTTGTGCACTGTTTGTATACAAATAGTGTACAAAGATAAAATGGAGTCATTTTGGACGGGTTGGAGCACTTACCTGACTTACCTAGAGGAAGAAGTGTGACGGTTGGGTCTGTCCCCGAGAGGGAAAACGGGCTTCACAAGCCGGTGGGCTTGGATAATACTTTGATGAGGCATCTAAGGCCGCCTGATACTGGAGATTGAAAACCTATAACAATGACAGGCTTGAAAAGAGAAAAGGCCCACAACAAATGATGGGCGTGAACTAAAAGGTGAAAGGTCCACAGCAACGATAGGCTCGAATTGAAAAATGGAAAAGGCCCACAACAATGATGGGTGTGAACTAAAAATTGAAAGGCCCACAGCAACGATAGGCTTGAACTGAAAATGGATAGCCTACAGCAACGATAGGCTTGAATTAAAAAACAGAAAAGGCCCACAACAATGATGGGTGTGAACTAAAAATTGAGAGGCCCACAGCAACGATGGGATTGAACTGAAAATGGATAGCCCACAGCAACGATAGGCTTGAATTGAAAACGGATAGCCCACAGCAATGATAGGCTTGAATTGAAAATGGATAGGCCCACAGCAACGATAGGCTTGACTTGAAAATGGAAAGGCCCACAGCAACGATAGGCTTGACTTGGAAATGGAAAGGTAGAAAATAGAAAGCCCACAGCAACGATAGGCTTCAAATAGAAAGCCCACGGCAACGATAGGCTTAAACTGAAAATAGAAAGCCCATAACAATGATAGGCTTGAACTGAAAATTGAAAGGCCCACAGCAACGATAGGCTTAAGCTGGAAATGGAAAGACCCATAGCAACGATAGGCTTGAACTGAAAATTGAAAGGCCCACAACAACGATAGGCTTAAGCTGGAAAGACTTGTTAGAGACATCAATGGTATTTGGGGAAATGCTTTAAGGAAATGGTGAGTTTGGGAAGTAACCCAATTTAGGCTCCCTCTATGAGTTCACTCAAGGAGATCGCTCTACGAGGTGACCCAAAAGGGAAAACATTTGTTCAAGTGCCAAAAGGATGTGCTTAGAGCTTGGGGAAATTGCAAGGAAAGAATTGTACAGTTGAATAAAGAAAGCTAGGATAACTTGACGAGAAGCTTGCTAAGTATGCTCCTAGAATCTTCAGAGGCGACAATATTCCTGAAATCACAGAGTATGCTGAATGTATGGAAATGATGCATGAACTACAATGTGCTGTATGTGGGGATGCATAAACCTCAACTTGTGGTGAAATATGATGCAATGTGATGTTATGCGATGTATGCATTGAATGCCATGAGATGTATCACTGAGGGTTTGGCCATTATTGGAGAGGTTGGCTAACATTCAACTTGTCGGGGAACAATGTTCTCTTTGGCTGGGGAGTCCGTTCTGTCTTTACTGGGGAGCTCCCTTTTGTGCATGAAGAGTCTGTTAAATTTAGCTTCGCCATATTAGGGAGCTTGACTTGACGGCTTCTCTGGGGATAGTGATTTTCTGTGGAGATATGAGCACTCTGAGTTGGGGAACTTAATTTGTTTGGGGATTTTGAGCTTGACCCTAATCATAAGGCAATGCTAAAAGGGCTTACTGGGGATTTAAGATATGCTATTTAAATGTGAAATGAAGACGATGTAACATGATTAAAGAAATAAAACATATTTATGATTAAAGAGATAAACAAATTTTTGCTGGTTTAATTCCACAAAACATATTTATATCATAAAAAGTGTCTTATTGTTATAATCTGATAAACAGAATCACAAGTCTTTAAAAGTATAATGTACAAATTTGATTCGAGCGTGCCGCAGGTTTGACCAAGTCTTCCGCTGTTTATAGTCACTGTTTTTAGATGATGTTGTCTCTACTGCTTGCAATGGACCCTATTTGTTGTGGTCCTGATCCTTTCAGTTTCTGACTGAACTGATTTCACCCTTCAAGATTTATTGTTGGCTTTGTATTTTGCCCTTGGTGCCCTTTCGGGTTTTCACCAAGTCCGCCTTTGTTTTCTTTTTTGTCTTTTGTTGGAGCTTTGTATTTTACCCTTGGTGCCCTTTTGGGTTTTCACCAAGTCCGCTCATTACAGGAATGAGAATCTTGTTGGGAGATATGAGAGTCAAGCATAAAACTTTTTGATGGCGTCACTATTCACCAGATTAGGAAGCTCATCTCCGTCCATTTTGGCAAGGACCAATGCGCCTCCCGAGAATGCTTTTTTCACAACATATGGGCCTTCATAATTGGGAGTCCACTTGCCTCGACGGTCATGCTGGATTGGCAAGATCTTCTTGAGGACAAGATCACCCTCTTGAAAGCTTCTGGGCTTCACCTTTTTATTGTAATTGTTCATCATTCTCTGTTGATACAATTGTCCTCTGCAAACTGCTGCCAAGCGCTTGCCTTCAATTAAATTCAACTGCTCATAACGACTTTGGACCCATTCTGCTTCTTCGAGATGAGTATCCTTAAGTATTCGGAGGGAAGGTATCTCCACTTCGACCGGTAGAACTGCTTCCATACCATAAACCAAAGAAAATGGAGTTGCCTCAGTTGATGTACGCACTGAGGTACGATAAGCATGCAAAGCGTAAGGTAGCTTCTCGTGCCAATCTTTGTATGTTTCAGTCATTTTTCTGATAATGTTCTTGATGTTCTTGTTGGCTGCCTCGACTGCTCCATTCATCTTTGGGCGATAGGGGGTCGAGTTGCGGTGTTGAATTTTGTATGTTTCACACAACCTCCCTATCATTCGACTGTTTAAATTGGCAGCATTGTCCGTTATGATCTGCTCGGGAAGCCCATATCGGCATATGATGTTGTTCCGCATAAATCGAAGTACCACAGCCTGTGTGACATTAGCATATGATGCTGCTTCTACGCACTTGGTGAAGTAATCAATGGCTACCAAAATGAAATGATGACCATTAGAAGCTTTCGGAGATATTGGTCCGATAACATCAATGCCCCAAAGCGAGAACGGCCACGGGGAAACCATCACGTGTAGTTTGGACGGCGGTACTTGAATCTTGTCGCCATAAATTTGACACTTGAGGCATTTGCGCACATATTCAATGCAATCTTTTTCCATGGTGACCCAATAATAGCCCATTCGCATGATTTGTCTTGTTAATGCATGTCCGTTCGCATGTGAACCACATTCCCCTTCGTGCACTTCTTTCATTATTTGTGTCGATTCTTCTTTTGCTACACACCGCAATAACACCATGTCATGGTTTCTCTTGTACAGAATCGAGCCATCAAGATAATAGTTGGATGCTGACCTTCGGATATTTCTTTTATCAGACTCAGAGGCCTCAGCTGGATACTCTTGTTTAAGCAAGTATTGTCTGATATCATTGTACCAGGGCTTTTCTTCGGTATTTTCGTCAATGGCCATGCAATGTGCAGGACCATCTTGTATGCGGATATCAAAAGACTGAACTTCCAACTTTGTGTCTAGCCGAAGGAGGGAGGCTAGAGTTGCCAGCGCGTCAGGGAGCTGATTGTATTCCCTGGGCATATGCTCAAACGTGATGTCTTCGAATTGCTCGGCTAACTCCGCAACGTGCTTCCGATATGGGATTAATTTATGGTTTCGAGTCTCCCATTCACCCCTTACTTGAAGTCCCATCACACAAGCCTCATATTCTGCTACGTTGTTTGTACAAGGGAAGGTTAGCTTTGCTGCCATGGGAAAATGTTCGCCTCTTGGGGATATCAGGATGGCCCCAACACCGTGACCTAAAAGACTGGAGGCTCCATCGAACCACATCGTCCATATGTCTGATACTTCGGCCGAAATGATGTTGATGTGCTCATCTGGGAAGCCAATAGTCATGGGCTCAAAGTCTTCCAGCGCTCTATCTGCCAGATAGTCGGCTATTGCACTTCCTTTTATAGCCTTTTGAGGTACGTAGATGATATCGTACTCCGACAGGATCAACTGCCATTTGGCGATTCTTCCAGAAATGGATGGTTTTTCCAAGAGATATTTGAGTGGATCATGCCTCGAAATCAGCCATGTGGTATGATAAAAAGTGTATTGCCTCAATCGTCTTGTTATCCAAACAAGGGCACAACACGTTTTCTCCAAGGGTATGTAGTTTTCTTCATTGATGGTGAACTTCTTGCTGAGGTAATAAGTGGCTTGCTCCTTCTTGCTTGTAGAATTGTGTTGCCCCAAGACATAACCCATCGCTGACTCCTGAACGGTCAAGTATAAGATCAGAGGTCTATCCGGTACTGGTGGGACCAAAATAGGTGGATTAGACAGATATTGTTTGATCTTGTCGAAAGCTTCTTGACACTTGTCATTCCAAATTTCTGGGTTGTTCTTTCGTAAAGTCTTGAAAATGGGTTCACAGGTGGCTGTCAATTGGGAAATAAATCGGGCTATGTAATTCAGTCGCCCTAGGAATCCTCTAACCTCCTTGATGGTCCGTGGTGGCGGCATCTCTTGGATAGCTCGAACTTTATCTGGATCGATTTCAACTCCCTTTTGGCTCACAATGAAACCCAACAGTTTTCCCGACATGGCTCCAAAAGTGCACTTTTTGGGGTTCAATTTCAGCTGATATTTCCGTAGCCTATTAAAGAGCTTGCGGAGTACTTCGATATGTTCTTCAGTGCTTCGTGATTTGGCTATCATGTCGTCCACATATACTTCGACTTCCTTATGCATCATGTCGTGGAATAGGGTCACCATGGCTCGCTGATAGGTTGCCCCTGCGTTTCTCAGACCAAAAAGCATCACATTATAGTAGAAAGTGCCCCAAAGTGTCGTGAATGTGGTCCTCTCTTTGTGTTCGGGGGCCATATGAATTTGATTATAGCCCGAGAAACCATCCATGAATGAGAACAAGGCGTGTTTTGCTGTATTATCCACTAGCGTATCAATGTGAGGAAGTGGGAAGTTATCCTTCGGACTGGCCCAGTTCAGATCTCTATAGTCAACACACATGCATACTTTGCCTCCTTTTTTTGGTACTGGTACAACATTGGCCACCCATTCTAGATAATGGGAGACACTTAAGAAACCTACATCCCATTGCTTTTTGACTTCTTCTTTAATCTTCAATATCATCTCCGGTCTCATTCTTCTCACTTTCTGCTGAACTGGCTTGCATTCCGGCCTCACTGGTATGTGATGTTGTACTATATCTGTGTCTAATCCGGGCATATCTTGGTATGACCATGCAAAAATGTCGATGTAGCTTCTTAACAGCTCGATTAACTTCTTCTTGATGTCGGTAGCTATTAAGGATCCCATCCCCAATTCTCTTGGTTCGGCAACCGTCCCCAAATTCACTATTTCTACTGGGTCTTCACTTGGAATGGAGAAACAGTTTTCCCTTTCCAATAGGCATATAATCTCCCCTGGTAGTTCCGGTGTCTC
Organism: Taxillus chinensis; assembly: GCA_023512835.1. NCBI lineage: Eukaryota > Viridiplantae > Streptophyta > Magnoliopsida > Santalales > Loranthaceae > Taxillus > Taxillus chinensis. The sequence continues at coordinate 48,690,956 of CM042085.1, forward strand.
CTCTATCTCATTCTCGTCAGCTTCAAACACGGGCTGCTCCCAGTTTGGACTTTGGTCAAACCTTTGGCATCTCGTTTCACCTTCGCATACTATGTTTTCATTGACATTGTGATACCTGCTTATAAGAGAATGACAAGTTGGTAACCAAATATGATATGCATATGTTATGAATGGAATGCATCATGAAAGATTTTGAAAAACACATTTTATTAGAAGGTTTAAGGAAAAACAAATGTTCACAGCTTCAAAGTACATTAAAGTAGAATACATTAAATCCCAGCGACCCGTAAGCATTACATTATGGGGAGGTCCAGGCTGGTCCAATTGTTCAATGGCTGGTTGGGATCCTCTCGCACTAACTGAACCATCTCGCTTGGTGCATGCTCATTTGTGTCCAATACGGCTACAGTCCCCGTCTTGGGCTCAGGTTGGCTCTTATGGATAAACCCTCCACTCCGGAATGTAACATTCAAGGTGGGAAAGCTTCTCCTTTCTTCTTGTACTGGCTTTTCCTGCAATCTTGCCATTCTGACTTCCCTCTTCCTGATAGCTTCCCTCTGTCTGTCAGCTTTCGTAGGGACGTAGCCTAGCCCAAACTTTCCGGTATTTTCTCGGATGGTCAGGGGTTTCTGAATCCCTTGAGCCTTTGGACCTAATCCCTACCCTGGCTTGTACCCTTGCTTGATCATGGTGGCTGCAACCATTCTTTTAGCCTTCGAGAGACAATGATCTGGGACAGAAGTGACATTCACCATCTCAAATGCCCGATAGGAGCATTCTGGCACATCTTTGTTGTTTTCAACATAAGGTACTGATGCCGGCTTGGTGACGAGGAAGCTTGTCTCTCCAAAGATGCAAATGAGCTGGTCCCCCATTACAAATTTCATCTTTTGGTAGAGGCTTGACGGCACTGCCCCTGCCGTGTGGATCCAGGGTCTTCCCAACAGACAGCTGTAATATGGCGGGATGTCCATCACCTGAAATTCCACCATAAAAGTAGTTGGCCCAATCGTGAGGGGAATATCCAGAGTTCCCACTACGTCACGCTTTCCTCCATCGAATGCCCGTACCTTCATCGTACAGGGACACATATAGGACGCGTCAATTGGAAGTTGTTGTAGTATATGCAGGGGCATAATGTTCAATGCCGAGCCGTTGTCAATGAGTACGCGGGCTATGGTGTGCTCCTTGGATTTGACCGTGATGTGCAAAGCTTTTATATGTCCCTTCCCTTCCTGGGGTAGCTCGTCATCTCCAAAACTGATGACGTTGTTCATAATGAGGTTACTAGTGAGTCCATCCACATTTGCCACCGGGATGGTTGGAGGAACATAGGCTTGGCTTAGAACCTTCAGCAGTGCTTCCCGGTGAGGTTGGGAATCCATCATTAATGAGAGCAGGGAGATGCGAGCCGGTTGCCGACTTAATTGATCCACAATATTATACTCGCTCTGCTTCATGAGTTTCAGAAATTCTGTGGTCTCTTCTTCAGTGATTGGTGTTCTTTTCTTTGTTGCCTCCGGTGTTGACTCAATGTCTTGTTCTACAGCTTTTTCCTTCCTTGCTTTGTCAGCCATATCAGGGGCATATGCCCGACCGCTCCTGGTTTTCTTTTTGGGCGCGGTGGCTCCCTGTACTACTTCACAACTGTAGTTCCATGGGACTGCCTTATCAGTCTTATAAGGGAAAGGAGCAGGAACACCTATGGTGAGAGGTGCAATTCCCTGCGGTAGTTGTGGGCTTCCGGTTCTCGCCCTCTTGTCTGGCACGAGACTTGAGGCATGGATAGTGAGAGGCTTGATTCCATGTGGCAGTAACGGGATCTCTGGAGCCTTAACGTTTAAGATAAGGTGTGTTGGCACCCATGGTGATTTGAGTGAATCATCTCCTTGGATCATGTGGCTTTGGTTGTCCATTCCTCCTCTGGAGAATTCAATCATCCTTTGGTCCATGAGCTTTTGCACCACCTTGAAAAACTCAGTACAATCTGCGATGTCATGTCCCTGTGACATCTTGTGATAAGGGCATTGTTTTTCCCCATCTGTTCCTTTTCCTGCCTTTGGCATGTCTTTAGCAAGTATATAGCCATGTTCCTGTAGCAGAGTGAACAAATGTGTTTTCTCCATTTGTACTTGGGAGACCCTTTCCAGCCGTGCTTCATTTTCGATACTAGCAACATTATTGGAGTGTTCTGGGAGAGGATTGCTGTTCACATTTGGCGTCCCAGACAGTGCGGAAAAATCCAGCCATTTTGCATCCTTTAATGCCTGAACCTTCCTTTTGAATGTTATACAATTCTCAATATCATGTCCAGCTCCACCTGCATGATACTCACATCTGGCATCTGGCTTATACCAGGCCGGGGGAGGAGTCTTTATTTCTCCCAAGGGTATAGGGGTTACCATCCTTGCCTCTAAGAGCTTGGGGTATAATTCCGCATAAGTCATTGGAATAGGATCAAACTCTTGTCGTGGTCGACGAGAAGCCTTATTCGCTCCTGCTTGCTAGGTCGGGGATCTTGGTTGCCCCTGTCCTTGGGATGAGGGTCCTGGTCCTTCCTGACTTGCTGGCCTTGGTTGCTCTACGTAAGGTGCTCTTGGTTGAAATGGATTAGGTGTCATGGGATATGGAAATGGAACCCCTCCCTGTGGCAAGTATGGCATGAATGGGGGAGGTGGTGCAGGTGCAGTGTAGGCGGCCACAGGTGACCCTCTATAGCACCTGGTGCTTGGTAGACTGTTGGTTGTATCGGCGGGTGCGATGGGTATACCAGGTTGGTTTCATTTTCTTTCTTTTTTGCTGGTGGTTGAAACCGTTTTGATGCCTTAGCTACATCTCCCTTCAGCTTTCCTCCTTTAATTCCACTTTCTACACGTTCACCGGATGCAACCAAGTCTGCAAAGCTGTTGGAGACGTTACCGATCAACTTCTCATAGTAGACACCTTTTAGTGTGTTGATAAAAAGAGTAGTGAGTTCTCTTTCGGTAAGGGGAGGTTGGACCTCTACAGCTGCCTCTCTCCATCTTCGTGCATAATCTTTGAAATTCTCTTCAGATCCTTTCTCCATAGACTGCAGGGTTAGTCGATCCAGGCCAGCTCGGTGACATGTTTGTACTGTGCCAAGAAGGAAGTAGCTAATTCCTTCCATGTCTTAATGCGGTTTCCATTCAGTTGAAAATACCAGCGAACGGATGCCCCAGTTAGGCTTTCCTGGAAACAATGCATGAGGAGCTTGTCTTCACCAGCATAAGCGGCCATCTTTTGATAATACATGGCCAGATGTGTCCTCGGACATCGTGTCCCGTTGAACTTTTCAAAATCTGGCATTTTGAATTTTGGCGGTAGCACCACTCCAGGGACTAAGCATAAGTCTTGTGGGCTGGTTATACCATAGCTGTCAATGCCTTCTATGGCTTTCAATCTTTCCTCAAGTCGGCGTAGAGCGGGAGACTCAATATTTTCCTGAGGGGCTGGGGAACCCACCGCTTCCATTACATTTCCTGGTGCGGGCATAGTGAAATGAGTTTGATTTGGGGTTAGAGGTTGTGCCATAGCAGGATGGTATGTGGGTGCCTGGCTTGGAGCCAGGTTGGGTGACTGAACGGCCTCCTGTCCCTGCTCTTGATGGTGATTGGTAGTTCCCCCGGTCGGAATTCTTCCTCTTTCTTCAGTCAATTTTGTGAGCATTTCCATTATTGCGGACATTTGCCCCTGTAGGGTTTGTTGTGACTGTTCCAACCCCATGAGTCTGTTCTCTGTTTCTTCTGCCATTGGCTGCGGTTGAGGTATTTGATTGCGCCGAGATCTGAGATTGTAAGAGTGCGTAATCCTGGAGAGAGGCTGCTACCCACCTGGGTACAAGGGAAATTTTATTTGATTTTTTTTATTTGATATGCATGTATGCATGGAATGTATATGCGGAGGGTTAGAAAAACAAACAACTTTATTACAAACCAAACACACAATACAAACATTCAATGCTGAAATGCCATGTAAAATGAAAGCTAGTGCTACATGATCTTAAAGCACTCTTCCAGTCATCTCCTAAGTAGCACGGCGCCTCTTCCTCTGGGGTGGTCGCTCACCTGCTTCCTCCCTCTGCTTCATTATGGTCTCGATCTGTTTTTCCCTCAGCTGCAGCCTTTGAAGAGCTCCTTCTAGAGATGCTTCTAGCCTCTGGATTTGTTGCCTTAAAGTCTGATTCTCCTGGAGGATAGCCTTCATGTCTGAAGTTAGCTGTGGCTCGTGTTGTGCTCTCCAAGATATGTATGCGGGGTAAACACCAGGTTTTGAGCTGTTGGGTTGGATCTTGTGTGGTGTGAACCATGCTTGATACATCTTCTTGCCTTCTTCTGCGAGCATGGTTCTGCTGTAAGTGAAGTCACACTCTTCCATGCCAAAGAGCACGGGAATAATCTGATGATGCCCCACTTATCTTCCCACCTGCAGTGGTGCATATGCAGTTCCTCCCTAGGGACCTAAAAGTGGAACCCAATTGTAGTCCCCGCAGCTATATGTCATGGAGACCATCTGTAAGGACCCGTACCTTGAGTTAGTCACTTTTGCCTTCTGAGTAGAGTTTTTCTAGATTTTGACCTAGTGAATGGACTCCAATGAATTCACGTGCAAAAGGAAAGATGCTTAGAATGATGTCCTCTATTTACCACAGAAGTTTCAGGCCAAACAGACGTGTATGTGAGGTGCACGTGAAATGGGTCCAATTCACGTGCAAGTGTGGTTGTCTTCTAAATGATGCAAGGAGACTAGGGGTGAAGTTTGAGAGCATTTGGAGTGCATATGGAGTTGCACGTGAATTGGGGAATTCACGTGCAAATTAGCGTGCAGGATTATTTTGCATGGTTCCCTTGGTTTTGTCATTCTAATGATCTTTCTCCAAAGGACCATGTTGAAATTCTGAGTATTTTGGCCTATATGGGTGCGAAAAGGTGCTAACTTGTGTGATCAAAACTACGTCGTTTTGATGCTGGGATTCACTTAATCAAAACTACGTCGTTTTGATGTTGTGTTGTCTATATAAGGAGGAGAAGCCCCTCTGTTTTAGGGTTAGGGTTTGTTGCTCCACCAGCCGTCGCAGAGAGAGAGAGAGAGAGGGAAGGAGAGCTCCTGGTTGCTGCCGGGCGTCTTGCGTGGGTGGTCGGTGACTCGTGGCTGGACGGCATTCGACGTGGGATTGGGACATTGCTGTGTTGTTGCGTTTTACTTGAGGTAGGGGTTCTGTTCTTCCTAAATCCTCCTCTGCCCTAGGGTTCTAGGGCAGATTATAGAGTTATACCTGTTTATATATATATATGTAATCCATATAGGTGTGATCTCCTATATGGATGTTGGCCTTCAATGGCGGTTTTTGATGTATTTTGGTGTTGGATGGTGAGTGCATATCAAGTGTTTGATAATATGCCTGTGTGGCTGGGTTTGTGGGTTTGTGAATGTATGCATGTCAAATGTTTGGTGTTATGCCTGTAAAAGTGTGTATGCTATGTGTTTGATAATATGCCTGAGTGACCTTGTATGCTGTGTTTGTGGAACCCGGTGGCTGTGGAAGCCCGGGACGTCCGTTAGCTTTGTGTGGCTAAGCCTGGAGAGGCTGTGGATATGTTAGCTGTGTGGCTAAGCCTGAGAGGCCGTGGATATGTTAGCTTGTGTGGCTAAGCCTGAGAGGTCGTGGATATGTTAGCCCGTGTGGCTAAGCCTGAGTGGTCGTGGCTATGTTAGCTTGTGTGGCTAAGCCTGTGAGGCCGTGGATAGGTGTGTGCCTTGTGAATGTGGAATACAACCTGTTTACATTTTATTGTCACTACACCGCACCTGTACACACCCATGTAGATGCTAGGAGCATGGGATGGGTTGGGGAGACATGATCCCTACTTAGCCGTGGTTGCTCACCCCCGCCTCTATGTTGTGTTTTCTTTCAGGAACATACAGGCGTTAGGAGGGACCCCAAGGTGGAAGACCTTATTTACCTTACTGTTTACCATTTGTTATTGTTATGAGAATTGATGTAACCCCAGTGGGGATGGATTGAAAAGAGGATTGTTGTAATAAAGACTATTTTGGATTGTGGATTGCTTTATTGAACCCTACTGTTTTGAATGTGTTGTGGATGTTTAAAATGTTATGTTCAGGGTTTGCACCCTAACCCCTTTGCCCTCCGTGTGGGTACAAGGGGAGTCACGTACCGGTTTCCTCGGGTTGGAAATCCGGGGCGTGACAATATGGTATCAGGGCATGGTCTAGTTGGCCTAGGGTAGTGGGCGGATCTGGTTATCTTGAGTCCTTTGGAGGAGCCTGGAGGGACATGCCTGATCAACATGGTCCTCTTTGAGCCTCTAAGGTGTACTTGGGGTAGTCCAGACCTGAGGTAGGGTTTGCATGCATTGGCATTAGGGCACTAGTTGCATTTGCTGTCTTTGTGTGATTGTGTGGGTAACCGAGATAAAGCATGTGAGAGAAAATATAAAGAACATGTTTTAATCTGTGCAACTCTGATTAACTCTGATTTTATGACAACTTGAGCTGTGTGCTTGTGGAATTGCTGTTTGTGCAATGTGGTTTAATGAGAACTGAAATGTGTGCAGTGTGTGTAATTGCATGGATAAATGGTTTGAACGTGATAACATGGAAAAGAATTTGTGATGGTTCGAGCATGAAAACATGGAAAAAAAAATTGTGGTATTGAAACTGAGTGCTTGTGAACGTGAAGCTTGTGAAATGTGAACTGTTAATAAAATAAAATAATAATAATCAAGAAATAAATAAATAAATAAATACATTAAATTAAATATGTAATAATGTTGGTGTTCTGTGAATGATTGAGCATGTGATTTGTTTGGCATGGTGTACAATAAACGAGGTTATGAGCAGTGCGATGGAGTGTAAATTTGTATAGTCTGTGAAATTTGTTTGGTAAATTTGTAAATTTGTGTGGTAATAATGCGTGTTATAGCTTAAGCTGCCTAGTCGGTAGTGGTCTCGCAATTGTTGAGATCGTTTAGTGTTAATCTGGAGCGCTACCTTTTCGCTTAACCAATGTTTCTGGAAACTATAAGCCGTGCGACTATTGAGGTAACAGAGGAGGCCGCGACCCAGGTTGGGCAAGTGAGAGAGTTGCAGGCTGAAGGTGATAGACTAATCACGGCAGAGGTTGGCGTCCTGAGCTCGATTATTCCAGAGGAGGGATGCAATTCGACAACTGATCAGGAGCGAGGTACGCAGAGGGCTGTCAGCCCTCAACACTCCCGTTTGAGCCCCGTTTCCCAAAGGGTTGCGCTTGCTGTGGACAACCGGGACATTGGAAAAGAGAGTGTGCCAAAAAGCAGTACCGGTGTCGCCTCTGTGGAAAAGTAGGATGTCTTCGTACAATCTGTCTTGGTAGGACCGGGAGTGATGTTAGAGGACTAGCTAGTGAGGCCCGTAGAAGAGCAAGACAGAACTTCATTGGTGGTATCGTGCCCCTTTGGTGGGTTGTCAGTTGAGTCTCGTACTAGTTATGTGAGGCAGGGTGGACTTTATCATGTCACGTTTGAGTTAGCACTTCAAATGGATGTGGTTGGTGACCTGTTAGGAAATAAATAAGTAAAAAGAGTAAATATAGATTCATAACGCTGGAAGAATAATGAGTAACTAATAAAAAAATATGGGTGTTGATTTTATAAGTGAGTGATATTCAATTTTGGCACATGTGGATAATCAAAGTAACCAAATCTTGTAGGCAACCTTTTTTCTAGTGGGAGGAAATTTAGACTGGCTAGCTAGTAGAGCTTGAGGTGTGAGGTGATGGCTTGTGGGTTGTTGTGTGACCCCTCCTTGGCAACCTTGAGTAATATAAATGTGTTTTTATGCGGATAGAGGTATGTGTTGGAATACTACATGAAAGGGATATTCCTATGGTTACCTTTCCAAGTGTTGTGGTTGAAGGAGGAAAACACGGCTAGTATAGCCGCTCCTTGGGTCCATGAGGTGTTGACTTGTTGGCTAGGGTGGTCGTTGCTAGTTCTTGATTAGTGATTATATAGGTGTTATGGGTTCTCGGATGGCCAAGCGGTAGCCATGTGTCGTGCTTATGGTGTGTCGAAAAACACCGAGTAATGTAAAACAGATATGTTGTGAAACCAGTTTGTGCATGTATGAAATGTGCGGTGTTCTAGAATTGAACTAGCGGCTATGAGTGGGTTTTGAGGGTTATGCCCAGTGCATCAATTTGGTAAAAAGAGGTAAGCAAGTGAGATTTGGCAGGCCTTGTTCGGGCTATCTTTCTCTAGGGGCGGAGGGTGTACTTTGGCATGGTAAGGCCATTCCTTTGATTCGTATCTTGTGGGAAGTAGGCTTAGAGGAGGAGAGAAGGTGTATGGCTGGTACGTTCTACTCGTCAGGTGTTTTGTGTTTCATTGCTTGTGTGCTGGAAAAATGTGGTATTGTGTTGTTGTATGTGTTGCATCTGCGGTAAAGGCATATAGCAGAGTTGCTACGTGAGGGTGTTGTGACACATATGTGTAGAGGAGGATGAGGCGTGGTGTAGTGGCATATTAACTGTGGTGTGGGGATGAAGAAAAGTGTTAGATGTGATGTTATTAATATTATCCCTTATCTGGTGTGATGTTTAATATTAAAGTGTTGATAAGCTAGGAAAAGGGTATTAGTGTTATTTATGAGTCAGTCGGCCGTTTTTGCTTAAAAAGGGTATTAGTGCTACTCCCTGGGGAGAGATTTATGTCGGGCGGATATCACAAGGGTGTATGTTTTGGAGCGGTGGTGGTAGGCGGGTGATCTATATCTGTTCTCCTCGAAAACCTTTCATGTGTAGTATCACACGGTAAGTGAGATGGTTCACGCCATCAAGGTGTCGGTGTATTTGAGACTTTTGTTGGTGTATCGAGATGGAACGCGATGGTTGCTATAGGGGAGTTGGTAGGCCATGAGGTGGAGTATGTCATAGAGGCAAAGAACTCCCTTGTGACTGTGAATGGCGACACGAGAGGGATCAATTGTCTTGTTGCGGGTGGGGGGGATTTTTCCTGGTCAGAGAGAGAATTGTGTTAGTTATACTTCACCGATAAGTTCCACTTCATTGCGTTTGGTGTTTGCCGACTCGGAAAGGCGTTAACACTTGGGCTGTAGTGTATGCCTCAGTTAGTATGCAGGCTGTGGGACCTTAGTGGATACCTATTTAACCGTGATCAAGGATGCTAGCACGAAGTGTCCGAGAGCTGTTATAGTGTAGTGTTCCGGTTCGTTCGGTTCCACGAGACTTCCTTTAGTCGACCCTCACGGTCGGTGACAGGTGATAGCAGGATGGTGGATTTTGGTCTTGCTGTGGTTGTGTATGGTACTGCATTTGTTGTTTTGAGTTACTCCTTGGACTCCGTTGGGCGTCTTGTTGACTGTGACCGAATTGGTGGAGAGCGAACTTCATCCTGCTGTAGTTGTGTCCTGCATTGTAAGTCATCTTGAGTTCCCTTTGGCATTGGTTGGGTTTTGTTGTTGCGTGTATCGCTATAGAGTGAGGCGGTTTCAGCTGTGATGCAGGTGCTGCTGTGGTGATATCCCTGTGTGGGACTGTGATTGTGGTTTGCATAATGCTTTTCTCTTGTTTGTTTGTGTTTCCTTGTGACCTCTTTGTGTTTGCTGTCAGGGTAAGGTCTACATATGGAGTGTGGCTGCGTTGTAAATTGTTAGTATCCGTTGACATCAAATCTCAGTGGTGTCATTGTTAGGTATTTTACATTGTGGAGTGTTGGTCCTATTGTGACACGAGTAGGCGTCTAACGCCGAGTACCCTGCTATGTCGATGCAGTGACTTCTCATTCACTCATATGAATTCTAGCGAATGGATGTTTCACGCATAGGCTTGTGGTGTTGGCCTTGTTCGGTTGTCAGGGTCTTAATGAATCCGTGGGAGGTTTCTCAACCTCACTGTTGTCAGACTTGCTCACATGAGTTGTTGTCCACACACTAATTGGCCAAGCTCTAGTTCTTGTTGTGATCATGGGTGTTATGTGTTGCTTTGATCTTCTTGTGATGTTTACTACTTGATTTCTCTTTTCGGGGACGAACAGTCCAAAGGTGGGAAGGTTGTGAGGAAACTCCCTGCGGCTGAGTTTGTATGGTGTCAGCGAGTGGGCAGTGGAACGTTACACATGTAGTAGTGTTTTGTTTGTGCCTTGTTCCTTGTAGTGGTGTTTATGATGTGCGTTGGTCTGTGACCTATGTGATTTGTTACACATACGTGTTGGGGATGGGCGTATATGTCGTACACCGTCGTGACATGTGAATACTTGTGACATGTGTTAGGTGAGGAGAACAAGGGTTGTTTGTGAGATTAGAATATGTGTTTCCCTATCATTGCTGTGTTGTATTGGGTCTGTGGGTACGTGCCTTCATGTGTGTTATTGTGTGATATCTTCATTCGCGGGTATGTGAATGGTTATGGACGATGTGCATCCGCATGTGCGTTTTGGAAGGTGTGTTGTCTTTTAGGGGCCGACACGTCCTGCAGAGGAGACATGGAATGTGAGTCCATGATGCATGAGCAGCACCCAGAATTGTTCGGGGACGAACAATCTTAAGCGTGGGAGGTGGCTGTTAGCCAAGGGATAGTGATGTGTTTTCTTGTATTAGTTGTGTGTATGATTTGGTGTATTTGTTTTGTCTTTTAGACATGTGTTCATCATTGTGATGTGTTTTGTGACGTGTATTTGTGACATGCGGATATGTGTTATATGCATTATTGTGATGCATGTGGTTATGGATTATGGTGGTACTTTGTTATGTGCCGTTATGTGCTGTGTGCGGTATATGACCCATTTGGGTGTGGTGGCTTGCCGGGTGGCAAATGGGTAGCTTGTGGTTGTTTTCCTCGTATGTCATTTCTTTTCGAGGATGAAAAGTCTTAAGGGGGAGAGGATGTAAGGACCCGTACCTTGAGTTAGTCACTTTTGCCTTCTGAGTAGAGTTTTTCTAGATTTTGACCTAGTGAATGGACTCCAATGAATTCACGTGCAAAAGGAAAGATGCTTAGAATGATGTCCTCTATTTACCACAGAAGTTTCAGGCCAAACAGACGTGTATGTGAGGTGCACGTGAAATGGGTCCAATTCACGTGCAAGTGTGGTTGTCTTCTAAATGATGCAAGGAGACTAGGGGTGAAGTTTGAGAGCATTTGGAGTGCATATGGAGTTGCACGTGAATTGGGGAATTCACGTGCAAATTGGCGTGCAGGATTATTTTGCATGGTTCCCTTGGTTTTGTCATTCTAATGATCTTTCTCCAAAGGACCATGTTGAAATTCTGAGTATTTTGGCCTATATGGGTGAGGAAAGGTGCTAACTTGTGTGATCAAAACTACGTCGTTTTGATGCTTGGGATTCACTTAATCAAAACTACGTCGTTTTGATGTTGTGTTGTCTATATAAGGAGGAGAAGCCCCTCTGTTTTAGGGTTAGGGTTTGTTGCTCCACCAGCCGTCGCAGAGAGAGAGAGAGAGGGAAGGAGAGCTCCTGGTTGCTGCCGGGCGTCTTGCGTGGGTGGTCGGTGACTCGTGGGTGGACGGCATTCGACGTGGGATTGGGACATTGCTGTGTTGTTGCATTTTACTTGAGGTAGGGGTTCTGCTTCTTCCTAAATCCTCCTCTCGCCCTAGGGTTCTAGGGCAGATTATAGAGTTATACCTGTTTATATATATATGTAATCCATATAGGTGTGATCTCTTATATGGATGTTGGCCTTCAATGGCGGTTTTTGATGTATTTTGGTGTTGGATGGTGAGTGCATATCAAGTGTTTGATAATATGCCTGTGTGGCTGGGTTTGTGGGTTTGTGAATGTATGCATGTCAAGTGTTTGGTATTATGCCTGTAAAAGTGTGTATGCTATGTGTTTGATAATATGCCTGGGTGACCTTGTATCTTGTGTTTGTGGAACCCGGTGGCCGTGGAAGCCTGGGATGTCTGTTAGCTTTGTGTGGCTAAGCCTGAGAGGTCAGGATATGTTAGCTGTGTGTGGCTAAGCCTGAGAGGCCGTGGATATGTTAGCCTGTGTGGCTAAGCCTGAGAGGTTGTGGATATGTTAGCCCGTGTGGCTAAGCCTGAGTGGCTGTGGCTATGTTAGCCTGTGTGGCTAAGCCTGTGAGGCTGTGGATAGGTGTGTGCCTTGTGAATGTGGAATACAACCTGTTTACATTTTATTGTCACTACACCGCACCTGTACACACCCATGTAGATGCTAGGAGCATGGGATGGGTTGGGGAGACATGATCCCTACCGAGCCGTGGTTGCTCACCCCCGCCTCTATGTTGTGTTTTCTTTCAGGAACATACAAGGCGTTAGGAGGGACCCCAAGGTGGAAGACCTTATTTACCTTACTGTTTACCATTTGTTATTGTTATGAGAATTGATGTAACCCCAGTGGGGATGGATTGAAAAGAGGATTGTTGTAATAAAGACTATTTTGGATTGTGGATTGCTTTATTGAACCCTACTGTTTTGAATGTGTTGTGGATGTTTAAAATGTTATGTTCAGGGTTTGCACCCTAACCCCTTTGCCCTCCGTGTGGGTACAAGGGGAGTCACGTACCGGTTTCCTCGGGTTGGAAATCCGGGGCGTGACACCATCGGCATCCAAGGAGCAGTCCAGGTAATGTCAGCTTCTGTGAGGTTCTCCAATTTCTTTTTCCAGCTTTCAAAGTCTTTTGGTAGGCTCTACTTGCTGAGCAGAATATCTAGTAGTGTTGTGGCTGGTACTTGATAAACAACAGGAAAACGATGAACACTACAGGGGAAATGACCTTGCAACCAGGTACATAGGAGAGGTAGGCACCCCATGAACTGTCCCGAGCCTTTACTCCTCAAATAAGTAAGAGATCGAATGGTTTCGGCCAAGATAGCAGGAGTAGGGTCACATCCTTTGAGCACTTGCTGGACCAAATCTACAATTGCTCCATCGATGTGGGCCGGTATCCTCGGGAAAATGACTAGCCCATATATAGCTAGTGTAAGCAGTTTGTGTGCCCCTGCTGCTGTTGCGGTTTGTATTATTTCTTTGATTGTTGCCCATGGAAAGTATTCCCGCCCACCATAGGTTTTGACCGCCGGTGAGTCCCATACTGGCTTTCCCATAATCTCAACAAAGGCCCTTCGACATGACCTTCGGGGCTCTGGTAGATAGATCTTCATTTTGTTTTCCACGGGGATATCCAATAATCTTCTGTATTCTTCTATTGTGGGAACCAGATCTATGCCGTTGAAGTCAAAGCACCGCCATCGAGGCTCCCAGAAATATATGGCTGCTCCAAGCATATCTGTATCGGCGAGTAGCTCGGTCACATGGAGCAAATCCCCAAACTGTTGTATGTATGTGCTTTTCCTTTCATCTGACCACTGCCTCCATATTGTTTGCACCTCCTTAGTGTAGTCCAGCTGATCTTCTATGATAACACGTTCTGCCTTGTGGGTTTTCCCTGGCGGAAAGTCTCCAAGGCGGAGTTGAATGTCTCCAGATGCTTGGGCCACCACTGCGACAACCTCCTTGTCCTGAGGGCCTTTTAAGAGATGACTGAAAGTTGCCATGCCTATATGAATGTTGTGTTATGCATGGTGACATGTTAGGATGACAGGTTAATATATATCGAGGCAGTTAGACAGGAAAAAGAATAAACCAATAGTAAAAACAGCTAATATGTGCAGGGAATGACTTAAGGACTACCCTGCAAAACAAGGGTTAGCATGGAATGAGCAAACAAAGTGTGGGTCAATGCCCCTGATGGGCTTCTATTGCTACACCTATCTTATTCATTGGTTCCCAAACTTCCTCAATAGAGGGCTCCGTACACCATGGGATTTACCGGAGGGGGATCTTAAAAGGATGTGCCTTAAAAGAACCTCAAGTTTGAGTGAGGAGTCTGAGGCCCCATTGCGGATAATGATCAACACGCTGGGGACCGTACTGAACCTCGCTAACCTAAATTGTGTTAAACCCAGGTATAGGGTTATGTATGAATGCAACAAGTATGGAAGGTAGTAAATCACAACTATCATGGTAATTAAAGCGTATAAAGGAATCACAGTTTAAACGACAACTGTATAAAAAATAAGTAAATCACAATTATATCTAAAAAAACAACTTAGCATGACAGTTAAATGTATACAATAGCACAAAAAAAAAAAAACAACCTCCTACTCCTAGTTCTAGACCTAACTCTCTAAAGTGTTCATGTCCCCAGCAGAGTCGCCAACTGTCATCACTGGTTTTCGTCCGGGCTCGTTTTGGGGTGAGCTCAAACTAGACCAATGGTGAGAAGTTTTAGAGTCGCCACCAACTGTTTTGGGGTACATTTGGATACCCTTTACTTTGAGTAGTTTCAAGTGTGTGGTCTGCGTTATCAGAGATGGGTTCGGGAGTTGGTTACGTGTAGGAAAGGATTGGCACCCCTACAACGCCCTTTCGGTATCTAATTTATGAGGAGGAGGTTTTTATTTATACTGCTGTGATTGGGTTAAATTTTTTATTTGACTAAGTTATTTGTCGAAGTTATGGTTAAGATTGATTTGCCCTAAATTGCTAAAGGGAGTCCTAAAAGATTTGGGTTTTTGTGTGAAGTGGAGAATGAGATCCTAGGGATTGGTTTTGGCTTTTTTTGGTTTTACTTTTGGAAATTGAAGTCCTAAAAAATGTTTTTTTTTTATTTTTCTTGGTTTGTGTTAGAACATACACATTTTTTTGTGTTTGTTTTATTCTTTTTTTTGTTTTTTTGTTTTTTTGTTTATTCTTTCCCATATTCTTTCTTTTATTCTTTATTCTTTTCTTGTTTTTTTTATTCTTTTTTTGTTTTTTAATGAAAACGTTTTGGAAAACATTTTTGTGGAAAACATTTTGTTATTCCCTTTTTGTGTGTTTTTTTTTCTTAAAGCTTCGAACCTAAATCTATGCGTTTCATCAACAATTGAAAATACATATATATCAAAATAGATGTGGAGTGTGTGAGTGTGACATCCACGAAAAAAAAAATCACTCTTTTTTTCTTTCCTTGTTTTTCATCTTCTCCCTTTGCTCTCTCCTTTTTTTATTTTCTTTCTTTCTCTTTTTTGTTTTTCATTTCTTTTTTACTATACTTTACATATTACAACATACACATAGGAAGAAATACAGGAAAATACAATGAAAAGGGCTGAAAAGTAATTACATCAAGTATAGATAAGCTCAAAATGAAAACTAGAAAAAAACAATTACACCAAGAATAGATACAAATAAGCTGAAAAAGTAGTGAAAAGATAAGGGCTGAACCGACTTTGAAGCTTTGCAACACCAATCTTCTGCTTGAGCTCCCGCCGGCGCTGATAGTCACTTGCTCGACTCAGAACCGACAGATCTGACAG
This sequence comes from Taxillus chinensis, assembly GCA_023512835.1. Taxonomy (NCBI): domain Eukaryota; kingdom Viridiplantae; phylum Streptophyta; class Magnoliopsida; order Santalales; family Loranthaceae; genus Taxillus; species Taxillus chinensis. Next base: position 48,706,341 of record CM042085.1, read on the forward strand.
TGGGACTTATGAAGAGACTTCCCTGGTATTTGGAGATTGGAGGGCTGGAGTGGGTGTAAGAAAAAGAGAGGGCTGAAGTTGGAGTTTGCAAGGAGTGGACGAGTGATCTCTTATGATGATGACTCTAGGATTCTGTGTTTTTTTTTTGGGTTTGCAAGGAGGAAGCTGGGGCCTTTTTTTTTTATGATGAGGTCGGGGCGTTTTTTTTGATGATGAGGTTGGGGCGTTTTTTTGATGATGAGGCTGGGGCGTTTTCTGATGATGATGGGGCTGGTTTTCGAGTTTCTCTCCTTTCTTTCTTCTTTAATGATCTCTCTCTCTCTCTCTCTCTCTCTCTCTCTCTCTCTCTCTCTCTCTCTCTCTCTCTCTCTCTCTCTCTCTCTCTCTCTCTCTCTCTCTTTTTAATCCACCAGAACTGTTTTCAATGAGTTAGTCTTTTTTTCCCTTTTTTTTTTCTCCAACGATCCCCCCCCCCCCCCCCGGCCTCTCTCTGTGCAGGAATGGAAGACTGCATCTTAAAGGGCTGCAGAAAGTTTTTTGGCTGGACTGTCATTAATTGCAGCATTAAATGTTGCATTATTGATTTCCCTATTTTTATCCAGGTCTTGTGCAATTTGTTGGGTGGTCTGGCGATTTGCAGCTCGTGATTGCCTTTTTTAATGTTTTTGTTTAGCACATGTGACCGACAAGTATTCAGAAATAATGCTTTGTCAGGTGGCCAGCGCATAAAACAAGCCTCGTGAACGACCAGCAAAAAAATAAGCCAGCGAGGAAGTGCCAGCGAAAAAAAACGCCAACCAGCATAGGTAAAGGGGGCAGAGGGTCGAAGTGTCGGCAAGTCGGAGTGTTGGCAGGGTCGAAATTTCGGTGAGGTGAAACTCAACGGTCAACGAGTCGAAGTGTCGGCAGGTCGAAGTGTCGGTAGGGTCGAAGGTCAACGGTCAACGCGTCGAAGTGTCGGCAGGTCGAAGGTCGGAGTGTCGGCAGGTCATGGCGTCGCAAGTCCTGGTGTCGAAAGTCCTGGCGTCGCGAGTCCTGGCGTCGCAAGTCTCGACGCGTCGCATCTTCATAAGGTTCGAAAGTTCGAAGGGGCGAGTCGTAGGTCGGAGTGTCGGCAGCGAGGCTTCGAGGCTTCGGGGCTTCGGTGCTTCGGGGCTTCGAAGGTCAATCGGTTGAAGTGTCGGCAGGTCAACGGTCAACGGTCAACCCCGAAGTTTTTTTTTTAAACTTTTAATTACCTTTTTACCCTTACCCATAATGCAAAAATGGACGACCTTTTAGGGATTGTTTGGGAAGACTCGTATTCGCCTACATAGACATTTTAGAGAATTTTGCATGATCACTTTTTCGGGCAGTTTGACCAGGGGTATTGACCGTCTTTTGGCAAGTTTGACTTTTTTCCAACGAAAGTTGTTTTGGCCATAACTTCTTCATTTTAAATCAGAATGGAGCTCGGTCAAATGCGTTATTCTCCAAATTTCTTCCTCTATCCCTTGATTTTGGTGTTGGGGCGCTTCAAGGACTTGTAGCAGAAGTCATTCATTTTGGACTCCCCCGTCCGTGTCAATTGTATCCATCTCGTGCAAATTGGGGCTAACGTCAATTCTGAACCATTCCTTGGAAGTATGGGATCATTGTGGACCTGTTCAACAAGGTATATGGCATGGGCAGAAAAGTATATCAAATGGGGTTAGTATGTCCAACCCGGACAAAATGGGGTCCAACAAGTATCAATTATTCATGACCCTACACAAGAATGGATTCATAGTGACCAAGAATGTGACTGATGCCAATAGGGGCAACAACTGGAGGAAGCGATGCCTTTATCACAAGACAGCTTATGGACACGACTTAGAGGAATGTGATGAATTTCAAGAAGCAGTCCAAGAATTGCTAAACTCCAAGAGACTGGAGATTTCAAAGTTGGAGGTACATCGTGAGGTCTGTATGGCCTCCATTGATAGGTCACAAGTGGCACCCAAGCCTAGGGCACCGAAACCCCTAATTATCCAGTACACGGAGAAGCCGAAGGCTGACTCATTGATGCAAAAGGTCAAAACCCTTACTATTCAGGAGCCGTCGCCTTTCCCATACAAGGATGATAAAGCAGTCCCATGGAACTATCAGTGCAAGTCTGTCATTGCAAGGGTTCCTATAGAAGAGAAGAAGACAAGAAGTGGTCGTTCATACACACCGCAAGAAATCAACAAAGCTGATAAAGGCAAAGCCATAGAGCAAGATATCATTCCAAAACCGATATCAGCTAACAAAAATACTTCTATCTCAGAAGAGGAGGTAACTGAGTTTCTAAAGCTGATTAAGCAGAGTGAATACAACATCATTGATCAATTGAGTCGGCAGCCGGCTCGCATCTCATTATTATCTTTGCTTATGGATTCTACTCCACACCAGGAAACCCTTATGAAGGTCTTGAGCAAAGCTTACGTTCCTCCATCCATTTCTGTGGAGAACTTAGATGGGATTGCAAATAATATCGTGGCGAGTAACTTTCTCAGCTTCAGTGAAGAAGAGCTCCCTCAGGAAGGTGTTGGACATATCAAGGCTTTGCATATTTCTGTTAAGTGCAAGGACCATATCATCTCGCGTGTGCTAATTGATTACGGATCTTCGTTGAACATTATGCCAGCTCCCATTCTAAAGCAACTGCCGATGGACCCGTCTTACATCCGCCCCACCAACATGATTGTCAGGGCTTTCGATGGAGAAAAGCGAGAAGTAGTAGGAACCCTAGATGTACCGCTACAAATCGGTCCAAGTACATTCACTGTGGAGTTCCAAGTCATAGATATCGCTCCTTACTATAGCTGCCTATTGGGAAGGCCATGGATTCATGCAGCATGGGCAATACCCTCAACCCTCCATCAAAAGGTTAAATTCATTGTAGACGGAAAACTCATATGCGTGTCCGGAGAAATAGAAATCCTTGTCACCAAACCTCTCTCTGTCCCCTACATTGAAAGTAGTGAAGATATCCCAGAATGTTCCTTCCGCTCATTTGAGGTCGTCAATGCAACCTACCTTCCAAACCCTACAACTGATCAGGATGAAGGGACACAGTTACCAAAGGCATCGAAGATGGTAGCATCGATCATCTTTGAAGTTGGGCCACAAAGCGGGAAAAGGATTGGGTTTGCAAGGACAAGGGATCAAAGAACCTATTACCATTCGAAGCACAATTAGAAGATTTGGGCTAGGCTACAAGCCCAATAAAGCTGACAGGCAATTAGAGACCTCAAGAAGAAGGGATAGCCGACTGGCTAAGCTGGAGAAAAGAGCTTTCCAAGAACAGAAGATGATTTTCCCACCGCTCGGAGCTACATTCAGGAGCGCGGGATTCATAAATCAGAGGGAAGAGACAGTGGCCACTACAGGGGATGACAATGAAGAGGTGGAACTGGTTAGGGTTTGCCAAGGAGACCCGAGACAACAACTGGACAACTGTAAAAGCTTGGATCTCCCTATCATGTAAACGGTTCAAGGAACTCTTTGGGACATTTTCAATGTTTTCTCTTTGTTGTTTTTCAATTTCAAATTCTGAATTTGCTGTAAACTTATTTTTGGAAGTTTGAATAAAATGAAACTTTTTTAAAAAAAAACATCCTCTTGCATTTCATAGCATGTGCATTATCATATATAGTTGAGTAAGTCAGACTTTTTCAAACAGGTATGATAAATTCAAAGATATGGTAAGGAAAGAAGAAACGAGTTGCTTAAGACTTGACCATAATCCAAACTGGGAACAGTCAGTGTTTGAGATAGAGGAAGCTGGAACAGTAGAAGATCCCGAGCTACCAGAAGACATCAAGCTCCTGCTAGAAAAAGAAGACCAGCCCACTATCCCTAGTGAAGACCCGGTCCACGATCGTAAACTTCGGAACAGCCGCTGAGCCAAAAGAATTGAGATTGGGGTCTTTAATCCCCAATAATATCAAAGATCAGCTACTTGATCTTCTCAAGTCCTACATTGATGTGTTCGCCTGGTGCTACAAAGATATGCCAGGATTGGATATAGATATAGTGCAACACCAGTTGCCCTTGAGACCTGAGTGTAAGCCTGTCCAGCAAAAGCTAAGGAGGATGAGACCAGAGATGATACTAAAGATCAAGGAAGAAGTCAAAAAGCAATGGGACGCAGGGTTCCTTAGTGTGGCCCACTATCCGGAATGGGTGGCCAACATCGTACTAGTTCCAAAGAAAGGGGAGAAGGTCCGTATGTGTGTAGACTATCGCGACCTCAACAAGGCAAGCCCCAAAGATAAGTTTCCATTACCTCACATTGACACTTCGGTAGACAACACTGCAAGACATACTATGTTTTCCTTCATGGATGGGTTCTCTGGCTATAACCAAATTCGGATGGATCCTGAACACAAGGAAAAGACTACATTCATCACCATATGGGGAACCTTTTGCTACAATGTCATGCCTTTTGGACTCAAAAATGCCGGGGCAACTTATCAAAGAGCCATGGTAACACTGTTCCATGACATGATGCACAAAGAAGTAGAGGTCTATGTTGATGATATGATCACCAAGTCAAAAGGAGACAAGGACCATGTGGAAGTGTTGCGCAAGCTCTTCAACAGACTACGAAAATACCAATTGAAGTTAAATCCAGCCAAATGTACCTTTGGGGCTACATCAGGCAAGCTATTGGGATTCATCGTCAGTCAACGGGGAATTGAGATTGATCCCGATAAAGTCCGGGCCATCCAAGATATGCCCGTGCCAAAAACTATCAAGGAAGTTAGAGGATTCCTTGGAAGGCTCAATTACATCGCTCGGTTCATTTCACAACTCACTATGACTTGTGAACCCGTCTTCAAGGTGCTGCACAAGAATAGTCCCGAGGTGTGGAACAATGAATGTCAGGAGGCCTTCGATACAATTAAACAATATTTGACGAACCCTCCAATTTTGGTTCCCCCGGTATTCGGTCAACCTCTGATTTTGTACTTAACAGTCCGCGACACCTCAATGGGTTGTGTACTGGGACAACATAATGCCTCAGGGAAAAAAGAGCAAATCATTTACTATCTGAGCAAAAAGTTTACACCTTGTGAGGAAAAGTACACTCCTCTGGAGAAGACTTGTTGTGCCCTCGCTTGGACGGCACGAAGGTTAAGGTAGTATACACTTTACCATACCACATGGCTCATCTCTAGACATGACCCGCTCAAATACCTATTGGAAAAGCCATCCATGATGGGAAGAATTACTAAATGGCAGCTACTCTTAGCAGAGTATGACATTGTCTATGTGCCTCAAAAGGCCATCAAAGGAAGTGCCATAGCTGATTATCTAGTGGATCGAGCCTTGGAAGAGTATGAGCCAGCAATCTCTGATTTCCCAGACGAATTCATCAACACCATCCAAGAAAATGAAGAGTCAGACACATGGACCCTTTGGTTTGATGGAGCATCAAGCTTATCTGGTCATGGCATTGGGGCAGTCCTAATTTCCCCATCCGGAGTACATTTTCTGATGGCCGCCAAGTTGACATTCCCTTGCACAAACAATATAGCAGAATATGAAGCTTGTGTAATGGGCCTCCAAGAGGCATTGAGTAAAGGAATCAGGAAATTACAAGTGTTCGGGGATTTAGCTCTAGTCATTTATCAAGTTAGAAAGGAATGGGAAACTCGAAATCACAAGTTGATTCCTTACCGACAAATGATTTGTGAAATGGCTAACCTATTTGATGAAATTACATTTGAACACATGTCAAGAGAGCATAATCGAATTCCCGATGCTTTAGTGACTCTAGCCTCCCTCCTTCGATTGGACACATGCTTCGAAATACCATGCTTTGACATCAATGTGAACAAGGAACCCATTTACAACATGGTAACCAATGTTGACACCGATAACAAGCCTTGGTATCAAGATATCAAACAGTACCTGTCCCAACACTCATATCCGGTAGGGGCCTCAGAAGCGGAAAAAAGAAACATCCGACGAGCAAGCATCAATTACTTCCTCGACGGTCTAATCCTATACAGACGCAACCATAACCAAGTTTTACTGCGGTGCTTGGACAAAGATAAAGCAGCTCGGGTCACCAATGAGGTTCACAACGGTGACTGCGGATCTCACGCAAATGGGTATACACTAACTAGGCAGATCATGAGGATGGGCTACTATTGGGTTACTATGGAAAAGGACTGCATCGAGCATGTACGTAAATGTCATAAATGCCAGATTTATGGGGATCGCATTCAAGCACCCCCATCCAAGCTACACGTGCTTACATCTCCGTGGCCATTTGCATTGTGGGGCATGGACGTCATTGGGCCCATATTCCCAAAAGCCTCTAATGGACATAGATTCATTCTTGTAGCCATCGACTATTTCACTAAGTGGGTCGAGGCAGCCTCCTACGTCCAAGTCACTCAGTCAATAATCACTAAGTTTGTCCGCAACAACATCGTGTGCTGCTATGGGCTCCCGGAGCACATTATAACAGATAATGCTGCCAATCTGAATAGCCGGATGATGGACAATTTGTGTGAACAGTTCAAAATCCGACATCGCAACTCTACACCTTACCGTCCTCAAATGAACGGAGCGGTAGAAGCGGCAAACAAGAATATCAAGAACATTATCCGGAAAATGAATAAGACGTACAAGGATTGGAGCGAGAAACTCCCATATGCACTACATGCCTACAGGACCATAGTCCGAACTTCAACTGGGGCAACGCCATTTTCCTTAGTTTATGGCATGGAGGCTGTTTTACCGGTTGAAGTAGAAATCCCATCTCTGAGGGTGCTCATGGATACCAAGCTAGATGAAGCTGAATGGGTTAAGAACCGTTTCGAATAGTTGAATCTGATTGACAGGAAGCGATTCACAGCAGTTTGTCGAGGTCAGCTTTATCAAAAGAGAATGATGGCTAGCTTCAACAAAAAGGTACGACCAAGGGCATTTAGAGAAGGAGACCTGGTCCTGAAAAAGATACTACCAATATAGCATGATCACAGAGGCAAATGGACTCCAAACTATGAGGGGCCGTATGTTGTAAAAAGAGCATTCTCGGGTGGTGCACTCGTCCTCACCAAAATGGATGGAGATGAACTCCCGAACCCTATAAACAGTGATGCTGTAAAGAAATTTTATGTTTGATTTCTGTTCTTGTACCAAAGTGGATTTGAAATTGCCATTTATTGAAATAATTCTCCATGTTCTTGAACCTTTTCTCTATCCTTAATTACCATTTAGGGAGCCTTTCCCTGAGTAAAAGCAAAAAAAGAAAGCACCAAAGAGCCAAAAAAAGGGCTTTCTTATCTTGCAAAAGAATTCCAAACAGTCATTCACTACTTTTGCCAAATCAAAACCAGCTTGCCCAAGTGAGTCTAAATCTCACGCTCATCATCTCCTTCATATAAATGGTAACAAAATCTCATTTTGGTACAAAGACGAGGAAGTCGCAGGTAAGAGCAGACTTGGTGAAAACCTGAAAAGGCACCAAGGGTAAAATACAAAGCTCTGTGAAAAGAGAGAAGAATTAAAGGTGGACTTAGTGAAAACCCGAAAGGGCACTAAGGGTACAATACAAAGCCAAACAAAGGGACTAGGATCCAAAGTCACCTAAAGCAGTCTGATAAAATCTCAAGCACCTCAGAGGGACTGATCGGTTACTCTACATCAAAGGCCAGTCTGCTAACAGAAGGATTGGTCAAGTCTTGAGCATATTTTGATCAACTTTGTAGACCAATATCTTAAAAACCTGTCATTCTGTTTTATAAAAGGAAGACTTGTTAAACTCTTATGATAATGCATGAGTCATGTTGTGTATGATGATGTAGTTTTCTCAAAATTCTTTGTCATTTTTCAAAATTCTTTTAAAAAAAAAATCCCCAAGCAGAGTTTTCTTAAACATTCCATGCATGGGGATATCAACATGCAGAAAAGATGGAGCCCCGGTCTCTTGGAGCAAAGAGAGAAAAAAAAGCACAAGTCATCCACTGGCCTCTTTCCCGACGGAGGAGAAGGATTTACAAACTTAATCATAAAGTCACATACATTCATGCATCTTCATTAGCATACACCCTAGCATGTTTGTTCTTCTTACTCACAGGATTATCCGTATATCGGAATGGCATGAGGATTCTTCTCATGATCTACCAACAGTTAAGCTTCAAAGACCGATGAGGACTCACCCTCGACAAACAGAATTCCCTTTCAAAATCAAAGAACTAAACTCGGCAGACCTAGATCGTAAGCCCAAGCATGACTCTTGAGTGGTAATCTCGTAGAGCGATCTCTTAGAGTGAACTCGTAGAGAGAGCCATGATAGAGTCACCTATCCATAGCCCAAGAAGCTATTCGGCCCAAGAAGCCACCCTCATAGCCCAAGAAGCTATTTGGCCCAAGAAGCCACCTTTATGGCCCGAGATGCTATTATTCGGCCCAAGAAGCCACCTTTATAGCCCGAGACGCTATTATTCGGCCCAAGAAGCCACCCTTATATCCCAAGGAGCTATTCGGCCCAAGAAGCCACCCTTATAGCCCAAGAAGCTATTCAGCCCAAGAAGCCACCCTCATAGCCCAAGAAGCTATTCGGCCCAAGAAGCCATCCTCATAGCCCAAGAAGCTAATCAACCCAAGATGTCATATCATAGCCCAAGAAGCTATTCGGCCCAAGAAGCCACCCTCATAACCAAAAATGTCGCATCAATCTCACAGCAATGCCAAACTCCAAGGAGATCTAACCATTCAAAATGGGTATTTGGTTATCTTTGTACATCATTTGTATACAAACAATGCACAAAGAGGGGCAGCTGTTGTACCCCATTTTGACAGGGTTAGATCGCAACCGTACTTCACGAAGAACCACTAAGTGATAGAGGATGACATTTGGAGAACAATGCACTTGATCACACTTGATTTAGAGGAGAAATGAAATGATTATGATAAAAGTACCAAGTTGAATTAGACAACCGGTGGGCAGCCCGCTATTTTATTAATAACTTCCCCGATACATGTCGTAATCCAACAAAGTCAATTGAATTGATTAGATAACATCTTTATCTGTCATTTCCAATTGGTTTGAGAATATTCCGGGTTGTATTCAATTAGTTATGATTTTTCAAAGTTGGCAACCAAACCTTGTACAAATTTGGGGGAGACAGCTAGTGCGCAGCGCACTATTTTGCCAATAACTTTCTCAATACTTATTCGATCTGAATAAATTTAATTGCATTAGTTAGATAACAGCTTTATCTATCATCTCCAACTGGGTTTAGGGTAATCCGAATTCTGTGCAATTATCTATGAATTTTTGAATCAGACGGGCAGAATGCTCATTTTATCATGTACCTCTGTGCGGTATTTCCCACTTTTCTCCTAAATTTCTGATCCTTTTGGAGTGATTCCACTTTCAGAAGATAGATAACAGAATTTACAGAAAAACAAGACCAATTTGGCTCTAATCCGAGCTTTGTGGAGAAAGTTATGAATTTTTGAAGTTGCCCCAGAAATCTGTCAATTTTTTACGAATTTTGGTTCTTCATATGCATATTTGTCCCACATTGCCAATTTTGCTTCTCCTTCGCCCAGTATATATACAAAGGCACTCTCTTTACACAGCAAGTGATAACAAGAGAGGCCTAAGGAAGCCCAAGTAGAGGCGCCACATGGCGACCGAGCCCACACAAAAAATTTTTTGGGGAAACCCAAATCCGGTGGTCAAACTTGGTGAAATCCGGATTAAGCCCAAATCCGGCGGTCAAACTTGGTCAAATCCGAGCTAAGTCCACTGATACGGAATAAGGACTTACTGATGCGGACTAAGCCCAAATCCAGTGGTCAAACTTGGTCAACTGATGCGGAATAAGGACTTACTGATGCGGACTAAGCCCAGATCCGGCGGTCAAACTTGGTCAAATCTGGACTAAGCCCAAATCCGGCGGTCAAACTTGGTCAAATCTGGACTAAGCCCAAATCCGGTGGTCAAATTTGGTCAAATCCGAGCTAAGTCCACTGATACGGAATAAGGACTTACTGATGCGGACTAAGCCCAAATCCGGTGGTCAAACTTGGTCAACTGATGCGGAATAAGGACTTACTGATGCGGACTAAGCCCAAATCCGGTGGTCATACTTGGTCAACTGATGCAGAGTAAGGACTTACTGATGCGGACTAAGCCCAGATCTGGTGGTCAAACTTGGTCAAATCCGAGCTAAGCCCACTTATGCGGAATAAGGACTTACTAATGTGGAATAAGGCCACTGATCCGGAATAAGCCTAGATCCGGAGGTCAAACTTGGTCAAATCCGAGCTAAGCCTATTGATGCGGAATAAGCTCATTAGTGCGGAATAAGGACCTATTGATGCAGAATAAGGCCACTGGTCCAGAATAAGCCCAGATCTGGAGGTCAAACCTGGTCAATAATTTTGAAAAACTCCAAAATAGCTCCTCTACAGGTCTGGGAGTGACTCTAAAGCACCGAGACTCTGAAAAATCCAGAAAATTCTTTTTAAGTGCATTAAATGCCACCAGTGTCTCGGAACCCCCTTTTTAAGCGTGGGAATTGAGGAGTCTCCGAATATTAAATTCAAATGTCTCGGAACTCCATTTTTGAGCATAGGGACGGAAGACCTCTGTAATTAAATGTCATTTTCCTCGGGACATCACAGTTGACCTTGGGGATTGCATAACTATACATCCGGAAATGCATTCCGCCCTTACCCACCAAAGCGTCCAGGTACAACAGAGGATTAAATAATCTCAAACGATTTATTTATTTTCAGGCACTGGGACTCCTTTTTCAAAGCACGGGAACTGTGAATTATTGTAAATCGCCGGGAACCGAGAATCCCATTTCCGAAGTCATTAATTCATTGGAACGATGTAGTTGACTCATGGGGACTGTAAGGCATCCAATAAATGTCGAGGCACGGGCTGTCTCCCCTGGGATTCCTATAAATAGACTGCCCCAAGAGGCAAAGGGGGGCATCGATTATCAAGTATCATAAGAGGTTATTCCAGGAGAGAATTTCTGGTTGCATTTCTGAGAGATAAAAAATCAGAGAGGATTTTTATCAGGGGAAAAAGAGAGCTTGTTGGACGGGACTGTGAGAGAGAAAATTCTGAGAATTTCTAAAGGCGGAAACACTTTATTTTAGGAGAAAAGCACCCGAATATCTCCTATTTTGGGTGGAAAGAGCTAAGGCTGAAGGAAATACATCGAATCAAGGAGGGAGATTTATTTTACTAATCATTGTGTTTTCAGGAATCATTAGGAGGAAAGAGGAACCAACGTCTGCATCATCTTAATTTCTCCAGGTTTCCTGCTTTACTTTTGTTTATTTATTAAATTATTCTTTTTTTAAAATTTCTTTCTCTGTGTTGTTTTTAAACATAAAACCCAAAAACGTCTCTATTTATTTTAATTATTTCTCAGAGTTTAAAAAACGAAAACACAAAAAAAACTCCTTGTATCTCTCTTTTCCTTTATTATTTTCAAAAAAATAATAAAATGTAAAAAAAACAAAACTCAAATCTCTTCTAGAAAAATTTAAACAAGGCTTGGGCGGTCATGAGGATTGAGCCCTAGATGCTCACATCCTAGTCTTGCTGGGCCAATATCAATTGTGGCAGTATTTTCTTATTTGAATTCAAATTGCTTTTGTTTTCTTTTCTAAAAAAGGAAAATTACTTTTGTTTTCTTATAAAAATGCAATACTGTCACATGGGCCTAGATCCCACATTCTTTTTCTAAAATTAGAATGTCCCTTTTTATTTACTTTATTAAAATCTTTTTCTTTGTTGTTTTAAGGCCTAGATCCTAAAATCTTTCTTTTTTTTTTCTTAAAATTGAAAATACAAAAAAATTTTTTGAATAAATGATAAAGCAAGCAAGCACCCATAGATCAAGACTAGGTACCAATAATGGGCGTTGTGGGGGTGCAAGAATTCTTCTTCCTTCCCCACACGTAACTGACTTCCGAACCTTAAATCTCTGAACCGTAGACCTTTCCTTTTTTAGGTGCCCAATCACACCTCTAATTTGTTTGGTGGTGACTCTGTGTTTTTCTTTTCTTTCATGGTTTGTGTGAGCTTTGTACAGGGATGACTCTAGGATCAACTGAATGAACTAGCATGGAGTCCTTTTCACAAAAGCCAGTAGAAGCCCGGTCAAAAACGGGTGATGACACCCTTGTCACATAATTGACTTATGCTCAATAGGTTATGTTTAAGACCTTGAACAATGGATACATTCTGAATTGAAACAGAACCATTAGAGAGAGTACCCTTACCAACAATCTTACCCTTTTTGTTGTCCCCGAAAGTGACAGATGAAGTTGCAACCTCCCTTACCTCACTCAATAGAGAGGCATCATCTATCATGTTCACAGAACAGGCACTGTCAAGATACCACTGGCTGGAATTGATCTTTTGTTTTCGGTGGTCGTTCGGCTTTCAGTGCACTGTTCTGCACAATGAGCAACTAAGTCTTGGGGCCCCAATTAAGATTGAGCTTTGGGTAAGTGAAAGCTGCAGTTGACAATTTAAGTTTCCAATAAGAAGGGGAAGATTTAACTTTCCATGCTAATTTAGGTGATCCGTCATTAGATTTGTTAGCAGGATTGACCTTTAGACTTTCTGCACTTTTTCCTTCCTTATTGTATCTTTGGCAACTTTATTAGACACAGATTTGACAGTTTTCTTCACAGGTTTAGTCTTTATGTTCTTTAATGAGGTAACCTGTGTGTGTCTGGTTTTTTTCTTCTTCTTCCCATCACAATTATGAATTTGCAGATTTTTCGTAATGTTTAACTGATTAATGCCTAACCTGATTTCTTTAACAACCTTGTTCTTAAGATGCTCAGGATGGAATATGCACTGATAGGAGAGGTGCCCAACTTCACAACAGATGGGGCATTTGACAGTTTTAGGTTGAACCTAATGTTTCGAGGGTTTTGCTAGAGTATTAAGAGGTTTCCTAGGTTTTCCCACATATCCTAGACCGTTCTTAACTCTACCACCAGGGACAACCTTAGGCTGGAAGGTAGTAGCCTTGCTGGATGAACCAGTCTCAAACATAGTAGTGTGTCTACTTGGTTTTGTCTCTAGAATAACTACACCCTTACCCTTGCATTGGGATGTAGAGGACAGGTTGACTGAAGGTTCAGCTTTCAGTTCTATCTTAGCAACTGCTGCATCACTGTCTTGAGATGCAACAGTACCTTGATCTTTGAGTTCGGGTGTTACTAGTTTGGGTGGACTGGCAACAGCCATTACCTCCTTTCCACAATCAAGAAGCACACTGACAGCAGGAACAAAGCCATCCAGACACTTGGTCTGCACAGGGTAAGTCTAGGCCTTGGCTATTTGGTCTTCAGAGAAGCCTAGACCTAAGGCGAGACCTTTAACATCTGGAGTGGTCCTAAAGTGGGCTACAATTTCAGCAGAATCTTGCCACTTTTGACTTATCTGTCTTTCCTTTTCCAGTTCTGCTTAGGTTTCAGCTAGTTCCTTTTCAAGCCTATTGATATCTTTATTTGCCATTTTTAGTTATCCAGCTTTATCTAAAAGATCATCGTGTGTGCTTCTCATCTCACTCACTTCAGCTCTTAATCTTCTCTCTATTCTTTCATAGTCATCTATAGAGTCTCTATATTCACATGAAAGCCTTTCCAGTTTGGAATAATATCTTTCTTTGTCAGCTTTCATAGGAAGAAATTGTTCCTCTATTTCTTTAAGAGCTCTATAGGTATTGAAAGGAGTGTTTGTCACACACACACTTCAAATAAAATTTAAACTAAGTATAGCATAGGGCTAACATAGGTCGTTCACTAACCGGAGGACTTATAAAATTAAATTCAACTTATTCTTCAAGAAAAATAAAGAAAAGCTAAGTTAGAAAATTGGGGGGGTTTTGTGCGAAATCAAAACTAAATAAAGCAAAGAATTTTAACTACGAAATTCAATTAATTAAAGAATGTAACCGGTTTAACTTTACACCTGAATGCTGTTTATCATTATCCCAAAAGATAAATTAGATAAATTATGGCCCCATAATTCAAATGCATCAAGACACCATGAATACAATCAAATTATGAATTTATTCCAACCAGAATAATTATGAATTAATTCTCGAAAGACTACCCGTTCCTTATGAAACAAATCTTCCCACTCAAATAGAATAATTAACTCACGATGAATTGTTAAATCAACACTCAACCGAGATATTAAATTAACAAATCAAAGAGTTGGAGAATTAATTCATAGCACATAAAATACCGAATTAAATATTAAAACATGAATTCAAAACAAACATCCAAAGTGCTGCGCTAAACCGATTACAAAATACTTACCCCTCCTTGGGTTGGAAAATCACAAATATGTTCAAAAATTAAAACAACAGAATTAGAACAGAATTAAGAAAAATAGGCCGCAGAAAATTAAATATCCAGTCTTGAACTCGATTTGAATCTTCAATGCTTGTTGCGCTATCTCTTTTCCAATTACTGCTCGAAAAACTGCTGCACAATGGAGGGCTAGGTGGCACTGCACGTGGGATGGACCGGTGATGAACTGGAGGTAGACGGATCGGGCTGATGGTTGCGCTCGCGCGGGAGATGAATGGAGACCTGGCGCTGCCGTGGACTTGCTTACACGGCACGGGAGGAAGAGTTGATGATGGGTGGATGGCGTGGGTGAAAGTGATGGGATGAGGCGTGTGGTGGATGGGATGGTAGAGGTAGCGTGAAGAGGTGGAGACAGGGCCTGCGCCCGTGTGATGCGTCTTCCTCCCTTCACGTCACATATATACTTGTCATTCTTTCCATTAAATCAATGTGTGGCCCACCAAAATTAAGCCTTCCTTCCAATTCTTTCACCATTCTCGTGTATTGCCATTTTTTAATCACAAGTACTTCCTTTTCTTCAATGTAGACCCCACACCATTAATTTCTCTTTCTCACCTTACGTGAAGCCCAAATTTCTCTTCATTCCAATTCTTTTTTTTCTCTCTAACCTATGTAACATGCAAAACAAATAATAATAATAATAATAATAATAATAATAATAATAATAATAATAAGTGAAACACAAAACAATAATATATTAAAATAAAAATAAAAATATCAATCAATTAACTAAAATATATATAGAGAGAAATTATACTAAGATTAAAATTAAAATAATCAATTAAGCCCAGAGAATTAATATTAAAATTGGAATAATTAATTTAACATTAAAAACCACCAAAATTAATATTAAATCTATAAAAATGAATAAAACAGTAAATAACTGAAATTGGGAAAAACTATTATAAAAATGCATTAATTCAACAAAATATTCAATTAAAGCCCATAAATTAAAAACAAATTTAATGACAAATTTCGCAGTTATCAGGTATCTTCATATTCAATGTAGAGCTGTTCATAAGTTCTTACCTTGAGGGGAGGTGAATGGTCAACCATGAAGCAGATGAGACCTTTTTCCTTTTTCTCCTCATCAGACGATTCTTCTTCCTCCTCGCCACTTTGTTAAATCATTGGTGACAAGGGCCTTCTTCCTCTTGTCATCCTTTCTGCTTGAAGAGCCTTTGGTCTTCTTCTTCTGCTCAGCTTCCTCCTTTTTCTCCCTCTTCAGCTTCTAACAGTCGGCAGCGAAGTGGCCGGGCTTGTTGCAGTGATAACACTGCAACTTCTCCTTATCCTTTCCCTTAGAAAAGGATGAGGATGACTGCCTTGCTTTTCTCCTGTAGTTCCCCCTTCTCTTTATTAGTTTCTTGATCAGAAATGCCACTTCTTCATTTGAGGCACTATCTGAAACTAGTTCATCAACTTCATCTTCTTCCTCTTCTGAAGATAGTTCCCTAGGTTTAGCAGCGGCCTTAAAGGCAACAGACTTCTCCTTTTTCTTGGAAGGGTTCTCAAATGCCTCAAGCTCTTCTCTTTGCATTTCAAACGTCTTGAGGTCCCCATATAATGCTTCCAAGGCACAAGTCTTCCATTCCTTCAGCTGACGGATGGCTGATGCCTTAATCAGCAGTCGCAATGGTAGAGATCTCAGAAATTTGTCATTCTTGTCCTTCTGAGAGATCTCAACATTATAAGTCTTCATCCGTTGAATCAGACCTATGAACCTTTTATAGATACTATCCAATGACTCCTTTGGTTCACATCTAAAGGCTTCATACTCCTGCTTGAGCATGAAGATCTTGTTGTTCTGTATTTGCTCATCTCCATTGTAGATGAGACAGAGCTTGTCCCATACCTCTTTAGCAGTCTCAAGATCCAGCACATCCGTGAACATGTCATCGTCGAGTGCAGAGAAAAGTATGGCTTTTGCCTTGAAGCCGAGCTTTACTTTCCTCTGCTCCACCTTAGACCAATTGTCTGGATCTTTTCTCATTAACCGACCTCTCTGCATAACCTTTGCAGTGAAAGGTCTGTTCTTTATTGTTTCCCAGAGATACGTGTCGAGCATGTCTAGGTGTGCTCTCATTCTTGCTTTCCATTTTGAAACACGTGCGGGTGTGCACATAGGTACTTGGGATAATGAGCCAGGCAGAACGTCGTAGAAGTGTTCTTATTCTTTCTTGTTGTTGCTAGTACTCGGTTCTTCCTGCTCCTGGTCACCAGTCCCTCCTTCTTCTGGAGCACGACTGGCTTCAAGTTCCTCAATAGGAACTGGAGCTTGCTCGGGAGTTGGAGCTGCACTGCTGGAATCCATGTCGGCCATTTAGGGATCTCTACGGAGTTGTAGAACCGCTCTGATACCAATTGTAGGTCCCAAAGTGAGTCTAGAGGGGGGGGTGAATAGACTTTCTTCGTTTGCGGAAGCTAGACTGTTAGCTGGATTTTGATTCTTCTATGGATAACTTTGATGGACGTATTAATGGAGAAGATGACAATATGGACGATGGGTGATAATGGGAGATATAAAGAACTATCATCCAAATTTGGGATGTGAGTAAATGCTCCTTACTTAACAGATCTTAGATGTGAAAGGGAGGATTTGTGATAGTTCGGATTATAGAAAGCAACACATAGATTAGACTCAATGCTTATGCTGGATCTTGAATCAGCAAGAAGGTATGGTAGATCGAAAGATTTGATCTTGATCTTGGTTCAACATGGCGCACAGCACTTCGGAAATTTTCTCTCAGAGTCTCTCTCTCTTTTTGTTGGAACTCTTGTGTTGATTCTTCAAAAGATTATTTCAATTAAGTATGTCAGAATCATTATATTGTGTTCTGTGTGTTTCCTTCTTTTGAGAGAGAGATTAAGCTCTTGATTTTTTCGTTAAGTGTGTGAGAGATATTTTTTTTTAAGGTTAAAGTACTCGTGCGCCGTGTTGTCCATCCCGACAGACTGACTTCCCACCACTGAAAATGCGGAATGTCAGGGGATGGGTTAATCTACTCTGATTTACAGATCAGATGCCCATACTGCGTATTTGGCATGTAGTCGATCTTGGCCATTCATCCGTGGATGGTAGTTGGCAGCAATTAATGTGTCATTAATTGCGCTCAACTGCTCGGGACGGCGCAGGCTTACTGTACAAACCCTAGCTGAAGATATCGCTAAGTGAATATGCTTAGGGTTGTAAGTCTGCCTCGAAGGTAGATGCCTCATAGGTTTGGTGACTCGAAGATTTCAGTTAGAACCTGTTGGAAGTATCGAAAGTTTGCTTCAGGCTTTACAATGTTTCTGCAAGTCTACGACTCATATCTTCGAGTCTTCGAGGCTAGAGCTCAGGTTGAATTAGTCTTTTGTGTCACTCTATTAACTGAAGTCTCCGACTTTGCGAGTCTACGACTCTGAGTCTGCGACTCTTCGAATGGCGTTCAGAGTGACTTCTTCGTAGTCTACCTAATCTACCTATTGCTATAGCTATGAGTCTGCGACCCTAGCTCTGTGGGTCTACGACCTTCGGGTCTCTCAGTTTACTTTATTTAACTAAGTGGCTCTTTGACTCTACGAGTCTTCGACTTTACATTTCTTCCTTAGTCTTTCGTAGTTGTTTATGCACTGAGTTTCCGTATTCTACGAGTCTTTGACTCTACAGTTACGACCGTTTAGTTATTACTCTGCCTTCAAGATCTCCGAGTATGTGATGTCTGACAAGTTCTTTGAATTAGTCTGTGCTGTCTACGACCCTCGAGTCTGCGACTCTACGACCGTTGAAACTACAGTTTCATTTTGTTTGCTAGTCTTTTTAATTTCTACTCTTCGACCTTCGACCTTCGACCTACGAGTCTGTGAGTCACATTTCCTTAACAGTGTTCTAGGGCTTCGACCCTATGACCCTTGAGTCTACGAGTTTAGTGATGTTTTAATCTGTTAAGTGACTTAAGCGCTCTTGAGACTCTACAGTTCTACGGGGTTTAAGTCTTCGAGTCATTTGAAGTTGATTACTGTTCTTTAAAATTCTCCGACTCTACGAGTCTCTGAACTTATCGATGCTTGCAGTAACGCTGTCTTTTTCCATACTATGACTCTACGACCTTCGGCCCTTGATCTACGAGTCACCAGATGTTCTGTCACAATCTTGCTTCGAGTCTCGAGACCCTACTAGTCTGCGAGCCTCTCGCCAATGCGTCCTATGACAGTTTTACTTCTACGAACTCGACTCTTCGATCCTACGACCTTCGATTCTTCGAGTCTCCCGACTTAGACTATATTTTGGAAGCTTCATCAAATCCTATAATCCCAATAGAATATGAGAAGACTTGTAAATTGCAAGGCTATAAGAGATATCCCAGACATTAAACGTGAAAGAGAGCATGTTTGCTCAGCATGCTTACATGGTAAACAGACCATATTTCATTGTAAAGTAAAACAATATAGTTCAGAAATAGCTCTAGACATTGTGCATACATACTTGTGTGGACCAATGAGAAACAAAGGACTCAATGGTGAAAGGTACTTTATTTTGTTTGTGCATGACTTCACCAGAAGAACTTGTATTATGTATCTAAAGCACAAGAGAGAAGCTTTGGAGTGCTTCAAGAAGTATAGAAGAATGGATGAGAATGACTGTGGTCGAAAGATTAAGATATTAAGATCTGATCAGGGTACTAAGTTTACAAACGAAACCTTTGAAAGTTACTTGAACAAACATGGGATTCAGCATCAACTGCCAGCACCAAGAACTCCATAGAAAAATGGAGTTGTTGAAAGAAAGAATAAAGCTGTCATTGAAATGGGCAGAATACTGTTGCTGGAAGCTAATCTTCATGCAAGGTTTTGGACATAGGCAACTAGAATAGCAGTATACTTACTAAACAGAGTCACTTTGAGACCAAGGACAGACTGCACACCTTATAAACTATGGTGTGGGAAGAAGTCAATAGCCAAATACTTTGGAATATTTGGAAGCCCTTGCTTCGTGAAAATAAAGGAGTAAGGAAAAGGAAAGTTTCATGCCAGATCTGAGGAAGGGGCATTTGTTGGATACTCATATCAGACAAAGGGATACAAAGTTTTCCTTCCAAGACTTGGAAAAGTAATAACTTCAAGTGAAGTTAAAGTGGATGAAAATTGGAAGAAAGATGTAATAGAATATGAGACTCCAGACTTTGAAGTAACAAAACCTCAGGAGGAAGAAAAGTCTGAGCATGAAAAAGAAGAGAAAAATGAAGATACAGACTCAGAGGAGTCTAATGAAGAGAAGGAAGAGTCCAATCCTGGAGAAAATTCTACTAAAAAGACCAGGAGGACATGGTCCAGTGTGCATGACAAGGATCAGATCCTTAGTGATCCCCAAGCAGGTGTAACAACCAGGAAGAAATTTACAAGAGCTACTGCATTGCTCTCTCAAATAGAGCCCAAAATAGTTGGAGAAGTAGTAGAAGATAAAGCTTGGATCACAACAATGAATGAAGAGCTGGATCAAATTGAAAAGAATAAGACATGGGAGCTAGTTCCTAGACCAAAGAACAAAAATGTCATCGGAACTAAGTGGGTATTCAGGAATAAACTGAATGAAGATGGCAAGGTTGTTAGGAACAAGGAACGACTAGTATGCAAAGGGTACTCTCAGATTGAGGGAATTGATGTAGATGAGACTTTTACACCAGTGACAAGGTTAGAAACTATCAGAATGTTTCTTGCATTAACAACATATAAGAAATTCAAGGTTTATCAAATGAATGTGAAGTCTACTTTTCTAAATGGACTACTGAAAGAAGAAGTGTATATTGAGCAACCAGTTGGAGTGCAGATTGCTGATGATGAGACACATGTCTGTAAACTAAAGAAGGCCTTATATTGCCTGAAGCAAGCTCCTAGAGCATGGTATAGCCGACTGGATGGGTATTTGAAAAGAATGAATTTCAGTAGAGGAACAGTGGATCATAACTTATGTATACTGAATTCAGACAGAGGTTAGCTGGCTACCATAATCTATGTCGATGACATCATATTCGAAGGAAGTCATTCAGGCTTATGTGAAGAATTTGCCAAGAAAATGAGTGATGAATTTGAAATATCTCTCATAGGAGAACTGACATACTTGTTGGGACTGCAGATTAGGCAAACTGCTGAAGGCCTATTCATATCACAACACAAGTATGCCAAGGGACTGCTGAAGAAGTATGGTATGGAAGCTAGCAAGCCTGTTGGAACCCTAATGGCTACAGGCTACAAACTTCATAAGGATCAGGAAGGCATAAGTGTAAATCAAAAAGAGTATCGAGGTATGATTGGAAGCCTCTTCTACATCACAGCCTCTAGACCTAATCTGATGCAAGCTATGTGTCAGACAAGTAGATATCAAGTAGATCCAAAGGAGTCTCACTTGCTGGCAGTCAAAAGGATCCTTAGATACCTAAATGGTACACTAGAGATGGGACTGTGATATCCCTCTAAGGATTCCATTGAGTTACTGGCTTACACTGATGCAGACTGGGCTGGAAACATCGATGACAAACGTTCTACCAGTGGCTGCAGTTTTTATTTGGGCTCTAAATGTGTTGTATGGTTGAGCCACAAACAAAACAGTGTTGCTTGTAGCACAGCAGAAGTAGAGTATGTGGCCACCCATGCAGCGTGTACTCAAGTGGTATGGATGCTCATGCAATTGTCAGACTTGGCCATCAGTGTTGAGTTACCTATGAACATCTAGTGTGACAACCAGAGTGCTATCAATATTAGCAGGAATCCTGTCCAACATTCGAAGACCAAGCGTATTAATTATCACTACCACTATATCAAGGAACAAGTGGAAGAGGGAAGTGTGCACTTGGTGTATGTTCCTACACGGGAACAAACGGCAGATATCCTCACCAAACCTCTATCCATCGAGCTGTTTGATCGACACCGAAGCGGGCTGTCAGTACTTCCACCTCACGCATAAGGCCTCCGTTGGGTTCCCCTCCTGTCTTTGCAATTGATCGGCAAAGGGGGAGAAGAAGAGAAGAGTATACTGTGTCTAGGGGGAGCATAAGTGTCTAAGGGGAGCACAAGTTCAGGGGGAGCAGTTCGCCGGTTTGTGCATTCCGTATGTTGCCACAATTCTAAAGGGGGAGATTGTCGTTCCCGCGAGGTTGTGTTGTCATTGTTGTCAACATGATGCAAGAACTAGAATTCGTCGGGTCGAAGGTCTAGGTCGAAGATCCGTACTTGGTTGGACAACTTCGTAGAGTGATCTCTTAGAGTGAGCTCGTAGAGGGAGTCTACCAGTGTACGTCCTTAACTCAAAGATCTGTGGACCTGTAGCCTCGAAGGTCATAGATAGGGGTGACTCGAAGGTCAAAGGTCATAGACAGACCACAGGGTCGAAGCCTTGAATCGGCACAGGGTCGAAGCCTCGAAGGACCACAGGGTCAAAGCCTTAAATAGGCACAGGGTCGAAGCCTCGAAGGACCACAAGGTCGAAGGGTAGTAGTTTGATAGACCCAAGGTGTAGACAGGTAAAGAGCAGAGACTCGAATACTCGAAGCAAAGACTCGTAGAGTCGCAGCGTGCAGAGTCGTAGACTCGAAGCTTGGAAGGTCGTAGGAAGAACCCGCTGCAGAGACCCATAGACAGTTTATTAGCCAAGGCAGAATGCAGCTGTCACTGACTCGAAGACTCGTAGAGCTTAGGCTCGTAGAATGAGATGTCAGCTGTCTAACCTACCTTCGAAGCCAGAAAGTAGAAGAAGTGGAAGTTTACTTCTCAGGGCTCGAAGACTCAAACTCGAAGAATCGAAGAGGAAGACTCGTAGACCCGTAGAAAAGCTATGAGGCAATATCTCTAAGGCTTTGGCTGGACAAAGAAACGGAGCGCACTACGAAGGAGCAAAATGCGTTGAAGTCCACCATTTTAATAAGTCATTACCCAGACAGCAGTTTTAAGTATGTTAATACTGGAAAACACGTGGACGTCATCTGAGGGTAATTTATCATGTTTCAATGGTGAAGATCGAAAGAAAAAACATGCTTAACCCTAGACGAAGGGTTTTTGACTGGTGCCGACCTATAAAAGCAAGGAATATACCTGACTCAAAGATGCTCCGAAAATATTCTGAAGAAAAACAAGAAACGTATCTGTAGAGATATAGGAGGCGACACAAAGTAGTTCTAAGATATAGAGAAAGAGAAAGAGGAAGATCAAAGGGGAGATAACAGTGAGTTAATCTGTTCTACTTCCTCATATATTAAAAGAACAGATTGTGAGTTCAACAAAGGAGTGTTTGAAGGTCAAGCATAGCAAACGGTCAGCAACGTAAAAGCAGTTTGTGTAAGACATATTCTTACAGTGAGTAAATTCTTAAGCAATACTGTTTTTGTATTTGCAGTTAAAAAGGAGAGAGAGTTGATCCTGTTGTAACAAGGGCTAGACCCTACTGTATGAAAAGAAAATATAGTGGATTGGGCTCAGTATAGGTACACCCTCACCATTGTGGAGTAGATCACATTGATTGAACCACATATATTGTGTGTCTGTGTCTTTTCTTTCTCATACATACCTGCTTGCAACTGATATTGCATGAGATACTAATAAACCACCCATATGAGGACCACATCTGATAAAGAAACCTCTTTAAAATATCCTACTCTGAAAAGTAGTTGAAAATTTTATTTTAAAGTATACAGATTCACCCCCCCTCTCTGTATACATACACATATACCAAGGCTACCACGCTTGGAACCTGGGAATATCAGAGGAGTATTTAAACTCCGGTTGTCGAACCCACAGGGAGGTAGCTAATGCTGTCAAGTAGCAAGCACTAAACTAACAAGTCTTATTTTATGTCTGAACAAATGATGTTTGTTTTCAATTGAGTTCTAAATACTATATCATGCAAAGCACTGAATCTAGAAAAATAGCAATCTGTAGAAACTTCGGCACAAATTGGAGATAGATAGCAAGTTAAAGGTTCTAGGGTCACAACTTTACCATCCAATGCCTTGTAATGTTCTGGTTATGATACTTGTTCTTAAACAATTTAATTAATTCCATATTCATATTGATCATTACCCACCAATTTTACACTTGGTCCATGTTAAGAAAGGTTTAAGCCTTTTATTCCATTTGGTCCATGAGAATAAAAGATACTGTTGGAAATATAGGATTTTATGAAGCTGCCAAAATACAGTCTAAGTTTGGAGACTTGAAGATCCGAAGGTCGTAGGGTCAAAGAGTCGAAGTTCGTAGAAGTAGAACTGTCACAGGACATAATGGCGAGAGGCTCGTAGACTCGTAGGGTCTGGAGACTCGAAGCAAAATTATGACTATAACTCAAAGGCTAGTAGAGTCGTAGACTCAAGGGTCATAGAAAATCAGGAGTTTAATCCCTCTCTAAAAGCGTGGAATACATAGAACACTAGATAAAGGATTCTGACACACATTAAGATAATAATCTTTTGCAAAATTGAAGAGCAAGAGTTCCAATGCTAGAGAGAGAGACTTTGAGAGAAAACTTCTAAGTGCTGTGCGCCGCGTTGATCTAGAACAAGATCGTGCCTGTTTATTAATCACGAACTCTGGTTCATCAAAGATCTAGCACTATCATCGAGTCTAATCTCTGTGTTGTTTCCCACAATTCAAACTATCATAGTTCATTCCTGTTACATCTGAGATCTGTTCAGAAAAGAGCATTTACTCCCATCTCATATTTGTTTAATAGTTCATTATGACTCACATTATCACTCACATTACTACTGTCATCTTCTCCATAAATATTTCCTTCATAGTTATCCTTAGAAGTAGTATAAACCAGCTAACAATCTAGCTTCCACATTCGAAAAAAGTCTATTCACCCCCCCCCCCTAGACTCATTTTGGGACCTACAATTGGTATCATAGCAGTTCTACAATTCTGTAGAGATCCCTAAATGGCAAACATGGATTCCAGTAGTGTAGCTCCAGCTCTCGAGCAGGCTCCAGTTCCCATCGAGGAACAAGAAGCCAGTTGTGTTCTAGCAGAAGGACCGGCTAGAGACCAGGAGCAAGAAGAACCAAGTACCAGTAGCAACAAGAAAGAACAAGAGGACTTCTACGATGTCCTACCTGGCTCATCCTCCCAAGTACCTATGTGCATACCCACGCGCTTCTCCAAATGAAAAGTGAGAATGAGAGCTCACCTAGACATGCTTGACACCTATCTCTGGGAAACGATAAAGAACGGGCCTTTCACCCCAAAGATTATGTAGAGAGGCCGGTTAATGATGAAAGACCCAGATAGTTGGTCTAAAGTGGAGCAGAGGAAAGTAAAGATGGGCTTCAAACCAAAACCCATACTTTTCTCTACGCTTAATGATGACATGTTCACGGATGTGTAGGATCTTGAGACTGCAAAGGAGGTATGGGACAAGCTCTGTCTCATCTATAAAGGAGATAAATAGATACAGGACAACAAGATCTCCATGCTCAAGCAAGAGTATGAAGCCTTCAGATGTGAACCAAAGGAATCACTGGACAGTATCTACAAACAATTCATATGACTGATTCAACGGATGAAGACGTATCATGTTGAGATCTCTCAAAAGGATAAAAATGACAAATTTCTGAGATCTTTACCTTTGAGATTGCTGATAAAGACATCAGCCATCCGTCAGCTGAAGGAATGGAAGACTTGTGCCTTGGAAGCACTATATGGGGACCTCAAGACATTTGAAATGCAAAAGAAGGAACTTGAGGCGTTTAAGAACCCTTCCAAGAAGAAGGAGAAGTCCGTTGCTTTTAGGACTGCTGAAACAAGGGAATCATCTTCTAAAGAAGAAGAAGATGATGCTGAAGTGCTTGGCTCAGATAGTGCCTCAGATCAAGAGGTAGCTTTTCTGATCAAGAAACTACTGAAGAGAAGGGGGAACTATAGGAGGAAAGTAAGGCAGCCATCCTCATCCTCTTCTAAGGGAAAGGATAAGGAAAAGTTGTAATGTTACCACTACAACAGGCTCGGCCACTTCGCTGCTGACTGTTACAAGCTGAAGAGGGAGAAAAAGGAGGTAGCTGAGCAGAAGAAGAAGACCAAAGGCTCCTCAAGCAGGAAGGATGACAAGAGGAAGAAGGCTCTTGTCACCAACAAGTTCAATAGCAAAACTGAGGAGGAAGAAGAATCTTCTGATAAAGAGAAGAAAGAAAAGGGTCTTATCTGCTTCATGGCTGACAAGTCACCTCCCCTCAGGGTAAGAACCTATGAACAGCTCTACATTGAATATGAAGATACCTATAGAGCTCTAAAAGACATAGAGGAACAATTTCTCCCTATGAAAGCTGACAAAGAAAGATATTATTCTAAACTGGAAAGGCTTTCATGTGAATATAAAGACTCTATAGATGACTATGAAATAACAAAGAGAATATTAAGAGCTGAAGTGAGTGAGATGAGAAACACACACGATGATCTTTTGGATAAAGCTAGACAATTGAAAATGGCTAATAAAGACATCGATAGGCTTGAAAAGGAACTAGCAGAAACCAAAGCTGAACTGGAGAAAGAAAGACAAATCAGTAAAAAGTGGCAAGATTCTGCTAAGATTGCAGCTACTTTAGGACTACTCCAAATATCAAAGGTCTAGCCTTAAGTCTAGGTTTCTTTGAAGACCAAGTAGCCAAGGCCCAGACTTACCCTATGCAGACAAAGTGTCTTGCTGGCTTTGTTCCTGCTGGCAGTGTGCTCCTTGATTGTGGAAAGGAGGTATCAATGGCTGTTACTAGTCCACCCAAACCAGTAACACCCGAGCTTAGCGATATGGGTACTGTTGCATCTCAGGACAGTGATACAGCAGTTACAAGAGTAGAACTAAAAGCTGAACCTTCATTCAACTTGTCCTCTACATCCCAATGCAAGGGTAAGGGTGTAGTAATAGCTGAGACAAACTCAAGTAGACTTACTAATAAGTTTGAGACTGGTTCGTCCAGTAAGGCTGCTTCCTCCCAGCCCAAGTTTGTCCCTAGTGATAGAGGTAAGAATGGTCTAGGATATGAAGGAAAACCTAAGAAGCCTCTTAACACTCCAACCAAACCCTTGAAGCAGAGTGTCCAACCCAAACCTATCATCTGCCTCATCTGCTGTGATGTTGGACACCTTTCCTATCAGTGCAGATACTACCCTGAGTATCTTAAGAATGAGATTGCCACAAAAATCAGGGTGAGCCTCAATCAGTTAAACATTTCAGAAAATCTGCAATATCATAACTCTGATAGAAAGAAGAAGAAAACCAGGCACACACAAGTTACTTCACCAAAGAACATAAAGACTAAACTTGTGAAGAAAATTGTCATATCTGTGCCTAACCAAGCTGCCACAGTCAACAATAAGGAGAGAAAACTTGCAGCAAGCCCAAAAGTCAATCCTAATAACAAATCTAATGATGGATCACCTAAGTTAGCATGGAAAATTAAATCTACTCCTACTTATTGGAAACCTAAATTATCAACTGCATCTTTCACTTACCCAAAGCCCAATCATAATTGGGCCCCCAAGACTTAGTTACTTGTTGTGCAGGAACAGGTACATAAAGCATGAAGCTGAAAGTAGCCACCGAAAACACAAGATCAATTTCAGCCAGTGGTATCTTGACAGTGCCTGTTCTGTACACATGACAGATGATGCCTCTCTATTAAGTGAAGTGAGGGAGGTTATAGCTTCATCTGTCACATTCGGGGATAACAAAAAGGGTAAGATTGTTGGTAAGGGTACTCTCTCAAATGGTTTTGTTTCCATTAAGAATGTGTCTGTTGTTCAAGGTCTCAAACATAACCTGTTGAGCATAGTCAATTGTGTGACAAAGGTTATGAAGTTTTGTTCACTAAGCACACCTACACAGTTATGGACCATGTCTCGAAAGAGGTAAAGCTAAATGGACACAGACAAGACAATGTCTATAAAATGGTCTTTGGTCATGCTCAATCTGATGTACCAATTTGTTTTCTGTCCAAAGCTTCACCTGACATTAGTTGGTTGTGGCACAAGAGATTTGGTCATTTAAACTTTAAGACTATGTCTAAATTGACATCTCTTGATTTAATTGAGGGCGTACCCAAGCATGTTTATGAGAAAAAACATCCTTGTAGGGATCGTCAGCTTGGTAAGCAAGTGAAACTTTCCTTCAAGAGTATTGATAAAACCTCAATTACACAACTACTTGAACTTCGCAGATGGAGCTATGTGGACCAATCAATGTGTCATTATCTGGTACATAGTACTTCCTTGCAGTAATATATGACTATACTAGATATACATGGGTTATGTTTCTCAGGAACAAAATTGAAACATTTGAAAATCTTGTTGAACTATTCAATTGGATCGCTAATGTTAAAAGTCTGTCTTTTAAACGCATACAAAGTGATCATGGCAAGGAATTTGAATTTTCTGATATGTTAGAGTTTTGTACTGAACATAGTATCCAGCATAATTTCTGAGCACCTTGAACTCCACAACAAAATGGAGTCGCTGAAAGAAAGAATAGGACTTTAGTTGAAGCAGCTAGAACCATGTTGACAAGAGCTCATTTCCCAAAATCCCTATAGGCTGAAGTTGTTGCCACTGCTTGTTATGTACAAAACAGAACTCTAATTAACAAACGAGCTATGAAAACACCCTATGAGTTATGGAAGGGAAGAAGACCAAACATTGGTCACCTAAGGATCTTCGGGTGTACTTGCTATATTATGAACAATGACATGGATTACTTGAATAAGTTTGATACCAAGTCAGATGATGGATATCTTGTTGGATATTCCATGAATAGCAAGGTTTATCGTGTGTTTAATAGAAGGACTAAAACTGTTGAAGAGTCTATTCATGTTTCTTTTGACGAGACTAACCATGGTATGCAGAAAGGAGACCAAAATGTAAATGAAGTGTAGGATACGATCATAGTGGAAGACCAAGACATAGAAAATCCAATGACATAACTAGTGGAAGATGTACATGAACCTGAAGAATAAAGAGCTGAACCGATTGCTGCAGAACAAAGTCAAAAATCAGCAGAAGATCATGACCTTAACATTCAACCTATTCAGTCTCCATCACTTCCACCAGCCCAAGAACCTGACATAGAGAAGTTGGGCATTCATCATGAAGAAAGAGAAGACCTTCCAAAGGCAAGGAGAAGGTTAAAGGAACACCCTTCTAAACTGATAATAGGAGATCCAGCTACACGAGTCAAAAAGAGAGCTGCCACACTTCATGAGAATCTTTATATGTGTTTCTTATCACAAGTGGAGCCTAAATCAGTGGATGATGCAGTTCAAGATCCCTACTAGATTGAAGCTATGTAAGAAGAGCTCAATCAGTTCAAGAGACAGAAGGTATGGGAGTTGGTCAAGAGGCCTAAATCACAGCAAGTCGATGGCGTGAAATGGATATTCAGAAATAAACTTGATGCTGATGGTATTGTGATCAGAAACAAGGCCAGACTGGTTGTAAAAGGGTACAGACAAGAAGAAGGAATTAACTATGATGAAACCTTTGCACCAGTTGCTAGACTGGAGGCCATCCACATGTTCTTGGCATATGCAGCATTCAAGGACTTCAAAGTTTATCAAATGGATGTCAAGAGTGCTTTCTTGAATGGAGACCTCCAAGAAGAAGTATATGTTGAGCAACCTCCTGGATTTTAAGAACCATACCAAGAGCACAAAGTTTACAGACTAAGGAAGGCTCTTTATGGACTAAAACAAGCCCCAAGAGCTTGGTATAAAACATTGTCAGAATTTCTGATCAATAACAAGTTTAGAAAAGGCAAAATTAACCCCACACCGTTTCTCAAGGAAGGAAAAGGATCACCCTTGATAGTCCAGATATATGTGGATGACATCATCTTCGAATCAAGGGACAAGAAGCAATGTGAAGAATTCTGCCATCTGATGAAAAGTGAATAGGAGATGAGTATGATGGGAGAATTCTCATTCTTCCTTGGGTTGGAGGTCAAGCAGTCGGAGGATGGGATTTTTATCAGTCAAGTCAAGTACACAAAAGAGATTCTAAAGAAATTTAAGATGACTGATGTGTCACACATGAAAACCCCTATTCCTACAAATGCCAAACTGGATATGGATGAAGTGAAGCAGGCAAAGAGGTGGATATCTCAGAATATAGAAGCATGATTGGATCCTTGTTGTATCTGACAGAAAGTAGACCTGACATAATGTTTGCAACATGCATCTGTGCAAGATACCAAGCTAATCTTAAGGAATCACACTTGTCTTAGGTCAAGAGGATTATACGGTATCTGAAGGGAACGGAAAATTTGGGACTTTGGTATCCAAAGGAGTCTGATGTCACGCCCCGGATTTCCAACCCGAGGAAACCGGTACGTGACTCCCCATTCACCCACACGGAGGGCAATGGGGTTGGATTACTGGATGCCACACAAGCAAGTCTAACAATTACAATAAATCAAATAAGCCACATCTTTATTTAATTCCAAAACATCAAAGGTTCACAAAACAACCAAGTCCCTGATTACAGTTCAATCCCTTAGTACATTCCCCTCCCTGGGGTTACATAAATCATAAAAGTACATTACTGGAATGAACAATAAAGTGGAGAGGGTCTTCCACCCTGGCGTATCCACCTAACGCCTGTAAGTCCCTGGAAAACAAACAAACACACTAGGAGGGGTGAGCAACCACAGCTCAGTAGGGATCATGTCTCCCCAACCCATCCCATGTTCCTAGCATCTACATGCCTTGTGTACAAGTGCAGTGTCGTGATACAATAATTTCAACAGACATAATAACAACCACATCAACAATTTACAATCTTCCACTGCCACACAGGCTAACACTCTAACCACAAGTGATTTAACCGCCTCTTCAGGCCAAGTTATTTAACCGCCTCTTCAGGCCAAGTGATTTAACCGCCTCTTCAGGCCAAGTGATTTAACCGCCTCTTCAGGCCACAAGTTTAACCGCCTCTCAGGCAAAGTTCTTTAACCGCCTCTTCAGGCCAGATACCACAGTCAAGCACACAACACACATGGTCACTCAAGCATACAACCAAACACTTGGTGTGCACCCGTTCACAAGCGCACAAACCCAGCCATTCAGGCCATAGAGCAAACATCCAGGATACATACATACACTAAACCACAAGTCCGGTCACACGGACATATTACCAAACACTTAATGGGCATATACACACAGCTAAGTTCACACGGGCATTTCATCAAACATGTAGCGGGCATGTCATACAGGCATTTTATTAAACACTTTTCATGCATCACACAAACACCGAAACACCAAAATCGCCATTGAAGGCCAACATTCATA
Source organism: Taxillus chinensis (assembly GCA_023512835.1). Classification (NCBI taxonomy): domain Eukaryota; kingdom Viridiplantae; phylum Streptophyta; class Magnoliopsida; order Santalales; family Loranthaceae; genus Taxillus; species Taxillus chinensis. Next base: position 48,737,036 of record CM042085.1, read on the forward strand.
TAGGAGGTCACACCTATATGAATTTACATATAAATAATATAACAGATATAACTCATATTCGCCCTAGGACCCTAGGACGGAGGAGGATTTAGGAAGAACAATCCCTACCTTGAAAACGTCCTCCGGCTCTTGCTTGCACGCTAGACGTTGTCTTCCCCACGCACGACGCTCCGGCGGCAAGCCGAGCTCTCCTTCCTTCCCTCTCTCTCTCTCTCCCTCTCTCTCTCTCTCTTTCTCTCCGCGACGGCCGAAAAGAACCCTAACCCTAGAACAAGGAGTCTCCTCATCCTTATATAGACCTCCCATTATCAAAACGACGTAGTTTTGATTAAGTGAAACCCAGGATCAAAACGACGTAGTTTTGATTACACAACCTACAACCTTTCCGCATCCAAACACACCAAAATACTCACAATTCCAACCTAGTCCTTTGGAAAAAGATGATTAGAATAACAAAACCAAGGTAACCATGCAAAAATATGCCTGCACGCCAATTTGAACGCCAATTCCCCAATTGGTGTGCAGCTCCAAATGCACTCAAACTTTACCCCAAGTCTCCTTGCATCTTGTAGAGGCCTGAGAAGCAAAAATATGCTTGCACGTGAAATGGTTGAATTCACGTGCAGCTCCAAATGCTCTGAAATTTCTGTGGTAGATAGAGGACCTCATTCTAAGAAACTTTTGTTCTTGCATGCCAATTGTTTGAGGCCATCTACTAGGTCAAAAGTGAGCTCCAAGATCAGCCAAAACGACTTAAAACCGCCTTAGAACGCATAGCATCTTCCTAGGGCATAAATGTACGCTATCGCTTGACACATGCACCTCTCAAAAGTCCCCTCTTGGGCTCATCTCTTACCTTAAACTTGTGTACCAACATCCAGGGTGTTTGTGGTTAACTCCTTACACACGGGTTACACACGGGTCATTACATCTGATTTCAAATTGAGAGGATATTCAGCTGCAGGATCGATAGGAAGAGCACAAGTGGAACGTGCCAACTACTTGGCAACATACTAGTATCCTGGTTTAGCAAGAAAAAGAATTCAGTTTCAACTTCAACTAATAAAGCTGAATATATTGCTGTAGGAAGCTGTTGTGCTCAGTTGCTTTGGATGGCCAGTCAACTTTCAGACTATGGATTTAACCTAAAGGTTGTGCCACTATACTGTGACAATATAAGCGCCATCGTAATATCCAACAATCCTGTCATGCATCCCAAGACCAAGCACATCGAGGTCAGACATCATTTCATACGTGACCATGTGTTGAAAAAGCACATTTCCCTTGAGTATATATCCACTGAAGACCAGCTTGCCGACATATTCACTAAACCACTGCAAGAAGCCAGGTTCAATGAACTTCTGACAAAACTTGGCATGCTAGACTTAACTTCATAATGCTTACTGCATGTCTTGTGTCTCATTTCAACCTCAATACCCGTGCATGAACATAGATATGACACTGTTAATGATTGTTTATCTCTCCATGAAAATTAGCAATGCCTAAGTGTGATTCATACATTTTTACTGCGGGTAATTGAGAAATCACATGGATGAACTTGCTACCTCTGAACCTGGTATAAATCTCTTGTATAACCTGTCATGAATCAACTAGTCTCTAGAGTGATATGAGTGCCACTTCCTATCATACTTCAGTTATATGATATTCCCCTTATAGGTTGTTTCCATTCAGAGTGCATATCACTTGTGTGGCATTGCATTCATTCACTAACAGGAACTGTTGTGTCTCATGGTACTATTGGATTGCACGGAAAGGATCCTCAATGATTCAATGCTCTAAGGATGATTGAGACTATAATATTTGAGAATCGTAAAAAGCCTATTACTCAAAAAGAGCTAACACCTTTCACTAGAAAAAGGCAAGGTGAAAAAGGCTAAATGAGAAAAGAAAATAGACAATAGGTTACCTATCTTAGGGGGAGTCCTCACTACACCCCGTGACTATTTTCCTTCTCAGAGTAATAGTTGGAGTTATGTTTTTGAGCTTGTCTTGTAATCAAAAAGAAACTATGTTGAGCTCTGTCCACGTGAAAAAGTTTATGAATAAGCATTCAAAAATGGTACTATACAAAATAAAAGGACAGCTCACACAGAAAATATGAATGATCAAACTCCAAACACTATGTATGTGCTATGTTGTAAACTAGACGATACTAGAGTGTGTGTTCTGATTCTCAATAGGGCCATCTTTTCTCTCAAGTCATCTATGCTGAACTGAAAATCATTGGTGGATTAGGGTTTGTGGTAAGATTTGGTTGACCATGAGTATACCAAATAGTGCATTCCAAGTTCCTGAATCAAACTCACATGCTGATCCGAGAGTGAGAGGGTGAGGCCTTCACTGAGTGAGTTTTACTAAATATGTGAGGCGACTTCATGACTGGGTTGTTGCAATGGACTAACCATGGTTTACTGGATGTTATGTTAACATTGTGATCAATTTCCTGCATAAAGTAGATGATGATGCACTCAGTCATTTCTAAGCTTTATGGAAATGTAAATGATCATGCTATAGTAGTTGTACATGTAAACCAGGTATTACGGTTGGAAGAATTCAAGTTCTGAGCATGTAATCTTAATTCCGCTTACAGCACTGTTCATCATGCATGGTTTTATATAAAAATATCATATGCGTCACTTTTGTGTTGTTAAGTGTTGAAAAAGTCAAGAGAAATCCACCTTTGTCGCTGAATCCGTAGTCGACCACGAAGCAAACAACATCAAAGAACTGCTGCCCCAAAGACTGCTGCTTCAAAGCCTCAAAGCTCGGAGAATTTGCAATCTCTCCTAAATGCAGCCTCGTAGAGTCACAGTTTCCCAAGGGTCGAAGCCTGATGGATTCAGTTTCCTAGTTACTCAAGCATCGAAGACACGTCAGCACGTCACTGTGCACTTAAAACTCAAAACACACCGACACAAGGGGTGACGTGTACTTATCGTTTGAATACTCCAACGGGTGGATCCGGAAAATGAAGTGACGGGTCAGAGAAAAGGACACGGATCCTGAAGGCAATCCGACAGAGCATGTGACTTCTACGGTACACTTCCACCTCATATATGAGTCACAGATAGAGACGTAGCCCAAAGGTATGTTACTCGTTTTCACATTCGAACCCTAACCCTAACGCTCCATCTCTCTCTTTGATCCTCGTTCTCTATCTATCTCTATCTCTCTCCTTTGGCCACCTTCGAACCTTACAATCTCTCTCTACGAGTGTCTCTTTCTCTCTCTACAACCTCTATGGTAAGACCTAGCTCATCAATGGCAGAAGGATTAGGCGAGATCATCCCGGGTATCAGTGTAGACTGGGAAGCCATTGGCGACGCGAAAGTTAACTGGTTGGGCGAGTTCAGAAATCGTCTAGATGAGTCGGGGATAGCATCCGTATACTCCAGGATGCAAGATGTGCTAGTGGAAGACGTCTCGCAGCTTCATGAGACGTTAGCTATCTCTGGAGACGACCTGGTGGGAACAGTTCAAGATGTGCGAGTGGAAGACGTCTCGCAGTTTCATGAAACGTTAGCTATCTCTGGAGACAACCTGGTGGGAACAGTTCAACCGAAACACTCTGCAATGCTCTTCCACTCCTTAAGGGTAACTTTGAACCTCGACCTCGTCTTTCGAGAGAGAAATGTAAAGCTTTTCTGGAGTATTCCGACCCTGGTAAGAAAGGACGGGGAGCCTTGAAGATTGGGTTCTCCGGTCAGGCACTGGCAGCTATCATTTTAATTGGACAGTGCCTGATGTGCAAGAAGACTACTCATGACTCTGCAAGTCATGAGCATACGAAGATCATGTGCAGTATCCTACAAGGAAGGAAGATAGATTGGGGTGAACAACTACACAACATGATCAAATCCAAGAAGGATCACTTTGGACTGATTCTGACCAAAGTCCTAAGGTTCCTTCGACCGGATATTTTCAACCACCGACCCGTGGTACCACTGCTGGCCAAATTTATCTTCAAAAGTATCTACGAGGATGGCCAGATGGAACTGAAGCCAATGAAGCGACCCAGGTCCAGTATGAGAAGTCATGCGGAGGAAATGAGCAGTTTAGTTAGAGCCCCAATCCATAGACAAAGACCACCTGCACCGGTTCCCCAGGCTTCTCGCACCTCCTCTGCATCTGTTGCAGCAAAAGCATTTATTGCTGAAGTGGTGGAAAATATTGCCATAACCCATCTCCCTACTGATCCGACATTAGAGGAGGTGCAACTGGTAGAGCTACCTAGTGATACCGCAGAAGTAAGAGCGTCTGCAGCTGGAGGGCAGACCCCAGCGTAGGAAACCCCAAAGATTGGGGGTAAACCACCTGTCCTGTTAAGCTCTCTCGGGGAGTCTGAGCTTGAAGACTTTTATGTTGAGTATGCGAAGGTGCATATGGCCCCCGAAGATCTAAAGAAGGCATGGATTACCTTCGGGAAACAGATGGTGGACAGAGACCATCAGATCAGTTGGCTGGTGGAGCAAGGTCTTGTGAGGAGAGACCCAGTGGAAGTAGTTTCAATGGTTGCCCCATCTCCCATCACGGCAGACACACCTGCTCCATCAACACCCCATGATGCGGCGATGGATACAACAGCTGAGGTGGAAGTAGTAGAAGAAGCACATGCAGCTGAGGCAAGTGACTCTGATGGAGAAGCAGCACCACATGTATCTATATATGTGGATGATCCTGAGATGGCTACAACACCTGTACCGCAAACTCATAAGGTGGCCACTCGGGTGAGTAAGGATTCCGCAGCCCACATCCCAATGGGTATTCCACTGACAACTGCGTCTCACTCCCGTTCCCTGATGGCTAAAGAGGTAGATCTCCTTGCAACCAAAGTTATTGAGAAATTGATCACCTCGGGCGTCCTAAAAGCTACATCAATATCCCCAGCCTTTGAGGAACGACTTGCTACAGTGGAATCTGGCATGGAAGAGGTATGAATTCAAGTAGAATTATCTGACCGTACCCTGGACAAGGTGCAGCAAGAGATGACATCTCTAACGAGTGTAAACTCCGCTGGGTTCAGACATCTGGAGCAGCACTGTGAAGACATAAAAGGTGCATATAAGAGGCAATACAAGGTCTCAGTATCACCTTGGGTGCCATTCTCTCTGAGTGCCATCGCCTTGCCAGTGGAGAGATAGCTCTTACTGTCAAGGACCCTCACAAGCTGATCTCGGACAGGCCTGCACCTGAACTAGTTGCAGATCCTACACTAGCTATAGGGCCTACTCCAGCTGCCACTGCCACTTACGCAAGGGGGAGGAAGCGCGTGTCTAAGGTACCTATTCCTTCAGATTCTGATGATGACGTACCTATTGGTGTGCGCATGAAGAAGCGACCCACTGCTCCTCATCCTTTTGGTCCCTCAGCTCAACCTGGCTCTTCCTCTCACCCGCCACCAACTGACACTACCATGCCATCTTCCCCAACTAAACCCTCACCGGCTCCTACTGCTCAATCGCCCCCAAAGGTAACTATCGGTGCTAATCCAGCAAACCTCAAGGAGTTTAATGCCTGTGTGGCTGGTGATGCCACTGAGCGCACATGTGGGTACAAAGTTCCATTCACTGGCCCAGATCTTGGAGAACTTCTCATGGTTGAGCGCGAGATGGACTTTGTAGAGATGTATCAGTTCATCTTCGTCGTGAAATCATATCTGGCCAAACTCCGTCTCAATGTGCGCTACAACACCCAAATGGAGATCTGCGTGCCAGTTACGGAGGACCAACTGTATGACGATGCCACCTTGGTGGAATTTATCGATGGCCACAGATACGGACGCTCCTTCCGCCCATGGAGTGAGGTCGATCTTGTACTTATTCCTTTCTTAACCAAATCTCCTCATTGGTTCCTACTATAGATCGACCTCCGCAACCAACAGATCATTATCTTTGACTCCCTGCCTACCACTCTTATCAAGCATAAAAGGGTGATACAACATTTTTTCGTGCTCACGCTATCAAAATAATATTTATAAAACCTAACTAACCTGTAGAAGGGAAGTAAGGGTTGATCCCACAGAGACGATTGGAAATCTCTAACCTAGTTGTGTTCTTATTGTCTAAGCAAACAATGTGATGAAATAAAATAATTAAATAAAAGAAAAGAAATCCTATAAAAAATAGAAAATAAGATAATAAAATTCTAGGGTTGAGATTCACCACAATTTCCAATTCCTTATCATATGGTTTGATTGATTATTCTTATGGTCTCTAATCATCTGAAGGTGATTGTTCCTAAGGTAAACTACCAATCAATTTCACATGAATAACGGTGTGCTTAGCCTTAGCAACGTCCTACTCTCGTGACTCGCTAAATTAAAGCCAAACCTATTAAGGGATAATCAACCACGGATCCTCCTAGGATCACAGACTACTCTCGTGACTCATAAGTCTTAGGTTTCATTTTACAGGTTCCGATAGTTAAATTTCATTTTTGAATTCTTCATTCAATTATCTAAAACATGCAATAGGTTTGCGACACCCACAACATGGATTCAATCAGTAAAATAAAATCATTAATGAAATAGATATAAGAAATAATCACGCAAATTCATATAATCAAGATATTGAGATTGGGCTACTTCCAATCCCTAGGAAAAAGGGATTATTCCACGTAATATTGAAGAAACATATTTATATTAATTAAATTAGAAATTTGGGATTAAGAGGGGAGAAGAAACAACAACCAACCTATCACGAGGGCATACAATCAATCCCCCATCCAATACCAAGGTGTTCTTGAATCAAGATTACATGAAAATCACCTAAAACCAAAGAGAAATCTAAGAAACCAAACCTAGGGTTCTTAGCCATCAAGGAGGGCTCCCTTAGGGTCCAGAATCCCTAACAACATCCTATACTTGTTCCTTATATAGTCCCCCTAAATATTACATTAAAAATAAAATAGGAAAAATACAAAATGGGGCAAAAGTCGACGCCTCTCGCGACGAAGGCAAAAGACCTTGTCGCGACGAAATGTATTTTCTTCTATGTCGCAACGAAATGTATTTCCTTTTGCGTCGCGATGAAGGCAAAAAGTCCAGTCGCAATGACATTCTTTGTTTAAATCTGTACTATACATCGATTCACCCGGTTCTTCCCGTTTGCCTACAAAATACACCCAAAACACAACGCAACTCTACAAAACACTAAAACATGACAAACAACATGATTTAACACTTATCGATTTGAGGGTGACTGATGGTGTTCCAGCTCAGGCTCATCCTTATAGTTGCGGATTCTTTGTCTGCTTCTACCTTCGAGTCCTGACAACCCTCGATTTTTCTGGTCTGGTGCCGAAATTCCAATATCTGTGCAACCGTGCCACCTCTGCCAATCTGACACCGGCCCAGCTTATGCACTAGCAAATTGCATTACTTCTGTATACTCAAAGTGTTTTTTATGCTGAGTATACTCAGTAACTGTCTTGTACTCTATTTCATTGTATACTGTTCTTATTTCCTACTTTTGTGCACTGACTTTCTCTCAGTTGCTTCTTGTTTATATCTTTGCTTTACTGCCTGCTGTCCTGTACTTTCTTGTGTTGCTCCCATGTGTGTGTTTTGGTGCTTGTTCCTCACCCCAGCAAGGGGGAGTGTGTTTCAGGGGGAGCAAGGTCGTAGGGGAGTTATCTTCGAAGGGAGGTAGCTACGAAGCTTCATGACTATGGGGGAGAAAAGTGTGCATTTTCTTAATTTTAATCTCCCCAAATTTTTTATCATGTAAAGATATCTATTTGTTATCATTGAACTGCCCATCAAACTCGTACACTCAGACTTCATGTTTTTCACCCGTTGTCAGCTTATATTAAATAGGGGGAGATTGTTGGAAATATAGGATTTCATGAAGCTGCTAAAATACAGTCTAAGTTTGGAGACTCGAAGATCCGTAGGTCGTAAGGTCAAAGAGTCGAAGTTCGTAGAAGTAGAACTGCGATACGACATATTGGCGAGAGGCTCGTAGACTCGTAGGGTCTGGAGACTCGAAGCAAAATTGTGACAAAACACATTGCGAATCGTAGATCCAAGGTCGAAGGTCATAGAGTCGAAGTGTGAAAAAGAGAGAGTTACTGCAAGCGTAAATAAATTCAGAGAGTCGTAGAGTCGAAGAATTCTAAAGAGGAGTAACCAACTTTGAATGACTCGAAGACTCGAAGCTCGTAGAACTGTAGAGTCCCTAAGAGCGCCTAAGTCAATTAACAAAATGTAAAGTAGACTCGTAGACTCTAGGGTCGTAGAGTCGAAGCCTTAGAACACTGTTAATAAAATAGGACTCACAGACTCATAGGTCAAAGGTCGAAGAGTCAATGCATTTAAGACTGGCAAACAAAATTGCAACTGTAACTCAAAGACTTGTAGAGTCGTAGACTCAAGGGTCGTAGAAACAGATACAATTAATCTATAGAATTTGTCAGACGTCATAGACTTGGAGATCTTGAAAGCTAAGAGTTATAGCTGAAGGGTCGAAGCCGTAAAGTCAAAGACTCAAAGATTCAAAGAGGCTCTTAGTCAAGTAAAGTAAACTGAGAGACCCAAAGGTCATAGACCCACAGAGCGAAGGTCGTAGACCCGTAGAGCGAAGGTCGTAGACTCGCACTATAACAACAAGTAGATTAAGTGCACTACGAAGAAGCCACTCTAAGAGCCATTAGGAGAGTCGCAGACCCATAGAGTCGTAGCGTTATAGTTAATTGAGTGACGCAAACGAACTAATCTAACCTGAACTCTAGCCTTGAAAACTCAAAGATATGTGAGTCGTAGACTCGTAGAAATCAACGCGGTAAAGCCTGAATGTCATGCTCCCAAATTCTGAAGACAACAGAATTGAGAACGCGACGTCCCCACGCCCAATCCAGGGTCGTAGGGTTGGTGGCTGATTCAATCTGTACAATACTACAACAGGGGTAGATTTGTACACCGATATGATAAATCCAAAATTTAATAAATGAGCATAACAATGCAACCAATCCACATAAGTGTCTAGCACACCAAACAACTCACACATAGTCCCACCAATTGGGTTCATACAACTGTCATGGACCCAAGTCTGGAAAATAAATAACTAAACCAACAAATAAGTCCATAAAAAGAATCCTATATAAAGAGGTCCCGCCCTGCTCCGCTATGGCTCCAACAGCTATCCCCTATAACCTATAGGAATTAGAAATAAAGTAGGGTAAGCACGAGTGCCCAGTAGGTGATCCACTTCTCCACTATTCTATTACATAAACTCCTAGGTCTATATGAACTGTGTATGTTTGTGCCGGTGTAGTGTTATATTCCAACACAATTAAATTCCATCCAATCACAAATAGAACATCACATCACATTTTAAATCATTGAAGGTTCACGAAGGCAAACAATCACCCATGGAAACTCCCGCTACCAACTCCAGGAATTTTAAATCACCATCGACAGCCATATGTAGGACCTGCGGTGCCCCTAACGACAACCCGCCACATATGGGACCCGGATTGACCAGCCACACAGGGGATCTGCGGCCCCTTGCCAGCCCTATGTGGGACCTATGGTTAATCTAACCAATTCTACCACCAACCTCATGCACATAATCAATAGAAACATTTACTTTAAAATTAGAAATCATTACATGACAATGCAAGATATTGAATTGACCAAACCATAATGATAACATGCTACAATTAACAGTTTTGACACCATCACATATTGGTAAGCTCAGAAAATATCAATTTCAATCAAAACTAATCAAACCAGGCCCGGAGAATATATATGTATATAATTACTATCAACAAATTGTTAAGTTCCACACAAATATTTTCTTAAAGATTTATCAATTAACAGATTACAGAATTGTATACAACTGTGTATATATTATTTTCTATTAAGCAGTCCCTTCCCCTCCATGTCAGCACAATGCTGACCGTTTCAGTGTGCGCACAGGCGCAAGGTCACGCCAGCCCACACGGGCTGGCGCTGGTTTGCGGGGGTGGCACTAATGCCGCCGCCACTGCCTCCCCTCCACGATAGCGTGGAGTCAACATGTCACGTAAAGGAACCGAGGCCAGAGGCCTCGGCAGAATTTTTTTTGTGCGCCTGGAGTGTCACCTTGCATATGGAAACAGGCCGACGGACCCACACTCCTACTAGTAGCCAACTCGCAGAGGACGTTGATTGAGGATAAGAAGGTGATCAAGAACACATACAGAAACATGCAGTAACCCAACGACAGCAGCGAGAAATAACCTAACGTATATTTATAACCTCAACGTAAAACAATAACCACATAACCCAACGTTCATGCAATAACGAGGAATCAAGGATTAAGAAACGAGGAACACCTACTTGGATTAAGTTTCAAAGAATCAATGGAACTGCTTCTGTTCTTCCCTTGCCACGTTCTACGCACGCGCAACGGACTTAGGGTTTCACCCTAGGTTCCCCCTATTTATACTTACCAATGCATAATAATAATAATATGAATAAAATTTAGTAATAATAATAATAATAATATAATTAGTAATAATAACCATAATTAATAATAGAATTCATTACAAATAATAATAACATTAAAATTAATAAATCTCAAATATTAAAATAATATTAATAGCCACGTTGTCAAAGATATTTCGAACTCTATCCGGCCTAACTTCCAACTTCACACAGGTACGGGTCTTTACATTGAAGCCAACTTCCGTTATTTCTACAGGTTGTACTCAAAATCATTGAGTCACCAAACCTACGAGGCATCCACCTTCGAGGCAAACGTGCAACCCTAAGTATATTAACTTAACAATATCGTCATCTAGGGTTTGTACAGAAAGTCTGCACCGTTTTGAGCAGTTGAGCGCATTTAATGTCGCATTAATTACTTCCAACTACCATCCACGGATAAATGGCCATGATCAACTACATGCAAATCAGAGTAGATCAACCCATCCCCTGACATCCCGCATTTTCAGTGGTGGGAAGTCAGTCCGTCAGGATGGAAAACAAGACGCACAACACTTTAACCTTAAAATATATCTCTCAGACACACTTAACGACAAAATCAGGAGTTTAATCTCTCTATCTGAAAGCATGGAATACACAGAACACTAGATAAAGGATTTTGACACACATTAAGATAATAATCTTTTGTAGAATTGAAGAGCAAAAGTTCCAACGCTAGAGAGAGAGAGACTCCGAGAGACAACTTCTAAGTGTTATGCGCCGCGTTGACCTAGAACAAGATCACGCTTGTTGATTAATCACAAACTCTGGTTCATCAATGATCTAGCACTATCATCGAGTCTAATCTCTATGTTGTTTCCCACAATTCAAACTATCAGAGTTCATTCCTGTTACATCTGAGATCTGTTGAACAAAGAGCATTTACTCCCATCTCATATTTGTCTGATAGTTCATTACGAATCACGTTATCACTCACATTACTACTATCATCTTCTCCATAAATACTTTCATCATAGTTATCCTTAGAAGTAGTATAAACTAGCTAACAGTCTAGCTTCCACGTTCGAAGAAAGTCTATTCACGCCCCCTCTAGACTCACTTTGGGACCTACAGATACAAAGGGAAACAACCAATCTAACAATCACAGACTTGGTCCATCATACAATTATCAAACCTAGTTCATCAAAATCCACCCTAGACAAGGGCTGAGATAATCTAATCATGCATAAATTTGATTGAACATTCAAATATGATGAACTAAATATGAAATAGAATTTTCTCGTAACTAACAAGCGTAATCCATAATCCAAGAAATACTACAAGTCATTGGGGGCTACATTTCTCCCCTAGAAATAGAGTTTTACCCCATAAACATTCTTACAATCAAAGTAAACCCAGAATAAAACGTAATGAAAATACCAGCAACGAAATATATATATATATATATATATATATATATATATATATAGAGAGAGAGAGAGAGAGAGAGAGAGAGAGATGATCAACAGCTCCAGCACTTCTCCTTCTCTGCCAGAAACCCTAGCCGTCAAACTCCAGATGCTCCTGTCTCCAAGAACGTCTTCCTCTATCTCCAAAAACGTGATCCCGCCCTCTATTCTTCTCCAAGAACTCTCCTTTTATAGGGCTGCAGGTTGTTGGATCAAACCTAGAATTTGGATGATGCGGATCAAACCCTATGTAATTTGATTTAAGATGTTTCATGTTTATTCTAAGTCTGTGCAGAAGATAAAACTTTAATCCGGACCTACTTCTGTAAGAGCAAGGCAAAGGACAGGATATATAATCCTGATCCGGATTATTATGAGTGTCATCAAGCACTTGGTAAATAACCAAGTCTTCATCCGGAGTAAGGACTCTCCGTACGGACTAATCACTTGACAAAACAACTAGGGAATCCGCGCATTTATTGTTGATTGGACTAAGTCACTTTATGCGGAATGAGAATCCGAGTCTACACCTCGTACGGAGTAAGAGAGATTTATTGCAGAGAAAGAATTAAGTCTTTCACTTCAGCTGTCTAAGGAAAAGAAGATACGGACTAAGGAATCCAAGTCTTTCATTCAAGTGGAGTAAGAAATGACTGATGCGGAGTAAGGACGACTGATGCGGAATAAGGAATCTGAATCATTACTCAAGCGGAGTAAGGAACTCACGCAGAGTAAGGAAGTGCTGATGCGGAATAAGGATTCCGCATGTCTACCTCATGCGGAGTAAGGACAACTGATGCAGAATAAGGATTTCGCATATCTACCTTATGCGGAGTAAGGAAGCACTGACACAGAATAAGGATTTCAGGACTTTATATACACGGAGTAAGCAACAACTGACACGGAGTAAGGATCCGAGCCTCGTTTATACGGAGTAAGGAAATCTACACTGGACTAAAAAGACGCTACTTCAACTTATTCATACCGCATTTATGATATCAGCTCGTTGTGTTCCAATGTAAGACAAACTCATTGAAGATCTAAACTGTCTTACACGTGGAGCACTCGGAGATGTGGATGCAGTCCCAAATGCAATTGGAATCAAGCGAAGTAATTTAATTCACTTATGCTTCCAATATTTCGAGCTCCACATCCGAAGCAGTTATAGCAGAAGCATTTTTCGAGAAGAACTTAATGTTTACACAGTGCTCGGAAAATACAGTTCCAAGTTAGATTCCTAGGATGTCTATATATATCTGTAGTGTTGTACACATAAAGGAGTGCGCACATATACATAAGGAAGAACTGATATGCGCGTGAGAAAGGTAGTTGTACAAGAGCTCATAGAGATTATCAACGCCAGTGTGTGTAACTGTAAAACTGAGTGGTGTTGTAATCAGCTGTAATTGTAGCTTATTTTGTTGTAATTATCATTAGATAATAAAGCAAAATACTTCCACTATCTAGTTATCTTCCGCATTGATTTTACATCCTTTAACCAGATTGTGCTATACCTGTGAGAGAAAAGAGTTTTGATTTGAGCCTATTCACCCCCATCTAGGCTTCTAGGGACCAACAAGTGGTATCAGAGCGAGTTCTATTAGTTCTAAGTAGAGATCCCACTCTTTCACTCTCAACAATGGCCGAAGAAAGCAGCATGTTATTCAACACTCACCTTCACTCCGGAGGAGCACAAGAGCCCCTTCCAAATCGAAGCAGCAGTGAAAATGTTGATCCACCTCAACCTGCTGCTGCCGCTACTCCACAACCACAGAGTTCTGGCTTCACCTTGACGAAGCCACCCAAATTCACACCAGAGCTTTTCTCCCAGTGGAAAGCTCGCATGAGAATGTTCATGGTCTGCCATGATCATCTCATGTGGCCATGTCTTCATCAGGAGATACCCACTCCGATGACTATCGGAGAACATGGAGTCAGAAGACCAAAGACTGATGCCGAACTTACCAATGATGAAAGAGCCTGGTAGTGTACCAACGAAAAGGCTCTGGCATATGTTATATCGTCTTTGGATTCCGAGGCTTTCACGGATGTCCAGGGCTACACGACAGCAAAAGCTGTCTGGGATAAACTGACAATCCTCTATGAGGGAAGTTAGTCCCAAATGCAGAACGTTATCTGTACTCTCAGACAGAACTTTGAGAGTTTCAATCATAAACCTGGCGAATCACTCGAGAGCATCTATCGGTGATTCGAAAAGCTTATCTTGGAGCTGAAAACTGTCAATGAGCATTATTCTCAATCTCAGATCAATGACAAGTTCTTTCGCTCCTTGCCGGATCACTACTACTCCAAACAACTCCAGATGCAATCCAACAAGAACTGGCAGTATGTTCCTCTTGAAGAACTATATGGAGAGCTGCGGACTCACGAAGTCAGGTTTAAATACTCTGATCGGGATGAGAAAATAGTTCGGAAAGAAAAAGGGGTAGCTCTCAAAGCTACGGAATGTCTAAGCATACTGAGGAATGATGATACGGACGCGTCTGAGAATTCTGATTCTGATAAGGAAGAGGAGATAGCTCTCCTTGTCAAATCCTTTGAGCGATTCCTATGCAAAAGCAGAAAAGGATTCAGGAGACGCTCCTCATCATCTTTCCAAAGGAAGGAGCGACCGGAGTCTAGTTCTCAGGAATGCTACAATTGTAGGAAAACCGGTCACTGGGCCAAGGACTGTAGATCCAAATCTAAAGTGGCCGAGAAAAGTGACAAGGTAACTCCTCACCGCTCCACCTCAAACAACAGAGATAATAGCAAGAACAAGAGGAAGGCGTTCATCACAAAATACGTCAGTGGCTCGGAAGAAGAGGAGGAATCCTCTGATGATGAGCCAACTCCCAAGCCGAACGTCTGCCTCATGGCAAATTCTGAGGTACCTTCAATCTCTGAGCTCATGAGTAAATTAGAATCTCTTATTACTGAACGTGATCATGAAAAGAATGAGAGACTAATAATTACTCAAATATACAAAGATATGGAAAGTCAGAATAAACGTCTTGAATTTACTATTACTAGACTCGAAAAAGATATAGCTGACTTCAGAGGAAAAGAGGCTTGGTATCATGATCTAAGAGCTGAAAATCATCTCCTGAATACCTATCAGGCCTAAAAGTTATTATGAAAAGACTCGAGAATGAACTTGAACAGGAAAAGGAAATAAATCGTAAGTGGCTAAAATCTGGGGAAATAGCCTCTACATTTAGGACTGATTCGGATAACATTCGAGTCAAACCTGGCCTAGACTCCAAACCATCAACTTCCAATGCTCAACCTACTGAGCGTCCTCCGGACTTCACTACGAAACTAACCAACTTATATCCTGTTAGTACGTCTAAACCGTTGGATGGTTTCATTTCAGGTGGCACCATAGTTTAACTATGGAAGAGAGGTTATTACTGCACTTCCCGAAGCAGTAGCACCCGAACTTAATGATGAAGGGAAAGCTGCTACAGTTCCAGCCAAAACTATAGCACCCAAAAAGAAAGGAAAGGCAAAGGCTGACGCATCTAGGGCCAAGAGCCCGTCACCCAAACGCAATGGACTAGGCCATAGGGAACAGAGTAGAAAGTCTGTAAAATCTAAGAAACCTGTATCCCCTGTTTATACTCCGCATTATAGTGTTTGTTCCATCTGTAGGGAAATAGGTCATTATCACTATGAATGTTGGAGCTTATCTGATAACTGGCTTTGTAATCAAGTTCGTACCAGTAAAGATCAGTTCAATAAAAAGGGTTCTTCGAGCAAAACAAAATCTAAATCTCAAAGGAGTGTCTCTCCAAAGAAAACCCAAGTAATAGAAACAGCTGAAACTAACAAATTAAAGTCAACCTAGAAAGCTAAAAGTCCTAGCAAAGTTAAATCCGGAACTGTTGACACTACTGCTGTTCTTTCTAACCGCCCGAAACAAGTTTGGGCACCAAAAGTGTAAACTGTTGTCTTTCAGGAGCATCTCTGGAATGCATTGCCGGATCACTTGAAGTTAAAGATCAATCAAAGCAAGTGGATCCTCGATAGTGGATGCTCCGGACATATGACGGGTGATCAGACTCTGCTTGTTGAAGTTAATGACAAACGAGGTCCATCCGTTTCATACGGTGACAATAGCAAAGGTAAGACTGTCGGGTATGGCACTTTAACCAACGGCTGTGTATCAATCACTAGAGTTGCACTAGTCGAAGGTTTGAAGCATAATTTGCTAAGTGTCAGTAATTTATGTGACAAAGGATTTACTGTTTCCTTCATGTCCAACACCTGTACAGTAAGAGAAAACTTATCTGGAGATGTTAAGTTATCCGGATCAAGAAATGGGGACATATACTCAGTGGTCTTAAGAAATAATTCTTCTGACCCTGTATGCTTCCTCACTACAGCATCAGATGAAGATAGTAGGCTATGGCACAAGCGATGCGCACATTTAAACTTTAAGACCTTGTCTAAGTTAGCGTCACTTGATCTTGTCACTGGTTTACCTAAACACAAATACTCCAGAGACACTCTCTGTCGAGAATGCCAACTTGGCAAACAGACCAAAAATAGCTTTAAGAGCAAATCAGTTAATTCAATAACTGCTCCACTACAACTTCTTCATATGGACCTCTGTGGTCCCATTTCTGTTCCTTCACTAGCTGGTGCGAGATATACCCTTGTGGTTATCGATAATTTCACCAGATACACATGGGTGATGTTCCTGAAATCTAAGGATCAAACCTTTAAGCATCTAGTAGATCTTTTCAACTGGATAAGCAATTCACAAGGATTGAGCATAAAGTGCATCAGGAGTGATCATGGTACAGAATTTGATTTTTCAGATATGAGATCATATTGTTCTGAACAGGGCATTCAGCATGACTTCTCTGCACCCAGAACTCCACAACAAAATGGGGTAGCTGAGCGCAAGAATCGCACTTTAGTTGAGGCTGGCAGATCTATGTTAGCAGGGGCAAAGCTTCCTCTCGCCTATGGGTCAAGTCGTGTCCATTGCCGCTATGTTCAGAACAGAACTCTAATAAATAAATCTACCATGAAAACACCCTATGAGATGTGGAGAGGACGAAAGCCTTCAATTTCACATTTCAAAGCTTTTGGGTGTACTTGCTATATATTGAACAATGGCAAAGAACCCCAGAATAAATTTGAACCAAAATCTGATGATGAGATTTTTATTGGGTACTCATTACATAGCAAGGCTTATCGAGTCTTCAATAGAAACTTTTTAAAGTTGAAGAATCTATCCATGTGACATTTGATGAAACTAATCTTGATTGGTCAAAAGTTGCTTCTTCAAGTTCTAATGTACAGGTTCAGGACAATAACATCGACTATTCAAAGTTTATGAATGTTCCTGTTACACATACTAACCAACCACGTGGCACCAGCGAAGCACAAAGAAATGATATGGATGATGCTATGGATGAATCTGACTCAGGACTACCTTTAAACTCTGGACATACTCCTACGGATATTCAAAATTCCGGAGTACCTTCAAGTCCGTCCGGACCAGTTAACATTGAAAGCAACAGTGTTGAAGAACCACTTAGTTCTACCGTACCTGCTAATACGAAGATATCTGGTCCGGAAGAAGCTCACCTAGCGGATATACCTGAACCACCTAATCTGGCAGAGCTTCAAATTATTCAAGATCAACCATCACATGCACATAATTACAGGTGGACTCGAAACTATCCCTCAGATCAAATGATTGGTGATCTTACTGTTGGTGTAAGAACAAGAGCAGCCAGCTCCAACATTTATCTTTACTCATGTTTTCTATCTCAAATAAAACCAAAGGTGGTAGATGAAGCTCTTCAAGATTTGAACTGGATAGAAGCCATGCAAGAAGAGCTGAATCAATTTAAGAGAAATGATGTGTGGACTCTAGCACCAAGGCCTAAGTCTCAGCAAGTCATTGGAGTTAAATGGGTGTTCCGGAACAAGCTTGATACGGATGGAATAGTAATCCGGAACAAATCCAGACTGGTAACTAAAGGATATCGTCAAGAAGAAGGAATAGACTATGACGAGACCTTTGCTCCGGTAGCAAGACTTGAGGCCATCAGAATGTTTCTAGCGTATGCGTCATATGAAAACTTCATAGTTTATCAAATGGACGTCAAAAGTGCATTTCTCAATGGAGATCTTCAAGAGGAGGTGTATGTTGAACAACCTCCCGGTTTCATTGAACCTAAGGCAGGACATCTAGTCTACAAGCTTCGGAAAGCTTTATATGGTTTGAAGCAAGCTCCAAGAGCCTAGTACGACACACTGTCAGAATTCCTACTTGCTCACAACTTTCAAAAAGGGAAGAGAGACACCACTTTATTTCTATGAAAAGAGAAAGGACATACTCTGATTGTACAGATATATGTGGATGATATCATTTTCGGATCAACAAATCCGAAGCTTTGTGAAGAGTTTGCAAAGTTGATGGCCGGCAAGTTTGAGATGAGCATGATGGGAGAACTATCCTACTTCCTTGGAATAGAAGTTAAAGAATTGAAGGAAGGGATCTTCATTAATCAAGCTAAGTACACACGTGACCTTATTAAGAAGTTTGGTATGGAAGGTTCATCTCCCGTCAAGACTCCAATGCCAGTCAGTGCCAAGTTAGACCCTGATGTGGACGGCAAATCAGTAAATGTAACTGAATACAGAGGGATAATAGGATTCTTGTTGTACCTTATAGCAAGTTGCCCGGACATTATGTTTGCAACCTGCATCTAT
Organism: Taxillus chinensis; assembly: GCA_023512835.1. Lineage (NCBI taxonomy): Eukaryota > Viridiplantae > Streptophyta > Magnoliopsida > Santalales > Loranthaceae > Taxillus > Taxillus chinensis. Next base: position 48,755,672 of record CM042085.1, read on the forward strand.
GCAAGATATCAGGTGAATCCCAAAGACTCACATATGCTTCATGTCAAACGGATATTAAGATATCTTAAAGGGACTGTGAATTTGGGACTTTGGTAACCAAAGGAGTCCAACTTCACCTTATCCGGATATTCTGATGCTGATTTTGCTGGGTGTCGCATCGACAGGAAAAGCATGAAGCGGTACGTGTCAGTTTCTTGGAAGTAGATTAATTTCATGGTTCAGTAAGAAGCAAAATTCCGTATCAACCTCTACCGGTTGAGCGGAATATATAGTCTTTGGGGAGTTGCTGCACCGCTACTCTTGGATGCAAAGTCAACTTACTGACTACGGTTTCAACATGACATCTATTCCACTCTACTGCGACAACACCAGTGCAATTGCTATCAGCAACAATCCTATCATGCACCCAAAGACAAAGCACATTGAGGTAAGATATCACTTCATTCGAGACCATGTTCTCAAAAAGCACATATCACTGGAACATGTTGCTACTGAAGATCAACTGGCAGACATACTTACAAAGCCCCTTCCTGATGCAAGGTTTTCTGAATTACTCTTCCAATTAGGTATGCTTGACTTTTCTGCATAGCTTCACTTAAATCACTCAACAGTATATCTTCTTTCAGAACATGCATTGTGCTTTTATTGAAAGTAATAGATTCATACCGAAGTTAATTTTTTATTATACTTACTGCTTAATGTGTCCTATGTGTCTGATAAATACCAAAGTTTATTTTGGGAGGATGCTTGCATTTCCCGACTGAAGTCGTTTAAGTTGACATAATTAAAACAGATATGAATAACCTCTTTAGGATTTCATGATTCTAATCTTCACTTATCACCAAATGACGAATGTTGTTTCATATTGATTGCTCTATTAATTTGTCTGGTTGAAGAAATGAAATGGGTTAGCTCGGAATGCTTGGTAATGGTACTCACAATCGCAGTCTGATTAGCTCCTGAAGTGTAGTTTCCTAATGGATAGACAGTGATGTTTCAAGATATCAATTTTTAACAGGTAATGCCATCGAGAGGATCGCATGATCTACGGGGGAGAAAATGCTTTATTCATTATCCAAGTAATACCCCTCGTATATGTCTTGTGACCTCTTTCCTGGCTGTTTATCTGAGGGGGAGTCTATCACTGAGAGGATCGCATGATCCAAGGGGGAGCAATCTTTGTAATACTCCCCTGATATGTCTCGGATGCTCTTCCTCTAAACTATCACTTCCGAATCTACCTGGACATGCATTGTTGAATCAGATATGTGGCATGCAAGGATGTTTTTCTTCCTTCAACCATACATTTTAATCGGATAATCATCTGCTTGCTTTCAACATGTGTTCATTCCTACCGTCTCACTCATGAATCCTAAGTTGAATATCATATTTTTTTTATTTATCTTAGCTATCACTGTCAGTATGAAGGTTTCGCTATGTTGACCTACATGAACTTATGTGTTTATCAGTTGTCATATGCATTTTCTTCAGTAATTTGATCATAATTCACATGTATGTGTCTTGTTACTATTCTTACATATGCATAAGTTCTGTCTCTTTTTAGTTCGGATTATGATGTTCTCACTTAGACTATTTGATCCATATCCGTACTAACTCAACCTGTTAGTCTACTGCTTCTTTAGTTTATTTTTCCAGCTACAGGTTCAAATTCTCTTTGCACTTCATTGCTCTATCTTGTTTTGATGTCTTGAATTTGAAGTGGTGTGGTACTTCTTACTTCTTCGACACCAAGACAGCAAAGGAATCATTCTTTATCAGCACTCAGCTTTTACGGACATTCAGTCTATCATCCGGATATAGTTCACACGGACAATATCAAGCCCGGATGAGAGTCGGTTTAATTCCTCCTAAATCTTGGAATTCTCAATTCGCGATGAACCAAGTGATTATCTTACATCGCATCTTTTTGAGGAGAAATAATGATGGTTCATTAAATGCACGTCTCGAGCCCGGTAATTTGTCTTTTCAAAATTCGGCAGTATGAATACAGCTGTCATTATTGAATGGTTAGCACGGCCGCCACGTCATCAGTCTACTCGACGACGCTAATACATCATGTCTAATGACATCGGATTGTCAGGCGGATCACTGCTTATCTCGCTTAAACCCGAGACCCGCTGGCTTCCACGGAATGGGTCCTATTTATACTGAACTCTCACGCGAGCGCGAGGCTATCGCTTTCACTACTCAGAACCCTAAACCCTCGTTGTTCTCTATTCACCAAAGACCTCCCCTTCCTTCTCCTTTAATATTCCAATTCCAATGGCATTTCCCGCTCTCTACGGCGTTGTTCCTGGCCATCTTGTCGATTGGGCCGGCATTTCCGACCCTCTTGCCTGGCTCGACGAGGTTTGCTCCTTGTTAGCCTCTAGTGGTCTCCTCGACATCGTCTCTGCCCCTGCTGATCTTCTCATCTCAAACGTCTGATCTTTCTATGAGCACTTTGAATCTAGTGACCAGTCGATTGTCTCTGGTATTCGAGGTAAACCCATTAAGATCACTCCTCAAGTGATCCGTGACGCCTTCCATTTCCCAAGCGGCAGTGATTACCGGCCGAGCGCTCAAACCATGGTTACTGCCATGGGATATCCCTCCAAAGTAAAGGAATATAAGCTAAAGTCTTTTCAAGGCCCCTATCGTTGTATGGCCACCATACTTAGTCGATGCTTACTGGCTCGCTCTACGGCTCTTGACTCAGTTCCATACGATTTGCTTCTGGCGATGTACATGGTCTTTGAGCAATTGCCTCTAGACTGGGGCGATTTTCTTTTTCGGGTTATGCGGAACAGCAAACGGAATTCGTCTTTCGGACGGATTCTCTCACACCTTTTCAGACATCTACACCCCGCACACTTCCAGGACCAGTTGACGATTCCCTTCCCGTAGAACTTTTACTTTTGTCATCTCACCTCCAATGGGACGCTCACTGTCCGCCGTTATCCTGTCTCTCGTGCACGCGTTGTTGTATCGGAACATCAAGATAGTTCCGTTGGTGACCCCGCCCCCAGTTCGGGTCATCAGGTTAGCTCCACCCACCGGTCTTCAAGCATCCAGTCCGTTGCCGCTCCGGCACACTCCCGCAGTCGCGAGACGGCGTTCGTGCCGCTCCTTCGATCTTTGCGAGGGCCCTCTCAGTCGTTTCCCCATGACACTGTTTCTTCAGCCCCTCCTGCTGATGCCCCTACTGTTATCCCTCCTGCTATTGCTACCGATGTTGTTCCTGGTGCTCCCGCACCCACCTCTCCGGTGACTGCTGCCGTTGCTGCTGTCATCACTGACATCCCTACATCTCCTACAGCTGCCTCTCCAGCACGCATTGTTGTCCCTCAAGAATACCTCGACCATCTTCCCACCAACATTCTGACTGACTACTGGCTCCATTTCAGTCTAGCTCACACTGCCGACATCCCTGAATCTGCTCTCCGAGTGTATTACACCAAACATACCCAAACCCTGGAAGCTATGATTCTTTGGAACTCAGACCACGGTTTTCTCATGCCATCTCTGCTTCAGGCCGCACCTCCAACTGCTGGTGCCTCTTCCGGACTTGCTCACGACGCACGGACTCCTATCCCTGCTGAGGTTAGTCCCTCCTCTCCTGCCGACATTCCCCTCGTTGACCTCTCCGGTCAGAGTGGCTCCGCTACACCTGCTGCTGCTGCTGCTGTTCCCTCATCATTCTCTCCACCTGCTGACTCCTCCGCCCTGCGCACTCTTGCACCTCTACATGTGGGGGAGTCCTCAAAGGCTCCTGCCTCTGGCCTTGGGCGTACCTCCTTTGCCACGATCCTGTCTGAAGCCGCGGTCTCTGCTCAGCTAGATCATATTGCGGAGGACAATCGCTCCCGGGCCCAGGTCATTGCTGATAAAGTTGATGAAATCAGGACCCAGATCCTTTCCGCTCTCTCCAACTCCTCTCTCTCACTGGATCGGAAGTTGGACCTCATTGCCTAATCTCTTTCGGGCCTCTCCACTTCTGTCCGGGATCTGACTCAAGTTGTGGGTCGTCCCTCTCGCCCTCCTTGCCGATCTGCCAAACAAGGGGAGAATGCCCCATCTGATCCATCCCCTTCCACTCCTGCTCCGAATACTATTGATGCTCCCAGTCGAAGATCTGCACTTACTCTTCCTCCGGGCCTCCCGGTTCCCAAATGCACCCGATTCTCTGGACCGTCCAGTGCTGCTCCAGCTCTTTCTGACCGTCCCAGCTCCTCCACTGCAGCACCCTCCTCATCTGCTTAGGCTCCACAAGTCACGTTTCTCCCATCATACGCGGAATTGGACCCATATGATACAGATGGGCATGTACATGCAGCCATGTTAGCATATGTGAGTGCTGCTCCCTCTACCCCAAAAAGGTTTTTGTCATCTCTGTCCCCTTTCTCCCCTGAAGACATAAGCACCCTACTATCGGAGAAAGGACAGTTCTCCACTGAGGTCATTGACAACTTCACCTTGGCGGTGAAGGAAAAGATGAGTTTTGTAGGTCCCAAAGTGAGTCTAGTGGGGGGGGGGGGGGGGGTGAATAAACTTTCTTCGTGCGCGGAAGCTAGACTATTAGCTGGTTTTTCGGATTCCTCTTACAGATGACAATGATGGAAGTATTTATGGAGAAGATGATAGAAGTATTGTAAGGATAAGGTGAGTGATAATGAACTATCAGACAAAACTGAGATAAGAGTAAATGCTCTTTTGTCAACACATCTCAGTTGTGAAAGAGATGGTTTATGATAGATCCAAGTGTGGAGAACTAACAACACTGAGGTCAGGACTTAATGAAAGTGCTAGATCTTTAATGAACAAGAGATTCGTGAATACTCAAACAGATTACTCTTGTTCTTGACTCACACGACGCACAACACTTTTTCAATTTCTCTTAGAGTCTCTCTCTCTAGTGTTGGAACTCACTTCGTTAGTTCTGCAAAGGATTATTTTTCACTAAGTCCGTCAGAACCAATATCTTGTTTTCTGTTTGTTTCCTTCTTTTGAGAGAGAGGTTAAACTCTTGATTTTGTCGTTAAGTGTGTGAGAGATATATTTGTAAGATTAAAGTGCTCGCGCGCCATGATGTCCATCCCGACAGACTGACTTCCCGCCACAGAAAATGCGGAATGTCAGGGGATGGGTTGATCTGCTTTGATTTGCAGATCAGATGCCCATACTGAGTATTTGGCATGCAGTCGATCTTGGCCGTTCATCCGTGGATGGTAGTTGGCAGCAATTAATGTGTCATTAATGTGCTCAACTGCTCGGGACAACACAGACTTGCTGTACAAACCCTAGCTGACAATATCGCTAAGTGGTTGTGTTTAGGGTTGTAACTTTGCCTTGGAGGTAGATGCCTCGTAGGTTCAGTGACTCGAAGATTTCAGTTAGGACCTGTAGAAAGTTGCGAAGTTTTGCTTCAGGCTTTATGGTGTTTCTGTGAGTCTATGACTCACATCTTCGAGTCTTCGAGGCTAGAGGTCAGGTTGGATTAGCCTTTTATGTCATTCTGTTAACTAAAGTCTACAACTCTATGTGTCTACGACTCTACGAGTCTGCGACTCTTCGAATAACGCTTAGAGTGACTTCTTCGAGTTCAGCTAATCTACCTGTTATTGTAGCTACGAGTCTACAACTCTAGTTCTGCGGGTCTACGACCTTCAGGTCTCTCAGTTTACTATATTTGACTAAGTGGTCTAAAAATCTTCGACTCTACGAGTCTTCAACTTCACTTTTCTTCCTTAGTCTTTCATAGAGGCTCATAAACTGAGTTCTTGTATAGCTACGACCCTTTAGCTACAACTCTCCGCCATCGATCTCCGAGTCTGGAAGTGTGGCAATTTCTCTATAGTGACTATGTCCCTTGAGTCTACGGGTCTATGACTCTACAACCCTTGAGTTACAGTTTCATTTGTTTGCCAGTCTTTATAGCATCGACTCTTCGACCTTCAACCTACGAGTCTACGAGTCCACTTTTCTTAACCGTGTTCGACGGCTTCGACTCTACGACTTTCAATCTACGAGTCTACGAGTCTGGTTTTCTTTACATTGTTCGAAGGCTTCGACTCTACGACTTTCGATCTACGAGTCTACGAGTCCTATTTTCTTAACAGTGTTCGAAGGTTTCGACCCTACGACTCTACGAGTCTTCGAGTCTAGTGATAATTGAAGATCTGTTAATTGACTTAAGTATTTATGGGGACTCTATGAGTCTACGACTCTACGAGTCATTTAGCTTTGGTTACTGTTCTTAACACTTCTTCGACTCTACGAGTCTCCGAGCTTATTGACACTTACAGTAACACTCTCTTTTCCATACTGTGACTCTACGACCTTCGACCCTAGATCTACGAGTCACAATGTTCTGTCACTATTTTGCCTTGAGTCTCCAGACTCTACGAGTCTACGAGTCTCTTGCCAATACGTCCTATGATAGTTTCACTTCTATGAACTTTGACTCTTCGACCCTACAACCTTCGGTTCTTCGAGTCTCCAAACTTAGACTATATTTTGGCAGCTTCATCAAATCCTATATTTCCAACAATCTCCCCCTATTTAATGTAAGCTGACAACGGGTAAATACATGAAGTCTGAGACTACAAGTTTGATGGGCAATTTTAAATTAATCAGAAGAGATCTTTGCATGTAAAGAATGGAGGAGTTCAAATTTTCAAAAATACATACTCCTCTCCCCCATAGGCTCATTGCGTTACCTGGCTCCTGTCAAAGATAACTCCCCCTACGAACTTGCTCCCCCTAAGAAATACTCCCCCTTTTTGGGGTGAGGAACAAGCACTAGAACACAATCCGCATGGGAGCAATACAGAATAAGGCATAGAACAGTAGGTAGCAGAGCAAAGACATACATAAAAGATAACTGACAGAAAGTAAATACACAAAACAATGAAGAGCAAGAAATGCAGTGTACAAGGAATGAGCATACAAGACAGTTATGGGTTAAATTTAGTGTACAAGACACTCTGTATAAATAGAAAAACAGCAGCTTGCTCGCGCAGGAGTTGAGCAGGGGTCAAGTGTAACGAGGCCGCTCGACTGCTCACACGATTAAATTCCGGCACGAGAGTTGGGAACCCATTGGTGGTCAGTGTTGGAACCCATTTTGTCTGGGTTGGACATACTAACCCCATTTTGGTGTATATACCTTTTTTGCCCATGCCATATACCTTGTTGAACAGAGATTCCCTGCGATTTGCACAAGATCGATGCATTGACACGAACGAGGAAGCCCAAAATGGATAACCATTGCTACAAGTCCCTGAAGTACCCCAAGACCAATACCAGGGGATAGAGGAGGAAATTTGGAGAATAACGCACTTGACTGAGCTCAATTCTGATGAAAAACGAAGAAGTTGTGGCCAAAACAATTTTCATTGGAAAAAGTCAAACTTGCCAAAAGACGGTCAATGCCCCTCGTCAAACTGCCCGAAAATGTGACCATGCGAGATTCTCCAAAATGACTATTCAGGTGAATACGGAGCTTCCCAAACAATCTCCCAAAGTTCGTCCGTTTTGGCATTTTTAGTGGGGGTAAAAAGGTAATTAAAAGTTAAAAAAAAAAATCATCAAAGTCAAATCCGGATCATCGTGGTCAAATCCGGAACATCAAAGTCAAAGGTCAAATCCAAGCCAACATTGATCCAGATTAAGAGTTCCCACTGATGCGGAGTAAGGATCCGAGCCAACATTGATCCAGACTAAGAGTTGGGATCCGAGCCAACATTGATCCGAACTAAGAGCTCCCACGGATGCAGAGTAAGGATTCGAGCCAGCTTTGATCCCGACTAAGAGCTCCCACTGATGCGGAGTAAGGATCCGAGCTAACTTTGATCCGGACTAAGAGCTCCCACTGATGCGGAGTAAGGATCCGAGCCATCATTGATCCGGACTAATGTCACCACTGATACGGAGTAAGCTCCAATCATCCGGAATTGCCTTCCATTGATCCAGATCCGAGCCTTTGACCCTACCAATCATTGACTTTCGCTGATTAGTCTGTTCACGGGCATGGTCACTGTAGCTTCACGGGATTAGCTGGATAGATACTCGTCAACGGATGTCTGTCACATGCGCGCATTTAATGGCAAAAGGACAAGCAAGGTTGACAGTCCACCCGACATAAATGGCATCTAGTTAATAAAAAAGGGGGCTAGCATCCGTAAATGCTGCAATTATGTGGCAGTTCCAAAGGTATTAAAAGAGGTCCTAACACCAAAGAAAGGACACACGTCCGGATTACGCCCAAGCTCTTGCCTTTTCATATTTTCTCTCTTTCCCTGCGAGTCCCTTTTCCAAAAAAAAAAAAACAAAACAAAACAAAAAACAAAAATCATTCCTTTCTCATACGAGTCTCTCACCCAAAATAAAAATCTCTCTCATAGTTTATCCCCCCTCTCTCTATCACGATTTAAATCCTTTTCACCATCAATTTCCCTCAACTCCAACATACTACTGCAGTCTCCAAGACAAATCTCAATTGATTTCCATAATTGGCGTCGCTGGAATTTTGCGAGTTGGTGATATTATGTTCCCACAGGCGATTTTCAGTGCAAACAATATTTTAAACAGAAGTCTAGGGAGTCCCGAGTTGAAATCCATTCAAACCAAAGTCAGTGTAATTTATATTTTCTGCTTTATTTTTAGCTTATTTGTATTTATATTTGATGTAATTTTAGTATTTTCCTAATTTTCATTTCTTTAGCTCATCTCTATCTTGGATGTAATTTTTAGTATTTGCCATTGTATTTTCCTCGTATTTTCTTGATTTTCATGTTGTACGTTGTAATATGTAAAATGTAGTGGAAAAATAGAAAAAGGGCAAGGAGAGGCATAAAAAAAAGAAGATGGAAAAAAGGAAAAAGAAAAAAAAGTGCTTTTATTTTTATTTATTTGTGGATGTCATAATCACACACTTCACGTTTTTTTATTTTTTATTTTATGTATATATTCATTACTTTGATACGCATTTATAATTTTGGGTTTTTTTAAACAAAACAAAACACAAAAAAAAGGGTTTTCAAAAGTTAAGCACAAACAACAAAAAAAAACAAACAAACAAACAAAACGTTTTGTTACAAAAAAACAAAAACAAAGAAAATCTTTCTTAACAAAAAAACAAACAAACCACAAAACATTTTTTTAACACAAAAAAAACAAAACGTTTTCAAAACAAATCAAAAGCAAAAAAAACAACAAGAAAAACAAAAAACATTTTCAACAAAAAAAAATGCATTTTCAACAAAAAAAATTGTTTTCTAACCCAGAAACCAAAAAAGGGGAAAATAACAAAAAAAAAACATATTTTAGGACTTCAATTTCCAAAATAAAACCAAAAACCAAAACCATCCTCTAGGATCTTATTCTCCACCTCAAACAAAAACCCAAAACTTTTAGGATTCCCTTTAGAAATTTAGGGTAAATTCATTTTAACCACAACTTTAATAAATAACTTAGCTGAATAAACATTATAGACTTTTTAAGAAACTTAACCCCGTCATGGCAGGGCAAATAAAATAGAAAACCTCCTCCTCCGAAAATAGATACTGAAAGGGCGCTGTAGGGGTGCTAATCCTTCCCTACACGTAACCAACTCCTGAACCCTTCTCTGATAACGCAGACCACACCTTTAAACTACTCAAAGTAGAGGGTATCCAACTGTACCCCAAAAACAATTGTGGCGACTCTAAATTTTCTCACCATTGGTTTAGTTTGAACTTACCCCAAACGGGCCCGGACAAAAACCAGTGATGATAACTGGTGACTCTGCTGGGGATTCTTAACACTTTAGAGAGTTAGGTCTAGAACTTGGATTAGGAGGTTTTTTAATTGTAATGTTGTATATATTTAACTGTCATGCTAAGTTATTTTTTTTATTTTCTAGATATAATTGTGATTTACTTATTTTTTTTATATACAGTTGTCGTTTATCTTTAAACTCTGATTTATTTGTACGTTTTAACTACCATGATAGTTGTGATTTACTGCTTTCCATACTTGTTGCATCCATGCATAACCCTATACCCGGGTTTAGCACAATTTAAGTTAGCGAGGTTCAGTACGGTCCCTAGCGTGTTGATCATTATCCGCAATGGGGCCTCAGACTCCTCACTCAAGCTTGAGGTTCTTTTAAGGCACGTCCTTTTAAGATCCCCCTCCGCTAAATCCCATGGTGTACGGAGCCCTCTATTGAGGAAGTTTGGGAACCAACGAATAAGATAGGTATAGCAATAGAAGCCCATCAGGGGCATTGACCCACATGTTGTTTGCTCATTCCATGCCATGCTAACCTTTGTTTTGTAGGGTAGTCCATAAGTCATCCCCTGCACATCTTATTTGCCTTACTATTGGTCTATTCTTTATCCTGTCTATTTGCCCTGATTTGTTTTAACTGCCATCCTAACCTGTCATCATGCATAACACGACATTCATATAGGCATGGCAACTTTCAGTCATCTCCTAAAAAGCCTTCAGGATAAAGAGGTTGTCGCAGTGGTGGCCCAAGCATCTTGGGACATCCAACTTCGCCTTGGAGATTTTCCACCAAAAGAAGCCCACAAAGCAGAACATATTATCATAGAAGATCAGCTGGACTACACTAAGGAGGTACAAACAATATGGAGGCAGTGGTCAGACGAAAGGAAAAACATTTATATACAGCAGTTTGGGGATTTGCTCCATGTAACCGAGTTACTAGCCGACAAGGATATGCTTGGGGCAGCCATATATTTCTGGGAGCCTCGACAGCGGTGCTTTGACTTCAACGGCATAGATCTTGTTCCCACAATAGAAGAATATAGAAGATTATTGGATATCCCCATAGAAAACAAAATGAAGATCTATCTATTGGAGCCCAGAAGATCATGTCGAAGGGCCTCTGCTGAGATAATGGGAAAGCCAGTATGGGACTCACCGGCGGCACAACCTATAGTGGGCGGGAATATCTTCCATGGGCAATAATCAAAGAAATGATACAGACCACAACAGAAGCAGGGGCACACAAATTGCTGACACTAGCTATATATGGGCTAGTCATTTTCCCGAGGATACCGGCCCACATCGATGGAGCAATTGTAGATTTGGTCTAGCAGATGCTCAAAGGATGTGACCCTACCCCTGCTATCTTGGCCGAAACCATTCGATCTCATACTTATCTATGGAGTAAAGTGTCACGCCCCGGTTTTCCAACCCGAGGAGACCGGAACGTGACCCTCCCTTTACCCGAGTTTGGATAAAGGGGTGGAACACAACATACACTTCAGAAACCGAAATCACACAATTATTTAATTGAAACCATATGCCTTTATTATCTTTCAAACTTCATTACAATATCTCCCCGCTGGGGTTACAATGCCTCAATAAAATTACATAACGCAAATAACATAAAACAAAGCCACAAAGTAGAACTCTTCCACCTTGGTGTTCCCACCTAACGCCTGTAGGTTCCTGCAAGAAAACACACCATAGTAGGAGGGGTGAGCATCCACAGCTCAGTAGGGATCATGTCTCCCCAACCCATCCCATGCTCCTAGCATCTACATGCCATGTGTACAAGTGCAGTGTCGTGTTACAATAATTCCAACAGACAATAACAAACCACACCAGTTGTCACAATTATCCACCACACAAACCACAAGTGATTTAACCGCCTCTTCAGGCCAATGATTTAACTGCCTCTCAGGCATAGTTTCCACAGTCAGTCTCACTGACATTAATTCAACCTCTCAGGCTCCACAGTCAGTCTCACTGACATCAACTCAGCCTCTCAGGCTCCACAGGTACACAAGCATTGCCTCAGCCTCTCAGGCTTCTTAGGCTCCACAGACAACAACAGACATTTAACATATATCTCAGTTATTCAGGCATAACAACAAACACTTAACATGCATGTCCACCCTGGTATAACATCAAACACCTAGCATGCATATCCTCATAGACATTACATCAAACACTATTTAGGCATAACCACACTGGCATAACATCAACGCATAACATGCATGGCCTCACAGGCATAATATAAAACACCTAGTGTGCAGTGCCACACAGGCCTAATCTCAACCCATACTTGCCACTAAAGGCCAACATTCATATAGGAGGTCACACCTATATGAATTTACATATAGATAGTATAACAATAACAGTATAAGCTCTATAAATCCTCTACACAGGGCCTAACCACAGAACAGATCGGGTGAGACAGAACCCCTACCTTAAAGCGGATCTTCCTTGCTCCCGCGCTAAACGCCGTCCTCCCCACGCAAGATGCTCCTGGCAAGAACCAACGAACTCCCTTTCCTTCTCTCTCTCTAGCTCTCTCTCTCTCTCTACGACGGCTGCAGCAGTTGAAGAGAACCCTAAACCTAAAGCAGAGGGCTTCTCCTCCTTATATAGACAACACAACATCAAAACGACGTAGTTTTGATTAAGTGAATCCCAGCATCAAAACGACGTAGTTTTGATGGAACAAGCTATGACCTTCCCACATCCATACACACCAAAATATTCACAATTCCAACATGGTCCTTTGGGAAAAGATGATTAGAACGACAAAACCAAGGTAACCATGCAAAAACATGCCTGCACGCCAATTTGAACACCAATTCCCCAATTGGCGTGCAGCTCCAAATGCACTCAAACTTCACCCCAAGCCTCCTTGCATCTTGTAGAGGTCTGAGAAGCAAAAATATGCTTGCACGTGAAATGGATGAATTCACGTGCAGCTCCAAATGCTCTGAAATTTCTGTGGTAGGTAGAGGACCTCATTCTACGAAACTTTTGTTCTTCCACGCCAATTGTTTGAGGCCATCTACCATAACAAAAGTGAGCTCCAAGATTAGCCAAAACGGCTTAAAATCGCCTGTATACGCATAGCATCTTCCTAGGGCATAAATGTACGTTATCACTTGTCACATGCACCTCCCAAAAGTCCCCTCTTGGGCTCATCTCTTACCTCAAACTTGTGCACCAACATCCAAGGTGTTTGTGGTTAACTTCTTACACACGGGTTACACACGGGTCATTACATAAAGGCTTGGGACAGTTCATGGGGTGCCTACCTCTCCTATGTACCTGGTCGCAAGGTCATTTCCCTTGTAGTGTTCATCGTTTCCCTGCTGTTTATCAGGTACCACCCACAACACTACTAGATATTTTGCTCAGCAAGTGGAACCTACCCAAAGGCTTTGAAGACTGGAGAAAAAAGTTAGAGAACCTCACAGAAGCTGACATTACCTGGACTGCTCCTTGGATGCCGGTGGTCTCCATGACTTATAGCTGTGGGGACTACAATTGGGTCCCACTCTTAGGTCCTTGGGGAGGAACTGCATATGCACCACTGCAGGGTGGAAGACAAGTCGGGCATCATCAGATTATCCCTGTGCTATTTGGCATGGAAGATTGTGACTTCACTTACAGCAAAACCATGCTCGCAGAGAAAAGCCAAAAGATGTATCAGGCATGGTCCGCCCCACACAGGATCCAACCCAACAGTCCAAAACCTGGCGTTTATCCGGCGTACATATCTTGGAGGGCACAACACAAGCCACAGTTAACGACGGACATGAGAGCTATCCTCCAGGAGAATCAAAATCTCAGGCAGCAGATCCAAAGGCTGGAAGCATCTCTAGAAGGAGCTCTTCAGAGGTTGCAGTTGAGGGAAAAACAGGTCGAGACCATATTGAAGCAGAGGGAGGAAGCAGGTGAGTGGCCACCCCAGAGGGAGAGGCGACGTGCTACTTAGGAGATGACTGGAAGAATGCTTTAAGATCATGTAGCGATAGCTTTCATTTTACATGGCATTTCAGCATTGAATGTTTGTATTGTATGTTTTGTTTGTAATAAAGTTATTTGTTTTTCTAACCCTCTGCATATACATTCATGCATACATGCAGAGCAAATGAAAAAAAAACATCAAATAAAAGTTCCCTTGTACCCAGGTGGGTAGCAGACTTTCTCTAGGATTGCGCATTCTTACAATCTCAGATCTCACCGCAATCAGGTATCACAGCCACAAACAATGGCAGACGAAGCAGAGAACAGACTCGTAGGTTTAGAACAATCACAACAAGCCCTGTAGGGGAAAATGGCTTTGATGATGGATATGCTTACCAAGCTGACTGAAGAAAAAGAAAGAATCCCAGCAAGAGGAACCCCGACAGGGGGAACTACCAATCACCATCAAGAGTAGGGGCAAGAAGCAGTTCAACCACCCAATCTGGCTCCAAGCCAAGCACCCACCTATCATCCTGCAATGGCACAACCCCCAACTCCAAATCCAACTCATTTCACTATGCCCGCATCGGGACATGCAATAGAGGTAATGGGTTCTCCAGCCCCGAAGGAGGACATTGAGTCCCCTGCTCTAAAACGACTGGAGGAAAGATTGAAAGCCGTAGAAGGCATCGATAGCTATGGCATGACCAGCCCACAAGACTTATGTCTGGTCCATGGAGTGGTACTGCCACCAAAATTCAAAATGCCAGAGGTTGAGAAGTTCAACGGGCCCCGATGTCCGAAGACACATCTAGCCATGTACTGTTAAAAGATGGCTGCTTATGCGGGTGAAGACAAGCTCCTCATGCATTGTTTCCAGGAAAGCCTAACTGGGGCATCCCTTCGCTGGTACTTTCAGCTAAATGGAAACCGCATCAAGACATGGAAAGAATTAGCTACTTCCTTCTCAGCACAATACAAGCATGTCACCGAGATGGCGCTGGATCGACTAACCCTATAGTCCATGGAAAAGGGATTCGAGGAGAATTTCAAAGATTATGCACGAAGATGGAGAGAGGTCGTTGTGGAGGTCCAACCTCCTCTTACCGAAAGAGAACTCACCACTATATTCATCAACACACTTAAAGGCGTATACTACGAGAAATTGATCGGCAATGTCTCCAGTAGCTTTGCAGACTTGGTCGCATCATCCGGCGAACGTGTAGAAAGTGCAATTAAAGGTGGAAAGCTAAAGGGTAATGCGACTGAGGCATCAAATCAGTTTCAACCACTAGCAAAGAAGAAGGAAAATGAGACCAAACCTGGTATACCCATCGCACCTGCCGATACAAGCAACATTCCACTAAGCACCAGGGTGCCACCAAGCATCGACAGTGGCCACCTACGTTGCACCTACACCACCTCCCCAATTCATGCCATACTTGCCGCACGGAGGGGTCCCATTTCCATATTCAATGGTACCTAACTCATTTCAACCGAGAGCGCCATACCCAGAGCAACCAAGGCCAGCAACTCAGGAAGGACTAGGAGCCTCATTCCAAGGACAGGGGCAACCGAGGGCCCAGACCTAGCAAGCAGGAGCGAATCAAGCTTCTCGTCGACCACGACAAGAGTTTGATCCAATTCCAATGACTTATGCAGAATTATACCCCAAGCTCTTAGAGGCAAGGATGGTAACCCCTATACCCTTGGGAGAAATAAAGACTCCTCCCCCTGCTTGGTATAAGCCAGATGCCAGATGTGAATATCATACAGGTGGAGCTGGACATGATATCGAAAATTATATAACATTCAAGAGGAAGGTTCAGGCATTGAAGAATGCAAAGTGGCTAGACTTTTCTGCACTAACCGGGATGCCAAATGTGAACAGCAATCCCCTCCCAAAACACTCCAATAATGTTGCTAGTATCGAGAATGAAGGACGGCTGGAAAGGGTCTCCCAAGTACAAATGGAGAAAACATATTTGTTTACTCTGTTACAGGAACATGGCTATATACTTGCTAAAGACATGCCAGAGGCAAGAAAAGGAACAGATAGGGAAAAACAATGCCCTTATCACAAGATGTCGCAGGGACATGACATCGCAGAATGTAGTGAGTTTTTCGAGGTGGTGCAAAAACTCATGGACCAAAGGATGATCGAATTCTCCAAGGAAGAGATAGACAGTCAAAGCCACATGATCCAAGGAGACATGTCATACAAACCGTCATGGGTGCCAACCCCCCTTGTCTTGAATGCTAAGACTCCAGAAATCCCACTACAGCCTCATGGAATTACACCTCTCACCATACGGGTTCCTGCCCCTTTCCCCTACAAGACGGATAATGCAGTCCCATAGAACTATAACTGTGAGGTAGTTCAGGGAGCCACCGCAGCAGAAAAGAAGACCAGGAGCGGTCGGGCTTATGCCCCTGATATGGTTGACAAAGCATGGAAAGAAAAGGTTGTCTAACAAGACATTGAGCCAACACTGGAGGTAACAAAGAAAGGAACACCAGTCACTGAAGAGGAAACCACAGAATTTCTGAAACTCATGAAGTAGAGCGAGTATAACATTGTGGACCAGCTAAGTCGACAACCAGCTCGTATCTCATTGCTCTCATTAATGATGGATTCCCAACCTCACCGGGAAGCACTAATGAAGGCTCTAAGCCAAGCCTATGTTCCTCCAACCATCCCGGTGGCAAATGTGGATGGACTCACTAGTAACCTCATGATGAACAACGTCATCAGTTTCGGAGATGACGAGCTACCCCAGGAAGGGAAGGGACATATAAAAGCTTTGCACATCACGGTCAAATGCAAGGAGCACACCATTGTAATGACCCGTGTTTGCGGGTGGCCTTTTGAGTGGAAATTGTTGGGTTTTAAGGGGCTTTTCTTTCCACACACTTTAGCTAAAACACCTTGGATGTTGGTGCACAAGTTTGAGGCAAGAGATGAGCCTAAGAGGGGACTTTTGGGAGGTGCATGTGACAAGTGATAACGTGCATTTATGCCCTAGGAAGATGCTTTTTGCATACACAGGCGTTTTTAGACTGTTTTGTCCAATTTTGGAGATTGCTTTTGACCAAGTAGATGGCCTCAAATCAATTGGCGTGCAGAACAAAAGTTTTTCAGAATGATGTCCTCTACCTCCCACAGAAGTTTCAGAGCCAAAGGCCTTGAAAGCCAATTGGACCAATTGGCGTGCAAGCATTTTTCTGCATATCAGCCTTCTACATGATG
This sequence comes from Taxillus chinensis, assembly GCA_023512835.1. Taxonomy (NCBI): domain Eukaryota; kingdom Viridiplantae; phylum Streptophyta; class Magnoliopsida; order Santalales; family Loranthaceae; genus Taxillus; species Taxillus chinensis. Next base: position 48,772,653 of record CM042085.1, read on the forward strand.
CAAGGAAGCTTGGGGTAGAATTTCACAGCTTTTGGAGCTGCAAGTCAATTGGGGATATGGCGTGCAATATGACGCGCAACCATATTTTTGCACCATCACCTTGGTTTTGTGATTCTAAACATCTTTTCCCAAAGGGGTATGTTGGAATTGTGGATATTTTGGCGTATATGGATGCGGGAAGGTTGTGGCTTGTTCCATCAAAACTACGTCGTTTTGATGCTGGGATTCACTTAATCAAAACTACGTCGTTTTGATGTTGTGTTGTCTATATAAGGAGGAGAAGCCCTCTATTTTAGGTTTTAGGGTTTGTTGTTCCACCAGTCGTCGCAGAGAGAGAGAGAGAGAGGGGAAGGATAGCTTCTGGTGGCTGTCGGAGCGTCTTGCGTGGGTGGTCGGAGTCTTGCGTGGAAGTGGGAGCAGGAGAACATACAAGGTAGGGGTTCTGTTCTTGCTAATCCCTCTCTGTCCTAGGGTTCTTAGGTAGCATTTGGTCTATACCTGCTATTATATATATATATATATAAATCCATATAGGTGTGATCTCCTATATGGATGTTGGCCTTCAATGACATTTTGGTGTGATTCTATTGTTGGGTGGTCAGTGCATGTTACATGTTCGATGAAATGCCTGTGTGAATATTGCTGAGTGTATATGCCTAGTACATGTTTGATAATATGCCTGTGTGGTTGGACTTGTGATTTGGTGTATGTAAGCATGCTGGGTGTTTGTTCTATTGCCTGAATGGCTGGGTTTGTGCACTTGTGAACGGGTGCACACCAAGTGTTTGGTTTTATGCTTGAGTGACCGTGGTGTATGTTGTGTGCATGACTGTGGTATCTGGCCTGAAGAGGCAGTTAAATTACTTTGCCTGAGAGGCGGTTAAACCAGTGGCCTGAAGAGGCGGTTAGATTACTTTGCCTGAGAGGTGGTTAAATCAGTGGCCTAAGAGGCGGTTAAATTACTTGCTTGAGATGTGGTTTGTTAGCCAGTGTGGTTGGGGCTGAGGTTACGCCCGTTTGTGTGGAAATGCTTTATTTTCTTAATATAGCCACATCACTACACCTGTGCACATGCATGTAACCGCTAGGAACATGGGAAGGGTTGGGGAGACTTGATCCCTACTGAGCTGTGGTTGCTCACCCCTCCTACTGTGTTTGCTTGTTTTCCAGGGACTTATAGGCGTTAGGTGGATACACCAAGGTGGAAGACCATCTCCATTTTATTGTTCACTTCAGTAATGTAATTATAATTTATGTAACCCCAAAGGGGGGGGGTGAATGTAATAAGGGTTTGAATTGTAGTATGGAACATGGTTGGTTTGTGACCCCCTTTAATGTTTGAAATTAAATAAAGATGTGGCTTGTTTGTTTATTGTAATTGTTAGTTTTGCTTGTGTGGCATCCAGTAATCCAATCCCCTTTGCCCTCCGTGTGGGTGAACGGGGAGTCACGTACCGGTTTCCCCGGGTCAGAAATCCGGGGCATGACAACCATAGCCCGTGTACTCATTGACAACGGCTCTGCCTTGAACATTATGCCCTTGCATATACTGCAGCAACTTACAATCGATGCATCCTATATGCGTCCCTGTACAATGAAGGTATGGGCATTCGATGGAGGAAAGCGTGACGTGGTAGGAACTTTGGATATTCCACTCATGATTGGGCCAACTACTTTTATGGTAGAATTTCAGGTGCTAAACATTACACCATATTATAGCTGTTTGTTGGGAAGACCCTGGATCCACATGGCGGGAGTAGTGCCCTCTAGCCTTCATCAAAAAATGAAATTTGTGATGGGAGACCAGCTCATTTGCGTCTCTGGACAAACAAGTTTCCTCGTCACCAAACCTGCATCAGTCCCATATATTGAAAACAACGAGGATGTACCAGAATGTTCCTATCGATCCTTTGAGGTCGTGAACATCACTTCTGTACCAAGCTATCATCTCTCGAAGGCATCAAAGATGGTTGCAACCACCATGATCAAGCAAGGATACAAACCAGGGCAAGGATTAGGCCCAACGGCTCAAGGAATCCAAAAACCATTGACCATCCGAGAAAATACCGAAAAGTTTGGGCTAGGCTACGTTCCTACAAAAGCTGACAGACAGAGGGAAGCTATCAAGAAGAGGAAAGTCAGAATGGCAAGATTGCAGAAAAGGCCAATACAAGAAGAAAGGAGAAGCTCCCCCCCCCCCCCCTTAAATGTTACATTCCGGACTGGAGGGTTTATCCTTAAGAGCCAACCTGAGCCCGAGACGGGGACTGTAGCTGTATTGGACACAAATGAGCATGCACCAAGTGAGATGGTTCAGTTAGTGCGAGAGGATCCCAACCAGCCACTAAACAATTAGACCAGCCTAGACCTCCCCATAATGTAATGCTTACGGGGTCACTGGGATTTAATGTATTCTATTTTAATGTCCTTTGAAGCGGTGAAAATTTATTTTTATCAAAAGCTTTTCAATAAAATGTACTTTTCTTCAAATCTTTCACGGTACATTCCATTCATAACATGTGCATATCATATTTGGTTACCAACTTGTAATTCTCTTATAAGCAGGTATCACAATGTCAATGAAAATATCATATGCGAAAGCGAAACGAGATGCCTAAGGTTTGACCAAAGTCCAAACTGGGAGCAACCAGTGTTTGAAGCTGATGAGAATGAGGCAGAGGAGACACCCGAGCTACCGGGAGAGATCATACGCCTATTGGAAAGGGACGATCGCTTATCCATTCCAAGTGAATACCCAGAAGAAACAGTGAATTTGGGGACGACAGCCGAACCAAAAGAATTGAGGGTAGGGTCTTTGATAGCTACCGACACCAAAAAGAAGTTAATCGAGCTGTTAAGAAGCTACATCGACATTTTTGCATGGCCATACCAAGATATGCCAGGATTAGACATGGATATAGTGCAACATCACATACTAGTGAAGCCAGAGTGTAAGCTAGTACAGCAAAAATTGCGACGAATGAGACCGGAGATGCTACTGAAGATTAAAGAAAAAGTTAAAAAGCAATAGGACGCAGGTTTCCTAAGTGTCTCCCACTATCCAGAATAGGTGCCCAATGTGGTACCAGTACCGAAGAAAGGAGGCAAAGTTCGCGTGTGTGTCGACTATAGAGATCTAAACCGGGCTAGTCCGAAAGATAACTTCCCACATCCTCATCTTGATACCTTAGTGGATAATACAGCAAAATACACTCTATTCTCATTCATGGATGGTTTCTCGGGGTACAATCAGATTCGCGTGGCCCCCGAACACAAGGAGAGGACCACGTTTACGACACTTTGGGGCACATTCTGTTATAATGTGATGCCTTTTGGTCTGAAGAACGCAGGGGCAACTTATTAGTGAGCCATGGTGACCCTATTCCACGACATGATGCATAAAGAAGTCGAGGTCTATGTGGATGATATGATAGCTAAATCGCGGAGCACTGAAGACCACATCGAAGTACTCCATAAGCTTTTTAATAGACTACGAAAATATCAACTCAAATTGAACCCGGAAAAGTGCACTTTTGGAGCCATGTCGGGAAAACTGTTAGGTTTCATTATGAGCCAAAAAGGAGTGAAATTGATCCAGACACCAGGAGATGCCCCCACCCCGAACCATCAAGAAGGTCAGAGGATTCCTCGGGCGATTGAATTACATTGCTCGATTCATTTAACAATTAATATCCACATGTGAACCAATTTTCAAGACTTTACGGAAGAACAATCCAGAAATTTGGAATGACAAATGTCAAGAAGCTTTTGACAGGGTCAAACAATATCTGTCCAATCCACCTGTTTTGGTCCCACCAGTACCAGACAGACCTTTGATCTTATGCTTGACTGTCCAAGGGTCCTCAATGGGTTGTGTCTTGGGGCAACATGATTTTACAGGCAAGAAGGAGCAGGCCATTTATTATCTGAGCAAGAAGTTCACCATCAATGAAACGAATTACACACCAGTGGAAAAGACATGTTGTGCCCTTGTTTGGATAACAAGACGATTAAGGGAATACACTCTTTATCATACCACATGGCTGATTTCGAGGCATGATCCACTAAAATATCTCTTGGAAAAGCAATCCATCTCTAAAAGAATTGCCAAATGGCAATTGGTCCTATCGGAATATGATATCATTTATCTGCCTTAAAAAGCCATCAAAGGGAGTGCAATAGCTGATTACTTGGCAGACAGAGCACTAGAAGATTACGAGCTATGACTGTTGGATTTCCAGATGAGCACATCAACATTCTCACGGCCAAAATATCAGACATATGGACGATGTGGTTTGGTGGAGCCTCTAGTCTCTTAGGTCACGGTGTTGGGGCCATCCTGATATCCCCAAAAGGCGAACATTTCCCCATGGCAGCAAAGCTAACCTTCCCTTGTACAAACAATATAACAGAATATGAGGCTTGTGTGATGGGACTTCAAGAAGCAATTAACAAAGGAATCAAGAAATTATGAGTGTTCGGCGATTCGGCACTCATCATTTTTCAAGTAAAGGGAGAATGGGAGACTCGAAACCACAAACTAATCCCATATCGGGAGTACGTTACGGAGTTAGCCGAGAAATTCGAAGACATCATGTTTGAGCATATGCCCAAGGAATACAATCAGATTCCTGATGCGCTGGCCACTCTAGCCTCCCTCCTTTGACTAGACACAAAGTTGAAAGTCCAGTCTTTCAATATCCGTATACAAGATGCTCCTACACATTGCATGGCCATTGAAGGAAATATGGAACAAAAGCCCTGGTTTGATGACATCAGACAGTATTTGCTCAAGCAAGAATACCCAGAAGAGGCCTCTGAGTCTGATAAACGAAATATCCGAAGGTCGGCGTCTAACTACTACCTTGATGGTCCCGTTCTATATAAGCGAAACTATGACATGGTGTTACCATGGTCCTTGGCAAAAGAAGAGTCGAAACAGATAATGAAAGAAGTGCACGAAGGAGAATGCGGTTCACACGCAAATGGACATGCATTAATAAGACAAATCATGCGAATGGGCTATTATTAGGTAACCATGAAAAAGGATTGCATTGAATATGTGCGCAAATGCCTCAAGTGTCAAATTTACGGTGATAAAATCCAAGTACCGCCATCCAGACTGCATGTGATGGTTTCACAGTGGCCGTTTTCACTTTGGGGCATCGACGTTATCAGACCAATCTCGCCAAAAGCTTCCAATGGTCACCGCTTCATCTTAGTGGCCATCGATTACTTTACCAAGTGGGTAGAAGCAGCGTCATATGCCAATGTCACACAAGCTGTGGACCTTCTCTTTATGCGGAATAACATCATATGCCGCTATGGACTTCCTGAGCAGATCATAACAGACAATGCCTCCAATCTGAACAATCGGATGATGGGTAAATTGTGCGAAATGTACAAAATTCAGCACCGCAACTCGACCCCCTATCGCCCAAAGATGAATGGAGCAGTTGAAGCAGCCAATAAAAACATCAAGAACATTATCAGAAAAATGACTGAGACATACAAAGATTGGCATAAGAAGCTACCATATGCTTTGCACACTTACCGCACCTCAGTACGAACATCAACTGGGACAACTCCGTTTTCTTTGGTCTACGGCATGGAAGCAGTTCTACCTGTCGAAGTGGAGATACCTTCCCTCCAAGTACTCCAGGATACTCAGCTCGAAGAAGCAGAATGGGCCCAAAGTCATTATGAGTAGTTGAATTTAATTGAGGGCAAATGCTTGGCAGCTGTTTGCAGAGGACAGTTATATCAACAGAGAATGATGAACAACAACAATAAAAAGGTGAAGCCCAGAAGCTTTCAAGCGGGTGACCTTGTCCTCAAGAAGATTTTACCAATTCAACATGACGATAGAGGCAAGTGGACTCCCAATTATGAAGGCCTATATGTGGTGAAAAAAGCATTCTCAGGAGGTGCCTTAATCCTTGCCAGAATGGATGAGGATGAGCTCCCTAACCCAGTGAATAACGATGCGGTGAAAAAGTTCTATGCTTAACTCTCATACCTCTCAACAAGATTCTCATCCCTGCAATGAGCGGACTTGGTGAAAACCCGAAAGGGCACCAAGGGTAAAATACAAAGCTCCAACAAGAGACAAAGAAGCAAGCAAAGGCGGACTTGGTGAAAACACAAAAGGGCACCGAGGGTAAAATACGAAGCTCCAACAAGAGACAAAGAAGCAAGCAAAGGCGGACTTGGTGAAAACTCAAAAGGGCACCGAGGGTAAAATACAAAGCCAACGGCAAATCCTAAAGGGTGAAAGCAGTTAGAATCCAAGGATCAGGACCACCTAAAATAGGGTCCTTTGCAAACAGTGGAAACAGCGTCACCTAAAGACAACAGTTGTAAACGGTGGAAGACCTAGTCAAACCTAAGGCACGCTCGAATCAAATTTGTATATTATACTTTTTCAAGACTTGTAATTATGTTTATCAGATTATAACAATAGGGCACTTTTTATGATATACATATGTTTTGTGGGATCAAACTAGCAAAATCCCGTTTTATATCCTTAATCATATTTTATCATCTGCATTTCACATTTAAGTAGAATATCTTAAATCCCTAGTAAGCTCTTTTAGCATTGCCTTATGAGTAAGGTCAAGCTCAAAATCCCCAAACAAATTAAGTCCCCCAACTCAGAGTACCCATATCTCCACAGAATATCACTATCCCCAGAGAAGTCGTCAAGTCAAGCTCCTCAATGCGGCGAAGCTAAATTAAACAGACCCTTCATCCACAAAAAGGGAGTTCCCTAGCAAAGATAGAGCGGACTCCCCAGCCAGAGAGAAAATTATTCCCCAACAAGTGGAATGTTAGCCAACCTCTCTAACAGCATTGAGATAAATCTCCAGCCCTTGCCAAAACATCACATTGCATTCGATGCATACATCGCATTGTATCACATTGCATCATATTTTACCACAGGTTGAGGTTTATGTATCCCCGCGTACAGCACATTACATTCCATGCCTCATTTGTATACATTTAGCATATTCTGCAATTTCAGGAATGTTATCACCTTTGAAGATCCTAAGAGCTCATCCTCATCAAGCCTTCCTAGCTTTCTTTGTTCAACTATACAAATCTTCCTTTACAACCTCCCCAAGCTCGAATAAACTCGTAGTAATAACCTTTTGGATGCCTTTTCCCTTTCTGTCAGGCCTTGGATGCCTTTTCAATTTCCTGTTAGGCCCTAGATGCCTTTTCAACTCCTGTCAGGCCTTGGATGCCTTTTCCCTTTATGGAAGGCCTTGGATGCCTTTTCAATTTCCTGTTTGGCCCTAGATGCCTTTTCAATTCCTTTTAGGCCTTGGATGCCTTTTCACTTTCTGTTAGGCCTTGCTTGCCTTTGCAATTCCTGATTAGGCCTTGCATGCCTTTTCCATTTCTGTTAGGCCTTAGATGCCTCATCACAATTATTCAAACCCACCAACCAAGAAGCTGCTTTTCACTATGGGGAACAGACCTGACCATCGCATTCTATTCTTCCTCTGTGCAAGATACGCCAGGTAAGTGCTCCAACCCGTCCAAAATGACTCCCTTTTATCTTTGTATGCTGTTTGTATACAAACAGTGCACAAAGAGGGGCAGCTATTAGAACCCATTTTGGTGTATATACCTTTTTTGCCCATGCCATATACCTTGTTGAACAGAGATTCCCTACGATTTGCACAAGATGGATGCATTGACACGAACCGGGAAGCCCAAAATGGATAACCATTGCTACAAGTCCCTGAAGTACCCCAAGACCAATACCAGGGGATAGAGGAGGAAATTTGGAGAATAACGCACTTGACTGAGCTCAATTCCAATGAAAAACGAAGAAGTTGTGGCCAAAATAATTTTCATTGGAAAAAGTCAAACTTGCCAAAAAATGGTTAATGCCCCTGGTCAAACTGCCCGAATATGTGACCATGCGAGATTCTCCAAAATGACTATTCATGTGAATATGGAGCTTCCCAAACAATCTCCCAAACTTAGTCTAAGCCAACATTGATCCGAACTAAGAGCTCCCACTAATGCGGAGTAAGGATCCGAGCCAGCTTTGATCCGGACTAAGAGCTCCCACTGATGCGGAGTAAGGATACGAGCTAACTTTGATCCGGACTAAGAGCTCCCATTGATGTGGAGTAAGGATCCGAGCCAACATTGTTCCGGACTAATGTCTCCACTGATACGGAGTAAGCTCCAATCATCCGGAATTGCCTTCCATTGATCCAGATCCGAGCCTTTGACCCTACCAATCATTGACTGTCGCTGATTAGTCTGTTCACGGGCATGGTCACTGTAGCTTCACGGGATTAGCTGGACAGATAGTCGTCAACGGATGTCTGTCACATGCGTGCATTTAATGGCAAAAGGACAAGCAAGGTTGACGGTCCACCCGACATAAATGGCATCTAGTTAATAAAAAAGGGGGCTAGCATCCGTAAATGCTACAATTATGTGGCAGTTCCAAAGGTATTAAAAGAGCTCTAACACCAAAGAAAGGACACACGCCCAGAGTCTTCACGTCCGGATTACGCCCAAGCTCTTGCCTTTCCATATTTTCTCTCTTTCCCTGCGAGTCCCTTTTCCAAAAAAAATAAAATAAAATAACAAATAACAAAAAACAAAAAACATTCCTTTCTCATACGAGTCTCTCACCCAAAATAAAATTCTCTCTCATAGTTTATCCCCCTCTCTCTATTACGATTTAAATCCTTTTCACCATCAATTTCCCTCAACTCCAACATACTACTGCAGTCTCCAAGACAAATCTCAGTTGATTTCCATAATTGGCGTCACTGGAATTTTGCGAGTTGGTGATTTTGTGTTCCCGCAGGCGATTTTCAGTGCAAACAATATTTTAAACGGAAGTCCAGGCAGTCCCGAGTTGAAATCCATTCAAACCAAAGTCAGTGTAATTTACATTTCCTGCTTTATTTTTAGCTTATTTGTATTTATATTTGATGTAATTTTAGTATTTTCCTAATTTTCATTTCTTTAGCTCATCTCTATCTTGGATGTAATTTTTAGTATTTGTTGTTGTATTTTCCTCGTATTTTCTTGATTTGCATGTTGTACGTTGTAATATGTAAAATGTAGTGGAAAAACAGAAAAAGGGCAAGGAGAGGCATAAAAAAAAAGAGAAGATGGAAAAAAGGAAAAAGAAAAAAGAAAAAAAAAAAAGAATGCTTTTATTTTTATTTATTTGTGGATGTCATAATCACACACTCCACGTTTTTTTATTTTTTATTTTATATATATATTCATTACTTTGATACGCATTTATGATTTTGGGTTTTTTTTTAAACAAAACAAAACACAAAAAAAGGGTTTTCAAAAGTTAAGCACAAACAACAAAAAAAAAAACAAACAAACAAACAAAATGTTTTGTTACAAAAAAAAAAGAGAAAAACAAATAAAATCTTTCTTAACAAAAAAAATAAACAAACCACAAAACATTTTTTTAACACAAAAAAAAACAAAACGTTTTCAAAACAAAGCAAAAGCAAAAAAAAAAACAACAAAAAGAAAACAAAAACCGTTTTTAACAAAAAAAATGCATTTTCAACAAAAAAAATGTTTTCTAACCCAGAAACCAAAAAAGGGGGAAAATAACAAAAAAAAAAACATATTTTAGGACTTCAATTTCCAAAATAAAACCAAAAACCAAAACCATCCCCTAGGATCTTATTCTCCACCTCAAACAAAAACCCAAAACTTTTAGGATTCCCTTTAGAAATTTAGGGTAAATCCATTTTAACCATGACTTTAATAAATAACTTAGCTGAATAAACATTATAGACTTTTTAAGAAACTTAACCCCGTCATGGCAGGGCAAATAAAATAGAAAATCTCCTCCTCCGAAAATAGATACCAAAAGGGCGCTGTTGGGGTGCTAATCCTTCCCTACACGTAACCAACTCTCGAACCCTTCTCTGATAACGCAGACCACACCTTTAAACTACTCAAAGTAGAGGGTATCCAACTGTACCCCAAAAACAGTTGGTGGCGACTCTAAATTTTCTCACCATTGGTTTAGTTTGAGCTTACCCCAAACGGGCCCGGACAAAAACCAGTGATGACAGTCAGGATGCGGATATAATGGCAAACATAGAAGCCGCATCTATGAGCATCATCCTGAGTAGGAACGCCTTATTTGACTCGCGTAATTTCCATCGGTTTGGAGAGATGATTACCACCACACCCATGCGAATAGCCCTGCATGACACGGGTGAGAGTGCGATTGAATTCACGCAGTTGTTCACGCCGATGGATTAGTAAGGTACTAGGTTTGGAGTCGAAGATGACGATCCTTTGGTTCTTCAAGTCAATGTCGAGAAGAAACCAGTGCGGGGATGTTGACAAGTAGGGAATTAGCACATGGTCTACCTCATCCCAGGGACGGAAGGAGTTCTCATATCTGCGATCCTGTATAATCTCGATCATTGCTGCATCATCGATCAGCTGAGCCTGCATGATCGGAAAACAGAGTTCCACCCTGGTATCTCTGCGAATGTGGAGAGGTAGCTTCTCGAGAAATGACTTCTGTGCAAAGATGAACTGAGTCATCTCGATATTATCCATTTCTTCACCGTCATGGAGTAGTCGACAAAGGTCAGGTCCGGTGAAGAAGGCTTCATAGCCGCAGGTCCTTGCAGTGGTATCCCCAGCAACATAAGTGTTGAATGTAGCCAGTTCAGCTGAGGTGCCTCCAGTAGTTGCAATGCGAGGTGGGGCTAATGGTTGGTCAGTAGTGGTAGTGGTTGGTTTGGTGAGTGAAGCAGGCATGGAGTACTCAACCGTACTTGGATGTGAAGTTGAGGGGCCTGGCTGCGTGGAAGCAGATGGTTGGCAGGGAGCAGCAGTCTGCTTCTTCATACGGGTTGCAATTTGAACATCATCATCATCATCAGAATCTGAGATGACCGTGGTTCTATGTGCGCGCTTTCTCCCCCGCATGTAAGTGGCAGTAGGCCGAGGTTGTGAGTGACTCGGAGAAGGTGCGGCTGGCTGTGGAGTATCGACTGGTTCAGGTGCAGGTCGGTCGGATGGCTTTGGGAGTGTGTTCTTGACCGTAAGCGATATTTCACCACTTGCAAGACGATGACATTCTGACAGAATAGCTCCCAGAGTTGTACTGAGCCCTTTGTATTGTCTCTGGTAAGCTCCCTTGATGTCTTCACAGTGCTCCTCCAGATGTCTAAACCCATCTGTGGTCGCACTTGTGAGTGATGTCATTTCTTGCTGCACCTTGTCGAGGGTACGATCTGATGATTCAACTTGAGTTCGTACCTCTTCCATGCTTGACTCCATGGCAGCCAGTTGTTCTTCAAAGGCCTGAGAAACTGATGTCTTGAGGATGCCAGAGGAAATCAGTTTCTCAATGACCTTGCTGGCCAGAAGATCTACTTCTTCAGCCGTCAGAGAACGTGAGTGAGACGAAGCTGGTACTGGAATAGCCATTCGGATATTGGCTGCGAACTCCTCACTCACTTGAGTGGCCACCTGATGAACGACATGTGCAGATGGTGTGGCCATCTCAGTCCTTTCCACAGTCTCACGAACTTGTGGGACAGATCCTCCATCGGAGTCACTGGCTGCAGCACCAGGAGTTTCTTCTTCTTCTGCTTCTTCTTCTACAACAATGCCCACCACCTCAGCGTCATGTGGAGTAGACGTGATAGGTGAGTCCACCATGATAGGAGATGGGGCAACCACTGATACGGCTTCCACTGGGTCTCTTCTTACACGACCCTGCTCGACTAACCAATGAATCAAATGGTCTCTATCTACCATCTGTTTTCCAAAGGCGATCCATGCCTTTCGTAAATCAGCGGGGGTCATATGAGCCTTGGCATACTCCATGTAAAAATCTTCTAGCTCAGACTCCCCAAGGGTGCTCAACAGTACAGGTGCAGTACCCCTATCCTCTAGGGTTTCCTGTGCTGGTGTCTGCCCTCCAACTACAGGTTCTCTTACTTCTGCAGTATCCTTGGGCAACTCAGCAGTAGGGGTCTCCTCAGGTGTAGAATCAGTGGGGAGATGAGTTCTGGCAATGTTCTCCACCACTTCGGTTATATGTATTGTTGCGGCGGATGCAAAGGAGCCCCTAGAAGTCTGTGAGACACGAACCGGCTGTCGTGGTATGCGAACTGGGGCTCGTACAGAGCTAGCTGTGTCTCCAGCATGACTTCTTGCACCTGACTCAGTCCTCTTCATCGACTTGATCTCTAGCAGACCATCCTTATAAATACTTTTAAATATGTATTTGGTCGGCAGTGGCACTGACGGCCTGTTGCAGAATACGTCAAGGTGCAGGAACCTAAGGACTTTGGTGAGAAGAAGTCCAAAGTGTCCCTTCTTGCTTTTGATCATGGAGTGTATCTGTGTTCCCCATTCTACTCGTCTTCACTGTAGAACACTGCACATGATCTTCATCTGCTCATGACTTGCAGAGTCATGCGTCGTCTTCTTACATAGTAGGCACTGTCCAGTGACTATGAGAGTCGCCAGTGCCTGACCGGAAAACCCAATCTTCAGGGCTCCCTGACCTTGCTTTCCGGGATTGGAGTACCCAAGAAAAGACTTACACTCTTCTTTGGACAGACTAGGAAGAGGATCAAAGTTACCTTTCGGGAGTGGAAGTGCATCTCGGATTGTTTTAGCAGAGATACGAATCTCCACTCCGTGTACAGTTCCCACCAGGTCGTCTCCAGTGAATGCCATGGTCTCGTATAATTCTGAGACATCTTCTATTAGTAAGTCTTGCATCCCTGAGCAGACAGATGCAATATCGGTTTCATCGAGACGGCTTCTGAATTCGTCCAGCCAGCTGACTTTGGCATCGCCTATGGCTTCCCAGTCGATGATGAATCCCGGGATGATGTTGCGTATGTCGTCAGCCGTCGATGAGCTTGGTCCTGCCATTAAACTTATAGAGAGAGAAAGAGACACTCGTAGAGAGAGATTGTAAGGTTCGAAGTTGGTCAGGGGCGAGAGAAAGTGAGAAAGAGACCGAGTCGAAGAGAGAGAGAGAGAGAGAGAGAGAGAGAGAGAGAGAGAGAGGAGTTCTAGGGTTAGGGTTCGAGTTTGAAAACGATGAACTTACCTTTGAGCTCCGTCTCTATCAGTGACTTATATGTGAGTTGAGAAGTGTATCGTAGAAGTCACTCACTCTGTCGGTTCGTCTTCAAGGTCCGCGTTCTTTTCTCTGACCCGTCTTTTGATTATCCGGATCCACCCGATGGAATATTCAAGCAATGAATCCACGTCACCCCTTAAGTCGGTGTAACTCCCATTTTAAGTGCACAGTGACGTGCTGACGTGTCTGCGATGCTTGAATAGTAAGTGACAAACTTCCTCTCGCTTCGATACTTTGGACTACGACTCTATGAAGCTGCATTAGGATGCTTCGAGGCTACGACCCTCGAGGCTTCGAAGTAGCAGTCTTCGATTCCGCAGTTCTTCGATGCAGTTTGCTTCGAGGTCGACTGCGAATTCAGCGAGCGGTGGATTTCTCTGGACTTTTTCAACACTTAACAACACACATGAGATGCATATGACAATTCACATAATATTATTCATGAAGAACAGTGTTGTGAGTGGAATTGAAATTACATATCCAGAACTTGATTTCTTTCATCTGTAATACCTGGTTTACATGTATGCCTACTGCATCACTACCATTCAACTCTCCATTTGCCTTAGAAATGACTAAGTACTTCATCACACTACATCTTGTGTGAGAAAATGATCACTCTGTTAACATAGCAACCATTAAACCATGATTTATCAATTGTAACAACCCAATCATGAATTCTGAGTCTCCTCACATATTTAGCAAAACTCACTCAGCGGGGGCCTCACCCTCTCACTCTCGGATCAGCACGTGAGTTTGATTCAGGAACTAGAATTACACTGTTTGGTAAGCTCATGGTCAACCGAATCTTACCACAACTCTGATCCAACAATGATTTTCATTTCAGCATAGATGACTTGAGAGACAAGATGGCCCTATTGAGAATCAGAACACACACTCTATCCTTGTCTAATTTACAACACAGTATAGGTAGAGTTTAGAGATTGATCATTCAGATAGTCTGCGTGAGTTGTCTCTTTTCTTTTGTAGAGCACCAATTTTCAGCGCTTATTCATGAGCCTTTTTACAAGGACAGAGCTCAACGCAATCTCGTTTTGAATCACATGATCATACAATTTTACCTCCAGCTATTACTCTAATAGAGACACAAACTGGGAGAATAGTGAGGACTCCCCCTAAGATAGGCAGTCAATCTATTGTCTAGCTTTTGCCTTTTTCACCATGCCTTTTTCTAGTAAAAGGTAGTGGCTCTTCTTAAGTAATAGGCTTTTTATGATTCTCAAATACTACAGTCTTAGTCATCCTTTGAGCATTAAATCATTGAGGATCCTTTCCGTGCAAGCCAACAGTACCATGAGATACAACAGTTCCTGCTAGTTAATGAAAGCAATACCACACAGGTGATATTCACTCAGAATAAAATGACTAGTAGTGGGAATATCATTTAATTTAACATAATGGGAATTGCACTCATTTCACTCAAGACTTGAGGATTCATGACAGGTTGCACAAAAGACTTGAACCAGGTTCAAAGGTGGCAAGTCTCATCCATGTGATTTCTTACTTTCCCGCAGTAGATATGCATGAATCACACTAAGCCATTACTAATTTTCATGGAGATATAAATAGTTATTAACAGTATCATACTTATGTTCATGCACAGGTAATTAGGTTGAAATGAAACACAAGACATGCTGTGAGACTTATGAATTTAAATCTAACATGCCAAGTTTTGTCAGAAGTTCATTGAACCTGGCTTCTTGCAGTGGTTTGGTAAATATGTCAGCAAGCTGGTCATCAGTGGATATGTACTCCAGGAAAATGTCTTTTTTTAGCACATGATCACGTATGAAGTGATGTCTGACCTCAATGTGCTTAGTTTTGGGATGCATGATAGGATTGTTGGAGATTGCAATGGCACTTGTATTGTCACAATACAGAGGCACAGCCTTTAGGTTAAACCCATAGTCTAAAAGTTGACTGGCCATCCAAAGTAATTGAGGACAACAGCTTCCTGCAGCAATATATTCAGCTTCAGCTGTGGAAGTCGAAACTGAATTTTGTTTCTTGCTAAACCAGGATACAAGTCTGTTGCCTAAAAGTTGGCATGTTCCACTTGTGCTCTTTCTATCAATCCTGCATCCGGAAAAGTCTGCATCTGAATATCCTCTCAGTTTAAAATCAGACTCTTTTGGATACCATAGTCCCAAATTCTCAGTTCCCTTCAGATACCGCATAATCCTCTTGACATGTGACAAGTGGGATTCCTTGGGATTGGCTTGGTATCTGGCACAGATGCATGTTGCAAACATTATGTCAGGTCTGCTTGCTGTCAGGTACAGCAAGGATCCAATCATGCTTCTGTATTCTGAGATATCCACCTCCTTGCCTGCTTCATCCATATCCAGTTTGGTGTTTGTAGGAATGGGAGTTTTCATGTGTGTCACATTAGTCATCTTAAACTTCTTTAGAATCTCCTTTGTGTATTTGGTTTGACTGATAAAGATCCCATCCTCCAACTGCTTGACCTCCAATCCAAGGAAGAATGAGAGTTCTCCCATCATACTCATTTCATATTCACTTTTCATTAGATGGGAGAAGTCTACACATTGCTTTTTGTCCCTTGATCCGAAAATGATGTCATCCACATAAATTTGGACTATCAAGGGTGATCCTTTTCCTTCCTTGAGAAATAGTGTGGGGTCAATTTTGCCTTTTATGAACTTATTTTTGATCAGAAACTCTGACAATGTTTCATACCACGCTCTGGGAGCTTGTTTTAGTCCATAAAGAGCCTTTTTCAGTTTGTATACCTTGTGCTCTTGGTTTGGCTCTAGAAATCCGGGTGGTTGTTTAACATAGACTTCTTCTTGGAGGTCTCCATTCAAGAAAGCACTCTTGACATCCATCTGATACACTTTGAAGTCCTTGAATGCTGCATATGCTAAGAACATGCGAATGGCCTCCAGTCTAGCAACTGGTGCAAAGGTTTCATCATAGTCGATTCCTTCTTCTTATCTGTATCCTTTTGCAACCAGTCTGGCCTTATTTCTGATGACAACACCATCAGCATCAAGTTTGTTTCTGAAGATCCATTTCACGCCAATGACTTGCTGTGATCTGGGCCTGTTGACCAACTCCCATACTTTCTGTCTTTTGAACTAATTTAACTCTTCTTGCATTGCGTCAATCCAATGGTGATCCTAAACTGCATCATCAACTGATTTTGGCTCCACTTGTGATAAGAAACACATACAGATTTTCATGAAGTGTGGCAGCCCTTGTTTTGAAGGTCTTCTCTTTCTTCATGATGAATGCCTAATTGCTCAATGTTAGGTTCTTGGGCTGGTATAAGTGGCAGAGTCTGAACAGGTTAAATGTTAGAGTCATGGTTTTCTGCTGATTTTTGACTTGGTTCCTCAACAACTAGTTCAGCTCTGTGTTTATCAGGTTCAGGTGCATCTTCCAATGTTTCTGTTGTAGTGGGATTATCTGTGTCTTGGTCTTCTACAATGACAATGTCCTGCACTTCATTTACATTTGGGTCTCCTTTCTGCATTCCATGGTTAGTCTCATCAAAAGAAACATGAATAGACTCTTCAACAACTTTGGTTCTTCTATTAAATACACGATAAGCCTTGCTAGTCATGGAATATCCAACAAGATATCCATCATCTGATTTGGCATCAAACTTGTTCAAGTAATCCTTGCCATTGTTCAGAATATAGCAAGTACACCCGAAGATCCTTAGGTGACCAATGTTTGGTCTCCTTCCCTTCCATAACCCATAGGGTGTTTTCATGGCTCGTTTGTTAATTAGAGTTCTATTTTGTACATAACAGGTAGTGGCAACAGCTTCAGCCCATAGGGATTTTGGGAACTGAGCTCCTATCAACATGGTTCTAGCTGCTTCAACTAATGTACGATTCTTTCTTTCAGCTACTCCATTTTATTGTGGAGTTCTTGGTGCTGAGAAATTATGCTGGATACCATGTTTAGTACAAAACTCTAACATATCAGAAAATTCAAATTCCTTGCCATGATCGCTACGAATGTACTTAATAGAGAGACTTTTAACATTTGCGACCCAATTGAAGAGTTCAACAAGATTCTCAAATGTTTCAGTTTTGTTTTTGAGAAATATGACCCATTTGTATCTGGTATAGTCATCTACTACTGCAAGAAAGTATCGTGCACCAGACAAGGAAGACACATTTATTGGTCCACATAGGTCCATGTGCAGAAGTTCGAGTGGTTGTGTGATTCAGGTTTTCTCTACACTCTTAAAGGAATGTTTAACCTGCTTACCCAGCTGACAATCCCTACAAGGGTGTTCTTTCTCATAAACATGCTTGGGTAAGCCCTCAACCAAATCCAGATATGCCAGTTTAGACATAGTCTTAAAGTTTAAATGACCAAATCTCTTGTGCCACAACCAACTAATGTCAGGTGAAGCTTTGGACAGAAAGCAAATTGGATCATCAGATTGAGCATTACCAAAGACCAACTTGTAGACATTGCCTTATCTATGTCCATTTAGCTTCACTTCTTTGGAGATAGGATCCATAACTGTGCAGGTGTGTTTAGTGAACAAAACTTTATTACCCTTGTCACACAATTGACTTATGCTCAATAGGTTATGTTTAAGACCTTGAACAACAGATACATTCTGAATGGACACAAAACCATTAGAGAGAGTACCCTTACCAACAATCTTACCCTTTTTATTGTCCCCGAAAGTGACAGATGAAGCTGCAACCTCCCTTACCTCACTCAATAGAGAGGCATCATCTGTCATGTGCACAAAACAGGCACTATCAAGATACCACTGGCTGGAATTGATCTTTTGTTTCCAGTGGCTGGTTTCAGCTTCAGGTACCTGTTCTTGCACAATGGGCAACTAAGTCTTGGGGGCCCAATTAAGATTGGGCTTTGGGTAAGTGAAAGCTGTTGTTGACAATTTAGGTTTCCAATAAGAAGGGACAGATTTAACTTTCCATGCTAATCTTGGTGATCCTTCATTAGATTTATTAGTAGGGTTAATCTTTAGAGCTTCAGCATGTTTTCTTTCCTTATTGTTATCTTTGGCAGCTTTAGTAGGCACAGGTTTGTTAGTTTTCTTCACAGGCTTGGTCTTTAAGTCTTTTGAATGGGTAGCCTATGTGTGCCTGGTATGTTTCTTCCTATCAAAGTTGCTGTTGCACTGCAGATTTTTAGTGAAATTAAGCTGTTTAAGATTTACCTTGATTTCTGTGTCAATCTCCTTCCTAAGATAATCAGGGTAGAATCTGCACTGATAGGAGAGGTGTCCAACTTCACAGTAGATGGGGCATGTGACAGGTTTAGGTTGAATACTCTGTCTCAAGGGTTTTGCTGGAGTGTTAAGAGGTTTCCTAGGTTTTCTCACATATCCTAGACCGTTCTTAACTCTTCCATCAGAGACAAACTTAGGCTGGAAGGTAGCAGCCTTGCTGGATGAACCAGTCTCAAATGTAGTAGTGTGTCTACTTGGTTTTGTCTCTGAGATAACTACACCCTTACCCTTGCATTGGGATGTAGAGGACAGGTTGACTGAGGGTTCAACTTTCAGTTCTTTCTTAGCAACTACCGCATCACTGTCCTGAGATGCAACAATACCCAGATCTTTGAGTTCAGGTGTTACTGGTGTCATCACTGGTTTTCGTCTGGGCCCGTTTGGGGTGAGCTCAAACTAGACCAATGGTGAGAAAATTTAGAGTCGCCACCAACTGTTTTTGGGGTACAGTTAGATACCCTCTACTTTGAGTAGTTTAAAGGTGTGGTCTGCGTTATCAGAGAAGGGTTCGGGAGTTGGTTACGTGTAAGGAAGGATTAGCACCCCTACAATGCCCTTTCGGTATCTATTTCCGGAGGAGGAGGTTTTCTATTTTATTTGTACTGCCACGACTGGGTTAGATTTCCTAAAAAGTCTATGATTTTTATTTAGCTAAGTTATTTATTAAAGTCATGGTGAAAATGGATTTACCCTAAATTTCTAAAAGGAATCCTAAAAGTTTTGGTTTTGTTTTTTTGTTTTTTTGTTTTTTTTTGTTCGAAGTGGAGAATGAGATCCTAGAGGTTTATTTTGGTTTTTGGTTTTATTTTGGAAATTAAAGTCCTAAAAAATGGAAATATGTTTTTTTGTATTTTCCCTTTAATGGTTTTTTTTTAGAAAACATTTTTCGGTTTTTGTGTTTTGTTAAAAAAAACGCTTTGTCTTTGTTTTTGTTTTGTTTTTTGATTTTAGTTTTTTCTTTCTTTTTTTTTCGTTTTTGGAAAAACATTTTGTTTGTTTTATTTTATTTTATTTTTTGTTTCTTTTTTGGCAAACCCCTTTTTTTTGTTTTGTTTTGAAAACTCAAAGTCACGCTTGTTACAAATGGACATCAAAATAATGAACACATAAAAATAAACGTGGAGTGTGTGATTATGACATCCATAAATAAGCAAAAATAAAGCCACTCTTTTTTCTTCTTTCTTTTCATCTCTTTTTCATTTTTTTTGCGCTCCCCTTTTTTCTAGCTTTCTCTCTCTCTTTTTCTCTCTCTATTTTTTTACCTTTTCTTTTACTGTTAACATATTACAAGTAAAACAAAATACACAAAACAAACCAGCAAAATAGAAATGATTACAACGCTAAAAGAGAGGAAACAAAAACAAAACGAAATACAAATAAGTAAAAAAGGAAGAGAAAACAATAAAAAGGGTAAGTGAACCAACTTTAAAGATCACCACGTCTGAGTTCTCCTGTTGGCGTCGGTAGTGCTGGACGAACCTCCAAATTCAGTGGAAAGCTTTGAACCCGCGCCTATGCAGTGCGTCGGAGCTTAGTCGGAGTTTGAAATTGACGCCGAAGGTGAATTGAAGTGGGGAAGGATTGGAGAAAGGCTCGTGGGATTTTCTTTTTTTTTTTGGATTTTCGTGGTTTTTTTCTAGAGAGAGATTGGAACGAAGACTCCTGGGATTTTCTTTGATTTTCGTGGGTGTTTAATCTCTGGACTGGTGTCACGGGGTCAGGTTTCCTGCGCCTCTCAACCCATTGGGGTACTTAGCTTCTCTATCCACGGTCCGCTAAGTTTAGCCTTTGAGGGTTGAAGCGCACGTAGACTGGTTTCGCCCTGCCACTGGGCTCATCAGGAGAACGGCTCCAGTTCCCGACCAGTTTGTGTAAGGATGGCCAAATCCCTTCTTCAACGTCAAGTCCTCGACTAGCGGCGTGCTCCCCGCATTCAACCGGGTCGGCACGTCTGAACTCCGAAGGGGTTCCATCCGTTCTCCTCCACGAACTGCCTGGAACCTTCTCGCTGCGCACCATCTACGCTTCAACCAACCCCACTCCTTTACGTAGCACGAATCCATTTCTGAATCGTGCCACTAAGAAACGTCCCGCCAGCACCACGCTGCTCGGGTCATGACATTCTCCTCCACCCAATCCTCGCAACGTCCTCGTTGCGCTTGTCGACATCGCTTCCCCGCAGGCGATGGCATCGTTACCTCGACGCCCTCCCACTCGCCCAATGTCAACGGCTTGGACATCGCTTCCCCGCAGGTGCAACACCTTTACCAAGATGCTCGCCCCACTCGCCCAATGTCCAAAGGATAGGAGGCTTCCAAGATCGCTCCGACGCGCTCCTTCGTACTCCCTTGCCCAGGCTCGTATCACACTCTAGGATACTCCAACTCTATGGACGCGAGACGTGCAAGACACTATCGGTCGACTCACCTCTGTGAGCTCCCACCTTGGGATCACGCTACTCGCGAGAGTGCTCGGCGAGTCTTCGGGATACGGGCCGGTTCGGCTCGATACCACTTGTCACGGGGTCGGGTTTCTGCGCCTCTCAACCCATTGGGGCACTTAGCTTCTCTATCCACGGTCCGCTAAGTTTAGCCTTTGAGGGTTGAAGCGCACGTAGACTGGTTTCGCCCTGCCACTGGGCTCATCAGGAGAACGGCTCCAGTTCCCGACCAGTTTGTGTAAGGATGGCCAAATCCCTTATTCAACGTCAAGTCCTCGACTAGCGGCGTGCTCCCCGCATTCAACCGGGTCAGCACGTCTGAACTCCGAAGGGGTTCCATCCGTTCTCCTCCACGAACTGCCTGGAACCTCCTCACTGCGCACTATCTACGCTTCAACCAACCCCTCTCCTTTACGTAGCACGAATCCATTCCTGAATCGTGCCACTAAGAAACGTCCCGCCAGCACCACGCTGCTCGAGTCGTGACACTGGGGCATTTTTTAGGAAGGAGCTTGGGCGTTTTTTTATGTGAAGACTTTGGGGAAAAGGAAGAGCTTGGGCGTAATCAGTGTCACGTCTAATCTAGGCATTCTCTCAGAAAGCTTTTGTTCATCTGAACTCTAGGTGTTCTCTCTGGGCGAAAATCTGGAAGCAGAAATTTTTTGTTGAACTCTGGGTGTTCTCTGGTTTGTTTGTTTTTTTTTTTTTGCAGAAGTTTCCTTTTTTTTTTTTTTTGCATAAGGGAGCTGGGTATGACAAAATGGCAAAAGGGTTTTTTGTCCGAGATGAGGGGTCTCTCTGTGTTTCACGTGGACAGGAGACTGAATTTGAAGGGCTGGCAGAATTTTGGCTGGACTGTCATTAATTGCTGCATTTAATGCTCTATTATGAATGACAGCATTTTTAATTGCATGTTCTGTGCGTTGTTGGATGGTTTGGCGTCCTACAGCTCGTGATTTGTCCTTCTTAATTTTTATTTTAGCACATGTGACTGACAGGCGTTGAAAAATGATTCTGCCATATGGCCAGCG
This sequence comes from Taxillus chinensis, assembly GCA_023512835.1. Taxonomy (NCBI): domain Eukaryota; kingdom Viridiplantae; phylum Streptophyta; class Magnoliopsida; order Santalales; family Loranthaceae; genus Taxillus; species Taxillus chinensis. The sequence continues at coordinate 48,794,543 of CM042085.1, forward strand.
CATGAAAAACTGGTCTCGTGACTGCATAGGAAATAGTTGGCGGAAATGCATCCATACAGCGAAGGTCAAAGGTCAATAGGGCCAAAGTGTCGGCAGGTCGAAGGTCAACGGTCAACGGGTCGAAGTGTCGGCAAGGTCGGGGGTCGGTGGGTCAAAGGTCAACGGTTAACGGGTCAAAGGTCAACGGTCAAGAGTCGAAGGGTTAAAGGTCAAGGGTCGAAGATCCGCGGGTCGTAGGTTCGTAGGTTGTGGGCCGAAGATCCGTCGGTCGTAGGTTAATGGTCAATGGGTCGAAGGTCAACGGTCAATGGGTCAAAGGTCAAGAGTCAAAGGGTTGAAGGTCTAGGGTCGAAGATCTGTGGGTTGTAGGTTCGTAGGTCGTGGGTCAATGGTCAACGGGTCGAAGTGTCGACATCTCGGAGTGTCGGCAGGCTTATAGGCTTCGACCTACGAAGCTTCGAGGCTTCGAGGCTTCGAGTCTTCGAAGCTTCGACCTGCCAACACTTCGAGCCTACGAGTCAAGTTTTTTTTTTTTCATTTTTGGAAAAACATTTTGTTTGTTTTATTTTGGTTTTTTTTGTTCCTTTTTTAGCAAACACCTTTTTTTTGTTTTGTTTTGAAAACCCAAAGTCACGCTTGTTACAAATGCACATCAAAATAATGAACACATAAAAATAAACATGGAGTGTGTGATGATGATATCCATAAATAAGCAAAAATAAAGTCACTCTTTTTTCTTCTTTCTTTCCATCTCTTTTTCATTTATTTATTTATTTTTTTGCGCTCCCCTTTTTTCTAGCTTTCGCTCTCTCTTTCTCTCTCTCTCTCTCTCTCTCTTTTACCTTTTCTTTTACTGTTTACATATTACAAGTATAACAAAATACACAAAACAAACCAGCAAAATAGAAATGATTACAACGCTAAAAGAGAGGAAACAAAAATAAAACAAAATACAAATAAGTGAAAAAGGAAGAGAAAACAATAAAAAGGGTAAGTGAACCAACTTTAAAGATCACCACGTCCGAGTTCTCCTGTTGGCGTCGGTAGTGCTGGACGAACCTCCAAATTCAGTGGAAAGCTGTGAACCCGCGCCTGTGCAGTGCGCCGGAGCTTAGTCGGAGTTTGAAATTAACGCCGAAGGTGAACTAGAAGTGGGGAAGGATTGGAGAAAGGCTTTTGGGATTTAATTTTTTTTGGATTTTCGTGGTTCTTTTTTTAGATAGAGATTGGAACGAAGACTCCTGGGATTTTCTTTGATTTTCGTGGGTGTTTAATCTTCGGGGTCGAAGATCCGTGGGTTGTAGGTTCGTAGGTTGTGGGTCGAAGATCCGTGGGTCGTAGGTTCGTAGGTCGTGGGTCGAAGCTCGTAGGTAGTGGGTCAATGGTCAACGGCTCGAAGTGTCGGCAGGTCGGAGTGTCGGCAGGCTTATAGGCTTCCAGGCTTCCAGGCTTCGAGTCTTCGAGGCTTCGAGGCTTCGACGCTTCGACTTTTCGAATCTTCGACCTATCGACACTTCGAGGCTACGAGTCAAGTTTTTTTTTTCGTTTTTTGGAAAAACATTTTGTTTGTTTTATTTTGTTTTTATTTTGTTTTTATTTTGGGAAACCCCTCTTCTTTTTTTTGAAACCCAAAGTCACGCTTGTTACAAATAAGCAAAAATAAAGCCACTCTTTTTTCTTCTTTCTTTTCATCTCTTTTTCATTTAATTATTTATTTTTATTTTTTTTTTGCGCTCCCCTTTTTTCAAGCTTTCTTTCTCTCTTTTTCTCTCAATTTTTTTTTACCTTTTCTCTTACTGTTTACATATTACAAGTATAACAAAATACACAAAACAAACCATCAAAATAGAAATGATTACAACGCTAAAAGAGAGGAAACAAAAATAAAACGAAATACAAATAAGTGAAAAAGGAAGAGAAAACAATAAAAAGGGTAAGTGAACTTTAAAGATCACCACGTCCGAGTTCTCCTGTTGGCGTCGGTAGTGCTGGACGAACCTCCAAATTTAGTGGAAAGTTGTGAACCCGCGCTTGTGCAGTGCGCCGGAGCTTAGTCGGAGTTTGAAATTGACACCGAAGGTGAACTGGAAGTGGGGAAGGATTGGAGAAAGGCTTTTGTGATTTTTTTTTGGATTTTCGTGGTTTTTTTTAGAGAGAGATTGGAATGAAGACTCTAAGGATTTTCTTTGATTTTCGTGGGTGTTTAATCTCTGGAGTGGGGCGTTTTCTTAGGAAGGAGCTTGGGCGTTTTTTTATGTGAAGACTTTGGGGAAAAGGAAGAGCTTGGGCGTAATCAGTGTCATGTCTAATCTGGGCATTCTCTCAAAAAGCTTTTGTTCGTCTGAACTCTAGGTGTTCTCTCTGGGCGAAAATCTGGAAGCAGAAATTTTTTGTTGAACTCTGGGTGTTCTCTAGTTTGTTTTTTTTTTTTTGCGAAGTTTCCTTCTTTTTTTTTTTGGATAAGGGAGCTGGGTATGACAAAATGGCAAAAGGGTTTTTTTGTCCGAGATGAGGGGTCTCTCTGTGTTTCACGTGGACAGGAGACTGAATTTGAAGGGCTCGCAGAATTTTGGCCGGACTGTCATTAATTGCTGCATTTAATACTCTATGATGAATGCCAGCATTTTTAATTGCATGTTCTGTGCGTTGTCGGATGGTTTGGCGACCTACAGCTCGTGATTTGTCCTTCTTAATTTTTATTTTAGCACATGTGACTGACAGGCATTGAAAAATGATTCTGTCATATGGCCGGCATGAAAAACTGGTATCGTGACTGCATAGGAAATAGTTGGCGGAAATGCATACATACAGCGAAGGTCAAAGGTCAATAGGGCCAAAGTGTCGGCAGGTCGAAGGTCAACGGTCAACGGGTCAAAGTGTCGGCAAGGTCGAGGGTCGGTGGGTCGAAGGTCAACGGTTAACGGGTCGAAGGTCAACGGTCAAGAGTCGAAGGGTTAAAGGTCAAGGGTCGAAGATCCGCGGGTCGTAGGTTCGTAGGTTGTGGGCCGAAGATCCGTGGGTCATAGGTTAATGGTCAACGGGTTGAAGGTCAACGGGTCGAAGGTCAACGGTCAATGGGTCAAAGGTCAAGAGTCAAAGGGTTGAAGGTCTAGGGTCGAAGATCTGTGGGTCGTAGGTTCGTAGGTCGTGGGTCAATGGTCAACGGGTCGAAGTGTCGACAGCTCGGAGTGTCGGCAGGCTTATAGGCTTTGACCTTCGAGGCGTCGAGTCTTCGAGGCTTTGAGTCTTCGAAGCTTCGACCTGCCAACACTTCGACCCTACGAGTCAAGTTTTTTTTTTTCATTTTTGGAAAAACATTTTGTTTGTTTTATTTTGTTTTTTTTTTGTTCCTTTTTTAGCAAACACCTTTTTCTTGTTTTGTTTTGAAAACCCAAAGTCACGCTTGTTACAAATGCACATCAAAATAATGAACACATAAAAATAAACATGGAGTGTGTGATGATGATATCCATAAATAAGCAAAAATAAAGCACTCTTTTTTCTTCTTTCTTTTCATCTCTTTTTCATTTATTTATTTATTTTTTTGCGCTCCCCTTTTTTCTAGCTTTCTCTCTCTCTTTCTCTCTCTCTCTCTCTCTCTCTCTCTCTCTCTCTTTTTTTACCTTTTCTTTTATTGTTTACATATTACAAGTATAACAAAATACACAAAACAAACCAGCAAAATAGAAATGATTACAACGCTAAAAGAGAGGAAACAAAAATAAAACAAAATACAAATAAGTGAAAAAGGAAGAGAAAACAATAAAAAGGGTAAGTGAACCAACTTTAAAGATCACCACGTCCGAGTTCTCCTGTTGGCGTCGGTAGTGCTGGACGAACCTCCAAATTCAGTGGAAAGCTGTGAACCCGCGCCTGTACAGTGCACCGGAGCTTAGTCGGAGTTTGAAATTAACGCCGAAGGTTAACTAGAAGTGGGGAAGGATTGGAGAAAGGCTTTTGGGATTTATTTTTTTTGGATTTTCGTGGTTCTTTTTTTAGATAGAGATTGGAACGAAGACTCCTGAGATTTTCTTTGATTTTCGTGGGTGTTTAATCTTCGGGGTCGAAGATCCGTGTGTTGTAGGTTCGTAGGTCGTGGGTCGAAGATCCGTGGGTCGTAGGTTCGTAGGTCGTGGGTCGAAGCTCATAGGTCGTGGGTCAATGGTCAACGGCTCGAAGTGTCGGCAGGTCGGAGTGTCGGCAGGCTTACAGGCTTCCAGGCTTCCAGGCTTCAAGTCTTCGAGGCTTCGAGGCTTCGAGGCTTCGAGGCTTCGACTTTTCGAATCTTCGACCTATCGACACTTCGAGGCTACGAGTCAAGTTTTTTTTTTTTTTTTTTTGGAAAAACATTTTCTTTGTTTTATTTTGTTTTTATTTTGTTTTTTTTTTGGCAAACCCCTCTTTTTTTTTTTTTTTTTAAACCCAAAGTCACGCTTGTTACAAATAAGCAAAAATAAAGCCACTCTTTTTTCTTCTTTCTTTTCATCTCTTTTTCATTTAATTATTTATTTTTATTTTTTTTTTTGCGCTCCCCTTTTTTCAAGCTTTTCTTCTCTCTTTTTCTCTCACTTTTTTTTACCTTTTCTTTTACTGTTTACATATTACAAGTATAACAAAATACACAAAACAAACCAGAAAAATAGAAATGATTACAAAGCTAAAAGAGAGGAAACAAAAATAAAACGAAATACAAATAAGTGAAAAAGGAAGAGAAAACAATAAAAAGGGTAAGTGAACTTTAAAGATCACCACGTCCGAGTTCTCCTGTTGGCGTCGAAGTGCTGGACGAACCTCCAAATTTAGTGGAAAGTTGTGAACCCGCGCCTGTGCAGTGCGCCGGAGCTTAGTCGGAGTTTGAAATTGACACCGAAGGTGAACTGGAAGTGGGGAAGGATTGGAGAAAGGCTTTTGTGATTTTTTTTTTGGATTTTCGTGGTTTTTTTTTAGAGAGAGATTGGAATGAAGACTCTTGGGATTTTCTTTGATTTTCGTGGGTGTTTAATCTCTGGAGTGGGGCGTTTTCTTAGGAAGGAGCTTGGGCGTTTTTTTATGTGAAGACTTTGGGGAAAAGGAAGAGCTTGGGCGTAATCAGTGTCATGTCTAATCTGGGCGTTCTCTCAAAAAGCTTTTGTTCGTCTGAACTCTAGGTGTTCTCTCTAGGTGAAAATCTGGAAGCAGAAATTTTTTGTTGAACTCTGGGGTGTTCTCTGGTTTGTTTGTTTGTTTTTTTTTTTGCAGAAGTTTCCTTCTTCTTTTTTTTTGGATAAGGGAGCTGGGTATGACAAAATGGCAAAAGGGTTTTTTGTCCGAGATGAGGGGTCTCTCTGTGTTTCACGTGGACAGGAGACTGAATTTGAAGGGCTGGCAGAATTTTGGCTGGACTGTCATTAATTGCTGCATTTAATACTCTATTATGAATGCCAGCATTTTTAATTGCATGTTCTGTGCGTTGTCGGATGGTTTGGCGACCTACAGCTCGTGATTTGTCCTTCTTATTTTTTATTTTAGCACATGTGACTGACAGGCGTTGAAAAATGATTCTGTCATATGGCCAGCGCATGAAAAACTGGTCTCGTGACTGCATAGGAAATAGTTGACGGAAATGCATCCATACAGCGAAGGTCAAAGGTCAATAGGGCCAAAGTGTCGGCAAGGTCGAGGGTCGGTGGGTCGAAGGTCAATGGTCAATGGGTCGAAGGTAAATGGTCAACGGGTCAAAAGTCAACGGTCAATGGGTCGAAGGTCAAGAGTCGAAGGGTTGATGGTCAAGGGTCGAAGATCCGTGGGTCATAGGTTCGTAGGTCGTGGGTCGTAGGTCAATGGTCAACAGGTCGAAGGTCAACGGTCAATGGGTCGAAGGTCAAGAGTCGAAGGGTTGAAGGTCAAGGGTCGAAGATCCGTGGGTCATAGGTTCGTAGGTCGTGGGTCGTAGGTCAATGGTCAACAGGTCGAAGGTCAACGGTCAATGGGTCGAAGGTCAAGAGTCGAAGGGTTGAAGGTCAAGGGTCGAAGATCCGTGGGTCGTAGGTTCATAGGTCATGGGTCGAAGATCCGTGGGTCGTAGGTTCGTAGGTCGTGGGTCGAAGCTCGTAGGTCGTGGGTCAATGGTCACCGGGTCGAAGTGTCGGCGGGTCGGAGTGTCGGCGGGCTTACGAGCTTCGAGGGTTATAGGCTTCGAGTCTTCGAGGCTTCGAGTCTAGGAAGCTTCAAGCTGTCGACACTTCGAGGCTACGAGTGAAGTTTTTTTCTTTTTTTCGTTTTTGGAAAAACATTTTGTTTGTTTTATTTTCTTTTATTTTGTTTCTTTTTTTGGCAAACCCCTTTTTTTGTTTTGCTCCAAAACCCAAAGTCACGCTCGTTACAAATGCAAATCAAAATAATGAACACATAAAAATAAGCGTGGAGTGTGTGATTATCACATCCATAAATAAGCAAAAATAAAGCCACACTTTTTTCTTCTTTCTTTTCATCTCTTTTTCATTTATTTATTTATTTATTATTTTTTTTTGCACTCCCCTTTTTTCCAGCTTTCTCTCTCTCTTTTTCTCTCTTTTTTTTTTTACATTTTCTTTTACTGTTTACATATTACAAGTATAACAAAATACACAAAACAAACCATCAAAATAGAAATGATTACAACGCTAAAAGAGAGGAAACAAAAATGAAACGAAATACAAATAAGTAAAAAAGGAAGAGAAAACAATAAAAAGGGTAAGTGAACCAACTTTAAAGATCACCACGTCTGAGTTCTCTTGTTGGCGTCGGTAGTGCTGGACGAACCTCCAAATTCAGTGGAAAGCTTTGAACCCGCGCCTATGCAGTGCGCTGGAGCTTAGTCGGAGTTTGAAATTGACGCCGAAGGTGAACTGGAAGTGGGGAAGGATTGGAGAAAGGCTCTTGGGATTTTTTTTTTGATTTTCGTGTTTTTTCTTAGACGGAGATTGGAACGAAGACTCCTGGGATTTTCTTTGATTTTCGTGGGTGTTTAATCTCTGGACTGGGGCATTTTCTTAGGAAGGAGCTTGGGCGTTTTTTGATGTGAAGACTTTGGGGAAAAGGAAGAGCTTGGGCGTAATCAGTGTCTGGGTGTAATCTGGCCGTTCTCTCTGAAAGCTTTTGGTCGTCTGAACTCTAGGTGTTCTCTCTGGGCGAAAATTTGGAAGCAGAAATTTTTTGTTGAACTCTGCGGTGTTCTCTGGTTTGTTTGTTTTTTTTTTTGCAGAAGTTTCCTTCATTTTTTTTCGATAAGGAAGCTGGGTATGACAAAATGGCAAAAGGGTTTTTTGTCCGAGATGAGGGGTCTCTCTGTGTTTCGCGTGAACAGGAGACTGAATTTAAAGGGCTGGCAGAATTTTGGCTGGACTGTCATTAACTGCTACATTTAATGCTCTATTATCAATGCCAACGTTTTTAATTGCATATTCTGTGCGTTGTCAGATGGTTTGGCAACCTGCAGCTCGTGATTTGTCCTTTTTAATTTTTATTTTAGCACATGTGACTGACAGGCGTTGAAAAATGATTCTGTCAGATGGCCAGCGCATGAAAAACAGGTCTCGTGACTGCATTGGAAATAGTTGGCGGAAATGCAGCCAAACAGTGAAGGTCAAAGGTCAATAGGGCCAAAGTGTCGGCTGGTCGAAGGTCAACGGTCAACGGGTCGAAGTGTCGGCAAGGTCGAGGGTCGGTGGGTCGAAGGTCAACGGTCAACGGGTCGAAGGTCAACGGTCAAGAGTCGAAGGGTTGAAGGTCAAGGGTTGAAGATCCGTGGGTTGTAGGTTCATAGGTTGTGGAGCGAAGATCCGTGGGTCGTAGGTCAATGGTCAACGGGTCGAAGGTCAATGGTCAACGGGTCGAAGGTCAACGGTCAATGGGTCGAAGGTCAAGAGTTGAAGGGTTGAAGGTCAAGGGTCGAAGATCCGTGGGTCGTAGGTTCGTAGGTCGTCGGTCGAAGATCCGTGGGTCGTAGGTTCGTGGGTCGTGGGTCGAAGCTCGTCGGTCGTGGGTCAATGGTATACGGGTCGAAGTGTCGGCAGGTCGGAGTGTCAGCAGGCTTACAGGCTTCGAGGCTTCCAGGCTTTGAGGCTTCCATGCTTCGAGTCTTCGAGGCTTCGAGTCTTGAGCTTCGACCGCCGACACTTCGGGGCTACGAGTCAAGTTTTTTTTTTCGTTTTTGTAAAAACATTTTGTTTGTTTTATTTTGTTTTATTTTGTTTCTTTTTTGGCAAACCCCCCTTTTTTTTTTTGGAAAACCCAAAGTCACGCTTGTTACAAATGCACATCAAAATAATGAACACATAAAAATAAACGTGGAGTGTGTGATTATGACATCCATAAATAAGCAAAAATAAAGCCACACCTTTTTCTTCTTTCTTTTCATCTCTTTTTCATTTATTTATTTATTTATTTATTTTTTGCGCTCCCCTTTTGTCTAGCTTTCTCTCTCTCTTTTTTCTTTTTTTTTTTTATATTTTCTTTTACTGTTTACATATTACAAGTATTACAAAATACACAAAACTAACCAGCAAAATAGAAATGATTACAACGCTAAAAGAGAGGAAACAAAAATAAAACGAAATACAAATAAGTGAAAAGGAACAGAAAACAATAAAATGGGTAAGTGAACCAACTTTAAAGATCACCACGTCCGAGTTCTCATGTTGGCGTCGGTAGTGCTGGACGAACCTCCAAATTCAGTGGAAAGCTGTGAACCCGCGCCTGTGCAGTGCGCCGGAGCTTAGTCGGAGTTTGAAATTGACGCCGAAGGTGAACTAGAAGTGGGGAAGGATTGGAGAAAGGCTCTTGGGATTTATTTTTTTTGGATTTTCGTGGTTTTGTTTTTAGAGAGAGATTGGAACGAAGACTCCTGTGATTTTCCTTGATTTTCGTGGGTGTTTAATCTCTGGACTGGGGCGTTTTCTTAGGAAGGAGCTTGGGCATTTTTTTATGTGAAGACTTTGGGGAAAAGGAAGAGCTTGGGCGTAATCAGTATCTGGGTGTAATCTGGGCATTCTCTCAGAAAGCTTTTGGTCGTCTGAACTCTAGGTGTTCTCTCTGGCGAAAATCTGGAAGCAGAAATTTTTTGTTGAACTTTGGGGTGTTCTCTGGTTTGTTTTTTTTTTTGCGAAGTTTCCTTCTTCTTTTTTTGGATAAGGGAGCTGGGTATGACAAAATGGCAAAAGGGTTTTTTGTCCGAGATGAATGGTCTCTCTGTGTTTCGCGTGGACAGGAGACTGAATTTAAAGGGCTGGCAGAATTTTGGCTGGACTGTCATTAATTGCTGCATTTAATGCTCTATTACAAATGCCAGCATTTTTAATTGCATGTTCTGTGCGTTGTCGGATGGTTTGGCGACCTACAGCTCGTGATTTGTCCTTCTTATTTTTTATTTTAGCACATGTGACTGACAGGCGTTGAAAAATGATTCTGTCATATCGCCAGCGCATGAAAAACTGGTCTCGTGACTGCATAGGAAATAGTTGGCGGAAATGCAGCCAAACAGCGAAGGCCAGAGGTCAGTAGGGCCAAAGTGTCGGCAGGTCGAAGCTCAACGATCAACGGGTCGAAGTGTCGGCAAGGTCGAGGGCCGGTGGGTCGAAGGTTAATGGTCAACGGTCAACGGTCAATGGGGCGAAGGTCAAGAGTCGAAGGGTTGAAGGTCAAGGGTCAAAGATCCGTGGGTTCTAGGTTCGTAGGTCGTGGGTCGTAGGTCAACGGTCAATGGGTCGAAGGTCTAGAGTCAAAGGGTTGAAGGTCAAGGGTTGAAGATCCGTGGGTCGTAGGTTCATAGGTCGTGGGTCGAAGATCTATGGGTCGTAGGTTCGTAGGTCGTGGGTCGAAGCTCGTAGGTAGTGGGTCAATGGTCACCAGGTCGAAGTGTCGGCAGGTCGGAGTGTCGGCAGGCTTACAGGCTTCGAGGCTTTGAGGCTTCAAGTCTTCGACGCTTCGAGTCTTCGAGGCTTCGAGGCTTCGAGCCTTCGAAGCTTCGACCTGTCGACACTTTGAGGCTACGAGTCAAGTTTTTTTTTTCGTTTTTGGAAAAACATTTTGTTTGTTTTATTTTGTTTCTTTTTTGGCAAACCCCTTTTTTTGTTTTGTTTTGAAAACCCAAAGTCACGCTTGTTACAAATGCACATCAAAATAATGAACACATAAAAATAAACGTGGAGTGTGTGATTATGACATCCATAAATAAGCAAAAATAAAGCCACACCTTTTTCTTCTTTCTTTTCATCTCTTTTTCATTTATTTATTTATTTATTTATTTTTTGCGCTCCCCTTTTGTCTAGCTTTCTCTCTCTCTTTTTCTCTTTTTTTTTTTTATTTTTTTTTTTTATCGTTTACATATTACAAGTATTACAAAATACACAAAACTAACCAGCAAAATAGAAATGATTACAACGCTAAAAGAGAGGAAACAAAAATAAAACGAAATACAAATAAGTGAAAAGGAACAGAAAACAATAAAATGGGTAAGTGAACCAACTTTAAAGATCACCACGTCCGAGTTCTCCTGTTGGCGTCGGTAGTGCTGGACGAACCTCCAAATTCAGTGGAAAGCTGTGAACCCGCGCCTGTGCAGTGCGCCGGAGCTTAGTCGGAGTTTAAAATTGACGCCGAAGGTGAACTTGAAGTGCGGAAGGATTGGAGAAAGGCTCTTGGGATTTTTTTTTTTTTTTTTTTTCGTGGTTTTGTTTTTAGAGAGAGATTGGAACGAAGACTCCTGTGATTTTCTTTGATTTTCATGGGTGTTTAATCTCTGGACTGGGGCATTTTCTTAGGAAGGAGCTTGGGCATTTTTTTATGTGAAGACTTTGGGGAAAAGGAAGAGCTTGGGCGTAATCAGTGTCTGGGTGTAATCTGGGCGTTCCCGCAGAAAGCTTTTGGTCGTCTGAACTCTAGGTGTTCTCTCTGGCGAAAATCTGGAAGCAGAAATTTTTTGTTGAACTTTGGGGTGTTCTCTGGTTTGTTTTTTTTTTTTTTGCAGAAGTTTCCTTCTTCTTTTTTTGGATAAGGGAGCTGGGTATGACAAAATGGCAAAAGGGTTTTTTGTCCGAGATGAGGGGTCTCTCTGTGTTTCACGTGGACAGGAGACTGAATTTGAAGGGCTGGCAGAATTTTGGCCGGACTGTCATTAATTGCTGCATTTAATACTCTATTATGAATGCCAGCATTTTTAATTGCATGTTCTGTGCGTTGTCGGATGGTTTGGCGACCTATAGCTCGTGATTTGTCCTTCTTATTTTTTATTTTAGCACATGTGACTGACAGGCGTTGAAAAATGATTCTGTCATATGGCCAGCGCATGAAAAACTGGTCTCGTGACTGCATAGGAAATAGTTGACGGAAATGCATCCATACAGCGAAGGTCAAAGGTCAATAGGGCCAAAGTGTCGGCAAGGTCGAGGGTCGGTGGGTCGAAGGTCAATGGTCAATGGGTCGAAGGTAAATGGTCAACGGGTCAAAAGTCAACGGTCAATGGGTCGAAGGTCAAGAGTCGAAGGGTTGATGGTCAAGGGTCGAAGATCCGTGGGTCATAGGTTCGTAGGTCGTGGGTCGTAGGTCAATGGTCAACAGGTCGAAGGTCAACGGTCAATGGGTCGAAGGTCAAGAGTCGAAGGGTTGAAGGTTAAGGGTCGAAGATCCGTGGGTCGTAGGTTCATAGGTCATGGGTCGAAGATCCGTGGGTCGTAGGTTCGTAGGTCGTGGGTCGAAGCTCGTAGGTCGTGGGTCAATGGTCACCGGGTCGAAGTGTCGGCAGGTCGGAGTGTCGGCAGGCTTACAGGCTTCGAGGGTTATAGGCTTCGAGTCTTCGAGGCTTCGAGTCTAAGAAGCTTCAAGCTGTCGACACTTCGAGGCTACGAGTGAAGTTTTTTTCTTTTTTTTCGTTTTTGGAAAAACATTTTGTTTGTTTTATTTTCTTTTATTTTGTTTCTTTTTTGGCAAACCCCTTTTTTTGTTTTGCTCTGAAAACCCAAAGTCACGCTCGTTACAAATGCAAATCAAAATAATGAACACATAAAAATAAGCGTGGAGTGTGTGATTATCACATCCATAAATAAGCAAAAATAAAGCCACACTTTTTTCTTCTTTCTTTTCATCTCTTTTTCATTTATTTATTTATTTATTATTTTTTTTTGCACTCCCCTTTTTTCTAGCTTTCTCTCTCTCTTTTTCTCTCTTTTTTTTTTTACATTTTCTTTTACTGTTTACATATTACAAGTATAACAAAATACACAAAACAAACCATCAAAATAGAAATGATTACAACGCTAAAAGAGAGGAAACAAAAATGAAACGAAATACAAATAAGTAAAAAAGGAAGAGAAAACAATAAAAAGGGTAAGTGAACCAACTTTAAAGATCACCACGTCTGAGTTCTCTTGTTGGCGTCGGTAGTGCTGGACGAACCTCCAAATTCAGTGGAAAGCTTTGAACCCGCGCCTATGCGGTCTGCTGGAGCTTAGTCGGAGTTTGAAATTGACGCCGAAGGTGAACTGGAAGTGGGGAAGGATTGGAGAAAGGCTCTTGGGATTTTTTTTTTGATTTTCGTGTTTTTTCTTAGACGGAGATTGGAACGAAGACTCCTGGGATTTTCTTTGATTTTCGTGGGTGTTTAATCTCTGGACTGGGGCATTTTCTTAGGAAGGAGCTTGGGCGTTTTTTGATGTGAAGACTTTGGGGAAAAGGAAGAGCTTGGGCGTAATCAGTGTCTGGGTGTAATCTGGCCGTTCTCTCTGAAAGCTTTTGGTCGTCTGAACTCTAGGTGTTCTCTCTGGGCGAAAATTTGGAAGCAGAAATTTTTTGTTGAACTCTGCGGTGTTCTCTGGTTTGTTTGTTTTTTTTTGCAGAAGTTTCCTTCATTTTTTTTCGATAAGGAAGCTGGGTATGACAAAATGGCAAAAGGGTTTTTTGTCCGAGATGAGGGGTCTCTCTGTGTTTCGCGTGAACAGGAGACTGAATTTAAAGGGCTGGCAGAATTTTGGCTGGACTGTCATTAACTGCTACATTTAATGCTCTATTATCAATGCCAACGTTTTTAATTGCATATTCTGTGCGTTGTCAGATGGTTTGGCAACCTGCAGCTCGTGATTTGTCCTTTTTAATTTTTATTTTAGCACATGTGACTGACAGGCGTTGAAAAATGATTCGTCGGATGGCCGTATGAAAAACGTCTCGTGGATCGCATTGGAAATAGTTGGCGGAAATGCAGCCAAACAGTGAAGGTCAAAGGTCAATAGGGCCAAAGTGTCGGCTGGTCGAAGGTCAACGGTCAACGGGTCGAAGTGTCGGCAAGGTCGAGGGTCGGTGGGTCGAAGGTCAACGGTCAACGGGTCAAAGGTCAACGGTCAAGAGTCGAAGGGTTGAAGGTCAAGGGTTGAAGATCCGTGGGTTGTAGGTTCATAGGTTGTGGAGCGAAGATCCGTGGGTCGTAGGTCAATGGTCAACGGGTCGAAGGTCAATGGTCAACGGGTCGAAGGTCAACGGTCAATGGGTCGAAGGTCAAGAGTTGAAGGGTTGAAGGTCAAGGGTCGAAGATCCGTGGGTCGTAGGTTCGTAGGTCGTCGGTCGAAGATCCGTGGGTCGTAGGTTCGTGGGTCGTGGGTCGAAGCTCGTCGGTCGTGGGTCAATGGTATACGGGTCGAAGTGTCGGCAGGTCGGAGTGTCAGCAGGCTTACAGGCTTCGAGGCTTCCAGGCTTTGAGGCTTCCATGCTTCGAGTCTTCGAGGCTTCGAGTCTTCGAAGCTTCGACCTGCTGACCCTTCGGGGCTACGAGTCAAGTTTTTTTTTTCGTTTTTGTAAAAACATTTTGTTTGTTTTATTTTGTTTTATTTTGTTTCTTTTTTGGCAAACCCCCCCTTTTTTTTTTTTGGAAAACCCAAAGTCACGCTTGTTACAAATGCACATCAAAATAATGAACACATAAAAATAAACGTGGAGTGTGTGATTATGACATCCATAAATAAGCAAAAATAAAGCCACACCTTTTTCTTCTTTCTTTTCATCTCTTTTTCATTTATTTATTTATTTATTTATTTTTTGCGCTCCCCTTTTGTCTAGCTTTCTCTCTCTCTCTTTTTCTCTTTTTTTTTATATTTTCTTTTACTGTTTACATATTACAAGTATTACAAAATACACAAAACTAACCAGCAAAATAGAAATGATTACAACGCTAAAAGAGAGGAAACAAAAATAAAACGAAATACAAATAAGTGAAAAGGAACAAAAAACAATAAAATGGGTAAGTGAACCAACTTTAAAGATCACCACGTCCGAGTTCTCCTGTTGGCGTCGGTAGTGCTGGACGAACCTCCAAATTCAGTGGAAAGCTGTGAACCCGCGCCTGTGCAGTGCGCCGGAGCTTAGTCGGAGTTTGAAATTGACGCCGAAGGTGAACTAGAAGTGGGGAAGGATTGGAGAAAGGCTCTTGGGATTTATTTTTTTTTGGATTTTCGTGGTTTTGTTTTTTAGAGAGAGATTGGAACGAAGACTCCTGTGATTTTCCTTGATTTTCGTGGGTGTTTAATCTCTGGACTGGGGCGTTTTCTTAGGAAGGAGCTTGGGCATTTTTTTATGTGAAGACTTTGGGGAAAAGGAAGAGCTTGGGCGTAATCAGTATCTGGGTGTAATCTGGGCATTCTCTCAGAAAGCTTTTGGTCGTCTGAACTCTAGGTGTTCTCTCTGGCGAAAATCTGGAAGCAGAAATTTTTTGTTGAACTTTGGGGTGTTCTCTGGTTTGTTTTTTTTTTTGCAGAAGTTTCCTTCTTCTTTTTTTGGATAAGGGAGCTGGGTATGACAAAATGGCAAAAGGGTTTTTTGTCCGAGATGAATGGTCTCTCTGTGTTTCGCGTGGACAGGAGACTGAATTTAAAGGGCTGGCAGAATTTTGGCTGGACTGTCATTAATTGCTGCATTTAATGCTCTATTACAAATGCCAGCATTTTTAATTGCATGTTCTGTGCATTGTCGGATGGTTTGGCGACCAACAGCTCGTGATTTGTACTTTTTAATTTTTATTTTAGTACATGTGACTAACTGGCGTTGAAAAACGATTCTGTCAGATGGCCAGCGCATGAAAAATAGGTCTCGTGACTGCATAGGAAATAGTTGGCGGAAATGCAGCCAAACAGCGAAGGCCAAAGGTCAGTAGGGCCAAAGTGTCGGCAGGTCGAAGCTCAACGATCAACGGGTCGAAGTGTCGGCAAGGTCGAGGGCCGGTGGGTCGAAGGTTAATGGTCAACGGTCAACGGTTAATGGGGCGAAGGTCAAGAGTCGAAGGGTTGATGGTCAAGGGTCAAAGATCCGTGGGTTCTAGGTTTGTAGGTCGTGGGTCGTAGGTCAACGGTCAATGGGTCGAAGGTCTAGAGTCAAAGGGTTGAAGGTCAAGGGTTGAAGATCCGTGGGTCGTAGGTTCATAGGTCGTGGGTCGAAGATCTATGGGTCGTAGGTTCGTAGGTCGTGGGTCGAAGCTCGTAGGTAGTGGGTCAATGGTCACCAGGTCGAAGTGTCGGCAGGTCGGAGTGTCGGCAGGCTTACAGGCTTCGAGGCTTTGAGGCTTCAAGTCTTCGACGCTTCGAGTCTTCGAGGCTTCGAGGCTTCGAGCCTTCGAAGCTTCGACCTGTCGACACTTTGAGGCTACGAGTCAAGTTTTTTTTTTCGTTTTTGGAAAAACATTTTGTTTGTTTTATTTTGTTTCTTTTTTGGCAAACCCCTTTTTTTGTTTTGTTTTGAAAACCCAAAGTCACGCTTGTTACAAATGCACATCAAAATAATGAACACATAAAAATAAACGTGGAGTGTGTGATTATGACATCCATAAATAAGCAAAAATAAAGCCACACCTTTTTCTTCTTTCTTTTCATCTCTTTTTCATTTATTTATTTATTTATTTATTTTTTGCGCTCCCCTTTTGTCTAGCTTTCTCTATCTCTTTTTCTCTTTTTTTTTTTATATTTTCTTTTACAGTTTACATATTACAAGTATTACAAAATACACAAAACTAACCAGCAAAATAGAAATGATTACAACGCTAAAAGAGAGGAAACAAAAATAAAACGAAATACAAATAAGTGAAAAGGAACAGAAAACAATAAAATGGGTAAGTGAACCAACTTTAAAGATCACCACGTCCGAGTTCTCCTGTTGGCGTCGGTAGTCCTTGGACGAACCTCCAAATTCGGTGGAAAGCGTGAACCCGCGCCTGTGCAGTGCGCCGGAGCTTAGTCGGAGTTTAAAATTGACGCCGAAGGTGAACTTGAAGTGCGGAAGGATTGGAGAAAGGCTCTTGGGATTTTTTTTTTTTGGGTTTTCGTGGTTTTGTTTTTAGAGAGAGATTGGAACGAAGACTCCTGTGATTTTCTTTGATTTTCATGGGTGTTTAATCTCTGGACTGGGGCATTTTCTTAGGAAGGAGCTTGGGCATTTTTTTATGTGAAGACTTTGGGGAAAAGGAAGAGCTTGGGCGTAATCAGTGTCTGGGTGTAATCTGGGCGTTCCCGCAGAAAGCTTTTGGTCGTCTGAACTCTAGGTGTTCTCTCTGGCGAAAATCTGGAAGCAGAAATTTTTTGTTGAACTTTGGGGTGTTCTCTGGTTTGTTTTTTTTTTTTTTGCAGAAGTTTCCTTCTTTTTTTTGGATAAGGGAGCTGGGTATGACAAAATGGCAAAAGGGTTTTTTGTTCAAGATGAATGGTCTCTCTGTGTTTCGCGTGGACAGGAGACTGAATTTAAAGGGCTGGCAGAATTTTGGCTGGACTGTCATTAATTGCTGCATTTAATGCTCTATTACGAATGCCAGCATTTTTAATTGCATGTTCTGTGTGTTGTCGGATGGTTTGGCGACCTGCAGCTCGTGATTTGTACTTTTTAATTTTTATTTTAGCACATGTGACTGACTGGCGTTGAAAAACGATTCTGTTAGATGGCCAGCGCATGAAAAATAGGTCTCGTGACTGCATATGAAATAGTTGGCGGAAATGCAGCCAAACAGCGAAGGCTAATGGTCAATAGGGCCAAAGTGTCGGCAGGTCAAAGCTCAACGGTGAACGGGTTGAAGTGTCGGCAAGGTCGAGGGCCGGTGGGTCGAAGGTCAATGGTCAATGGTCAACGGGTCAAAGGTCAACGGTTAATGGGGCGAAGGTCAAGAGTCGAAGGGTTGAAGGTCAAGGGTCGAAGATCCGTGGGTTATAGGTTCGTAGGTCGTGGGTCGTAGGTCAACAGTCAACAGGTCGAAGGTCAACGGTCAAGAGTCGAAGGGTTAAATGTCACGCCCTGGATTTCCAACCCGAGGAAACCGGTACGTGACTCCCCTTGTACCCACACGGAGGGCAAAGGGGTTAGGGTGCAAACCCCGAACATAACATTTTAAACATCCACGACACATTCAAGAGAGTAACGATCATAAAGCAATCCACAATCCAAACCAGTCTTTATTACAACAAAATCCTCTTTTCAATCCATCCCCACTGGGGTTACATCAATTCTCATAAAAATAACATAAATGGTAGACAGTAAAGTAAATAAGGTCTTCCACCTTGGGGTCCCTCCTAACGCCTGTATGTTCCTGAAAGAAAACACAACATAGAGGGAGGGGTGAGCAACCACAGCTCAGTAGGGATCATGTCTCCCCAACCCATCCCATGCTCCTAGCGTCTACATGAGTGTGTACAGGTGCAGTGTAGTGACAATAGAATGTAAACAAGTTGTATACCACATTCAAATGGCACCCACCCATCCACAACCATACAGGCTTAGCCATATAGGCTAACATATCCACAGCCACTCAGGCTTAGCCACACGGGCTAACATATCCACAGCCTCTCAGGCTTAGCCACACGGGCTAACATATCCACGGCCATATAGGCTTAGCCACACGGACTAACATATCCACAGCCATATAGGCTTACAGTTCCAGTCCCGGGCTTCCACAGCCACCGGGTTCCACAAGCACAGCATACAAGGTCACACAGGCATTAAACCAAACACGTAGCATACACACTTTCACTGAAATGGACCCATTTCACGTGCACCTCACATACACGTCCGTTTGGCCTGAAACTTCTGTGGTAGATAGAGGACATCATTCTAAGCATTTTTCCTTTTGCACGTGAATTCATTGGAGTCCATTCACTAGGTCAAAATCTAGAAAAACTCTACTCAGAAGGTAAAACTGTGACTAACTCAAGGTACGGGTCCTTACATCCTCTCCCCCTTAAGACTTTTCGTCCTCGAAAAGAAATGACATACGAGAAAAACAAACACAAGCTACCCATTTGCCACACGGCGAGCCACAACACCCAAATGGGTCATACACCGTGCACAACACATAATAACACATAACAAGGTACCACCATAATCCATAACCACAATAATGCATATAACACATGTCCGCATGTCACGAATACACATCTCAAAACACATCACAAATAAGAACACATGTCTTTAAAAGACAATACAAATACACAACTAATACAAGAAAACACATCACTATCCCTTGGCCAATAGCCACCTCCCACGCTTAAGATTGTTCGTCCTCGAACAATTCTGGGTGCTGCTCACGCATCACGGACTCACGTTCCCATGTCTCCTCCTCAATGCCACGGTGCTGCCACAGCACACGAACCAAAGGAAGAGCACGACCACGCAAAAGCTTCTCTCGCCGATCTAGGATACGGATAGGGGCCTCAACAACGGACAGGTCATCCTCAATGTCTAAGGTCCCCCAATCGATCACATGGGTGGGGTCAGGGTGATACTTCCGCAATTGGGACACATGGAAGACATTGTGCACTCGACTCAGCCGCGGTGGTAACGCTAAGCGGTAGGCTACAGGCCCCACACGATCCAGAATCTCAAAAGGACCAATAAACTGCGGAGATAGCTTGGAACCTCGCCCAAACCGTCGATGTCCACGACGTGGGGAAACACGAAGAAACACATGATCACCAATAGAAAACTCCAAAGGTCGCCGCCGCTGATCCGCATAAGACTTCTGCCGACTCTGAGCTGATAACAAACGCTGACGAATCAACTTAACCTTTTCGGTAGCCTCTTGAACCAACTGCGGTCCCAAGAGAGCTGTCTCCCCCACCTCGGTCCAACACAAAGGTGATCGACACGGCCGCCCATACAACGCCTCAAAAGGAGCCATCCCAATGGATGCCTGATAACTGTTATTGTAGGCAAACTCCACCAAAGGAAGGTGAGTTGCCCACGAACCCCCAAAATCTAACACACAGGCCCGTAACATGTCCTCCAAAGTTTGATTCGTCTCTCTGTCTGACCGTCAGTCTCAGGGTGAAAGGCTGTACTCAAGTGAAGCTTGGTCCCCATAGCCTCCTGCAAACCTGCCCAAAAACGGGAAGTGAACCTCGAATCCCGGTCAGAGACAACCGATGATGGTACTCCATGCAGTCTTACAATCTTGTTCATGTACAGCTGACTCAAGGTCCCAATGGAGTCCCGCTCGCGAACAGCCAGGAAATGGGCCGACTTTGTGAGTCGATCCACAATCACCCAAATCATATCTTTCCTCCCTGTGGTGGGTGGAAGACCAGTCACAAAATCCATCGCTATGTGGTCCCACTTCCACTCCGTTATGGGTAATGGCTGTAACATGCCTGCTGGCCGCTGATGCTCAGCCTTCACCTGCTGACACGTGAGGCACCGCGAAACAAAGGCAGCCACATCGCGTTTCATCCCAGGCCACCAAAAATGTCCCCGAAGCGCATGGTACATCTTCGTACCCCCCTGGATGCACAAGAACTCTAGGCGGGTGAAACTCCCTCATCACCTCATCCCCGAGGGAAGAAGCCACTACCAACCGCCCCCGAAATGACAACTCATGCTCAGGACCCTCCGTCCGGTCCTCGAGATAGCTCACCGGCCTCAATACGGGCACGGAGAACCTCACACTCAATGTCACCCACTGTTCCTCCCGGACGCGCTGGTACAACTCAGGCACAACCACCAAAGGACTCAGGACTGTCCCACCATCACGAACAACAGGCTGCAGCTGCAACATCGCCAACTGCTCCATCAGCTTCCACTCTCTCACGGCCACCTCAGCTTTCCCTTTTCTGCTCAACGCGTCAGCCACAATATTACCCTTGCCCGGGGTATAAGCAAGAGTAAAGTCAAAGGTCTGCAAATACTCTACCCATCTCCTCTGCCTCAAATTCAAGTCCTTCTGGGTAAAGATGTACTGAAGGCTCTTGTGATCTGAGAACACCACAAACTTCTCCCCCAAGAGGTAATGCTGCCAACTCTTTAGGGCGAAGATGACAGCCGCTAACTCAAGGTCATGAGTAGGATAATTCTGCTCATGAGGCTTTAGCTGCCTTGACCCATAAGCCACCACACTGTGCTCCTGCATAAGCACACACCCCAAACCAACCCTGGACGCATCACAGTATACCTCATATGGAATATCCTCCCGAGGTAACCTCAACACCGGTGCAGTGGTCAAACGGGTTTTGAGAGTCTCAAACGCCTGCTGGCACTTGTCCGTCCACTCAAATTTCACTCCTTTCTTAGTCAACGCCATCATAGGAGCCGCCAAACGGGAGAACCCCTCTACAAAACGGCGATAATACCCCGCCAAGCCAAGAAAGCTACGGATCTCAAAAACGTTGGTTGGCCTCGCCCACGATGCCACAGCCTCAATCTTGGCTGGGTCCACCCTAACTCCCTCAGCTGACACCACATGGCCAAGAAAGTGAACCTCCTGCAGCCAGAACTCACACTTACTAAACTTAGCAAACAGCTGTTGGTCCCTCAAGGTTTGCAACACTGTTGCCAAGTGCTCCACATGCTCCTTCTCGGTCTTGGAATACACCAAGATATCGTCGATAAACACCACCACGAACGAGTCTAAGTATGGGGCAAAGACTTGGTTCATCAAATGCATGAACACCGCTGGCGCATTAGTGAGCCCGAAAGGCATCACGACCCACTCATAATGCCCATACCTGCACCGAAAAGCCGTCTTAGGGATGTCCTCCTCCCTAACCCTGAGTTGGTGATACCCCGATCGTAAATCTATCTTGGAAAACCACTGGGCCCCACTCAATTGGTCAAACAGGTCATCTATCCAAGGCAACGGGTACTTATTCTTTACAGTCACTGAATTCAGCTTCCTGTAGTCGATGCAGAGATGAAGTGTGCCATCAGCCTTCTTAGCAAAGAGCACCGGAGCACCCCAAGGTGAGGTACTCGGTCTAATATACCCTTGGCCCACCAACTCCTCGATTTGCCTCTGTAGCTCCCTCAGCTCGACTGGCCCCATACAATACGCTACTTGGAAAATCGGACCCGTTCCCGGCACCAATTCAATGGTGAACTCCACACTCCTCTGCGGAGGTAAACTCCTCAACTGGTCAGGGAAGACATCCTGAAATTGGTCCACAATAGCGGGCCACACCCTCTTTTCCACCTTACCCACCTCAGCAAAGGTCAGGGCTGCCAACCTGTGGGCAATGGCACCCCACTGGTCCAACACCGGCCCGGCCCGACTCGCCTCACAGTCCCACTCCCCCTGCAGGGTGCAAGAGGTCCCTGCAGGTGTCACGAACGATACACGCCGCCGATAACAATCTATCTTGGCCTGGAAGGCCATAAGCCAATCCATACCCAAGATCAGGTCAAACGTCCTCAAAGGCATTACATGCAAGTCAAAACTCAGCTCCACCTCTCCTAGGGTTAACACACAGTCACGACACACACGCCGTACCTCAATCATGCCTCCCACCGGAGACTCCACAACTAGGGGCCTCGCGGCCTCCACAGAAGCTAACCCCAAGCCGTCTATTACAAGCTCAGGAACAAACGAACATGATGCACCCGTATTGAAAAGAACAGAAGCTAATGTACGGGAGATCCAAAGGGTACCTCTAACCACCGATGATCCTGCTCCACCCTCAGCTGGTGGGGGTGGTAGCTCAGCCTCCTCCTGGTACGTCACCTCCAGCGTAAACACCCTTCCTTGGCCCGTGCCACTGGTCGGCTCACTCACTGGACGCTTCCCGCTAAGGTTGCCTCCAGCCTCAGTCTGCTGCCGCTCCGGCCTCCCCTGGGGTCGGGTCTGACTCGATCCTGCCTGACTAGCCTGCCACTGACGAGCTGGTCTCTCCGCTGGTGTACGGAAACGGCGTCACTCCTCAAGCTGGATGCCATGCCTCCAACTCCCTTGTTGCTACTCCGGCAAACCCGGCTCAAATGGCCTTCTCATCCACAGCTATTGCATCGCCAGTTCTTCTTGGGACACTCCCTCTTGAAGTGGCCTTGCTCCCCACAGCAATGACAACCGCTGGGGAGTCCTCCTGCTGGACCTTCCTATCTGCTACCGCCAAAGCTAGACCTCCCTGGGGGCACTGATGGTTGTCCCCGGCTGCGGAAAGAACTGCTATCCCTTTCCTCAGTCTTGGGCCGCTTAGACCCGAAATCACGCTCCGACCCACCCTGCAACGGGCGACCCTGATGGGTCTGCCTCCCATCATCCAGCTCCCTCTCAGCTATACGGGCCGTCTCCACAACCTCAGCATAGGTCCTCAAGCGTAGAATTGCCACCCTCTGCCTAAGGGCTGGCCTGAGACCCAAGGTGAACTTGTGGGCCTTCAGGTCCTCCCTTGCCACAGTCTCAGGAGCAAACCTACTCAAGCTCCGGAACTCCCGCTCATACTCAGGTACCGTCCTGGATCCTTGCTTCAAGCTGCCGAATTCTTCCCTCTTCTGCCATCTCACTGATTCCGGGAAGAACTCCTCATGGAAGAGTTGCAAGAACTCCTCCCAAAGCATGAGTTCCACCGCACGGCTCCCCGCGACACTCGTCCACCACTCCAAAGCATCCCCCTCCAGCTGCTGAATTGCCAGTCGCACCTTATCCTCTTCCCGGGGCAGGAGAAAGGAGAACACATGCTCGATCTGCCTCAACCACTGTTCAGCTACCACGGGTTCACCTTCCCCATTGAATCGCGGAGGTTGTTCCTTTCGGAACCGTGTCACCACGTCATCCTCTGCACAAGTCGGTACACCACCCAGCGAACTCTCTCGCTCACGAGGCAGCTCTCCTACTGGTGGTGGTGGTGGTACCACCTGCTGTGCTGCCATCTCACGGTGTACCTCCTCCCGAACCTCCTGCCGGAGTCCCTCCCGTAGCTCTCGTACCTCCAACCGGATGCCTTCTCGTAGCTGTGCCAGCAACAACGCATGCCCTCCAACGGACGGTCCCGCACCCGGACCCTCATGGGCAGATGACTCATCAGCCACTGCCCCAAACGCATGTGTCACTCTCCTCGGCGGCATTCTTACTACACGAAGTAAGAAGCATAACGTCAAAACAATTTTATAATCTATCGCGTCACTACCTCTACCCCACTGATCAATTCCACTATCACATGACATTGCACACATACATCGTATCAATCACATTGCACAGTTCAGTACACATTGCCAAACAAATCAGAGTTGCACATTTCACTTAATCATATGATCTTATCCACAGTTCAGCACACATTCATAGCAAATGCAACTAGTGCCCTAATGCCAATGCATGCAAATCCTACCACAAGACTGGACTACCCTAAGTACACCTCGGAGGCTCAAAGAGGACCATGTTGATCAGGCATGTCCCTCCAGGCTCCTCCAAAGGACTTAGGATAACCAGGTCCGCCCACTACCCTAGGCCAACTAGACCATGCTCTGATACCATATTGTCACACCCCGGATTTCCAACCCGAGGAAACCGGTACGTGACTCCCCTTGTACCCACACGGAGGGCAAAGGGGTTAGGGTGCAAACCCCGAACATAACATTTTAAACATCCACGACACATTCAAGACAGTAATGATCATAAAAGCAATCCACAATCCAAACCAGTCTTTATTACAACAAAATCCTCTTTTCAATCCATCCCCACTGGGGTTACATCAATTCTCATAAAAATAACATAAATGGTAGACAGTAAAGTAAATAAGGTCTTCCACCTTGGGGTCCCTCCTAACGCCTGTATGTTCCTGAAAGAAAACACAACATAGAGGGAGGGGTGAGCAACCACAGCTCAGTAGGGATCATGTCTCCCCAACCCATCCCATGCTCCTAGCGTCTACATGAGTGTGTACAGGTGCAGTGTAGTGACAATAGAATGTAAACAAGTTGTATACCACATTCAAATGGCACCCACCCATCCACAGCCATACAGGCTTAGCCATATAGGCTAACATATCCACAGCCACTCAGGCTTAGCCACACGGGCTAACATATCCACGACCATATAGGCTTAGCCACACGAACTAACATATCCACAGCCATATATAGGCTTACAGTTCCAGTCTCGGGCTTCCACAGCCACCAGGTTCCACAAGCACAGCATACAAGGTCACACAGGCATTAAACCAAACACGTAGCATACACACTTTCATAGGCATAATACCAAACACTTAGTTTGCACAGCCCACCAAGCATAAAATCAAACACATACTAGGCATATACACACAGACATATCCACACAGGATTTTATCAAACACTTAATATGTACACCATCCAACACCAGAATACATCAAAACTGCCATTGAATACACCTATATGGATTACATATATATATATATATATACAGGTTAAACTCCATAATCTGCCCTAGAACCCTAGGGCAGAGGAGGATTTAGGAAGAACAGAACCCCTACCTTGTATGTTCTCCTGCTCCCACTTCCACGCAAGACTCCGACCACCACGTAAGACGCTCCGGCAGCCACCAGAAGCTCTCCTTCCCTCTATCTCTCTCTCTCTCTCTCTCTCTCTCTGCGACGGCTGGTGGAGCAACAAACCCTAACCCTAAAACAGAGGGGCTTCTCCTCCTTATATAGACAACACAACATAAAAACGACGTAGTTTTGATTAAGTGAATCCTAGCATCAAAACGACGTAGTTTTGATGGAACAAGCTATGACCTTCCCACACCCATACATAGCAAAATAGTCATAATTCCAACATGGTCCTTTGGGAAAAGATGATTAGAATGACAAAACCAAGGTAACCATGCAAAAACATGCCTGCACGCCAATTTGAACGTGAATTCCCCAATTCACGTGCAACTCCAAATGCACTCCAAATACGCTCAAACTTCACCCCTAGCCTCCTTGCATCATGTAGAAGACAACCACACTTGCACGTGAAATGGACCCATTTCACGTGCACCTCACATACACGTCCGTTTGGCCTGAAACTTCTGTGGTAGATAGAGGACATCATTCTAAGCATCTTTCCTTTTGCACGTGAATTCATTGGAGTCCATTCACTAGGTCAAAATCTAGAAAAACTCTACTTAGAAGGCAAAACTGTGACTAACTCAAGGTATGGGTCCTTACATTGAAGGTCAAGGGTCGAAGATCTGTGGGTCGTAGGTTCATAGGTCGTGGGTCGAAGATCTGTGGGTCGTAGGTTCGTAGGTCGTGGGTCAAAGCTCGTAGGTAGTGGGTCAATGGTCACCGGGTCGAAGTGTCGGCAGGTCGGAGTGTCGGCAGGCTTACAGGCTTCGAGGCTTTGAGGCTTCGAGTCTTCGAGGCTTCGAGCCTTCGAAGCTTCGACCTGCCGACACTTTGAGGCTACGAGTCAAGTTTTTTTTTTCGTTTTTGGAAAAACATTTTGTTTGTTTTATTTTGTTTCTTTTTTGGCAAACCCCTTTTTTTGTTTTGTTTTGAAAACCCAAAGTCACGCTTGTTACAAATGCACATCAAAATAATGAACACATAAAAATAAACGTGGAGTGTGTGATTATGACATCCATAAATAAGCAAAAATAAAGCCACACCTTTTTCTTCTTTCTTTTCATCTCTTTTTCATTTATTTATTTATTTTTTTTTTTTGCGCTCCCCTTTTGTCTAGTTTTCTCTCTCTCTCTTTTCTCTCTTTTTTTTTACATTTCCTTTTACTGTTTACATATTACAAGTATAACAAAATACACAAAACAAACCAGCAAAATAAAAATGATTACAACGCTAAAAGAGAGGAAACAAAAATAAAACGAAATACAAATAAGTGAAAAGGAAGAGAAAACAATAAAATGGGTAAGTGAACCAACTTTAAAGATCACCACGTCTAAGTTCTCCTATTGGCGTTGGTAGAGCTTGGGCGTAATCAGTGTCTGGGTGTAATATGGGCGTTCTCTCTGAAAGCTTTTGGTCGTCTGAACTCTAGGTGTTCTCTCTGGGCGAAAATCTGGAAGCAGAAATTTTTTGTTGAACTCTGGGGTGTTCTCTGGTTTTTTTTTTTTTTTTTTTTTAGAAGTTTCCTTCATTTTTTTTGGATAAGGGAGCTGGGTATGACAAAATGGCAAAAGGGTTTTTTGTCCGAGATGAGGGGTCTCTCTGTGTTTCACGTGGACAGGAGACCGAATTTAAATGGCTGGCAGAATTTTGGGTGGACTGTAATTAATTGCTGCATTTAATGCTCTATTACGAATGCCAGCATTTTTAATTGCATATTCTGTGCGTTTGTCGGATGGTTTCGCGACCTGCAGCTCGTCATTTGTCCTTTTTAATTTTTATTTTAGCACATGTGACTGACAGGTGTTGAAAAATGATTTTCTCAGATGGCCAGCGCATGAAAAATAGGTCTCGTGACCGCATAGGAAATAGTTGGCGGAAATGCATCCAAACAGTGAAGGTCAATGGTCAATAGGGCCAAAGTGTCGGCAGGTCGAAGGTCAACGGTCAATGGGTCGAAGTGTCGGCAAGGTCGAGGGTCAGTTTGTCGAGGGTCAATGGTCAACGGTCAATGGGTCAAAGGTCAACGGTCAATGGGTCGAAGGTCAAGAGTCGAAGGGTTGAAGGTAAAGGGTCGTAGGTTCGTAGGTCATGGGGCGAAGATCCGTGGGTCGTAGGTCAATGGTCAATGGGTCGAAGGTCAACGGTCAACGGGTCGAAGGTCAACGGTCAATGGGTCGAAGATCCGTGGGTCGTAGGTTCGTAGGTCGTGGGTCGAAGATCTGTTGGTCGTAGGTTCATAGGTCGTGGGTCGAAGCTCGTAGGTCATGGGTCAATGGTCAACGGGTCAAAGTGTCGGCAGGTCGGAATGTCAGTAGGCTTACAGGCTTCCAGGCTTCCAGGCTTCGAGTCTTCGTGGCTTCGAGTCTTCGAGGCTTCTAGGCTTCGAGTCTTCGAAGCTTCGACCTGCCGACACTTCGAGGCTACGAGTCAAGTTTTTTTTTTTCGTTTTTGGAAAAACATTTCGTTTGTTTTATTTTGTTTTTTTTTTGTTTCTTTTTTGGCAAACCCCTTTTTTTGTTTTGTTTTGAAAACCAAAAGTCACACTTGTTACAAATGCACATCAAAATAATGAACGCATAAAAATAAACGTGGAGTGTGTGATTATGACATCAAATAAGCAAAAATAAAGCCACTCTTTTTTCTTCTTTCTTTTCATCTCTTTCTCATTTATTTATTTATTTATTTATTTTTTTGCGCTCCCCTTTTTTCTAGCTTTCTCTCTCTTTTTCTCTCCCTTTTTTTTACCTTTTCTTTTGCTGTTTACATATTAATAGTATAACAAAATACACAAAACAAACCATCAAAATAGAAATGATTACAACGCTAAAAGAGAGGAAACAAAAATAAAACGAAGTACAAATAAGTGAAAAAGGAAGAGAAAACAATAAAAAGGGTAAGTGAACCAACTGTAAAGATCACCACATCTAAGTTCTCCTGTTGGCGTTGGTAGTGCTGGACGAACCTCCAAATTCAGTGGAAAGTTGTGAACCCGCGCTTGTGTAGTGCGCCGGAGCTTAGTCGGAGTTTGAAATTGACGCCGAAGGTGAACTGGAAGTGGGGAAGGATTGGAGAAAGGCTCTTGGGATTTTATTTTTTTTGAATTTTCGTGGTTTTTTTTTACAAGAGAGATTGGAACGAAGACTCCTGGGATTTTCTTTGATTTTTGTGGGTGTTTAATCTCTGGACTAGGGCATTTTCTTAGGAAGGAGCTTGGGCATTTTTTTATGTGAAGACTTTGGGGAAAAGGAAGAGCTTGGGCGTAATCAGTGTCTGGGTGTAATCTGGGCGTTCTCTCGGAAAACTGTTGAACTCTAGGTGTTCTCTTTGGGCGAAAATCTAGAAGCAGAAATTTTTTGTTGAACTCGGGGTGTTCTCTGGTTTGTTTTTTTTTTTTTTGCAAAAGTTTCCTTCTTTTTTTTTTGGATAAGGGAGCTGGGTATGACAAAATGGCAAAAGGGTTTTTTGTCCGAGATGAGGGGTCTCTCTGTGTTTCGCGTGGACAGGAGACTGAATTTAAAGCGCTAGCAGAATTTTGGTTGCACTGTCATTAATTGCTGCATTCAATGCTCTATTATGAATGCCAGCGTTTTTAATTGCATGTTCTGTGCGTTATCGGATGGTTTGGCGACCTGCAGCTCGTGATTTGTCCTTTTTAATTTTTATTTTAGCACATGTGACTGACAAGTGTTGAAAAATGATTAATCGGATGGCCAGCATGATGAAAAACAGGTCTCGTGACTGCATAGGAAATAGTTGGCGGAAATGCAGCCAAACAGCGAAGGTCAAAGGTCAATAGGGCCAAAGTGTCGGCAGGTAGAACGTCAACGGTCAACGGGTCGAAGTGTCGGCAAGGTTGAGGGTCGGCGGGTCAAAGGTCAACGGTCAATGGGTCAAAGGTCAATGGTCAATGGGTCGAAGGTCAAGAGTCGAAGGGTTGAAGGTCAAGGGTCGAAGATCCGTGGGTCGTGGGTCAAAGATCCGTGGGTCGTAGGTCAATGGTGAACGAGTCGAAGGTCAACGGTCAATGATCAATGGGTCGAAGGTCAACAGTTGAAGGGTTGAAGGTCAAGGGTCGAAGATCCGTGGGTCGTAGGTTCGTAGGTCGTGGGTTGAAGATCCGTGGGTCGTAGGTTCGTAGGTCATGGGTCAAAGCTCGTAGGTCGTGGGTCAATGGTCACCGGGTCGAAGTGTCAGCAGGTCGGAGTGTCGGCAGGCTTACAGGCTTCGAGGCTTCGAGTCTTCGAGGCTTCGAGGCTTCGAGGCTTCAAGTCTTCGAAGCTTCAACCTGCCGACACTTCGACGCTACGAGTCAAGTTTTTTTTTTTTCGTTTTTGGAAAAATATTTTGTTTGTTTTATTTTGTTTTTTTTTTGGCAAACCCCTTTTTTTTTTTTTTTTGAAAACCCAAAGTCACGCTTGTTACAAATGCACATCAAAATAATGAACACATAAAAATAAACGTGGAGTGTGTGATTATGACATCCATAAATAAGTAAAAATAAAGCCACTCTTTTCTCTTCTTTCTTTTCATTTCTTTTTCATTTATTTATTTATTTATTTTCGCTCCCCTTTTTTCTAGCTTTCTCTCTCTCTCTTTTTCTCTCTTTTTTTTTAGCTTTTCTTTTACTGTTTACATATTACGAGTATAACAAAATACACAAAACAAACCAGCAAAATAGAAATGATTACAACGCTAAAAGAGAGGAAACAAAAATAAAACGAAATACAAATAAGTGAAAAAGGAAGAGAAAACAATAAAAAGGGTAAGCGAAACAACTTTAAAGATCACCATGTCTGAGTTCTCCTGTTGGCGTTGGTAGTGCTGGACGAACCTCCAAATTCAGTGGAAAGCTGTGAACCCGCGCTTGTGTAGTGCGCCGGAGCTTAGTCGGAGTTTGAAATTGAAGCCGAAGGTGAACTGGAAGTGGGGAAGGATTGGAGAAAGGCTCTTGGGATTTTTTTTTTTTGGATTTTCGTGGTTTTTTTTTTAGAAAGAGATTGGAACGAAGACTCCTGGGATTTTCTTTGATTTTTGTGGGTGTTTAATCTCTGGACTGGGGCATTTTCTTAGGAAGGAGCTTGGGCATTTTTTTATGTGAAGACTTTGGGGAAAAGGAAGAGCTTGTCCGAGATGAGGGGTCTCTCTGTGTTTCGCGTGGACAGGAGACTGAATTTAAAGGGCTAGCAGAATTTTGGCTGGACTGTCATTAATTGCTGCATTTAATGCTCTATTATGAATGCCAACGTTTTTAATTGCTTGTTCTATGCGTTGTCGGATGGTTTGGCGACCTGCAGCTCGTGATTTGTCCTTTTTAATTTTTATTTTAGCTCATGTGACTGACAGGCGTTGAAAAACGATTCTGTCAGATGGCCAGCGCATGAAAAACAGGTCTCGTGACTGCATAGGAAATAGTTGGCGGAAATGCAGCCAAACAGCGAATGTCAATAGGGCCAAAGTGTCGGCAGGTAGAAGGTCAATGGTCAACGGTCAATGGGTTGAAGGTCAAGAGTCGAAGGGTTGAAGGTCAAGGGTCGAAGATCCGTGGGTCGTGGGTCAAAGATCCGTGGGTCATAGGTCAACGGTCAACGAGTCGAAGGTCAACGGTCGACGATTAATGGGTCGAAGGTCAAGAGTCGAAGGGTTGAAGGTCAAGGGTCAAAGATCCGTGGGTCGTAGGTTCGTAGGTCGTGGGTCGAAGATCCGTGGGTTGTAGGTTCGTAGGTCGTGGGTCAAAGCTCGTAGGTCATGGGTCAATGGTCAACGGGTCGAAGTATCGGCAGGTCGGAGTGTCGGCAGGTTTACAGGCTTCGAGGCTTCGAGGCTTCGAGTCTTCAGGGCTTCGAGTCTTCGAGTCTTCGAGGCTTCGAGTCTTCGAAGCTTCAACCTGC
Organism: Taxillus chinensis; assembly: GCA_023512835.1. NCBI lineage: Eukaryota > Viridiplantae > Streptophyta > Magnoliopsida > Santalales > Loranthaceae > Taxillus > Taxillus chinensis. The sequence continues at coordinate 48,825,183 of CM042085.1, forward strand.
CGACACTTCGACGCTACGAGTCAAGTTTTTTTTTTTTCGTTTTTGGAAAAATATTTTGTTTTTTTTTTTTTGTTTCTTTTTTGGCAAACCGCTTTTTTTTTTTGAAAACCCAAAGTCACGCTTGTTACAAATGCACATCAAAATAATGAACACATAAAAATAAACGTGGAGTGTGTGATTATGACATCCATAAATAAGCAAAAATAAAGCCACTCTTTTCTCTTCTTTCTTTTCATTTCTTTTTCATTTATTTATTTTTGCGCTCCCCTTTTTCTAGCTTTCTCTCTCTCTTTTTCTCTCTCTTTTTTTTTACCTTTTCTTTTATTGTTTACATATTACAAGTATAACAAAATAGACAAAACAAACCAGCAAAATAGAAATGATTACAACGCTAAAAGAGAGGAAACAAAAAAAAAACGAAATACAAATAAGTGAAAAAGGAAGAGAAAACAATAAAAAGGGTAAGTGAACCAACTTTAAAGATCACCACGTCCGAGTTCTTCTGTTGGCATCAGTAGTGCTGGACGAACCTCCAAATTCAGTGGAAAGCTGTGAACCCGCGCCTGTGCAGTGAGCCAGAGCTTAGTCGGAGTTTGAAATTGACGCCGAAGGTGAACTGGAAGTGGGGACGGATTGGAGAAAGGCACTTGGGATTTTTTTTTTTTTGGATTTTCTTGGTTTTTTTTTAGAGAGAGATTGGTACGAAGACTCTTGGGATTTTCTTTGATTTTCGTGGGTGTTTAATCTCTGGACTGGGGCGTTTTCTTAGGAAGGAGCTTGGGCATTTTTTTATGTGAAGACTGTGGGGAAAAGGAAGAGCTTGGGCGTAATCAGTGTCTGAGTGTTATCTGGGCGTTCTCTCAGAAAGCTTTTGGTCGTCTGAACTCTAGGTGTTCTCTCTGGCGAAAATCTGGAAGCAGAAATTTTTTGTTGAACTTTGGGGTGTTCTCTGGTTTGTTTTTTTTTTGGCGAAGTTTCCTTCTTCTTTTTTTGGATAAGGGAGCTGGGTATGACAAAATGGCAAAAGGGTTTTTTGTCCGAGATGAATGGTCTCTCTGTGTGTCGCGTGGACAGGAGACTGAATTTAAAGGGCTAGCAGAATTTTGGCTGGACTGTCATTAATTGCTGCATTTAATGCTCTATTATGAATGCCAACGTTTTTAATTGCTTGTTCTATGCGTTGTCGGATGGTTTGGCGACCTGCAGCTCGTGATTTGTCCTTTTTAATTTTTATTTTAGCACATGTGACTGACAGGCGTTGAAAAACGATTCTGTCAGATGGCCAGCGCATGAAAAACAGGTCTCGTGACTGCATAGGAAATAGTTGGCGGAAATGCAGCGAAACATCGAAGGTCAAAGGTCAATAGGGCCAAAGTGTGGGCAGGTCGAAGCTCAATGGTCAACGGGTCGAAGTGTCGGCAAGGTCGAGCGTCGGTGGGTCGAAGGTCAACGGTCAACGGGTCGAAGGTCAACGGTCAATGGGTCGAAGGTCAAGCGTTGAAGGGTTGAAGGTCAAGGGTTGAAGATCCATGGGTCGTAGGTTCGTAGGTCATGGGTCGAAGATCCATGGGTCGTAGGTCAATGGTCAACAGGTCGAAGGTCAACGGTCAATGGGTCGAACGTCAACGGTCAATGGGTCGAAGGTCAAGAGTCGAAGGGTTGAAGGTCAAGGGTCGAAGATCCGTGGGTCATAAGTTCGTAGGTCGTGGGTCGTAGGTTCGTAGGTCATGGGTCGAAGCTCGTAGGTCATGGGTCATTGGTCAACGGGTTGAAGTGTCGGTAAGTCGGAGCGTCGGCAGGCTTACAGGCTTCGAGGCTTCGAGGCTTCGAGTCTTCGAGGCCTCGAGTCTTCGAGTCTTTGAAGCTTCGACTTGCCGACACTTCGAGGCTAGGAGTGAAGTTTTTTTCTTTTTTTTTTTTTCGTTTTTGGAAAAACATTTTGTTTGTTTTATTTTGTTTTTATTTTGTTTCTTTTTTGGCAAACACCTTTTTTTTTTGTTTTGTTTTGAAAACCCTAAGTCACGCTTGTTACAAATGCATATCAAAATAATGAACACATAAAAATAAACGTGGAGTGTGTGATTATGACATCCATAAATAAGTAAAAATAAAGCCACTCTTTTTTCTTCTTTCTTTTCATCTCTTTTTCATTTATTTATTTATTTTTTTTTTGCGCTCCCCTTTTTTCTAGCTTTCTCTCTCTCCTTTTCTCTCTCTTTTTTTTTAGCCTTTCTTTTACTGTTTACATATTACAAGTATAACAAAATACACAAAACAAACTAGCAAAATAGAAATGATTACAATGCTAAAAGAGAGGAAACAAAAATAAAACGAAATACAAATAAGTGAAAAAGGAAGAGAAAACAATAAAAAGGGTAAGTGAACCAACTTTAAAGATCACCACGTCCGAGTTCTCTTGTTGGCGTCGGTAGTGCTGGACGAACCTCCAAATTCATTGGAAAGCTGTGAACCCGCGCCTGTGCAGTGCGCCGGAGCTTAGTCGGAGTTTGAAATTGACGCCGAAGGTGAACTGGAAGTGAGGAAGGATTGGACAAAGGCTCTTGGGATTTTTTTTTTTTGCATTTTCGTGTGTTTTTTTAGAGAGAGATTGGAACGAAGACTCCTGGGATTTTCTTTGATTTTCGTGGGTGTTTAATCTCTGGACTGGGGCATTTTCTTAGGAAGGAGCTTTGGCGTTTTTTGATGTGAAGAGTTTGGGGAAAAGGAAGAGCTTGGGCGTAATTAGTGTCTGGGTGTAATCTGGGCGTTCTCTTAGAAAGCTGTTGGTCGTTTGAACTCTAGGTGTTCTCTCTGGGCGAAAATCTGGAAGTAGAAATTTTTTGTTGAACTCTGGGTGTTCTCTGGTTTTTTTTTTTTTTGTTTAGAAGTTTCCTTTTTTTTTTTTTTTTAAAGGGAGCTGGGTATGAAAAAATGGCAAAAGGGTTTTTTGTCCAAGATGAGGGGTCTCTCTGTGTTTTGCGTGGACAGGAGACTGAATTTAAAGGGTTGGCAGAGTTTTGGCTGGACTGTCATTAATTGTTGCATGTAATGCTCTATTATGAATGTCAGCGTTTTTGATTGCATGTTCTATGCGTTGTCGGATGGTTTGGCGACCTGCAACTCTTGATTTGTCCTTTTTAATTTTTATTTTAGCACATGTGACTGACAGGCGTTGAAAAACGATTCTATCAGATGGCCAGCTGCATGAAAAACTGGTCTCGTGACTGCATACGAAATAATTGGCGAAAATGCAGCCAAACAGCGAAGGTCAAAGGTCAATAGGGCCAAAGTGTCGGCAGGTCGAAGGTCAATGGGTCGAAGTGTCGGCACGGTCGAGGGTCTGTGGGTCGAAGGTCAACGGTCAACGGGTTGGAGGTCAACGGTCAATGGGTCGAAGGTCAAGAGTCGAAGGGTTGAAGGTCAAGGGTCGAGGATCCGTGAGTCGTAGGTTCGTTGGTCGTGGGTCGTAGGTCAACGGTCAACGGGTCGAAGGTCAACGGTCAATGGGTCATAGGTCAAGAGTCGAAGGGTTGATGGTCAAGGGTCAAGGATCCGTGGGTCGTAGGTTCGTAGGTCGTGGGGCGAAGATCCGTGGGTCGTAGGTTCTTAGGTCCTGGGTCGAAGCTCGTAGGTCGTGGGTCAATGGTCAACGGGTGGTCAACGGGTCGAAGTGTTGGTAGGTCGGAGTGTTTAGGAAGACCCGTATTTGCTTAAATAGATGTTTTGGAGAATTTCGCAGGATCACTTTTTTGAGCAGTTTGACCAGGGTGATTGACCGTCTTTTGGTAAGTTTGACTTTTTCCAACGAAAGTTGTTTTGGCCATAACTTCTTCATTTTAAATCAGAATTGAGCTCGGTCAAGTGCGTTACTCTCCAAATTTCATCCCCTATCACCTGACGTTGATCTTGGGGCATTTTAGGGGCTGGCAACAGAGGTTATCAATTTTGGGTTTCCCGGTTAATGTCAATGCATCCATCTTGTGCAAATCACGGGGAATCTCTAAGGACCTATTCAACAAGGTATATGGCATGGGCAAAAAGGCATATATATCAAATGAGGTTAGTATGTCCAACCCGGATAAAATGGGGTCCAACAACTGCCCCTCTTTGTGCACTGTTTGTATAGAAACAGCGTACAAAGATAAAAGGGAGTCATTTTGGACGGGTTGGAGCACTTACCTGGCGTACTTTGCACAGAGGAAGAATAGAATGCGATGGTCAGGTCTGTCCCCCAAAGTGAAAAGCAGCTTCTTGGTTGGTGGGTTTGAATAAATGTGATGAGGCATCTAAGGCCTAATAGAAATGGAAAAGGCAAGCAAGGCCTAATCAGGAATTGCAAAGGCAAGCAAGGCCTAACAAAAAGTTAAAAGGCATCCAAGGCCTAACAAAGAGTGAAAAGGCATCCAAGGCCTGACAGGAATTGAAAAGGCATCTAGGGCCTAACAGGAAATTGAAAAGGCATCCAAGGCCTAACATAAAGGGAAAAGGCATCCAAGGCCTGACAAGAATTAAAAAGGCATCTAGGGCCTAACAGGAAATTGAAAAGGCATCCAAGGCCTGACAGAAAGGGAAAAGGCATCCAAGGCCTGACAAGAATTGAAAAGGCATATAGGGCCTAATAGGAAATTGAAAAGGCATCCAAGGCCTGACAGAAAGGGAAAAGGCATCCAAGGCCTAACAGAAAGGGAAGAGGCATCCAAGGCCCAGCAGAAAGTGAAAAGGCATCCAAGGCCTAATAGAAAGGGAAAAGGCATCCAAGGCCTGATAGGAATTGAAAAGGTATCTAGGGCCGAACAAGAGTACATGATTGTTGAAGAGGACATATGGGCTTCCTCTACGAGTTCACTCAATGAGATCGCTCTACGAGGTTACCCGGAAAGGGAAGAAGTTTATTCGAGTGTCAAAAGGGTGCTTTTCGAGCTTGGTGAAATTGTAAAGAAAGATTTGTATAGTTGAACAAACAAAGTTAGGATAGCTTGATGAGAAGCTTGCTGAGTATGAGCTCTCAGGATCTTCAGAGGTGACAACATTCCTGAAATTACATGGTATGCTGAATGTATGCAAATGATGCATGGAATGCAGTGTGCTATATACGGGGATGCATAAACCTCAACTTGTGGTCAAATATGATGCAATGTGATGCCATGCGATGTATGCATTGAATGCAATGTGATGTATCACTGAGGGTTTGGTCAGGACTAGAGATTTATCTCAATGCTGTTGGAGAGGTTGGCTAACATTCAACTTGTTGGGGAACAATTTTCTCTTTGGATGGGGAGTCCATTCTATCTTTGCCGGGGAACTCCCTTTTGTGCATGAAGGGTCTGTTAAACTTAGCTTCGCCATATTGAGGAGCTTAACTTGATGGCTTCTCTGGAGATAGTGATATTCTGTGGAGACATGGGTACTCTGAGTTGGGGGACTTAATTTGTTTGGGGATTTTGAGCTTGACCCTGTCCATAAGGCAATGCCAAAGGAGCCTACTGGGGATTTAAGATATTCTACTTAAATGTGAAATGAAGATGATAAAATATAATTAGGGATATAAAATGGGATTTTGCTGGTTTGATTCCACAAAACATATTTATATCATAAAAAGTGCCCTATTGTTATAATCTGATAAACAGAATTACAAGTCTTTAAAAAGCATAATATACAAATTTAATTCGAGCGTGCCTTAGGTTTGACTAGGTCTTCCACCATTTACAACTATTGTCTTTAAGTGACGCTGTTTCCACTGTTTGCAAAGGACCCTGTTCTAGGTGGTCCTGATCCTTGGATTCTAACTGCTTTTACCCTTCAGGATTTGTCGTTGGCTTTGTATTTTACCCTTGGTGCCCTTTTGGGTTTTCACCAAGTCTGCCTTTGCTTGCTTCTTTATCTTTTGTTGGAGCTTTGTATTTTACCCTTGGTGCCCTTTCGGGTTTTCACCAAGTCCGCTCATTGCAGGGATGAGAATCTTGTTTGAGAGGTATGAGAGTTAAGCATAGAACTTTTTCACCACATCGCTATTCACCGGGTTAGGGAGTTCATCCCCATCCATCCTGGCAAGGATTAAGGCACCTCCCGAGAATGATTTTTTCACCACATATGGGCCTTCATAATTGAGAGTCCACTTGCCTCTATGGTCATATTGAATTGGTAAAATCTTCTTGAGGACGAGGTCACCCGCTTGAAAGCTTCTGGGCTTTACCTTTTTATTGTAGTTGTTCATCATTCTCTGTTGATATAGCTGTCCTCTACAAACAGCCGCCAAGCGTTTGCCCTCAATTAAATTCAACTGCTGATAACGACTTTGGGCCCATTCTGCTTCTTCGAGCTGAGTATCCTTGAGTACTCGGAGGGAAGGTATCTCCACTTCGATAGGTAGAACTGCTTCCATGCCGTAGACCAAAGAAAACGGAGTTGCCCCAATTGATGTTCGCACTGAGGTACGATAAGCATGCAAAGCATATGGTAGCTTCTCATGCCAATCTCTGTATGTCTCAGTCATCTTCCTGATAATGTTCTTGATGTTCTTATTGGCCACTTCAACTGCTCCATTCATTTTGGGGCGATAGGGAGTCGAGTTGCAGTGTTGGATTTCGTATGTTTCGCACAACTTACCTATCATCCGACTGTTCAAAATTGGCAGCATTGTCTGTTATGATCTGGTCAGGAAGTCCATAGCAGCATATGATGTTATTCCGCATAAATCTAAGTACCACAGCTTGTGTGATGTTGGCATATAACGCTGCTTCTACCACTTGGTAAAGTAATCGATGGCCACTAAGATGAAGCGGTGACCATTGGAAGCTTTTGGCGAGATTGGTCCGATAATGTCGATGCCCCAAAGCGAAAACGGCCACGGGGAAACCATGACATGCAGTCTAGATGGCGGTACTTGGATTTTATCGCCATAAATTTGACACTTGAGGCATTTGCGCACATATTCAATACAATCTTTCTCCATGGTTACCCAATAATAGCCCATTCGCATGATTTGCCTTGTTAATGCATGTCCATTTGCGTGTGAACCGCATTCTCCTTTGTGCACTTCTTTCATTATCTATTTCGACTCTTCTTTTGCCACACACTGCAATAACACCATGTCATGATTTCTCTTATATAGAATGGGACCATCAAGGTAGTAGTTGGACGCCGACCTTCGGATATTCCTTTTATCAGACTCAGAGGCCTCTGCTGGGTATTCTTGCTTAAGCAAATACTGTTTGATGTCATCAAACCAAGGTTTTTCTTCAGTATTTCCTTCAATGGCCATGCAATGTGCAGGAGCATCTTGTATACGGATATCAAAAGACTGGACTTCCAACGTTGTGTCTAGTCGAAGGAGGGAGGCTAGAGTGGCCAGTGCATCAGGAAGCTGATTGTATTCCCTAGGCATATGCTCGAACGTGATGTCTTCGAATTACTCGGCTAACTCTGTAACATACTCCCGATAGGGGATTAGTTTGTGGTTTCGAGTCTCCCATTCACCCCTTACTTGAAAAATGATGAGTGCCGAATCACTGAACACTCATAATTTTTTGATTCCTTTGTTAATTGCTTCTTGAAGTCCCATCACACAAGCCTCATATTCTGCTACATTGTTTGTACAAGGGAAGGTTAGCTTTGCCGCCATGGGGAAATGTTCACCTTTTGGGGATATCAGGATGGCCCTAACACCGTGACCTAAGAGACTAGAGGGTCCATCAAACCACATCGTCCATATGTCTGATATTTCGGCTGTGAGAATGTTGATGTGCTCATCTGGAAATCCAACAGTCATAGGCTCATAATCTTCTAGTGCTCTGTCTGCCAAGTAATCAGCTATTACACTCCCTTTGATGGCTTTTTGAGGCACATAAATGATATCATATTCCGATAGGACCAATTGCCATTCGGCAATTCTTCCAGAGATGGATGGCTTTTCCAAGAGATATTTGAGTGGATCATGTCTCGAAATCAGCCATGTGGTATGATAAAGAGTGTATTGCCTCAATCGTCTTGTTATCCAAACAAAGGGCACAACATGTCTTTTCCAATGGTGTGTAATTCGTTTCATTGATGGTGAACTTCTTGCTTAGATAATAAATGGCCTGCTCCTTCTTGCCTGTAGAATCATGTTGCCCCAAGACACAACCCATTGAGGACCCTTGGACAGTCAAGTATAAGATCAAAGGTCTATCTGGTACTGGTGGGACCAAAACAGGTGGATTGGACAGATATTGTTTGATCCTATCAAAAGCTTCTTGACATTTGTCATTCCAAATTTCTGGATTGTTCTTCCGTAAAGTCTTGAAAATTGGTTCACATGTGGCTGTTAATTGGGAAATGAATCGAGCAATGTAATTCAATCGCCCGAGGAATCCTCTAACCTCCTTGATGGTTTGTGGTGGGGGCATCTCTTGGATGGCTTGAACTTTATCCAGATCAATTTCCACTCCTTTTTGGCTCACAATGAAACCTAACAGTTTTCCCGACATGGCTCCAAAAGTGCACTTTTCCGGGTTCAATTTGAGTTGATATTTCCGTAGTCTAGTAAAAAGCTTACGGAGTACTTCGATGTGATCTTCAGTGCTCCGCGATTTAGCTATCATATCATCCACATAGACCTCAACTTCTTTATGCATCATGTCGTGGAATAGGGTCACCATGGCTCGCTGATAGGTTGCCCCTACGTTCTTCAGACCAAAAGGCATCACATTATAACAGATTGTGCCCCAAAGTGTCGTAAACGTGGTCCTCTCCTTGTGTTCGGGGGCCATGCGAATCTGATTGTACCCCGAGAAACCATCCATGAATGAGAATAGAGCGTGTTTTGATGTATTATCCACCAAGGTATCAATATGAGGAAGCGGGAAGTTATCTTCCTGGACTGGCCCAGTTCAGATCTCTATAGTCGACACACATGCGGACTTTGCCTCCTTTCTTCGGTACTGGTACCACATTGGCCACCCATTCTGGATAGTGGGAGACACTTAGGAAACCTAAATCCCATTGCTTTTTGACTTCTTCTTTAATCTTCAGTAGCATCTCTGGTCTCATTCTTCGCAATTTCTGTTGTACTGGCTTGCACTCTGGCTTCACGAGTATGTGATGTTGCACTATATCTGTGTCTAACCCTGGCATATCTTTGTATGACCATGCAAAAACGTCAATGTAGCTTCTTAATAGCTCGATTAACTTCTTCTTGATGTCGGTAGCTATCAAAGACCCTACCCTCAATTCTTTTGGTTCGGCTGTCATCCCCAAATTCACTGTTTCTACTGGGTCTTCACTTGGAATGGATAAGCGATCGTCCCTTTCCAATAGGCATATGATCTCTCCCGGTAGCTCGAGTGTCTCCTCTGCCTCATTCCCGTCTGCTTCAAACACTGTTGCTCCCAGTTCGGACTTTGGTCAAACCTTAGGCATCTCATTTCGCTTTCGCATACAATGTTTTCATTGACATTGTGATACCTGCTTATAAGAGAATTACAAGTTGGTAACCAAATATGATATACCTATGTTATGAATGGAATGCACCGTGAAAGATTTGAAGAAAAGTACATTTTATTGAAAAGCTTTTGATAAAAACAAATGTTCACCGCTTCAAGAGACATTAAAATAGAATACATTAAATCCCAGTGACCCCATGAGCTTTACATTATGGGGAGGTCTAGGCTGGTCCAGTTGTTCAATGGCTGGTTAGGATCCTCTCACACTAACTGAACCATCTCATTTGGTGCATGCTCCTTTGTGTCCAATGCAGCTATGGTCCCCATCTCGGGCTCAGGTTGGCTCTTATGGATAGCCCTCCAGTCCGGAATGTAACATCTAAGGGGGGAAAGCTCCTCCTTTCTTCTTGTACTGGTTTTTTCTGCAACCTTGCCATTCTGATTTCCCTATTCTTAGTAGCTTCCCTTTGTCTGTCAGCTTTTGTAGGGAGGTAGCCTAACCCAAACTTCTCGGTATTTTCTCGGATGGTCAATGGTTTCTAGATTCCTTGAGCCTTTGGACTTAATCCTTGCCCTGGCTTGTACCGTTGCTTGATCATGGTGGCTGGAACCATTCTTCCAGCCTTCGAGAGACAATGGCTTGGGGCAAAAGTGACATTCACCATCTCAAACGCCCGATAGGAACATTCTGGTACATCTTTGTTGTTCTCAACATAAGGAACTGATGCCGGCTTGGTGACGAGGAAACTTGTCTCTCCAGAGATGCAAACAAGTTGGTCTCCTATCGCAAATTTCATCTTTTGGTGGAGGCTTGACGACACTGCCCCTGCCATGTGGATCCAAGGTCTTCCCAACAAACAGCTGTAATATGGCGTGATGTCCATCACCTGAAATTCCACCATAAAGGTAGCTGGTCCAATCAAAAGCGGAATGTCTAGAGTGCCCACCACGTCACGCTTTCCTCCATTGAATGCCCGTACCTTCATCGTACAGGGGAGCATATAGGACGCGTTGACTGGAAGTTGTTGCAATATATGTAAAGGCATAATGTTCAAGGCAGAACCGTTGTCAATGAGTACTCGGGCTATGGTGTGCGCCTTACACTTGACAGTAATATGTAGAGCTTTTATGTGTCCCTTCCCCTTCCTGAGGTAGCTCACCATCTCCAAAGCTAATGACGTTGTTCATGATGAGGTTACTGGCGATTCCATCAACATTCGCCACTGAGACGGTCGGTGGAACATAGGCCTGGCTCAGAACTTTCAGCAGTGCTTCCCGGTGAGGTTGGGAATCCATCATTAATGAGAGCAAAGAGATGCGAGCCGGTTGTCGACTTAGCTGATCCACAATATTATACTCGCTCTGTTTCATGAGTTTTAAAGATTTTGTGGTCTCTTCTTCAGTGATTGGTGTTCCTTTCCTTGTTGCCTCTAGTGTTGGCCCAATCAGGGGCATATGCCCGACCGCTCCTGGTCTTCTTTTCTACTGCGGTGGCTCCCTGGACTACTTCACAACTATAATGTCACGCCCCGGATTTCCAACCCGAGGAAACCGGCACGTGACTCCCCTTTGACCCACGCGGAGGGTAAAGGGGTTAGGATACAAACCAAGAAAATTACATTTTAAACATCCACAACACATTCAAGAAAGTAATGTTCATAAAAATAATCCAAACCAGTTTATTACAACGAAATCCTTTCCAATCCCATCCCCACTGGGGTTACATCAATTCCAATAAAAATAACATAAAGGGTAGACAGTAAAGTAAATAAGGTCTTCCACCTTGGTGTTCCCACCTAACGCCTGTAGGTTCCTGTAAAGAAAATAACATGGTAGGAGGGGTGAGCAACCACAGCTCAGTAGGGATCATGTCTCCCCAACCCATCCCATGCACCTAACATCTACATGCCTTGTGTACAAGTGCTGTGTCATGATACAATTATTCCACCAGATATAATTACAGGCTATAACAGCAAACACAATCATACACGGCTGGTACATCAACACTCCTGGGCTTCCACAGCCACCGGGTTTCCAAGGACAGTCCCGGGCTTCCACAGCCACCGGGTTTCAAGAACAGTCCCGGGCTTCCACAGCCACCGGGTTCCAAGAACAGTCCCGGGCTTCCACAGCCACCGGGTTCCAAGAACAGTCCCGGGCTTCCACAGCCACCGGGTTCCAAGAACAATCCCGGGCTTCCACGCCCCCTGGGTTCCAAGAACACAGCACACATAGCCACACTTAGTCACACAGACATAACACCAAACACTTAGCATGCAAAGCCTCACAGGTATGAAACCAAACAGTTGGTGTACATAAATTCACAGGCTCATAAACCCACTCACACAGGCATTTTCTCAAACATGTAGCAGGCATGTCATACAGGCATTTTATCGAACACTTTTCATGCATCACACAAACACCAGAAACACCAAAATCGCCATTGAAGGCCAACATCCATATAGGAGATCACACCTATATGGATTACATATATATATATATAACAGATATAACCCATAATCTGCCCTAGAACCCTAGGTCAGAGGAGGGTTTAGGAAGAACAGAACCCCTACCTCAAGTAAAACGCAACAACACAGCAATGTCCCGATCCTACGTCGAGCGCCGTCCACCCACGAAGCACCGACCACCCACGCAAGGCCCGACAGCAACCAGGAGCTCTCCTTCCCTCTCTCTCTCTCTCTGCGACGGCTGGTGGAGCAACAAACCCTAACCCTAAAACAGAGGGGCTTCTCCTCCTTATATAGACAACACAACATCAAAACGACGTAGTTTTGATCACACAAGTTAGCACCTTTCCGCACCCATATAGGCCAAAATACTCAGAATTTCAACATGGTCCTTTGGAGAAAGTTCATTAGAATGTCAAAACCAAGGGAACCATGCAAAAATATGCCTGCACGCCAATTTGCACGTGAATTCCACAATTCACGTGCAACTCCAAATGCACTCCAAATGCGCTCAAACTTCACCCCTAGCCTCCTTGCATCATGTAGAAGACAACCACACTTGCACGTGAATTGGACCCATTTCACGTGCACCTCACATACACGTCTGTTTGGCCTGAAACTTCTGTGGTAGATAGAGGACATCATTCTAAGCATCTTTCCTTTTGCGCGTGAATTCATTTGAGCCCATTCACTAGGTCAAAATCTAGAAAAACTACTCAGAAGGCAAAACTGTGACTAACTCAAGGTACGGGTCCTTACATATAATTCCATGGGACTGCTTTGTCTGTCTTGTGATAAGGGCATTGTTTTTCCCCACCTGTTCCTTTTCCTGCCTCTGGCGTGTCTTTAGCAAGTATATAGCCATGTTCCTGTAACAGAGTAAACAAATATGTTTTCTCCATTTGTACTTGGGAGACCCTCTCCAGCCATCCTTCATTCTCGATACTAGCGGCATTGTTGGAGTGTTCTGGGAGAAGATTGTTGTTCACATTTGGCGTCCCGGTTAGTGCAAAAAAGTCTAGCCACTTTGCATCCTTCAATGCCTGAACCTTCCTCTTGAATGTTATACAATTTTCGATATCATGTCTAGCTCCACCTGCATGATATTCACATCTGGCATCTGGCTTATACCAGGCCGGGGGAGGAGTCTTTATTTCTCCCAAGGGTATAGGGGTTACCTTCCTTGCCTCTAAGAGCTTAGGGTATAATTCCGCATAAGTCATTGGAATTGGATTAAACTCTTGTCGTGGTCGACGAGAAGCCTGATTCGCTCCTGCTTGCTGGGTCTGGGCCCTCGGTTGCCCCTGTCCTTGGAATGAGGCTCTTGGTCCTTCCTGAGTTGTTGGCTTTGGTTGCTCTGGGTATGGCGCTCTCGGATGAAATGAGTTAGATACCATTGAATATGGAAATGGAACCCCTCCTTGCGGTAAGTATGGCATGAATTGGGGAGGTGGTGCAGGTGCAGTGTAGGCGGCCACCGACAATCCTTGGTAGTACCCTGGTGCTTGGTAGAATGTTGGCTGCATCGCTTGGTTCGATTGATACACGAGGTTGCTCTCACCTTCTTTCTTCTTAGGCTGTAGTTGAGACCTTTTTGATGCCTCTGCCACATCCCCCTTTAGCTTTCCTCCTTTAATTCCACTTTCTACACGTTCACCGGATGCGACCAAGTCTGCAAAACTACTAGAGACGTTCCCAATTAACTTCTCATAGTAGACGCCTTTCAGTGTGTTGATAAAAAGAATAGTGAGTTCTCTTTCTGTAAGGGGAGGTTGGACCTCCACCGCAGTCTCTCTCCATCTCCGTGCATAATCCTTGAAGCTTTCGTCGGATCCGTTTTCCAAAGACTGCAAGGTTTGTCGATCCAGCGCTAGTTTGGTGACATGTTTGTATTGTGCCAAGAAGGAGGTAGCCAATTCCTTCCATGTCTTGATGCGGTTTCCATTTAGCTGAAAGTACCAGCGAAGGGATGCCCCAGTTAGACTTTCTTGGAAACAATGGATGAGGAGCTTGTCTTCACCAGCATAAGCAGCCATCTTTTGACAGTACATGGCCAAATGTGTCTTTGGACACCGGGTCCTGTTGAACCTCTCAAATTCTGGCATCTTGAATTTTGGCGGTAGCACCACTCCTAGCACTAAGCATAAGTCTTGCGGGCTAGTTATACCATAGCTGTCAACGCCCTCTACGGCTTTCAATCTTTCCTCTAGACGTCTCAGAGCAGGAGACTCCATGTTTTCCTGGGGAACTAGGGATCCCACTGCTTCCATTACATTTCCTGGTGCTGGCATAGTGAAGTGAGTTTGATTTGGGGTTGGAGGTTGTGCCATAGCAGGATGGTATGTGGGTGCTTGGCTTGGAGCCAGGTTGGGCGACTGAACGGCCTCTTGTCCCTGTTCTTGGTGATGATTGGTAGTTCCCCCTGTCGGAATTCTTCCTCTTTCTTCAGTCAACTTTGTGAGCATTTGCATTATGGCAAACATTTGCCCTTTTAAGGCTTGTTGTGACTGTTCCAAACCCATGAGTCTATTCTCTGTTTCGTCTGCCAATGGCTGTGGCTGTGGTATTTGATTGCGCCGAGATTTGAGATTGTAAGAGTGCGCAATCCTGGAGAAATTCTGCCACCGACCTGGGTGCAAGGCAATTTTTACTTGATTTTCAATTTTTATATGCATGTATGCGTGAATGACTATGCAAAGAGTTAGAGAAGCAAATAACTTTATTTCAAACATTTTCAAACAAACGTGCAGAAATGCCATGCAGATGAGAGCTATGGCTACATGATCTTAAGGCACACTTCCAGTCATCTCTTAAGTAGCACAGCGCCTTTTCCTTTGAGGTGGTCGCTTGCCTACTTCCTCCCTCTGCTTCAATATGGTCTCGACCTGTTTTTGCCTCAACTGCAACCGTCGGAGAGCTCCTTCTAGAGATGCTTCCAACCTTTGGATTTGCTGCCTGAGGTTTTGATTCTCCTAGAGGATAGCCTTCATGTCTGAAGTTAGCTGTGGTTTGTGTTGTGCCCTCCAGGATATGTATGCGGGATAAACACCAGGTTTTGTGCTATTGGGTTGGATCTCGTGTGGGGTGGACCATGCCTGATACATCTGTTTTCCTTTTTCTGCGAGCATGGTTCTGTTGTAGGTGAAGTCACAATCTTCCATGCCAAATAGCACAAGGATAATTTGATGATACCCAACTTGTCTTCCACCCTATAGTGGTTCATATGCAGTTCCTCCCCAAGGACCTAGGAGTGGGACCCAATTATAGTCCCCACAGCAATATGTCATGGAGACCACTGGCATCCAAGGAGCAGTCCAGGTAATGTCAGCTTCTGTGAGGTTCTCTAACTTCCTTTTCTAGCTTTCAAAGTCTTTAGGTAGGTTCCACTTGCTGAGCAGAATATCTAGTAGTGTTCTGGCTGGTACCTGATAAACAGCAGGAAAACGATGAATACTACAGGGGAAATGACCTTGCAACCAGGTATATAGGAGAGGTAGGCACCCCATGAACTGTCCCGAGCCTTTACTCCTTAGGTAAGTAAGAGATCGAATGGTTTCGGCCAAGATAGCAGGAGTAGGGTCACATCCTTTGAGCACCTGCTGGACCAAATCTACAATTGCTCCATCGATGTGGGCCGGTATCCTCAGGAAAATGACTAGCCCATATAACTAGTGTCAGCAATTTGTGTGCCCCTACTTCTGTTGCGGTCTGTATCATTTCTTTGATTGTTGCCCATGGAAGATATTCTTGCCCACCATAGGTTGTGGCCACCGGTGAGTCCCATACTGGCTTTTCCATTATCTCAGCAAAGGCCCTTCGACATGATCTTCTGGGCTCCGGTAGATAAATCTTCATTTTGTTTTCCACGGGGATATCTAATAATCTTTTGTATTCTTCTATCGTGGGAACAAGATCTATGTCGTTGAAGTCAAAGCACCGCCGTCGAGGCTCCCAGAAATATATGGCTGCCCCAAGCATATCCTTATCAGCCTGTAGCTCGGTCACATGGAGCAAATCCCCAAACTGTTATATATATATATATGCTTTTCCTTTCATCTGACCACTGCTTCCATATTGTCTGTACCTCCTTAGTGTAGTCCAGCTAATCTTCTATGATAATATGTTCTGCTTTGTGGGCTTCTTCTGGGGGAAAATCTCCAAGGCGAAGTTGGATGTCCCCAGATGCTTGGGCCACCACTGCGATAGCCTCTTTATCCTGAAGGCTCTTTAGGAGATGACTGAAAATTGCCATGCCTATATGAATGTCGTGTTATGCATGATGACAGGTTAGGATGACAGTTAAAACAAATCAGGGCAAATAGACAGGATAAAGAATAGACCAATAGTAAGGCAAATAAGATGTGTAGGGGATGACTTATGGACTACCCTACAAAACAAAGGTTAGCATGGCATGGAATGAGCAAACAACATGTGGGTCAATGCCCCTAATGGGCTTCTATTGCTACACCTATCTTATTCGTTGGTTCCCAAACTTCCTCAATAGAGGGCTCCGTACACCATGGGATTTACCGGAGGGGGATCTTACAAGGACGTGCCTTAAAAGAACCTCAAGCTTGAGTGAGGAGTCCGAGGCCCCATTGCGGATAATGATCAACACGCTGGGGACCATACTAAACCTCGCTAACTTAAATTGTGCTAAACCCGGGTATAAGGTTATGCATGGATGCAACAAGTATGGAAAGCAGTAAATCACAACTATCATGGTAATTAAAGCGTATAAATAAGTCACAGTTTAAAGATAAACGACAACTATTAGATAAAAAAATAAGTAAACCACAATTATATCTAGAAAATCAAAAAAAGCTTATCACGACAGCTAAATATATACAACAGTGCAATTAAAATAACCTCCTAATCCTAGTTCTAGACCTAACTCTCTAAAGTGTTTAAATCCCCAGCAGAGTCGCCAGCTGTCATCACTGGTTTTCGTCCGGGCCTATTTGGGGTGAGCTCAAACTAGACCAATGGTGAGAAAATTTAGAGTCGCCACCAACTGTTTTTGGGGTACAGTTGGATACCCTATACTTTGAGTAGTTTAAAGGTGTGGTCTGCGTTATCAGAGAAGGGTTCGAGAGTTGGTTACGTGTAGGGAAGAATTAGCACCCCTACAACGCCCTTTCAGTATCTATTTTCGGAGGAGGAGGTTTTCTATTTTATTTGTACTGCCACGACCGGATTATTTATTTAGCTAAGTTATTTATTAAAGTCATGGTGAAAATGGATTTATCCTAAATTTCTAAAGGGAATCCTAAAAGTTTTGGTTTTTTTTGTTTGAAGTGGAGAATGAGATCCTAGAGGTTTATTTTGATTTTTTGTTTTATTTTGGAAATTAAAGCCCTAAAAAATGGAAATATGTTTTTTTTTGTATTTTCCCTTTTTTGGGTTTTTTTTAGAAAATATTTTTTGGTTTTTGTGTTTCGTTAAAAAAAACGTTTTATCTTTGTTTTTGTTTTTGTTTTTTGTTTTTTGTTTTTTTTGTTTTTGGAAAAACATTTTGTTTGTTTTTTTTTGTTTTTTTTTTGTTTCTTTTTCGGCAAACCCCTTTTTTATTTTGTTTTGTTTTGAAAACCCAAAGTCACGCTTGTTACAAATGCACATCAAAATAATGAACACATAAAAATAAACGTGGAGTGTGTGATTATGACATCTATAAATAAGCAAAAATAAAGCCACTCTTTTTTCTTCTTTCTTTTCATCTCTTTTTCATTTATTTATTTATTTATTTTTTTTGCGCTCCCCTTTTTTCTAGCTTTCTCTCTCTCTTTTTCTCTCTCTTTTTTTTTACCTTTTCTTTTACTGTTTACATATTACAAGTATAACAAAATACACAAAACAAACCAGCAAAATAAAAATGATTACAACGCTAAAAGAGAGGAAACAAAAATAAAACGAAATACAAATAAGTGAAAAAGGAGGAGAAAACAATAAAAAGGGTAAGTGAACCAACTTTAAAGATCACCACGTCCGAGTTCTCCTGTTGGCGTCGGTAGTGCTGGACGAACCTCCAAATTCAGTGGAAAGCTGTGAACCCGCGCCTGTGCAGTGCGCCAGAGCTTAGTCGGAGTTTGAAATTGACGCCGAAGGTGGACTGGAAGGGGGGAAGGATTGGAGAAAGGCTCTTGGGATTTTTTTTTTGATTTTCGTGGTTTTTTTTAGAGGGAGATTGGAATGAAGACTCCTGGGATTTTCTTTGATTTTCGTGGGTGTTTAATCAAAGGACTGGGGTGTTTTCTTAGGAAGGAGCTTGGGAGTTTTTTGATGTGAAGACTTTGGGGAAAAGGAAGAGCTTGGGCGTAATCAGTGTCTAGGTGTAATCTCGTTCTCTCAGAAAGCTTTTGGTCGTCTGAACTCTAGGTGTTCTCTCTGGGCGAAAATCTGGAAGCAGAAAGTTTTTGTTGAACTCTGGGATGTTCTCTGGTTTGTTTGTTTTTTTTTTTTGCAGAAGTTTCCTTCTTCTTTTTTTTTTGGATAAGGGAGCTGGGTATGACAAAATGGCGAAAGGGTTTTTTGTCCGAGATGAGGGGTCTCTCTGTGTTTAGCATGGACAGGAGACTGAATTTAATGGGCTGGCAGAATTTTGGCTGGACTGTCATTAATTGTTGCATTTAATGCTCTATTATGAATGCCAGCGTTTTTAATTGCATTTAATGTCCTTTTTAATTTTTATTTTAGCACATGTGACTGATAGGCGTTGAAAAATGATTCTGTCAGATGGCTAGCGCATGAAAAACAGGTCTCGTGACTGCATAGGAAATAGTTGGCGGAAATGTAGCCAAACAACGAAGGTCAAAGGTCAATAGGGCCAAAGTGTCGGTAGGTCATGTAAAGACTCGTATTTGGGTAGTTTTGAGAGATAGCCATTCTATGGGAATGTAACTATCTGGACGGTAGTGTAGCCGTCGATGTGAGCATTTTGACTGTACTTGGGCCCGATTTCGAGTCGGGACCCCGTTTGACCCGATTGTTGACTTTTTGGGGTTTATTGGTTGACTTTGCGTTTGAGCAGTCATTTGAGTGTGATAATATCTGAACAGTGTTGTGCTCGTCATTTCGAGCGTTTTGACAGTAATTTGACTCAATTTGGAGTTCGTGACCTCGGGAGGTCAATTATTGCGTTTGGGTCAATTATTGCTGGGAGGCCAATTATTGGCAACGGTATATATATAATTAAGAACTACCTTATCTCTTTAATTGCCAATTATTGGTGCGTGCGTGTTTGAGCAAGAGAGAGAGAGAGAGAGAAGGTGAAGAGCGTGAAGAGCTTTCTTGGCGATTTTGGGGCGATTGGAGCTCATGGATTGCAAATAATCTTCCAGGTAGGTGTCCTTAACTGTCTTATCTCGATCCTATCTTTGAATATATGATCTGTGGTTGTATGAGTGTGTATTTTATGAGGGTTGAGAAGTCAACCATGGAGGTCTAGATTTAGATCTAGATGAATATATGATTTGTGTGTATTTCTGCTGTTATCGTGCGAATTAGAGGTGTTTAGGACGTGTTTTGAGGTAAATATTGCAGTTTATTGTGTAAAACATATGTTTATGAGCGTCTGGGGGTCACTAGGTTGCTTCCAGACGAAGAACAGGCCAAAAACGACGATGAACAGTACCCTGGGCGAGTTTTAGGGTCGACGGACCAGTCAGCAGCTATGGAGTCAGCAACTTCATTAGTCCGGATCAGTAGTCCAGAGGAGTTAGTCCGGATCAGTAGTCCGGAGTAGTTAGTCCGGATCAGTAGTCGTCCGTAGGAGTTAGTCCGGATCAGTAGTCCGGAGTAGTTAGTCCGGATCAGTAGTCCGGATCAGTAGTCCGGAGTAGTTAGTCTGAATCAGTAGTCCGGAGTAGTTAGTTCGGATCAGTAGTCCGGAGGAGTTAGTCCGGATCAGTAGTCCGAAGGAGTTGGTCCAGATCAGTAATCTGTAGCATCAGTCCGTAGCAGTGATCCGCAACTTCAATCCGCAATAGTGTTCCGCAGCAGTGCAACTGCACTGCACTGGACATTTACATTGTAAACCATTATGCCTAACTTAAGTTACAATGTCAATAACGAAATACCCCCCATTTGGATTCAAAGAAAAATACTAGAAAAATTAATTCCCACTCTTTCAAAATGTGAAAATTTGGATTTAGTGTATAATCTCGGAAAAACCCAAAAGTTCGTAGTGGTGAATTTTTGGAAGGTGGGGTTAGACATCTCAGAAAAATCCCCAAAAATCAGATTATCTTATTTATGATATGGGAACCCAATGCCGGGACTTTTGATTTCACGAAAATAGCTGCTATGGGTACTTCCTTCATAAATCAAGGGTTGAGGATTTACTTGTGAAGACTGGCTACAATTCTAAAGGAAATGTTGAGAATGACATGCCATACTAATGTTAGTAAGTTGATGTGAGGTATTGGGGCATGGACTCCGTGACTTGTTTGGGTTCTCACCGTGATGCACCGATGGTGCTATGTGGTTGACGTGGCAGGCATATGCACCGATGGCGCCCGTGTGTGGCGACCGTGGCCGGGCATATTGCGCCGTGGACAGGCTAATGCCTGAGTTGAGCCGTTGAGCTCGTGGAGCTAGGGCTAAGTGCCCTGAGCTGGGATCCCATGGAGGATCGTGGACAAGTTGTCTGTATAGGCAGGCCGGGTCCCGATGTTTGTTTGCGGGCCGAGTCCCGATGATTGTGTACACTACACAGTGCACGAGTACACAGAGCATGTAGTATAGACTTATATGTGTTGCATGATGTGGAGTTTTGGGGTCACCTACTGAGCTTGTCGCTCACCCCTACTTGTTGTTTACCCTTTTCAGGTGTGACCCGAGACTAGTGGAAGACTTTCTTCCAGGAGGACGCCTACTACTCTGATGTATGATACAATACTATATTCTGTATTCTGTATTGTGTATTGTCTTATGTTTGTATCCCGGACATGAGTCCGTGGACAGTTATATTTGCATACTGTTTGTGATGTGATGTCTGTATGACTGTTTGACTTATTGTATGTATGATGATGTATGGGAAAGTACAGGATTACCCTTGATGTATGACTGTACAGGGTTGCATATTTGAGACAGCACCCGCGGTGTAGTCTCTATTGGTGCTAGTCACCAACCCCTTTAGCTTTCGGGTGCGGGCAAGGGGAAGTCATGTTCCTAGTTCCGGGTTCCCTGGAATTTGGGGGTGTGACAAGTTGGTATCAGAGCATGGTCTAGTGGACCTAGGTTAGTGAGGGGTGGTTAATTGATTCCATGTGACTTGGAAAACTGTAGGGAGGGCGCCTGATCAATGCAGTCCTTACATGTATTCTAGGTTATTTTGGTGTTAGTTAGATCATCCTAGGGGCATACATGGGGATGGGGTGCATTGCTAGTGGTATGATTGTGTGCATATAGGGCACTAGATTGTTTTTGTGTGTGATATGATTGCATGTGGTGCCAGGATGGCACGTGGCCGTGAGAGCCAGGACTTGATTGTGGTGTGGCCGTGAGAGCCAGGACTTGATTGTGGTGTACCCTGAGGGGTGACACAATGCTATATGCATGGTTGTAGACTTACGGGTCGTGTGGTGTACCCTGATGGGGGACACGATGCTATATGCATGGTATGGACCTATGGGTCGTGTGGTGAGAACCTACAAGTCGGTTGTGCCTTTGATGGCCGTTTGTGCTAGCAGTGCTAGTATTGATTGTTTGATTGTTTGATTGTTTGTTGTTGTGGCCAGTGTGATGGCACCACCGAGGAGGGTTGTCCGAGGCCAGGGTCCGGCAGAGGAGCCCACGATAGAGTCGGGGCACCAGGGGCAGCAGAGCCCACAGCAGAAGTCATCAGCTCCCGTTGTGGGACCTGATTTGACGCAGGTGTTGATTCAATTGCAGGAGGCCATGCAGGGTATGCAGGGCTCGATGAGGGATATGGCTAGAGAGGTGGATGAGCCGAAGAGGCAACAGCAGCCTCGGCGGCCACCACGGCCTCGACAGACAGGAGGCGAGGGTGGTGCAGGATGTGCACCAGCAGGAGGTCGTGATAGAGCCAGCACGACGAGGAGTGGATTGGGCTGCACAGTTTTTGAAACATGCACCCAGGACTTTTGAGGATGGTTCGTAGCCAGAGGTAGCCGAGGACTGGATTAGGTGGACAGAGGATATCTTTGATTTGATCGGGGTGCCAGATGAGGAGAGAGTGCGCGTGACGACGCACTATCTGTTGGGTATCCCACGCAGGTGGTGGGAATCCACTAGAGCTGTCCATGGCAGTCAGATGAGCTGGAGAGAGTTTGTTGAGCGCTTCTTTGGGGGAGTATTTTCCCAGCTCGATACGAGATGCCCGACGGAGAGAGTATTATGGGCTTCGACGGGGTGGCCAGACGGTGGGTGAGTATGTGCCAGCCTTCACAGATTTAGGGCGGTTTGCTCTTGAGGCTTGGGAAAAGGAAGGTCGGAAGATGCAGGACTTCATTCAGGGCTTGAGGCCATCTTTGAAAAGACAGCTGGAACCGATGCAGTTGACCAGCTACCGGGAGGCGGTCGACAAGGCGCTTATTATTGAGCGAGGTCAGGATCAGGCGAGATGTAAGGACCCGTACCTTGAGTTAGTCACAGTTTTGCCTTCTGAGTAGAGTTTTTCTAGATTTTGACCTAGTGAATGGACGCCAATGAATTCGCATGCAAAAGGAACGATGCTTAAAATGATGTCCTCTATCTACCACAGAAGTTGCAGGCCAAACGGACGTGTGTGTGAGGTGCACGTGAAATGGGTCCATTTCACGTGCAAGTGTGGTTGTCTTCTACATGATGCAAGGAGGCTAGGGGTGAAGTTTGAGCGCATTTGGAGTGCATTTGGAGTTGCACGTGAATTGGGGTATTCACGTTCAAATTGGCGTGCAGGCATGTTTTTGCATGGTTACCTTGGTTTTGTCATTCTAATCATCTTTTCCCAAAGGACCATGTTGGAATTGTGACTATTTTGGTGTGTATGGGTGTGAGAAGGTCATAGCTTGTTCCATCAAAACTATGTCGTTTTGATACTGGGATTCACTTAATCAAAACTACGTCGTTTTGATGTTGTGTTGTCTATATAAGGAGGAGAAGCCCCTCTGTTTTAGGGTTAGGGTTTGTTGCTCCACCAGCCGTTGCAGAGAGAGAGAGAGAGAGAGAGAGAGAGGGAAGGAGAGCTTCTGGTGGCTGCCGGAGCGTCTTGCGTGGTGGTTGGAGTCTTGCATAGAAGTGGGAGCAGGAGAACATACAAGGTAGGGGTTCTGTTCTTCCTAAATCCTCCTCTGTCCTAGGGTTCTAGGGCAGATTATGAATTATGCCTGTTTATATATATATGTAATCCATATAGGTGTGATCTCTTATATGGATGTTGGCCTTTAATGGCAGTTTTGATGTATTTTGGTGTTGGATGGTGTGCATATTAAGTGTTTAATAAAATGCCTGTGTGGATATGTCTGTGTGTATATGCCTAGTATGTGTTTGATTTTATGCCTGATGGGCTGTGCGAACTAAGTGTTTGGTATTATGCCTGTGAAAGTGTGTATGCTACGTGTTTGGTTTAATGCCTGTGTGACCTTGTATCTTGTGCTTGTGGAACCCGGTGGTCGTGGAAGCCCGGGACCGGAACTGTTAGCTGTATGGCTAAGCCTATATGGCCGTGGATATGTTAGTCCGTGTGGCTAAGCCTATATGGCCGTGGATATGTTAGCCCGTGTGGCTAAGCCTGAGAGGTCATGGATATGTTAGCCTGTGTGGCTAAGCCTGAGTGGTCGTGGATATGTTAGCCTATATGGCTAAGCCTGTATGGCCGTGGATAGGTGGGTGCCATTTGAATGTGGTATACAACTTGTTTATATTCTATTGTCACTACACGCCCCTGTACACACTCATGTAGACGCTAGGAGCATGGGATGGGTTGGGGAGACATGATCCCTACTTGCCGTGGTTGCTCACCCCTCCCTCTATGTTGTGTTTTCTTTCAGGAACATACGGGCGTTAGGAGGGACCCCAAGGTGGAAGACCTTAATTACTTTACTGTCTACCATTTATGTTATTTTTATGAGAATTGATGTAACCCCAGTGGGGATGGATTGAAAAGAGGATTTTGTTGTAATAAAGACTGGTTTGGATTGTGGATTGCTTTTATGATCTTTACATCTCGTCTTGAATGTGTCGTGGATGTTTAAAATGTTATGTTCGGGGTTTGCACCCTAACCCCTTTGCCCTCCGTGTGGGTACAAGGGGAGTCACGTGCCGGTTTCCTCGGGTTGGAAATCCGGGGCGTGACAATATGGTATCAGAGCATGGTCTAGTTGGCCTAGGGTAGTGGGCGGACCTGGTTATCCTAAGTCCTTTGGAGGAGCCTGGAGGGACATGCCTGATCAACATGGTCCTCTTTGAGCCTCCAAGGTGTACTTAGGGTAGTCCAGTCTTGTGGTAGGATTTGCATGCATTGGCATTAGGGCACTAGTTGCATTTGCTGTGAATGTGTGCTGAGCTGTGGATAAGATCATATGATTAAGTGAAATGTACAACTCTGATTTGTTTGGCAATGTGTACTGAACTGTGCAATGTGATTGATACGATGTATGTGTGCAATGTCATGTGATAGTGGAATTGATCAGTAGGGTAGAGGTAGTGACGCGATAGATTATAAAATTGTTTTGACGTTGTGCTTCTTACTTCGTGTAGTAAGAATGCCGCCGAGGAGAGTGACACATGCGTCCGGGGCAGTGGCTGATGAGTCATCTGCCCATGAGGGTCCGGGTGCGGGACCGTCTGTTGGAGGGCATGCGTTGTTGCTGGCACAGCTACGAGAAGGCATCCAGCTGGAGGTACGAGAGATACAGGAGGGACTCCGGTAGGAGGTTCGGGAGGAGGTGCGCCGTGAGATGGCAGCACAGCAGGTGGTACCACCACCACCACCAGTAGGAGAGCTGCCTCGTGAGCGAGAGAGTTCGCTGGGTGGTGTACCGACTCGTGCAGAGGATGACGTGGTGACACGGTTCCGAAAGGAACAACCTCCGCGATTCAAGGGGGAAGGTGAACCCGTGGTAGCTGAACAGTGGTTGAGGCAGATAGAGCATGTGTTCTCCTTTCTCCTGCCCCGGGAAGAGGATAAGGTGCGACTAGCAATTCGGCAGCTGGAGGGGGATGCTTTGGAGTGGTGGACGAGTGTCACAAGGAGCTGTGCGGTGCAACTCATGCTTTGGGAGGAGTTCTTGTAACTCTTCCATGAGGAGTTCTTCCCGGAATCAGTGAGATGGCAGAAGAGGGAAGAATTCGGCAGCTTGAAGCAGGGATCCAGGACGGTACCTGAGTATGAGCGGGAGTTCCGGAGCTTGAGTAGGTTTGCTCCTGAGACTGTGGCAAGGGAGGACCTGAAGGCCCACAAGTTCACCTTGGGTCTCAGGCCAGCCCTTAGGCAGAGGGTGGCAATTCTACGCTTGAGGACCTATGCTGAGGTTGTGGAGACGGCCCGTATAGCTGAGAGAGAGCTGGATGATGGGAGGCAGACCCATCAGGGTCGCCGGTTGCAGGGTGGGTTGGAGCGTGATTCCGGGTCTAAGCGGCCCAAGACTGAGGAAAGGGATAGCAGTTCTTTCCGCAGCCGAGGACAACCATCAGTGCCCCCAGGGAGGTCTAGCTTTGGCGGTAGCAGACAGGAAGGTCCAGCAGGAGGACTCCCCAGCGGTTGTCATTGCTGTGGGGAGCAAGGCCACTTCAAGAGGGAGTGTCCCAAGAAGAACTGGCGATGCAATAGCTGTGGACGAGAAGGCCATTTGAGCCGGGTTTGCCGGAGTAGCAACAAGGGAGTTGGAGGCATGGTATCCAACATGAGGAGTAACGCCAGTTTCCGTACACCAGCGGAGAGACCAGCTCGTCAGTGGCAGGCTAGTCAGGCAGGATCGAGTCAGACCCGACCCCAGGGGAGGCCGGAGCGGCAGCAGACTGAGGCTGGAGGCAACCTTAGCGGGAAGCGTCCAGTGAGTGAGCCGACCAGTGGCACGGGCCAAGGAAGGGTGTTTGCGCTGGAGGCGACATACTAGGAGGAGGCTGAGCTACCACCCCCGCCAGCTGAGGGTGGAGCAGAATCATCGGTGGTTAGAGGTACCCTTTTGATCTCCCGTACATTAGCTTCTGTTCTTTTCGATACGGGAGCATCATGTTCATTTGTTGCTGAGCTTGTAATAGACGGCTTGGGGTTAGCTTCTGTGGAGGCCGCGAGGCCCCTAGTTGTGAAGTCTCTGGTGGGAGGCATGATTGAGGTACGACGTGTGTGTCGTGACTGTGTTAACCCTAGGAGAGGTGGAGCTGAGTTTTGACTTGTAAGTAATGCCTTTGAGGACGTTTGACCTGATCTAGGGTATGGATTGGCTTATGGCCTTCCAGGCCAAGATAGATTGTTATCGGCGGCGTGTATCGTTCGTGACACTTGCAGGGACCTCTTGCACCCTGCAGGGGGAGTGGGACTGTGAGGCGAGTCGGGCCGGGCCGGTGTTAGACCAGTGGGGTGCCATTACCCACAGGTTGGCAGCCCCGACCTTTGCTGAGGTGGGTAAGGTGGAAAAGAGGGTGTGGCCCGCTGTTGTGGACCAATTTCAGGATGTCTTCCCTGACCAATTGAGGAGTTTACCTCCGCAGAGGAGTATGGAGTTCACCATTGAATTGGTGCCGGGAACGGGTCCGATTTCCCAAGTACCGTATCGTATGGGGCCAGCCGAGCTGAGGGAGCTGCAGAGGCAAATCGAGGAGTTGGTGGGCCAAGGGTATATCAGACCAAGTACCTCACCTTGGGGTGCTCCGGTGCTCTTTGCTAAGAAGGCTGATGGCACACTTCGTCTCTGCATCGACTACAGGAAGCTGAATTCAGTGACTGTGAAGAATAAGTACCCGTTGCCTCGGATAGATGACCTGTTTGACCAATTAAGTGGGGCCTAGTGGTTTTCCAAGATAGATTTATGGTCGGGGTATCACCAGCTCAGGGTTAGGGAGGAGGACATCCCTAAGACGGCTTTTCGGTGCAGGTATGGGCATTATGAGTGGGTCGTGATGCCTTTCGGGCTCACTAATGCGCCAGCGGTGTTCATGCATTTGATGAACCAAGTCTTTGCCCCATACTTAGACTCGTTCGTGGTGGTGTTTATCGACGATATCTTGGTGTATTCCAAGACCGAGAAGGAGCATGTGGAGCACTTGGCAACAGTGTTGCAAACCTTGAGGGACCAGCAGCTGTTTGCTAAGTTTAGCAAGTGTGAGTTTTGGATGCAGGAGGTTCACTTTCTTGGCCACGTGGTGTCAGCTGAGGGAGTTAGGGTGGACCCAGCCAAGATTGAGGCTGTGGCATCGTGGGCGAGGCCAACCAACGTTTTTGAGATCCGTAGCTTTCTTGGCTTGGTGGGGTATTATCACCATTTTGTAGAGGGGTTCTCCCGTTTGGCGGCTCCTATGACGGCGTTGACTAGGAAAGGAGTGAAATTTGAGTGGACGGACAAGTGCCAGCAGGCGTTTCAGACTCTCAAAACCCGTTTGACCACTGC
Source organism: Taxillus chinensis (assembly GCA_023512835.1). NCBI lineage: Eukaryota > Viridiplantae > Streptophyta > Magnoliopsida > Santalales > Loranthaceae > Taxillus > Taxillus chinensis. The sequence goes on from CM042085.1 coordinate 48,852,618, forward strand.
ACCAGTGTTGAGGTTACCTCGGGAGGATATTCCATATGAGGTATACTGTGATGCGTCCAGGGTTGGTTTGGGGTGTGTGCTTATGCAGGAGCACAGTGTGGTGGCTTATGGGTCAAGGCAGCTGAAGCCTCATGAGCAGAATTATCATACTCATGACCTTGAGTTAGCGGCTGTCATCTTCGCCCTGAAGAGTTGGCAGCATTACCTCTTGGGGGAGAAGTTTGTGGTGTTCTCAGATCACAAGAGCCTTCAGTACATCTTTACCCAGAAGGACTTGAATTTGAGGTAGAGGAGATAGGTAGAGTATTTGCAGACCTTTGACTTTACTCTTGCTTATACCCCGGGCAAGGGTAATATTGTGGCTGACGTGTTGAGCAGAAAAGGGAAAGCTGAGGTGGCTGTGAGAGAGTGGAAGCTGATGGAGCAGTTGGCGATGTTGCAACTGCAGCCTGTTGTTCGTGATGGTGGGACAGTCCTGAGTCCTTTGGTGGTTGTGCCTGAGTTGTACCAGCGCGTCCAGGAGGAACAGCTGGGTGACATTGAGTGTGAGGTTCTCCGTGCCCGTATTGAGGCTGGTGAGCTATCTGAGGACTAGACAGAGGGTCCTGAGCATGAGTTGTCATTTCAGGGGCGGTTGGTAGTGGCTTCTTCCCTCAGGGATGAGGTGATGAGGGAGTTTCACCAGTCTAGAGTTGCTGTGCATCCAGGGGGTACGAAGATGTACCATGCGCTTCGGGGACATTTTTTGTGGCCTAGGATGAAACGCGATGTGGCTGCCTTTGTTTCGCGGTGCCTCACGTGTCAGCAGGTGAAGGCTGAGCATTAGCGGCCGGCGGGCATGTTACAGCCATTGCCCATAGCGGAGTGGAAGTGGGACCACATAGCGATGGATTTTGTGACTGGTCTTCCACCCACCTCAGGGAGGAAAGATATGATTTGGGTGATTGTGGATCGACTCACAAAGTCGGCCCATTTCCTGGCTGTTCGCGAGCGGGACTCCATTGGGACCTTGAGTCAGCTGTACATGAACGAGATTGTGAGACTGCATGGAGTACCATCATCGGTTGTCTCTGACCGGGATTCGAGGTTCACTTCCCGTTTTTGGGCAGGTTTGCAGGAGGCTATGGGGACCAAGCTTCACTTGAGTACAGCCTTTGACCCTGAGACTGACGGTCAGATAGAGAGGACGAATCAGACTTTGGAGGACATGTTACGGGCCTGTGTGTTAGATTTTGGGGGTTCATGGGCAACTCACCTTCCTTTGGTGGAGTTTGCCTACAATAACAGTTATCAGGCATCCATTGGGATGGCTCCTTTTGAGGCGTTGTATGGGCGGCCGTGTCGATCACCTTTGTGTTGGACCGAGGTGGGGGAGACAGCTCTCTTGGGACCGCAGTTGGTTCAAGAGGCTACCGAGAAGGTTAAGTTGATTCGTCAGCGTTTGTTATCAGCTCAGAGTCGGCAGAAATCTTATGCGGATCAGCGGCGGCGACCTTTGGAGTTTTCTGTTGGTGATCATGTGTTTCTTCGTGTTTCCCCACGTCGTGGACATCGACGGTTTGGGCGAGGTTCCAAGCTATCTCCGTGGTTTATTGGTCCTTTTGAGATTCTGGATCGTGTGGGGCCTGTAGCCTACCGCTTAGCGTTACCACCGCGGCTGAGTCGAGTGCACAATGTCTTCCACGTGTCCCAGTTGCGGAAGTATCACCCTGACCCCACCCATGTGATCGATTGGGGGACCTTAGACATTGAGGATGACCTGTCCGTTGTTGAGGCCCCTATCCGTATCCTAGATCGGCGAGAGAAGCTTTTGCGTGGTCGTGCTCTTCCTTTGGTTCGTGTGCTGTGGCAGCACCGTGGCATTGAGGAGGAGACGTGGGAACGTGAGTCCGTGATGCGTGAGCAGCACCCAGAATTGTTCGAGGACGAACAATCTTAAGCGTGGGAGGTGGCTGTTGGCCAAGGGATAGTGATGTGTTTTCTTGTATTAGTTGTGTACGATTTGGTGTATTTGTATTGTCTTTTAAAGACATGTGTTCTTATTTGTGATGTGTTTTGAGATGTGTATTCGTGACATGCGGACATGTATTATATGCATTATTGTGGTTATGGATTATGGTGGTACCTTGTTATGTGCTGTTATGTGTTGTACGCGGTGTATGACCCATTTGGGTGTTGTGGCTCGCCGTGTGGCAAATGGGTAGCTTGTGTTTGTTTTCCTCGTATGTCATTTCTTTTCGAGGATGAAAAGTCTTAAGGGGGAGAGGATGTAAGGACCCGTACCTTGAGTTAGTCACAGTTTTGCCTTTTGAGTAGAGTTTTTCTAGATTTTGACCTAGTGAATGGACTCCAATGAATTCCCGTGCAAAAGGAAAGATGCTTAGAATGATATCCTCTATCTACCACAGAAGTTGCAGGCCAAACGGACGTGTGTGTGAGGTGCACGTGAAATGGGTCCATTTCACGTGCAAGTGTGGTTGTCTTTTACATGATGCAAGGAGGCTAGGGGTTAAGTTTGAGCGCATTTGGAGTGCATTTGGAGTTGCACGTGAATTGGGGAATTCACGTGCAAATTGGCGTGCAGGCATGTTTTTGCATGGTTACCTTGGTTTTGTCATTCTAATCATCTTTTCCCAAAGGACCATGTTGGAATTGTGACTATTTTGGTGTGTATGGGTGTGGGAAGGTCATAGCTTGTTCCATCAAAACTACGTCGTTTTGATGCTGGGATTCACTTAATCAAAACTACGTCGTTTTGATGTTGTGTTGTCTATATAAGGAGGAGAAGCCCCTCTGTTTTAGGGTTAGGGTTTGTTGCTCCACCAGCCGTCGCAGAGAGAGAGAGAGAGAGAGAGAGAGAGAGAGAGAGAGAGAGAGGAGAGCTTCTGGTGGCTGCCGGAGCGTCTTGCGTGGTGGTCGGAGTCTTGCATAGAAGTGGGAGCAGGAGAACATACAAGGTAGGGGTTTTGTTCTTCCTAAATCCTCCTCTGTCCTAGGGTTCTAGGGCAGATTATGAATTATGCCTGTTTATATATATATGTAATCCATATAGGTGTGATCTCCTATATGGATGTTGGCCTTCAATGGCAGTTTTGATGTATTCTGGTGTTGGATGGTGTGCATATTAAGTGTTTGATAAAATGCCTGTGTGGATATGTCTGTGTGTATATGCCTAGTATGTGTTTGATTTTATGCCTGATGGGCTGTGCGAACTAAGTGTTTGGTATTATGCCTGTGAAAGTGTGTATGCTACGTGTTTGGTTTAATGCCTGTGTGACCTTGTATGCTGTGCTTGTGGAACCCGGTGGCTTTTGAAGCCCGGGACTGGAACTGTTAGCCTGTATGGCTAAGCCTATATGGCTGTGGATATGTTAGTCCGTGTGGCTAAGCCTATATGGCCGTGGATATGTTAGCCCGTGTGGCTAAGCCTGAGAGGCTGTGGATATGTTAGCCCGTGTGGCTAAGCCTGAGTGGCTGTGGATATGTTAGCCTATATGGCTAAGCCTGTATGGCTGTGGATAGGTGGGTGCCATTTGAATGTGGTATACAACTTGTTTATATTCTATTGTCACTACACTGCCCCTGTACACACTCATGTAGACGCTAGGAGCATGGGATGGGTTGGGGAGACATGATCCCTACTGAGCTGTGGTTGCTCACCCCTCCCTCTATGTTGTGTTTTCTTTCAGGAACATACAGGCGTTAGGAGGGACCCCAAGGTGGAAGACCTTAATTACTTTACTGTCTACCATTTATGTTATTTTTATGAGAATTGATGTAACCCCAGTGGGGATGGATTGAAAAGAGGATTTTGTTGTAATAAAGACTGGTTTGGATTGTGGATTGCTTTTATGATCTTTACATCTCGTCTTGAATGTGTCGTGGATGTTTAAAATGTTATGTTCGGGGTTTGCACCCTAACCCCTTTGCCCTCCGTGTGGGTACAAGGGGAGTCACGTGCCGGTTTCCTCGGGTTGGAAATCCGGGGCGTGACACGAGAGCCCAGAGGCCGGGCAGTTCGGCAGGTCCGAGCAAGAAGAGACAGAGTGGGGAGAGCAGTACCGCTCAACCTGAGAGGAGGCAGGTGCAGAGGGTTTCCAGCCAGGCGGTGGGACCCCGTGAGAGTTCATCCAGCAGGAAGCCAGGGGCCTGTTGGAGCTGTGGTTTGACTGGGCATGTATCGAGAGATTGCCCGAGGAAAAATATGACCTGCTTCCGATGCGGGAAGGTGGGACATGGAGCTAGGGAATGTGTTACCCTTAGCTCAACCAGCAGTGTAGGCCCTTGTCCGAGAGATCACGGACAGAGGAGTGGGGCTCCGTCTCAGAGGTCAGTGCCGCCGGCACAGAGCACGCAGACGCGACTTGCGGTGCAGCAGCCTCAGCGGGAGGCACAGGGTCATGTTGATCAGCGGGGCAAGGCCCCAATGGGCCAGGCTAGTGGCAGTGGGCCACGAGGGAGGACTTTTGCCCTCACCAGCAGAGAGGCAGAGGTTCCACCAGTGGACGAGGTAGAAGCAGGACCTTCAGTGGTGAGAGGTACTATCATCATTTCTCATACTATTTGTTCAGTTTTGATTGATACTAGTGCTACCCATTCTTTTATTTCGTATGCTACGGTGGTTGGCTTGGAGTTAGACCAGGAGACAGTGAGTCAGTCTCGACGGCGTGTGACGTTCCTCACACCAGAGGGCACGTGGGGTGTCTTTGTGGGTGAGTGGACCGAGGAGGCATGCAGGTTGGGACCTTTGAGGCATGGGTGGGGTGATGTGACCCACCAGTTAGCAAGCTTGACGTTGGTTGACAGGAGGAGAGAGGGGAAGGCTGTTTTGCCACCCATTGTAGATCAGTTCGCGGATGTGTTTCCCGAGGACTTGGTCAGTTTGCCACCCGTGAGGAAGGTAGAGTTTTCGATCGAGTTGTTGCCAGGGACAATACCGATCAGGTTAGCGGCCTACAGGATAGCACCAACTGAGCTTAGAGAGCTCAAGAGGCAGATAGATGATTTACTAGCACGAGGCTTTATCAGGCGGAGTAGCTCACCGTGGGGTGCTCCAGTGTTGTTCGCCAAGAAGGCGGATGGTTCACTTCGGCTGTGTATAGACTACCGGAAGCTGAACCAGGTGACTGTGAAGAACAGGTATCCATTGCCGAGGATCGATGACTTGTTCGATCAGTTTCGCGGTGCGAGATGGTTTTCCAAGATAGACTTGAGATCTGGATACCATCAGTTGAGGGTTAGGGAGGCAGATATCCCTAAGACCGCGTTCAGTTGTCGTTATGGGCACTATGAGTGGCTTGTGATGCCGTTTGGGCTCACGAATGCTCCAGCAGTGTTTATGGGATTGATGAACCAGGTATTTGCTCCATATTTAGATATGTTCGTTGTGGTGTTCATCGACGATATTTTGGTCTATTCAGCGACCAAGAGGGAGCATGAGGAGCATTTGCAGGTTGTGTTGCAGACCTTGCGGGAGCATCGGTTGTACGCGAAGTTCACGAAATGTGACTTCTGGTTGCAACTGGTGCACTTCTTGGGGCATGTGGTATCTTCGGAGGGTATTACAATGGATCCTGAGAAGATCGAGGCGGTTATGTCGTGGAAGAGGCCCACGAATGTGTTTGAGATTCGTAGCTTCCTTGGTTTGGTAGGCTATTATCGGAGGTTCGTGGAGGATTTTTCCAGGTTGGCATCTCCTATGACACACCTGACCAGGAAGGGAGTTCCTTTTGTTTGGTCTGATGCGTGTGAGAGTGCTTTCATGGAGTTGAAGGCACGATTGACCTCAGCACCTATCTTGATTCTTCCACAGGAGGGTGTGCTTTTCGAGGTGTATTGTGATGCTTCCAGGGTGGGACTTGGTTGTGTGCTGATGCAGACTCGGCAGGTGATTGCTTATGGATCTAGGCAGTTGAGACCACATGAGCAGAACTATCCCACACATGATTTGGAGTTGGCTACAGTGATCTTTGCTTTAAAGAGCTGGCAGCATTATCTCCTTGGGGAGAAATTTGTGGTGTATACGGACTACAAGAGCTTGCAGTATATCTTCTCTCAGCGAGACCTGAACCTTAGACAGAGACGGTGGGTGGAGTACCTGCAGCAGTTTCAGTTTGATATGATGTACACCCCTGGGAAGGGTAATGTGGTGGCAGATGCTCTGAGTAGGAAGAGCAGGGCCGTGGTGGCCCATTGTGCCATTAAAGAATGGGAGATGATGGGTCGGTTGGCAGCAATAAGGTTGCAGATGGTGACCAGTGGGGGACGGGGGACCCTCAGTGTTATTGTCGCAGTCCCTGAGTTGCAGCATAGGATTATAGAGGATCAGCTGGGGGACATTGATTGTGAGGTCATCAGGGACATGATTCAGACTGGGCAGATATCTTCTGATTGGACTGAGGATGCTGAGCATATATTGAGGTATAGGGGTCGCCTGATAGTTCCCACTTCTCTTCAGGAGGAGTTTCTTCGGGAATTTCACCAGTCGAGGTTAGCTGTACATCCTGGTGGGACCAAGTGTACCATGCCATGAGGATGCAGTATTGGTGGCCAGGCCTGAAGAAGGCTGTTGCTGATTTTGTGAGGAGCTGTTTGACCTGTCAGCAGGTCAAGGCAGAGCACCTGAGATCAGCTGGTGAGTTGCAGTCATTGCCAGTGCCAGAGTGGAAATGGGACCACGTGACCATGGATTTTGTCACTGGACTTCCTCGTTCCAGGGGACACGACACGATATGGGTAGTTGTCGACCGGTTGACCAAATCGGCACATTTTATTCCGATTCGAGAGATAGACCCAGTGAGGACTTTGGGACAGAGGTATATTGATGTTATTGTGTGGTTGCATGGAGTCCCATTGTCTATTTTATCTGATCGGGATGCCAGGTTCACATCTCAGTTTTGGAGACAGTTGCAGCGAGCCTTGGGTACTAGGGTGAACCTCAGTACAGCCTTTCATCTGCAGACGGATGGTCAGTCGGAGCGGACAATTCAGACGCTTGAGGATATGTTGCGTGCTTGTGTCCTTGATTTTGGAGGTTGTTGGGAGACTCACCTTCCTTTGGTAGAGTCCTCTTACAACAACAGTTATCAGGCCACGATTGGGATGGCTCCGTATGAGGCGCTGTATGGGCGGCCTTGTAGATCACCCTTGTGTTGGGCACAGACGGGAGAGACAGCAGTTCTCAGTCCCGATATGGTTCGAGAGACCACAGAGATAGTGCAGCTGATTCGACAGCGCATGTTGACAGCGCAGAGTAGGCAGAAGTCTTATGCGGACCAGAGGCGTCGACCTTTGCAGTTTGAGGTGGGGGACCGTGTATTTTTGCAGGTTTCGCCGCGTCGAGGGCATCGGAGGTTTGGACGTGGATCCAAACTCTCCCCTCGTTTTGTGGGACCGTTTGAGATTGTTGCCACTATGGGCACAGTGGCTTACCGATTAGCCTTGCCACCGGAGTTGGCGCGAGTACATGATGTGTTTCATGTGTCTCAGTTGCGACGGTATCACCCAAATCCTTCTCATGTGTTGGACTATTGCGAGATAGACTTGGCTGATGATGGTGCCGTTGTTGAGATGCCGGCACAGATTTTGGACAGGCGGGACCAGGTCTTGCGGGGCAAGACGATCCCACTAGTTCGGGTGTTATGGCGACACCGAGGCATGGAGGAGCAAACTTGGGAGAAAGAGAGCCAGATGCGGGTTCTTCATCCTGAGCTGTTCGAGGACGATCAGTCCTGAGGTGGGAAGGATGTGAGGACCTTCCTTGAGGTATGAGTTATGTTTTATGCATTTGTTTTGCATATGTTGTTTGAGATGTGGTTTAGCTTGTTATTTGTTGGCATCCTGGCATCTTGTGAGCCTTTTTGGCTTGTTGTGAGTTGCATTGCACCTGTGTGGTTGGTGATCATGTTGATGATCATATTTTGTGTCTTGTTGTTGTGCGGTGCTTGAGCTTGGATTTTGCTATGTCTTTTGGGCTTGTGTTTTATTTTCGAGGACGAAAAGTCCTAAGGTGGGGAGGATGTAAAGACTCGTATTTTGGTAGTTTTGAGAGATAGCCATTCTATGGGAATGTAACTATCTGGACGATAGTGTAGCCATCGATGTGAGCATTTTGACTGTACTTGGGCCCGATTTCGAGTCGGGGCCCCGTTTGACCCGATTGTTGACTTTTTGGGGTTTATTGGTTGACTTTGCGTTTGAGCAGTCATTTGAGTGTGATAATATCCGAACAGTGTTGTGCTCGTCATTTCGAGCGTTTTGACAGTAATTTGACTCAATTCGGAGTTCGTGACCTCGGGAGGTCAATTATTGCGTTCGGGTCAATTATTGCTGGGAGGCCAATTATTGGCAACGGTATATATATAATTAAGAACTACCTTATCTCTTTAATTGCCAATTATTGGTGCGTGCGTGTTTGTGCAAGAGAGAGAGAGAGAAGGTGAAAAGCGTGAAGAGCTTTCTTGGCGATTTTGGGGTGATTGGAGCTCGTGGATAGCAAATAATCTTCCAGGTAGGTGTCCTTAACTGTCTTATCTCGATCCTATCTTTGAATATGTGATCTGTGGTTGTATGAGTGTGTATTTTATGAGGGTCAAGAAGTCAACCATGGAGGTCTAGATTTAGATCTAGATGAATATATGATTTGTGTGTATTTCTGCTGTTATCGTGCGAATTAGAGGTGTTTAGGACGTGTTTTGAGGTAAATATTGCAGTTTATTGCGTAAAACATGTGTTTATGAGCGTCTGGGGGTCACTGGGTTGCTTCCAGACGAAGAACAGGCCAAAAATGATGATGAATAGTACCCTGGGCGAGTTTTAGGGTCGACGGACCAGTCAGCAGCTATGGAGTCAGCAACTTCGTTAGTCCGGATCAGTAGTCCGGAGGAGTTAGTCCGGATCAGTAATTCGTAGCATCAGTCCGTAGCAGTGATCCGCAGCTTCAATCCGCAACAGTGTTCCGCAGCAGTGCAACTGCACTGCACTGGACATTTACATTGTAAACCATTATGCCTAACTTAAGTTACAATGTAAATAACGAAATACCCCCCATTTGGATTCAAAGAAAAATACTAGAAAAATTAATTCCACTCTTTCAAAATGTGAAAATTTGGATTTAGTGTAAAATCTCGGAAAAACCCAAAAGTTCGTAGTAGTGAATTTTTGGAAAGTGGGGTTAGACATCTCAGAAAAATCCCAAAAAATCAGATTATCTTATTTATGATATGGGAACCCAATGCCGGGACTTTTGATTTCAAGAAAATAGCTGCTATGGGTACTTCCTTCATAAATCAAGGGTTGAGGATTTACTTGTGAAGACTGGCTACAATTCTAAAGGAAATGTTGAGAATGACATGCCATACTAATGTTATTAAGTTGATGTGAGGTATTGGGGCATGGACTCCGTGACTTGTTTGGGTTCTCACCGTGATGCACCGATGGTGCTATGTGGTTGATGTGGTAGGCATATGCACCGATGGCAGGCCTGTGTGGCGACTGTGGCCGGGCATATTGCGCTGTGGACAGGCTAAGGCCTGAGTTGAGCCGTTGAGCTCGTGGAGCTAGGGCTAAGTGCCCTGAGCTGGGATCCCATGGAGGATCGTGGACAAGTTGTCCTGTATAGGCAGGCTGGGTCCTGATGTTTGTTTGCAGGCTGAGTCCTGATGATTGTGCACACTACACAGTGCACGAGTACACAGAGCATGTAGTATAGACTTATATGTGTTGCATGATGTGGAGTTTTGGGGTCACCTACTGAGCTTGTCGCTCACCCCTACTTGTTGTTTACCCTTTTCAGGTGTGACCCGAGACTAGTGGAAGACTTTCTTCCAGGAGGACACCTACTACTCTGATGTATGATACAGTACTATATTCTGTATTCTGTATTGTGTATTGTCTTATGTTTGTATCCCGGACATGAGTCCGTGGACAGTTATATTTGCATACTGTTTGTGATGTGATGTCTGTATGACTGTTTGACTTATTGTATATATGATGATGTATGGGAAAGTACAGGATTACCCTTGATGTATGACTGTACAGGGTTGCATATTTGAGACAGCACCCGCGGTGTAATCTCTATTGGTTCTAGTCACCAACCCCTTGACCTTTCGGGTGCGGGCAAGGGGAAGTCATGTTCCTAGTTCCGGGTTCCCTGGAATTTGGGGGCGTGACAGGTCGAAGGTCAATGGTCAACGGGTCGAAGTTCAACGGTCAATGGGTCGAAGGTCAAGAGTCGAAGGGTGGAAGGTCAAGGGTCGAAGATCCGTGGGTCGTAGGTTCGTAGGTCGTGGGTCGAAGATCTGTGGGTTATAGGTCAACGGGTCGAAGGTCAATGGTCAACGGGTCGAAGGTCAACGGTCAATGGGTCGAAGGTTAAGAGTCGAAGGGTTGAAGGTCAAGGGTCGAAGATCCGTGGGTCGTAGGTTCGTAGGTCGTGGGTCGAAGATCCATGGGTCGAAGCTCATAGGTCGTGGGTCAATGGTCAACGGGTCGAAGTGTCGGCAGGTCGGAGTGTCAGCAGGCTTACAAGCTTCGAGGCTTCGAGGCTTCGACCTGCCGACACTTCGAGGCTACGAGTCAAGTTTTTTTTTTTAACTTTTAATTACATTTTTACCCCCACCCAAAATGCGAAAATGGACGACCTTTTGGGGATTATTTAGGAAGACCCGTATTTGCTTAAATAGATGTTTTGGAGAATTTCGCAGAATCGCTTTTTTGGGCAGTTTGACCAGGGGCATTGACCGTCTTTTGGCAAGTTTAACGTTTTCCAACGAAAGTTGTTTTAGCCATAACTTCTTCATTTTAAATCAGAATTGAGCTCGGTCAAGTGCGTTACTCTCCAAATTTCATCCCCTATCACCTGACGTTGATCTTGGGGCATTTTAGGGGCTGGCGACAGGTTATCAATTTTGGGTTTCCCGATTAATGTCAATGCATCCATCTTGTGCAAATCGCAGGGAATCTCTAAGGACCTATTCAACAAGGTATATGGCATGGGCAAAAAGGCATATATATCAAATGAGGTTAGTATGTCCAACCCGGACAAAATGGGGTCCAACAACTGGTTTGGGTGAACTAGCAATAGCCATGGATACCTCCTTTCGACAATCAACAAGCACACTGCTAGCAGGAACAAAGCTAGCAAGACACTTGGTTTGTACAGGGTAGGTCTGGGCCTTGGCTATTTGGTCTTCAAAGAAACCTAGGCCTAAGACTAGACCTTTGACATCTGGAGTAGTCCTAAAGTGGGCTGCAATCTCAGCAGAGTCTTGCCACTTTTTACTAATTTGTTTTTCTTTTTCCAGTTCTGTTTTGGTTTCAACTAGTTCCTTTTCAAGCCTATCGATGTCTTTATTAGCCATTTTTAGTTGACCAGCTTTGTCTAAAAGATTATCGTGTGTGCTTCTCATCTCACTCACTTCAGCTCTTAATCTTCTCTCTATTCTTTCATAATCATCTATAGAGTCTATGTATTCACATGAAAGCCGTTCCAGTTTAGAATAATATCTTTCTTTGTTAGCTTTCATAGGAAGAAATTGTTCCTCTATTTCTTTAAGAGCTCTATAGGTATCTTCATATTCAATGTAGAGTTGTTCATAAGTTCTTACCTTGAAGGGAGGAGAATGGTCAGCCATGAAGCAGATTAGACCTTTCTCTTTTTTCTCATCGTCAAAAGATTCCTCTTCCTCCTCAATTTCACTGTTAAACTTGTTGGTGACAAGAGCCTTCTACCTCTTGTCATCCTTTCTGTTTGAGGAGCCTTTGGTCTTCTTCTTCTATTCAGCTGCCTCCTTTTTCTCCCTCTTCAGCTTATAACAGTCAGCAGTGAAGTGACCGAGCTTGTTGCAGTGATAGTATTGCAACTTGTCCTTTTCTTTTCAATTAGAGAAAGATGAGGAAGATTGCCTTGATTTCCTTCTGTAGTTCCCCCTTCTCTTCAGTAGTTTCTTCATCAGAAATGCCACTTCTTCATCTGAGGCACTATTTGAGCCAAGTTCATCAGCTTCATCTTCTTTCTCTTCTGAACATGGTTCCCGTGGTTTAGCAGCAGCCTTAAATGCAATAGACTTCTCCTTTTTCTTGGAAGGGTTCTCAAATGCCTCATGCTCTTCTTTTTGCATTTCAAACGTCTTGAGGTCCCCATATAATGCTTCCAAGGCACAAGTCTTCCTTTCCTTCAGCTGATGGATAGCTGATGTCTTTATCAGTAGTCTCAAGGGTAGAGATCTCAGAAATTTGTCATTTTTGTCCTTCTGAGAGATCTCAACGTTGTAAGTCTTCATCCGTTGAATCAGACCTGTGAACCGTTTATAGATACTGTCCAATGACTCCTTCGGTTCACATCTGAAAGCTTCATACTCTTGTTTGAGCATGGAGATCTTGTTGTCCTGTATTTGCTCATCTCCTTCGTAGATAAGACAGAGCTTGTCCCATACCTCTTTAGCAGTCTCAAGATCCTGCACATCCGTGAACATGTCATCATCGAGTGCAGAGAAAAGTATGGCTTTCGCCTTGAAGCCGAGCTTTACTTTCCTCTGCTCCACCTTAGACCAACTATCTTGGTCTTTCGTCATTAGCCGACCTTTGTGCATACTCTTTGGGGTGAAAGGTCTGTTCTTTATTGTTTCCCAAAGATAGGTGTTGAGCATGTCTAGGTGTGCTCTCATTCTCGCTTTCCATTTGGAAAAACGCGCGGGTGTGCACATAGGTACTTGGGAGGATGAGCCAGGAAAAACATCATAGAAGTCTTCTTGTTCTTTCTTATTGCTGCTGGTACTCGGTTCTTCCGGCTCCTGGTCTCCAGTCGCTCCTTCCTCTGGAACACGACTGGCTTCAAGTTCCTCAACAGGAACTGGAGCTTGCTCGGGAGCTGGAGCTACACTGCTGGAATCCATGTCGGCTATTAGGGATCTCTACGGAGTTATAGAACAGCTCTGATACCAATTGTAGGTCCCAAAGTGAGTCTAGGGGGGGGGGTGAATAGACTTTCTTCGTGCGCGGAAGCTAGACTATTAGCTGGTTTTTCAGATTCTTCTTACAGATGACAATGATGGAAGTATTTATGGAGAAGATGACAAAAGTATTGTAAGGATAAGGTGAGTGATAATGAACTATCAGACAAAACTGAGATAAGAGTAAATGCTCTTTTGTCAACAGATCTCAGTTGTGAAAGAGATGGTTTATGATAGATCCAAGTGTGGAGAACTAACAACACTGAGATCAGGACTTAATAAAAGTGCTAGATCTTTGATGAACAAGAGATTCATGAATACTCAAATAGATTGCTCTTATTCTTGACTCACACGGCACATAACACTTTTTCAATTTCTCTCAAAGTCTCTCTCTCTAGTGTTGGAACTCACTTCGTTAGTTCTGCAAAGGATTATTTTTCACTAAGTCCATCAGAACCAATATCTTGTGTTCTGTGTGTTTCCTTCTTTTGAGAGAGAGGTTAAACTCTTGATTTTGTCGTTAAGTGCGTGAGAGATATATTTTTAAGATTAAAGTGCTCGTGTGCCATGATGTCCATCCCGACAGACTGACTTCCCGCCACTGAAAATGTGGAATGTCAAGGGATGGGTTGATCTTCTTTGATTTGCAGATCAGATGCCCATATTGTGTATTTGGCATGCAATCGATCTTGGCTGTTCATCCGTGGATGGTAGTTGGCAGCAATTAATGTGTCATTAATGCGCTCAACTGCTCGGGACGGCGCAGACTTGCTGTACAAACCCTAGCTGACAATATCGCTAAGTGGTTGTATTTTGGGTTGTAAGTTTGCCTCGGAGGTAGATGCCTCGTAGGTTCGGTGACTCGAAGATTTCAGTTAGCACCTGTAGAAAGTTGCGAAGTTTTGCTTCAGGCTTTATGGTGTTTCTGTGAGTCTACAACTCACATCTTCGAGTCTTCGAGGCTAGAGGTCAGGTTGGATTAGCCTTTTATGTCACTCTGTTAACTAAAGTTTACAACTTTGCGTGTCTACGACTCTACGAGTCTGGGACTCTTCGAATAACGCTTAGAGTGACTTCTTCGAGTTCAGCTAATCTACCTGTTATTGTAGCTACGAGTCTACGACTCTAGTTCTGCGGGTCTACGACCTTTGGGTCTCTCAGTTTACTATATTTGACTAAGTGGTCTGAAAATCTTTGACTCTATGAGTCTTCAACTTCGCTTTTCTTCCTTAGTCTTTCACAGAGGCTCATAAACTGAGTTCCTGTATAGCCATGACCCTTTAGCTACAACTCTCCGCCATCGATCTCCAAGTCTGGAAGTGTGGCAATTTCTCTATAGTGACTGTGTCCCTTGAGTCTATAAGTCTACGACTCTACGACCCTTGAGTTACAATTTCATTTGTTTGCCAGTCTTTATAGCATCGACTCTTTGACCTTCAACCTATGAGTCTACGAGTCCAGTTTTCTTAACCGTGTTCAACAGCTTCGACTCTACGACTTTCAATCTACGAGTCTACGAGTCCGGTTTTCTTTACACTGTTCGAAGGCTTCGACTCTGTGACTTTCGATCTATGAGTCTACGAGTCCTATTTTCTTAACAGTGTTCGAAGGTTTCGACCCTACGACTCTACGAGTCTTCGAGTCTAGTGATAATTGAAGTTCTGTAAATTGACTTAAGTATTTATAGGGACTCTACGAGTCTACGAGTCTACGAGTCTATGAGTCTACGAGTCTACGAGTCATTTAGCTTTGGTTACTATTCTTAACACTTCTTCGACTCTACGAGTCTCCGAGCTTATTGACACTTACAGTAACACTCTCTTTTCCATACTGTGACTCTACGACCTTCGACCCTGGATCTATGAGTCGCAATGTTCTGTCACTGTTTCGCCTTGAGTCTCCAGACTCTACGAGTCTACGAGTCTCTTGCTAATACGTCCTATGACAGTTTCACTTCTACGAACTTCGACTTTTCGACCCTACGACCTTCGGTTCTTCGAGTGTCCAGACTTAGACTATATTTTGGCAGCTTCATCAAATCCTATATTTCCAACAAGGTTGTTCCCCACCTTGTATCAAGAAGAGCATCTGATCGATATCCTACCTTGTTGGCTTGATCACTACCTTCCTGAAATGGACTTCCTTCAGACCCTCATCAATGGAACAGCTGAGAATAGTAAGCCATGGAAAGATCTTACAACTGTTCTCATTCCATACAGGATCAACACTCCTCATTATATGCTCGCAGTCTTCTCCATCAAGGATAGGAGAGTTGTTCTGCATGACTCTCATCAGGTTGTGGGACATCAGATGAGAAGAAGCCAACTTGGACCACTGCTTCGGACTCTGTCAGATGCTGTCAGACAGAATGGACTCTTCGAATCAATTGGCCAACCTCCTCTTCCTCTCAATGCTCTTCTCAATTCGACAATTCTGAGCAAAGGAGAAGTTCCCCAACAACCTGACGGAGAAAGCTGTGGAGCCTATGTCTGCTACTTTATTAGGCACCTTTTGAAGTATGATCCTAACTGGAATTATTTTTTCCTGTGCACTAAAGAACAGCCTAAGCGGCTAAGGGAGCAGGCAGCAACTAAAATCTTCACGTATAGTAAGCCTTACAATTCTTAGTATAACTTTTGTACTAAGGCTTACTTTGTATTATGGTTGCTGACATAGTGGAAATTTCTTTTGTTTATCCTTATCTCTGTGTATATCTTGCTGCCTAACTGGATCAGATTACAAAGGGTTTGGCATATCCATATTGGGGGAGATTGTTGGATCAAACCTAGAATTTGGATGATGCGGATCAAACCCTATGTAATTTGATTTAAGATGTTTCATGTTTATTCTAAGTCTGTGCCGAAGATAAAACTTTAATCCGGACCTACTTCTGTAAGAGCAAAGCAAAGGACAGGATATATAATCTTGATCGGGATTATCATGAGTGTCGTCAAACACTTGGTAAATAACCAAGTCTTCATCCAGAGTAAGGACTCTCCGTATGGACTAATCACTTGACAAAACGATTAAGGAATCCGCACGTTTATTGTTGATTGGACTAAGTCACTTTATACGGAATGAGAATCCAAGTCTACACCCCGTACGGAGTAAGAGAGATTTATTACAGAGAAAGAATTAAGTCTTTCACTTCAGCTGTCTAAGGAAAAGAAGATACGGACTAAGGAATCCGAGTCTTTCATTCAAGCGGAGTAAGAAATGACTGATGCGGAGTAAGGACAACTGATGCGGAATAAGGAATCTGAATCATTACTCAAGCGGAGTAAGGAACTTATGCAGAGTAAGGAAGTGCTGATGCGGAATAAGGATTCCGCATATCTACCTCATGCGGAGTAAGGACAACTGATGCGGAATAAGGATTTCGCATATCTACCTTATGCGGAGTAAGGAAGCACTGACACGTAATAAGGATTTCAGGACTTCATATACACGGAGTAAGCAACAACTGACACGGAGTAAGGATCCGAGCCTCGTTGATACGGAGTAAGGAAATCTACACCGGACTAAAAAGACGCTACTTCAACTTATTCATACCGCATTTATGATATCAGCTCGTTGTGTTCCAATGTAAGACAAACTCATTGAAGATCTAAACTGTCTTACACGTGGAGCACTCGGAGATGTGGATGCAGTCCCAAATGCAATTGGAATCAAGCGAAGTAATTTAATTCACTTATGCTTCCAATATTTCGAGGTCCACATCCGAAGCAGTTATAGCAGAAGCATTTTCCAAGAAGAACTTAATGTTTACACAGTGCTCGGAAAATACAGTTCCAAGTTAGATTCCTAGGATGTCTATATATATCTGTAGTGTTGTACACTTAAAGGAGTGCGCGCATATACATAAGGAAGAACTGATATGCGCGTGAGAAAGGTAGTTGTACAAGAGCTCATAGAGATTATCAACGCCAGTGTGTGTAACTGTAAAACTGAGTGTTATTTTAATCAGCTGTCATTGCAGCTTATTTTGTTGTAATTATCATCAGATAATAAAGCAAAATACTTCCACTATCTGGTTATCTTCCGCACTGATTTTACATACTTTAACCAGATTGTGCTATACCTGTGAGAGAAAAGAGTTTTGATTTGAGCCTATTCACGCCCCTCAGGCTTCTAGGGACGAACACAGGTCATGCATAAAGTGTGCCCTAGTACCAGCTGTTGTCACTTACCAAAACAACGTAGTTTTGGTAAATGGCATCCATTCTTCCTTTAACTCTCAATAAAACTAAAACCAAGCAGAATTTGGACCAGGTTCTTTAGAGAAAAATCATCAACATAACAAACAAAGTAGATGGTGCAAAAACATAGCTGCACGTGACAAAGGTCATTGTCACGTGAAACCTCAAAATGACCTTCAATTGCTCCAAATGCTTTACAACTTCATGTGGAAAGCTCTCATGCAAAAATACCTTTGCACGTAACAAAGGTCATTGTCACGTGCAACCTTAAAATGATCTAAAAATTAACCCCAAGCATCCTATAATCATTTAGAAGGCTCTCATGTAGTTAACACCTTGCCTGTGACAATGACCATGTCACGTGCAGCTCTTATTTTGCCTTCTTTTGAGTTAATCTTCTGACCAAAGCTTCCTCTTAGGTAGATAGGGTGATCTAGCTAATGTGTATGAGTAAATATTTCCCAAAAACCTATCAAAACAGTTTAAAAATACACATATAGTACAAACAGTGTCTTCCTAGGGGTTAGAGCAAATGTATGCAAATTATGATGCAAATAAGCCTTAATTACACTCAAAAACACCCTAAACATGGCCTAGAATAATGGAATAAATGCACGTTATCAGAAGACGTGCATGGTGAAGGTAATGAGGGAGGAAGAGGTCAAGGCGAAGTCTCTTTCGGCGCTGCAATTGTCCAAAGGAGTTAGGTGATAAAAGCCAACCTTCATTTCCATTGTGAACGAAGGATGCCCAAATGTTGGGGAGGAGCCCCCAACGAAAGTGAAGGCGGTCCTTGAAGAGTTTGGAGACGTTATGCCACCCAAACTCCCCAAACAACTTCCGCCCGAAGCGGGAGGTGGACCACAGGATCGAGCTAGAGGCCGGTGCAAGGCCTACTATTGCGGTGCCTTATCAGATGGCACCCCCAGAATTGGAGGAACTTCGGAAACAATTGAAGGACTTGTTGGATGCCGGGTTCATTAAGCCATCCAAAGTGCCATTTGTAGCATTAGTGTTGTTCCAAAAGAAACACGATGGGTCAATGCGGCTATGCATTGACTATAGGGCGCTGAGCAAGATTATGGTGAAGAACAGCTACCTCATCCCACTCATATCCAACCTCTTTGATCAACTTGGTGCTGCAAAATAGTTCTCAAAGCTAGATTTTCGGTTGGGATATTGGCAAGTGCAGATTGTCGAAGGTGATGAGGCAAAGATGGCATACATCATAAGATATGGCTCTTACGAGTTCTTGGTGATGCCCTTTGGCCTCACAAATGTCCCTGCCACATTTTGTACGTTGATGAACCGGATCTTCCAACCATACTTAGATTCGTCGTGGTGTACCTTAATGACATTGTCGTCTACACTAAAACCTTGGAGAAGCACAAGGCACATCTACTGTGGGTTTTCCAAATCTTAAGGGAGAACCAACTTTTTGTCAAGAAGGAAGAATGTGACTTTGCAAAGAAGGAGGTACCCTTCTATAATGACCCGTGTTTTTGGGATGTGAGGAGTTATTCACATACACTTTAGCTAGAACACCTTATATGTTGATAAGCAAGCTTGAGGTAAGAGATGAGCCCAAGAGCGAACCTTTAGGGGGTGCATGTGACAATGGCTTGTCACGGGAAGTGGTATTTTTGCATGGGAGCCTTCCAGAAGTTATTCTAAGTCTTGTGGCAAAATCTTAGGGCATTTGGAGCTTGCACATGACAATGGCCTTTGTCACGTGCAACCATGTTTTTGCATCGTCTTCTTCATTTTGTTATGTTGATCATCTATTCCTTAAGGACCATGTTCGAATTGTGGGTATTCTGTCCTGTGTGGATGCGGGAAGGTTGTGGAATGTTAACTTTATCAAAACTACGTCGTTTTGATGGTGGGATTTTATTTATCAAAACTACGTCGTTTTAACGTTGGGTTTCACTTATCAAAACTAAACCGTTTTGACAAGTGAGGTGTCTATATAAGGAGGTGGAGGTCTCTTTGTTTTAGGTTTAGGGTTTCTTTCCGCCAGCTGCCGCAGCAGTCGTAGAGAGAGAGAGAGAGAGAGAGAGAGAGAGAGTTTCTGATCGTTGCTGCTGTGGTGATTCGCGTGGGTGGACGACGTCTAGCATGGGAGCAAGAGCAAGGAGAAACCTTTTGAGGTAGGGTTCTGTCTCTTCTAGTACCCATTCCGGGGTTAGGCCCTGTGGTGGATGATTTGTAGAGTATTGTCGTTGTTGTTATAATATATATATATATATGTAAATCCATATAGGTGTGATCTCCTATATGGATGTTGGCCTACAATGGCATATTTTGTTTGGTTTTGATGTTGCGTCCGGGGTATAGGAACTGTCGGGGTTCGTTGTGTGGCAATGGGCCTTGGAGGCAGTTGGGAATGTCAGTGTTGTTCGTTAGGCTTCGTTCCGTTGTAGGTTCATGTGGGGAAACCTTGAGGTTTCCGGGAGAAATATACTTGATATAATGATTGTTGATCGAGATGCATGTTATGTGTTTGATTATATGCATGTGTGGCTGTGATGCATGCTAAGTGTTTGATTATATGCTTGTGTGGCTGTGATGCATGCTAAGTGTTTGATTATATGCCTGTGTGGCTGTGATATATGTCATGTGTTTGATTGTATGCCTGTGTGGCTGAGATTGGAGCATGTGTGGCTGGAGCATTCGAGGGTGGTTATGGAGCTCGGAGGCTGTGGAATCCCGTGGCTGGTTATGGAGCCCGGTGGTTGTGGAAGCCCGTGGTTGGTTATGGAACCCAGTGGCTGTGGAAGCCCGTGGCTGGTTATCGAGCCCGGTGGCTGTGGAAGCTCGTGGCTGGTTATGGAGCCTGTGTGGTTGTGGCAATGGTTGTACCTGTTAATGTGGCTTGTTTGTGTATAAATGTTAATTATGGCCTGTTTGTATAGTATTGCCACGACACTACACTCGTGCACGTCAACATGTAGATGTTAGGAGCATGGGATGGGTTGGGGAGACATGATCCCTACTGAGCTGTGGTTGCTCACCCCTCCCATTGTGTTTTGTTTACTTTTCAGGAACCTACAGGCGTTAGGAGGGAACACCAAGGTGGAGGACAGTTCTGCTTTGCCTTGTTTAATATTATTTTGTGTTGTTAATTTTTGTAGGACCTTTGTAACCCAGTGGGGAAATATTGTAAGGGGAAATCTAATTGTAATAAAGACACGTTTGGTTTGTAACATTTATTGTGGTTTGAAATTAATAATATGATTTTATTTTTGTGAATATTTATTGTGGATGTGCATAAAGTCCTGTGTGGAAGTAATCCCAACCCTTGCTCACCGGGTGGGTAAAGGGGAGTCGCAAACCGATTTCCTCGGGTTAGAAATCTGGGGCGTGACAATATGGTATCAGAGCATGGTCTAGTTGGCCTAGGGTAGGGGGCGGATTTTATTATCTTGAGTCCTTTGGAGTAGCCTTGAGGGACGTGCCAGATCAACACGGTCCTTTTTGAGCCTCTAAAGTGTACTTGGGGTATTCCAGTCCTGTGCTAGGATTTGCATGCATTGGCATTAGGGCACTTGTTGCATTTGTTGTCTATTTGTGATTGTGTGGATAACTGAAATAAAGCATGTGATAGGCAAATATGAAGAACGTGATTTAATCAGTGTAACTCTGATTTTATGATAACTTGAGCTGTGTGCTTGTGGAATTGCTACTTGTGCAATGTGATTTAATGAGAACTGAAATGTGTCCAAAGTGTGTAAAGCTACGTGATAATTGAATTGATAAATGGGGTAGAGGTAGTGACACGCGATAGATTTTGAAACGCATTTTGATGATTGTCTTTCTTACTTCGTGTAGTAAGAATGGCACCGAGGAGAGCGACACGTGCGTCTGGGGAAGTGGCTGATGAGTCATCTGCCTATGAGGGACCAGGTGCGGGGCAGCCCGCTGGAGGACATGCGCTGTTGTTGGCACAGCTGTGAGAGGGCATCTGACAAGAACTCCAAGAGCTGAGGGAGGGTATCCGGCAAGAGGTTCGGGAGGAAGTTCGCCGTGAGATGACAGCACAGCAGGTGCCACCGCCACCACCACCACTAGTGGGGGAGTTACCCCGTGAGCGTGAGAGTTCACTGGGAGGCGTACCGATGCACCGTGCCGAGGATGATGTTGTGACGAGGTTTCGAAAGGAACAACCTTCGAGGTTCAAGGGAGAGGGGGATCCAGTGATAGTTGAGTATTGGTTGAGGCAGATCAAGCATGTGTTTTCCTTTCTCCTACCCTGGAGGAGGATAAGGTGAGGCTGGCCATTCCACAGCTAGAGGGGAATGCCCTGGAGTGGTGGCAGAGTGTCGCGGGAAGCCGTGAAGTGTAGTTTATGTTGTGGGACGAGTTCCTGCAACTCTTCCACGATGAGTTCTTCCCCGAGTCATTGAGGTGGCAAAAGAGGGAGGAATTCGGCAGCTTGAGGCAGGGGTCGAAGACAGTGCCCGAATATGAGCGGGAGTTCTGGAGCTTGAGTAGATTTGCTCCCGAGACTATGGCAAAGGAGGACCTGAAGGTCCACAAGTTCACCTTGGGTCTCAGGCCAGCCCTTAGGCAGAGGGTAGCGATACTGCGTTTGAGGACTTATGCTGAGGTTGTTGAGACAGCCCGTATAGCTGAGAGGGAGCTTGATGATGGGAGACAGGCCTATCAGGGTCGACAGTTACAGGGAGGGTTTGACCGTGATTCAGGGTCCAAGAGGCCCAAGACCGAGGAGGGAGGTAGCAATTCCTTCCGCAACAGGGGTCAACCCTCAGTTAGTAGGCAGGGCAGTTCAGCAGGGGGTCTTCCCAGCGGTTGTCATTGTTGTGGGGAGCAAGGCCACTTTAGGAGGGAGTGCCCCAAGAAGGACTGGCGATGCAAGAGCTGTGGACGAGAGGGTCATTTGAGCCAAGTTTGCAAGAGCAACAATAAGGGAGCAGGAGGCATGACATCCAACATGAAGAGTGATGCTAGTTTTTGTGCACCAGCAGAGAGACTAGCTCGTCAGTGGTAGGCTAGTCAGGAAGGATCCAGTCAGACCCAACCTCAGGGGAGGCCAGAGTGGCAGCAAACTGAAGCTGGAGGCATCCATGGCAGGAACCGTCCAATAGGTGAGCTGACTAGTGGCATGGGTCAGGGGAGGGTGTTTGAATTGAATGCGACACCCCAGGAAGAGGCTGAGCAACCACCTCCACCGGCGGAGGGTGGGGCAGGACCTTCAGTGGTTAG
This sequence comes from Taxillus chinensis, assembly GCA_023512835.1. Lineage (NCBI taxonomy): Eukaryota > Viridiplantae > Streptophyta > Magnoliopsida > Santalales > Loranthaceae > Taxillus > Taxillus chinensis. The sequence goes on from CM042085.1 coordinate 48,874,993, forward strand.
AGGTACCCTTTTGATTTCTCGTACGCTTGCTTCTGTTGTTTTTGATACGGGTGCATCATGTTCTTTTGTTGTTGAGCTTGTAATTGATGGCTTGGGATTAGTATGTGTTGAGGCAGCGAGACCCCTAGTTGTGGAGTCTTCGGTGGGAGGTAAGATTGAGGTGCGACGTGTTTTCCGTGACTGTGTGTTAACCATAGGAGATGTAGAGCTTAACTTTAACTTGTATGTGATGCTATTAAGGACGTTTGATCTAATTTTGGGTATGGATTGGGTTATGGCTTTCCAGGCCAAGATAGATTGTTATCGGCGACGAGTAACATTCGTGTCACCTGCGGGGGTTTCTTGCACCCTGCACGGGGAGTGGGATCGTGAGGCGAGTCGAGCTGGGCCAGTGTTAGACCAGTGGGGTGCCATTACCCATAGGTTGGCAGCCCTAAACTTTGCTAAGCAGGGGAAAGTGGAAAAGAGGGTGTGGCCAGCTGTTGTTGACCAATTTCAGGATGTCTTTCCTAGGGAGTTGAGGAGTTTACCACCTAAAAGGAGCATGGAGTTCACTATTGATTTGGTACCGGGGACAGGTCTGATCTCTCAAGTGGCTTATCGTATGGGACCAGCTGAGTTGAGGGAGCTTCAGAGGCAGATAGAGGAGTTGGTGAACCAGTGGTATACCAGGCTGAGTACCTCACCTTGGGGTGCTCCAGTGCTCTTTGCAAAGAAGGCAGATGGTACGCTTCATCTTTGCATTGACTACAGGAAGCTGAACTTGGTAACTGTGAAGAACAAGTATCCATTGCCTCGGATAGATGACTTGTTTGACCAGTTAAGTTGGTCCCAGTGGTTTTCCAAGATAGATCTGCGGTCGGGGTACCACCAGTTAAGGGTTAAGGAGGAGGACATCCCTAAGACTGGTATTCGGTGTAGGTATGGGCACTATGAGTGGGTGGTGATGCCTTTCGGGCTCACTAATGCACCCGTAGTGTTTATGCATTTGATGAACCAGGTCTTTGCTCCATACTTGGATTCTTTTGTGGTGGTGTTTATAGATGATATTTTGGTGTATTCCAAGACAGAAAGGGAGCATGTGGAGCATTTGGCAACAGTGTTGCAAACCTTGAGGGACCAGCAATTGTTTGCTAAGTTTAGGAAATATGTGTTTTGGATGCAGGAGGTTCATTTTCTTGGCCATGTCGTGTCAGCTGAGGGGGTTAGAGTAGACCTAGCTAAGATTGAGGCGGTATCATCGTGGGAGAGGCCAACCAATGTTTTCGAGATTCATAGTTTCCTTGGCTTAGCGGAGTATTATCATCATTTTGTAGAGGGGTTCTCCCGTTTGGCAGCTCCTACGACGGCGTTGACCAGGAAGGGAGTGAAGTTTGAGTGGACTGACAAGTGTCAACAGGCATTTGAGGCTCTCAAAACCCGTTTGACCACTGCACCGGTGTTAAGGTTACCAAGGGAGGACGTCCCATATGAGTTGTATTGTGATGCATCTAGGATTGGTTTGGGGTGTGTGCTTATGCAGGAGCATAGTGTGGTCGCTTATGGGTCAAGGCAATTGAAACCACATGAGCAGAATTACCCTACACATGATCTTGAGTTGGCGGCTTTCATCTTTGCTTTGAAGAGTTGGCAGCATTACCTTTTGGGGGAGAAGTTTGTGGTGTTCTCAGATCACAAGAGTCTTCAGTACATTTTTACTCAGAAGGACTTGAATTTGAGGCAGAGGAGATGGGTGGAGTATTTGCAGACCTTCAACTTTACTCTTACCTATACCGCAGGCAAGGGCAATGTCGTGGCTGATGCATTGAGCAGGAAAGGGAAAGCTGAGGTGGCAGTGAGAGAGTGGAAGCTGATGGAGCAATTGGCGATGTTGTAGTTGTAGCCTATTGATCGTGATGGCAGGACAGTGTTGAGTCCTATTGTTGTTGTGCCTGAGTTGTACCAGCGAGTCCGGGAGGGAGAGTTGGCTGATATTGAGTGTGAGGTTCTCCATGCCCGTATTGAGGCTAGTGAGCTATTTGAGGACTGGACAGAGGGTCCTGAGCATGAGTTGTCTTTTCAGGGGCGGCTAGTAGTGGCTTCTTCTCTCAGAGATGAGGTGATGAAGGAGTTTCATCAGTCTAGAGTTGATGTGCATCCAGGTGGTACGAAGATGTACCATGCACTTCGGGGGCATTTTTGGTGGCCTGGGATGAAACGTGATGTGGCAGCATTTATTGCAAGGTGCCTTACTTGTCAACAAGTGAAAGCGGAGCATCAGCGACCGGCAGGTATGTTACAACCGTTGCAAATAGCCGAGTGGAAGTGGGACCACATAGCGATGGACTTTGTGACTGGTCTTCCACCCACCACTAGGAGGAAAGACATGATATGGGTGATTGTGGATCGGCTAACCAAGTCAGCCCTTTTTCTTACCGTTCGAGAGCGGCATTCTATCGGGACGTTGAGCCAGTTGTATGTGAATGAGATTGTGCGATTACATGGAGTGCCATCGTCGATTGTGTCTGACAAAGATTCGAGGTTTAGTTCTCATTTTTGGATAGGCTTGCAGGAGGCTATGGGGACAAAGCTTAACTTGAGCACAGCCTTTCACCCTGAGACTAACGGTCAGACTGAGAGGACGAATCAGACATTAGAGGACATGTTGAGGGCCTATGTGTTAGATTTTGGGGGTTCGTGGGCAACTCACCTTCCTTTGGTGGAGTTTGCCTACAACAACAGTTATCAGGCGTCCATTGGGATGACTACTTTTGAGGCGTTATATGGAAGACCGTGCCGATCACCTTTGTGTTGGACTGAGGTAGGAGAGGCAGCTCTTTTGGGACCACAGTTGGCTCAGGAGGCTACAGAGAAGGTCAAGTTGATTCGTCAGCGCTTGTTGTCAGCTCAGAGTCGACAAAAATCTTATGCAGATCAGCAACGGTGACCTTTGGAGTTTTCTGTGGGAGATCATGTATTTCTCCGTGTTTCTCCACGTCGTGGACATCAGCGATTTGGGAGAGGTTCCAAGCTATCTCCGTGGTTTATTGGTCCTTTTAAGGTTATGGATCGTGTGGGGCAATGTTCGAATTATGGGTATTTTGTCCTGTGTGGATGCGGGAAGGTTGTGGCATGTTCCCTTTACCAAAACTACATCGTTTTGATGGTGGGATTTCATTTATCAAAACTACGTCGTTTTAACATTGGGTTTCACTTATCAAAACTATGCCGTTTTGATAAGTGAGGTGTCTATATAAGGAGGTGGAGGTCTCTTTGTTTTAGGATTAGGGTTTCTTTCCACCAGCCATCACAGAGAGAGAGAGAGAGAGAGAGAGAGAGAGAGAGAGATTCTGATTGTTGCTACTGTGGTGATTCGCGTGAGTGGACGGCATCTAGCGTGGGAGCAAGAGCAAAAAGGAACCTTTTGAGGTAGGGGTTTTGTCTCTTCTAGTACCCATTCCGGGGTTAGGCCCTGTGGTGGATGATTTGTAAAGTATTGTCATTGTTGTTATAATATATATATACATATATATATATATATATATGTAAATCCATATAGGTGTGATCTCCTATATGGATGTTGGCCAACAATGGCATATTTTGTTTGGTTTTGATGTTGCGTCCGAGGTATGGGAACTCTCGGGGTTCGTTGCGTGGCAGTGGGCCTTGGAGGCAGTTAGGAATGTCAGAAATGTTCGTTGGCCTTGATATAATAATTGTTGATCGAGATGCATGCTATGTGTTTGATTATATGCATGTGTGGCTGTGATGCATGCTAAGTGTTTGATTATATGCCTGTGTGGCTGTGATGCATGCTAAGTGTTTGATTATATGCCTGTGTGGCTGTGATATATGTTATGTGTTTGATTGTATGCCTGTGTGGCTGAGATTGGAGCATGTGTGGCTGGAGCATTCGAGGGTGGTTATGGAGCTTGGAGGCTGTGGAATCCCGTGGCTGGTTATGGAGCCCGGTGGCTGTGGAAGCCTGTGGTTGGTTATGGAACCCGGTGGCTGTGGAAGCCCGTAGCTGGTTATGGAGTCTGTGTGGCTGTGACAGTGGTTGTAGCTGTTGATGTGGCTTGTTTGTGTATAAATGTTAATTATGGCCTGTCTGTATAGTATTGCCATGACACTGCACTCGTGCACGTCAAGATGTAGATGTTAGGAGCATAGGATGGGTTGGGGAGACATGATCCCTACTGAACTGTGGTTGCTCACCCCTCCCGTTGTGTTTTGTTTACTTTTCAGGAACCTACAGGCGTTAGGAGGGAACACCAAGGTGGAGGACAGTTCTGCTTTGCCTGGTTTAATATTATTTTGTGTTGTTAATTTTTGTGGGACCTTTGTAACCCTAGTGGGGTGATATTGTAAGGAGAAATTTAATTGTAATAAAGGCACGTTTGGTTTGTAACATTTATTGTGGTTTGAAATTAATAATATAAATTTATTTTTGTGAATATTTATTGTGGATGTGCGTAAAGTCCTGTGTGGAAGTAATCTCACCCCCTTGCCCACCGGGTGGGTAAAGGGGAGTCACGAACCGGTTTCCTCGGGTTGGAAATCCGGGGCGTGACACCTTCTTGGGTCACATCATTGGCGGCGGCAAGTTGAAGATGGATAAACAAGAAAGTGTTAGCCATCAAGGAATGGGAGACGCCCAAGAAAGTCCTTGAGATGCATTCCTTCCATAGCTTGGTTAAGTACTATAGAAGATTCGTTTGTGGCTATTCCCACATTGCCGCACCCTTGACGAAACTGTTGAAGAAGAACAAGACTTGGGTGTGGGATAATGCTTGCCGTGAGGCATTTGAGAAGTTGAAGCAAGCGGTGACAAACGGACCAGTGATGACACTACCGGACCATCCGAAACCTTATGAAGTTCACACCGATGCTTCAAACTTTGCCATCGGTGGAGTTCTCATGTAGGAGGGGCATCCTATAGCATACGAAAGTTGGAATCTCAATGACACCGAACGAAGGTACGCGATGCACAAGAAAGAGATGATGGCCGTTATGCATTGCCTTCGGGTATGGAGGCATTACTTGCTATGGTCCAAGTTCATAGTGAAGACGGACAACATTGCTACGAGTTATTTCCTAACTCAAAGTAACTTAACTCCGAAGCAAGCATGGTGGCAAGGACTCCTAGCTAAATTCGACTTTATGCTCGAGTACAAACTGGGCACAAATAATGTGGTGGCTGATGTACTAAGTCGAAAGGCGGAACTTGTAGCCATTAGCCAACCACAATTCCCCCTGGTGGACAAACTAAAGGAAGGAATGGAGCATGATCCATTAGCCAAGTGCTTGGTGGAATGCATCAAGGCTGGAAAGACGAGGCGATTTTGGCTAAGGGATAACTTGCTCCATACGCGAGGGGAATGGGTGTATGTTCCCACATGGGGAAGTTTGAGGAGAGACATCCTCAAAGAATGTCATGACTCGCGGTGGGCTAGCCATCCCGGAGTCAATCGTACCTTGGCATTGGTGGAAAGGAGCTACTACTGGCCTCAACTTTATGAGGACATCCAAGTGTACATGCGGACATGTCTTGTATGCCAACAAAACAAGATAGAGAATCAACAATCGGCAGGACTGTTAGAACCTTTGCCTACCCCGAAAAGACCTTGGGAGAGCGTCTCCATGGACTTTATTGTTTGTCTCCCAAGATCCGAAGGATGCGGCATGATCATTGTGGTGGTCGACCAATTCTCAAAGTATGGAGTTTTCATTCCGGCTCCAAGAGACTGTACGGCAGACGACACAGCTCGATTATTCTTTAAGTACGTGGTGAAGTAATGGGGCATTCCAAAGACAATCGTGAGCGATCGGGACTCACGATTTACTGGGCGGTTTCGGACCGAGCTATTCCGGATAATGGATTCGGACTTAAACTTTTCAACAAGTTTCCACCCACAAACATACACCCAAACGGAACGTCTCAATGGCTTACTGGAGCTGTATCTGAGGCACTATGTGAGTGCCAATCAAAGAGATTGGGCCAAGTTGCTGGACATAGCCCAATTCTTGTATAACTTGGAGAAGAGCGAGTCCATGAACGAGAGCCCGTTCGAACTCACAACTTAGCAGCAACCATTGACGCACTCTTCTATCACTTGGGGGTATACTGGAAAAAGCGCCACGACGTTCAAGTTTGCAAAAGGATTGCATGAATAGACGGATCTGACCATGGCATACTTGCACAAGGTGGCGAAGAAGATAAAGAAGTGGGCGGATCAACAAAGGAGGCCCTTAGAATTTCAGGAAGGAGACATGGTGATGCTCAAACTCCTTCTGCGCCAAACCAAAGCACTTAGATAGTTACATAAGGGTTTGGTGTACCACTATGAGGGGCCTTTCAAAGTACTTAAGAGAGTTGGGAAGGTCTCATACAAACTGGACCTCCCGACTAGCTTACAAAGGCATCCAGTGTTCCACGTTAGTTTGCTCAAGCCTTACCATGAAGACTTGGAAGATACGAGCGAACAGTGGGCGGTGCAGACACCAACAGCATCAACGGGCAAGACCTAAGACAAAGAGATAAAGAAAATCCATTCTCATAGAGTCGTGCTAAAAAGGGGAGTAGATCCAAGCCGAGTGGAGTACTATGTCCAATGGAAGAACAGACTGGTTGAAGAAGCAAGCTGGGAGAAGGAAGACGATCTGGGGCAATTCTCCAAGGAGATTGAAGAGTACCGGGAAGAAATCGAACGCTACATCCAGCAGTTCGACGAGTTTGAGGAAGCCGAAGACGCAATGAGGATGCTGCAAAATCAGGTGGGGGAGAATGTCAAGGATCGAGGCTTATCCTAGCACACTTAGACTATTTTGGAATATTTTCCCCTTGTAAAGTGTTGTAACTTAGTTTATAGAGTGAGTTGTAGAGATTTAACTACTCAAGCTAAAATGATGTCTCCTGGTATCAATGCCAGAAAAGTGTTAACCTCTATATGTAGGGGAGTGATGTTATAAAGCTTTCAAGCAATCAATATAGTCGTTTGTTGCCTTTGTTTAATCTTTCTTTCACTAAGAGCTTCCCTACACAATTGTTTTACAATGGATCGATGGGTTTCTGTTCGATCAAGCCCAGAATTTGGCTAATGCGAATAAAACCCTATGTAATTTGATATGAGACTTTGGTTGTTTTATCTTAAGTTGTTGCAGAAGATATGATATTAATCCGGACCTACACTTGTGACAGCAAAGCTAAGGACAAGATACATAATCCTGATCCGAACAAGAGTGAGTGTGGTCAAACACTTGGTAAATAACCAAGTCTATACTTCTACGGAATAAGGATCATTCGTGTGGACTAATCACTTAAAGCTACGGACTAAGGAAACTGCGCCTAACATCTTAAACGGACTAAGTCAAATAGATGCGGAGTAAGAATTCTAGTCTACAAGTCGCATGGAGTAAGAGATAGTCATCGTGGAATAAAAAGCTAAGTCTTCCACTCAAGCGGACTAAGGAAAAGAAGACACGGAGTAAGGAATCTGAGTCTTCCATACATGCGGAGTAAGGGACGACTTGTGCGGAATAAGGACCCGAGTCTTTTATTCGCACAAAGTAAGGAAACTAGATGCGGAGTAAGGAATCCAAACCTGTTACTCATGCAGAGTAAGGATGTGCTGATACGGAGTAAACCATCCGATCCTTTAACTCATGCGGAGTAAGGAACTCTTGTGGAGTAAGAAAGCGCTGATGCGGAGTAAGCACTCCAACCTTCTCATTCATACGGAGTAAGGAAGCGCTGACACAGATTAAGGAATCCTGTACTGAATTAATACGGACAAAGCAATCACTGACACGGAGTATGTCACGCCCCAATTTCCTTCCACTTGGAAATCAGTAGTGACTGCCCATGCCCGCACCCGAAGGGACAAGGGGTTGGTGCAAGCACCTTAAAAGGACTTCTGGCACGGGTGCTGTCCCAAACCTACACAACCCGGCTAACATGCCAAGGGGCATGCTCCTGCTCCCAAACCATGCACACAAACACAAATTGAATAACAACATCTCATTTTATTTCATTTCAAAGACTAAATGTTTATTACAACCCAGTTGGGGAAAAACCCCTATGAAGCCAGGTGTACTGTTACAAATAAAACCAAACCAAATTCCATAACATAAAACCACGAGCACGACAAAGGAAATAACATAAAACTCCCAGCCTCAGGGACCTAGCTCCTCAGCCTTCACCTACCGCCTGCTAAACCCTGCAAAAAGATAGTTTATAGGAGGGGTGAGCAAACCATAGCTCAGTAGGGATCCAGTCTCCCCAGACCCGTCCCGCTCTACAACATGCATGATATGTGTATGCTTGTGCTCGTGTCGTGCCTAAGGCTAAAGCGACAAACATCACCCAAGAAACACTCTTTACCTGAGCCCGCACTGAAGGGCAGAGGACACCCCGCCACCACGGCGACATGACATACCACATCCAGGTGAATGTTGCATGGACACCAATGCAACATTTTCCACCCGAGTCAGATATGGTCAACCACCTCCTCAGGCGCCATATCTACCCTCAGGAATGGGTGTAGACTTAGCCCACCGTCATGAGTGCTACACCGAGACTCAGGACCACGTCCTGGCCAAATCTCAAAGGGGTCCAGCTATTGTGCCTGGCCCATATCTCGGCTCGGTCTCAAACAGACCAACGAAACAACGATAGCATTACGTCTCGACATGTAAACTCAAAGACAAGATTTACACTTTATTTCAAAGGGACCAACATGGTCAGATACAAGCCACACACATCAGCCTCACAGGCTTTTTATCAAATACAAATTAAACATAGTACACACCAATCACAGAGATATATCATCAGACACCCATATACAAGGTCTCACAGGCATTATATTGAATACATGGCATGCAGGCCTCACAGACATTTTACCAAATACATAGTGTGCAGGCCTCACAGACATTTCATCAAACACATGGTGGGCATAAACAAACCCAGAAAATCCTCAGGCCAAATTCAACATCAAAATCAACAGAACATGCCACTGAAGGCCAACATCCATATAGGAGATCACACCTATATGGATTTACATATATATATATATATATATATATATATATATATATATATATAAGCGAATATCCTAGAACAGAGGAGAGTTAGGAAGAACATGAATCCCTACCTCAGACTTTTGTCCTAACCTCTACGCTAGACACCTTCCAACGACGCGAACCACCACGGCAACTGCCCGAAGATCCTCTCTCTCTCTCTCTCTCTCTCTCTTTGGCAGCAGCTACAGCAAAGAAGAACACAAGAACCCTAAACTCAAACTCAAGCCCTCATTATATAGACACTACCCACATCAAAATGACGTAGTTTTGATTAAGTAAATCCCAGGATCAAAACGACGTAGTTTTCATCACACAAGTTAGCACCTTTCCGCACCCATATAGGCCAAAATACTTAAAATTTCAACATGGTCCTTTGGAGGAAGATCATTAGAATGTCAAAACCAAGGGAACCATGCAAAAATATGGCTGCACGCCAATTTGAACGTGAATTCCCCAATTCACGTGCAACTCCAAATGCACTCCAAATGCGCTCAAACTTCACCCCTAGCCTTCTTGCATCAGGTAGAAGACAACCACACTTGCACGTGAAATGGACCCATTTCACGTGCACCCCACATACACGTCCGTTTGGCCTGAAACTTCTGTGGTAGATAGAGGACATCATTCTAAGCATCTTTCCTTTTGCACGTGAATTCATTTGAGCCCATTCACTAGCTCAAAATCTAGAAAACAACTCTACTCAGAAGGCAAAACTGTGACTAGCTCAAGGTACGGGTCCTTACATCCTCTCCCCCTTAAGACTTTTCGTCCTCGAAAAGAAAAGGTGGAATGAAAGAAAACAATCACAACCAATGCATAGGCCTCTAACACCCTCTAGCACAAATTAATACACAACAAATCACAAATTATTTCACACATTTATACACTCCACATGGTCATGTAGCGATGTTATATTCTCAGGTTACCTAACTAGTTGGGCAAATACATGATTATGTTGAAGTTTGATGCTTGCCCTCCTCATTTCCTTCAGAGTTGTTCGTCCTCGAACAGATCAGGATAATGAGCACGCATCTTAGCCTCACGTTCCCAGGTCTCTTCCTCCGGCCCTCGGTGTTGCCACATGTCGCCCGGTTTCCAACCCGAGAAACCGGCACGTGACTCCCCTTACCCACACGGAGGCGAGGGGTTAGGATACAAACCAAGAATTTTACATTTCAAACATCCACAACACAATCAAGAAAGTAATGTTCATACAAATAATCCAAACCAGTTTATTACAAAAGAATTATTTCCAATCCCATCCCCACTGGGGTTACATCGTCCATAAAACAAAACAACATAAAAGGAAAGTAAATAAGGTCCTCCACCTTGGGTATCCACCTAACGCCTGTAAGTTCCCGGAAAACAAACAAACACAAAGGAGGGGGTGAGCAACCACGGCTCAGAGGGATCATGTCTCCCAACCCATCCCATGTTCCTAGCATCTACAGCCATGTGTACAAGTGCGGTGTTGTGTTACAACAGCTTCAACAAACATAATAACAACCACATCAACAATTTACAATCCTCCACTGCCACACGGGCCAACACTCTAACCACAAGTGATTTAACCGCCTCTTCGGGCCAAGTGATTTAACCGCCTCTTCGGGCCAAGTGATTTAACCGCCTCTTGGGCCAAGTGATTTAACCGCCTCTTGGGCCAAGTGCCACGATCGGGCACACAACACACATGGTCACACAAGCATACAACCAAACACCTGGTGAGCACCCGTTCACAAGCGTACAAACCCAACCATTCAGGCCATAGAGCAAACATCCAAGATACATACATACACTAAACCACAAGTCCAGTCACACGGACATATTACCAAACACTTAATGGGCATATACACACGCTTAAGTTCACACGGGTATTTCATCAAACATGTAGCGGGCATGTCGACGGGCATTTTATCAAACACTTTTCATGCATCACACAAACACCGAAAAACACCAAAATCGCCATTGAAGGCCAACATTCATATAGGAGGTCACACCTATATGAATTTACATATAAATAATATAATATTCTGCCCTAGGACCCTAGGACAGAGGAGGATGTAGGAAGAACGGAATCCCTACCTCAAGGAAAACGCAACAACGCAAAGAACGGTCCGATCCCAAGCCGAACGCCGTCCACCCACGGAGCACCGACCACCCACGCAAGACGCCCGGCAGCAACCGGGAGCTCTCCTCCCTCTCTCTCTCTCTCTGCGACGTGGTGAAGAACAAACCCTAAACCTAAAACAGAGGGGCTTCTCCTTTATATAGACAACACAACATCAAAACGACGTAGTTTTGATTAAGTGAATCCCAGGATCAAAACGACGTAGTTTTGATCACACAAGTCACCACCTTTCCGCACCCTATAGGCCAAAATACTTAGAATTTCAACATGGTCCTTTGGAGAAAGTTCCTTAGAATGTCAAAACCAAAGGGAACCATGCAAAAATATGCTCGCACGCCAATTTGCACGCCAATTCCCCAATTGGCGTGCAGCCCAAAGCACTCAAACTTCACCACAAGTCTCCTTGCATCTTGTAGAGGCCTCGAGGAGCAAAAATAGCTTGCACGTGAAATGGGTGAATTCACGTTCAGCTCCAAATGCTCTGAAATTTCGTGGTAGATAGAGGACCTCATTCTAAGAAACTTTTGTTCTTGCACGCCAATTGTTTGAGGCCATCTACTAGGTCAAAAGTGAGCTCCAAGATCAGCCAAAACGACTTAAAACCGCCCAGAACGCATAGATCTTCCTAGGGCATAAATGTACGCTATCGCTTGACACATGCACCTCTCAATAGTCCCCTCTTGGGCTCATCTCTACCTTAAACTTGTGTACCAACATCCAAGGTGTTTGTGGTTAACTCCTTACACACGGGTTACACACGGGTCATTACATCCTCTCCCCTTAAGACTTTTCGTCCTCGAAAAGAAATGACATACGAGGAAAACAAACACAAGCTACCCATTTGCCACACGGCGAGCTACAACACCCAAATGGGTCATACACCGCACATTGTACACAATAGCACATAACATAGTGCCACCACAGTCCATAACCACAGCATCACAATCTATGGAAACACATCCACATGTCACAAATATCCATCACAAGCACATTTCATTAACACATTCAATATAAATTAAAGTCAAAAGTCGAAAGGAAATACAAAACACCAGCCAACAGCCACCCCTCCACCCTTAAGATTGTTCGTCCTCGAACAACTCGGGTACGCTCACGCATCACGGACTCACGGTCCCATGTCTCCTCCTCAAGCCACGGTGCTGCCACAGACGCGAACCAAAGGAATAAGCACGACCACGCAAAAGCTTCTCTCGCCGATCGAGGATACGAATAGGGGCCTCAACGACGGACATGTCATCCTCGATGTCCAACGTCCCCAATCAATCACATGGGTGGGGTCGGGGTGATACTCCGCAATCGGGACACGTGAAACACGTTGTGCACTCTACTCAACCTCGGTGGTAACGCTAACCGGTAGGCTCAGCCCTACACGATCCAGAATCTCAAAAGGACCAATAAACCGCGGAGATAGTTGGAACCCCGCCCAAACCGTCGATGTCCACGACGTGGAGAGACACGAAGGAACACATGATCACCAACGAAAAACTCCAAAGGTCGCCGCGTGATCCGCATAAGATTTCGCCGACTCGGCCGACAACAAACGCCGACGAATCAACTTGACCTTCTCCGTAGCCCTGAACCAACTGCGGTCCCAAGAGAGCCGTCTCCCCACCTCGGTCCAACACAAAGGGGATCGACACGGCCGTCCATACAACGCCTCAAAAGGAGCCATCCCAATGGATGCCGATAAGTGTTGTAGGCAAACTCCACCAAAGGAAGGTGAGTTGCCCACGAACCCCCAAAATCTAGCACACAAGCCCTCAACATGTCCTCCAAAGTCCGATTCGTCCTCTCTGTCCGGCCGTCGGCTCGGGGTGAAAGGCCGTACTCAAGTGAAGCTTGGTCCCCATAGCCTCCTGCAAACCTGCCCAAAACGGGAAGTGAACCTCGAATCCCGGTCCGAGACAACCGATGATGGTACGCCATGCGGTCTCACAATCTCGTTCATGTACAAACGACTCAAGGTCCCAATAGAGTCCCGCTCACGAATAGCAAGGAAATGGGCCGACTTTGTAGTCGATCCACAATCACCCAAATCATATCCTTCCTCCCTGGTGGGTGAAGACCGGTCACAAAATCCATCGCTATATGGTCCCACTTCCACTCCGCTATGGGCAAGGGCGCAACATGCCCGCCGGCCGCAGCTCGCCTTCACCTGTTGACACGTGAGGCACCGCGAAACAAAGGCAGCCACATCGCGTTTCATCCCGGGCCACCAAAAATGTGCTCGAGCGCATGATACATCTTCGTACCCCCCGGATGCACAGAACTCTAGACCGGTGAAACTCCCTCATCACCTCATCCCCGAGGGAAGAAGCCACGACCAACCGCCCCCGAAATGACAACTCAGCTCGGGACCCTCTCCGTCTCCGATAGCTCCCCGGCCTCATACGGGCACGGAGAACCTCACACTCAAGGTCACCCACTTCCTCCCGGACGCGCTGGTACAACTCGAGCACCACCACCAAAGGACTCGGGTGTCCCACCATCACGAACAAGAGCCGCAGCTGCGCACATTGCCAACCGCTCCATCGCCTTCCACCTCTCACGGCCACCTCGGCTTTCCCTTTTCGCTCAATGCATCGCCACAACATTACCCTTGCCCGGGGTATAGGCAAGAGTAAAATCAAAGGTCCGCAAATACTCCACCCATCTCCTTTGCCTCAAATTCAAGTCCTTCGAGTAAAGATGTCTGAAGGCTCTTGTGATCTGAGAACACCACAAACTTTTCCCCCAAGAGGTAGTGCGCCAACTCTTCAGGCGAAGATGACGGCCGCTAACTCAAGGTCATGAGTAGGATAATTCTGCTCATGAGGCTTCACGCCTCGACCCATAAGCTACCACACCGTGCTCCCGCAAAGCACACACCCCAAACCAACCCCGGACGCATCACAATACACCTCATATGGAATATCCTCCCTAGGCAACCTCGACACGGGGGTGGTCAAACGGGTTTTGAGAGTCTCAAACGCCCTGCGGCACTTGTCGGTCCAATCAAACTTCACGCCCTTTCGAGTCAACGCCGGTCATAGGAGCCGCCAAACGGGAGAACCCCTCTACAAAACGACGATAGTACCCCGCCAAGCCAAGAAAACTACGGATCTCAAAAAGTTGGTTGGCCTCGCCCACGATGCCACGGCCTCATCTTGGCCGGGTCCACCCTAACTCCCTCACTGACACCACATGGCCAAGAAAGTGAACCTCCTGCAGCCCAAAACTCACACTTGCTAAACTTAGCAAACAGGCTGGTCCCTCAAGGTTTGCAACACCGTGCCAAGTGCTCCACGTGCTCCCTCTCGGTCTTGGAATACACCAAGATATCGTCGATAAACACCACCACGAACGAGTCTAGGTATGGGGCAAAGACTTGGTTCATCAAATGCAGAACACCGCTGGCGCATTAGTGAGCCCGAAAGGCATCACTACCCACTCATAATGCCCATACCCGCACCGAAAGCCGTCTTAGGGATGTCCTCCTCCCTAACCCCGAGCCGGTGATACCCCGACCGTAAGTCTATCTTGGAAACCACCGGGCCCCACTCAACCGGTCAAACAGGTCATCTATCCGAGGCAACGGGTACTTGTTCTTCACGATCACCGACTTCGCTTCCGTAGTCGATGCGAGACGAAGCGTGCCATCAGCCTTCTTAGCAAAGAAGTACCGGAGCACCCCAAGGTGAGGTACTGGTCTAATATACCCCTGGCCCACCAACTCCTCGATTTGTCTCGAAGCTCCCTCGGCTCGGCTGGCCCCATACGATATGCTACTTGGGAAATCGGACCCGTCCCCGGCACCAACTCAATGGTGAACTCCACACTCCTCTTAGGTGGCAAACTCCTCAACTCTTCAGGAAAACATCCCGAAATTGGTCCACAACAACGGGCCACACCCTCCTTTCCACCTTACCCCCTCGGCCAAAGGTCGGGGCTGCTAACCGTGGGTAATGGCACCCCACCGGCCCAACACCGGCCCGGCCCGACTCGCCTCACGGTCCCACTCCCCCCAGGGTGCAAGAGGTCCCTGCGCGTGTCACGAAGGTCACACGCCGCCGATAACAATCTATCTTGGCCTGGAAAGCCATAAGCCAATCCATACCCAAGATCGGGTCGAACGTCCTCAAAGGCATCACATGCAAGTCAAAACTCGGCTCCACCTCGCCATGGTTAACACACGGCCACGACACACTCGCCGTACCTCAATCTGCCTCCCACCGGAGACTCCACAACTAGGGGCCTGGGCCTCCACACGGGCTAACCCCAAGCCGTTATTACAAGCTCGACAACAAACGAACATGATGCACCCGTATCGAAAAGAACGAGGCTAATGTACGGGAGATCAAGAGGGTACCTCCAACCACCGATGGTCCGCTCCACCCCGTGGTGGGGGTGGTAACTCGGCCTCCTCCCGGTATGTCGCCTCAGCGCAAACACCCTTCCTTGGCCGTGCCACTTGGTTGGCTCACTCACCTGGACGCTTCCCGCTAGGTTGCCTCCGGCCTCGGCCGCCGCTCCGGCCTCCCCGGGGTCGGGTCCGACCGGATCCCGCTGGCCGGCCCGCCACCGACGAGCTGGTCTCTCGGCCGGTGCACGGAAGCTAGCATCACTCCTCACGCCGGGTGCCATGCTCCCCGCTCCCCTGTTGCCACTCCCGCAAACCCGGCGCAAGTGACCCTCTCGTCCACGCTTGTTGCATCGCCGGTCCTTCTTGGGGCACTCCCTTTGAAGTGACCCCGCTCTCCACGGCCAGGGGCATCCGCTCGGTAGACTCCCAGTTGGACCACCCCGTCTTCCGCCGCCAAAGGTGAACCTCCCGGGGTTCACGGATGTCCGACCCCGACCGCGAAAAAGAACTGCTATCCCCTCTCCTCCGTCTTAGCCTCTTGGGCCCGCATCTCGATCGGGTCCACTCGCAACGACGCCCCGATGGGCCTGCCTCCCATCATCCGGTTCTCTCTCCGCTATACGGGCCGTCTCCACGCCTCATAGGTCCTCAAGCGTAGAATCGCCACCCTCTCCCTAAGGGCGGCCGAGACCCAAGGTGAACTTGTGGGCCTTCGGGTCCTCCCTTACCACGTCTCAGAGCAAACCTACTCAATCTCCGGAACTCCCGCTCATACTCGGTACCGTCTTGGATCCCTCGCTTCGCTGCCAAATTCTTCCCTCTTCGCCATCTCACTATTCCGGGAAGAACTCATCTTGGAAGAGTTGCAAGAACTCCTCCCAAATCATGAGTGCCCGCACGGCTCCCCGCAACACTCGTCCACCACTCCAAAGCGTCCCCCTCCACCCGCGAAGCCGCGCACCTTATCCTCCTCCCGGGCAGGAGAAAGGAGAACACATGCTCAATCGCCTCAACCACCGCTCGGCTACCACAGGATCTTCCCCCCTTAAATCGCGGAGGTTATTCCTTTCGGAACCGGTCACCACGTCATCCTCTGCACGGGTCGGTACACCACCCGGCGAACTCCCACGCTCACGAGGCGGCTCTCGTGCGGGGGTGGTGGTGGTGGCACCACTGCTTGTCGCCATCTCACGGCGCACCTCCTCCCGAACGTCCGCCGGAGTCCCTCCCGTAGCTCTCGTACCTCCAGCCGGATGCCTTCTTGTAGCTGTGCCGGAACAACGCATGCCCTCCAACGGATGGTCCCGCACCCGGACCCTCTGGGCAGATGACTCATCGGCCACCGCCCCGACGCACGTGTCACTCTCCTCGGTGGCATTCTTACTACATGAAGTAAGATGCACAAACGTCGAACGCGCGTTGACTATTAACAAGTTGACTACCTCTACCCCATTATCAAGTCAAGCCGTACATGGCATTACACATATTTTAACCATTGCATTAACAATATTGCACACAAGACAATCCACATTGTAGTCATACCCAAGGCATTCCAAGAATATGCAGAGTTGCACGGTTCACACATAATCATGTTATGCACATCCTTTACACATGTCAACAAAGCAACTAGTGCCCTAAGCCAATGCATGCAAATCCTACCACAAGACCGGACTACCCCAAGTACACCTTGGAGGCTCAAAGAGGACCATGTTGATCGGGCATGTCCCTCCGGGCTCCTCCAAAGGACTCAAGATAACCAAGTCCGCCCACTACCCTAGGCCAACTAGACCATGCTCGATACCATATTGTCACGCCCGGATTTCCAACCCGAGGAAACCGGCACGTGACTCCCCTACCCACACGGAGGCGGAGGGGTTAGGATACAAACCAAGAATTTTACATTTCAAACATCCACAACACAATCAAGAAAGTAATGTTCATACAAATAATCCAAACCAGTTTATTACAAAAAGAATTATTTCCAATCCCGTCCCCACCGGGGTTACATCGTCCCATAAAACAAAACAACATAAACAAGAAAGTAAATAAGGTCCTCCACCTTGGTGTATCCACCTAACGCCGTAAGTTCCTGGAAAACAAACAAACACAAGAGGAGGGGGTGAGCAACCACGGCTCGGTAGGGATCATGTCTCCCCACCCTCCCATGTTCCTAGCATCACATGCCATGTGTCAAGTGCGGTGTTGTGTTACAACATTTCAACAAACATAATAACAACCACATCAACAATTTACAATCCTCCACCGCCACACGAGCCAACACTCTAACCACAAGTGATTTAACCGCCTCTTCAGGCCAAGTGATTTAACCGCCTCTTCGGGCCAAGTGATTTAACCGCCTCTTCGGGCCAAGTGATTTAACCGCCTCTTGGGCCAAGGCCACGATCGGGCACACAACACACATGGTCACACAAGCATACACCAAACACCTGGTGAGCACCCGTTCACAAGCGTACAAACCCAACCATTCAGGCCATAGAGCAAACATCCAAGATACATACATACACTAAACCACAAGTCCAGTCACACGGACATATTACCAAACACTTAATGGGCATATACACACGGCTAAGTTCACACGGGTATTTCATCAAACATGTAGCGGGGCATGTCGTACGGGCATTTTATCAAACACTTTTCATGCATCACACAAACACCGAGAAACACCAAAATCGCCATTGAAGGCCAACATTCATATAGGAGGTCACACCATATGAATTTACATATAAATAATATAATATTCTGCCCTAGGACCCTAGGACGAGAGGAGGATGTAGGAAGAACGGAATCCCTACCTCAAGGAAAACGCAACAACGCAAGAACGGTCCGATCCCGCCGAACGCCGTCCACCCACGGAGCACCGACCACCCACGAAGACGCCCGGCGACCGGGAGCTCCCTTCCCTCTCTCTCTCTCCTGCGACGGTGGTGAAGCAACAAACCCTAAACCTAAAACAGAGGGGCTTCCCCTCCTTATATAGACAACACAACATCAAAACGACGTAGTTTTGATTAAGTGAATCCCAGGATCAAAACGACGTAGTTTTGATCACACAAGTCACCACCTTTCCGCACCCATATAGGCCAAAATACTTAGAATTTCAACATGGTCCTTTGGAGAAAGTTCCTTAGAATGTCAAAACCAAGGGAACCATGCAAAAAATGCCGCACGCCAATTTGCACGCCAATTCCCCAATTGGCGTGCAGCTCCAAATGCACTCAAACTTCACCACAAGTCTCCTTGCATCTTGTAGAGGCCGAGGAGCAAAATATGCTTGCACGTGAAATGGGTGAATTCACGTTCAGCTCCAAATGCTCTGAAATTTCTGTGGTAATAGAGGACCTCATTCTAAGAAACTTTTGTTCTTGCACGCCAATTGTTTGAGGCCATCTACTAGGTCAAAAGTGAGCTCCAAGATCAGCCAAAACAGCTTAAAACCGCCCGTAAACGCATAGCATCTTCCTAGGGCATAAAGCGCTTCGCTTGACACATGCACCTCTCAATAGTCCCCTCTTGGGCTCATCTCTTACCTTAAACTTGTGTACCAACATCCAAGGTGTTTGTGGTTAACTCCTTACACACGGGTTACACACGGGTCATTACACCACAACACCCGAACCAACGGAATAGTCTTACCTCGCAGCTGCTTCTCGCGCCTATCTACAATACGGATGGGTGCCTCGACAACAGACACATCCTCTCCAAGATCCAGGGTACCCCAATCTAGCACGTGTGTGGGATCTGGATGATATTTCCGCAACCGGGACACAGGATAGCTCCTCACTCGCTGAGCGAGTTGCACCTGAAGCATCGCCAACTGCTCCATCATTTTCCATTCTCTCATGGAAACCTTAGCTTTCCCTTTTCTACTTAGCGCGTCGGCTACTAAATTTCCCTTCCCAGGCGTGTAGGAGAGCGTGAAGTTAAACATTTGCAGGTACTCTACCCACCTCCGTTGTCGCAAATTTAGGTCTCTCTGGGTGAAGATATACTGTAGGCTTTTGTGGTCCGTATATACCACAAATTTCTCTCCCAACAGGTAATGTCGCCAAGACTTCAGGGCAAAAATAACTGCTGCTAACTCCAGGTCGTGTGTTGGGTAGTTTTGCTCATGGGACTTCAGCTGTCGCGAGCCATATGCTATGACTTGGCATTCTTGCATCAGAACACACCCCAGTCCAACGCGAGACGCATCACAATACACCTCGAATGGCACTCCCTCCTGCGGTAGGCTCAACACCGCTGCAGTAGTCAGGCGAGTCTTCAACTCCTCGAATGCCTGCTGGCACTTGTCCGTCCACTCGAATTTGGCTCCCTTCCGTGTAAGAGCTGTCATGGGTGCCGCCAACCGAGAAAATCCTTCCACAAAACGCTGGTAATACCCTGCCAGACCCAAGAAACTTCGGATCTCAAAAACATTTGTGGGCCTCTTCCAAGATGCTACGGACTCAATCTTGGTTGGGTCCACTCTAACTCCTTCGGCAGATACCACATGCCCAAGAAAATGCACCTCTCGCATCCAGAAGTCACACTTGCTAAATTTAGCATACAAGTGATGATCTCGTAGTGCCTGTAGCACCACGGCCAAGTACTCCTCATGCTCCGCTTCTGTTTTGGAGTATACAAGGATGTCGTCAATAAATACCACCACGAAGGAATCCAGGTATGGGGCAAATACCTGATTCATTAGATGCATGAACACGGCAGGTGCGTTCGTGAGCCCAAAAGGCATCACTAACCACTCATAGTGTCCGTATCTGCACCTGAACGCCGTCTTAGGGATGTCTTCGCTCCTGACCCTCAATTGATGATATCCCGAACGCAGATCGATTTTTGAGAACCACCGTGCTCCACTCAGCTAGTCGAATAAGTCATCGATCCGCGGCAAAGGGTATTTGTTCTTTACCGTTATTTGATTCAGCTTCTGATAATCAATGCAAAGTCGCAACGAACCATCTGCCTTCTTAGCAAACAAGACCGGTGCACCCCAAGGTGAGGTACTAGGACGGATAAAACCTTTATCTCCCAGTTCCTTTATTTGCTTATGAAGCTCCCGCAACTCAGTAGGTCCCATCCGGTATGCTACTTGTGAGATGGGTCCCACCCCTGGCAACAGTTCAACCGTGAACTCAATACTTTTGTGTGGAGGCAACTCCAACAACTCCCCAGGAAAGACATCCTGGAAATTTTTGACAACATCTCGCCACACCCTTTTCTCTAAGTTACCTTCCTCCTCAAAGGTTAGGGTGGCAAGCCTATGGGTAATATTGCCCCATAGCTCCCTCGTCGGTCCAGCTCTCCCAGCATTCCTATCCCATTCACCCACTAGGGTACAGGAAGATCCTATGGGTATAGTAAATGATACTCGTTGCCTATAGCAGTTAATCTTAGCCTGAAAGGCCATTAACCAGTCCATCCCCAGAATCAAACTAAAAGTCCTCATGGGCATTACGTACAAATCAAATGAGAGGTCAACCTCTCCTATCATAAGCGCACATTCTCGACACATTTGGTGGATCAACTCCACACCTCCCATTGGGGACTCGACCCTCAGAGGTCTATCAGCCTCCACACAATCAAGTCCAAGGCTCTCCACCAAGGACTTAGCAATTAGGGAACACGAAGCTCCGGTATCAAACAATGCAGCAACAACAGTGCGAGATATTAGAATAGTACCTCGAACCACCGAAGGTCCAGCCCCACCTTCCTCGGAGGGTGATGGTAATTCCTCCATTTCAGGTGGTCTGAGGTAAGCGCGAACACTCTGCCTTGGCCTGCCCCCACCACTAGCCTCACTTGCCTTCCCTTTTGCTCCTGCTGCCAGTCCACCGGGACGTCCCTCCGATCCTCCTTGTGGTTGCCTCTCCCCCCGTGGCCTAGTGTGACCGGAACCAGGCTGACGGCCTGCCATGAATGTGCTAACTTAGGGGCTGGGGCCTGAAATTGGGTCCCACCCCTCTCCCTTGTGCTAAGCTTCCAGCTCCCCGCTGTTCCCCTTGCTGAAACACACCTTGCCGATGTGTCCCACCTTCCCACGGCTATGACACGTCAAGTCTTGCTTGGGGCACTCACGTTTGACGTGCCCTAACAGGCCACAATAGGTACACCCGCTTGGGAAGTTCCCAGCCAGACACTCCCCTGTCCTCCAAAGTAACGGGATCCGGGCGGAGCCATTAAAGCTTGGCCCCTATCCTTGGGAAAAGTCCCACTCCCGGGCTCAACCTTCGCCTCTTGGTTTCACCGTGCTTGTCGCGCGCGCTCTGCCCCATCCGCTCCTGGTGAGCCTATCTTCCCTCCTCTAATCCTCTCTCAACAATCTTGGCGGTGTCCACGACTTGACATAGGTCTTCGGTCGCAAGATCTCCACCCTTTGCTTCAAGGCAGGTTTGAGACCCATGGTAAACTTATGGGCCTTCAGGTCCTCCCTTGATATTGCTTCCGGAGCAAACCGACTCGGCCCCCGGAAATCTCGCTCATACTCGCTGTCGAGCGCGATCCCTGCTTCAGCCGCCGAACTCCTCCCGCTTCTGCCACCGCAATGACTCTGGAAAGAACTCCTCATGGAACAGCTGGAGGAACTCATCCCAGGCCATGGTCTCCATGTCCCGGCTTCCTAAGATGCTAAGCCACCATTCCAAGGATTCCTCCTCCAACTACCGGACTGCTAGTCTCACTTTGTCTTCCTCCCGGGGTCGAAGAAAGGAGAACACATGCTCGATCTGCCACAGCCAGTGCTCTGCTCCTAGAGGTTCAGCTCCTCCCTTGAACCTTGGTGGATGTTCCTTTCGGAACTGCGTCAACACGTCTCCCTCTTCCCGCCTCACCGGAACTTCCTGCCTACACGAAGGTTCCGCCTCACGGGGTGGAGAGGGTGGCACTACCTGTCGTGCCATCATCTCCTGACGCACCTCGTTTAGGATCTCCCCTGAGGTCCTCACGCATGCCTTGCACGTTCTCACTTAGGGCCCGGACTTGGGCCATGATCCGCTCCAGGGGATCATCGCCCTCTACATGCTGTCCTCTTTCCTCTCCAGCACGTGCAGAAGATTCATCTTCTACACCTGGAGTAGCTCGGGTTACTCTCCTAGGAGGCATAATCTACATAATTTAAACCAAACTAGGATCAGCTTCTCTCAAGCTCTACACACCCTCATCCCCATGGGCCATGAGGTACTCAAGCAACGTTTTACATTTAAACACACAGGTAAATCACAGAAGTACACAGCAGCAATTCATAGCAACAAGCCTCACAGAAAATCACCGAATTTCATAGCAACAAAATTTTGTTTTTAGCAACAAGTTTCAGCAATATAGCATGTCCAATCACGATACTCATACTGAAATTAAACTAGTGCCCTAATGCCAATGCATGTATGCACCCTCAACCCAAATGCAAATGCCCTACTCCTTGGTCTAACTACCCCTGAGTACACCCCAGAAGACCAGATAGGACCACGTTGATCAGGCGTGTCCTATCTCGCCTCCTAAGAGTCTCGAAGCGACCAGGCCTCCCCACTATCCTAGGTCCACCAGACCATGAACTATCGCTCTGATACGATATTGTCACGCCCCAATTTCCTTCCACTTGGAAATCAGTAGTGACTGCCCATGCCCGCACCCGAAGGGACAAGGGGTTGGTGCAAGCACCTTAAAAGGACTTCTGGCACGGGTGCTGTCCCAAACCTGCACAACCCGGCTAACATGCCAAGGGGCATGCTCCTGCTCCCAAACCATGCACACAAACACAAATTGAATAACAACATCTCATTTTATTTCATTTCAAAGACTAAATGTTTATTACAACCCAGTCGGGGAAAAACCCCTATGAAGCCAGGTGTACTGTTACAAATAAAACCAAACCAAATTCCAGAACATAAAACCACGAGCACGACAAAGGAAATAACATAAAACTCCCAGCCTTCACCTACCGCCTACTAAACCCTGCAAAAGGACAGTTTATAGGAGGGGTGAGCAAACCATAGCTCAGTAGGGATCCAGTCTCCCCAGACCCGTCCCGCTCTACAACATGCATGATATGTGTATGCTTGTGCTCGTGTTGTGCCTAAGGCTAAAGCAGTAAACATCACCCAATAAACACTCTTTACCTGAGCCCACACTGAAGGGCAGAGGACACCCCGCCACCACGGCGACATGACATACCACATCCAGGCGAATGTTGCATGGACACCAATGCAACATTTTCCACCCGAGTCAGATATGGTCAACCACCTCCTCGGGCGCCATATCTACCCTCAGGAATGGGTGTAGACTTAGCCCACCGTCATGAGTGCTACACCGAGACTCAGGACCACGTCCTGGCCAAATCTCAAAGGGGTCCAGCTATTGTGCCTGGCCCATATCTCGGCTTCGGTCTCAAACAGACCAACGAAACAAGACATAGCATTACATCTCGACATGTAAACTCAGCACAGCATTTACACTTTATTTTAGAGGGACCAACATGGTCAAATACAAGCCACACACATCAGCCTCACAGGATTTTTATCAAATACAAATTAAACATAGTACACACCAGTCACACAGGTATATCATCAGACACCCATATACAAGGTCTCACAGGCATTATATTGAATACATGGCATGCAGGCCTCACAGACATTTTACCAAATACATAGTGTGCAGGCCTCACAGACATTTCATCAAACACATGGTGGGCATAAACAAACCCAGAAAATCCTCAGGCCAAATTCAACATCAGAATCAACAGAACATGCCACTGAAGGCCAACATCCATATAGGAGATCACACCTATATGGATTTACATATATATATATAGGCGAATATCCTAGAACAGAGGAGAGTTAGGAAGAACATGAATCCCTACCTCAGACTTTTGTCCTAACCTCTACGCTAGACACCTTCCAACGACGCGAACCACCACGGCAACTGCCCGGAGATCCTCTCTCTCTCTCTCTCTCTCTGGCAGATAGCTGCAGCAAAGAAGAACACAAGAACCCTAAACTCAAACTCAAGCCCTCATTATATAGACACTACCCATATCAAAATGACGTAGTTTTGATTAAGTAAATCCAGGATCAAAATGACGTAGTTTTGATCACACAAGTTAGCACCTTTCCGCACCCATATAAGCCAAAATACTCAGAATTTCAATATGGTCCTTTGGAGGAGATCATTAGAATGTCAAAACCAAGGGAACCATGCAAAAATATGGCTGTACGCCAATTTGAACGTGAATTCCCCAATTCACGTGCAACTCCAAATGCACTCCAAATGCGCTCAAACTTCACCCCTAGCCTCCTTGCATCATGTAGAAGATAACCACACTTGCACGTGAAATGGACCCATTTCACGTGCACCCCACATACATGTCCGTTTGGCCTGAAACTTCTGTGGTAGATAGAGGACATCATTCTAAGCATCTTTCCTTTTGCATGTGAATTCATTTGAGCCGATTCACTAGGTCAAAATTTAGAAAACAACTCTACTCAGAAGGCAAAACTGTGACTAGCTCAAGGTACGGGTCCTTACAGAGTAAGGATCTGAGCTTTATTAACATGGAGTAAGGAACCTTACGCCGAATTAACAAGACACTGCTTCAACTTATCTCTTCGCATTCAAAGTCACCAGCTCGTTGTGTCCCGATGTAAGACAAACTCATTGAGAACCTAAATCATCTTACACATGGATCACCCGGATATGTGGACACAACTTTAACTGAACTTGGGAACTCATAAAGGTGCTTATGCTTTTCTAACACAAGACCTTGAGCTCCACATCCGCAGCATTCAAGGCAAAGAGAATTCCGAGGAACAGTCAATGCTACACATAGTCCGAAAGAACAAGTTCCAAGATTGTCTCTCAAGGATGTTTCTATATGTATTGTAACACTTGTACATTATATGTGTGTGAAACATAGTTGATCGTTCGTGACTTCAAATAAGTGTGCATGTACAAGAGCTCATTGAGATCATAGAGGCTAGTGTGTGAGTCTTTTGTAAACATAGTGTAAGAGAGTTGTAAGAGTAGATCGAAAAGCTTTACAAGCTTTAATCTGCTTTTATTTTGTTGTATTTATTCATTGATAATAAAACAAAATACTTCTACTACTGGTTATCTTCCGCATTGATTATTTCTTTTAACCAGTTAAGTGTGTGCCAAAGAGTAACAAAAAGAGTTTCGAGAATAGCCTATTCACCCCCCTCTAGGCTCCCAGCGACTAACAAGTGGTATCAGAGCAAGTTCTACCTACTCAAAGTAGAGATCCCACTCTTTCCCTCTAAACAATGGCCGAAGAAAGCAACATGCTATTCAACACTTGCCTTAACTCCGAAGGTGCACAAGAGCCCCTCCCTATAAGGATGGCAATTTGCCCTGTCCCCGCGAGGACCCGACCCGCCCCGCCCCGAATGGGGTGGGTTCTTTTTAGATTAATCGGGGCACGGGGCGGGGGCAGGGCGAATATATTTTGCCCCGCTGGGGCACGGGGCAGGGATGGGGCAAGCACCTCCCGCCCCGTGTACCCGCCCCGCCCCGGGATAAATCCCCGACCCGCGGGTATTGCCCGTCGACCCAGCTCCGATGCGTCGCGCCCAACCAGCCTCACCCGCGCGCCCCAGCCCCTCTGCCCACGCTCGCGCCCGCACCCACCGCACCAGCCAGCTCCTCCCGCCTGCGCACGCACCCACCCCCAGCTCGCCCAGACCACCCGAAATTCAGCAAAATATTAATGCCTCCACTGAGTTTTGAACCCAGGACTTCCTCTTAACATGTGCAGCTGCCAAACCATCAAGCTAACTCTATTTTGATATATAAACTTATGTAAATAATATATATACTTATCATAACACATATAAGTAATAATAATAAAAAAATAACAATTATGATAATTATAATAATAATAATTATTATTATTATTATTATTATTAATTATAATGATAATAATAATACTAATAAAGAGTGCATACTTTATTTAAAAAAAAGTAATTACAATATATATATATATATTATAATCAAAACTAAATGTATTATTATTTTAATATAAAATCTAAATTAATTAGATTCAAGTTTAGTTTTAATTTATTAGTAAGTTGATTTATGATTAGGTGATCTAATCAAATATTATTTGATTGAAAATATATTAGTATTTAAATTACTAATATCATTTACATATTTTATTACTTTTAATTTAAATATGAAATACATACTATCAAAAGTTAAAGTCACTCTCACAATATATGACTCATATCATGAATAAAATAATTTGTAGATTGACGTTAATTAGATTCAAATTTAGTTTTAAAAATTATTAATATATTGATTTAATACAAAATAATCTAATTAAATATTATTTGGTCGAATAATTATAAGATTACTTATGGCATACGTAATATATTGTTCATACTAATATACTATATAATTATATCACTTGTATTTATATGCTTGTATTTTATATTAAAACATTGCTTTTACTTTTCAATGTTTATTTTTATTAAAATATAAGTATATATACTCTGTAATTGATATTCTTTTTAAAGTAAAACATTTACTCATTATTATTATCATTAATACTAATAGTAATGTTATTATTATTATTGCTACCAATATTATTTATATGTCATATTTAAAGTATATATACTAATTATGTAAACATAATAACAATAATCATCTATGAAATATCTAATTATCAACGAACTCCCTGACATCAGTTATTAGATTTTAGATATTCAACAATTATCATATTATTTATGTTATATATGCATTTATAGATTATAATCAATAAGTAATAACTTGAATATCGAGTAACAATAATTTAAACAATACAATTATCATTAATAATAAATGATAACACATTAGTGAAAACCTAATTAATATAATTATATAATATAGTTATCATATTATTTTTGTTATAAGTAATACAATAATATGATTATTTTTTCATAATACTAGTCATTGAGTGTAAATGTATATATATGTATATATATTCTTTGGTATGATAAGTGTGTGTATATATATATATATACTATTATAATTATAATTAATGTTATTAGTTAATTAAACAATACTAACAAGTTTGATATACTAAAAAATACATTGTGAAAGTGAGTTTTAACTTTTGATAGTATATATTTCATATTTGGGTTAAAAGCTTAAATAATAAATAATGTAAATGATATTACAAGTTCATATATAAATGTATTTACCAATCAAATAATACTTGATTTGAACATTTAGTTTTAAATCAACATATTAATAATTTTAAAACAAAATTTGAATCAAATTAATATGATTAGTATCCCTAATTTATTTTGTGTGTGATATGAGTCATCCACAGTGAGATTGAGTTTTGAATTTTTTTACACTTGATAGTATGTATTTCATATTTAAATTAAAAGTAATAAAATATGTAAATGATATTAGTAATTTAAATATTAATATATTTTCAATCAAATAATATTTGATTAGATCACCTAATCATAAATCAACTTATTAATAAATTAAAACTAACTTGAATCTAATTAATTTAGATTTTATATTAAAATAATAATAATACATTTAGTTTTGATTATAATATATATATATATATATATTGTAATTACTTTATGCACTCTTGATTAGTATTATTATTATCATTATAATTAATAATAATACTAATTATTATTATTATAATTATCATAATTGTTTTTTTTATTATTTATATGTGTTATGATAAGTATATATATTATTTACATAAGTTTATATATCAAAATAGAGTTAGCTTGATGGTTTGGCAGCTGCACATGTTAGGAGGAGGTCCTGGGTTCAAAACTCAGTGGAGGCATTAATATTTTGCTGAATTTCGGGTGGTCCGGGCGAGCTAGGGCCTGGGGGTGGGTGCGTGCGCGGGCAGGAGGAGCTGGCTGGTGCGGTGGGTGTGGGCGCGAGCGTGGCGAGGGGGCCGGGGCACACGGGGCGGTGGGTGTGAGCACGAGCAATGGGCGAGAGGGGCCGGGGCGCGCGGGTGAGTGCTGGTTGGGCGCTCCGCATCGGAGCCGGGTCGATGGGGAATACCCGCGGGGCGGGTACACCGGGTGGGAGGGTGGGCGTGGGCGGAGGAGCCGGGTGGGCGCGGGCGGGGTTAGGCCTTGCTAGAGTTGGGGCGGGGATTCCCCGCCTGCCTGTCGCCCCGGCGGGGCGGGGATGGGGCATGTTTTCGTTAATGGGGATGGGGATGGGCTTGGGGGTGGGTGCGTGCGCGGGCAGGAGGAGTTGGCTGGTGCGGTGGGTGCGAGCGCGAGTGTGGGCAGAGGGGCTGGGGCACACGGGGCGGTGGGTGTGAGCACGAGCAATGGGCAGAGGGGCCGGGGCGCGCGGGTGAGTGCTGGTTGGGCGCTCCGCATCGGAGCTGGGTCGATGGGGAATACCCGCGGGGCGGGTACACCGGGAGGGAGGGTGGGCGTGGGCGGAGGAGCCGGGTGGGCGCGGGCGGGGTTGGGCCTTGCTAGAGTTGGGGCGGGGATTCCCCGCCCCGCCCTGTGCCCCGGCGGGGCGGGGATGGGGCATGTTTTCGTTAACGAGGATGGGGATGGGGCAACCTAAAACCCACCCCGCCCCGCCCCATTTCCATCTCTACCTCCCTAATCGAAGCAGCAGTGAAAATGTCGATTCACCTCAACCTACTGCTGCCGCTGCTCCACAACCATGGAGTTCTGATTTCACTCTGACCATACTGCCAAAATTCACAGCTGAGCTTTTCTCCCAGTAGAAAGCTCGCATGAGAATGTTCATGGTATGCCATGATCATCTCATGTGGTCGTGTTTTCATCAGGAGATACCTATTCTGATGACTATCGGAGAACATGGAGTTAGAAGGCCAAAGACTGATGCTGAATTTACCCATGATGAAAGAGCCTGGAAGTGTGCTAGCGAAAAGGCTCTGGCATATATCACATCATCTTTGGACTCTGAAGTTTTCACAGACGTCCAGGGCTGCATAATAGCGAAAGTTGTATGGGATAAGCTGACGATCCTCTATAAGGGAAGTCAATCCCAAATGCAAAACATCATATGTGCTCTCAGGCAGAACTTCGAGAGCTTTACTCACAAACCTGGCGAATCCCTCGAAAGCATCTATCAGAGATTCGGCAAGCTCATCCTTAAGCTAAAAATTGTCAATGAGCACTACTCTCAATCCCAAATCGATGACAAGTTTTTTCGCTCCTTGCCGGATTGCTACTACTCCAAGCAGCTCCAGATGCAAGCCGACAAGAACTGGCAGTATGTTCCCTATGAAGAACTATACGGAGAGCTACGGACTCATGAGGTCAGGTTCAAATATTCTGACCGGAATGGGAAAATAGCTTAGAAAGAAAAGGGGGTAGCTTTCAAAGCTACAGAATGCTTTAGTATACAACAGGATAATGATATGGAAGAGTCAGAGAACTCTGACTCGGACGCTAAAGAAGAAATAGCTCTTCTTGTCAAATCCTTCGAGCGATTCCTACGAAAAAGCAAAAAAGGATTCAGAAGAGGCTCCTTATCATCATCCAGAAGGAAGGAGCGATCAGAGTCGAGTTCCCAAGAATGCTACAACTGTGGGAAACCCGGTCACTGGGCCAAGGATTATAAATCCAAATCTAAGATGGCCGAGAAGAGTGACAAGGTTACTCCCCGACGCCCCACCTCAGATAACAACAAGAATAAGAGGAAGGCGTTCGTCACAAAGTACGTTAGTGTCTCGGAAGAAGATGAGGAATCCTCTGATGATGAGCCAACCCCGAAGCCAAACGTCTGCCTCATGGCAAATACTGAGGTACCTTCTATCTCTGAGCTCATGAGTAAATTAGAATCTCTTACTGCTAAACGCGATCATGAAAAGAATGAGAGACTAATAATTACTCAAATGTACAAAGATATAGAAAGTCAGGCTAAATGTCTAGAATTCACTATTGCAAGACTTGAAAAAGAAATAGCTGACTTTAGGACTAAAGAGGTTTGGTATCACGATCTTAGAGCTGAAAATCATTTGTTAAATACCAATCTAACTGGCCTAACTGTAAATCTTAAATGACTCGAAAATGAACTGGAAAAGGAAAAGAAAATAAATCGTAAGTGGCTAAATTCGGGAGAAATAGATTATACATTTAGGACTAATACGGACAACATTTGAGTTAAACCTAGCCTTGCCTTCGAACAATCAACCTCCACACAAGCTACTGAGTGTCCTCCGAATTTCATTTCGAAACTAACCACCCTATATCCTGTTAGTACATCTAAACTGTTGGATGGTTTCATTTCAGGTGGCACCATAGTCTATGATTGTGGAAGAGAGGTTGTTACTGCTATTCCCGAAGTAGTAGGACCCGTACCTAACAAGGAAGGGAATGTTGCTACAGTTAAATCCGAAACTGTA
Organism: Taxillus chinensis; assembly: GCA_023512835.1. Lineage (NCBI taxonomy): Eukaryota > Viridiplantae > Streptophyta > Magnoliopsida > Santalales > Loranthaceae > Taxillus > Taxillus chinensis. The sequence continues at coordinate 48,905,929 of CM042085.1, forward strand.
GCACCTAGAAAGAAAGGAAAGGCTAAGGCTATGGTCAGGCCGGTGTGACTCCCCTTCCCCAAGAAGGGAAAGGGGTGGATATAGATGAAAACAAGTAACAATTACAAAAATCAAACAAGCCACATCTTATTTAATTCCATTATCAAAGGTCACAAAACAACCTGTTCCTTATTCAATTCAATCCCTTAGACTTTCCCACCCTGGGGTCTAAATCATAAAATACATTTGAAATAAACAATAAAAAGGAGATGGTCTTCCCCTTGGTGTTCCCACCTAAGCTGTTCTTAAAGAAAACAACATGGTAGGAGGGGTGAGCAACCAGGCTCTGATGGGGATCTGTCTCCCCCCTCTGCACCTAATATCTCATGCCTGTGTCAAGTCTGTGTGTGTTACAATTATTCCACCGGTGTAAGTAAGCTATAATAGCAAATGCAATCATACACGGGCTGGTACTAAACCTGGGGGGGGGGGGGGGGGGGGGGGGGGTGTGGTGGTCCCGGGCTTCCACCGGTAGGGGGGGGTGGTTAAAGATCCCGGGCTCCCGCACCACCGGGTTCCACAAAGCAGTCCCGGGCTTCCACGACCCCCGGGTTCCATTTTTTGTGTGGGGTGTGGGGGGGGTGGGGGGAAGGGGTGGGGTGCAAGCAAACACGCGAACACTGGCCTACGGGCAAACACAAACACTAGATGCTCGGTCACAGGAATAACATCGAACACTGCATGCATTTATCCACAAGCCATAAACCCGACCACAGACATATCTAACACCTGGCGTGCGGGCCTCACAGCATACCTCAACACATAACAGCAGGCCTCAGGCATACCCAAACAATCATGCACCCAGCTGAAACACTTTGGGCATATATACATAATCCAAACAACACGCCATTGAAGGCCAACATTCAATAGGAGATCACACCTATATGAATTACATATAAAATATATCGAGATACGAGGGCGGATGGGACCCTAGGACGGAGGAGGGTTGGAGAACGAGACCCCTCCTAAGCGGTCTCCTGCCCCGCGAGTGTCCTCCCACGCAAGATGCTCCGGGAAACGAACCCCCTCCCCTCTCTCCTGCCCCCTGGGGAAAGGACACCAAAACCCTAAACTCAAACCAAGCCCCCTTATTAGACACCATCCCATCAAAAGGTGTTTGATAAGTGAACCCGGGATCAAAAGCGTAGTGATCACACAGACCACCTTTCCACATCCATAAAAAATTTGGGAAAAAAAAATTTCAACTGGTCCTTTGGAGAAAGTTCCTAGAAGTCAAAACCAAGGGAACCAGCAAAAAATGGCACCAGCCGTGATTCCCAATTCGCACCATATGAACCCAAAGCTCTCAAACTTCACCCTAGCCCCTGCATCATTTTGGAAGACAAACACTTGCCGTGTGACCCATCACGGCACCTCACATCAGTCCATTTGGTCGAAACTCGTGGTGTGAGGACATCATAAGCATCTTTCCTTTGCACGTGAATTCATTGGAGTCCAACTCTAGGTCAAAATCTAGAAAAACTCACTCGGGAGGCAAAACGGACTCAAGGTACGGGTCCTACAAGGCTAATGCAAAGGATTAGGCCATAGGGATTAGTGTAAAAAACCTGTAAAATCTAAGAAACCTATATCCCCTGTTTGTCCTCCGCATCATAGTGTTTGTTCCATTTGTAGAGAAATAGGTCATTATCACTATGAATGTTGGAGTTTATTTGATGATCGGCTTTGTAATCAAGTTCATATTAATAAAGATCAGTTCATTAAAAAGGGTTTATCGAGCAAATCAAAATCTAAATCACAAAGGAGTAACTCTCCCAAGAAAACCAAAATAAAAGAAGCAACTGACACTAACAAAGTAAAGCCAACTTGGAAAGCTAAAGTTCCTAACAAAGTAAAATCCGAAACTATTGACACTGCTGTTGTTTTTCCTAACTGCCCGAAACAAGTTTGGGCACCAAAAGTGTAAAATGTTGTCTTGCAGGAACATCTCTGGAATGCATTGCTGGATCACTTGAAGTTAAAGATCAATCAAAGCAAGTGGATCCTCGATAGTGGATGCTCCAGACATATGACGGGTGATCAGTCTCTGCTAGTTGAAGTTATTGACAAACGAGGCTCATCGGTATCATATGGCGATAACAGCAAAGGTAAGATTGTGGGGTATGGCACTTTAACCAACAGCTATGTATCAATTACTAAAGTTGCATTAGTCGAAGGTTTGAAACATAATCTGCTGAGTGTCAGTAATTATGTGACAAAGGGTTTACTGTTTCCTTTATGTCTAACACCTGCACAGTTAGGGAAAACTTATCCGGAGATGTTAAGTTATCCAGATTAAGAGATGGGGACATATACTCAGTGGTCTTAAGAAATAATTCTTCTGACCCTATATGCTTCCTCACTAAAGCATCACATGAAGAAAGTTGGCTATGGCACAAGCGTTGCGCACATTTAAATTTTAAGACTTTGTCTAAATTAGTGTCGCTTGACTTAGGAAATGGTCTGCCCAAACATAAATTCTACAGAGACTCTCTGTCGAGAATGCCAACTCGGCAAGCAGACCAAGCACAGCTTTAAGAGCAAATCAGTTAATTCAATAATTGCTTCGCTGGAACTTCTTCACATGGATCTTTGTGGTCCCATTTCTATTGCTTCTCTTGCCGATGCGAGATATACCCTTGTGGTTATCGATGACTTCACCAGGTATACATGGGTGATGTTCCTGAAATCAAAGGATCAAACCTTTGAACGTTTAGTAGATCACTTCAACTGGATAAGCAATTCACAAGGACTGAGCATTAAATGCATCAGGAGTGATCATGGTACGGAGTTCGACTTTTCCGATATAAGATCCTATTGTTCTGAACAGGGCATTCAGCACGACTTTTCTGTACCCAAGACTCCACAACAAAATAGAGTTGCTGAGCGTAAGAATCGCACTTTAGTCGAAGCTGGTAGATCAATGTTAGCAGGGGCAAAGCTTCCTCTCAGTCTATGGGCTGAAGCTATGTCCACTGCATGCTATGTTCAAAACAGAACTCTTATCAATAAGGTAACTATAACAACACCCTATGAGATGTGGAGAGGCAGAAAGCCGTCAATCTCTCATTTCAAAGCCTTTGGGTGTGCTTGCTATGTGTTAAACAACAGCAAAGAGGCCTGGAGTAAATTTGAGCCAAAATCCGATGATGGGATCTTTGTCGGATATTCTTTACACAGCAAGTCTTATCGTATTTTCAATAGAAAACGACTAACAGTTGAAGAATCTATCCATGTTGATTTTGATGAATCTAACCTTGACTGGTCAAGTGTAGGATCTTCAAATCCAATTGTGCAGGATCATACAGACACGATTGACTATTCTCAGTTTAAACATGTTCCTGCCACAACTCCAGATGAATCACCTAGTACCGGTGAAGCAATAAGAAATGCCACTGATGATGCTTCAGAAGATTCAGACTCAGGACTTCCACTTAACTCCGGACAAATTGTTATGGATATTCATAACACCAGAGAACCTTCAAGTCCGTCCAGACCAGTTAATACTGAAAGCCACATTGCCGAAGAACCTCCAAGTTCTTCCAGAACTGTTCGTCATGCGGATACAACTGGCCCGGAAGAAGCTCAACCAGCTGATATACATGATTCACCTGATCTGGCAAAGCTTCAAATCATCAACTACTCACCACCACTTGCGCAGAACTATAGGTGGACTTGAAACCACCCATCAGATCAAGTGATTGGTGACCCTACTGTTGGAGTAAGAACGAGGGCAGCCACTTCCAATCTGTGCCTCTACTCTTGTTTTCTATCACAGATAGATCCGAAAGTGGTGGATGAAGCCGTTCAGGATTCAAACTGGATAGACACTATGCAAGAAGAGCTTAATTAGTTCAAGAGGAATGAAGTGTGGACTTTAGTACCAAGGCCGAGATTGCAACAAATCATTGGAGTTAAATGGGTGTTTCGGAACAAATTAGATACTAATGGAATAGTAATCTGGAACAAAGCACGACTGGTAGCCAAAGGATATCATCAAGAAGAAGGCATTGATTATGACGAAACCTTTGCTCTAGTAGCTAGACTTGAGGCGATTCGAATGTTCCAGGCGTATGCTTTATATAAAAACTTCATAGTTTATCAAATGGACATCAAGAGCACTGTTCTTAATGGAGATCTTCAAGAGGAGGTTTATGTTGAACAACCTTTGGCTTCGTTGAACACAAGGCTGGACATATGGTATATAAACTACGGAAAGCCTTGTACGGATTGAAGCAAGCTCCAAGAGCCTGGTATGACACACTATCAGAATTCTTGCTCGAGCACAATTTCAAAAAAGGGAAGATAGACACCACACTATTTTTATGGAAAGAGAAAGACCATTCTCTGATCGTACAAATCTACGTGGATGACATCATTTTTGGATCATCAAATCCGAAGCTTTGTGAAGAGTGTTGGACCTCGGCCAGGGCACTCACTATCACAATATTGTCCGCTTTGGCACTCACGCACCCACCCATGGGCCGCAGCCCGCACGGATTTGTTTCTAACGGGCCGCGACCCGTTAAAATGCATTTTGACAAGGTGCACATGAGCCTCCTCATTAGGACGACCTCAATGTTCGCCCTAACCGATGTGGGATTGATCTATGGGACGTTAGAGACCCAACAGTCTCCCCCCTAATCCCACCATCGGTCTAGAGGACCCGGCTCTAATACCACTTGTTGGACCTCGGCCAGGGCACTCACTATCACAATATTGTCCGCTTTGGCACTCACGCACCCACCCATGGGCCGCAGCCCGCACGGATTTGTTTCTAACGGGCCGCGACCCGTTAAAACGCATTTTGACAAGGTGCACATGAGCTTCCTCATTAGGACGACCTCAATGTTCGCCCTAACCGATGTGGGATTGATCTATGGGACGTTAGAGACCCAACAAAGAGTTTGCAAAGTTGATGACTGGCAAATTTGAAATGAGCATGATGGGCGAATTATCGTACTTCCTTGGAATAGAGGTTAAACAAATGAAGGATGGTATCTTCATTAACCAAGCAAAGTACACATAGGACTTAATCAAGAAGTTCAGAATGCAAAACTCAACTCCCGTGAAGACTCCCATGCCAGTCAGTGCAAAGTTAGATCCTGATATTAACGAAAAATCAATAAATGTGACTAAATACAGAGGTACGATTAGATCCTTGCTGTACCTTACAGCAAGTCGCTCGAACATAATGTTTGCAACTTGCATTTGTGCAAGATATCAGGCGAATCCCAAAGAGTCACACATGCTTCATGTAAAACGAATATTGCGGTATCTCAAAGGGATAGTGAATTTGGGTCTTTGGTATCCAAAGGAGTCCAACTTCTCTTTATCAGGATATTCAAATGCTGATTTTTCCGGGTGTTGCATTGACAGGAAGAGCACTAGTGGTACTTGTTAGTTCCTTGGAAACAGACTCATCTCATGGTTCAGTAAGAAGCATAATTCCGTATCAACCTCTACTGCTGAGGCGGAATATATAGCTACTGGGAGTTGCTGTGCACAGCTTCTCTGGATGCAAAGTCAACTTACTGACTATGGCTTCAACATGACATTTGTTCTATTATAATGCGACAACGCCAGTGCAATTGCTATCAGCAACAACCCTGTTATGCACCCGAAAACAAAGCACATTGGAGTCAGGTATCACTTCATCCGAGATCATGTTCTCAAAAAGCACATATCACTTGAACATGTTGCTACGGATTATCAACTCGCAGACATACTCACCAAGCCCCTACCTGATGCAAGGTTTTCTGAACTTCTCTTAAAATTAGGTATGCTTGACCTTACTGCATAGTTGTCACGCCCCGGTTTTCCAACCCGAGGAGACCGAAACGTGACCCTCCCTTTACCCGGGTTTGGATAAAGGGGTGGAACACAACATACACTTCAGAAACCAAAATCACACAATTATTTAATTGAAACCATATGCCTTTATTATGTTGCAAACTTCATTACAATATCTCCCCACTGGGGTTACAATGCCTCAACAAAATTATATAATGCAAATAACACAAAACAAAGCCACAAAACAGAACTTTTCCACCTTTGTGCTCCCACCTAACGCCTGTAGGTTCCTGCAAGAAAACACACCATAGTAGGAGGGGTGAGCATCCACAGCTCAGTAGGGATCAAGTCTCCCCAACCCATCCCATGCTCCTAGCATCTACATGCCATGTGTACAAGTGCAGTGTCGTGTTACAATAATTTCAACAGACAATAACAAACCACACCAGTAATTACAACTCTCTACCACACAAGCCACAAGTGATTTAACCGCCTCTCAGGCATAGTTTCTACAGTCAGTCTCACTGACATTAACTCAGCCTCTCAGGCTCCACAGTCAGTCTCACTGACATCAACTCAGCCTCTCAGGCTCCACAGGTACACAAGCATTGCCTCAGCCTCTCAGGCTTCTTAGGCTCCATAAACAACAGCAAACATTTAACATATATCTCAGTTATTCAGGCATAACAACAAACACTTAACATGCATGTCTACCCTGGTATAACATCAAACACCTAGCATGCATATCCTCACAGACATTACATCAAACACCATTCAGGCATAACCACGCTGGCATAACATCAATCGCATAACATGCATGGCCTCACAGGCATAATATCAAACACTTAGTGTGCAGTGCCACACAGGCCTAATCTCAACCCATACTTGCCACCTGAGGCCAACATTCATATAGGAGCTCACACCTATATGAATTTACATATAGATAGTATCACAATAACAAGTAGAAGCTCTATAAATCCTCTACACAGGGCCTAACCCCGCAACAGATCAGGTGAGACAGAACCCCTACCTTGTATGTTCTCCTGCTCCCGCTTCCACGCAAGACTCCGACCACCCATGCAAGACGCTCCGGCAGCCACCAGAAGCTCTCCTTCCCTCTCTCTCTCTCTCTCTGCGACGGCTGCTGGAGCAACAAACCCTAAACCTAAAACAGAGGGGCTTCTCGTCCTTATATAGACAACATAACATCAAAACAATGTAGTTTTGATTAAGTGAATCCCAGCATCAAAACGACGTAGTTTTGATGGAACAAGCTATGACCTTCCCACATCCATACACACCAAAATATTCACAATTCCAACATGGTCCTTTGGGAAAAGATGATTAGAACGACAAAACCAAGGTAACCATGCAAAAACATGCCTGCACGCCAATTTGAACGCCAATTCCCCAATTGGCGTGTAGCTCCAAATGCACTCAAACTTCACCCCAAGCCTCCTTGCATCTTGTAGAGGTTTGGGAAGCAAAAATATGCTTGCACGTGAAATGGGTGAATTCACATGCATCTCCAAATGCTCTGAAATTTCTGTGGTAGGTAGAGGACCTCATTCTAAGAAACTTTTGTTCTTGCACGCCAATTGTTTGAGGCCATCTACCATATCAAAAGTGAGCTCCAAGATCAGCCAAAACAGCTTAAAACCGCCTGTATATGCATAGCATCTTCCTAGGGCATAAATGCACGTTATCACTTGTCACATGCACCTCCCAAAAGTCCCCTCTTGGGCTCATATCTTACCTCAAACTTGTGCACCAACATCCAAGGTGTTTGTGGTTAACCTCTTACACACGGGTCATTACATCGTCTCCCCCTTAAGACTTTTCGTCCTCGAAAATAAACAATATGCAAGGAAAACAACACAAGCTACCCATTTGCCACACAGCGAGCCACAACACCCAAATGGGTCATACAGCATAACAGGACATCGCAAACATATTTCAATAAAAATACCAATACCAGTTTACAAGTAGAAATACAAATACACCAAATCATGAACCACAAGAAAACACATCACTACACATCACTGCAGCCACCTCCCACCCTTAAGAGTGTTCGTCCTCGAACAACTTTGGGTGCTGCTCATGCATCACGGACTCATGTTCCCATGTCTCCTCCTTAATGCCACGGTGCTTGCACAGCACGCGAACCAAAGGAATAGCACGACCACGCAAAAGCTTCTCCCGCCGATCGATGATACGGATAGGGGCCTCAACAATGGACATGTTATCCTCAATGTCCAATGTCCCCCAATCGATCACATGAGTGGGGTCAGGATGATACTTCCTCAACTGGGACACGTGGAACACATTGTGCACCCGACTCAATCGCGGGGGCAATGCTAACCGGTAAGCTACAGGCCCCACACGAGCTATAACCTCAAATGGACCAATGAACCGGGGAGAGAGTTTGGAACCTCTCCCAAAGCGCCGATGTCCACGTCGTGGAGAGACACGGAGGAACACATGGTCGCCCACAGAAAACTCCAAAGGTCGCCGCCGCTGATCCGCATAAGATTTCTGCCGACTCTGAGCTGATAACAACCGTTGACGAATCAACTTATACTTCTCGGTAGCCTCTTGAACCAACTGTGGTCCCAAAAGAGCTGCCTCTCCGACCTCAGTCCAACACAAGGGTGAGCGGCACGGCCTCCCATACAAAGCTTCAAAAGGGGTCATTCCAATGGATGCCTGATAACTGTTATTGTAGGCAAACTCCACCAAGGGAAGGTGAGTAGCCCACGAACCCCCGAAATCGAGCACAGAAGCCCTCAACATGTCCTCCATGGTCTGATTCGTCCTCTCAGTCTGGCCGTTAGTCTCAGGGTGAAAGGCTGTACTCAAGTGAAGTTTGGTCCCCATAGCCTCCTGTAAACCTGCCCAAAAACGGGAAGTGAACCTCGAATCCCGGTCAGAGACAACCGACGATGGTACTCCATGCAGTCTCACAATTTCGTTCATGTATAGATGACTCAAGGTCCCGATAGAGTCCCGCTCGCGAACAGCCAGGAAATGGGCCGACTTTGTGAGTCGATCCACAATCACCCAAATCATATCTTTCCTCCCTGTGGTGGGTGGAAGACCAGTCACAAAATCCATCGCTATGTGGTCCCATTTCTACTCCGCTATGGGCAATGGCTGTAACATGCCCGCCGGCCGCTGATGCTCAGCCTTCACCTGCTGACACGTGAGGCACCGCGAAACAAAGGCAGCCACATCGCGTTTCATCCCAGGCCACCAAAAATGTCCTTGAAGCGCATGGTACATCTTCGTACCCCCTGGATGCACAGCAACTCTAGACTGGTGAAACTCCCGCATTACCTCATCCCTGAGAGAAGAAGCCACTACTAACCGCCCCTGAAAAGACAACTCATGCTCAGGACCCTTTGTCTAGCCCTCAGATAGCTCACCAGCCTCAATACGGGCACGGAGAACCTTACACTCAATGTCACCCAACTGTCCCTCCCGGACGCGCTGGTACAACTCAGGCACAACCACCGAAGGACTCAGGACTGTCCCACCATCACGAACAACAGGCTGCAGCTGCAACATCGCCAACTGCTCCATCAGCTTCCACTCTCTCACGGCCACCTCAGCTTTCCCTTTTCTACTCAACGCATCAGCCACAACATTACCCTTGCCTGGGGTATAGGCAAGAGTAAAGTCAAAGGTCTGCAAATACTCCACCCATCTCCTCTGCCTCAAATTCAAGTCCTTCTGAGTAAAGATGTACTAAAGGCTCTTGTGATCTGAGAACACCATGAACTTCTCCCCCAAAAGGTAATGTTGCCAACTCTTCAAGGCAAAGATGACAGCCGCCAACTCAAGATCATGAGTAGGATAATTCTGCTCATGAGGCTTCAGCTGCCTCGACCCATAAGCTACCACACTATGCTCCTGCATAAGCACACACCCCAAACCAACCCTGGACGCATCACAATACACCTCATATGGGATATCCTCCCGAGGTAACCTCAACACCGGTGCAGTGGTCAAACGGGTTTTGAGAGCCTCAAACACCTGCTGGCATTTGTCAGTCCACTCAAATTTCACTCCTTTCCTAGTCAACGCCGTCATAGGAGCCGCCAAACGGGAGAACCCCTCTACAAAATGGCGATAATAGCCTACCAAGCCAAGAAAGCTACGGATCTCAAAAACGTTGGTTGGCCTCGCCCACGATGCCACGGCCTCAATCTTGGCTGGGTCCACTCTAACCCCTTCAGCTGACACCACATGGCCAAGAAAGTGAACCTCCTGCAGCCAAAGCTCACACTTGCTAAACTTGGCAAATAGCTGCTGGTCCCTCAAGGTTTGCAACACGGTTGCCAAATGCTCCACATGCTCCCTCTCGGTCTTGGAATACACCAAGATATCATCAATAAACACCACCACAAACGAATCTAAGTATGGAGCAAAGACCTGGTTCATCAAATGCATGAACACCGCTGGCGCATTAGTGAGCCCGAAAGGCATCACTACCCACTCATAATGCCCATACCTGCACCGAAAAGCCGTCTTAGGGATGTCCTCCTCCCTAACCCTGAGCTGGTGATACCCCGACCGTAAATCTATTTTGGAAAACCACTGGGCCCCACTCAATTGGTCAAACAGGTCATCTATCCGAGGCAACGGGTACTTGTTCTTCACGATCACCGAATTCGACTTCCTGTAGTCGATGCGAGACGAAGCGTGCCATCAGCCTTCTTAGCAAAGAGCATCGGAGCACCCCAAGGTGAGGTACTCGGTCTGATATACCCCTGGCCCACCAACTCCTCGATTTGCCTCTGAAGCTCCCTCAGCTCGGCTGGCCCCATACGATATGCTACTAGGGAGATTGGGCCAGTCCCCGGTACCAACTCAATGGTGAACTCTACACTCCTCTCAGGAGGTAAACTCCTCAACTGGTCAGGAAAGACATCCTGAAATTGGTCAACAACTGCTGGCCACACTCTCTTTTCCACTTTCCCCTCCTCAGCAAAGGTCAGGGCTGCCAACCTATGGGTAATGGCACCCCACTGGTCTAACACTGGCCCCGCCCGACTCGCCTCATAGTCCCACTCCCCCTGCAGGTGTAACGAAGGATACGCGCCGCCGATAACAGTCTATCTTGGCCTGGAAAGCCATAAGCCAATCCATACCCAAGATCAGGTCAAACATCCTCAAAGGCATTACATGCAAGTCAAAACTCAACTCCACCTCTCCTATGGTTAATACACAGTCACGACACACACGCCGTACCTCAATCATACCCCCCACTGGAGACTCAACAACTAGGGGCTTCGCTGCCTCCACACAAGCTAACCCTAAGCTATCTATCACAAGCTCAGCAACAAAAGAACACGATGCACCCGTATCGAAAAGAACAGAAGCTAATGTACGGGAGATCAAAAGGGTACCTCTGACCACCGATGGTCCTGCTCCACCCTCAGCCAGGTGGGGGTGGTAGCTCAGCCTCCTCCTAGTATGTCGCCTCCAACACAAACACCCTCCCTTGGCCTGTGCCACTAGTCGGCTCACTCACTGGGTGCTTCCCGCCATGGCTGCCTCCAGCTTCAGTCTGCTGACGCTCTTGCCTCCCCTGAGGTTGGGTCTGGCTAGATCCCGCATGGCTAGCTTGCCACTGACGGGCTGGCCTCTCCGCTGGAGCGCGGAAACTAGCATCGCTCCTCATGCTGGATGCCACACCTCCTGCTCCCCTGTTGCCACTCCTGCACACCCGGCTCAAGTGGCCCTCTCGCCCACAGTTGTTACACCGCCAGTCCTTCTTGGGACATTCCCTCTTGAAGTGACCTTGCCTCCCACAACAAAGACAACCGCTGGGGGGACCTCCTGCTAAACCTCCCTGCCCACTACCACCAAGTTGAACCTCCCTGGGTTCACAGATGGTAGACCTCGGCTGCGGAAAGAACTATTATCTCTCTCCTCAATCTTGGGCCTCTTGGACCCAGAATCGCGTTCAGACCCACCTTGCAACTGGCGACCCTAGTGAACCTGCCTCCCATCATCCAGTTCCCTCTCAGCTATGCGCGCTGTCTCAACAACCTCAGCATACGTCCTCAAATGCAGAATCACCACCCTCTGTCTAAGAGCTGGCCTGAGACCCAAAGTGAACTTGTGGGCTTTCAGGTCCTCCTTTGCCACAGTCTCGGGGGCAAATCTACTCAGGCTCCGGAACTCCCGCTCATACTCAGGCACCGTCTTTGATCCTTGCTTTAGGCTGCCAAATTCTTCTCTCTTCTGCCATCTCAAGGACTCAGGGAAAAACTCATCGTGGAAGAGTTGCAAGAACTCCTCCCACAGCATAAACTGTACCGCACGGCTCCCCGCGACACTCTGCCACCACTCCAGAGCATTCCCCTCTAGCTGCCGAATGGCCAGCCTCACCTTATCCTCCTCCCGGGGTAAGAGAAAGGAAAACACATGTTCGATCTGCCACAACCAGTGCTCAGCTAACACTGGGTCCTCCTCCCCTTTGAATCACGAAGGTTGTTCCTTTCGGAACCGTGTCACCACATCATCCACTGCACGGATCGGTATACCACTCAGCGAACCCTCACGCTCCCGGGGTAGCTCCCCCACTGGTGGTGGTGGTGGTGGCACCACCTGCTGGGCTGCCATCTCGCGGCGCACCTCCTCCCGTACCTCTTGCCGGATACCCTCCCTCAGCTTTAGGACTTCCATCCGGATGCCTTCTCGTAGCTACGCCAGCAACGGTGCATGTCCTCCAACGGACTGCCCCGCACCCGGGCCCTCATGGGCAGATGACTCATCAGCCACTGCCCCGGACGCACGTGTCACTCTCCTCGGTGGCATTCTTACTACAGGAAGTAAGAAGCACAAACGTCAGAATGCGTTCGACAATTATCGGGTCTCACTACCTCTACCCCACTATCAAGTCAAGTAGTACATGGCATCACACACATTTCAACCATTGCATCATTCAACATCGCACACAGCAGAGTCCACATTGTAGTCATGCCCAAGGCATTCCAAGCTTATTTAGAGTTGCACAGTTCACACATAATCATGTTATTCACATCCTTCACACATAGCAACAAATGCAACTAGTGCCCTAATGCCAATGCATGCAAATCCTACCTCAGGTCTGGACTACCCCAAGTACACCTTAGAGGCTCCAAGAGGACCGTGTTGATCAGGCACGTCCCTCCAGGTTCCTCCAAAGGACTCAAGATAACCAGATCCGCCCACTACCCTAGGCCAACTAGACCATGCTCTGATACCATATTGTCACGCCCCGGTTTTCCAACCCGAGGAGACCGGAACGTGACCCTCCCTTTATCCGGGTTTGGATAAAGGGGTGGAACACAACATACACTTTAGAAACCAAAATCACACAATTATTTAATTGAAACCATATGCCTTTATTATGTTGCAAACTTCATTACAATATCTCCCCGCTGGGGTTACAATGCCTCAACAAAATTACATAATGCACATAACACAAAACAAAGCCACAAAACAGAACTCTTCCACCTTGGTGCTCCCACCTAACGCCTGTAGGTTCCTGCAAGAAAACACACCATAGTAGGAGGGGTGAGCATCCACAGCTCAGTAGGGATCAAGTCTCCCCAACCCATCCCATGCTCCTAGCATCTACATGCCATGTGTACAAGTACAGTGTCATGTTACAATAATTTCAACAGACAATAACAAACCACACCAGTAATTACAACTCTCTACCACACAAGCCACAAGTGATTTAACCGCCTCTTCAGGCCAATGATTTAACCGCCTCTCAGGCATAGTTTCCACAGTCAGTCTCACTGACATTAACTCAGCCTCTCAGGCTCCACAGGTACACAAGCATTGCCTCAGCCTCTCAGGCTTCTTAGGCTCCACAGACAACAGCAAACATTTAACATATATCTCAGTTATTCAGGCATAACAACAAACACTTAACATGCATGTCCACCCTGGTATAACATCAAACACCTAGCATGCATATCCTCACAGACATTACATCAAACACCATTAAGGCATAACCACACTGGCATAACATCAATCGCATAACATGCATGGCCTCACAAGCATAATATCAAACACTTAGTGTGCAGTGCCACACAAGCCTAATCTCAACCCATACTTGCCACTGAAGGCCAACATTCATATAGGAGGTCACACCTATATGAATTTACATATAGATAGTATAACAATAACAGTAGAAGCTCTATAAATCCTCTACACAGGGCCTAACCCCAGAACAGATCAGGTGAGACAGAACCCCTACCTTGTACGTTCTCCTGCTCCCGCTTCCACGCAAGACTCCGACCACCCACGCAAAACGCTCTGGCAGCCACCAGAAGCTTTCCTTCCCTCTCTCTCTCTCTCTCTCTCTCTCTCTCTCTCTCTCTCTCTCTCTCTCTGCGATGGCTGGTGGAGCAACAAACCCTAAACCTAAAACAGAGGGGCTTCTCCTCCTTATATAGACAACACAACATCAAAACGACGTAGTTTTGATTAAGTGAATCCCAGCATCAAAACGACCTAGTTTTGATGGAACAAGCTATGACCTTCCCACATCCATACACACCAAAATATTCACAATTCCAATATGGTCCTTTGGGAAAAGATGATTAGAACGACAAAACCAAGGTAACCATGCAAAAACATGCCTGCACGCCAATTTCAACGCCAATTCCCCAATTGGCGTGCAGCTCCAAATGCACTCAAACTTCACCCCAAGCCTCCTTGCATCTTGTAGAGGTCTGGGAAGCAAAAATATGCTTGCACGTGAAATGGGTGAATTCACGTGCAGCTCCAAATGCTCTGAAATTTCTGTGGTAGGTAGAGGACCTCATTCTAAGGAACTTTTATTCTTGCACGCCAATTGTTTGAGGCCATCTACCATATCAAAAGTGAGCTCCAAGATCAGCCAAAACATCTTAAAACCGCCTGTATATGCATAGCATCTTCCTAGGGCATAAATGCACGTTATCACTTGTCACATGCACCTCCCAAAAGTCCCCTCTTGGGCTCATCTCTTACCTCAAACTTGTGCACCAACATCCAAGGTGTTTGTGGTTAACCTCTTACACACGGGTCATTACAATAGTTCCTTATTTATTTTCCAACAGTACTTCTCTGAGAACATGCATCGGAGTTCATGATGAACGTTAGACACTTACTGTACTTCATACTGATCATGCTTACTGCTGATATGCATCATGTTTCTGATAATTTTCTCATATTTTCTATTGGGAGGATGCTTGTGTTTCCTGACTGAATTCGCTTAAGCTAACATAATTAACGTTATATGAGTGCAATCTTCTTTGGATTTTATGATTCAAATTTTCATTTATCACCACATGTCCAATGCTATTTTATACTGATTAAACTTTTAACATGTCTGGTTGAAGAAATGAAATGGGTTTTCTTGGAAGGATGGTGGATAAAATCACAGTTGCAGTCTGATCAGCTTCTGAAGTGAAGTTTCCTGAAGAATAGATAGCAATTTCTCATGATCTAATTTATCAAGCAGGAAATGTCTATCGAGAGGATTGCAAGATCTAAGGGGAAGAAAATGTTTTATCTATTACCCAAGTAATACCCCCCTTATATGTCTTGTGACCTCTTTCCTGGCTATCTATCTGAGGTGGATTTTATCACTGAGAGGATCGAATGATTTAAGGGGCAGCAAAAAGCTCTATCTGTTATGTCAGTAATAACCCCCAAATATGTCTCTGATACTCCTCCCTCCAACTTCTCACTTCTGGATCTGACTGGACGTGCATTGTTGAATTAGCTTTGTGGCATGTTTGGATGTTTTTATTTCTTTAACTGTGCATCTTAATCAGATAATCAATTAATTGCATCTGGCATGTGTTCTTTCTTCCACTCTCACTCATGAATCTTAATCTGAGTAACTTATATACAGTTAATTAATCTTAGCTACAATGTTTAGCATGACGGTTTCACTATGTTGACCAATGTGAACTTATGGGTTTCTTATCTATTATATGCATTGCTCTTAGTAACATGATCGTTAACTCATATGTATGTGTCTCACATTCATTTTTCATGCATAAGTTCTATTTTTCATTAGTTCAGATCATGCTAGCTTCCGTATTTGTTTACATCCGTACTAATCCTAACCTGTAAAGCTTTCTGTTCTTTTTAGTTTATCTTTATGAGGCTACAGGTTCCGATTCACTTTGCTTCCCCACCGGTATATTTTGTCTGAAGTCTCGGATTTGAAGTGTTGTGATACTTCTTCTCTCTTTGACTTCAAGACAGCAAAGGAATCACTTTCTCTCTTACAACACTCTGTTTCGACGACCACAGTCTATTGGTCATCCAGATATTCTTCTACGGATTATCTTTCATCCGGATGATAGTCAGTTTAATTCCTCCGGACTCTTGGAACTCTCAAATTGCGATAAACATCGTCTTATTTTATATCGCCTGTTTTTTAGGGAGAATAATGATGGTTTATTCAAATGCAAGTCTCGAGACAGGCAATGTTCCGGAAAAAGGCATATAATTATCATAAATACTTGATTCTGCGGCCTCCACATTACTTTTAAATTCGTAGGTGCTCAAGTATCAAGATAAATGACATTAGCTTGTCAGGCAGATCACTATTCGTCTCGCTTAATCCCTAGATCCGCTGGCAATCACAGACTCAGTCTTATATATACTGGATTTTCACACGTAGTGCGAGTTTACATTTCCAAATCCTTAAATCCTCGTTGTTCTTCCAATCTCCAAGACCTACCTTCCTTTTTCCCTCTCACTCTCAATCGCAATGGCACCCAAGACCTCTCTTTCTGGCATTAATCCCGGCCATCTAGTCGATTGGCCTGTTGTCTCCATTCCTCCGGCATGGCTTCTGGACCTCCGCCCACTCCTGCAAGCCTCCCATATTCTGAACCTGGTCTCAAATTCTGTCGATCTCCTTATCGACGACATCTCTGAGTTCTACCGGCGAGTCCGTTGCACCACCGATTCCATCCTTTCCAACGTCCGGGGTGACTCCTTAGTCATCACCCCCAACGTCCTCCGTGACGTTCTCAATCTACCCCCTGGTGAACCTCAGTGCCAAGACCCAGAATCGATGGCAGCTTCCATGGGCTGCACTTATAAGGGGAAGGAATACAAGGTGAAGTCCTTCCAAGGTCGCTATCGGTGTCTGGCGACCATTCTGAGCCGGTGTTTACTGGCTCGCACATCCGCTCTGGACTCCATACCGTACGACCATCTCTTTGCCATGTACGGAGTTTTTGAGGGTCTCCTGATGGATTGGGGGACATTCTTGTTCTGCTTGCTGAAGAACGGCCCCAAGAACCAATCTTTTGGGCGGATTCTCAGCATTATTTTTAGGCATCTACGTCCATCCCATTTCAATGGAAATGGCACTATCCCTTCCCCCCAGGCTTTCTATCTCTGCCATCTTACGCCTGATGGGAACATGATGGCACGCTAGCCTTCTGCTGCTCTCCGCCTCCTTCCCGCCTCGGAACAACAGGGCAGTTCGGTTGGTGACCCAGCCGACAGCCATGCCCCCGAAGTCAGCTTTTCCCACCGGTCCTCCCGGATTTGGTCTATCGCTGCACCTCCATCTCCCGAGCCTCCCAGCACAGCGTCCATGCAGACCCGTCTGAGGTTGCGGGGCCCTCTCAGCCAAGTCCTCATCCGGATGATTCACCAGCGCCTTCTCCTGTCGATGTCCCCACACCCGACTCACCTGCTGTTACTGCCGTTGTTGATACTACAGTTGCTACGGCATTGGCAGATGTCCCTCCTTCTCCTCTGGAAGCTCCCTTACCTCCACTTCCTCAACCTCGTGACTACCTCGACAATCTCCCCGCCGACACCTTAACGGACCTATGGTTCCGTTTTAGCCTAGCCTGCACCGCTTCCATCCCTGGCAACGATCTCCAGGTGTACTATGCTCGCCACACCCGAACCCCGGAGGACATGAACATCTGGAACTTGGATCATGGCTTCCTTACACCAGCCTCCATTCCGAATGTTCCATTCGTTGTTACCTCCGGACCGGCCCATGACGCACGAGTTCCATCTCCTGCTGAGGCCCGTCCCGCTTCTCCTGCTACTGATATTCCCATTATTGTCCTCTCTGGTCAAAGCGGTTCCCCTGCTCCGGATGCCTCCGCCGCTCTAGATGCCCCATCTGCTACTAATGCTCCCTTCACTCCTGCTGACTCCTCTACCCAGCGCACACCTGCACGGTTCACTTTGATGTTGTGCTCTCCGTTCAGCTGGACCGCCATGCCCAAGCCCAAAGCGCCCAATTTCTGCCATCGCCACCAAGGTTGATGCTTTAGGTGCCCAACTCCTCTCCACCTTTACCGACTCCTCAACTTCCATCGAGCAGAAGATGGATCTTGTCGCCTCGTCCGTCCATTCACTATCTACCTCTTTAGCGGACTTAGTGTACACGATGGCTCGTCCCCCTACTGCTCCTTGGCGATTTGCTAAAATGGGGAAGAACGTGTCATCTGATCCTCTTGCACCTTCCTTAGCAAGTGCTGAGAAGCGACTTGCATCTTCACTGCATCCGCTTCTGGGACTTACGATTCCCAAACGCAGTCGCTTCTCTCAGCCCAGCTCCTCCAGTGCAGCTCCTCCTTCCACCTCCCCATCTGCGGCTAACACCTTCCTCCCATCATATGCGGATCATGATCCACTTGATGCGGATGGAAGTGTTTTTCTCGAAATGTCTAAGTATGCCGCATCCAATGCCGAGCGAAGATGTCTTTCTGACTTATATCCCTTCTCTCCTAAAGACATTAAGACTCTCTGTTCCGAGAAGGGCCACTTTACCATAGAAGACATAAAAAACTTCTATCGGGTAGTTAAGATGGAGATGAGGCTGTTTCCGTCTTTATACAAGGACAAACACTTGTTTGATATAGTGCCTTGTTGGTCTGAAGGTTACCTTCCAGAAGTAGCCTTCATCCGAACCTTCATCGACGGAACTATTGAGGACAGCAAACCTTGGAAGAATCTTTCAACTGTCCTCATTCCATACCGGATTTTGATACCTTCATGCTGGTTGCTTTCATGATCCACTCCAAGTAGTTGATCCTGATTGATTCTCATCAGGTTGTGGATAACAACATTCAAAAGAATCAATGGGAACCTCTGCGTCTATGACTGACCAAAGTGATAAAGCAATCCGGACTCTATGAAGAAATGGGCCTGACTCCCATGGCTCCAAATGAAAAGCTAAAGGTGTCAGTCCGAAATAAGAAACAAGTGCCATAACATCCGGATGGAGATAGCTACGGAGCCTTTGTTTGCTTCTTCATCAAATCGCTCATTCAAGTGAATAAGAGCTGGAACAACATCTGCAATTATACACTGGAGCAGACAATGGAGCTGAGGGAGAAAGCAGCAACGATGATTTTCAAGTATAGTAAGCCTTATGTACCTTAGTGAAAATTTTGTATAAAGGTTGAATTGTACTATGTTGCTGCTTAATGGAAATGGAAATTATTTCTATTCTGTATACTATCTTTGTGCTTTGCTTACTAGATCAGATTACAAAGGGTTTTGGCATATCCATAATTGGGGGAGATTATGGGATCAAGCCCAGAATTTGGATGATGCGAATAAAACCCTATGTAATTTGGTCTGAGACTTTGGTTATTTTATCTTAAGTTGTTGCAGAAGATATGATCTTAATCCAGACCTACACTCATGAGAGCAAAGCTAAGGATAGAATACATAATCCTGATCTGAACAAGAGTAAGTGTCGTCAAACACACTACAAAAAAATGACCTATACCAACGGAACTTTGTATTGACGGATAAGAATCCGTGAGTAAAGAGAGGTTTTATACCAACGGATGTTGGAGCAGTGAGTATAATTTGATATATACCGATGGAAAGATATATTCGTTTGTATAAAATATATTAATAAAAACAGTTTATAATTATCCATGTGTATATACGAATCTATTCCGATGGATGACTTATCATCCGTAGGTATAGATAAACTTTTTTTTAATTGGTGTTTTTATTCAGGAGAATCCATCAGGCAGCCCCATTCCCACCTCAATCCCTAATTCGATGTCCACTTCTCATTCCCACTCTGCGTCGCATTGTGACCCAGCGCCAAATTGCCACCGCACCACGCCGCTGCAACACGATGCCACTTGCGCCAAACCAACCACGCCGCTGCTAGATCCGACGTCTTCCTCACGATCCGTGTTCCTGTCAAAGTTTTTTTTTCTCCCTCACTCTCAGCCCTGATCTTTTGTCACCGTATTCAGGTAATTGTCCATTTGTTTTCAAATTTTATTTATTTTACCCTCAATTCCTCTCCAGTAACACCATCCACTGTTCAGGTGCAATTGAACGAGGCAGAGACACTGTTCAGGTGCAATCTGACGACGTTGTTCAGGTGTTCTTTGGTATTTATATTTTTTATTTTTTAAACTGTAATTTCTCTCCTATACTATTGCAGTATCGTGCATAAGGATTATATGAAGTCCTTTTCTTGCAGTAACGTGCATAAATTTTTATCGTGCATAAGTTGTCCCTATTTCCTATACTATTGCAATAACTTGTCCCTATTTCCTGTGTGGAGAATTTTTTATATGCTCCCTTCATGGGTTAAATCATTAAATAAAATGTGTAACAATATTATATAATTACCTTTCCAAAGGGGGAAACAAGCTGTTGAAGGGCTGTTATTCTGCCCCCTAGTTTCTCCTTTTTCACCTGTTCAAATGATCAAGTTAATTACTGAATCACATGTGAATTAGTTAGTCCTAATTAATTGGGTACATGTGTTAGTGGATATATCTAAAAAATTGTACATGCTTGAAGATAAAAGACAATAAAAAAGAAGATACAGTAATAACATTTTCCAACAAACTCAATTTGAACAGAAAGTAAATTATCAAAGTAGAGTTGTTTTCTAGGAATATGTGTGTGTATATATAACCTTAATATATATACCTTCAAAGATGGTTGGGCAGCAGATGAAAAAGAGGAAACCCTTGCTTTCTTACAAGAACTGCCACTGGCTGTGCTCTTACACTTGCAATCAAAATTAATAACCAAAATACATGTCTCAAATATCATTTTTTTTGTGTTTATATGTTTTAGTTGTCTTTGTATATTTACTGCCCCATATATAAAATTGGTTCCATATATATATATATATATAGCTCTATATATGAAATTGCATACATATATATACTGCCCTATATATGAAAAATTGGTTGCATATTTGCTCTATATATTCTGCCCTATATATAAAATTGCCTGCATATATATACCGCCATGTTTTCTTAAATTTTAATATCTATTCTTGTAACTGCATATATATATATATATATATATATATATATATATATATATATATATATATATATATATATATATCTGTTTTTAAAAATTTTTTTTGTGTCTCCATAGGTTTTAATTTGTTGGATTCAGGTTTATGGATAAACTTGAAAGAACCTCAAGTCCAAATTACATTGAAGGGATTTTGAATTTTGTAAAATTTGCATTTGAGAAGTCTACAAGTGGTGGGAAAATATTGTGCCCTTGTAGAAGATGTGCAAACTTAATTTGGTGTAAAAAGGAAGAAGTTGTGGATCATTTAGTGAAAAGGGTTTTCTTAGAAATTATAATTGGACTTCTCAGGAGAAGAAATCTACAGTGCTGAATTATAGTGATAATCAAAATGAAGAAGAAAGAGCTTTTAATCATGATATCACCGGATTGGTGCAAGATGTTTTTGCAATGGGTAACATGGAAAATAACATTCATAATGATGATGTATAGGATGCTTTTGGTGGTGATTCTAACCAAGAACCTTCCATGTTTCAAAATCATATTGATGATTTTTCTAATTTGTTGAAGGATGTTGGCCAAAAATTATACCCTAATTGTGAAGAGAGTAAGTTAGGTGCTATTGTGCATTTATTTCATGTCAAATGCTTAAATGGGTGGAGTAACAAGTCTTTCACTCAATTGTTAGAGTACTTAAGCTTTTTGCTGCCTGAAGGAAATATGTTGCCTAAGTCTTACAATGAAACAAAAAAAATCATCAGAACAATAGGCTTAAGTTATGAGAAAATACATGCTTGCCCTAATGATTGCATGTTGTTTTGGAAAGATAAAGCTAAGGATGATTCTTGTTCTGAGTGTGGTGCTTCAAGATGGATTGCTAACTCCAATACTGAAGAAGAAGATTCTATAAATTGCACAATGAAAAAGAAAAAGTCAAAAGTTGTTAAGATCCTGCGATGGTTCCCTCTAATCCCAAGATTACAACAATTGTATATGTCTTTAAAAACTGCAGCTCTTATGAGATGGCATGATGAAGAACGGACTAAGGATGGACTTATTCGGCATCCTGTAGATTCTATTGCTTGGAAGCATTTGGATGAAAAATTTCCAGATTTTGCTAGTGATCCTCGAAATTTGAGATTGGGTATAGCTTCTAATGGGTTTAATCCATTCAAGTTAATGAATGTCATATATAGCACCTGGCCTGTGATAGTAATTCCATACAACCTGCCTCCATGGTTGTGCATGAAGCAACCCAATTTGATACTGCCACTCTTAATTCCTGGTCCAAAAAGTCCTAGAAACAAAATTGATATGTATATGCAGCCACTTATTAAAGAGTTACAACAATTATGGGACATTGGGATAGAAACTTTTGATGCATCTAAAGTTGAGAGATTCTAGTCGAGAGCAGCATTATTATAGACCATTAATGACTTTCCAGCACTTGCAATTCTATTTAGGTGAAGTACGGAGGGGGGAAAGGCTTATCCGTGTTGTGGTTATAATACAGACTCTATGTGGTTATATCATAGTAGAAAATATTGTTATATGGGCCATCGGAGATGGCTAGATCAAAGGCATAGGTATCGACATGAGAGAAAATCTTTTGATGGAACTAAGGACCTTCGAATGCCACCCGATCGAATGGGGGGATCAGAAATTTTGAGTCATATAGATAATGTGAATATAATGGAAAAGGAATCAAGTAAGCCTTTGAAAAAGATTAGCATTTTCTTCACTCTTCCTTACTGGCAGCACAATGTACTTCCCCACAACATTGATATGATGCACACCGAGAAAAATGTCTTTGATAACACTCATGGGACAATAACCGACCAAGATGGGTAGACAAAAGACAATTATAAAGCACGTTGCGACCTTTAGGACCTGGGTGTAAGGCCTGATTTGCATCCAAAACCAGGATCAAACAATAACTCTAAGTTGCTGCCCAAAGCTTGTTATCAAATGACTGCAAAGGAGAAAGATACTTTTTTAAGGTGTTAAAGGACATAAAACTTCCCGATGAGTATTCATGTAATATCTCCTGCTATGTTCAAGTTAAACAATGGAAGATAATTGGACTAAAAACTTATGACTACCATATCCTTATGCAAGAACTTCTCCCAGTGGCAATTCGAGGATTTTTGCCTAAAAGAGTTGCTCCAATTATTATTCAATTGTGTCATCTCTTCAATTGCTTGTGTGCAAAAGTTCTCAAACAATCTGATCTTGATGAGTTAAAGTCTCGATCTGCAATAATTTTGTGTGAAATGAAAAAGATTTTCCCTCCTTCATTCTTCACTGTGATGGTACATCTTGTCATACATTTAGCAGAAGAGGCAAAGCTTGGTGGACATGTTGCTTATAGGTGGATGTATCCTATTGAACGGTTAGTTAAATTGTTAAATTATTTTCCAAAAATTGATTCATTAATTCTCAACAATTCTAATGAATGTTGAGTACTTAATGATTTTCTTAATTGGTTTTAGGTTCCTCCTTACACTTAAGAATTTGTCTCTAATAGAGCTCATCTAGAGGGATCAATTGCATAAGCTTATTTTTCAAATGAATGTTTAACTTTCTGCTCAAGATATTTGGATGGAGTTGAGACAAGGTTTAATAGACCTTTACGCAATGATGATGAAGATGATGGACAACATTGTAACGAGGGTGAAGAAAACCTAATAACTCCCTTAGGTCGGCCATTGGGAAGGACGCAGAGACATATGACTGTTAATGTAAAGAAACGAAAGAGGGTGCGAAGGATAATGCTTGATTCCCAATCATTGGTACAAGGACACCAGTACATTCTTTTTAATACTACTAAGGTTACTCCCTTTATTGAGTAAGTATTGGTAATGGTTATATGTTCAATATATCCTTTTTTTCTCACTTTGATGTGACGAAGATACTTAATTACATGCTTTTTTAGGTAGCATAAGGAATTTTTAAGGAAACAAAATCGCTCACCTCGCCTATCACAGTATGAGATTGAAAGGCGTCACTCTTTGACATTTCATGAATGGTTTCATGATCGGGTAGGTTTAAAAGATAAAAAGTAAATGTCATATAATTTCTATTTAAATAAGTATTTCGTTAATAAAATAATAATTTGTATGTACAGGTTACACGAATGGAACAACAAGGTTATTCTATTTCTGAAAAAATTAAGTGGCTTGCAAAAGGACCAAGTGATGTTGCATTGACCTATTCTGGATACTGGGTAAATAGATTAAGATTTCACACCGAAGCTCATGAAAAGAATCTCATAACACAAAACAGTGGTGTGGCAATGATGTCAAAAACCACAAGTTATTCTAGTAGAAAGGACAATCAACCAATGGAAGGAGAGATAAATTTCTATGGTGTGTTGCAGCAGATAATTCAATTGAACTACTCTGGCATATATAGAGTTGTTCTTTTCAAGTGTGATTGGGTGGACAGCCATAGAGGATGCAAGAAAGATGAATTCGGTTTTACATTGGTCAATTTCAATCATTTATCTCACACTGGTAGTAATCCTACTGATGACCCCTATATATTTGCTTCCCAAGCTAGTAAAGTGTTTTATATTAAGGATAGAAGAGAAAAAGATTGGCAAGTAGTGAAGCATGTGAAGGTCAGAGGGGCCTATGAATTGGGAGAAGTGATGCCTATGCCTATTATACAAGATGAAGCTGGTGTAATAGATATCACATCGACTTGGGCTAGGATAGATATTGAGGAAGATGGGATCATTGTCATTCCATATATGGAAGTTGAAAGTTGTGATGATGAAGAAATGGATGATTAAATCACCGTTTGTAATACATTGATTATATTACCGTTTGAACCTTTTGTCATTTTTGTGTATTACATAATCATAATTTTAAAGTATAACACTAATTTTTATGTTGTTATCTTTTAGTGTTCATTCATTTTCAATTATTTCAATATAATTCAATTATTGTTATGGAATTATTTATAATATTCTTCTAATTCCATATAACTTGGCTTGATTTAACCCTTTATATACTTCAATCTTATAATATAATTTATCATTATTAATGTCTTGCATGTTTTTCTCCTTTTAAGATGCCAAAGCGCTAGCGTCTCAGTTTTGTGAGGGTTCAACCAAACAATAATGAGGTTGAACCAAGTGAACATGTTCCATCTAGAAGCAATGATAGTGACTCAAACCATGAACATGTCTTACAACAAACAGAATCAAGGGGAAAACCTCTAACTTTAATTATTCTCCAACTTTATTGGGTGAATTTATGTGAATTTATATCTTATGAATGCATTTATTTTTAGCACCATCTCCACCACCTAGAAAACCAAGAGGTCCAACATTGATGTCCCACATATGGGAATTGGAAGAAGGTGTCAAGGTTAATGTTGTATTTGATGCAAATTGCCACCCAATTGGTAAAGAAGGCTGCACGTTGACTCGATTCCTTGGTATTGTTGCAAGGAAATAAGATGCTACACCTATTTCCTACATGGAATGGAGAGATTTACCTCAAATTTATAAGGACGACATATGGAAGATTATTGAGGTAAGAAGAAAGGCTTATAATGTTTTATATGGTAAATTACTTAAATGTTTATGTTAAAGATACATATATTTACTTATATTTCCATTCTGTCTCTCCCTTTTTTAATGTATTCTTTGTTATTGATTGAGATCATCTTTTAACACATCTATTCTACCTTGTTGATGGTTCTGCCTTTCTTTTTTTTCATGTTGTTACTTTGAGTCAGAATGATTAGAGGAGTAGGCTGCCTGTCTGTACCATCATAGGATTAGTTTGAGTCAAAACCATAGGACAAATAGCCTCTGTAGTAGTAATATATATGTAGTACTCTTGGAAGAAAATATGACAATTAACGGATTATACTTGTGTCATGTTTTAAAATTGTTTTTATAATCTGATTGAGCTATTGTTCCAGATTTTGTTGTTGTTTATGATCTGTATTGGACCTGGTGCTTTTGAATTGTGAGGGAAGATAGTTTAGTAACACATCTGGGTTGCTCAAATCATGATTTAGAAAACATACATTGTTAATTATCACATATGGCAGACTTACAGTAACACCCTAGGATGTACACTACATATATTATGATGTAAATAACACAAAAACAGGGATCATAAACAGAGTACAACTTACTTTCAAAATTGTACCGTAGTTATACTTTTTCAATGGCAACGAACCTGGAGCAGATACAATTGAACTAGCAATTTTTTTCATTTTCAGTATGAGCTTCTTTTGGAACGTTTTATTTGTATTGAGTTTTCAAAAATTCATGATCAGTTTGATTACTTGATTTTGTTTCCAACTTCCTTGTACTTTGGTTCCGTGTACCCTCTTGCATTGATGAAAATTGATGCTATAGAGGTAGTGTATCCCAGACTGGGTTTTTGGTTTTGTGGCTTCAAGTTCTCATCTCATCCGACAATTGCCACACCTGCTTAAATGGATTATAGAGCATCTCCTCCTCCACAGTGCTAACCTATATAAAACATGTGATCCCTCACCAAAAGGTTTATCTATAAAAAAACATTTTGGAAAATAATAGAAATAAAATATAACTAATAAACATTTACATACAATTAAACCCTTATAATCATGTGCAGGATAGACTAACGAATCCTTGGGCAATGTAAAAATCTGAGACAAAGAAACAAGGTGCATAGGAATCAGTTTCTCTGTCAAAACCACATACTCTTGTAATCTTCCATAATCATTGCTTTCAAATGGAATAAGTCTTAGCCTTGTTTAAAGTTCAAGTGCTTGCTTGAAAATGCACCAACTTGTAGATTTGACGAAAACTTCCACCCTGCAAATTAATTCAAACCATGTAACTCCTGTAGATATTTTTTTTATTTCTTTTAGATTTAGAAAACTAAGAATTGCTTGAAAATCTGTTCTCCCGCATCCATGAATCAGCAAGGCATCCCCAGTGAAGGCCATCCTTGGCTGAGGCTGATCAGGCATATCTCCAGTAACATAGGTTACACAGCCTAATGTGTGCCCAGGGGTTGCACGGACCTGAAAATAATGCCTATATAATATTTAAAATTGCACAACAAACACCAAGAAAACCCAGAGTGATCATGATCAAACATTACAAATATCTATAATAATGCTTGATAATTACAATAGCAACATAGAGGAAAGAGCGTGATACAATAGAAGATTCTGCAACACACTGCATCTAATCCCAATTTGATAAATTATGTAGACTAAATCACCCTTATCATGCTTCTGTGGGTCAACCATTCACGTAAATATATAGTGTTCTGCTATCAACTGCCATAAAATGCAAGGAAATAAAAGCCTTGATTGGTGCTTGTTTTTCACTCATCCATTTCCACTATTCAGTGCACACACTACACACTGCTACACACTGCTGCATGAAATTTTAAGTCATTTTGTGCGCACTACACACTCTGATTTATTTATTTATTTGCACACCTCTACTGCATTATTTATTATTGTTAAGGGCAGGTAAAAAAAGACGTTGTATATACAATTTTGAATCGGATAGTTACTTTTTGATAGTTTAAGAGAGTTAAAATGTTGTGTCATATGACTATAAATATCTTATTTGTTTTGTGGGTTGATTGTTATCTCTATTTGTTTTAATCTAATTTTTTAATGTTTTCCAATTTTAGTCCAAGTTTCATATTGAGGAAAGGAGGAAAGAGCAAATAAAGAATTGGATTATGATGGATGTAAATGAAAAATGGAAAATTTATAAAACTGAGCTTAAAAATGCTGGATTTGATCCATTGTTAACGGTTGATGAAATGTATGACAAAATTAATGACCCTCGAATTGATAAGGAGCAATTTCAAGTGCTTGTTGATTATTGGTGCAGTGAGAAGGGAGAGGTATGATAATTTTATTATGTATTTCACATATTTTTAATTTTATGTTATCAAAAGTACAATTTAATTTTTGTTTTATTACAGAAAATTAGCAAACAAAACAAAGAAAATAGGCAAAAACTTGAAGAGCCTCATTGCCTAGGCATAAAGACTTTTGCACGATTCGTCATTGAGAAAGTATATATTTTTGCGCCAATTATTATTAAACTAAGCTCTCACTATTAACAGTCATTGAACTCCCGCATACATGGAGTCACAACATGATTTCCTTTCCAATTATGCTGGTACAACAATGCATTGAAGTCCCCACCCAACACCCATGGCTAGCCCCAAGGATTTCATACTACTTGGAAGTCATGACACAACTCAATTAATATAAGCTTATGGTCTTTTGTTAGGTACTGCGGCATCTTGCAATCCAGATTGTCATCCTTTGTCTGAAAACAACATGGGTCATTAGTCATCAATAATACAATAAGGGTAGTCGTAAAACGAAATTGTAAGTTTTAAAATGACCTTTTTGAGTATTGTTGATTTATTCATGTATCAATGTTAGTTGATATTTCATGTTTGCAGTAGAGTCTCACATAAATCTGTGGACTATTTCATTGATAGAAATTGTACTATTTCATGTTTGCAGTAGAGTCTCACATAGATATTGGACTCATATAGATCCGCAGATAAATCTCATATAGAAATATCACATAAAGTCTCACATAGATCTGCAGTAGAGTCTCACATAGATATTGGACTCACATAAAAATTGTGCATAAATTTGTAGATTTCATGTTTGTATTAGAGGCTCACATAGATATTGGACTATTTTAACCTATGCCTATAGAAATTGTATGTTATTTCTTTTTCTTTTTTAAATCATTAAGATCGCGAAAGAAAAAGAAGAAGTAAAGAAGTATGAGAGAGGAAAGTCGTTCTCTATTATTTTTTATTAAACTGGTGAAATCAAACCCAATATATAGCCGGTACAGTTGTCGGTTTACAAAAATAACCCAGTACTACTACAATATAGATACAATAGCCTACTGTCTTTGACTGTTCAGCCCCCTCACATTTCATGGTATAAGCTTGAATGACATTAAACAACCAGAAATAATCCTATAGTCCATGCTTTTTGAAGTTATTTATAGTTCATTTTTTACCTTCCAAGCATTTGTACTAAAGGAAGGATAAGCAGGTTTACCGTATATATTTTTTCAGGCTTACATTCTGCATATGACTTCTCCACAATTCTACTAATATATACTAGATAGAACATGTAGGTCCCAAAGTGAGTCTAGAGGGGGGGGGGGTGAATAGACTTTCTTCGCCTGCGGAAGCTAGACTATTGGCTGGTTTTGGATTTATCTATGGATGACTACGTGGAAGTATTGATGGAGAAGACGACAGTAGTAATGTGAGTGATGTGAGACGTAATTAACTATTAGGCAAATCTGAGATGGGAGTAAATATTCTTTGCTGAACAGATCTCAGATATGATAGGAATGCTCGGAGATAGTTTTGATTGTGAGAAACAACACGAAGAAGAGACTCAATGATCGTGTTGGATCTTGGATAAACAAGAAAGTATTATAGATCGAAAAGTTTGATCTTGATCTTGGTTCAAAGCGGCGCATAGCACTTCCAAGTTTGTTCTCTCTTTTAGAGTCTCTCTCTCTTGCGTTGGAACTCTTGCTTGAATTCTGCAAAAGATATTATCTTAATGTGTGTCAGAATCCTTTATCTTGTGTTCTGTGTTTTCCACTCTTTCAAAGAAAGAAACTAACTCATATTTTTGTCGTTTCATATGAGAGAGATATATATTTTTAAGGTTAGATTGATGTGTGCCTAGTTGTCCATCCAACAGACTGACTTCCCGCCACTGGATATACGAGATGTCAGGGGATGGATTGATCTGCTCTGATTTTCTTATCTGTTGCCCATGCTATGCAGTTGCATGCCCATACTTGCGCAGTCGATCTTGGCCGTTCATCCATGGAGAGTGTTTGATTGCAATTAATGTGGCATTAATTGCACTTCAGCTGCTCTGGACAGCGCAGGTTTACTATACAAACCCTAGCTGAAGATATCGCTAAGTGAATATGCTTAGGGTTGTAAGTATGCTTTGAAGGTGAGTGCCTCGTAAGTTTGGTGACTCAAAGGTTTCAGTTAGAGCTTATTAAAGTTGCGGAAGTTTGCTTTAGGCTTTATAGTGTTGATATCTGCGAGTCTACGACTCACACATCTTCGAGTCTTCGAGGCTAGAGTTCAATTTAGATTAAGTCTTTTGTGTGACTCTATTAACTGTGAGTCTACGACTCTACAAGTCTGCGACTTTCCTAATGGCTCTTAGAGTGACTTCTTCGTAGTGCGCCTAATCTATCCGTTGTTACAGCTGCGAGTCTACGACCCTAGCTCTGCGGATCTACGACCCTCATGTTTCTCAGTTTATTTTACTTGACTAAGAGGCTCTTCGACTCTGCGAGTCTTCAACCTTGAAAATCTTCGACTCTACGAGTCTTAGACTTTACATTTCTTCCTTGGCCTTTTGCAGTTGTTTATGCTCTAAGATTATTCTATGAGTCTTCGACTCTACGACTATGACCCTTCAGCTGCAACTCTCTGCCTTCAAGATCTTCGAGTCTGTGATATGTCTAACAAGTTCTTTAACATACCTGTATCCCTTGAGTCTATGACTCTATGAGCATTGAGTCTATGACTCTACGACTTTCGAGTTACAGATTCATTTAAGTTAGTCCGTCTTGTTGGCTTCGACTCTTCAACCTTCGACCTACGAGTCTGCGAGTCCCGTTTTCTTAACAAGGTTTTAAGGCTGCGACTCTACGACCCTTGAGTCTACGAGTCTAGCAGTACATTAAGTTCTGTTAAGTGACATGAGCGCTCTAGGAACTCTACAGTTCTATAGGTTCCGAGTCTTCGAATTATTTAAGTTCGGTTACTGTTCTTTTATTCTTCGACTCTATGAGTCTCTGAATTGAATCGTCGCTTACAGTAACGCTTCCTTTTTCGTACTGCGACTCTATGACCTTCGACCCGGGATCTATGAGTCGCAATGTGTTCTATCATAAATATGCTTTGAGTCTCCAGACCCTACGAGTCTACGAGTCTCTCGCCAATATGTCCTGTGATAGTTTTACTTCTATGAACTATGACTCTCTGACCCTACGACCTTCGGATCTTCGAGTCTCCAGACTTAGACTGTATTTTGGCAGCTTCATCAAATCCTATATTTCCAACAATCTCCCCATATTTAATGTAAGTTGACAACGGGTGAAAAACATGAAGTCTGAGACTACGAGTTTGATGGGCAATTTTAAGTTAACAGGAAATATCTTTGCATATGAAAATTTTGGAGGAGATCAAAATTACGAAAATGCACACTCCTCTCCCCCGTAGGCATGAAGCTGCGTTAGCTGCCTCCTGTCGAAGATAACTCCCCCTACGACCTTGCTCCCCCTGAGATATACTCCCCCTTTCTAGGGTGAGGAACAAGCACCAGAACACAAATCACATGGGAGCAATACAATAAAACATAGACCAGCAGACAGCAAAGCAAAGATATACACAGAAAGTAACTGAGATAAAGTAAGTACACAGAAAACACATAAAAAGGAAGAGCAGTGTACAATTAAAGAGAGTACAAGACAGTTACAGTTTAAAGTCAAAATATTTTACACTTTGTGTAAATAGAAAAACAGCTGTTTGCTCATGCAGAAGTTGAGCAGTAGTCAGACGCAGCGAGGCGGCGCGACTGCTTACACGATCAAATACAGGCATGAGGGCAGTGAAGCCGGTGGTGGTCAGGATGCGAATGTAGTGGCAAACATAGAACCCACAACTGTGAGCATCATCCTGAGCAGGAACGCCTTGCTTGACTCGAGTAATTTCCATCGGTTTGGAAAGATGATAGCCACCACACCCATGCGAATATCCCTGCATGACACGGGTGAGGGTGCGATTGAATTCACGGAGTTGTTCGTGCCGATGGATTAGTAGAGTAGTAGGCTTGGAGTCAAAGATGACGATCCTCTGGTTCTTGAAGTCAATATCGAGAAGAAACCAGTGCGGGGATGTTGACAAATAGGGGATGAGCACATGGTCGACCTCATTCCATGGACGGAAGGAGTTCTCATATCTGCAACCCTATATGAACTCGATCATTGATGCATCATCGATGAGCTGTGCCTGCATGATCGGCAAACAGAGTTCCACCCGTGTATCTCGGCGAATATGGAGAGGTAGCTTCTCCAGGTATGACTTTTGTGCAAAGATGAACTGTGTCATCTCAAGATTATCCATTTCTTCACCGTTATGTAGTAATCGACACAGGTCAAGGCCGGTGAAGAATGTTTCATAGCCACAAGTCCGCGCAGTGGTATCTCCAGCAACATAGCTATTGAAAGCCGCAAGTTCAGCTGAGCTGGCTCCTGTAGTCACAGTGCGCGGTGGTACCATCAGTTGGCCGGTGGTAGTAGCGGCTGGTTTAGTAGGGGAAGCAGGCATGGTATACTCAGCCGTACTTGGATGGGTAGTTGAGGGACCAGGCAGAGTAAAGGATGATGGTTGGCCAGGAGCAGCTGGATGCTTTTTCATGCGTGTTCCAATGGGTACATCATCATCATCATCAGAATCTGTAATGATAGTGGTTCTGTGCGCACGCTTTCGCCCACGGGAGTAAGTGGCTGTAGGTGGAGGTGGTGAATAACTTGGAGTAGGCTCTGCTGTCTGTTGTACCCCATTTTGACCGGGTTAGATCGCAACCGTACTTCATGAAGAACCACTAAGTGATAGAGGATGACATTCGGAGAACAATGCACTTGATCACACTTGATTTTGAGGAGAAATGAAATTATTATGATAAAAGTACCAAGTTGAATTGGACAACCGGTGGGCAGCCCGCTATTTTATTAATAACTTCCCCGATACTTGTCGTAATCCAACAAAGTCAATTGGATTGATTAGATAACATCTTTATCTATCATTTCCAATTGGTTTGAGAATATTCCGGGTTGTATTCAATTAGTTATGATTTTTCAAAGTTGGCAACCAAACCTTGTACAAATTTGGGGGAGATAGCTAGTGCGCAGCGCACTATTTTGCCAATAACTTTCTCAATACTTATTGGATCTGAATAAAGTCAATTGCATTAGTTAGATAACATCTTCATCTATCATCTCCAACTGGTTTTAGGGTAATCCGAGTTCTGTGCAATTATCTATGAATTTTTGAATCGGACGGGTAGAATGCTCATTTTATCATGTACCTCTGTGCGGTATTTCCCACTTTTCTCCTAAATGGCTGATCCTTTTGGAGTGATTCCACTTTCAGAAGATAGATAACAGAATTTCGAGCTCTGTGGAGAAAGTTATGAATTTTTGAACTTGCCCCAGAAATCTGCCAACTTTCCACGAATTTTGGTTCTTCATATGCATGTTTGTCCCACATTGCCAATTTTGCTTCTCCTTCGCCCAGTATATATACAAAGGCACTCTCCTTACACAGCAAGTGATAACAAGAGAGGCCTAAGGAAGCCTAAGTAGAGGCGCCACGTGGCGACCGTGCCCACACACGGAAATTTTTGGGGAAACCCAAATCCGGCGGTCAAACTTGGTCAAATCCGGACTAAGCCCAAATCCGGCGGTCAAACTTGGTCAAATCCGGACTAAGCCCAAATCTGGTGGTCAAACTTGGTCAAATCCGAGCTAACTCCACTGATGTGGAATAAGGACTTACTGATGTGGACTAAGCCCAAATCCGGTGGTCAAACTTGGTCAACTGATGCAGAATAAGGACTTACTGATACGGACTAAGCCCAAATCCGGCGGTCAAACTTGGTCAAATCCGGACTAAGCCCAAATCTGGTGGTCAAATTTGGTCAAATCCGAGCTAAGTCCACTGATACGGAATAAGGACTTACTGATGCGGACTAAGCCCAAATTCGGTGGTCAAACTTGGTCAACTGATGCGGAATAAGGACTTACTGATGCGGACTAAGCCCAGATCCGGTGGTCAAACTTGGTCAACTGATGCGGAATAAGGACTTACTGATGCGGACTAAGCCCAGATCCAGTGGTCAAACTTGGTCAACTGATGCGGAGTAAGGACTTACTGATGCGGACTAAGCCCAGACCCGGTGGTCAAACTTAGTCAAATCCGAGCTAAGCCCACTGATGCGGAATAAGGACTTACTAATGCGGAATAAGGCCACTGATCCGGAATAAGCCTATATCCGGAGGTCAAACTTGGTCAAATCCGAGCTAAGCCTATTGATGCGGAATAAGCTCATTAGTGCGGAATAAGGACTTGTTAATACGGAATAAGGACCTATTGATGCGGAATAAGGCCACTGGTCCAGAATAAGCCCAGATCTGGAGGTCAAACCTGGTCAATAATTTTGAAAAACTCCAAAATAGCTCCTCTACAGGTCTGGGAGTGACTCCAAAGCACCGAGACTCTAAAAAATCCAGAAAATTCTTTTTAAGTGCATTAAATGCCACCAGTGTCTCGGAACTCCCTTTTTAAGCGTGGGAATTGAGGAGTCTCCGAATATTAAATTCAAATGTCTCGGAACTCCATTTTTGAGCATAGGGACGGAAGACCTCTGTAATTAAATGTCATTTTCCTCGGGACATCACAGTTGACCTTGGGGATTGCATAACTATACATCCAGAAATGCATTCCGCCCTTACCCACCAAAGCGTCCAGGTACAATAGAGGATTAAATAATCTCAAACGATTTATTTATTTTCAGGCACTAGGACTCCTTTTTCAAAGCACGGGAACTGTGAATTATTGTAAATCGTTGGGAACCGAGAATCCCATTTCCGAAGTCATTAATTCATTGGAACGATGTAGTTGACTCATGGGGACTATAAGGCATCCAATAAATGTCGAGGCACGGGCTGTCTCCCCTGGGATTCCTATAAATAGATTGCCCCAACAGGCAAAAGGGAGGCATCAATTATCAAGTATCAGAGGAGGTTATTCTGAGAGAGAGCTTTCTGACTAAATTTCTGAGAGATAAAAACCAGAGGGAGAGAGAGAGTATCCTGGGAATCACAAAGAGAGATATACTCATTTTTCTAAGGAAAGAAGCACCCAGAATCACTGTTCGTCTTCACGGGGAGGAGCTGACACTAGAAAAGTTTCTTTTCTAACCATTTGTGCTTTCAGGAAGCTCTTGGAAAGCATTACTCGTAGGGAAAAGGGGCTCACATCTGCATCATTTTATTTCCTTCAGGTTCGTTACTTTGTTTATTTATTAAACTGTTCTTTTTTTTTAGTTCTTTCTCTGCGTTGTTTTCAAAAATAAAACCCCAAAAACTTCTCTATTTTCCTTTTTTCATTAATTCTGAAAGTTAAAAAAACGAAAATACAAAAAACAGTTTGCATTTCTCTTTTCATTTATTATTTTCAAAAAAATAATAAAATGTAAAAACACAAAAAACTGAATCTCTTCTAGAAAAAATTCAACAAAGGCCTGGGCGGTCATGAGGGTTGGGCTCTAGATGCTCATATCCTAGTCTGCCTGGGCTAATATTAATTGTGGCAGTATTCTCATATTTGAATTCAAATGATTTTTGTTTTCTTTTCTAAAAAAGAAAATCACTTTTGTTTTCTAAAAGAAATGCAATACTGTCACATGGGCCTAGATCCCACATTCTTTTTCTAAAATTAGAATGTATTTCTTTTTCATTTGCTGTAAAATCTTTTTTTGTTGTTTTAAGGCTTAGATCCTAAAAACTCTCCTTTTTTCGAAAAAAAAATATAAAAAAATAACTTCTTTTTGAATAATGCAAGCAAACACCCATAGATCAAGACTAGGTACCAATTGTGGGCGTTGTGGGGGTGCAAGAGTTTTTCTTCCTTCCCCACACGTTACCGACTCCCGAACCTAATTCTCTGGAACCATAGACCTTTCTTTTTTAGGTGCCCAATCACACCTCTAACTTGTTTGGTGGCGACTCTGTGTTTTTCTTCTCTTTAATGGTTTGTGCAAGCCTTGTGCAGGGATGACTCTAGGATCAACAAAATGAACTAGCATGGAGTCCTTTCACAAAAGCTAGTACGAGCCCGGTCAAAAATGGGTAATGACAGCTGGCGACTCTGCTGGGGAATGTTATGAGAGTCTAGCCATGGTCTCAATTTTTGGAATGTTTGCTTGCTTGTTTCTTTTCTGTTTATTTTCTTTTATTCTATAATTGTTTTAACTGTGCATACATGCTTCTCTCTCTTTCTCTAACCCTATACTCGGGTTTTCTCTAACACAACAGGATTAGAAGAGGCTAGTAAAGGTTTGCCCACGTGGACTTGGTTGTGCTTGTCTATGTGGAATACCCAAAATGTCTCACTCAGGCAGTGGTCCTTTCTTGTTAATGCCCCAAGAGGTACAAGAAGGACTGTCACGCCCCAATTTCCTTCCACTTGGAAATGAGTAGTGACTGCCCATGCCCGCACCCGAAGGGACAAGGGGTTGGTGCAAGCACCTTAAAAGGAATTCTGGCACGGGTGCTGTCCCAAACCTGCACAACCAGGCTAACATGCCAAGGGGCATGCTCCTGCTCCCAAACCATGCACGCAAACACAAATTGAATAACAACATCTCATTTTATTTCATTTCAAAGACTAAATGTTTATTACAACCCAGTTGGGGAAAAACCCCTATGAAGCCAGGTGTACTGTTACAAATAAAACCAAACCAAATTCCAGAACATAAAACCAAAGTACAACAAAGGAAATAACATAAAACTCCCAGCCTCAGGGACCTAGCTCCTCAGCCTTCACCTACCGCCTGCTAAACCCTGCAAAAGGACAGTTTATAGGAGGGGTGAGCAAACCTTAGCTCAGTAGGGATCCAGTCTCCCCAGACCCGTCCCGCTCTACAACATGCATGATATGTGTATGCTTGTGCTCGTGTAGTGCCTAAGGCTAAAGCAAGCAACATCACCCAGGTAAACACTCTTTACCTGAGCCCGCACTGAAGGGCAGAGGACACCCCGCCACCACGGCGACATGACATACCACATCCAGGCAAATGTTGCATGGACACCAATGCAACATTTTCCACCCGAGTCAGATATGGTCAACCACCTCCTCGGGCGCCATACCTACCCTCAGGAATGGGTGCAGACTTAGCCCACCGTCGTGAGTGCTACACCGAGACTCAGGACCACGTCCTGGCCAAATCTCAAGGGGTCTAGCTATTGTGCCTGGCCCATATCTCAGCTCAGTCTCAAACAGACCAGCAGAATAGCATAGCATTACATCTCAACATGTAAACTCAGCACAACATTTACACTTTATTTCAGAGGGACCAACATGGTCAGATGCAAGCCACACACATCAGCCTCACAGGATTTTTATCAAATACAAAGCAAACACAGTACACACCAGTCATACAGGTATATCATCAGACACTTATATACAAGGTCTCACAGGCATTATATTGAATACATGGCATGCAGGCCTCACAGACATTTTATCAAATACATAGTGTGCAGGCCTCACGGACATTTCATCAAACACATGGTGGGCATAAACAAACCCGAAAAATCCTCAGGCCAAATTCAACATCGGAATCAACGGAACATGCCATTGAAGGCCAACATCCATATAGGAGATCACACCTATATGGATTTACATATATATATATATATATATATATAGGCGAATATCCTAGAACAGAGGAGAGTTAGGAAGAACATGAATCCCTACCTCAGACTTTTGTCCTAACCTCTACGCTAGACACCTTCCAACGATGCGAACCACCACGGCAACTGCCCGGAGATCCTCTCTCTCTCTCTCTCTCTCTCTCTCTCTAAGCAAGGCATGCAACAAAGAAGAACACAAGAACCCTAAACTCAAACTCAAGCCCTCATTATATAGACACTACCCACATCAAAACGACATAGTTTTGATTAAGTAAATCCCAGGATCAAAACGACGTAGTTTTGATCACACAAGTTAGCACCTTTCCGCACCCATATGGGCCAAAATACTCAGAATTTCAACATGGTCCTTTGGAGAAAGATCATTAGAATATCAAAACCAAGGGAACCATGCAAAAATATGGCTGCACGCCAATTTGAACGTGAATTCCCCAATTCACGTGCAACTCCATATGTACCCCAAATGTTCTCAAACTTCACCCCTAGCCTCCTTGCATCATGTAGAAGACAACCACACTTGCACGTGAAATGGACCCATTTCACGTGCACCTCACATACACGTCCGTTTGGCCTAAAACTTCTGTGGTAGATAGAGGACATCATTCTAAGCATCTTTCCTTTTGCACGTGAATTCATTTGAGCCCATTCACTAGGTCAAAATCTAGAAAAAAACCCTACTCAGAAGGCAAAACTGTGACTAACTCAAGGTACGGGTCCTTACAAGGACCCCCTCCGTTAATGCCCTTTTGGGTACGGGGGCTCCCTCTTAGTTCTTGTTAATGCCCTCGTGGTACAAGGCTAAGTAGGAAATGCTTGGGAACCAATGAATAAGATAGGCAGATTTAGAAGCCCATCAGGGGCATGACCTTCATGTGTTTAAGCCTTGCTATGACATTTGTGTACTTGCCTTGCTTGAACCTTGTATATGTTGTCCATGTACTAACCCCTTGTATATATTATCCATCAGATGTTTACTAACCCCTCATTTTCATTCATTGCATACCATAACATTACACGCATTCATTTAGGAAACATGGCAAGCTTTGATCATCTTCTAGCTAACAAGGTGGACAGAGAAGACGTTCAAGAGGTCGCTCTCGCATCAAGGATAATCCAAAGGGATTTGGGAAATTTTTCTCAAGAGGAGCCACAAAAGTTCCGAGACCTACACATTGAGCTCCCAAAGAATCATGCTCCTGAACTCACATCCATATGGAGGAAGTGGTCTTCAAGGAGTCAAGCCGCATACATCAAGCACTTTGGGGATCTGTTACATCTAACTCAACTACCAATAGATGAGGATATGATCATTGCAGTAGTGAACTTCTGGGATCCAAGGCGAAGGTGCTTATGTTTTAATGGCGTGGATTTGGTCCCAACTATTGAAGAATACAAAAGGCTTCTTGATCAAGAAGTGGATCAAAAGAAGCCAATCTTCAACTATGATCCTCGAAAATCATGCCGGCGTACTTTGGCTTGTCTCCTAGATATACAAGCTGAAGAAGTTCCTCCAATCATTCAAAATGATGGGAAGCATGAAGTCGTTCCATGGGAATTCTTCAAGAGGATGATGCAACATTCAACTCAAGAGGAGACCCATATACTTTTCACTGTTGCTGTCTATGGTCTGCTCATTTTCCCTCGAAATCCAAACTTCATTGACGGAGAAGTCCTCGAACTTGTCCTGTAATTGATAAAGGGAAATGACCCTGTTCTTGCCATCTTAGCTGAAACCATTAGGTCCTTATCCTACATCCGAGTCAGACGCCGAGGACAACTCAGAGGTTGTCTTCCTCTCCTATCCACATGGTTGAAGAGTCACTTCCCATGCAGCTTTCCATGCTTCAAGGAAGTGTACGTGTTACCTACTACGACCTTGCTAGATATTCTAGACAGTGGGTGGCGGCTACCCAATGACAAGTAAGGTTGGATGCACAAGTTCCATACACTAGGAGATGAGGATATCATTTGGAGGGCCCCTTGGATGCATAGATCAAGCATGCTATATAGCTACGGCAGCTATAATTAGGTCCCACTAATTGGCCCTTGGGGAAGCACCGCATACGCACCATTACAGGTGGGAAGACAACTTGAGGGGCGTCAAATCGTCCCAGTCTTACATGGAATGGAATCTTGTGATAGGGAATATGGAGCTCCTGGGGCAAAGCAGGCAATCTTTGAGATGCAAAGAGCTTGGGCCACCCCTCGACGAATCAAGGCCAACCTACATGCTACTCCTGTCTTATCAGAATACAAGGCATGGAAAGAGAAGTTATTCCCTCTCCCCAACACAGGCGAGGACACTGCAGCTGAAGAGGTGGCCTCTAATGAAGAACCTGTGGTTGTCCTAGATACAACTACATCCTTGTTACAAGAGAACGCCGTTTTACAGCAAACAGTGCAAGAACAAGGGGAAGCCATACAGAAAATGGTGGAGCAATTGGAAGCAGCTAAGATGCAGAAGAGTCATGCAAGGAAGTAGTCATTGGCAAGGGGGATGGTTATCAAAAGGCTTGAACAGGAGAATGAGAGACTAAGGAACCTCCGAAGAAGACGATGCTAGGAGATAATCAAAGCTTGTCCTAGAACACGTAGTTTTAAGGATTTCATATCATTTTTCTTATTTTAAATTCAGTTTGACTGTCTGTACCCTTTGAAGTTAAGTTTGGTTTCCAACTTAATAAAGTTTGTGTCTTTGCATCTCATGCATATCATGCACTCATACTTAAAAAGTGAGAACCAAAATAAACTTTCCAGATTCGCCAGGTTTGCTAGAGGATTTTCGGCAGAATTGGGCACTCATACAACTTAAGGTCTTCCAGCCACCAGTCATCTCCTCCAATGGCAAAACATACTGAGGATAGACTTACTGGTCTTGAGCAGGCTCAAGAAGAGATCAGGGGAAGCATGCTCCAAGTGCAGGCCCAGTTGAAGACTATGATGGACATGCTAGCCAAGCTGACTTCGGAGAGAGAAGCTAGCCCAACTGCAGGGGCCATTAATCAGGAGCAAGAGCAAGCTCCACATGCTTCACAAGCCTATGCTCCAGCAAACATGGTTCCCGGGGCATCACATCAAGTCCCACCTACACCACCTACTATGGGGGTGCCAACCCCAAATATCATGGAGGCTGTGGAATCCCTCACTCAACCATCTGATTGGAAATCCATCGAGGCCCGACTAAAAGCTGTGGAGGGGGTGAAAACATATGGAGGGACCGATCCTCATGATTTATGCTTGGTGCCAGGCATAGTACTTCCTTCCAAGTTCAAGATGCCTGATTTTGAAAAGTTCAATGGTACTCAGTGTCCTAGAACACATGTGACCATGTACTGCCGCAAGATGGCAGCCCATGCAAATAATGGAAAACTCTTAATGCATTGCTTCCAGGAGAGCCTAACCGGCGGTCCACTGCGATGGTACATCCAACTTGAAGGTAGCCGTATCAGAACATGGAGTGAGCTTGCCACGGCATTCTTAGCTCAATACAAGCATGTCACCGAACTGGCGTTAGATCGGCTAGCCCTACAGTCATTTGAAAAAGGAAGTAATGAAAGCTTCAAAGTTTATGCCCGACGATGGAGAGAGGCAGCAATGGATGTTCAGCCTCCACTCACCGAAAGAGAACTCACTACCCTCTTCATCAGCACCATGAAGGGGGTTTACTACAAAAAACTAATTGGGAATGTTTCAAGTAGCTTCACAGATCTGGTCGCCTCAGGAGAACGAATCGAAGGTGGCATAAGGGAAGGAAAACTCGGGGGGAAGCAAGTATGAAGCTTCTAGAAAGCCCTCTTCCTCCAATCGAAAGAAAGAAGGAGAATCCCAGGCAGTATGGCAACCCAAGGCTGACTATAACAGCGCCGAGTCACAACAACCCCAACAGTCAACTACACCTGGGTGTTATGGAGGAACTTCGACAGTGTCCTACATTGCTCAAGCCCCGAACCCACAATATCAGCCTCAGGGCGGGAACTTTTACTCAACCAACCAATCCCAGTATGAGCAATCAAAACAGCCATGGCAGAAGCAAAAAACAGGAAAGGAGAAATTCGATCCAATTCCTATCACATACATGGAGGCGTACACTAGACTATTGGCAGCAGGACTTGTCAGTCCAGTGCCCCTAAAAAAGTTAAGCCCTCCATATCCTGATTGGTACAAAGCTGATACCAGTTGCGCATACCATGGAGGTGGAATTGGACATGACACGAAGGTTGTTTTGCCCTAAAAAGGAAGATACAACATTTAAGAGATCTTTGGGTGGTTGGACTTCTCTAAAATGACTGGCACTCCCAATGTGGGTACCAACCCTCTTCCTGGAACACTCAGGCAATGTTGCCCATGTAATAGCCAGGATATGGAAATTCTCCTAGACAGGATTCCACAATCAAGACGGACAAGTATCAATTATTCATGACCCTACACAAGAATGGATTCATAGTGACCAAGGATGT
The DNA here is from genome assembly GCA_023512835.1 of Taxillus chinensis. Classification (NCBI taxonomy): domain Eukaryota; kingdom Viridiplantae; phylum Streptophyta; class Magnoliopsida; order Santalales; family Loranthaceae; genus Taxillus; species Taxillus chinensis. The sequence goes on from CM042085.1 coordinate 48,948,088, forward strand.
GACCGATGCTAATAGGGGCAACAACCGGAGGAAGCGATGCCTCTATCACAAGACAACTTATGGACACGACTTAGAGGAATGTGAAGAATTTCAAGAAGCAGTCCAAGAATTGCTAAACTCCAAGAGACTAGAGATTTCAAAGCCGGAGGTACATCGTGAGGTCTCGTATGGCCTCCACCGATAGGTCACAAGTGGCACCCAAGCCTGGGGCACCGAAACCCCTAATTATCCAGGACACGGAGAAGCCGAAGGCCGACTCATTGATGCAAAAGGTCAAAACCCTTACTATTCAGGAGCCGTCGCCTTTCCCATACAAGGATGATAAAGCAGTCCCTTGGAACTATCACTGCAAGTCTATCATTGCAGGGGTTCCTATAGAAGAGAAGAAGACAAGAAGTGGTCGTTCATACACACCGTAAGAAATCAACAAAGCTGATAAAGGCAAAGCCGTAGAGCAAGATATCATTCCAAAACCGATATCAGCTAACAAAAATACCTCTATCTCGAGAGGAGGAGGTAACCGAGTTTCGAAGCCGATTAAACAGAGTGAATACAACATCATTGATCAATTGAGTCGGCGCCCCGGCTCGCATCTCATTATTATCTTTGCTTATGGATTCTACTCCACACCGGGAAACCCTTATGAAGGTCTTGAGCAAAGCTTACGTTCCTCCATCCATTTCTATGGAGAACTTAGATGGGATTGCAAATAATATCGTGGCGAGTAACTTTCTCAGCTTCAGTGAAGAAGAGCTCCCTCAAGAAGGTGTTGGACATATCAAGGCTTTGCATATTTCTGTTAAGTGCAAGGACCACATCATCTCGCGTGTGCTAATTGATAACGGATCTTCTTTGAACATTATGCCAGCTCCCATTCTAAAGCAACTGCCGGTGGACCCATCTTACATCTGCCCCACCAACATGATTGTCAGGGCTTTCGATGGAGAAAAGCGAGAAGTAGTGGGAACCCTAGATGTACCGCTACAAATTGGTCCAAGTACATTCACTGTGGAGTTCCAAGTCATGGATATCGCTCCTTACTATAGCTGCCTACTGGGAAGGCCATGGATTCATGCAGCAGGGGCAATACCCTCAACCCTCCATCAAAAGGTTAAATTCATTGTAGACGGAAAACTCATATGTGTGTCCGGAGAAACAGAAATCCTTGTCTCCAAAGCTCTCTCTGTCCCCTACATCGAAAGCAGTGAAGATATCCCAGAATGTTTCTTCTGCTCATTTGAGGTCGTCAATGCAACCTACCTTCCAAACCCTACAACTGATCAGGATGATGGGACACAATTACCAAAGGCATCGAAGATGGTAGCATCAGTCATGCTGAAGTTGGGCCACAAAGCAGGAAAAGGATTGGGCTTGCAAGGACAAGGGATCAAAGAACCTATTACCATTCGAAGCACAATTAGAAGATTTGGGCTAGGCTACAAGCCCACTAAAGCTGACAGGCAATTAGAGACCTCAAGAAGAAGGGATAGCCGGCTGGCTAAGCTGGAGAAAAGAGCTTTCCAAGAACAGAAGATGATTTTTCCACCGCTCGGAGCTACATTCAGGAGCGCGGGATTCATAAACCAGAGGGAAGAGACAGTGGCCACTATAGGGGATGACAATGAAGAGGTGGAACTGGTTAGGGTTTGCCAAGGAGACCCGAGACAACAACTGGACAACTGGAAAAGCTTGGATCTCCCTATCATGTAAACGGTTCAAGGAACCTGCTGGGACATTTTCAATGTTTTCTCTTTGTTGTTTTTCAATTTCAAATTCTGAATTTGCTGTAAACTTATTTTTGGAAGTTTGAATAAAATGAAACTTTTTAAAAAAAAAAACATCCTCTTGCATTTCATAGCATGTGCATTATCATATATAGTTGAGTAAGTCAGACTTTTTCAAACAGGTATGATAAATTCAAAGATATGGTAAGGAAAGAAGAAACGAGTTGCTTAAGACTTGACCATAATCCAAACTGGGAACAGTCAGTGTCCGAGATAGAGGAAGTCTGGAACAAGTAGAAGATCCCGAGCTACCAGAAGACATCAAGCTCCTGCTAGAAAAAGAAGACCAGCCCACTATCCCTAGTGAAGACCCAGTCACAGTCGTAAACTTCGGAACAACCGCTGAGCCAAAAGAATTGAGATTGGGGTCTTTAATCCCCAATAATATCAAAGATCAGCTACTTGATCTTCTCAAGTCCTACATTGATGTGTTCGCCTGGTCCTACAAAGATATGCTGGGATTGGATATAGATATAGTGCAACACCAGTTGCCCTTGAGACCTGAGTGTAAGCCTATCCAGCAAAAGCTAAGGAGGATGAGACCAGAGATGATACTAAAGATCAAGGAAGAAGTCAAAAAGCAATGGGACGCAGGGTTCCTTAGTGTGGCCCACTATTCGGAATGGGTGGCCAACATCGTACCAGTTCCAAAGAAAGGGGGGAAGGTCCGTATGTGTGTAGACTATCGCGACCTCAATAGGGCTAGTCCTAAAGATAACTTCCCACTACCTCACATTGACACTTTGGTAGACAACACGGCAAGACATACTATGTTTTCCTTCATGGATGGATTCTCTGGCTATAACCAAATTCGGATGGATCCTGAACACAAGGAAAAGACTACATTCATCACTATATGGGGCACCTTTTGCTACAATGTCATGCCTTTTGGACTCAAAAATGCTGGGGCAACTTATCAAAGAGCCATGGTAACACTGTTCCATGACATGATGCACAAAGAAGTAGAGGTCTATGTCGATGATATGATCGCCAAATCAAAAGGAGACAAGGACCATGTCGAAGTGTTGCGTAAGCTCTTCGACAGACTACGAAAATATCAATTGAAGTTAAATCCAGCCAAATATACCTTTGGGGCTACATCAGGTAAGCTATTGGGATTCATCGTCAGTCAACGGGGAATTGAAATTGATCCTGATAAAGTCCGGGCCATCCAAGATATGCCTGTGCCAAAAACTATCAAGGAAGTTAGAGGATTCCTCAGAAGACTCAACTACATCGCTCGGTTCATTTCACAACTCACTATGACTTGTGAACTCGTCTTCAAGGTGCTGCGCAAGAATAGCCCCGAAGTGTGGAACAAAGAATGTCAGGAGGCCTTTGATACAATTAAGCAGTATTTGATGAACCCTCCAATTTTGGTTCCCCCAGTATCTGGTCAACCTCTGATTTTGTACTTAATAGTCCGAGAAACCTCGATGGATTGTGTACTGGGACAACATAATGCCTCAAGGAAAAAAGAGCAAATCATTTACTATCTGAGCAAAAAGTTTACACCTTGTGAGGAAAAGTACACTCCTCTGGAGAAGACTTGTTGTGCCCTCGCTTGGACGGCACGAAGGTTAAGGCAGTATACACTCTACCATACCACATGGCTCATCTCTAGACATGACCCGCTCAAATACCTATTGGAAAAGCCATCCATGATGGGAAGAATTGCTAAGTGGCAGCTACTCTTAGCAAAATATGACATTGTCTATGTGCCTCAAAAGGCCATCAAAGGAAGTGCCATAGCTGATTATCTAGCGGATCGAGCCTTGGAAGATTATGATCCGACAATCTCTGATTTCCCAGACGAATTCATCAACACCATCCAAGAAAATGAAGAGTCAGACACATGGACCCTTTGGTTTGATGGAGCATCAAGCTTATCTGGTCATGGCATCGGGGCAGTCCTAATTTCCCCATCCGGAGTACATTTTTCGATGGCCGCCAAGTTGACATTCCCTTGCACAAACAATATAGCAGAATATGAAGCTTGTGTAATGGGCCTCCAAGAGGCATTGAGTAAAGGAATCAGGAAATTACAAGTGTTCGGGGATTCAGCTCTAGTCATTTATCAAGTTAGAAAGGAATGGGAAACTCGAAATCACAAGTTGATTCCTTACCGACAAATGATTTGTGAAATGGCTAACCTATTTGATGAAATTACATTTGAATACATGTCAAGAGAGCATAATCGAATTCCCGATGCTTTAGCGACTCTAGCCTCCCTCCTTCGATTGGACACATGCTTCGAAATACCATGCTTTGACATCAATGTGAACAAGGAACCCATTTACAACATGGTAACCAATGTTGACACCGATAATAAGCCTTGGTATCAAGATATCAAACAGTACCTGTCCCAGCACTCATATCCGGTAGGGGACTCAGAAGCAGAAAAAAGAAACATCCGACGAGCAAGCATCAATTACTTCCTCGACGGTTCAATCCTATACAGACGCAACCATAACCAAGTTTTATTGCGGTGCTTAGACAAAGATGAAGCAGCTCGAGTCACCAATGAGGTTCACAACGGCGACTGCGGATCTCACGCAAATGGGCATACACTAACTAGGCAGATCATGAGGATGGGCTACTATTGGGTTACTATGGAAAAGGACTGCATCAAGCATGTGCGTAAATGTCTTAAATGCCAGGTTTATGGGGATCGCATTCAAGCACCCCCATCTAAGTTACACGTGCTTACATCTCCGTGGCCATTTGCATTGTGGGGCATGGACGTCATTGGGCCCATATTCCCAAAAGCCTCCAATGGACATAGATTCATTCTTGTAGCCATCGACTATTTCACTAAGTGGGTCGAGGCAGCCTCCTACGTCCAAGTCACTCGTCCGGTAATCACTAAGTTTGTCCGCAACAACATCGTGTGCCGCTATGGGCTCCCAGAGCACATTATAACAGATAATGCTGCCAATCTGAATAGCCGGATGATGGACAATTTGTGTGAACAGTTCAAAATCCGACATCGCAACTTTACACCTTACCGTCCTCAAATGAACGGAGCGGTAGAAGCGGCAAACAAGAATATCAAGAACATTATCTGGAAAATGACTGAGACATACAAGGATTGGAGCGAGAAACTCCCATATGCACTACATGCCTACAGAACCATAGTCCGAACTTCAACTGGGGAAACGCCATTTTCCTTAGTTTATGGCATGGAGGCTGTTTTACCGGTTGAAGTAGAAATCCCATCTCTGAGGGTGCTCATGGATACCAAGCTAGATGAAGCCGAATGGGTTAAGAACCGTTTCGAACAGTTGAATCTGATTGACGGGAAGCGATTCACAGCAGTTTGCCGAGGTCAGCTTTATCAAAGGAGAATGATGGGTAGCTTCAACAAAAAGGTGCGACCGAGGGCATTTAAAGAAGGAGACCTGGTCCTGAAAAAGATACTACCAATACAGCATGATCACGAGAGGCAAATGGACTCCAAACTATGAGGGGCCGTATGTTGTAAAAAGAGCATTCTCGGGTGGTGCACTCGTCCTCACCAAAATGGATGGAGATGAACTCCCGAACCCTTTAACAGATGATCTGTAAAGAAATTTTATGTTTAATTTCCGTTCTTGTACCAAAGTGGATTTAAAATTGTCATTTATTGAAAGAATTTTCCATGTTCTTAAACCTTTCATGTATCCTTATTTGCCAGTAAGGGAGCTTTTCCCTGAGAAAGAGCCAAAAAAAAGGGCTTTCTTATCTTGCAAAAGAATTCCAAACAGTCATTCACTACTTTTGCCAAATCAAAACCAGCTTGCCCAAGTGAGTCTAAATCACACGCTCATCATCTCCTTCATATAAATGGTAACAAAATCTCATTTTGGTACAAAGACGAGGAAGTCGCAGGTAAGAGCGGACTTGGTGAAAACCCGAAAGGGCACTAAGGGTAAAATACAAAGCTCTGTGAAAAGAGAGAAGAATTAAAGGCGGACTTAGTGAAAACCCGAAAGGGCACTAAGGGTACAATACAAAGCCAAACAAAGGGACCAGGATCCAAAGTCACCTAAAGCAGCCTGATAGAATCTCAAGCACCTCAGAGGGATTGATCAGTTACTCCACATCAAAGGCTGGCCTATGAATAGAAGGATTGATCATGTTTTGAGCACACTTTGATCAACTTTGTAAACCAATATCTTAAAAAATTATCATTCTGTTTTATAAAAGGAAGACTTGTTAAACTCTTATGATAATGCATGAGTCATGTTGTGTATGATGATGTACTTTTCTCAAAATTCTGTTTCAATTTTTTTTTTTTTAAAAAAAAAAAAATTCCCCAAGCAGAGTTTTCTTGAACATTCCATGCATGGGGATATCAACATGCAGAAAAGATGGAGCCCCGGTCTCTTGGAGCAAAGAGAGAACAAAAAGCACAAGTCATCCACTGGCCTCTTTCCCAACAGAGGAGAAGGATTCACAAACTTAATCATAAAGTCACATACATTCACGCATCTTCATGCATCATTAGCATACATCCTAGCATGTTTGTTCTTCTTACTCACAGGATTATCCGTATATCAGAATGGCATGAGGATTCATCTCATGATCTACCAACAGTTAAGCTTCAAAGACAGATGAGGACTCACCCTCAACAAACAGAATTCCCTTTCAAAATCAAAGAACTAAACTCGGCAGACCTAGATCGTAAGCCCAAGCATGACTCTTGAGTCGTAATCTCGTAGAGCGATCTCTTAGAGTGAACTCGTAGAGGGAGCCATGATAGAGTCACCTATCCATAGCCCAAGAAGCTATTCGGGCCAAGAAGCCCCCTCATAGCCCAAGAAGCTATTTGGCCCAAGAAGCCACCTTTATGGCCCGAGATGCTATTATTCGGCCCAAGAAGCCACCTTTATAGCCCGAGACGCTATTATTCGGCCCAAGAAGCCACCTTTATAGCCCAAGAAGCTATTCGGCCCAAGAAGCCACCCTTATAGCCCAAGAAGCTATTTGGCCCAAGAAGCCACCCTCATAGCCCAAGAAACTATTCAGCCCAAGAAGCCATCCTCATAGCCCAAGAAGCTAATCAACCCAAGATGTCATATCATAGCCCAAGAAGCTATTCGTCCCAAGAAGCCACCCTCATAACCAAAAATGCCGCATCAATCTCACAGCAATGCCAAACTCCAAGGAGATCTAACCATTCAAAATGGGTATTTGGTTATCTTTGTACATCATTTGTATACAAACAATGCACAAAGAGGGGCAGCTGTTGTACCCCATTTTGACCGGGTTAGATCGCAACCGTACTTCACGAAGAACCACTAAGTGATAGAGCATGACATTCGGAGAACAATTCACTTGATCACACTTGATTTCGAGGAGAAATGAAATGATTATGATAAAAGTACCAAGTTGAATTGGACAACCGGTGGGCAGCCCGCTATTTTATTAATAACTTCCCCGATACTTGTCGTAATCCAACAAAGTCAATTGGATTGATTAGATAACATCTTTATCTATCATTTCCAATTGGTTTGAGAATATTCCGGGTTGTATTCAATTAGTTATGATTTTTCAAAGTTGGCAACCAAACCTTGTACAAATTTGGGGGAGACAGCTAGTGCGTAGCGCACTATTTTGCCAATAACTTTCTTAATACTTATTGGATCTGAATAAAGTCAATTGAATTAGTTAGATAACATCTTTATCTATCATCTCCAACTGGTTTTAGGGTAATCCGAGTTCTGTGCAATTATCTATGAATTTTTGAATTGGACGGGCAGAATGCTCATTTTATCATGTACCTCTGTGCGGTATTTCCCACTTTTCTCCTAAATGGATGATCCTTTTGGAGTGATTCCACTTTCAGAAGATAGATAACAGAATTTCAAGAAAAACAAGACTAATTTGGCTCTAATCCGAGCTCTGTGGAGAAAGTTATGAATTTTTGAACTTGCCCCAGAAATCTGCCAACTTTCCACGAATTTTGGTTCTTCATATGCATGTTTGTCCCACATTGCCAATTTTGCTTCTCCTTCGCCCAGTATATATACAAAGGCACTCTCCTTACACAGCAAGTGATAACAAAAGAGGCCTAAGGAAGCCCAAGTAAAGGCGCCACGTGGCAACCGAGTCCACACACGGAAATTTTTGGGGAAACCCAAATCCGGTGGTCAAACTTGGTCAAATCCGGACTAAGCCCAAATCCGGTGGTCAAACTTGGTCAAATCCGAGCTAAGTCCACTGATGCGGAATAAGGACTTACTGATGCGGACTAAGCCCGAATTCGGCGGTCAAACTTGGTCAAATCTGGACTAAGCCCAAATCCGGTGGTCAAATTTGGTCAAATCCGAGCTAAGTCCACTGATACGGAATAAGGACTTACTGATGTGGACTAAGCCCAGATCCGGTGGTCAAACTTGGTCAACTGATGCGGAGTAAGGACTTACTGATGCGGACTAAGCCCAGATCCGGTGGTCAAACTTGGTCAAATCCGAGCTAAGCCCACTGATGCGGAATAAGGCCACTAATCCGGAATAAGCCTAGATCCGGAGGTCAAACTTGGTCAAATCCGAGCTAAGCCTATTGATGCGGAATAAGCTCATTAGTGCGGAATAAGGACTTGTTAATACGGAATAAGGACCGTTGACCATTGACCTGCCGACACTTCGACCCATTGACCCCGAAGCTCGAAGCCCCAAAATCCTGAAGCCTCGAAGTCCCGAAGCTCGAAGCCCCGAAGCTCGAAGCCCCGAAGCCTCGAAGCCTCGAAGCCCCGTTGACCTGCTGATTTCTGACCTTCGACCCTTCGAACCCCGAAGCCCCGAAGCTCGAAGCCTCGAAGCCCCGTTGACCTGCTGATTTCTGACCTTCGACCCTTCGACCCTCGAAGCCTCGCTGCCGACACTTCAACCCCCTAACTCTCGAAGCCTCAAAGCCCCGCTGTCGACACTCCGACCTTCGACCCTTGACCCTCGAAGCCTATAACCCTCCGACCTTCGACTCGCCCTTTCGACCTTCAACCCCCTAACTCTCGAAGCCTCGAAGCCCCGCTGCTGACACTCCGACCTTCGACCCTTGACCCTGAGATGCCTTAACCTGCGAACCTTCGAACCTTGACCTACGACCCACGGACCCTCGAAGCCTGTCAACCTCCGACCTTCGACCCTTCAACCCGTTGACCGTTGACCTTCGACCTGCCGACACTTCGACCCGTTGACCGTTGACTTTTGCCCCACCGAAATTTCGACCCATCGCAACTTCGACCCTGCCGACATTCTGACCCTTAACGTCTGACTTTCGCTATTTGGCTCCTCTCGCTGGCTTCCTCGCTGGCTTGCTCACGGGATGCATTTTATGTGCTGGCAAAGATGCTTTTCAACGACCTGTCAGTCACATGTGCTAAAATACAAATTAAAAAAAAGGCAATCACGAGCTGCCAGTCGCCAGACCACCCGACAAATCGCACAAGACCTGGATAAAAATAAGGGAATCAATAATGCAGCATTAAATGCTGCAATTAATGACAGTCCAGCCAAAAATTTTCTGCCAGGCCTTAAAACACAGTCTGCTGTCCACGCGAAGAAGGAGATAACGTCTGAGTCCGCCCCTGCGCAAGAGAGTTGAGCAGAAACAAAAAGGAGAGGCAGAAAAGGAAGAGGGGGATTCGTCCAATGAAAAAAAGAGAGGAGGGTAAGTTTTTTCGTTGAAGAGAGCCATTAAAAAAAAAAGAGGAAGAGGGAGCCCTCCATCATTCCAGTGCAGAAAAAGAAAGAAAGAAAAAACAGAGAGAGCCATCATCGTGAAAAAAAAAAACCTGCAAACCAGAGAGAGCAAAAAAAAAACAGAAAGAAGAAAAAAGGAGAGAAACTCAAAAACCATAAAAAAGATCACTCTTCCACGCCTCCCTGACTGCCATCCTTTCAGATTAAACACCCAGTCTTCTACTATCAACATTACTCCTTCATCCTCTTTCTCTCCTATCTCACTCCAGGCTCCTTTTTTTTTTGGCAAAAAAAAAAAACACAAAAAAAAACGCCCAACTTCAGCCTTTTTTCTGCGTGTTCAGCAAGTAAAAAACATAACAGACACCAATCCCTTTCCAATCCCCTATTTCTCACGCCTACTCTTCTTATTTCCAGTCATCAAAAAAACTCAAACCCAGAAAATACACCACTCCACTCTTCAAATACCAAGAAATCCCCCTCCACAAACCTCGTTGTCAGGTCTTATTGGTTCTAAGCAAGTGATTATTAGTGCCGATAGGAGTTCAAACAAAGATTGGTGTTGCAAGCTTCAAAGTCGGTTCAGCCCTATCTTTTCAATACTTTTTTCAGTTTATCTATATTTGGTGTAATTTTTGTTTTAGCATTTTTCTAATTTTCGTTTTTTAGCTTATCTATATTTGCTGTAATTGCTTTTCAACCTTTTTCATTGTATTTTCCTGTATTTCTTCCTATGTGTATGTTGTAATATGTAAAGTATAGTAAAAAGAAAGGGAAAAAAAAAAAGAGAGAGCAAAGGGAGAACATGAAAAAAAGAGAAAAAAAAGAGTGATTTTCTTTTTCTTTTGTGGATGCCATAATCACACACTCCACGTTTTTATTTTCATGCATATGTTCCTAAATTGGTTTTAAGATTTTGGATTCACAAAACAAAAAAAAAAGAGAGGAAGAAAACCAAAGTTGGTACTTCAATTTCTAAAACAAAAAAAAAACAACAAACAAACAAAAAAAACAAAAAAAACAAAAAAACAAACAAAAAAAAACGTTTTTTTAATAAAAATGTTTTTTTTAAAAAAATCTCTTCAAACAACATGTTTTGAAAATGTTTTCATAAAATGTTTTTCAAATGTCTTCCAACAAAAAACAAAAAAAAAACAATAAAAACAATAAAAAACAACAAAAAATATAGAAAAACAAACACAAAATGCATGTTCTAACCCAAACCAAAAAAGGGGAAAAAATAAACAAATATTTTTTAGGATTTTCAATTTTCAAGAGCAAAACCAAAAAACAAACCAATCCCTAGGATCTCATTATCCCCTACAAAAATCCAAAACCTTTAGGATTCCCTTTAGAAATTTAGGATAAATCCATTTTAACCTTGACTTTAATAAATAACTTAGCCAAATAAAAATCACAAACTTTTTAAGTTAGCCCAGTCATGGCAGTATAAATAAAATAAAACCTCCTCCTCCTAAATTAGATACCGAAAGGGCGCTGTAGGGGTGCTAATCCTTCCCTACACGTAACCAACTCCCGAACCCATCTCTGATAACGCAGACCATACACTTAAAACTACTCAAAGTAGAGGGTACCCAACTGTACCCCAAAAACAGTTGGTGGCGACTCTAAAATTTCTCACCATTGGTTTAGTTTGAGCTCAACCCAAAAGGGCCCGGACGAAAACCAGTGATGATAGCTGGCGACTCTGCTGGGGACCCATGAACACTTTAGAGAGTTAGGTCTAGAACTAAGGATTAGGAGGTTATTTTAACTGTTGTATATATTTAACTGTTGTGCTAAATTGTTTGATTGTTGCTCATATTTACTGTGATTTATTTATACGCTTTAACTACCATGATAGTTGTGATTTACTGCTTTCCATACTTGTTGCATACATGCATAACCCTATACCCGGGTTTAGCACAATTTAGGTTAGCGAGGTTCAGTACGGTCCCCAGCACGTCGATCATTATCCGCAATGGGGCCTCGGACTCCTCACTCAAGCTTGAGGTTCTTTTAAGGCACGTCCTTTTAAGATCCCCCTCCGATAAATCCCATGGTGTACGGAGCCCTCTATTGAGGAAGTTTGGGAACCAACGAATAAGATAGGGGTAGCAATAAAAGCCCACCAGGGGTATTGACCCACATTTTGTTTGCTCATTCCATGCCATGCTAACCTTTGTTTTGAAGGGTAGTCTTTAAGTCATCCCCTGCACATTTGACTGTCTTTACTATTGGTTTATTCTTTATCCTGACTTGTCATCCTAACCTATCATCATGCATAACATGACATTCATCATTCATATAGGCATGACAACTTTCGATCGTCTCCTAAAAGGCCTTCAGGACAAGGAGACCGTCACGATAGTGGCCCAAGCATCGGGAGACATTCATCTTCGCCTTGGAGATTTCCCGCCAGGAGAGGCCTACAAGGCAAGAACATGTTATCATAGAAGATCAGTTGGACTACACTAAGGAGGTACAGGCAATATGGAAGCAAGTGGTCGGACGAAAGGAAAAGCATATACATACAACGGTTTGGGGATTTGCTCCATGTAACCGAGCTGCTTGGCCGATACGGATATCCTTGGGGGCAGCCATTTATTTCTGGGAACCTCGACGGCGGTGCTTCAACTTCAACAGCCTAGATCTTGTTCCCACAATAGAAGAATACAAAGATTCTTGGATATCCCCGTGGAAAACAAAATGAAAATCTATCTGCCAGAGCCCAGAAGGTCATGCCGAAGGGCCTTTGCTGAGATTATGGGAAAGCCAATATGGGACTCACCGGCGGTCACAACTTATGGTGGGCGCGAATATCTCCCATGGGCAACAATCAAAGAGATAATACAAACTGCAACAGAAGCAGAGGCACACAAATTGCTTACACTAGCTATATATGGGCTAGTCATTTTCCCGAGGATACCGGCCCACATTGATGGGGCAATTGTAGATTTGGTCCAGCAGGTGCTCAAAGGATGTGACCCTACTCCTGCTATCTTGGTCGAAACCATCCGATCTCTTACTTACCTAAGGAGTAAAGGCTCGGGACAGTTCATGGGGTGCTTACCTCTCCTATGTACTTGGTTGCAAGGTCATTTCCCCTGTAGTGTTCATCGTTTCCCTACTGTTTATCAAGTACCAGCCACAACATTACTAGATATTCTGCTCAGCAAGTGGAGCCTACCAAAAGACTTTGAAAGCTGGAAAAAGAAGTTGGGGAACCTCACAGAAGCTGACATTACCTGGATTGCTCCTTGGATGCCGGTGGTCTCCATGACATATAGCTGCGGGGACTACAATTGGGTTCCACTTTTAGGTCCCTGGGGAGGAACTGCATATGCACCACTGCAGGTGGGAAGACAAGTGGGGCGTCATCAGATTATTCCCGTGCTCTTTGGCATGGAAGAGTGTGACTTCACTTACAGCAGAACCATGCTCATAGAAGAAGGCAAGAAGATGTATCAAGCATGGTCCACACCACACAAGATTCAACCCAACGGTTCAAAACCTGGTGTTTTCCCCAAGATACATATCTTGGAGGGCACAACACAAGCCACAGCTAACTTCAGACATGAAGGCTATCCTCCAGGAGAATCAGACTTTAAGGCAGCAGATCTAGAGGCTAGAAGCATCTCTAGAAGGAACTCTTCAAAGGCTGCAGCTGAGGGAAAAACAGATCGCGACCATAATGAAGCAGCGGGAGGATGCAGGTGAACGACCACCCTAGAGAAAGAGGCGCCATGCTCCTTAGGAGATGACTGGAAGAATGCCTTAAGATCATGTAGTGATAGCTTTCATTTTACATGACATTTCAGCACTGTACATTTGCATTGAGTGTTTATATTGTGTGTTTTGTTTGTAATAAAGTTGTTTGTTTCTTTAACCCTCTACATAGACATTCATGCATACATGCATATCAAATGAAAAATCAAATAAAAGTTCCCTTGTACCCAGGTGGGTAGCAGCCTCCCTCCAGGATTGCGTACTCTTACAATCTCAGATCCCGGCGCAATCAAATACCTCAACCACAGCCAATGGCAGAAGAAACAGAGAACAGACTCATGGGGTTGGAACAGTCACAACAAACCCTATAGGGGCAAATGTCTGCAATAATGGAAATGCTCACAAAATTGACTGAAGAAAGAGGAAGAATTCCGACCGGGGGAACTACAAATCACCATCAAGAGCAGGGACAGGAGGCTGTTCAGTCACCCAACCTGGCTCCAAGCCAGGCACCCACATACCATCCTGCTATGGCACAACCTCCTACCCCAAATCAAACTCATTTCACTATGCCCGCACCAGGAAATGTAATGGAAGCGGTGGGTTCCCCAGCTCCTCAGGAAAATATTGAGTCGCTCGCTCTATGCCGACTCGAGGAAAGATTGAAGGCCGTAGAAGGCATTGACAGCTATGGTATGACCAGCCCACAAGACTTATGCTTAGTCCCTGGAGTGGTGCTACTTGCCAAAATTCAAAATGCCAGATTTTGAAAAATTCAACGGGACACGATGTCCGAAGACACATCTGGCCATGTATTGTCAAAAGATGGCCGCTTATCCTTGGTGAAGACAAGCTCCTCATGCATTGTTTCCAGGAAAGCCTAACCTGGGGCATCCCTTCGCCGGTATTTTCAACTGAATGGAAACCGCATTAAGACATGGAAGGAATTAGCTACTTCCTTCTTGGCACAAGACAAACATGTCACCGAGCGGGCACTAGATCGACTAACCCCTGCCTATGGAGAAGGGATCCGAAGAGAATTTCAAAGATTATGCACGAAGATGGAGAGAGGCAGCTGTGGAGGTCCAACCTCCCCTTACCGGAAGAGAACTCACTACTCTTTTTATCAACACACTAAAAGGTGTCTACTATGAGAAGTTGATCGGTAACGTCTCCAACAGTTTTGCAGACTTGGTTGCATCCGGTGAACGTGTAGAAAGTGGAATTAAAGGAGGAAAGCTGAAGGGAGATGTAGCTGAGGCATCAAAACGGTTTCAACCACCAGCAAAAAGGAAAGAAAATGAAACCAACCTGGTATACCCATCGCACCCGCCAATACAACCAACATTCTACCAAGCACCAGGGTGCTATAGAGGGTCACCTGTGACCGCCTACGCTGCACCTGCACCACCTCCCCCATTCATGCCATACTTGCCACAGGGAGGGGTTCCATTTCCATATCCCATGACACCTAATCCATTTCAACCAAGAGCACCTTACGTAGAGCAACCAAGGCCAGCGAGTTAGGAAGGACCAGGACCCTCATTCCAAGGACAGGGGCAACCGAGGGCCCCGACCCAGCAAGCAGGAGCGAATCAGGCTTCTCGTCGACCACGACAAGAGTTTGACCCGATCCCAATGACATATGCCGAACTATACCCCAAGCTTTTAGAGGCAAGGATGGTAACTCCTATACCCTTGGGAGAAATAAAGACTCCTCCCCCGGCCTGGTATAAGCTGGATGCTAGATGTGAGTATCATGCAGGTGGAGCTGGACATGATATCGAGAATTGTATAACATTCAAAAAGAAGGTTCAGGCATTAAAGGATGCAAAATGGCTGGATTTCTCCGCACTGTCTGGGACACCAAATGTGAACAGCAATCCTCTCCCAGAACACTCCAATAATGTTGCTAGTATCGAAAATGAAGTACAGCTGGAAAGGGTCTCCCAAGTACAAATGGAGAAACACATTTGTTTACTCTGTTACAGGAACATGGCTATATACTTGCTAAAGACACGCCAAGGGCAGGAAAAGGAATAGATGGGGAAAAACAATGCCCTTATCACAAGATGTCACGGGGACATGACATCGCAGAATGCACTGAGTTTTTCGAGGTGGTGCAAAAATTCATGGACCAAAGGATGATAGAATTCTCAAGAGGAGTAATGGACAACCAAAGCCACATGATCCAAGAAGATCATTGCCTCAAATCGCCATGGGTGCCTACACCCCTTGTCTTAAACGTTAAGGCTGCAGAGATCCCGTTACTGCCACATGGAATCAAGCCTCTCACTATCCATGCCTCAAGTCTCGTGCCAGACAAGAGGGGGAGAACCGGAAGCCCACAACTACCGCAGGGAATTGCACCTCTCACCATAGGTGTTCCTGCTCCTTTCCCTTATAAGACTGATAAGGCAGTCCCATGGAACTACAGTTGTGAAGTAGTACAGGGAGCCACCGCAGCCGAAAAGAAAACCAGGAGCGGTCGGGCATATGCCCCAGATATGGCTGACAAAGCAAGAAATGAAAAAGCTATAGAACAAGACACTGAGTTAACACCGGAGGCAACAAAGAGAGGAACACCAATCACTGAAGAAGAAACCACAGAATTTCTGAAACTCATGAAGCAGAGCGAGTATAATATTGTGGATCAATTAAGTCGGCAACCGGCTCGCATCTCCTTACTCTCATTAATGATGGATTCCCAACCTCACCGGGAAGCACTGCTGAAGGTTCTAAGCCAAGCCTACGTTCCTCCAACCATCTCAGTCGCGAATGTGGATGGACTCACCAGTAACCTCATCCTGAATAACGTAATTAGCTTTGGAGATGACGAGCTACCCCAAGAAGGAAAGGGGCACATAAAAGCTCTGCACATCATGGTCAAATGCAAGGAGCACACCATAGCCCGTGTACTTATTGACAACGGCTCGGCCTTGAACATTATGCCCTTGCATATACTGCAGCTTTCCAATTGACACGTCCTATATGCGTCCGTACGATGAAGGTACGAGCATTCGATGGAGGAAAGCGTGACGTGGTTGGGGTGGTTTTTTTTTTTTGGGGGGGTTTTTTTGAGTAATGGGGGGGGGGGGGGGGGGGGGGGGGGGGGGGGGGGTTTTTTTGTGTGGGGTGTTTGTTGGGGGGGGGGGTTTTTGGGGAGAGGGTTTGGGTTGGGGGGGGGGGTGGGGGCGGGGGGGGGGGGGGGGGGTTTTTTGGGTGGGGTTTGGGAACTCTGGATGTTCCACTCATGATTGGGCCAACTACTTTTACGGTGGAATTTCAGGTAATAGACATCACTCCATATTACGTTTGGCTTGGGAAGACCCTGGATCCACATGGCAAGGGCCGTGCCGTCCGGTCTCCACCAAAAGATGAAGTTTGTAATGGGGGACCAGCTCATCTCGCATCTCTTGGAGAGACAAGTTTCCTCGTCACCAAACCGGCATCGGTCCCTTATGTTGAAAGCAACGAAGATGTGCCAGAATGCTCCTATCGGGCTTTTGAGATGGTGAACGTCGCTTCAGCCCCAGACCATCATTTCTCGAAGGCAGCAAAAATGGTTGCAGCTACTATGATCAAACAGGGGTGCAAACCGGGGCAAGGATTAGGCCTGACAGCTCAGGGGATTCAGAAACCCCTGACCATCCGAGAAAATACCGAAAAGTTTGGGCTAGGCTACATCCCTACAAAAGCTGACAGACAGAGAGAAGCTATTAAGAAGAGGGAAGTCAGAATGGCAAGATTGCGAAAAAGGCCAGGACAAGAAGAAAGGAGAAGCTTTCCCCCTTTGAATGTTACATTCCGAAGTGGAGGGTTTATCCACAAGAGCCAACCTGAGCCCAAGACGAGGACTGTAGCCGTACTGGACATAAATGAGCATGCACCAAGCGAGATGGTTCAGTTAGTGTGAGAGGATCCCAACCAGCCTTTGAACAATTGGACCAGCCTGGACCTCCCCATAATGTAATGCTTACGGGTCACTGGGATTTAATGTATTCTATTTTAATGTACGTTGAAGCTGTGAACATTTGTTTTTCCTTGAACCTTCCAATAAAATGTGTTTTCCAAATCTTTCATGGGGCATGCCATTCATCACATATGCATATCATATTTGGTTACCAACTTGTCATTCTCTTATAAACAGGTATTACAATGTCAATGAAAACATAGTATGCGAAAGCGAAACGAGATGCCAAAAGTTTGACCGAAGTCCAAACTGGGAGCAGCCCGTGTTTGAAGCTGATGAGAATGAGATAGAAGAGACACCTGAGCTACCAGGGGAGATTATACGCCTATTGGAAAGGGAAGACCATTTATCCGTTCCAAGTGAAGACCCAGTAGAAACAGTGAATTTGGGGATGACAGCTGAACCAAAAGAATTGAGGGTGGGGTCTTTGATAGCTACCGACATCAGGAGGAAGTTAATCGAGCTGTTAAGAAGCTACATCGACATTTTTGCATGGTCATACCAAGATATGCCCGGGTTAGACACAGATATAGTACAACATCACATACCCGTGAAGCCAGAGTGCAAGCCAGGAGCGAGAAATTGCGAAGAATGAGGCCAGAGATGATACTAAAGATTAAAGAAGAAGTCAAAAAGCAATGGGATGCAGGTTTCCTAAGTGTCTCCCACTATCCAGAATGGGTCGCTAATATTGTACCAGTACCAAAGAAAGGAGGCAAAGTATGCATGTGTGTCGACTATAGAGATCTGAATTGGGCCAGTCCGAAAGACAACTTCCCACTTCCTCATATTGATACCTTAGTGGATAATACAGGAAAACATGCCCTATTCTCCTTCATGGATGGTTTCTTGGGCTATAATCAAATTCGTATGGCCCCCGAACACAAAGAGAGGACCACATTCACGACACTTTGGGGCACCTTTTGCTATAACGTGATGCCTTTTGGCCTGAGGAATGCAGGGGCAACCTATCAGCGAGCCATGGTGACCCTATTCCACGACATGATACATAAGGAAGTCGAGGTATATGTGGATGACATGATAGCCAAATCTCGAAGCACTGAAGATCATATCGAAGCACTCCGCAAGCTCTTCAACAGGCTACGGAAATATCAACTGAAATTGAACCCCGAAAAGTGCACTTTCGGAGACATGTCGGGAAAACTGTTGGGTTTTATTGTGAGCCAAAAAGGAGTAGAAATCGATCCAGATAAAGTTCAAGCTATCCAAGAGATGCCGCCACCACGGACCATCAAGGAGGTTAGAGGATTCCTAGGGCGACTGAATTATATTGCCCGCTTTATTTCCCAGCTGACAGCCACATGTGAATCCATTTTCAAGACTTTACGAAAGAACAACCCAGAAATTTGGAATGACAAATGTCAAGAAGCTTTTGACAAGATCAAACAATATCTGTCTAATCCACCCATTTTGATCCCACCAGTACCGAATAGACCTCTGATCTTATACTTGACCGTTCAGGAGTCAGCGATGGGTTGTGTCTTGGGGCAACATGATTCTACAGGCAAGAAGGAGCAGGCCATTTATTACCTCAGCAAGAAGTTCACCATTAATGAAGAAAACTACACGCCCTTGGAGAAGACGTGCTGTGCTCTTCTCTGGATAACGTGAAGATTGAGGCAATACACCCTATATCATACTACTTGGATGATTTCAAGGCATGATCTGCTCAAATATCTCTTGGAAAAACCATCCATTTCTGGAAGAATCGCCAAATGGCAGTTGATCCTATCGGAGTACGATATCATCTACGTACCTCAAAAAGCCATAAAAGGAAGTGCGATAGCCGACTATCTAGTAGATAGAGTGTTGGAAGACTTTGAGCCCATGACTATTGGCTTCCCAGATGAGCACATTAACATCATTTCGGCCGAAGTATCAGACATATGGACGATGTGGTTCGATGGAGCCTCTAGTCTCTTAGGTCACGGTGTTGGGGCCATCCTGATATCCCCAAAAGGCGAACATTTCCCCATGGCGGCAAAGTTAACCTTCCCTTGTACAAACAATGTGGCAGAGTATGAGGCTTGTGTGATGGGACTTCAAGAAGTCATTCACAAAGGAATCAAAAAATTACGAGTGTTCGGCGATTCGGCACTCATCATTTTTCAAGTAAGGGGTGAATGGGAGACTCGAAACCATAAATTAATCCCATATCGGAAGCACGTTGCAGAGTTAGCCGAGCAATTCGAAGACATCACATTTGAGCATATGCCCAGGGAATGCAACCAACTCCCTGACGCGCTGGCAACTCTAGCCTCCCTCCTTCGACTAGACACAAAGTTGGAAGTTCAGTCTTTCGATATCCGTATACAAGATGCTCCTGCACATTGCATGGCCATTGAAGGACATACTGAAGAAAAACCTTGGTTTGAGGACGTCAAACAATATTTGCTTAAGCAAGAATACCCAGCAGAGGCCACTGAATCTGATAAGAGAAATATCCGAAGGTCAGCGTCCAACTATTATATTGATGGCTCAATTCTGTATAAGAGAAACCACGACATGGTGCTATTGCGGTGTGTGGCAAAAGAAGAATCAACACAAATCATTAAAGAAGTGCACGAAGGGGAATGTGGTTCACATGCAAACGGACATGCATTAACAAGACAAATCATGCGAATGGGCTACTATTGGGTCACCATGGAAAAAGATTGCATTGAATATGTGCGTAAATGCCTCAAGTGTCAAATTTATGGCGACAAGATTCAAGTACCGCCGTCTAAACTACACGTGATGTTCTCCCCGTGGCCGTTCTCACTTTGGGGCATTGGCGTTATCGGACCAATATCTCCAAAAGCGTCTAATGGTCATCGTTTCATTTTGGTAGCCATTGATTACTTCACCAAGTGGGTAAAAGCAGCATCATAAGCTAATGTCACACAGGCTGTGGTACTTCGATTTATACGGAATAACATCATATGCCGATATGGTCTTCCCGAGCAGATCATAACGGACAATGCTGCCAATTTGAACAGCCGGATGATAGGGAGGTTGTGCGAAACATACAAAATTCAACACCGCAACTCGACCCCCTATTGCCCAAAGATGAATGGAGCAGTCGAGGCAGCCAACAAGAACATCAAGAACATTATCAGAAAGATGACTGAAACGTACAAAGATTGGCACGAGAAGCTACCTTACGCTTTGCATGCTTATCGTACCTCAGTGCGTACATCGACTGGGGCAACTCCATTTTCTTTGGTCTATGGCATGGAAGCAGCTCTACCGGTCGAAGTGGAGATACCTTCCCTCCGAGTACTTAAGGACACTCAGCTCGAAGAAGCAGAATGGGTCCAAAGTCGTTATGAGCAGTTGAATTTAATTGAAGGCAAGCGCTTGGCAGCAGTTTGCAGAGGACAATTGTATCAACAGAGAATGATGAACAATTATAATAGAAAGGTGAAGCCCAGAAGCTTTTAAGAGGGTGATCTTGTCCTCAAGAAGATCTTGCCAATCCAGCATGACCATCGAGGCAAGTGGACTCCCAATTATGAAGGCCCATATGTTGTGAAAAAAGTATTCTCGGGAGGCGCATTGATCCTTGCCAAAATGGACGGAGATGAGCTTCCTAATCCAGTAAATAGTGACGCCGTCAAAAAGTTTTATGCTTAACTCTCATGTCTCCTAACAAGATTCTCATTCCTGTAATGAGCGGACTTGGTGAAAACCCAAAAGGGCACCAAGGGTAAAATACAAAGCTCCAACAAAAGACAAAAAAGAAAACAAAGGCGGACTTGGTGAAAACCCGAAAGGGCACCAAGGGTAAAATACAAAGCCAACAATAAATCTTGAAGGGTGAAATCGGTTCAATCGAACTCGAACGGATCAGGACCACAACAAATAGGGTCCGTTTCAAGCAGTAGAGACAACATCATCCAAAAACAGCGACTGCAAACAGTGGAAGACTTGGTCAAACCTGCGGCACACTCGAATCAAATTTGTACATTATGCTTTTAAAGACTTGCAATTCTATTTATCAGATTATGACAATAGGACACTTTTTATGATATAAATATGTTTTGTGGAATTCAACCAGCAAAAATCTTTTTATCTCTTTAATCATATTACATTGTCTCCATTTCACATTTGAGTAGAACATCTTAAATCCCCAGTAAGCTCTTCTAGCATTGCCTTATGAGTAGGGCCAAGCTCAAAATCCCCAAACAACTTAAAGCCCCCAACTCGGAGTACTCATATCTCCACGGGATATCACTATCCCCAGAGAAGCCGTCAAATCAATCTCCTCAATATGGCGAAGCGAATTTTAATAGACCCTTCGTGCACAACAGGGAGTTCCCTAGCAAGGACAGGACGGACTTTTCATCCAAAGAGAACGTTGTTCCCCAACAAGTTGAATGTTAGCCAACCTCTCCAACAACGGCCAAACCCTCAGTGATACATCACGTGGCATTCAATGCATACATCGCACGGCATCACATTGCATCGTATTTCACCACAAGTTGAGGTTTATGCATCCCCGCATACAGTACATTGCATTCCATGCATCATTGGCATACATTCAACATACTCTGTAATTGCAGGAATGTTGCTACCTCTGGAGATCCTAGGAGCTCATATTCAGCAAACTTCTCTTCAAGCTATCCTAGCTTTCTTCGTTCAACTGTACAACTCTTTCCTTGCAATTGCCCCAAAGTCTAAACGCATCCTTTCGGCACTCGACAACCTTTTCCCATTTTGGGTCACCTTGTAGAGCGATCTCCTTGAGTGAACTCGTAGAGGGAGCTTAAATTGGGTTACTTCCCAAACTCACCAATTCCTTAAAGCATTTCGCCAAATACCATTTGATGTCTCCAACAAGTCTTCCCAATTCAAGCCTATCGTTGTTGTGGGCTATTTATTTTCAATTCAAGCCTATCGTTGCTATGGGCTTTCCGTTTTCAATTCAAGCCTATCGTTGCTGTGCGCTATCCATTTGCAATTTAAGCCTATCGTTGTTGTGGGCTTTCCATTTTTGATTCGAGCCTATCGTTGCAGTGGGCCTTTCATTTTCCCGTTTTCACTTTAAGCCTATCGTTACTGTGGGCTTTCCATTTTCAATTCAAGCCTATCGTTGCAGTGGGCCTTTCATTTTTCCGTTTAAGCCTATCGTTGCTGTGGGCTTTTCCATTTTCACTTTAAGCCTATCGTTGCTGTGGGCTTTCCCGTTTTCACTTTAAGCCTATCGTTGCTGTGGGCTATCCATTTTCAGTTCAACCCTATCGTTGCTGTGGGCTATCCATTTTCAATTCAAGCCCATCGTTGTTGTGGGCCCTTTTTCCATTTTTAATTCGAGCCTATCGTTGCTGTGGGCCTTTCAGTTTTCAATTTAAGCCCATCATTGTTGTGGGCCTTTTTCCATTTTTCAATTTGAGCCTATCTTTGCTGTGGGCCTTTCGGTTTTCAATTCAAGCCCATCATTGTTGTGGGCCTTTTTCCATTTTTCAATTCGAGCCTATCGTTGCTGTGGGCCTTTCAACTTTTAGTTCACGCCCATCATTGTTGTGAGCCTTTTCTCTTTTTCAGTTCAAGCCTGTCATTGTTGTAGGCTTTCAATCTCCGGTATCAAGCGGCCTTAGATGCCTCATCAAGGTATTATCCAAGCATACCGGCCTGTGAAGCCCTTTTTCCCTCTCGGGAACAAACCCAACCGTCGCACTTCTTCCTCTAGGTAAGTCAGGTAAGTGCTCCAACCCGTCCAAAATGACTCCCTTTTATCTTTGTACGCTGTTTGTATACAAACAGTGCACAAAGAGGGGCAGTTGTAGGACCCTATTTTGTCCGGGTTGGACATACTAACCCCATTTGATATACCTTTCTACCCATGCCATATACCTTATTGAACAGGTCCACAATGATCCCATACTTCCAAGGAATGGTCTACCCCAATCGGCACGAGATGGATACAATTGACACGGATGGGGGAGTTCAAAATTAATGACTTTTGCTACAAGTCCTTGAAGCGCCCCAAGACCAACACCAAGTGATGGAGGATGAAAATTCGAGACCAACGCACTTGACCGAGCTCAAATCGGACTTAAAATGAAGAAGTTATGGCCAAAACAACTTTCGTTGGAAAAAGTCAAACTTGCCAAAAGACGGTCAATGCCCCTGGTCAAACTGCCCGCAAAAGTGATCATGCGAAACTCTTCAAGATGCCTATGTAGGCGAATACGGATCTCCCCAAACAATTCCTGGAAGGTTACCCATTTTTGCATTTTTGGTGGGGGTAAAAAGGTAAAAAAAAAAAAAAGGGTTGACCATTGACCGTTGACCTACCGACACTTCGACCCATTGACCCCGAAGCTCGAAGCCTCGAAGCCTCGAAGCCCCGAAGCTCGAAGCCCCAAAATCCCGAATCTCGAAGCCTCGAAGCCCCGAAGCCCCGAAGCTCGAAGCTCGAAGCCCCGAAGCCTCGAAGCCTCGAAGCACCGTTGACCTGCTGATTTCTGACCTTCGACCCTTCGACCCTCGAAGCCTCGCTGCCGACACTTCAACCCCCTAACTCTCGAAGCCTCGAAGCCCCACTGTCGACACTCCGACCTTCGACCCTTCGACCCTTGACCCTCGAAGCCTATAACCCTCCGACCTTCGACTCGCCCTTTCGACCTTCAACCCCCTAACTCTCGAAGCCTCGAAGCCCCGCTGCCGACACTCCAACCTTCGACCCTTCGACCCTTGACCCTGAGATGCCTTGACCTGCGAAACTTCGAACCTTGACCTACGACCCACGGACCCTCGAAGCCTGTCAACCTCCGACCTTCGACCCTTCAACCCGTTGACCGTTGACCTTCGACCTGCCGACACTTCGACCCGTTGACGTTGACTTTCGCCCCACCGAAATTTCGACCCATCGCAACTTCGACCCTGCCAACACTTCGACCCTGCCGACATTCTGACCCTTAACGTCTGACTTTCGCTATTTGGCTCCTCTCGCTGGCTTCCTCGCTGGCTTTGCTCACGGGATGCATTTTATGTGCTGGCAAAGATGCTTTTCAACGACCTGTCAGTCACATGTGCTAAAATACAAATTTAAAAAAAGGCAATCACGAGTGCCGGCCACGACCACCCGACAAATCGCACAAGACCTGGATGAAAATAAGGGAATCAATAATACAGCATTAAATGCTGCAATTAATGACAGTCCAGCCAAGAATTTTCTGCCATCCCTTAAAACACAGTCTGCTATCCACGCGAAGAAGGAGAACGCCTGAGTCCGCCCCTGCGCAAAAGAGTTGAGCAGAAACAAAAAGGAGAGGCAGAAAAGGGGAGAGAGACAGAGAGCCATCATCGTAAAAAAAAAAAAAACACAGAGAGAGGAAGAGGGAACCCTCCATCATTCCAGTGCAGAAAAACAAAAAAGAAAGAAAAAAGAGAGAGATCATTGAGAAAAAAGAAGAGAGAGATCATTGAAGAAGAAAGAAAGGAGAGGTAACGCCCATGCCTCCCTAACTGCCATCCTCTCTCAGATCCATCCTAAAAAAAAAACGCCCAGTCTTCCTGCTATTCTGTAATTAAACATCACCCCTTCATCCCCTTTCCCCCCTATCTCGTTCCAGCTCCTTTTTTTTCTTTTTCAGCAAAAAACAAAAAAAAACACAAAAACAACTCACCCCTCTTTTTCTGCGTGTTCAGCAAGCAAAAAGACACAAAAGACACAATCCTTTTCCAGTCCCCTATTTCTCATGCCTACCCTCCTTATTTCCGGTCACCGAAAAATCTCAAACCCAGAAAATACATCACTCCAATCTTCAAAACAACTCCTCACAAACCTCACTGTCAGATCTTGTTGGTTCTAAGCAAGTGATTGTCAGCACCAACAGGAGCTCAAACAGAAGATTGGTGTTACAAGCTTCAAAGCCGGTTTAGCTCTCATCTCTTCATTACTTTTCAGCTTACTTGTACTAATGTCTGATGTAATTCTTAATCTTCCCTTGTATTTCCTTGTTGTATGGTGTTTTCCTTGTATTTCCCTTTCCTTTGTATATGTGTATGTTGTAATATGTAAGGCATAGTAAAAAGAAAGGAAAAAAAAAGGAGAGAACAAAGGGAGAAGATGAAAAAAAAAGAGAAAAGAAAAGTGCTTTTATTTTTCTTTTGTGGATGTCACACTCACACACTCCACATCCATTTTGATATATGTGTTCCTATGTATTTTCAATTGTTGAAACATGTAGATTTAGGTTCAACGCTTTAAAAAAAACACACAAAAAAATAACAAAATGTTTTCCACAAAATGTTTTTTTCCAAATACGTTTTCTATAAAATGTTTTTCTATAAAAAAAATTTCCAAATATGTTCAAAATGTCTCCTTGAAAAACAACAAACAAAAAAAGAAAAACGTTTGTGCAATAAAAATGTTCCAAAATGCTTTCCAAAACAAAAAAAACATGTTTTACCTTCCAAAACAAAAAAAAAAAAACAAAATCAAAAAACAAAACAAAACAAAAACAAAACGTTTCTACAAAATATAAAAACCAAAAAAATGTATGTTTTCTAACCCAAAAAACCAAAAAAAGGGGAAAATAAAATTTTAGGACTTCAATTTCCAAAAGTAAAACCAAAAACCAAAACCAACCCATAGGATCTCATTCTCCATTTCAAACAAAAAACTCAAAACTTTTAGGATTCCCTTTAGGGATTTAGGGTAAATCGATTTTAATCATACCTTCGATAAATAACTTAGCTAAATAAAAATCATAGACTCTTTAGGAAACTTAACCTAGTCATGGCAGTATAAATAAAATAAAAACCTTCTCCTCCTAAATTAGATACCGAAAGGGCGCTGTAGGGGTGCTAATCCTTCCCTACACGTAACCAACTCCCGAACCCTTCTCTGATAACGCAGACCACACACTTTAAACTACTCAAAGTAGAGGTTATCCAAATGTACCCCAAAAACAGTTGGTGGCGACTCTAAATTTTCTCACCATTGGTCTAGTTTGAGCTCACCCCAAAAAGGGCCCGAACGAAAACCAGTGATGACAGCGTCCAGGTACAACAGAGGATTAAATAATCTCAAACGATTTATTTATTTTCAGGCACTGGGACTCCTTTTTCAAAGCACGGGAACTGTGAATTATTGTAAATCGCTGGGAACCGAGAATCCCATTTCCGAAGTCATTAATTCATTGAAACGATGTAGTTGACTCATGGGGACTGTAAGGCATCCAATAAATGTCGAGGCACAGGCTGTCTCCCCTGGGATTCCTATAAATAGATTGCCCCAAGAGGCAAAAGGGAGGCATCAATTATCAAGTATCAGAGGAGGTTATTCTAAGAGAGAGCTTTCTGACTAAATTTCCGAGAGATAAAAACTAGAGGGAGAGAGAGAGTATCCTGGGAATCACAAAGAGAGATATACTCATTTTTCTAAGGAAAGAAGCACCAAGAATCACTGTTCGTCTTCACGGGGAGGAGCTGACACTAGAAAAGTTTCTTTTCTAACCATTTGTGCTTTCAGGAAGCTCTTGGAAAGCATTACTCGTAGGGAAAAGGGGCTCACATCTACATCATTTTATTTCCTTCAGGTTCGTTACTTTGTTTATTTATTAAACTGTTCTTTTTTTTAGTTCTTTCTTTGCGTTGTTTTCAAAAATAAAACCCCAAAAACTTCTCTATTTTCCTTTTTTCATTAATTCTGAAAGTTAAAAAAAACGAAAATACAAAAAATAGTTTGCATTTCTCTTTTCATTTATTATTTTCAAAAAAATAATAAAATGTAAAAACACAAAAAACTGAATCTCTTCTAGAAAAAATTCAACAAAGGCCTAGGCGGTCATGAGGGTTGAGCTCTAGATGCTCATATCCTAGTCTGCCTGTGCTAATATTAATTGTGGCAGTATTCTCATATTTGAATTCAAATGATTTTTGTTTTCTTTTCTAAAAAAGAAAATCACTTTTGTTTTCTAAAAGAAATGCAATACTGTCACATGGGCCTAGATCCCACATTCTTTTTCTAAAATTAGAATGTATTTCTTTTTCATTTGCTGTAAAATCTTTTTTTGTTGTTTTAAGGCTTAGATCCTAAAAACTCTCCTTTTTTCGAAAAAAAAATATAAAAAAAATAACTTCTTTTTGAATAATGCAAGAAAACACCCATAGATCAAGACTAGGTACCAATTGTGGGTGTTGTGGGGGTGCAAGAGTTTTTCTTCCTTCCCCACACGTAACCGACTCCCGAACCTAATTCTCTGGAACCGTAGACCTTTCTTTTTTAGGTGCCCAATCACACCTCTAACTAGTTTGGTGGCGACTCTGTGTTTTTCTTCTCTTTAATGGTTTGTGCGAGCATTGTGCAGGGATGACTCTAGGATCAACAAAATGAACTAGCATGGAGTCCTTTCACAAAAGCCAGTACGAGCCTGGTCGAAAACGGGTGATGACACTGTCTGCGTAGGATCTACAGGTTCAGGTGCAGGCCGGTCTGACGGGTGTGGGTGTGGGTCTGGCAAGACGATGACATTCAGGGAGAATGGCCCCCAAAGTTGTACTGAGACCTTGGTATTGTCTCTGGTAAGCACTTTTATGTCTGCACAATGTTCCTCCAGATGTCTAAACCCGTCGGAGTTTACACGTGTGAGACATGTCATCTCTTGCTGCACCTTGTCTAGGGTACGGTCAGATAATTCCACTTGAGTTCGTACCTCTTCCATACCTGATTCCACCACAACAAGTCGTTCCTTAAAGGCTTGAGATACCGATGCTTTAAGGATGCTGGAGGAAATTAGTTTCTCAAGGACTTTGCTTGCAAGAAGATCTACTTCTTTAGCTGTCAGGGAACGGTAGTGAGACACAGCCGTCACTGGAATGGCCATTGGGATATTGGCTGCTAACTCCTCACTCACCTGAGTGGCCACTTGATGAGTTTGTGGTGCAGGTGGTATAGCCATCTCAGAATCATTCACAGGTACAGAACCCTGTGGTGCAGCTTCAGCATCAGATCCACTTGCCTCAGTTGCAAGTGCTGCTTGTCCTTCTTGTGCTTCCTCCGCCTCAGATGCCGAATCCATTGTCACATCATGGGGAGCTGATGGGACAGGTGAGTCCACCATGATGGGGCAACCACTGATACAGCTTCCACTGGGTCTTTTCTTACAAGACCCTGCTCAACCAACCAGCTGATCAGATGGTCTCTGTCTACCATTTGCTTACCAAAGGCGATCCATGCCTTCCTCAATTCAGTGGGGGTCATATGAGCCTTGGTATACTAAACATAAAAGTCTTCTAGCTTAGACTCCCCAAGAGAACTTAACAAAACAGGTGTTGTACCCCTGCCTTCTAGGGTATCTTGTACCGGTGACTGCCCTCCAGCTGCAGGCTCTCTTACCTCTGTAGTATCACTGGGCCTGTCAACAGGTTGAGCTTCCTTGGTTGTAGGATCAGTGGGGAAACAAGTTCTGACAATATTCTCCACCACTTCAGTAATGTGCGTTGTGGCTACAGACGCAGAGGTACCCCTAGAAGTCTGTGGGACACGGGCTGGCGGTCGTGGAATGTGAGCTGGGGCCCTTACAGAGCTGGCTGTGTCCTCTGCATGACTTCTCGTGCTCAACTCGGGCCTCTTCATCGACTTGATCTCCAGCTGACCATCCTCATATATGCTCTTAAAAATATATTTGGTCAGTAGTGGCACTACGGGTCTTTGGTTGAAGATTTCAGGATGAAGGAACCGTAGGATTTTAGTTAAAACCAGTCTGAAGTGTCCCTTCTTGCTCTTGATCATGTTGTGCAACTGAGCACGCCAGTCTATTCTGTTTCTTTGCAGTACACTACACATGATCTTCATCTACTCATGACTTGCAGAGTCATGAGAAGTCTTCTTGCACATTAGGCACTGTCCGGTGACTATGAGAGTCACCAGTGCTTGACCGGAGAACCCGATCTTTAGGGCTCCCCGTCCTTGCTTTCCAGGGTTGGAATACCCCAGAAAGGACTTACAGTCATCTCGAGAAAGACTAGGTACGGGTTGGAAGTTACCTGTAGGGATCTGGAAAACTTCTTGCAACGTTTCGGATGATATCTGAATTTCCACTCTGTGTGCAGTGCCTACCAGGTCTTGTCTAGAAACAGACATCATTTCATGGAATTCCGACACATCTTCCACTATAATGTCATGCATTCCAGTACAGACGGATGCAATGCCAGTATCATCGAGGCGACTTCTGAATTCGCCTAGCCAGCTGACTTTGGCGTCGCCGGTGGCTTCCCAATCGATGATAAACCCCGGGACGATATTGTTTAGTTCGTCGGCCATCGATGAGCTTGGACCTGCCATAGAGGCTATAGAAAGAGAAAGAGACACTCATAGAGAGAGATTGTAAGGTTCGAAGGTGGTCAGAGGAGAGAGAAAGAGAGAGAGAACAAGAATCGTAGAGAGAGAGAGAGAGCGAGCGCTTAGGGTTAGGGTTCGAGTGTGAAAACGAACAAAGTACCTCTGGGCTCCGTCTCTATCAGTGACTTATATATGAGGTGAGAAGCGTACCGTAGAAGTCACACAATTTGTCGGTTCGTTTTCAGGTCCGTGTCCTTTTCTCTGACCCGTCTCTTTATCTTCCAGATCCACCCGCTGGAAAATTCAAGCGATATGTACACATCACCCCTTATATTGATGTATTTTGAATGTTAAGTGCACAGTGACGTGCTGACGTGTCCCCGATGCTTGAACAACGAGGGAACTGAATCTATCCCGCTTCGAACTTTTGAAACTGCAACTCTACGAAGCTGTGTTTAGGATGAGTCTACGACTCTCCGAGCTTCGAGGCTATGAAGAAATAGTCTTCAATGCTGTTTGCTTCGTGGTCGACTACGGATTCAATTACCAAGGTGGATTTCTCTGAACTTTTTCAACACTTAACAACGCAAGTGTGACGCATATGATATTTCACATAAAATTATGCATGATGAACAGTGTTGTAAGCGAAATTGGGCATGTCCAGAACTTGAGTTCTTTCAACCGTAATACCTGGTTTACCTGTACGACTACTATAGCGCAATATTTTATATTTCCACAAAGCTTAGAAACTACTAAGTGCATCATCACATACTTCTTTATGCAGGACATTGATCACAATGTTAACATAGCATTCAGTAATCCAAGGTTGGTCTAATGTAACAACCCAGTCATGAATTCAGTAGTCTCCTCACATATTCAGCAAAACTCACTCAGCGGAGGCCTCACCCTCTCACTCTCGGATCAGCATGTGAGTTTGATTTAGAAACTAGGAATGGACTGTTTGATAATCTCATGGTCAACCGAATCTTACCACACCCCTGATCCACCAATGATTTTCAGTTCAGCATAGATGACTTGAGAGACAAGATGACCCTATTGAGAATCAAAACACACACTCTAGTATTGTCTAATTTACAACACAGTACATACTTAGAGTTTGGAGTTTGATCATTTCTATTTTCTGTGTGAGCTACCCCTTTTCTTCGTAGAGCATGCCTTTTCAGTGCTAATTACCTTTTCATTTGGACAGGGCTCAACACAGTTTCTTTTGGATATCAGATGATCATTCAATTTGAACTCCAATTATTACTCTGAAAGAGATACATCTGAGGGTAGTAGTGAGGACTCCCCCTAAGACAGGCAATTGATTTAATAGTTTCTTTTTGCCTTTTTCACCTTGCCTTTTTTCATTGAAAGTTATCGGCTCTTTTTGAGTAATAGGCTTTTTATGATTCTCAAGTTCTACAGTCTCAATCATCCTTAGAGCATTAAATCATTGAGGATCCTTTCCATGCAAGCCAACAGTACTATGAGATACAACAGTTCTTGCTAGTTAGTGAATGCAATGCTACACAGGTGATATTCACTCAGCATGAAAATAACAACTAGTGGGAATATCATTTAATTGAGGTATGATGGAAATGGCACTCTCTTCACTCTAGACTTGAAGATTCATGACAGGTTTTACAAAAGAGTTTAACCAGGTTCAGAGGTAGCAAGTTTCATCCATGTGATTTCTCAATTACCCACAATAGAAATGTATGAATCATACTTAGGCAATGCTAATATTCATAGAGAGATAAATAATCGTTAACTATGTCATACCTATATCCATACTCAGGTATTGAGGTTGAACTGAAACTCAAGACATGCAATAAGTATTATGAAGTTAAGTCTAACATGCCAAGTATTGTCAGAAGTTCATTGAACCTGGCTTCTTGCAGTGGTTTGGTGAAGATGTCGGCAAGTTGGTCATCAGTGGATATATACTCAAGGGAAATGTCCTTCTTCAGCACATGGTCACGTATGAAGTGATGTCTGACCTCAATGTGCTTGGTTTTGGGATGCATGACAGGATTGTTGGAAATTGCAATGGCACTTGTGTTGTCACAGTATAGTGGCACAACCTTCAGGTTAAACCCATAGTCTGAAAGTTGACTGGCCATCCAAAGCAACTAAGCACAATAACTTCCTGCAATAATATATTCTGCTTCAACTATTGAAGTTGAAACTGAATTTTGTTTCTTGCTAAACCAGGATACAAGTCTGTTGCTATGCAGTTGGCATGTTCCACTTGTGCTCTTCCTATCAATCCTGCAACCAGCAAAATCTGCATCTGAAAATCCTCTTAGTTTAAATTCAGACTCCTTTGGGTACCAAAGTCCCAAATTTTCAGTTCCCTTGAGATACCGCATAATCCTTTTGACATGAGACATATGAGACTCCTTGGGATTTGCTTGGTATCTTGCACAGATGCATGTTGCGAATATTATATCAGGTTTGCTTGCTGTGAGATACATCAAAGATCCAATCATGCTTTTGTATTCAGTGATATCCACTTCTTTTCCTGCTTCATCCATATCCAATTTGGCATTTGTAGGAATGGGCGTTTTCATATGAGTCACATCCGTCATCTTGAATTTCTTCAGAATCTCCTTAGTGTATTTGGTTTGACTGATAAAGATCCCTTCCTTTAACTGCTTGACCTCCAACCCAAGAAAGAATGAAAGTTCTCCCATCATACTCATTTCATACTCATTTTTCATCAGATGAGAGAATTTTTCACACTGTTTATTGTCCCTTGATCCGAAGATGATGTCATCAACATAAATCTGGACAATCAAGGGTGATCCTTTTCCTTCCTTGAGAAATAGGGTAGGGTTAATCTTGCCTTTTCTGAACTTGTTCTTGATCAGAAACTCTGACAACGTTTCATACCAAGCTCTGGGAGCTTGTTTTAGTCCATATAGAGCCTTCTTCAGCTTGTACACTTTGTGTTATTGGTTTGGCTCTAGAAATCCAGGAGGTTGTTCAACATAGACTTCTTCTTGGAGGTCTCCATTAAGGAATGTACTCTTGACATCCATTTGATAAACTCTAAAGTCCTTGAATGCTGCATATGCTAAAAACATGAAGATGGCCTCTAGTCTAGCAATGGGTGCAAAGGTTTCATCATAGTCAATTCCTTCTTTTTGTCTGTAACCTTTTGCCACCAGTCTGGCCTTGTTTCTGATTATAATACCATCAGCATCAAGTTTGTTTCTAAATATCCATTTCACACCAATGACTTGTTGTGATCTAGGCCTATGGACTAACTCCCATACTTTCTGTCTCTTGAACTGATTGAGTTCTTCTTGCATAGCATCAATCCAATAGGGATCCTGAACTGCATCATCTATTGCTTTTGGGTCCACTTGTGATAAGAAACACATGTATAGATTCTCATGAAGTGTGGCAGCCCTTGTTTTGACCCGTGCAGCAGGATCTCCTATTATTAGTTCAGATGGGTGGTCCCTTAACCTTGTCCTTGCCTTTGGAAGGTCTTCTCTTTCTTCATGTTGAATGCCCAACTGCTTTATGTTAGGTTCATGGGCTGGTGGAGTTGACAGAGACTGAACAGGTTGAATGTTAGAGTCATGATCTTCTGTTGATTTTTGATTTGATTTTGCAGTAACCGGTTCAGCTCTTTGGTCTTGAGGATTACATTCATCTTCCAGTGGTTCAGTTGTTGTAGGATTATCTGTGTCTTGGTCTTCTACTAGGATAGTATCCTGCACTTCATGTACATTTTGGTCTCTTTTTTGCATGCCATGGTTAGTCTCATCAAATGAAACATGAATAGACTCTTCAACAGTTCTAGTCCTTTTATTAAACACACGATAAGCCTTGCTGGTCATGGAATATCCAACGAGATACCCATCATCTGACTTGGCATCAAACTTATTCAAGTAATCCTTGCCATTGTTCAAAATATAGCAAGTACACCCGAAGATCCTTAGGTGACCAATGTTTGGTCTCCTTCCTTTCCATAATTCATAGGGTGTTTTTACGGCTCATTTGTTAATTAGAGATCTGTTTTGTATATAACAAGCAGTGACAACAGCTTCAGCCCATAAGGATTTTGGGAACTGAGCTCCTGTCAACATGGTTCTAGCTGCTTCAACTAAAGTTCTATTCTTTCTTTCAGCGACTCCATTTTGTTATGGAGTTCTAGGTGCTGAGAAATTGTGTTGGATACCATGTTCAGTACAAAACTCTAACATATCAGAAAATTCAAATTCCTTGCCATGATCGCTTCTAATGCATTTAATAGAAAGACTCTTAACATTAGTTATCCAATTGAAGAGTTCAACAAGGTTTTCCAATGTTTCAGATCTATTTCTGAGAAACATGACCCATGTATATTTGGTATAGTCATCTACTACTGCAAAGAAGTATCTTGCACTAGATAAGGAAGACACATTTATTGGTCCACATAGGTCCATGTGCAGAAGTTCAAGTGGTTGTGTGATTGAGGTTTTATCCACACTCTTAAAAGAATGTTTCACTTGCTTGCCGAGTTGACAATGCCTACAAGGGTGTTCTTTCTCATAAACATGCTTAGGTAAGCCCTCAACCAAATCAAGAGATGCTAATTTAGACATAGCCTTGAAGTTTAAATGACCAAATCTCTGGTGTGACAACCAACTGATGTTAGGTGAAGCTCTGGACAGAAAGCATATTGGTTCATTAGATTGAGCATTACCAAAGACCAATTTATAGACATTACCTTGTCTTTATCCATTTAGCTTTACCTCTTTGGAGACGGGGTCTACAACTGTGCAGGTGTACGTGCTTAGTGAACAACACTTCATAACCATTGTCGCACAATTGACTTATGCTTAACAAGTTATGTTTAAGACCTTGAACAACAGACACATTCTGAATTGAAAAGGAACCATTGGAGGGAATTCCCTTACCAACAATCTTACCCTTTTTGTTATCCCCGAATGTGACAGATGAAGCTGCAACCTCCCTTACTTCACTCAACAGAGAGGCATCATTTGTCATGTGTACAGAACAGGCACTGTCAAGATACCACTAGCTGGAATTGATCTTTTGTTTCCGATGGTTACTTTCAGCTTCATGTACCTGTTCCGGCACATCAAATAACTAAGTCTTGGGGGCCCAATGATGATTGGGCTTTGGGTAAGTGAAAGCTGCAGTTAACAATTTAGGTTTCCAATAAGAAGGAGTAGATTTAATTTTCCATGCTAATTTGGATGATTCATCATTAGCAATGTTAGCAGGAGTGTTCTTCGGGCTCTTTGTGGATTCTCCTTTCTTATGGTTACTCTTGGCAGCTTTGCTAGGTACAGAATTGACAGTTTTCATCTCAGGTTTAGGAGTTTTGTTCCTTGGTAAGGTAACCTATGTGTGCCTTGTTTTCTTCTTCCTATCAGTAATGTGACTGTGCAAATTTTCTAAAAAGTTTGACTAATTGATGCCTAACCTAATTTCTTTAACAACCTCATTCTTAAGATACTCAGGATAGAATCTGCACTGATGGGAAAGGTGTCCAACTTCACAACAGATGGGGCATTTGACAGGTTCGAGTTGAACACTCTGTCTTAAGGGTTTTGCTGGAGTGTTAAGAGGTTTCCTAGGTTTTCTCACATATCCTAGACCGTTCTTAACCCTGCCACCAGGGACAAACTCAGGCTGGGAGGAAACAGCCTTGCTGGATGAACCAGTCTCAAACGTAGTAGTATGTCTACTTAGGTTTGTCTCCGGAATTACTACACCCTTACCCTTGCATTGGGATGCAGAGGACAGGTTAACTAAAGGTTCAGCTTTCAGTTCTATCTTAGCAACTGCTACATCACTGTCCTGAGATGCAACAGTACCCTGATCTTTGAGTTCGGGTGTTACTGGTTTGGGTGGACTAGTAACAGCCATAACCTCCTTTCCACAATCAAAAAGCACACTCCCAGCAGGAACAAAGCCAGCAAGACACTTGGTTTGCACAGGGTAAGTCTGGGCCTTGGCTATTTGGTCTTCAGAGAAGCCTAGACCTAAGGCGAGACCTTTAACATCTGGAGTGGTCCTAAAGTGAGCTACAATTTCAGCAGAATCTTGCCACTCTTGACTGATTTGTCTTTCCTTTTCCAGTTCTGCTTTGGTTTCAGCTAGTTCCTTTTCAAGCCTATCAATGTCTTTATTAGTCATTTTTAGTTGTCCAGCTTTATCCAAAAGATCATCGTGTGTGCTTCTCATCTCACTCACTTCAGCTCTTAATTTTCTCTTTGTTCTTTCATAGTCATCTATAGAGTCTCTATATTCACATGAAAGCCGTTCCAGTTTAGAATAATATCTTTCTTTGTCAGCTTTCATAGGGAGAAATTGTTCCTCTATGTCTTTTAGAGCTCTATAGGTATCTTCATATTCAATGTAGAGCTGTTCGTAGGTTCTGTTGGATCAAACCCACAATTTAGATGATGTTGTTAAAAACCCTATGTAATTTGATTTGAGATGTTTCATGTTTATTCTAAGCTTGCAGAAGATAAAATCCTAAACTGGACTTACACTCAGAGAGCAAAGCAAAGGATAGGATATATAATCCTGCTCCGGATTATCATGAGTGTCGTCAAACACTTGGTAAATAATCAAGTCTTCATCTGGAGTAAGGACCTTTCGTACGGACTAATCACTTGACAAAATGACTAAAGAATCCGCGCTTTTATTCTTAATTGGACTAAGTCAATTTATGCGGAATGAGAATCCGAGTTTATAACTCGTACGGAGTAAGAGAGATTTATTACAGAGAATGAAATTAAGTCTTTCACTCCAGCTGTCTAAGGAAAAGAAGATACGGACTAAGGAATCCGAGTCTTTCATTCGAGCGGAGTAAGAAATGACTGATGTGGAGTAAGGACAACTAATGCGGAATAAGGAATCTAAACCATTACTCAAACGGAGTAAGGAACTCACGCGGAGTAAGGAAGCGCTGATGTGGAATAAGGATTTCGCATATCTACTTCATGCGGAGTAAGGAAGCGCTGACACGGAGTAAGGATTTCAGGACTTCATTTACACGGAGTAAGCAACAACTGACACGGAGTAAGGATCCGAGCCTCGTTGATACGGAGTAAGGAAATCTACACCGGACTAAGAAGACGCTACTACAACTTATCCATACTGCATTTATGTTATCAACTCGCTGTGTCCCGATGTAAGACAAACTCATTGAAGATCTAAACTATCCTACACGTGGAACACTCGGAGATGTGGATGTAGTCCCAAATGCAATTGGAATCAAGCGAAGTAATTCAATACACTTATGCTTCCAATATTTTGAGCTCCACATCCATAGCAGTTAGAGCAGAAGCATTTTCCGAGAAGAACTTAATGTTTACACAGTGCTCGGAAAATACATTTCCAAGATAGATTCCTAGGATGTATATATATATCTGTAGTGTTGTATATCTAGTAAGCATGCATACATTGTAAGAACTGATACGCGCGAGTACATGTGCAAATAGAGATAAACTACCCAATGTGTGTGTGACTTGAAAAAGAGAATACTATTGTAATCAGCTGTAATTGTTGTGCCTTTTGTTGTAATTATCTTTAGATAATAAAATAAAATACTTCCACTATCTGGTTATCTTCTGCACTGAATATTTCTTTTAACCAGAATTAGTGTTGTGCTTGAGTGAGAAAGAATTTTAATTAAGAGCCTATTCACCCCTCTTTAGGCTCCCAAGGACCAACAAGCGGTATCAGAGCAAGTTTTTCCTGCTCAAAGTAAAGATCTCTCTTTCTCTCTCTCTTTCAATGGCCGAAGAAAGCAGCATGCTATTCAACACCCCCCTCAACTCCAGAGGAGCTCAAGAGCCCATCCCTAATCGCAGCAGCAGTAAAAATGTTGATCCACCACAACGTGCTGCTGCCGCTGCTCCTCAACCACGGAGTTCTGGCTACACTCTGAGCAAACCGCCAAAGTTTACACTAGAGCTTTTCTCCCAGTGGAAAGCTCGCATGAAGATGTTCATGACATGTCATGATCATCTAATGTGGCCATGTCTTCATCAGGAGCTTCCTATTCCGATGACCATAGGAGAAAATGGAGTAAGAAGACCAAAGACAGATGCTAAATTTACAAACGATGAAAGAGCCTAGAAATATGCCAGTGAAAAGGCTCTAGCCTATGTGACATCATCTTTGGATTCCGAAGTCCTCACTGACATCCAGGGCTGCACAACAGCGAAAGCTGTTTAGGACAAATTGACTATCCTATATGAAGGAAGTCAGACTCAGATGCAGAACATTATCTGTTCTCTCAGGCAGCATTTTGAGAGCTTCAATCATAAACCTGGCGAATCCATGGAGAGCATCTATCGGCGATTCGGCAAGCTCATTCTAGATCTGAAAACTGTCAATGAGCATTACACTCAGTTTCAAATAAATGACAAGTTCTTTCGCTCCTTGCCGGATCGCTATTACTCTAAACAACTCCAGATGCAATCACTACTACAAAAGAGTATAACGACAACGCTTTTAATTTCGCTTTTAACGACGCTTTATGAAAGTGTCGTCAATATTATTAGAAGACGACGTTTTCTTATAGATGTCGTCAAATTTTGAAAATTAACGACGCTTATTATAAAGCATCGTTAATAATATTATACAACGACACTACATAGGAAGCGTCGTCGTAGGATAATGTTATTAACGACGTTATCTATGAAATGTTGTCAATCTCTCTTTAATATACTACTCCTCCTGCCACAACAAAATTCCTAGCTATACTCAATCGTTCCCAAATCACTCTCTCTCTCTCTCTCATACCTCGCTCGCTCGCTCGATCCAATGCGTTCTCTCTCTCAACGTCGCCACCCATCCAAGCTTTGTTGACGCCACCGCGGTTTCTCGGTAGATGCACATCGCCTTCCGTCCTTGCATCTCTCTCTTGATAGCGGTACACCTCAGTCCACAAAGCTGCCGCCCGAAGCTCACACTGCTGCGATGCTGCTGTATCCTGCCTTCACCGCTGCACATCTTTTAGCTCCACGACCCACTGGTTGTTAGAGGAAGATAGAAGAAGGCGAGTGTTGCTTTACCGTTTAGTTGATTTTCTAGATATATTGCTAAAAATCTTATCTTTATCTGTTTATAAAACCGTATGCTTGAATGTTTTTTTTTCCTTTATTTCGTGGTTGTTACATGCGTGCCTCCAAGGAGAGCAGATGTTTGTTCCTGCTCCCTTTGTTCTAAGTTGTTTGTTTGAGGTTTATATGCTATTGCCTATGGGATGTAAATTCCATTTCTTCCATATAGTGATTGCTGCCTTAGTTCGTGTTTGCACGTTTGTCTACTTCTTTAAAAATTTGCGGAGCTAATGTCTAGCATACAGTTTCCCCCCAGTTAGACCTTTCTCTAGTTATTTAGACTGTACCCTCACGTGTTGTTTACTGCATATCATCCCCTTGCTAGGCTAGTTATTCCATATCATTGACTGGCCCTTCACGGGCTATCTTTTTGTTTGCTGCCTTGAGCTTTCTTTTCTGGTTTGGAAATTCGTTTGCTGCTTCTTCTTTTTTTCCTTTGTTTCTCATTTATTTTATGCTGGTTATTAAATTTATTTTGATTTATGCTTTTAATGTTTATGCTTTTGTTTTTATTTAATAGCTCTCTGCATTCACATTGTCCAGAATGTGTCCCCTCCTTGCCTAATTACTGGTGTGTGATCTGTTTTGGTTTACGCTCTCACTTTGTCAAAATCATACTCCACCTGGTAAGAATATGTTTCATGTTGTCTCTACCCAAGTTGTTGCGTGTTTTGCTTGCTTCACAAATGTTTATTCTATGTAATGGTTCTAATCACACCCATGTTTTATGTGTCTCCATGTTTATTCATATATGGTGTTTATGTTTTGGACACCATTAATTGTAACCTTAATATCCCGTCTCTCTCCCTGCAAATCTCTATTCCATGTTATCTTATATAGTTATATTTAAAATCAGTCATGTCTGGGTAGCTTGAGTTATAATCTGTGTTAGGTTGTTGCATTTTGTTTTACTAATGTCTAGTCTCTTTTTATAATTTATATCATAGTTGATGTACACCACACTTTTCAAGTTTAATCATCTATATTTATTGACTTATAATTGTGTCCTCCTATGAGGACAAAGTCTAACTTTGTCCATGTGTTTTAGGTATTTTTTTAAAGTTATATGAAGATGAATATACCCTTAGATAAATCTTGGATGTCCATGGATAAGAGATTGCCCAAATATGACGAGGGAGTTAATCAGTTTCTAAATTTTGAAATGCTAAATGTAAATGGTCATAACTCATTGAGATGTCCATGTGTTCGATGCGTTAACTACGAGTGTTTACCTTTAGAAGAGGTAAGAGATCATTTGTTTGTTCATGGAATTGATCAAAGGTACCACACGTGGTATTGGCATGGAGAAGAATTGCCAAGTGTACAAGAATTGCCAAGGGTTACATCTTATCCAGAACGGATTGGTTGTTCCACCTATTTTGAAGCTTATACACCCGAAGACGGTGCAGATGCAATGGACATGGTTAAAGCTGCTCAAGAGCAATGTCCGAATGATCCTCATGTGTTTAAAAAACTACTTGAGGATGCTGAAAAGCCTTTGTACCCCGGTTGTTCTAAATTTACCAAGCTTTCTGTAGTGGCAAAACTTTATAGGTTGAAGATAAGAGTTTTACCGAGCTGTTACAACTGTTAGCAACAATGTTACCAGATAATAATAAGTTGCCTACATCGGTTTATGAGGCGAAAAAGACATTGAAATCATTGGGATTGAATTATGAAAAGATACATGCTTGTTCGAATGACTGCATTCTGTATCGAAAGGAGTTTGTTGATGCCTCTGAATGTCCCCAATGTCATACGTCTCGATGGAAGGATGGTAAAAAGGACGGAGTACCTTCAAAAGTATTATGGTATTTTCCGCCCATACCAAGGTTTAAAAGGATGTTTCAGACGGCAGAAATAGCAAGAAACTTGATATGGCATTCAAAAGATCGAAAAGTAGATGGACAGTTGTGACACCCAGTAGACTCGGCATCCTGGAAGTTTGTAGACCTCAAGTGGCCACAGTTTGGCATGGATCCACGAAATTTGCGCTTGGCTCTTTCCGCTGATGGAATTAACCCCCACAGTTCATATAACACTCCTTATAGTTGTTGGCTTGTCATACTAATCACATATAACCTTCCACCTTGGTTATGCATGAAACGAAAATTTATGATGCTGACTCAATTAATTTCAGGTCCAAAGCAACCCGGAATTGATATAGATGTTTACTTGGCTCCATTACTTGATGATTTGAAACTGTTATGGGATATCGGTGTCGAAGTCTATGATGCATACGCAAAACAAATTTTCAATCTAAAAGCTATATTGTTGTGGACAATCAATGACTTTCTAGCTTATGGAAATTTGAGTGGTTGTTGTGTTAAGGGCTATAAAGCTTGTCCAATATGTGGGGAAGATACTTATTCCATCAGATTGAATTGTGGTCATAAGATTGCATATGTTGGGCACCAAAGGTTTCTCCCTACTGAACATGAGTATCGCAAACGAAAATGGGGTTTTTATGGTAAGCATAATGTTGGGAAAAAGCCTGTTATCTTAAATGGGATTCAAACACTGCGGAAGGTTGAAGGGATAAAATATGTATGGGGGGATAAGAAAAAGAGAAAGAAAGATAAGGACAATGAAGTAACCAAATGTTGGAACAAGAAGCTACGTTCTTTGAACTTGAATATTGGAAACATCTTTACATTCGCCACAACTTGGATGTTATGCATATTGAGAAGAATGTTTGTGATAGTATAGTTGGTACATTACTCAACATTCCAAACAAGACCAAGGATAGAGAAAATGCTCGATGGGATTTGGTTAAGCTACTGAAGAAAGAAGAACTTAAACCGGAGAAGAGGGGTGAATGGATATACTTACCTCCAACTAGCTATACACTATCCAAGGAGGAAAAGAAGATGATATGAAAAACATTGTTGGAACTTAAGGTACCAGACGGATTCTCTTCAAACATAAGGAATCTTGTATCAATGCAGGATTTAAAACTTCAAGGGATGAAATCACATGACTGTCATGTTTTAATGCAACAGTTGTTGCCTGTGGCTATTCGAAATGTTTTGCCAAAGAATGTGAGACTTGCAATTGCAAGATTTTGTTTGTTCTTTAAGAATATTTGTAGCAAAGTTGTAGATGTCTCTTTATTGCCTGTAATTCAGAAGCAACTTGTCTTAACACTGTGTGTGTTGGAAAAAAAAATTCCATCATCTTTTTTCGATGTCATGATTCACTTGACTGTACATTTGGTTCGAGAGGTGCAACTTTGTGGACCTGTGCAATTTCGATGGATGTATCCATTTGAGAGGAATATGAAAGTGTTGAAAGGGTATGTTCGCAATCGAACCCATCTAGAGGGCTGTATCGCAGAATATTATATTGCTGAAGAAGCTGTTGAATTTTGCACTGAATACTTCTCTGATTTAGATGCAATCGGTGTTACAAGAAATCGAAACTACATAGATGGTGAATTTTACACTAGACGAGCAATAACAAGTGGGAAGGTTGTTAAAGTTAATAAAATTGAATGGGAACAAGCACATCGATATGTGTTAGAGAATACGGATGCCATGCAACCTTATATTATGTGAGTTATATGTACTTAGTTTTTTCACATTTGTTTATAAATTTGATGCCAAAGTTTAACCATGTGTTATTAAAGTTCAATATCCAAACAACTTGATAGGGAGCACATTGAGGATTTGAAAAAGCTTCATCCTCATAAAGCAAAGTTGCCTAAATGGATTCAAGAAGAGCACCACCGCACATTCATTGGTTGGATTCGTAAGAAGGTACATTTGTAGCAAGGTTTTCTTGCCTTGTGTGTTAAACTTCAGTATTTTGCTTGTTTTAACCATAAACGTTTTGCAGATCGATGACCTCTTAAGCCATGGTCATAAAGTAGACCGGGATTTGGAGTGGATAGCATATGGCCCATCTGATGAAGTGTTAAAAGTTCCCGGTTATATCATTAAAGGCTGTCGTTATCATACTAAAGAATGTGATGGGATGTGAGTCAACCAGAACAGTGGTGTTAGCTTAGTTGCCACTGCAATGCATGTTGCAAGTGCTCGGGATAACAATCCAGTGGTTGCAGAGACTACCTACTATAGTGTTATTAAAGAGATATGGTTGCTCAATTATCACATGTTCAAAATTCCTGTCTTTAAGTGTGATTGGGTTGACAGTAATAATGGGATTAAAGTAGATGATCTTAGTTTTACATTAGTTCAACTTGATAGAATTGGTCATAAAAATGAGCCTTTTATTTTGGCTTCCCAAGCTAAGCAGGTTTTTTATGTACAAGATCAGTTAGATTTGACTTGGTCAGTAGTTCTTGCAGCACCACAAAGAGATTACCTTAACGAAGAACTAGAAGAAGAGGATGTTAGTGATGTTTGTGTGGATTGTATTGATGTAAGCCAAGTACTGCCAAATGATGAATATATTGAAAGAATTGACCAAAATGGGTCGATGTTGTTAAGAGATGGAGTTGAAGGAGAATGGGTGGATGCTTAAAAGGCTCTTGATATGAAAATCAAACTTCGTATTACTATATATTATTGTTAATATTAATAAAAGGTAGGATTTGTGTATCATTGATTTTTTATTAATATTCATTATTTATTTATCTGCAACTGACATGGAAGCATCATTTTTACGTCTATATTTTTTGTAGGTGACATGGATCAAATTGATGGCCAAGAAAGTAGTGGAAATAATGACAATCCTTCG
The DNA here is from genome assembly GCA_023512835.1 of Taxillus chinensis. Classification (NCBI taxonomy): domain Eukaryota; kingdom Viridiplantae; phylum Streptophyta; class Magnoliopsida; order Santalales; family Loranthaceae; genus Taxillus; species Taxillus chinensis. The sequence goes on from CM042085.1 coordinate 48,991,365, forward strand.
AAGAAGCAACAAAAAAAGAGAAAGAGGGGAAAGACAAGCCTCACAATCGGTACAGGAAAAGGAAAGAAAGCAAAACATGAACTCAATTTTAACATCAAAGGACAACCAATAGGGCCATCGCGAGTATTGACATCTACTGATGTTGGAAAGATATGTCGTACTCATGTCCCAATTAGCTGCAAAACTTGGAAACAAGTGCCACAAAGCGTGAAGGATAAAATTGTAGACGTGATAGAGGTTATTTGATTTTATATAATGTTTTACAATATTATATTTTGTCATACTTATGCAAATGTTTATCAAAATATGACAACTTGTTTCATTGACATTCGATGTGCAGGAGAATTATTGTTGTGATAAATTTAAAGGATGGCAAAAGAAGCTCCTCAGAAAAGTTGGTCTTCGATTCCATGATTTTAAGCATAAGTTGTATACTCAATACATACTGCCTTATGTTAAATGTCCACAAAACATACGGAAAGAAGCACCTGAGGTTTGGTCTACCATCACCCAGGATCAGTGGACTAATTTCGTCAAAGAAAGAACAAGTAAATCTTGGAATGTAAGATGTTATTCCCCCAATTAATTGATTCGTGTGTTGTCTTTTGAAATAGTTATTAATATTGTAATGTAAAATGTTTTTTTAGCATGTGCGTAGACTAGCGCAAGGTAGTCGTGCCAAAAATATTTACAATCATAGAATTGCTAGAAAAGGATATGCTGGTTTGGAGGAAGACATAGTAAGTAAAAGAAACATAATAAGAGTTTTACTTCGGTTCATTACTTCTATGTATACTCATCAAATTTGTTCATTGTATTGTCTATCAGCAACAAGAGCGAAATACAACTGAATCCATTGAGAGGTATACATTGTGGAAGAGGGGCAGACAAGATAAAAGTAGATCATATAATAATGACAAAGTCAGGGAGCAAGTTGAGAAAATTGTGAGTGAAGTTTATATTTATGTTAAATTTTATGACATTTTCACATACTATGCATGTGTTATATGAATAAATAGTTATTTCTTATACATGTATGTACATATGATAATTTGATTAAATGAGTTATTAAATGAGAAATGGGTTTTTTTCTGGACAAAGTAGCCGCTGAAGTTGAAAGTGGCACTTTGACTGTTGAAGGGAGTAATGATGTCTTGACTCAGGCGTTAGGAACTAAGAGCGTTGGGGCCGAGTGTGGGGTGTTGGGGCCTTGGTCAGTCCAACCCAATACTTTGACTCTTTCCCTTACCGAAATTGTCATTCATGTGAATCTGCACATACGAAGATAGATGAATTAACAAAGTATGTGAAGACAATAGATGAACTAACGAAGTATGTGAAGACGTTGGCTGCTGTCATTAGCCATCATGGGCTAGAAATCCCAGAATTATCCCCATCATTCTCCCCTTGTGAAAGGAAGGGTTCCAATAGTACGAAGGGTAGCTTTGTTAACTTAGCCATGGGGACACAGGTATATTTGTACGTTTGTATATATTTTCTTCCAATTTTGATACTTCGTGCAAATATGGTGTTGTGTATTGTTGGATGACAATATAGTGTTATGGTTGCACTTAATTGATAGTTTCTTAATATTTTGTGTATTATAAGATGAGACAAGTGGCACACACGATCCGGGAGCTGGGAAAAAGACAATCCATTCCTCACCATTGTCTACAATGAATAAGGTCTTGTCTTGTTTATTACTAGGGTGAAGTAGTTTTATAATATGTTAAATATGGTGTTGTGTATTGTTGGATGACTATATAGAGTTATGGTTGTACTTAATTGATAGTTTCTTAATATGTTGTGTATTATAGGATGAGACAAGTGGCCCACACGATACGGGAGTTGGGAAAAAGGCAATCCATTCCTCACCATTGTCTACAATGAATAAGGTCTTGTCTTGTTTATTACTAGGGTGAAGTAGTTTTATAATATGTTAAATTTGGTGTTGTGTATTGTTGGATGACTATATAGAGTTATGGTTGCACTTAATTGATAGTTTCTTAATATGTTGTGTATTATAGGATGAGACAAGTGGCCCACACGATACGGGAGCTGGGAAAAAGGAAATCCATTCCTCACCATTGTCTACAATGAATAAGGTCTTGTTTTGTTTATTACTAGGGTGAAGTAGTTTTACAATATGTTAAATTACTTTTCATTGTGGACACATTATTAAATGATTTATATTTTTAATGCAGCTAAATGAAGAAAATGATGTTGATGATGATGTTTATGATGCATGGCCACCAGATGACATGGTAAACATATAATTTCATATTTTCTTACATTGTAAAACAAAAGCGATTTACTAATGAATATGTTGAAAAATTTATTGAATTGATAGCCAAATGCTCGACCTTGTCAATTAGCAAACCCTACAATTGAGAGAGTTGTAGCACGCGGATATGTTTATGACCTGGGAGATGCCAACATCCTTCATGGCGTAGCACAGGGTGAGGGAAATGTCCGTGTATCAGTCCTTGGTCTTATAAATGATGAGTATGGAGAGGAGCCTCTTCCTGTGTCAAATGTAGACGTTGACAATATTTCTGAAGCAGTTGGAGGATTTGTTTCATGGCCGAGAAAGCTAGTTATTTTGAAGGATCGTGTTGTGTTAAAGGACCCCAAGGTTAGTTATCTCAATTAACCTAATGTAATGTAAGCATACACTTTCATTACATTGATTAGTAATAAGGCTATTTTTTTGTTGAATGAATAGGTGAAGGCACCCTCAGAGGATGATAATCTTCAAAAATTGATTTTAGACTTCACCCTACTTGTTGAGAAAGCTACAAGAGATGACTCTGAAGCTCCAGTTCTTATCGCGGTTGATGGAAACACTTTTCAAAGCAATGATCCTCTTTCAAAAACAGTGGATGAGATTCCACTTTTCAAAGATGAGTTCCTGCATTTAATTAATTTAGAGGAAATTGGGTGCAGTCTAATGAAAGTATATATGTGGTGAGTGTAAGAATTTGTTAGTTGCATTAGTATAATACTCTTACGGGTAGTTAAACTATAATATGTTAGTAATACTTCATTTTATATTTATATGCTTATGCTAGTGTCCTATTCAATCGGACGAAAGATCTAGGAGTGAAAAGCTCAATTAGATTTGTAGAACCAGCAAGAACACTTGGAAATCCTATGATGAGTAATTCTGATATTTTGTATTACAATATGGATACATCAGCGAGTTCAAAAGGGGATTGCATTTTTTTGTACCCATATAACATGGGGTAAGATTTGCATTTTTTTGCTTGATGTTATGTCGTATGAATGTTCTATTACGGATATTTATGTAGTAATTATATTTATTGTGAAGCTATCATTGGGTGTTGGCTGTAGTTCATCCAAAGAAGCGGTATGTATGGTATTTTGATCCACTAGCCAATGCTATTGACACACACCTGCTGGCAACTTTAAAATTGTGTGTCTAATTAAAATGTACCTTCTCTTCATTGTAAAATTTACACATGATTTGTATTACTAATGATGTTTCATATATGCAGTGCATTTAAAAGTTTAGATTACAATTTCAATTTTAAGTCAACAAAGAAGTTGCCTACATTCGAGACAGTAAAGGTAATAGTTATGATTTCTTTATTTATATCACTCAAAATTTGTAGTTGTATATATTTATAACTTCAAATTCTCGTAACTATAGTGCCCTACACAACCCGGGTCTATCGAATGCGGGTACTATGTGTTGCGGTACATGAAAGATATTGTAGAATCACATGGAACACACCTTACTTCATTGGTGAGTCACATTATAAACTCATTAAGTTATAACTTTTGTAGATATCATTAATGGAAACTTGTATTGACTTGTATATATATATTGTAAAAAATACTTTTAGTTTCATAATACCAAACCATACAACACATTAATGATCAATGAAGTGCGAAGTGAACTTATTGCATTCATACGGGATCATATGTGATTTGAGACATAATTCGGGAGAGATGCATTAAAATTATAGGTATTAAAATTTCAACTATAATCTTCTTCTTCACTTGTATTATTGGTAGTAGCAATTAAGAAACTTGTTGTACATTGAGAACATTGTCATTCATGTTATTTTTGACATCACTCACCCCTACGATGCTTTCTATATATATATATATATATATATATATATATAATTATAATATATAATAAAATTTTATTTCATCAGAACATGGAAGTGGAGAAGCAGAGCAAATTTTCCCAACGTTGTGCTGTAGTTGCATTTTTTCAACATGATCATATTTTCAGAGAGGTTTTGAATTATTTAGTTAAATATGTGTGTAGTTGTTGTGAGCTTTCTATTTGTTTAATTCGTGGAACTATGCAGAGGTGAAATTTTGATGTAGAAGCATCCTCTTCCAAAAAACCTTGTAACTTTCTTTAATTGAATATGCTTTCTTTTCACTGTTATATACCTTGGTAAGCTTTTGGATTGTAGCATTGAAGGGCCAGAGGGCCTTTTGGGTTTATGGGTATGTTCCTGAAAATAACATCTACCAATATATGTCAGGTGAAATTCTACACTCCACAATGAAAACTTTACTTTCACGATTTAAATGGATATAGTTGTTCTACCAATAACATCTTCCTTCATTTCAGGTTGCATGAGATGAACTAAACAAAGATTAGATCAATAATATCTTTTTCTGTCCCTTTCGTTTTGGGTATCCAAACAGAGTGGCAACTGCAATAGATGATTCATTTTGGGAATAACTGCCTGCTTGCTTCGAATTCAAGGTTCGACACATACAAGTTAAAGGTTTGTTCCTTCCAGTGTTCCTAATGTACCATGCATAGGGACTAGAGATAGAATATAATTTTCCGACCAACTATTGCATCATAAACCTATGTTTGTATTGGAAATAAATCGTACACAGGTATATATATACTTTTAAGTCCCATTATATCAGAGTTCAAAGTACTTGAAAATTAAAATTAACTTTCTGAATTAACAAAAATATCAAAACACTATTCTGGTAATTAATTTTGATGGGGGTTAGGAGACTGGGGGTTAGGAGACTACTACTGTCGATACTAGATACATTTGTGCTAATTGAATTTTTTTCTTTTTGTTCCCTCTCAGATGCAGCATCCAATCCATAGTCTCCATTGTGTATAACTCAGCAAAGAAGTCAATTCCAGTGGCTTGATTGTATCTTCGAGAGTCCCATTTGGTAATACATATAAATGAGATTCCACAGTCTCCATTGTGTTTGTTTTCTTTTAATGGTTTTCAACCTGGTAATACACTCCTTAGGTCTGTTTTTCAGTACGTAATACTCAGTCTTTAATATACCATTTGCCTTGTCCTTTACTTTTGTTCTTTGTACATTTTCTTCCTTCAACAACTTCCTTGTATGTTATAGAATGCACATAACTATTGTCAAAATATAGATGATACGTTGGTATTTAACTGCATCAGAGTTTTATTTGTATTCTTTTTCAAAAACTGCAAATTTTCTGCTTGTGGTTTGAGCATGTGTTATGATTTTTAGAAATGTTTCTTTCTTTCTTTCAGATTCATTCAAATACATATGATAAATGTTGTTTTTGTTGCCTAATTTGATTCCAGAGGATTAACTAGGTTTTGAGAGAATAGTTCACGTCTCTTTTATAAATGATCTGTTTTCAAGTTCTAGTTGTGGGTAGATTTAGGGTTTGACTATGATTATGATCTTTAGAGCATGGCTTGCTGCTGGCTCATATTATGGCCAAATTTACTTCAAAGGAGGTTTACCGTGGCTATAGTATACCTATTTCATAAGTTATTAGTAGCTCCTGCATTGTTTCTTAAAAATCTTTGTTTAAGCTTTGTCTTGGTTGCTGCTGAACTTCACTATGGTTTTGATTTCATTTTTTTAAATATTTGTTGGGCCTTGTATACAGTATCCATGATGTGGCCAAAGAAAATGGCAGTTGAAAAGGAAGAAGTAGCAAAATTAATTGATGATATTTACAGGTTTGTACACTGTATCTATTAACTACATAATTTAATAATGTGTCCCAATCTATTTTTTTGTTTTTGCTCTAGATTTCAATATTTAATCATTATTTGACTGTTTTCTCGTTTACTATTCAATCAAATATGTTGAATTTCAATTTTATTCAATTTCTTTCATTATAGTGCCAATTGGACCAATCAAATTTTGTTGTCATCTCTAGGAAAATTCGGGTGTCGGGAGCCCCTGATTTTGAAACAAAGGGACAGTCACTGGGTTTTCCAGATGGCAGTAAGACGATACCCAAAGAAGAAATTGATGATTCCATTAAGAATATTGGTTGCCCTTGTGGTGTTACATTGGATACGGAGGCCATAATTCAGGTAAAAGCTACAAATTAGATATGTTCTACTAGTGCAGCAAATTTTAAGATCTGCATGCCTGCTTGCATGAGATTGGTTATGTACAGTGTGCAATATACTAAGATTACATAAAGCTCTATTTTTTTTTTTTTTGGATTTGAGAAGTAAATAGGTGTGCTTCCTATCTTGTTTTTGAATCTAGTTCGTGAATTTTAACTGGAAATTGTATTGAGTCGTAGCAAATAGATACTATGCTTTTACCAAAAAGATCATATTGCTTCAAAATTTTGTTTTCAACTGTTTCTAAATTTTAATTTTTATTACTCCTTACATTATGTAGTAATTGTTCTCATTAAATGTCTGTATAACTCCTTATTTTATTCTAAATTTCCATGAGTTATAATAATTGTTTTTCTATTTTTCATTGGGGAACAAGTAGATTTTAGGAAAGCACATTAATTGCTCTGCAGAACTAAATGAAGGAAATAAAATCTGAAAAGGAATGAAGAGTAGAAATAATGAGGGATACGTTGGGACATTATTTGGAATTTTTTTAATCTCTGCTCAAAATGGATTTTGGACAATTATTATTATTTATTGTATGCAAAATTTTAAGTGGACCATTACTTTAGGAGAGTGGGGGTATACCTACCTTTTGACCAATTTATGAGGTTTCAATTCGTAAATTGTTTTTGTATATCATTTTGGGAATATGATCTACCCCTTAGAGTGGTGCTTGTTTTTTTGGAGTCCATTTTTGTCTCAATTAAAAAAGGTTGTTACTTGTCTATGAAGCAGGATTCCAATATTTAATAAGTAAGCTTCAGTAATGAATCTGAATGCATAACTAATTAACTATACAATGGTGTTAAAAGTTATACTCTAGTTCTATGAAATTCTAGGATTCAGTCAGTACTAATAATGCTTACCCAAGGATAAATAAGGATAGCAGCTTCCGTTAACTGAATTTGGGCACGGTACTTTATTTGTGTGGTCTCAGATTAATTTTAAAATTAATAGTAAATAATCATATTTTAAGCACCCTTGCAATTTGTTGGTCATGTCGAAAAGGTATCATAAAAATGCTATGTTATGGACGTTAGAATGGTTGTGCCTTACTTTACTTTGACCTAGTTCATTATGCATGATTTTCTGTGTTTGAGCTTTTGCATGCCTGCGTTAGTTAATTATTTTTTCATATTGAAATTTGTTAATTACAAAATTTTTAGTACGAACCCCTTACAGAGTGTGGAGAAAACATTTCCACTCACGCATCTTTGACAAAGACTTGTTTTCAAAACATGAGTATAATGTTCAAGTTGGTTACTTCTGTACTTGCGCTCAATGACAAACTACTTTTGGATTAAGCAACTACAAATGTTTTGGTCATGTGAGCTACTGCTTCTGTTCTTGTAGGCGTGGTGTGTTCTTCTCAATGAAAATGTTCCGTTCAGGATGCAATGGCCTCAATATGCTGAACTTCAGGTCAATGGTATGTTGTGTTTAATATTTTATGATTTATACGTTAAATGCTTGGATCAGTTTGCTTCTATTTCCCGTGAGATATCATTTTAGCTTTTTAATATACTGGCTTTGCTACTTCATTTTATTTAACTGAGTATGAATATGAAAAAATAGGTGTCCCAGTTCGGGTGATAAATAGACCTGGCTCATAATTGCTTGGAGCTAATGGTAGTGATGACGGTCTAGTTGTGAAAGGAAAACAACATTCCTCCCCCCAGGAGGGATTAATTATTATAAGTCCAGGTTCGGCAAAGGAAAATGATTGAGAGTTTTACTTGGGGTTAAATAATGTCTTTTTTGTTCCATGGCTTGTGTTTGTGTATATATATTTAATACTTATTTAAATTTTCATGCATCTTAAAGACGCCCAGAACATTATTACATAGATTATTACTTGGGTAGTGAAAATGGTATTATAATCCTTCTCTTTTTTAAAATTTGAGTTTGTAGAATTGAGAATGTTGTATTTTTTTTTTTTTGAAAATATTGCCATTTGATGTTAAGAAATATTTACTGTGCTAGCTTGGTTGCAGGACAAATACAATGTTAAGAAATAATGAAGAAATATTTACTGATTGTTGGCTTGGTTGCAAGACAAGAAAAACAAAAGCAATAATTGTACCTCCGCATTTATTGATTACTATAATCATGCCTGTGCTGAATATTCTCAAGATATATAGCACGTAATAGTTACGGTTTGCTTGGTGTTGGCGGTGCCTATGGCGTTTTAGGTGCAGGCTATAGAGCCCTAGGATTCACACAGGTAAATTGTGTGCTTGCCGTATTAGTATTGTTTCTACATTTTTGTTGCAATTTAGCTTTCATTTTTCCCAAGCTAACACACGTAAAAATACCTTCTCGTGCATATAATTTGTCATGCCTAAATTAAATCATTCTCAGTTCTTGGCACAGACGTGAGATGGTTGAGTTTTTGGTAGCATACATTATCTATCGGGCAATTTTAGAATGCTACACTTAAAATAGTGTACTGTGAATGACATGTGCTTTCAATAATCCAGCTAGTTAATCTTCCAAGGCTGCTACTGGTGGAACGGATGGATAGTTTTTAAACGTTCCCTCCATTTGCAATTTGGCTAGCCATTGCAGTCTTCTGCAGTTTCTTGAATCTCTCTCTGATAGTGACCTACGTTTTTTAGCAAGCCTTGATTCATGGAAGGGGACCAACACCAGTTCGTATGATGATGATGCCATTGCATCCACTTTCAATTCAATTCGCTTTTGTAAGTCTGCATACTGTAAATGTGAACACAATTATATATTGTGAATGTAAGTTTGCATACTGTAAATGTGATGAACACAAGCATACTGTAAGTTTACATTTTCTTGAATGTAAGTCTGCATACTGTAAGTCTACATTTTTTTTTGTAAGTCTGCATAAATGTAAATGTAATTATACACTATGAATGTAAGTCTACATAAAGCATCGTGCTTTTAAATGAGAAATTATGTATTCTTGCATGCATGTGGAGGTCATGCGAAATTGAGTGCTAAAAAAATGGACGTATATTTTTTTTCAAAATAATTAAAGGCACGATGCTTTTAAAGTGTCATCGATCAAAAACTAAAACGAGTCGACTCTTATTCAACGACGCTTTTTAAAAAGCGTCATCTTAGTTGACGGTTCAAACAACACTGAAGCAGCGTCGTTGTATATAATTCGACGACACTTTACAAGTGTCGTTGATAAATAAGGCAACGACGCTTTAAAAGTGTCGTTGATTATTATTCAATGACGCTTTAAACGCGTCGTTGATTTTATTATTCAAGGACGCTTTCTGGTGCGTCGTCGTAGGCCCAAAATCTTCTAACGATAGGGCGATGGATGACGCGTCATGAAGCATCGTTAATTATTTTAGACGACACTTTTAAAGCGTCGTATTTGGGCTTTTTTGTAGTAGTGAATCCAAAGACAACTAGCAGTATGCTCCCCTTGAAGAACTATATGGAGAGCTACGGACTCACGAAGTCAGGTTTAAATACACTGACCGAGATGAGAAAATAGCTCGGAAAGAAAAGGGGGTAGCTTTCAAAGCTACGGAAAATCTGAGCATACTGAGTGAGGATGATACGGAAGAGTTAGGTAACTCTGACTCGGACATGGAAGAAGAAATAGCCCTTCTAGTTAAATCCTTCACACGATTTCTTAGGAAAAGCAGAAAAGGATTCAGAAGAGGCTCTTCCTCATCCTCTAGAAGAAAGGAGCGGTCAGAGTCAACTTCCCAAGACTGCTTCAACTGTGGGAAACCTACTCACTGGGCCAAGGACTGTAGATCCAAATCCAAGACGGCCGAGAAGGATGACAAGGTTGCTCCTTGACGCTCCACCTCAGACAACAGCAAGAACAAGAGGAAGGCGTTCGTCACAAAGTATGTCAGTGGCTCGGAAGAAGAGGAGGAATCCTCGGATGATGAGCCAACTCCTAAACCGAACGTCTGCCTCATGGCAAATAATGAGGTACCTTCGATCTCTAAGCTCATGAGTAAGTTAGAATCTCTTATTACTGAATGTGAACATGAAAAGAATGAGAGACTAATAATTACTCAAATGTACAAAGATATGGAAAGTCAGAACAAATGTCTTGAAATTACTGTTGCTAGACTTGAAAAGGACATAATTGACTTCAGGAGTAAAGAAGCTTGGTATCGAGATTTAAGAGCTGAGAATAATTTGCTTAATACCAATCTTAATGGCCTAACTGTAAATCTCAAAAGACTTGAAAATGAACTTGAAAAGGAAAAGGAAATAAATCGTAAGTGGCTAAAATCCGGGGAAATAGTTTCTACATTCAGAACTGATCTTGACAATATCCAAGTCAAACTTAGCCTAGGTTTTGAATCAACTTCCAATGCACAAGCTACTGAGTGCCCTCCGGACTTCATTCCAAAACTAACCAACTTGTATCCTGTTAGTACATCTAGACCGTTGGATGGTTTTGTTTCAGGTGGCACCATAGTCTACGACTGTGGAAGACAGGTTGTTACTGCTAGTCCCGAAGTAGTAGCACCCGTACTAAAAGATGAAGAGAAGGCTGTTGTAGTTAAAGCCAAAACTATAGCACCCAGAAACAAAGGAAACGCTAAGGTTGACACATCTAGGGCCAAGAGCGCGTCACCCATTCGCAGAGGATTAGGCCATAGGGAACAGAGTATAAAAACTGTAAAACTTAAGAAACCTGTATCCCCTGTTGTAACTTTACACCATAGTGTCTGTTCGATCTGTAGAGAAATAGGCCACTGTCATTATGAGTGTTGGAGTCTTTCAGATAACTGGCTATGTAGTCTAATTCACATCAATAAAAATCAGTTTATCAAAAAGGGTTCTTCTGGCAAAACAAAATCCAAAACTATACGGAGTGTCTCTCCCAAGAAAACCCAACTTAAAGAAGCATCTAATACGGAAAAGGCTAAGTCAACTTGGAAAGCTAAAGTTCCTAACAAAGTAAAATCCGGAATAGTTGACACTGTTATTGCTTCTCCTAACTGCCCGAAACAAGTTTGGGCACCAAAAGTGTAATCTGTTGTCTTGCAGGAGCATCTATGGAATTCACTTTCAACCCACTTGAAGTCAAAGATCAATCAAAGCAAGTAGATACTTGATAGCGGATGCTCAGGACATATGACGGGTGACGAGTCTTTACTAATAAATGTAAATGACAAACGTGGACCATCTGTAACATATGGAGACAATAGCAAAGGTAAGAATGTGGGGTATGGCACTTTAACCAACGACTGTGTATCAATTACCAAAGTTGCACTAGTCGAAGGTTTAAAGCATAATCTGCTGAGTGTTAGTAATTTATATGACAAGGGACTTACTGTATCATTCCTTTCAAACACCTGCACAGTTAGAGATAACTTATCCGGTGATATTAAGTTATCCGGATCAAGAGATGGGGACATATACTCAGTGGTCTTAATAAATAATTCTTCTGACCCTGTATGCTTCCTCACTACAGTATCACATAAAGAAAGTTGACTATGGCACAAGCGTTGCGCAGACTTAAATTTTAAGACTCTGTCTAAATTAGTGTCGCTTGATTTGGTTACTGGCCTGCCTAAACATAAATTTTCTAGAGATACTCTCTGTCTAGAATGTCAACTTGGCAAACAGACCAAACATAGTTTTAAGAGCAAATCAGTTAATTCAATAACTGCTCCCTTATAACTTCTTCATATGGACCTCTGTGGTCCCATTTCTGTCGCTTCAGTAGCTGGTGCGAGATATACCCTTGTGTTATCGATGACTTCACCAGGTACACATGGGTGCTGTTCCTGAAGTTTAAGGATCAAACCTTTGAACACCTTGTTGATCTCTTCAACTGGATAAGCAACTCACAAGGACTGAGCATTAAATGCATCAAGAGTGATCATGGTATAGAATTTGAATTTTCAAATATGAGGTCATATTGTTCTGAACAGGGCATTTAGCACGACTTCTCTGCACCCAGAACTCCACAACAAAATGGGGTAGCTGAGCGCAAGAATCGCACTTTAGTCAAGGCTGGCAGATCTATGTTAGCAGGGGCAAAGCTTCCTCTTAGTCTATGGGCCGAAGCTGTGTCCACTGCCTGCTATGTTCGAACAGAACTCTAATAAATAAACTTACCATGAAAATACCCTATGAGATGTGGAGAGGATAAAAGCCCTCAATTTCACATTTCAGAGCTTTTGGGTGTACTTGCTATGTTTTGAACAACGGCAAAGAACCCCGGAATAAATTTGAACCAAAATATGATGATGGGATATTTGTCGGATACTCACTACATAGTAAGGCTTATCGAATCTTTAATAGAAAACTACTTAAAGTTGAAGAATCTATCCATGTGACCTTTGATGAAGCTAACCTGGATTGGTCAAAAGTTGGTTCTTCAAGTTCTAATGTGCAGGATCAGGACGACAACATCAACTATTCAAAGTTTATGAATGTTCCTGTCACACATACTGACCAATCACGTGGCATCGGTGAAGCACGAAGAAATGATATGAATGATGCTACGGACAAATTGGACTCTGGATTTCCATTAAACTCCGGACACATTCTTACGGATATCCAAAACCCCGGAGTACCTTCAAGTCCTTCCGGACCAGTAAATACGGAAATGAACAGTACTGGAGAACCTCTAAGTTCTCCAAGACCTGTTAATACTGAAACATCAGGTCCGGAAGAAGCTTAACCAGCAGACTCACCTGAACCTTAACCACCTTGTCTGGCAGAGCTTCAAATTATTGAGGATCCACCATCACATGCACAGAATTATAGGTGGACAAGAAAGCACCCTTCAGATCAAGTGATTGGTGATCCTACTGTTGGTGTAAGAACAAGAGCAGCCACCTCTAACATGTGTCTTTACTCATGTTTTCTATCACAAATAGAACCAAAGGTGGTAGATAAAGCTCTTTAGGACTCAAATTGGATTGAAGCCATGCAAGAAGAGCTTAATCAATTTAAGAGAAATGATGTGTGGACACTTATACTAAGGCCAAAGTCTCAACAATTCATTGGAGTAAAATGGGTGTTTCGGAACAAGCTGGATGCGGATGGGATAGTAATCCGGAACAAAGCCAGACTGGTAGCCAAGGGTTATCCTCAAAAAGAAGGAATAGATTATGATGAAACTTTCGCTCCAGTAGCAAGACTTGAGTACAGAGGGATGCCAGTCAGTGCCAAGTTAGACCCCGATGTAGAAGGCAAATCAGTAAATGTGACAGAGTACAGAGGGATGATAGGATCCTTACTGTACCTTACAGCAAGTCGCCCGGACATTATGTTTGCAACTTGCATCTGTGCAAGATATCAAGCGAATCCCAAAGAGTCACATATGCTTCACGTCAAACGAATATTAAGGTATCTCAAAGGGACCGTGAATTTGGGACTCTGGTATCCAAAGGTGTCCAACTTCACCTTATCCGGATATTCTGATGCTAACTTCGCTGAGTGTCGCATTGATAGGAAGAGCACAAGTGGTACGTGTCAGTTCCTTACTGACTATATAACTGCTGGGAGTTGCTGTGCACAGCTTCTCTGGACGCAAAGTCAACTTACTGACTACGATTTTAACATGACATCCGTTCCACTCTACTACGACAACACCAGTGCAATTGCAATCAGCACCAATCCTGTCATGCACCCAAAGACTAAGCACATTGAGGTTAGGTATCACTTCATTCGCGACCATGTTCTCAAAAAGCATATTTCTCTGGAACATGTTGTAACTGAAGATCAACTAGCGGACATACTTACAAAGCCCCTACCTGATGCAAGATTCTCTGAACTACTCTTAAGACTAGGTATGCTTGACTTTTCTGCTTAACTTCTCATTTAAATTACTCAATAGTAGTTTTTCTTCAGAACATGCATTGCGTATTCATTGAAAGTGCAAGACTTATACTGTGCTTATCACTGATAGGTCTTTACTGATTGACTTGCTTTATGCTTTTGATATTAATCTCATGATTTCTCATTTTGACTAGAATTTCAAACATGCACTGTTGAAGAATGGAAAAGGGTTAGCTCGGAATGTTTGGTGGTTGCATTCATTGTTGCAGTCTGATCAGCTCTGCAAGTGGACTTTTATCAAGGATAGACAGCATTTTCTCACGAATCATTCCAAGCAGGAAATGTCCATCGAGAGGATCGCATAAGGGGGAGAAAATGCTTTAACTATCAATCAAGTAATACCCTCCTTATATGTCTCATGTCCTCTTTCCTGGCTGTCTATCTGAGGGGGAGTTCTTCCCCGAGAGGATAACACGATCTAAAGGGGAGCAAATGTCTGAACCCCTGATATGTCTCGGATACTCCTCCCTCCAAACTCTCACTTGTCGATCTGACTGGATATGCATTGTTGAATCAGAATTGTGGCATGATAGTATGTCTTTCTTCTTCACTTTTTACATTTTAGCAATTACAATCAAACTGTTTACTCATCCAGTAGGTGTTCTTTCTTTCACACTCACTCATGAATCCTTGGTTGTAAGGACTCGTATTTGGGTAGTTCTGAGAGATAGTCATTCTATGGGAATGTAACTATCTGGACGATAGTGTAGTCATCGATGTAAGCATTTTGACTGTACTTGGGCCCGATTCCGAGTCGGGGTCCCATTTGACCCGATTGTTGACTTTTTGGGGTTTATTGGTTGACTTTGCGTTTGGGCGGTCATTTGGGTGTAATAATATCTGTTTAGTGTTGTGCTCGTCATCTCGAGCGTTTTGACTGTAGTTTGACTCAATTCGGAGTTTGGGGCCTCGGAGGTCAATTTTTGTATTGGGAGGTCAATTATTGATTGGGTCAATGGTTGACTAGGTCAGTTGACTGGCAGAAATATAAATAGCAGAAAAAAAAAACTTTCACTTTACGTTTCACGTTTGTGTGTTTGAGAGAGAGAGCTTGAGAGAGCTTGGAGGCCTTGGCAATTTGGGGCGATTTGGGTTCATGGAGCTCAAAGATTCACTTCAAGTAGGTGTCCTTGAACTTCTTATCTCTCTCTTGTTTTGGATCTGCACAAATTTATCATGATTTATGAAATTGAGCCTGAACCCTAGAATTTGGGGAAAACCAATTTTGGGTTAGATCTAATGGTTTAGCATAAGATCTGTGGTTAAGAACTGTTTTATATCATTGTGGATATATGTTTTTGTGATTTTGGGGTTGATTAACTGTGTTTTTCATGAGGGTTGATAAGTCAACCATGGAAATCTGGGTTTAGATCTAGATTTCTGGAAATCTGGAATTTTATACGTGTTTCTGTTGTTTTTGCGTGATTTAGAGGCGTTCTAGACGCGTTTTGAGGTAGATATCATAGTTTGTTGCGAAACAGGGGTGTTAGTGAGCGTCTGAGAGTTTCTGGGTGTGTGCCAGATGAAGAACAGGCAAAAACGATGATGAACAATACCCTGGGTGCGTTACTGGGTCGAACTAACGAAAATCCGAAGTTCTGGGTTGTAGGGTCGTAGTTTGTAGACCCGTAGTTCATAGCTCAAAGGTTCGTAGTTCGTAGGGTCGTAGTTCGTAGACCCGTAGTTCGAAGGTTCATAGGTTGAAGGTTCGTAGTTCGTAGTCCGATGGTCGAAGATCGAAGACCCGCTTCGAGTCTTCGAGGCGCGCTATGCAGCTACGAGTCGCAACTCCCGCTACGAGTCTCCGAGGCGCGCGGCAGTTCCGCGCTACAAGTCGCAATCCTGAAGCTACGAGGCAGGCTGTTCTGCAGCTTCGAGGCAGTGCAACAGCACTGGACTGGACCTATTTACATCGTAACCTATACCCATCTACAGATTTAAGTATTAAGTTACTATGTAAATAACGAAATACCCCCCCCATTTGGATTCAAAGAAAAATACTAGAAAAATTAATTCCCACTCTTTCAAAATGTGAAAATTGGGATTTAGTGTAAAATCTCGAAAAAACCTAAAAGTTCATAGTGGTGAATTTTTGGAAAGTGGGGTTAGACATCTCAGAAAAATCCCCAAAAATTAGATTATCTTATTTATGATATGGGAACCCAATGCCGGGACTTTTGATTTCAAGAAAATAGCTGTTGTGGGTAATTCCTTCATAAATCAAGGATCGAGGATTTACTTGTGAAGACTGGCTACAGTTCTAAAGGAAATGTTGAGAATGACATGCCATACTAATGTTAGTATGTTGGTGTGAGGTATTGGGGCATGGACTCCGTGACTTGTTTGGATTCTCATCGTGATGCACCGATGGTGCTATGTGGTTGACGGGGCAGGCATATGCGCCGATGGCAGGCCTGTGTGGCGACTGTGTTCGGGCATATAGCGCTGTGGTAGGGCTGAGTGCCCTGAGCTAGGATCCTATTGAGGATCGTGGACAAGTTGTCCTGTGTGGGCAGGCTAGGTCCTGATGTTTGTTTGCAGGCTGAGTCCTAATGATTGTGCACACTACACAGTGCACGAGTACACAGAGCATGTAGTATAGACTTGTATGTCTGCATGATGTAGAGTGTTGGGGTCACCTACTGAGCTTGTCGCTCACCCCTACTTGTTGTTTACCTTTTTCAGGTGTGACCCGAGACTAGTGGACGGCTTTCTTCCAGGAGGACGCCCACTACTCTGATGTATGATACAGTTATATTCTGTATTGTTTTATGGGTTATATCCCGGACATGGGTCCGTGGACAGTTGTATTTGCATACTGCTTGTGATGTAATGTCTATATGACTGTTTGACTTATCATATGTATGATGATATATGGGAAAGTACAGGATTACCCTTGATGTATGACTGTACAGGGTTGCATATTTGAGACAGCACCCGCGGTGTAGTCTCCATTGGTGCTAGTCACCAACCCCTTGACCTTTCGGGTGCAGGCAAGGGGAAGTCATGTTCCTAGTTCCGGGTTCCTTGGAATTTGGGGGCGTGACAAGTTGGTATTAGAGTATGGTCTAGTGGACGGGACCTAGGTTAGTGAGGGGTGGTTAATTGATTCCATGTGACTTGGAAAACTGTAGGGAGGGCGCCTGATCAACGCAGTCCTTACATGTATTCTAGGTTATTTTGGTGTTAGTTAGATCATCCTAGGAGCATACATGGGTATAAGGTGCATTGCTAGTGGTATGATTGTGTGCATATAGGGCACTAGATTGTCTTTGTGTGTGATGTGCTTGTATGTGGTGCCAGGACGGCACGTGGCCGTGAGAACCAGGACTTGATTGTGGTGTACCCTGAGGTGTGACACAATGCTATATGCATGGTTGTGGACCTACGGGTCGTGTGGTGTACCCTGATGGGGGACACGATGCTATATGCATGGTATGGACCTACGGGTCGTGTGGTGAGAACCAACAAGTCGGTTGTGCCTTTGATGGCTGTTTGTGCTAGCAGTGCTAGTATTGATCGTCTGATTGTTTGTTGTTGTGGTCAATGTGATGGCACCATCGAGGAGGGTTGTTCGAGGCCAAGGCCCGGCAGAGGAGCCCACGATAGAGTCGGGGCACCAGGGGAGCAGAGCCCGCAGCAGAGATCGTCAGCTCCCGTTGTGGGACCTGATTTGGCTCAGGTGTTGATTCAGTTGCAGGAGGCCATGTAGGGTATGCAGGGCTCGATGAGGGATATGGCTACAGAGGTGGATGAGCTGAAGAGGCAACAAGATCCTCGGCGGCCACCACGGCCTCAACGAACAGAGGCGAGGGTGGTGCAGGATGTGCACCAGCAGGAGGTCATGATAGAGCCAGCACGATGAGGAGTGGACTGGGCTGCGCAGTTTTTGAAACACGCACCCAGGACTTTTGAGGATGGTTCACGGCCAGAGGTAGCCGAGGACTGGATTAGGTGGACAGAGGACATCTTTGAGATGATTGGGGTGCCAGATGAGGAGAGAGTCTGCGTGGCGACCCACTATCTATTGGGTATCCCACATAGATGGTGGGAATCCACTAGAGCTGTCCATGGCAGTCAGATGAGCTGGAGAGAGTTTGTTGAGCGTTTCTTTGGGGAGTATTTTCCCAGCTCGTTGCAGTATGCTCGACGTAGAGAGTATTATGAGCTTGTGCAGGGTAGCATGACTGTGGGGGAGTATGTGCAGGCCTTCACAGATTTAGGGTGGTTTGCTCTTGAGGCTTGGGAAAAGGAAGCTCGTAAGACGCAGGATTTTATTCAGGGCTTGAGGCCATCTCTGAAAAGACAGTTGGAACTGATGCTTTAGACCAGCTATCGGGAGGCGGTCGACAAGGCGCTCATTATTGAGCGAGGTCAGGATCAGGCGAGAGCCCAGAGGCTGGGCGGTTCGGCAGGTCCGAGCAAGAAGAGGCAGAGTGGGGAAAGCAGTGTCGCTCAGCCTGAGAGGAGGCAGGTGTAGGAGGGTTTCCAGCCAGGCGGTGGGACCCCGTGAGAGTTCAGCCAACAGGAGGCCAGGTACCTGTTGGAGTTGTGGTTTGACCGGGCATGTCTCGAGAGACTGCCCAAGGAAAAAGATGACCTGTTTCCGATGTGGGAAAGTGGGGCATGGAGCTAGGGAATGTGTTACCCTTAGCTCAACCAGCAGTGTAGGCCCTCGTCCGAGAGATCAGGGACAGAGGAGTGGGGCTCCGTCTCAGAGGTCAGTGCCGCCGGCACAGAGCACGCAGATGCGACCCGCGGTGCAGCAGCCTCAGCGGGAGGCACAAGGTCATGTTGATCAACGGGGCAAGGCCCCAATGGGCCAGGCTAGTGGCAGTGGACCCCGAGGGAGGACTTTTGCCCTTACCAGCAGAGAGGCAGAGGTTCCACCAGTGGACGAGGCAGGAGCACGACCTTCAGTGGTGAGAGGTACTGATGGTCCCTTGGAGCCTAAAGGGGGGGGGGGGTGAATAGGCTCTTATTCGAACTCTTTCTTTTCTCTCAAGACACAAAGACTTATCTAGTTTAATTGATAGAATCACTGCGGAAAATAACCAGATAGTGGAAGTATTTTGTTTTATTATCACAAGGTGATTACAACAAAATAGAAGCAAACACTCTCTTACACTCTGTTTACAACAATGAACTCACACACTAGCCAAGTTCCTTTTCTATTTTTGCCCACCTAAGCACACACGTACATGAAGTATAAGTATGAATATTTATACAAAACATTCCTAAGAGACAACCTTGGAACTTGAAGTTCCGGAATGCGTTCCGCACTAACTATCTCTCGGTAATCTGTCTGCCTTGACTGCTGCGGATTGTGGAGCTCAAGATCTTGGATTTGAAGAGTATAAGTGTCTTTGTGAGTTCCGAGATACAATTAAGGTTGTGTCCACATATCCGGATGATCCACGTGTAAGATTCTTCTTGTTCTAAATGCATTCGTCTTACATCGGGACAGCACGAGCCGATAACTTTAAATGCGGTTTTGTTGGAGCAGTGTCTTCTTGGTCCGGTGTAATTTTCCTTACTCCGTAGTTAATGAAGCTCGGAACCTTACTCCGTGTCAGTGGTTGCTTACTCCGTATCTATTCAGTACTGGAATCCTTAGTCCGTGTCAGCGCTTCCTTACTCCGCATGTAAGTTCCTTACTCCGCATGTAAGTTCCTTACTCCGCATGTAAGTTCCTTACTCCGCATGTAAGTTCCTTACTCCGTATGTAAGTTCCTTACTCCGGGCGAGTAATAAGTCCGGATTCCTTACTCCGCATCTGGTTTCTTTACTCCGCATCTATTTTCCTTACTCCGCACTTATTTTCCTTACTCCGCACTTATCCTTTAAGTTCTTAGTCCGTAGGATTGTTCCTTATTCCGTATGTATTTGTTACTTGGTTATTTACCAAGTGTTTGACGACACTAACTCTTGTCCGGATCAGGATTATGTATCCTGTCCTTAGCTTTGCTCTCACGAGTGCATCTTTGGATTAGTGACATACCTTCTGCAATGATCAAATAAACACAAAAGATCTCAGATCAAATTACATAAGGCTTTATCAAGCATTATCCAAATTCGGGTTTGATCCAACAATCTCCCCCAATTATGGATATGCCCAAACCCTTTGTAATCTGATCTGGTAAGCGATGCAAAAGAATATCATACGAGAATACGCAACACAACCAATTTCATTAATCAGCAACTAAATACAAATCAGCCTTAATACTGATTTTTCACTAAGGTACATAAGGCTTACTATACTTGAAGATCATAGTTGCTGCCTTCTCTCTTAGCTCCATTGTCTGCTGCATCGTAAAGGTGGAGTGTTGGCTCCAATGTTTGTCCACGATTAAGAACGATTTGATGAAATGACAAACAAAGGCTCCGCAGCTATCTCCATCCGGCTGTTGTGGCACTTGCTTCTTGCCCCGGAATGTCGCCTTGAGTTTCTCAGTCGAACGCAGGGGTGTGATACCCAACTCTTCATATAATCCGGCTTTCTTCATGGCTTCAGTTAGTCCGAGACACGAGGGTTCCCATTGATTCTTCCTAACGAAGTGCTCCACAACCTGATGAGAATCAATGAGAATCATCTCGCTTGGACCGAATCATGAAGACAATCATCATGAAGTGTGGCGACATGATCCAGGCGGAATGAGGATGGTTGAGAGAGTTTTCCATGGCTTGCTATCCTCGGCGGTTCGTCAATGTAAGTCTGAATTAACTCCACACCTGGGAAGATAGCCCTCATTCCAACATGGCAGAACTTCAAACAAGTGCCCATCTTCGTAAAGAGATGGAAACAGCCTCATCTCCATCTTAGCGGCCCTCGAGAAGTTGTCAATGTCTTCTCGTAGTAAAGAGTCCTTTCTCCGAACAAAGAGTCCGAATGTCGGCCGGAGAGAAAGGATACATTTCGAAAGACATCTTCTCTCGACGAAGACGCAAGATAGGCTTTCATTGCCTTGCGCAAGCTTCCATCCGCATCGGACGGGTCAAACTCCGCATAGGATGGGAGGAAGGTATCAGGCTGGGATGAGGAGGATGGAGGAGGAGCTCGAGGTGCGGTAGAGGAGCTTGGTTGAGAAAAGCGGCTTCGTTTGGGAATTTGAACTCCCTGAAGCACCGAAGTGGCGGGCCGCTTCTCGGTCCGGAAAGATGGTTGTGGGGCAAAGGAGTAGACGGATCGGATGACACTTTCTCCCCCGGTTTGGCGGATCGCCGGGAAGCAACGGGAGGACGAGCCATCGTATGCGCCGGATCCGCGAAGGAAGTAGATAGTGAATGAACGGAGGTGGCGACAAGATCCATTTTCCGCTCAATGGAAGTGGAGGAGTCATTGAGGGCGGAGAGTAGTTGGGCGCCGAGGGCATCAACTTTGGCAGCGATGGCGGAGATTTGGGCGCTTTAAGCGTGGGCATGGCGGTCCAATCGAGCGGAAAGCACAAGCATCGAGTGGACCGTGCCAAAAGAGGCACGCCCAAGTGCTAACTCTGGAGCTTTGGAGGATTCCCCCGCGAGAACAGGAGCAGGAGTGCGGTGGGCGAGAGGAGTCCGCAGGGGTAGCGAAGCAGCGAGAGCATCCGGAGCATCGAGGCATCCGGAGCGTCGGAGGCATTCGGAGCATTGGAGGCATCCGGAGCAAGAGACCCGCTTTGACCAGACAAGTCAACCACGGGAATCGCGGCGGCAGGAGAAGAGGGTCCAGCCTTAGCGGTAGAGGGACTTCGGGTAGCAGGGACCGGGCCGGAGGGTGTAGGGAACGACACATCGGGAATGGCGGCCGGCGTAAGAAAGCCGTGGTCCGGATTCCAGATGATCATAGTCTCCGGGGATTGGGTATTGCGGGTGTAAAACACCCGGAGATCGGTGTCAGGAATGGAAGAGGTGTGGGCTAGGCTGAAACGGAGCCAGGAGGTCCGTTAAGGTGACGGCGGAGAGATGGTCAAGGTAATCTCGGGGTTGAGGTAGAGGAGGCAAGGGGGCTTCCGGAGAAGCAGCCGGGACATCGGCGGTGGCGACGGCAACAACGGTATCAACCGCAGCGGCTATAGCGGATGTGGAGGGAGTGGGGACATCGGCGCAGAGGGGGCCGAGGAAACGACTTTAGACGCACTACGCCGAGAGGACCCCGCAACCTCGGACGGTTCAGCACGGATGCTTGGCCGGGAGGCCCGTGAGTGGGAGAGCGCGAAGAACGGACCGAATCCGGGAGGATCGGTGTGCGAAACCGACCTCGTGGGCTTGGGCTGTCGGAGGGGTCACCAACGAGCCGCCTTGTTGTTCCGGGGCAGGGAGAACGCGGAGTGCTACATTGGGTCGGCGAGCGGTCATGCTCCCGTCCGGCGTAAGATGACGAAGGTAAAGAGCCGAGGGAAACGAGACACCATCAACTTGGGCGAAATGGTCCGGACAAAGATGCCTGGAAGACCATGCCGAGGATGCGCCCGAAGGAATGGTTTTTGAGACCATTTTGTAGCAAACGAAATAAGAACATCCCCCAATCCATTGGAAGACCTTCAAAGACGCCGTACATGGCCAGTAGAAGATCGTACGGAACTAAGTCCAGGGCGGATGTGCGAGCCAGGCTAGGCATCGACTTAGAATAGTCGCCATACATCGATAGCGACCCTGGAAGGATTTCACCTTGTATTCCTTCCCTTTGGTCGTGCACCCCATAGAAGCCGCCATCGGTTCGGCATCCGGACGTTGTGGTTCACCAAGAGGAAGGTGAAGAGCGGCGCGGAGAACAACCGGAGTGATGATGATGGATTCACCGCGGACATGAGAGGTTATGGAATCGGTGGTGCAGCGAATCCGTTGGTAATACTCAAGAATGTCATCGATAAAAAGATCAATGGGATTGGAGACCAGGTTGAGTATGTGCGAGGCTTCAAGAAGAGGGCGAAGCTGGTGAAACCAATCCGGAGGATCAGAGACAGCATTCCAATCAACGAGATGGCCAGGATTGATGCCGGAAAGAAAGATTCTGGGTGCCATTGTAGATTTGATGGGAAGGAAAAGAGGAAAGGTGAGGTCTTGACAGTAGAAGGAGCAACGAGAGGGTTAGGGATTTGAAATGAGCAATACTCGTGCTTCGCAGGAATGATCGGAACATATAAGACCGAGTCCGCAAATGTCGCCGGGTCTAGGAATGTGGGAGTGAGGTGGGGACCCGCGCGACATGCCGATGTCATTTGTCCGGATATCGAGGCGTCTCCGAATAAAACGATGTCGTGGAGACCGCATGACCAAGTAGAGATTACAACTGGTTGCCATCCAGGAGAAGTGTGTGTGCAACCCGAGATAGGCATTTAATGAATCATCATTATTCCTCCTCAAAAGCATGCGACATAAGAGTATACGTGGATTGTCACAATTGAACAAAGTCGGAGTCCGGAGGAAAGAGCCGACACTCATCCGGAGTTAATAATATTCGTGAAAGAGTATCCGGATGAATAATAGACCTCGTCCGTCATAAACGAGTTTGGTGAGAATGTAGAGTAGATCCCTTTGCGATCAATAAGTCGAAGAGAAGAGAAGTACCACAACACTTCAAATCCGAGACTATGGACTGGATTTATCAATATGGTTGCAAAGAAAATCTGAACCTGTAGCTAAATAAAGATATACGGAAAATACAAAAGCCTAACAGGTAAGGATTAGTACGGATTGGAGAAGATAATCAGTGAAAAACAACATAATCCGAACTAATAAGAAACAGAACTCATGCATGGCAAGGAATGTAGTAGACATACGCAATGTGAAAGTGATCAATATTGCCGAGTCAGGGCATATGTCGGATAGCAATACACAGGTTCATATAGGTCAACATAACTAAACCGTCTTGCCGAACAAACGTAGCTAAGATTAATTAAAGATCATATGATTTGGCTTCATTAGGATTCATGAGTGTGAAATGATAAGGTGAACACATGTCAAAAGAATGCAGATGATTAGTCGATTAAAATGCATGGTTGAAGAAAGAAAATACATCCACACATGCCACTTTTCCGATTTAAAACAAGATGTCCAGTCGGATCCGGAAGTAACGGCGTAGAGGAGGGAGAATCCGAGACATATTAGGGGTTCATTGCTGCTCCCCCGTAGATCATTTAATCCTCTCAATGAAAAGCTCCCCCTCGGATAGACAGTCAAGGAAAAAGGTCATGAGACATATACGGGGGGTATTACTGAATAAAATATAAAGCATTTTCTCCCCCGTAGATTGTGCAATCCTCTCGGTTGACCGTTCCAATTTATAGTTCAACACTGTCCTATCTTATTAGAAAACTATACTTCGTGACTGATCGGATGCGTTTGTGTATTCATCCACCAGGCATTCCAAGCTAGCCCATTTCACTTCTTCAACTATGCACGTTAATAGAGTAATCTAAATGAACATGCTTTGGTCATGTGGTGATAAATGGATGTGAAGATCATGAATCCGACTGAGGTAAATCATATAAACTGTAATTATGTTAGCTTTAAACGACTTCAGTCGGGAAACGCAAGCATCCTCCCATTTAATGCCAATGACTTGCTGAGACTTAGGCCTTGGTACTAAGGTCCACACATTATTTCTCTTAAATTGATTCAGATCTTCTTGCATGGCCTCTATCCAGTTTGAATCTTGAAGAGCTTCATCTACCACCTTTGGTTCTATTTGAGATAGAAAGCATGAGTAAAGACTCATGTTTGAGGTGGCTGCTCTTGTTCTTACACCAACAGTAGGATCACCAATCACTTGATCTGAGGGATGGTTTCGGGTCCATCTATAATTCTGTGCATGTGTTGGTTGATCTTGAACAATTTGAAGCTCTTCCAGATTGGGTGGTTCAGTTGTATCGACTGATTGAGCTTCGCCCGTAATTAGAGGTACGGATGAACTAGTTGGTTCTGCAACACTGTTTCTTCCAGTGTTAACTAGTCCGGACGAACTTGAAGGGGCCCCGGGATTTTGTGTATCCGTAGGAGTTTGTCCGGAGCTAAGTGGTAGTCCGGAGTCAGAATCATCCGTAGCATCATCCATAAAATTTCGTTGTGTCTCGCCGATGCCACGTGGTTGGTCAGGATACCAGTCAGGATGTGTAACAGGGATATTCATAAACTTCGAGTAATCGACGTTGCTGTCCATGACCTGCATATTGGAATTTGAAGGACCGACTTTTGACCAAACAAGATTAGCTTCATCAAAGGTTACATGGATAGATTCTTCAACTTTAAAAAGTTTTCTATTGAAGACCCGATAAGCCTTGCTATGAAGTGAGTATCCGACAAAAATCCCATCATCGATTTTGGTTCAAATTTATTCCTGGGTCTCTTTGCCATTTATTAGTATATAGCAAGTACACCCAAAGGCTCGAAATGTGAAATTGAAGGTTTTCGTCCTCTCCACATCTCATAGGGTGTTTTCATGGTAGATTTATTTATTAGAGTTCTGTTTCGAACATAGCAGGCGGTGGACACGGCTTGAGCCCATAGACCGAGAGGAAGCGTTGCCCCTGCTAACATGGATCTACCAGCTTCAACTAAAGTTCGATTCTTGCGCTCGGCTACCCCATTTTGTTGTGGGGTTCCGGGAGGACAGAGAAGTCATGTTGTATGCCCTGTTTCGAACAATATGATCTCATTTCTGAAAAGTCAAATTCCGTACCATGATCACTCCTGATGCATTTAATGCTCGATCCTTGTGAGTTGCTTATCCAGTTGAAGAGATCTACAAGATGTTCAAAAGTTTGATCCTTTGATTTCAGGAACATCACCCATGTGTATCCGGTGTAATCATCGATAACCACAAGAGTATATCTCGCACCGGCTAGTGATGAAACAGAATATAGGACCACATAGGTCCATATGAAGAAGTTGCAGAGGAGCAGATTATTGAGTTAACCGATTTGCTCTTAAAGCCGTGTTTGGTCTGTTTACCAAGTTGGCATTCTCGACAGAGAGTGTCTCTAGAGAACTTGAGTTTGGGTAGACCAAGAACAAGATCAAGTGACGCCAATTTAGACAAAGTCTTAAAATTTAAATGTGCGCATCGCTTGTGCCATAACCAACTATCTTCATCTGTTGCTTTCGTGAGGAAGCATACGGGGTCGAAGAATTATTTCTTAAGACCACCTGAATATATGTCCCCATCTCTTGATCCGGATAACTTAACATCTCCTGGATAAGTTTTCTCTTCTTGTACGGGTGTTGGACAAAAAAGGAAACAAGAAATCCTTTGTCACATAGTTTACCGACACTTAGCAAATTATGCTTTAAACCTTCGACTAGTGCAACTTTAGTGATTGATACACGGCCATTAGTTAAAGTGCCATACCCGACGGTCTTACCTTTTACCGTTGTCGCCATATGAAACGGATGGACCTTGTTTATCATTAACTTCTACAAGCGAGTCTGGTCACCCGTCATATGTCCGGAGCATCCACTATCAAGGATCCACTTGCTTTGATTGATCTTTAACTTCAAGTGATCCGGCAATTCATTCCAGAGATGCTCCTGAAAGACAACAATTTACACTTTTGGTGCCCAAACTTGTTTCGGGCGCTTAGAGTGAGCAACGAGATTGTCAACATTTACGGATTTGATTTTGTTAGGACTCTTAGCTTTCCACGTTGACATTAACTTGTTAGTTTCGGCTGCTTCTTTTGTTTGGGTTTTCTTGGGAGAGACACTCCTTTTAGATTTGGATCTTGTTTTGCTCGAAGAACCCCTTTTATTAAACTGATCTTTATTTGATTGAAATTGATTACAAAGCCAGCTATCGGATAGACTCCAACATTCATAGTGATAATGACCCATTTCCCTACGGATGGAACAGACACTATAATGTGAAGTACAAACAGGGGATACAGGTCTCTTAGATTTTACGCTTTTTCTACTCGTTCCCTGTGGCCTAATCCATTACGTTTGGGTGACACGCTCTTTGCCCTAAATGCGTCGGCCTTAGCCTTGTCTTTCTTTTTGGGTGCTACGCTTTTGGCTTTAACTGCAGCAGCCTTCCCTTCATCTTTAGTTACGGGTGCTACCGCTTGGGGAAGTGCGAAGAATGACCTCTGTTCCACGATCATATACTATGGTGCCACCTGAAATGAAACCATCCAACGGTTTAGATGTACTAACAGGATATAAGTTGGTTAGTTTAGGAGTGAAATCCGGAGGACACTCGGTAGCTTGAGCTATGGAGGTTGATGGTTCGAACCTAGGCCAGGTTTGACTCGAATGTCGTCAGGGTCGGTCCTAAAGGTAGAGGCTATTTCCCCGATTTTAGCCACTTACGATTTATTTCCTTTTCCTGTTCCGGTTCATTTTCGAGTCTTTTCACTATAACTTTTAGGCCTGAGAGATTGGTATTTAACAAATGATTTTCAGCTCTTAGATCATGATACCAAGCTTCCTTTCCTCCGAAGTCGGTGACGTCCTTTTCGAGTCTATTAATAGTAAATTCGAGACGTTTATTCCGACTTTCCATATCTTTGTACATTTGAGTAATTATTAGTCTCTCATTCTTTTCATGATCACATGCAATAGTAAGAGATTCTAATTTACTCAGGAGCTCGAGATAGAAGGTACCTCGGCATTTGCCATGAGGCAGACGTTCGGCTTAATGGTCGGCTCATCATCCGAGGATTCCTCCTCTTCTTCCGAGCCACTCATGTATTTTGTCACGAGCGCCTTTCTCTTGCTCTTGCTGTTATCCGAGGTGGAGCGGCGAGGATTTACCTTGTCACTTTTCTCGGCCACCTTTGCTTTGGACCTGCATTCCTTGGCCCAGGGACCGGTTTTCCCACAATTGAAACATTCCTGGGAACTGGACTCCGGTCGCTCCTTCCGTTGGAACGATGATGATGAGCGTCTTCGATCCCTTTTCGCTTTCCCGTAGGAATCGCTCAAAGGATTTGACAAGAAGGGCTATCTCCTCCTCCTCGTCGAGAATCGGAATTGTCGGATACGTCCGTATCATCATTCCTCAGGTATGTTTAGACATTCCGTAGCTTTGAGAGCTACCCCCTTTTCTTTCCGAGCTATTTTCTCATCTCTGTCGAGTACTTAAACCCGACTTCGTGAGTCCGCAGCTCTCCATATAGTTCTTCAAGGGGAACATACCGCGCTTTTGTCCGATTGCATCTGGAGTTGTTTGGAGTAGTAGCGATCCGGCAAGGAGCGAAAGAACTTGTCATTGATCCGGGATTGAGAGTAATGCTCATTGACAGTCTTCGGTTCAAGTATGAGCTTGCCGAATCTCCGATAGATGCTTTCAAGTGATTCGCCAGGTTTATGATTAAAACTCTCAAAGTTACGTCTCGAGAGTACGGATCACATTCTGCATCTGGGACCGACTCCCCTCATAGAGGATTGTCGGTTTGTCCCAAACGACTTTTTGTCGTGCAGCCCTGGACGTCCGTGAAAGCCTCGGAATCCAAAGACGATGTAACATAAGCCAGAGCCTTTTCACTAGCGCACCGCCAGGCTCTTTCATCGTTGGTAAGTTCAAGATCGCTCTTTGGCCTCCTTACTCCATGTTCTCCGATAGTCATCGGAATTGGAATCTCCTGATGAAGACATGGCCACATAAGATGATCATGGCAAACCATAAACATCTTCATGCGAGCTTTCCACCGGGAGAAAAGCTCAGGTGTGAATTTGGGCGGTTTCGTTAGAGTAAACCCCGAACTCCGTGGTTGAGAAGCGGCGGTAGCGCAGGGTTGTGGTGGGTCGACATTTTCACTGCCGCTTCGATTCGGGATGGGCTCCTGTGCACCTCCGGAGTTAAGGCGAGTGTTGAATAGCATACCGCTTTCTTCGGCCATTTCGAGATTGAAAGAGTGGGATCTCTACTTAGAACGAAGTAGAACTAGCTCGATACCACTTGATGGTCCCTTGGAGCCTAAAGGGGGGGGGGGGGTGAATAGGCTCTTATTCGAACTCTTTCTTTTCTCTCAAGACACAAAGACTTATCTAGTTTAAGTGATAGAATCACTAAGGAAGATAACCAGGATAGTGGAAGTATTTTGTTTTATTATCACAAGGTGATTACAACAAAATAGAAGCAAACACTCTCTTACACTCGTTTACAACAATGAACTCACACACTAGCCAAGTTCCTTTTCTATTTTTGCCCACCTAAGCACACACGTACATGAAGTATAAGTATGAATATTTATACAAAACATTCCTAAGAGACAACCTTGGAACTTGAAGTTCCGGAATGCGTTCCGCACTAACTATCCCTCGTAATCTGTCCGCCTTGACTGCTGCGGATTGTGGAGCTCAAGATCTTGGATTTGAAGAGTATAAGTGTCTTTGTGAGTTCCGAGATACAATTAAGGTTGTGTCCACATATCCGGATGATCCACGTGTAAGATTCTTCTTGTTCTAAATGCATTCGTCTTACATCGAGACAAAGACGAGCCGATAACTTTAAATGCGGTTTTGTTGGAGCAATGTCTTCTTGGTCCGGTGTAATTTTCCTTACTCCGTAGTTAATGAAGCTCGGAACCTTACTCCGTGTCAGTGGTTGCTTACTCCGTATCTATTCGATCTTGGAATCCTTAGTCCGTGTCGGCGCTTCCTTACTCCGCATGTAAGTTCCTTACTCCGCATGTAAGTTCCTTACTCCGCATGTAAGTTCCTTACTCCGTATGTAAGTTCCTTACTCCGGGCGAGTAATAAGTCCGGATTCCTTACTCCGCATCTGGTTTCTTTACTCCGCATCTATTTTCCTTACTCCGCACTTATTTTCCTTACTCCGCACTTATCCTTTAAGTTCTTAGTCCGTAGGATTGTTCCTTATTCCGTATGTATTTGTTACTTGGTTATTTACCAAGTGTTTGACGACACTAACTCTTGTCCGGATCAAGATTATGTATCCTGTCCTTAGCTTTGCTCTCACGAGTGCATCTTTGGATTAGTGACATACCTTCTGCAATGATCAAATAAACACAAAAGATCTCAGATCAAATTACATAAGGCTTTATCAGCATTATCCAAATTCTGGGTTTGATCCAACAGGTACCATCATCATTTCTCATACTATTTGTTCAGTTTTGATTGATACTGGTGTTACCCATTCTTTTATTTCGTATGCTACGGTGGTTGGATTGGAGTTAGACCAGGAGACAGTTAGTCAGTCTCTGATGGTTGCTTCACCTTTGGGTGGAATTGTGATACTTGAGAGTATCTGTCGTGCTTGTCAGGTAATACTTGGGGGTGTTAACTTGATGTGTGATTTGTATGTCATGGAGTTAGATGATTTTGATGTTATCCTGGGTATGGATTGGTTGGTCTCCATGGAGGCCAAGATTGATTGTTTTCGATGGCGTGTGATGTTCCTCACACCAGAGGGCACGCGGGGTGTCTTTGTGGGTGAGTGGACCAAGGAGGCATGCAGGTTAGGACCTTTGAGGCATGGGTGGGGTGATGTGACCCACCAATTAGGCAACTTGACGTTGGTTGACAGGAGGAGAGAGGGGAAGGCTGTTTTGCCACCCATTGTAGATCAGTTCCCGGATGTGTTTCCCGAGGACTTGGTCAGTTTGCCACCCGTGAGGGAGGTAGAGTTTTCAATTGAGTTGTTGCCAAGGACAACACTGATCAAGTTAGCGGCCTACAGGATGGCACCGACAGAGCTTAGAGAGCTCAAGAGACAGATAGATGACCTATTGGCGTGAGGCTTTATCAGGCGGAGTAGCTCACCGTGGGGCGCTCCAGTATTGTTCACCAAGAAGGCGGATGGTTCACTTCGGCTGTGTATAGACTACCGGAAGCTGAACCAAGTGACTGTGAAGAACAGGTACCCATTGCCAAGGATTGATGACCTGTTCGATTAGTTTCGAGGTGCGAGATGGTTTTCCAAGATAGACTTGAGATCTGGATACCATCAGTTGAGGGTTAGGGAGGTAGATATCCCTAAAACCGCATTCAGTTGTCGCTATGGGCATTATGAGTGGCTTGTGATGCCATTTGGGCTCACGAATGCTCCAGCAGTGTTTATGGGATTGATGAACCATGTGTTTGCTCCATATTTAGATATGTTCATTGTGGTGTTCATCGACGATATTTTGGTCTATTTAGCGACCAAGAGGGAGCATGAGGAGCATTTGCAGGTTGTGTTACAGACCTTGCACGAGCACCGGTTGTACGCGAAGTTCACGAAATGTGACTTCTGGTTGCAACAGGTGCACTTCTTGGGGCATGTGGTATCTTCGGAGGGTATCACAGTGGATCCTGAGAAGATTGAGGCAGTCATGTCGTGGAAGAGGCCCACGAATGCGTTTGAGATTTATAGCTTCCTTGGTTTGGCAGGCTACTATCGGAGGTTCATGGAGGATTTTTCCCGGTTGGCAGCTCCTATGACACACTTGACTAGGAAGGGAGTTCCTTTCGTTTGGTCTGATACATGTGAGAGTACTTTCATGGAGCTGAAGGCACGATTGACCTCAGCACCTATCTTGATTCTCCCACAGGAGGGTGTGCCTTTCGAGGTGTATTGCGATGCCTCTAGGGTGGGGCTTGGTTGTGTGCTGATGCAGACTCGGCAGGTGATTGCTTATGGATCTAGGCAGTTTAGACCACATGAGCAGAACTATCCCACGCATGATTTGGAGTTGGCTGCAGTGATCTTTGCACTTAAGAGCTGGCAGCATTATCTCCTTGGGGAGAAGTTTGTGGTGTATACGAACCACAAGAGCTTGCAGTATATCTTCTCTCAGCGAGATCTGAACCTTAGGCAGAGGCGGTGGGTGGAGTACCTGCAGCAGTTTCAGTTTAATATGTTGTATACCCCTGGGAAGGGTAATATGGTGGCAGATGCGCTGAGTAGGAAGAGCAGGGCCGTGGTTGCCCATTGTGCCATTAAGGAATGGGAAATGATGGGACAGTTGGCAGCGATGAGGTTGCAGATGGTGACCAGTGAGGGGCGGGGGACCCTCAGTGTTGTTGTAGCAATCCCAGAGATGCAGCACAGGATCATAGAGGATCAGTTAGGGGACGTTGATTGTGAGGTCATCAGGGACAGAATTCAGACTGGGCAGTTATCTTCTGATTGGACTGAGGATGCAGAGCATGTGCTGCGGTATAGGGGTAGATTGATAGTTCCCACTTCTCTTCAAGAGGAGGTTTTTCGAGAATTTCACCAGTCGAGGTTAGCTGTACATCCTGGTGGGACCAAGATGTACCATGCCGTGAGGAGGCAGTTTTGGTGGCCAGGCCTGAAGAAGGCCGTTGCTGATTTTGTGAGGAGGTGTTTGACCTATCAGTAGGTCAAGGCAGAGCACCTGAGATCAGCTGGTGAGTTGCAGTCATTGCCAGTGCAAGAGTGGAAATGGGACCACGTGACCATAGATTTTGTCACTGGACTTCCTCGTTCCAGGGGACACGACACTATATGGGTTATTGTGGACCGGTTGACCAAATCGACGCATTTTATTCCGATTCGAGAGACAGACCCAGTGAGGACTTTGGGACAGAGGTATATTGATGTTATTGTGCGGTTACATGGAGTCCCATTGTCTATTGTATCTGATCGGGATGCGAGGTTCACCTCTCAGCTTTGGAGACAGCTGCAGCGAGCTTTGGGTACTAGGGTGAACCTCGGATACGCCTTTCATCCGCAGACGGATGGTCGATCGGAGCGGACGATTCGACGCTCGAGGATATGTTGCGTGCCTGTGTCCTAGATTTTGGAGGTTGTTGGGAGACTCACCTTCCTTTGGTGGAGTTCTCTTACAACAACGATTATCGAGCCACGATTGGGATGGCTCCGTATGAAGCGCTGTATGGGCGGCCTTGTAGATCACCCTTGTGTTGGGCACAGACTGGAGAGACAGCAGTTCTCGATCCTGATATGGTTCGAGAAACCACGGAGATAGTGCAGTTGATTAGAGAGCGTATGCTGACAGCACAGAGTAGGCAGAAGTCCTACGCGGATCAGAGGCGTCGACCCTTGCAGTTTGAGGTGGGGGACTGTGTATTTGTGCGGGTTTCGCCGCATCGAGGGCATCGAAGGTTTGGACGTGGATCCAAACTTTCCCCTCGTTTTGTGGGGCCATTTGAGATTGTTGCCACCGTGGGCGCAGTGGCTTACCGATTAGCTTTGCCACCAGAGTTGGCGCGAGTACATGATGTGTTTCATGTGTCTCAGTTGAGGCGGTATCACCCTGATCCTTCTCATGTGTTGGACTATCGCGAGATAGACTTGGCTGATGATGGTGCCATTGTTGAGATGCCGGCACAGATTTTGGACAGGCGGGACCAGGTCTTGCGAGGCAAGACGATCCCACTAGTTCGGGTGTTATGGCGACACTGAGGCATAGAGGAGTAGACTTCGGAGAAAGAGAGCTAGATGTGGGTTCTTTATCCTGAGCTGTTCGAGGACGATCAGTCCAGAGGTGGGGAGGATGTGAGGACCTTCCCTGAGGTATGAGTTATGTTTTATGCATTTGTTTTGCATATGTTGTTTGAGATGTGGTTTAGTTCGTTGTTGTTGGATTTTGTCAGCCCTTTTTGGCTTATTGCGAGTTGCATTGCACATGTGTGATCGGTGATCATGTTTTATGTTTTGTTGTTGGGACATTGAGCTTGAATTTTGCTATGTCCTTTGGGCATGTGTTTTATTTTCGAGGACGAAAAGTCCTAAGGTGGGGAGGATGTAAGGACTCGTATTTGGGTAGTGTTGGACCCCATTTTGTCCGGGTTGGACATACTAACCCCATTTGATATACCTTTCTGCCCATGCCATATACCTTGTTGGACAGGTCCACAATGATCCCATATTTCCAAGGAATGGTCTACCCCAATCGGCACGAGATGGATACAATTGACACGGATGGGGAAGTTCAAAATTAACGACTTTTGCTATAAGTCCTTGAAGCGCCCCAAGACCAACACCAGGTGATGGAGGATGAAAAATGGAGACCAACGCACTTGACCGAGCTCAAATCGGACTTAAAATGAAGAAGTTACGGCCAAAACAACTTTCGTTGGAAAAAGTCAAACTTGCCAAAAGACGGTCAATGCCCCTGGTCAAACTGCCCGCAAAAGTGATCATGCAAAACTCTTCAAAATGCCTATGTAGGCGAATACGGATCTCCCCAAACAATTCCTGGAAGGTTACCCATTTTGGCATTTTTGGTGGGGGTAAAAAGGTAATTAAAAGTTTTAAAAAAAAAAAAACTTCGGGGTTGACCGTTGACCTGCCGACACTGCGACCCGTTGACCTTCGAAGCCTCGAAGCCCCGAAGCCCGAAGCCCCGAAGCCTCGAAGCCTCGAAGCCCCGAAGCTCGAAGCCCCGAAGCCTCGAAGCCCCGAAGCTCGAAGCCCCAAAGCCTCGAAGCTCGAAGCCTCGAAGCTCGAAGCCTCGAAGCCCCGAAGCCCCGAAGCCTCGAAGCCTCGAAGCCCCGTTGACCTGCTGATTTCACCTCCGACCCTTCGACCCCCGAAGCTCCGACCCTGCCGACACTTCGATCTTCGACCCGCGACTTACAGTGCCGACTTGCGATGCCGACCCGCAACACCTGTACGCCTTCCACCCTTCGACCACCGAAGCTTCGACCCTGCCGACGCTCCGACCTGCCGACGCTCCGACCTGCCGACACTTCGAATCTCCGACCCTTTCTGCCTTCGCTGATTCTTTTTTCGCTGGCTTCTCGCGTCAACTCTTTTTCACGTGTTTCCCTTTATTCTTCTCGCTGGCTTCACGGGACTCATTTTCTGCGCTGGCCACCTAACAAAGAATAATTCAACGACCTGTCAGTCACATGTGCTACTAAACTACAAATCCAAAAAGGCAAATCACGAGCTGCCCTGTTTTCCCGCATACACTGTCCACCAGACAAAATACAAAACCTGCAATTAAAAATGCTGCCTTCATAATAGAGCATTAAATGCAGAAATTATGAGAGTCCAGCAAAAGACATTCTGCAGCACTTTAAGAGGCATTTGACAGTCCCTGCGAAGAGAGGATGCTTTTTGAGGGAAAAATTCGTGAAAAGAAAAAAGAGAAGTGTGGGTCTTCATTGGAGAGAGAGTTCTGAAAAAAAAAAAAAAAGAAACAAACCTGCATCAAAAAACTTTCCCGTCCCTGCATCAAAGAGAGAATTCTGAGAGAGCAAAGAAAAGAGAAAAGGAGGGGATTATACCTGAGACTCCCACGCACAAAAAGTTTTTTCCACCCCAGCCTCGTCCCGGGTAAGAAGAGAGAAAAACAGGAAAAGAGAGTTCAAACCCGAAAAAGAGAAGAAAAACGAGTTCAACTAGAGGGAAGAGCCAGAATTCAGCAGAAAAAAAAAGCATCAAACCCAGCTGCCAACGTTTCATCCAACACGCTCCCTATCCCAAAATCAAAATCACCCATCCTCTCCAACTCCTCATTCCCTCTTTCTCGTTACAGCTCCCTCCCTTCTAGCAAAAGAAAAACAAAAAAAAACAATCCCAATTTCAGCCCTTTTTCTGCGTATTCAGCAAGCAAAAATACAACAGGCACCAATCCTTTTCCAGTCCCCTTTCTCCCACGCCCACTTCAGCCCTCCTATCTCCAAATACCAAGAAAACCCCCCTCACAAACCTTGTTGTCCAACCTTACTGGTTCCAAGCAGGTGGTGATCATCAGCATCAGTGGGAGCTCAAGCAGAAGATTCAAAGTTGGTTCAACCCTTATCTTTTCACTCCCTTTTTTTTTCTTTAGCTGATTTGTATTTATATTTGGTGTATTTGTTTTAGCATTCTTTTTTTTTCTAAATTTTCGTTTTTTTAGTTTATCCATATTTGATGTAATTGCTTTTCAACCTCTTTCCATTGTATTTTCCCTGTATCTCTCCTTATGTGTATGTGTAATATGTAAAGTGCAGAAAAAAAAAACAACAAAAGAAAAAAGAGAGAGAGTAAAGAGAAAGGATGAAGAAAAAGAAAAAGAAAAAGAGAGTGATTTTATTTTTGTGGATGTCACACTCACACACTCCACATCTCTTTTGATATATGCATTTTCAATTTCAATTTCAAAAAAAAAAAACAAACAAACAAACAAACAAACATGTAAAAAAAAAAAGAGCAAAACAAAACAAAACGTTTCAAAACCACAAAAATGCAAAAAAGAAAAAAGAAAAACATCTTTTATAAAAAATGCACGTTTCCATATTTAGGAGTTCTAATTCCATTTAAAACACATAAAAAACATGTTTTACTTTCCAAAAACAAAAAAAAAACAAAACAAAAAAAAGGGGTTTTTTTTTTTAGGATTTAAATTTCCAAAAGAAAAACCAAAAACAAACCTATAGGATTTCATTCCCCACTTCAAACAAAAACCCAAAAACTTTTAAGGTTCCCTTTAGAAACCTAGGGAAAATCAATCTTAACCATAACTTCGACAAACAACTTAGTCAAATAAAAATCATAGACTTTCTAGGAAATTTAACCCAATCACAGCAGTACAACTAAAATAAAACCTCCTCCTCCTAAATTAGATACCGAAAGGGCGTTGTAGGGGTGCTAATCCTTCCCTACACGTAACCAACTCCCGAACCCATCTCTGATAATGCAGACCACACACTTAAGACTACTCAAAGTAGAGGGTATCCAACTGTACCCCAAAAACAGCTGGTGGCGACTCTAAAAATTCTCACCATTGGTCTAGTTTGAGCTCACCCCAAAAGGGCCCGGACGAAAACCAGTGATGACAGGTAGTTCTGAGAGATAGTCATTCTATGGGAATGTAACTATCTAGACGGTAGTGTAGTCATCGATGTGAGCATTTTGACTGTGACTGTACTTGGGCCCGATTCCGAGTCGGGGTCCCGTTTGACCCGATTGTTGACTTTTCGACGGTTTATTGGTTGACTTTGCGTTTGGGCGGTCATTTGGGTGTAATAATATCTGTTTAGTGTTGTGCTCGTCATTTCGAGCGTTTTGACTGTAGTTTAACTCAATTCGGAGTTCGGGACCTTGGAGGTCAATTTTTGTGTTGGGAGGTCAATTATTGACTGGGTCAATGGTTGACTAGGTCAGTTGACTGGCAGAAATATAAATAGCAAAAAAAAAAAAGAAGCTTTCACTTTACGTTTCACATTTGTGTGTTTGAGACAGAGAGCTTGAGAGAGCTTGGAGGCCTTGGCGATTTGGGGCGATTTGGGTTTGTGGAGCTCAAAGATTCACTTCAAGTAGGTGTCCTTGAACTTCTTATCTCTCTCTTGTTTTGGATCTGCATGAATTTATCATGATTTATGAAATTGAGCATGAACCCTAGAATTTGGGGAAAACCAATTTTGGGTTAGATCTAATGGTTTAGCATAAGATCTGTGGTTAAGAACTGTTTTATATCATTGTGGATATATGTTTTTGTGATTTTGGGGTTGATTAACTATGTTTTTGTTGGATCAAACCCAGAATTTGGATAATGCTGATAAAGCCTTATGTAATTTGATCTGAGATCTTTTGTGTTTATTTGATCATTGCAGAAGGTATGTTACTAATCCAAAGATGCACTCGTGAGAGCAAAGCTAAGGACAGGATACATAATCCTGATCCGGACAAGAGTGAGTGTCGTCAAACACTTGGTAAATAACCAAGTAACAAATGCATACGGAATAAGGAACAATCCTACGGACTAAGAACTTAAAGGATAAGTGCGGAGTAAGGAAACTAGATGCGGAGTAAGGAACTTACATACGGAGTAAGGAACTTACATGCGGAGTAAGAAAGCCCTGACACGGAATAAGTCATCTGACTTTTCAAGACTCGCCTGGAGTAAGGAACTTACATACTGAGTAAGGAACTTACATGCGGAGTAAGGAACTTACATGCGGAGTAAGGAACTTACATGCGGAGTAAGGAAGCACCGACACGGACTAAGGATTCCAGATCGAATAGATACGGAGTAAGCAACCACTGACACGGAGTAAGGTTCCGAGCTTCATTAACTACGGAGTAAGGAAAATTACATCGGACCAAGAAGACATTGCTCCAACTAAACCGCATTTAATGTTATCAGCTCGTGGTGTCCCGATGTAAGACGAATGTATTGAGAACCTGAAGAATCTTACACGTGGATCATCCGGATATGTGGACACAACCTTAATTGTATCTCGGAACTCACAAAGACACTTATACTCTTCAAATCCAAGATCTTGAGCTCCACAATCCGCAGCAGTCAAGGCAGAGAGATTACCGAGGGATAGTTAGTGCGGAACGCATTCCGGAACTACAAGTTCCAAGGTTGTCTCTTAGGAATGTTTTGTATAAATATTCGTACTTATACTTTATGTAAAAAAAAAAAAAGTTGAGACGTGTGAAAAACAAAGAAAAGAAAATAGGAGCGTCATCATCTTCAGAGAAAGAACTTGGCTAGTGTGTGAGTTCATTTTGTAAACAGAGTGTAAGAGAGTGTTTGCTTCTATTTTATTGTAATCACCTTGTGATAATAAAACAAAATACTTCCACTATCTGGTTATCTTCCGCAGTGATTCTATCACTTAAACTAGATAAGTCTTTGTGTCTTGAGAGAAAGGAAAGAGTTCGAATAAGAGCCTATTCACCCCCCCCCCTTTGGCTCCAAGGGACCATCAGTTTTTCATGAGGGTTGATAAGTCAACCATGGAAATCTGGGTTTAGATCTACATTTCTGGAAATCTGGAATTTTATACGTGTTTCTGTTGTTTCTGCGCGATTTAGAGGCGTTCTGGATGCGTTTTGAGGTAGATATCGTAGTTTGTTGCGAAACAGGGGTGTTAGTGAGCGTCTGGGAGTTTCTGGGTGTGTGCCAGACGAAGAACAGGCAAAAACGATGATGAATAATACCCTGGGTGCGTTACTGGGTCGAACTAACGAAAATCCGAAGTTCTGGGTTGTAGGGTCGTAGTTTGTAGACCCGTAGTTCGTAGCTCAAAGGTTCGTAGTTCGTAGGGTCGTAGTTCGTAGACCCGTAGTTCGAAGGTTCGTAGTTTGTAGTCCGATGGTCGAAGATCGAAGACCCGCTTCGAGTCTTCGAGGCGCGCTATGCAGCTATGAGTCGCAACTCCCGCTACGAGTCTCCGAGGCGCACTGCAGTTCCGCGCTACAAGTCGCAGTCCTGAAGCTACGAGGCAGGCTATTCTGCAGCTTCGAGGCAGTGCAACAGCACTGGACTGGACCTATTTACATCGTAACCTATACCCATCTACACATTTAAGTATTAAGTTACTATGTAAATAACGAAATACCCCCCCCCCCATTTGGATTCAAAGATAAATACTAGAAAAATTAATTCTCACTCTTTCAAAATATGAAAATTGGGATTTTTTTGTGTAAAATCTCGGAAAAACCCAAAAGTTCGTAGTGGTGAATTTTTGGAAAGTGGGGTTAGACATCTCAGAAAAATCCCCAAAAATTAGATTATCTTATTTATGATATGGGAACCCAATGCCGGGACTTTTGATTTCAAGAAAATAGCTGATGTGGGTACTTCCTTCATAAATCAAGGATTGAGGATTTACTTGTGAAGACTGGCTACAGTTCTAAAGGAAATGTTGAGAATGACATGTCATACTAATGTTAGTATGTTGGTGTGAGGTATTGGGGCATGGACTCCGTGACTTGTTTGGGTTCTCATCGTGATGCGCCGATGGTGCTATGTGGTTGACGTGGCAGGCATATGCGCCGATGGCAGGCCTGTGTGGCGACGGTGGCCGGGCATATAGCGCTGTGGTAGGGCTGAGTGCCCTGAGCTAGGATCCTATTGAGGATCGTGGACAAGTTGTCCTGTGTGGGCAGGCTAGGTCCTAATGTTTGTTTGCAGGCTGAGTCCTGATGATTGTGCACACTACACAGTGCACGAGTACACAGATCATGTAGTATAGACTTGTATGTCTGCATGATGTGGAATGTTGGGGTCACCTACTGAGCTTGTCGCTCACCCCTACTTGTTGTTTACCTTTTTCAGGTGTGACCCGAGACTAGTGGAGGACTTTCTTCCAGGAGGACGCCCACTACTCTGATGTATGATACAGTTATATTCTGTATTGTTTTATGGGTTATATCCCGGACATGGGTCCGTGGATAGTTGTATTTGCATACTGTTTGTGATGTAATGTCTGTATGACTGTTTGACTTATCATATGTATGATGATATATGGAAAAGTACAGGATTACCCTTGATGTATGACTATACAGGGTTGCATATTTGAGACAGCACCCGCGGTGTAGTCTCCATTGGTGCTAGTCACCAACCCCTTGTCCTTTCGGGTGCGGGCAAGGGGAAGTCATGTTCCTAGTTCCGGGTTCCCTGGAATTTGGGGGTGTGACATTGGTTGAATAAATTCATATAGAATTAATTAATCTTAGCTACCACTGTCAGTATGAAGGATTCGCTATGTTGACCAAAATGAACTTAAGTGTTTATCATTGGTCATAAGCATTTTCTTTAGTAAACTGATCATAATTAATGTATGTGTTTTGTTACTATTCTTTCATATGCATAAGTTCTGTTTCTTCTTAGTTTGGATTATATTGTTTTTACTTAGACCATTTGTTCCATATCCGTACTAACTCAACCTGTTAAGTCTTCTGTTCTTTTAGTTTTAAACTTTATGAAGCTACAGGTTCAGATTTCCTTTGCACTTCATTACTATAATAAGTCTAATGTCTCGGATTTGAAGTGTTGTGGTACTTCTTTTCTATTCTGACTTCAAGACAGCAAAGGAATCTTCTTCTTCAATATTTTTTATTACGGACTCAGTTTGTCTATCATCCGGATATAGTTCACACGGACAATATCTAGCCCGGATGAGAGTCGATTTAATTCCTCCTGACTCTTGGACTTCTCAATTTCGCGATAAACCAAGTAATTATCTTATATCGCATCTTTTTGAGGAGGAATAATGATGGTTCATTAAATGCACGTCTCGAGCCCGAAAATTTGTCTTTTCAAAATTCGGCAGTATGCATATAGCTGTCATTATTGCATGGTTAGCACTGCCGCCACATCATCAGTATACTCGACGGCGCTAATACATCAAGTCTAATGACATCGGATTGTCAGGCGGATCACTGCTCATCTCGCTTAACCCCGAGACCCGTTGGCTTCCACGGAACGGGTCCTATTTATACTGAACTCTCACGCGAGCGCAAGGCTATCACTTTCACTACTCAGAACCCTAAACCCTCGTTGCTCTCTATTCTCCAAAGACCTCCCTTTCCTTCTCCTCAAATCTTCAAATTCCAATGGCATCTCCCGCTCTCTATGGCGTTGTTCCTGGCCATCTTGTCAACTGGGCCGGCATTTCCGACCCTCCTGCCTGGCTCGACGAGGTTCGCTCCTTGCTAGCCTCCAGTGGTCTCCTCGACATCGTCTCTGCCCCGGCTGATCTTCTCATTTCAAACATCCGGACTTTCTATGAGCACTTCGAATCCAGTGACCAGTCGATTGTCTCTGGTATCCGAGGTCAACCCGTTAAGATCACTCCTCAAGTGATCCGTGACGTCTTCCATTTCCCAATCGGCAGTGATTACAGGCCGAGCGCTCAAACCATGGCTACTGCCATGGGATGTCCCTCCAAGGTGAAGGAATACAAGCTGAAGTCTCTTCAAGGCCCTTATCGATGTATGGCCACCATACTCAGCCGGTGCTTATTGGCTCGCTCTGTGGCTCTTGACTCAGTCCCGTACAATTTGCTCCTAGCGATGTACGTGATTTTTGAGCAATTGCCTCTTGACTGGGGCGATTTTCTATTTCGGGTGATGAAGAACGACAAACGAAATTCGTCTTTCGGACGGATTCTCTCACAAATTTTCAAACATCTATGTCCCGCGCACTTCCAGGACCAATTGACGATTCCCTTCCCATAGAACTTTTACTTTCGTCATCTCACCTCCGATGGGACGCTCACTGTCTGCCGTCCTCTTGTCTCTCTTGCACACGTTGTTGTATCGGAACATCAAGATAGTTCCGTTGGTGACCCCGCCCCCAGCTCGGGTCACGAGGTTAGCTCTACACACCGGTCTTCCCGCATCCAGTTCATTGCTGCTCCGGCATGCTCCCGCGGTTCGCAGCACAGCGTTCGTGCTGCTCCTTCTAATGTTGCAGGGCCCTCTCAGCCGCTTCATCATGAGACTGTTTCTTCAGCCCCTCCTGCTGATGCCCCTGCTTCTATCCCTCCTGTTGTTGTTGCCGATGCTGCTGCTGATGCTCCCGCACCCACCTCTCTGGTGACTGCCGCCATTGCTGCTGTCATCGCTGACATACCTACCTCTCCTCCAGCCGCCTCTCCAGCAAGCATTGTTGACCCTCAAGACTACATCGACCATCTTCCCACCAACATTCTGACTGACTGCTGGCTATGTTTCAGTCTAGCTCACACTGCCGCCATCCCTGAATCTGCTCTCCGGGTGTATTACACCAAACATACCCAAACCCCGAAGGCTATGATTGTTTGGAACTCTGAACACAGCTTTCTAACGCTGTCTTTGCTTCAGGCCGCACCTCCAACTGCTGCTGCCTCTTCCGGACCTGCTCATGATGCATGGACTCCTATCCCTACTGAGGCTGGTCCCTCCACTCCTGCAGACATTCCCATCATTGACCTCTCCGGTCAAAGTGGCTCCGCTACACCTGCTGCTGCTGCTGTTCCCCCACCGTTCTCTCCAACTGCTGACTTCTCTGCCCTGCGCACTCCTGCACCTCTACATGCAGGGGAGTCCTCAGAGGCTCCTGATTTTGGCCTTGGGCATACCTCTTTTGCCACGATTCTATCCGAAGCCGCAGTCTCTGCTCAGCTAGATCATATTAAAGAGGACAATCAATCTCGGGCCCAGGTCATTGCTGATAAAGTTAATGAAATTAGGACCTAGATCCTTTCTGCTCTCTCCAACTCCTCTCTCTCACTGGATCGGAAGCTGGACCTTATTGTCCAATCTCTTTCGGGTCTATCCACTTCCGTTCGGGATCTGACTCAGGTTGTGGGTCGTCCCTCTCGCCCTCCTCGCCGATCTGCCAAACAGGGGGAGAATGCCCCATCTGATCCATCCCCTTCCACTACTGCTCCTACTACTACTGACGTTCCCAGCCGAAGACCTGCACTTACTCTTCCTCCGGGCCTCCCGGTTCCCAGATGCAGCCGGTTCTCTGGACCGTCTAGTGCTGCTCCAGCTCCTTCTGACCACCCCAGCTCCTCCACTGCAGCTCCCTCCTCATCCGCTCAGGCTCCGCAAGTCACGTTTCTCCCATCATATGCGGAACTGGACCCATATGATATAGATGGGCGTGTACATGCAGCCATGTTAGCATATGCGAGTGCTGCTCCCTCTACCCCAAAAAGGTTTTTGTCATCTCTGTCCCCTTTCTCCCCTGACGACATAAGCACCTTACTGTTGGAGAAAGGATAGTTCTCCACTGAAGACATTGACAACTTTACCTTGGCGGTGAAGGAAGAGATGAGGTTGTTCCCCACCATGTACCAAGAAGAGCATCTGATTGATATCCTACCTTGTTGGCTTGATCACTATCTTCC
Organism: Taxillus chinensis; assembly: GCA_023512835.1. NCBI lineage: Eukaryota > Viridiplantae > Streptophyta > Magnoliopsida > Santalales > Loranthaceae > Taxillus > Taxillus chinensis. The sequence goes on from CM042085.1 coordinate 49,035,044, forward strand.
TGAAATGGACTTCCTTCAGACCCTCATCAATGGAACAGCTGAGAACAGCAAGCCATGGAAAGATCTTATAACTGTTCTCATTCCATACAGGATCAGCACTCCTCATCACATGCTCGCAGTCTTCTCTATCAAGGATAGGAGAGTTGTTCTGCATGACTCCGATCAGGTTGTGGGACACCAAATGAGAAGAAGCCAGCTTGGACCACTACTACGGACTCTATCAGATGGTGTCAGATAGAGTGGACTCTTCGAATCTATTGGTTAACCACCTCTGCCTCCCAATGCTCTTCTCAACTCAACAATTCTGAGCAAAGGAGAAGTTCCCCAACAACCTGACGGAGAAAGCTATGGAGCCTATGTCGCTACTTTATTAGGCACCATTTGAAGTATGATCCTAATGGGAATTACTTTTTTATGTGCACTAAAGAACAACCTAAGCGACTAAGGGAGCAGGCAGCAACTAAGATCTTCAAGTACAGTAAGCCCTACAATTCTTAGTATAACTTTTGTACTAAGGCATACTTTGTATTACAGTTGCTGACATAGTGGAAATTTTTGTTTATCCTTGTCTCTGTGTATATCTTGTTGTCTAACCAGATCAGATTACAAAGGGTTTGGCATATCTATATTGGGAGAGATTGTTGGATCAAACCCATAATTTGGATGATGTTGTTAAAAATCCTATGTAATTTGATTTTAGATGTTTCATGTTTATTCTAAGCTTGCAGAAGATAAAATCCTAAACTGGACTTACACTCAGAGAGCAAAGCAAAGGATATGATATATAATCCTGATCCGAATTATCATGAGTGTCATCAAACACTTAGTAAATAACCAAGTCTTCATCCGGAGTAAGGACCTTTCGTACGGACTAATCACTTGACAAAATGACTAAGGAATCCGCGGTTTTATTCTTAATTGGACTAAGTCAATTTATGCGGAATGAGAATCCGAGTCTACAACTCGTACGGAGTAAGAGAGATTTATTGCGGAGAAAGAAATTAAGTCTTTCACTCCAGTTGTCTAAGGAAAAGAAGATACGGACTAAGGAATCCGAGTCTTTCATTCGAGCAGAGTAAGAAATGACTGATGCGGAGTAAGGACAACTAATGCGGAATAAGGAATCTGAACCATTACTCAAGCGGAGTAAGGAACTCACGTAGAGTAAGGAAGCGCTGATGCGAAATAAGGATTCCGCATATCTACTTCATGCGGAGTAAGGAAGCGCTGACACAGAGTAAGGATTTCAGGACTTCATTTACACGGAGTAAGCAACAACTGACACGGGGTAAGGATCCGAGCCACATTGATACGGAGTAAGGAAATCTACACCGGACTAAGAAGACGCTACTACAACTTATCCATACTGCATTTATGTTATCACCTCGTTGTGTCCCGATGTAAGACAAACTCATTGAAGACCTAAATTGTCCTACACGTGGAACACTCGGAGATGTGGATATAGTCCCAAATGCAATTGGAATCAAGCGAAGTAATTCAATACACTTATGCTTCCAATATTTTGAGCTCCACATCCGTAGCAGTTAGAGCAGAAGCATTTTCTGAGAAGAACTTAATGTTTACACAATGCTCAGAAAATACAGTTCCAAGATAGATTCCTAGGATGTCTATATATATCTATAGTGTTGTATATCTAGTAAACGTGCATACATTGTAAGAACTGATACGCGCGAGTACATGTGCAAATAGAGATAAACTGGCCAGTGTGTGTGTGACTTAAAAAAGAGAGTACTGTTGTAATCAGCTGTAATTGTTGTGCCTTTTGTTATAATTATCTTTAGATAATAAAACAAAATACTTTCACTATCTAGTTATCTTCCGCACTGAATATTTCTTTTAACCAGAATTAGGGTTGTGCCTGAGTGAGAAAGAATTTTAATTAAGAGCTTATTTACCCCCCTCTAGGCTCCCAGGGACCAATAGGTTCTTACCTTGAGGGGAGGTGAGTTGTCAGCCATAAAGCAGATAAGACCCTTTTCTTTCTTCTCTTCATCAGAAGATTCTTCTTCCTCCTCAGTTTCGTTGTTGAACTTGTTAGTGACAAGTGCCTTCTTCCTCTTGTCATCTTTCCTGCTTGAGGAGCCTTTGGTCTTTTTCTTCTGCTCAGCTGCCTCCTTTTTCTCCCTCTTCAGCTTATAACAGTCGGCAGCAAAGTGGCCGGGCTTGTTGTAGTGATAACACTGCAACTTCTCCTTATCCTTTCCCTTACAGAAGGATGAGGGTGACTGCCTTGCTTTCCTCTTATAGTTCCCCCTTCTCTTCAGCAGTTTCTTGATCAGAAATGCCACTTCTTCTTCTGAATCACTATCTGAAACAAGTTCTTCAACTTCATCTTCTTCCTCTTCTGAAGATGGTTCCCTTGGTTCAGCAGTGGCCTTAAAGGCAACAGACTTCTTTTTCTTGGAAGGATTCTCAAATGCCTCAAGTTCTTCCTTTTGCATTTCGAACGTCTTGAGGTCCCCGTATAATGCTTCTAAGGCACAGGTTTTCCATTCCTTCAGCTGACGGATGGCTGATGTCTTTATCAAAAGTCTCAAGGGTAGAGATCTCAAAAACTTGTCATTCTTGTCCTTCTGAGAGATCTCAACATTGTAAGTCTTCATCCATTGAATCAGACCTGTGAACCTTTTATAGATACTGTCCAATGACTCCTTTGGTTCACATCTGAAGGCTTCATACTCCTGCTTGAGCATGGAGATCTTGTTGTCCTATATTTGCTCATCTCCCTCGTAGATGAGACATAGCTTGTCCCATACCTCCTTCACTGTCTCTAGGTCCTGCACGTCCGTGAACATGTCATCATCGAGTGCAGAGAAAAGTATCGCTTTTTCCTTGAATCCAAGTTTTACTTTCCTCTGCTCCACCTTAGACCAACTGTCTGGGTCCTTCGTCATTAACCATCCTCTCTACATACTCTTTGGGGTGAAAGGTCCGTTCTTTATTGTTTCCCAGAGATAGGTGTCGAGCATGTCTAGGTGTGCTCTCATTCTCACTTTCCATTTGGAAAAGCACGTGGGTGTGCACATAGGTACTTGGGAGGATGAGCCAGGCAGAACGTCGTAGAAGTCTTCTTGTTCTTTCTTGTTGCTGCTGGTACTCGGTTCTTCCTGCTCCTAGTCTCCAGTCGCTCCTTCTTCTGGAGCACGACTCGCTTCAAGTTCCTCAATAGGAACTGGAGCTTGCTCGGGAGCTGGAGCTGCATTGTTGGAATCCATGTCGGCCATTTAGGGATCTCTACGGAGTTGTAGAACTGCTCTGATACCAATTGTAGGTCCCAAAGTGAGTCTAGAGGGGGGGGTGAATAGACTTTCTTTGCTTGCGGAAGCTAAACTGTTGGCTGGTTTTGGATTTGTCTATGGATAACTACGTGGAAGTATTGATGGAGAAGATGGCAGTAGTAATGTGAGTGATGTGAGACGTAATTAACTATCAGACAAATCTGAGATGGGAGTAAATGTTCTTTGCTAAACAGATCTCAAATATGATAGGAATTCTCGGAGATAGTTTTGATTGTGGGAAACAACACAGAGAAGAGACTCAATGATCGTGTTGGATCTTGGATAAACAAGAAAGTATTATAGATCGAAAGGTTTGATCTTGATCTTGGTTTAACGTGGCGCATAGCACTTCCAAGTTTGTTCTCTCTCTCAGAGTCTCTCTCTCTTACGTTGGAACTCTTGCTTGAATTCTGCTAAAGATATTATCTTAATGTGTGTCAGAATCCTTTATCTTGTGTTCTGTGTTTGCCACTCTTTCAGAGAAAGAAACTAACTCATATTTTTGTCATTTCGTGTGAGAGAGATATATATTTTTAAGGTTAGATTTTTGTGCGCCTAGTTGTCCATCCAACAGACTGACTTCCCGCCACTGGATATGCGGGATGTCAGGGGATGGGTTGATCTGCACTGATTTGCAGATCTGATGCCCATGCTGCGCAATTGCATGTGTAACGCCCCCAAATCTGGACTTCCAGACCGGGTGCGTTAGACAAATAAAATATTACAATTATATGAATAGTAATCTATTACTCAACATAAATTCGATGGTTTATTTATTACATCAAGACTCATCACAAGATCTCTAAGGTTTAGCGTTTAGAGACTAGGTGTTGATAACCCATTATAGTTTTACATGACATATAAATACTACATGCATAATCTTCTTATGATTTTATTCCAAGCATTCTGGACACCATTATCCTAGCATCCTTGCTTTGTCCTAGTTCCCTGGGGTTGGAAACAAAACATGAAAGGAAATGAGCTCAAATAGCCCAGTAAGATTAAAAGTAAGGGATAATATATGGAGAATAATCAACTCATGGAAAAATAAGAATATCTACTCATCTAGGTTCACCACCTAGATATCTTGCATAACTTGTTATCGACTGGATTGACACTCTCCAGTGATGTTCTTTACCCAATGCATTGGAGGTCTTTCTGGAACCACCCATAAACATATTGCCAAACATAAAACATATCTTCATAAATTTTCAAACAATCACATCAATGGTAAATTTCAACGTAAAGGAAGGTCTTGCAATAATAGCCCCGATAAGTAAAAGGGTTATTCATCATTCAATAAATTAGATTACCAAATTCCCAAGAAGTGCCAAAGAAAGTTAATTCTTCTTAAAATAATATTATGAGGAGAAATCTTGAGATAGAAATATAGAGAAGAAATAGGAAATGGATTTCCACGTCGGAGATCGTGGTAAGTAAAGGGAGAGGGGATCCTTACAATCTTTTTGTCTTCCGCGTTTATAAACCTTGAAACAAAATTTAAAAGTTAATATTTTAGTTTTAATAATAATAGTATATTCATAAATAATATATTGAGAGACATAGTATATTATGGTGGAAAAACTTCTCATGATAATAATAATCTATACTTATACATATACCTATATAATATATGTATATAATATACAATATACATATATATATTGAGGGGCAAAGCCATCCATAATATATATATGTATGAGGAGACTTAGCCTTCCATGGAATAATAATAATCTATATATACACATATACGTATCATATATATATATATATTGAGGGGCAAAGCCATCCATAATATATATATGTATGAGGAGGCTTAGCCTTCCATGGAATAATAATAATATATATATACACATATACATATTATTTAATAAATATACATATATATATTGAGGGGCAAGGCCATCCATAATATATATATGTATGAGGAGGATTAGCCTTCCAAGAACATGATTAATATATGCTTGAAATATTTACCTTTTGGAACTTCCAACGGGTGAGAGGAAGATTGAGAGAAGAGAAGGCTTGGAGGACTATTGGGGTGTTAATAGAACTTTTTGGAGAGTATTTGGAGGAGATTTTTGTGGCTTATTTGAATGGAAAGAGTGCTTGAGAAGGGAAGTGAGGCATGCTATTTATAGGTAAGGTGGTAGGTGTAATAGTGTGAAAAATAGTGTACGAATTTAACTTTGGCATTAAATTAAATTATTTAAAATATATATAATACTTTATTTTCCTCATATTATCTCTTATTAAAAACGTGGTTATCTCCTCCTACCATTAAAAAATGTTTTAAGACTTTTAAACCTAGAAGGTTCCTTTGGCATCAAAAGTCCACATTGGTGTACTCCCTACTAATTCAATTATAATGTTTTTAATTTTGTAGTTTTTGACAAATGGCCAATTGTATTGCATTACTAACTCAAATATATACAAATGGGTATCAATTTTATAATTTTTACATATGTATAACAAAAGTTATTGAATTTTAAAGTCATACTAAAATGTTTACCCGTTCATACTGAACCTATGTGTAGTATTTTAACTTCTGGAATTGATTGGCTTCATATTAAATTCTGAGATTTCTACACGTTTTAGCTAAGTCATAAATGAACAAATGGGCTTTGGTTTCATGTCAATTGGATCTGTATAATTCAAGTTATGGATTTTTGAATGGGACCTCCAGAATCTGCCTTATTCAATTTTTTGGGTCTTACCTATGTTTTATACTTTTGGTAAAGTTAAGGCTTGTAATACTTACTTACCCATAGTAATTTGGTTTAAGAAACTAAATGACATAATATATAGCATCTAAACTTTTTATGACGTATAAGAAATTATTTTATTTTTATAACGTATTTAATATTAATGCGGATAAAATAATATAATTGCGTAATCAATAAACAATAAAGTAAGATAACATTATATTCCATGACTTCTTACTTTATAAACCTATAAAGTATAATATTATAAAACATTATTACATACTCATACCTATTTATAACAATTCAAACGGATACTATTCATAACGGTTAGTTACTTATTCCAACGGTTAGTTACTATTCTAACTGCTAGTTTCTATTCTAACGGCTACTTACTAGTCACATTCTTTCTAACTATTTTTAGTAATGACATTATTATTATTACTATTTAAGGAAGAGCTTAAATTTTTGCGGGTCTTACAACATGCCCATACTTGCGCAGTCAATCTTGGCCGTTCATCCGTGGAGAGTGGTTTAATTGCAATTAATGCGGCATTAATTGTACTCCAGCTGCTCTAGACGGCGCAGTTTTCGCACAAACCCTAGTCAAGATATCACTAAGTGAATATGCTTAGGGTTGTAAGTATGCTTTGAAGGTGAGTGCCTCGTAGGTTTGGTGACTCAAAGGTTTCAATTAGAGCTTATTAAAGTTGCGGAAGTTTGCTTTAGGCTTTACAGTGTTGATATCTAAGAGTCTACGACTCACATCTTCAAGTCTTCGAGGCTAGAGTTGGAGTTAGATTAAGTCTTTTATGTCACTCTATTAACTGTGAGTCTATAACTCTACGAGTTTGCGACTTTCCTAATGGCTCTTAGAGTGACTTCTTCGTAGTGCGCCTAATCTATCCGTTGTTACAGCTTGCTAGTCTACGATCCTAGCTCTGCGAATCTATAACCCTCGGGTTTCTCAGTTTATTTTACTTGACTAAGAGGCTCTTCGACTCTGTGAGTCTTCAACCTTGAAAATCTTTGACTCTACGAGTCTTAAACTTTACATTTCTTCCTTGGCCTTTTGCAGTTGTTTATGCTCTGAGATTATTCTACGAGTCTTCGACTCTATGGCTACGACCCTTCAGCTGCAACTCTCTGCCTTCAAGATCTTCGAGTCTGTGATACGTCTGACAAGTTCTTTAACATACCTGTATCCCTTGAGTCTATGACTCTACAAGCCTTGAGTCTATGACTCTACGACTTTCGAGTTACAGATTCATTTAAGTTAGTCAGTCTTGTTAGCTTCGACTCTTCGACCTTCGACCTACGAGTCTGCGAGTCCTGTTTTCTTAACAGGGTTTTAAGGCTGCAACTCTACGACCCTTGAGTCTACGAGTCTAGTGGTACATTAAGTTCTGTTAAGTGACATGAGCGCTCTAGGAACTCTACAGTTCTATAGGTTTTGAGTCTTCAAATTATTTAAGTTCGGTTACTGTTCTTTTATTCTTCGACTCTACGAGTCTCTGAATTAAATCGTCGCTTACACTAACGCTCCCTTTTTCGTACTGCGACTCTACAAACTTCAACCCGGGATCTACAAATCGCAATGTGTTCTGTCACAAATATGCTTCGAGTCTCCAGACCCTACGAGTCTACGAGCCTCTCGCCAATATGTCCTATGATAGTTTTACTTCTACGAACTACGACTCTCCGACCCTACGACCTTCGGATCTTCGAGTCTCCAGACTTAGACTGTATTTTGGCAGCTTTATCAAATCCTATATTTCTAACAGAACACCTTGTAAATGGTTCCAAATCCACCTTGAAACTCCTAGGAGATACCCACTAGTTTTCAGTCGTACACACACATAGCCATATAAAGATACCCACCAGCTATGTAACTTTCCTAACACTCCCAGGAGAAATAAAACCACATCAACACACTCACATGCAGAGAGATACCTAGGGAGATCAAACTTCTATCACAGCATACCTTAACTCCCGCTGTGCTTGCTTCCAGACATTTGGGGGCATTCCAGCAGTTTGCAGCTTTCTATCCAATGCAACCATATCATCCTCATCATTGTCCCCAAGCTCCTCTTTAATAGCCCTCATCTAGAAAATGTTTTAAAACTGTAAAGAACATAAATAATTCAGATAATCAAATATCAGATAATCAAATATGTATCAAAAGGTTTGATGAGGTGAGTCAGGCAAGGCTTTAAAAATATAGAAAGATTTTTTTCCTTGGTTAGTGATACACCAAAAATAAGTAAAAGATTGAAAATAAAATGAAATTGCTTCCTTAAAATCTTGAATGATTATGAAAACCATAAAAACAGCATGAGAGTCCTCAAATCACAACTTTCTTTTAACTGAGAAGCTTGAAATATTATGAATCACAATCATGCATTTCCAAATATGAGATATTATAAATCCAATTGTATTATGTGAAACATGCAATAGATATTAGGCAAATTCAATGGCCATCAGATATATGTAGTACTTAGTGAGTGTACGTGTATCACAATTTTCCTTATCTACGATTTTTAATAAATATGGAACAAACCACCATTGCCTTTCATTCAATGTATATAATTACTTAAATATATATTAAAATTTGATTAGTTATTCACTTGTTTATTTTACAGGAAAGTTCTTCCCAAGGGAGAAAGCCATCAAGGGCGGAACTCTACATTCATAGCCGAACAAAAAAGGGAGGGGGACTTGTAAGCGACAAGGCAAGCCAAGTGATGGTGAGTAAATAAAAATTAACAATAATTATATATGCCTTTATTCATCATATTAAAAACAATAATATTTTGTTTTGGGTTAAATGACATAGGAACAATTTCAAAACTGCATGAATGAGTCTTCTACAAGCGCATTAGAGGATACTACATCTTGGTAAGATGATGTATTCTCCAAGGTGAAGGGATCTGATAAGAAAGGGAGGGTTCGCTGCTTAGGAAAGGTTCCAACTTCCAAAAAATCTATCCCTTCAACATCTACAAACAATAATGTTGAGCAAAAGTTAAGTGAGGTGGAAAATATATTAGGTGGACTTGTAATGCTAATAAAGGATAGATTCCCTAATGAGAATGTCACAGATATTTTACAAGCAGCCAACAGATTGGATAGAGAGGTAAACTTTGTTAAAGATTTATTTACTTTCTATTGGATATATATTTATAGTTATCTTTAATTTTTTTAAATTCAATTGTAGGTTCCGGATGCAAATAGTGGGCAACTCTTTTCTCAAAATAATCATTCGTCTTCACATTCAAGCCATTATATGTTGTCTTGCCAAAATGAAAGGAATGAAGGAAATGATCATCATAATAATTAAGATGTTTTTTTATATATGCTTAATGTATTTGATGACGTATTTATAATATATATTATGTTATTATTAAATTTGTTATTAATGAAATATTACAATTTTATTGTAAGAAATTATTTTGTCGGTAATTTTCTGTGGTTTTTTATATATAATATTATATATTGAAATTTTAATGTGAAATTACAAATAAAATAATTGATTATTTAATTAGGGCACGAATGGCACATTCGTTTGTAAAAGAAAGGTATATAATGACAGCAATATTTTCCGTCGGAATAGATTATAGATCTATACTGACGGACAGCTGTAACTATAGACACCAATTATACCGATGGAAAATCTTTCATCTGAATATACCAAGGGATCTATACCGACGGCCTACCGTTAATATAGACCCTATAATGACGGTAGTTATTCCGACGAAAAAATCTCCGTCAGAATAAATCAATAGGTCTATACCAACAGTCAAATTGTCCGTTGGAATAGATGCGGGGTCTATACAAACGGTATGCCATCAGTATAGATCCTATAGTGACGGTAGTTATTTGAACGGAACAAAATCCGTCAGAATAGGTAATTGGGTCTATACCAACGGACAAATACATGTGGGGTCTATACAGATGGATTTGGCGTGGGTATAGACCCTATACTGATGGGGTTTCTACCGACGGAAAGCGATTCCGTCGGAATAGCCCCCGATGTCTATACTGACGGAAAAATGATCTATACCGACGGAAAAGTTCCATGGGTATAGGTCTTTTCTCTTGTAGTGACACTTGGTAAATAACCAAGTTTATACTTCTATGGAATAAGGATCATTCGTGCAGACTAATCACTTAAAGCTACAGACTAAGAAAACTGCGCCTAACACCTTAAACGGACTAAGTCAAATAGATGCGGAGTAAGAATCCTAGTCTACAAGTCGCACGGAGTAAGAGGTAGTCATCGCGGAATAAAAAGCTAAGTCTTCCACTCAAGCGAACTAAGGAAAAGAAGACACGGAGTAAAGAATCCGACTCTTCCATACATGCGAAGTAAGGAACGACTTGTGCAGAATAAGGACCCAAGTCTTTTATTCGCACGGGGTAAGGAAACTAGATGCGGAGTAAGGAATCCAAACCTGTTACTCATGCGGAGTAAAGATGTGCTGATACGGAGTAAGCCATCCGATCCTTTAACTCATGTGGAGTAAGGAACTTTTACGGAGTAAGAAAGCGCTGATGCGGAGTAAGCACTCTAACCTTCTCATTCATACGGAGTAAGGAAGCGCTGACACGGAATAAGGATTCTTGTACTGAATTGATACCGAGTAAGCAATCACTAACACGGAGTAGGGATCCGAGCTTCATTAACACGGAGTAAGAAACCTTACACCGAATTAAGAAGACGCTACTTCAACTTATCTCTTTGTATTCAAAGTCACTAGCTCGCTATGTCCCGATGTAAGACAAACTCATTGAGAACCTAAAGCATCTTACACGTGGATCACTCGGATATGTGGACACAACTTTAACTGAACTTGGAAACTCACAAAGGCACTTATGCTTTGCAAACCCAAGACCTTGAGCTCCACATCCGCAGCATTCGAGGCAGAGAGAATTCCGAGGAACAGTCAATGCTGCACATAGTCCAGAAGAACAAGTTCTAAGATTGTCTCTCAAGGATGTTTCTATATGTATTATAACACGTGTACATTATATGTGTGTGGAACATAGTTGATTGTTCGTTACTTCAAAATAAGTGTGTATGTACAAGAGCTCACTAAGATCATAAAGGCTAGTGTGTGAGTCTTTTGTAAACAGAGTGTAAGAGAGTTGTAAGAGTAGATCAAAAAGTTTTACAAGCTTTAATCTACTTCTATTTTATTGTATTTATCAGTTGATAATAAAACAAAATACTTCCACTACTGGTTATCTTCCGCATTGATTATTTCTTTTAACCAGTTAAGTGTATGCCAAAGAGTAACAAAAAGAGTTTCGAAAAGAGCCTATTCACCCTCCTCTAGGCTCCCAGGGACTAACAGTTTCGATCCAAATGCGACGAGTTAGGCTAACCTAGTGTTCCTTCGCACGGGTGAGAACTAGATGTCACATGGGTTAAGCTGTTATAAAGGCTAATCCCATGACACTAGCAAGTACAGGATAAATGTCTTCTAATTGTGAATATATATTTCAACAGACAATGTTTAGTAATAAAAAATAATAAAATATTTTATTTTTCTGAGAGTATGATTGGAATAGATAATATATAAGAAATTAGCTAAAATAGAAAAAATATATGAAATTATAATTAAAAATGCTCTAACATCGACACGTTAGGATGTCCCACTGAGGATTTACAAGTTTGGTGTAACTCGAGGAAAAAAAGTACGTTGGCATTTTGCAAGGAGAATTATGAGGAGCCTTTTATTCGTTATTTTAATTATTATATAATGCATCGTGTATGGGACAAGAATTTAATTTAATTTAATATGCATAGCTTCTCCACATTTTTAAACTGCGTATCATTGGAATTTATCTGAGAAATCCGGAGCAGACTATCAAACAATGGAACAGATCTAGCAGAAGGGCTGTAAACCTTTTGAAAGCCAAGATTCCAAGAAAAGAAAACAAACTGACTTCTCTACAAATTCCATATTCACTAAACCAGATACGGCCGAAAAAAAAGTTGGTAAAAAAAACCTCAGATATGCCATAAATTACCAAAACAAGCAAGATTTTATTTTGAGAAGCCATATCAGGTAATACATAATTCCAAGTGTTTGTCATGTTAAACGGGCTACGAAGTTCGAACTGTGCATAACACTGGTACAATACAACAGGCTGGCTAAAAAAAATACAAAAAACAACAGCATCTCTGACCCTGAACTCCTTAGCGTAATACTACCTAAAAGAGAGCAGATGGTAGGCCACCAAAATATACACCGAAAAGCGAAGGCAAAACAAGTCATATGAACAATATTTTTTGTATACGAAGTGTACACATTACAAGCTATAGTAGAAGCGCATCATTTGAAGCACTTTACCAACCATGGGTCGTCAATAGTCCTGAGTCGGTACAAATTGTTTTAGCAGGGATTTTACCATGACTAGCTAGGCACAGAGAATCCATCTTCACAGCATTGTTTACCACACTCTGGGTTACTGCTTCTTCCCTGTTAAGGAATGCCAGCTTTAGGAAATTAATAGGGGGGCAAACACCTTCTCTTGTTAACATAACAATATAATCACATCCTGAAGCATGAAATCTGATTATGTTATGATCTACAAGGGGTTAAAATCAGAACCACTCGTAGGTCAACTTGTAAAAAAGGATTAAAAATCAGTGAGATGGCAAGCTGATGTGTAGGCACATTACCATTATATAAAAGTATACAAATGATACCTCCAATACATAATCAATATAACAGAGGAAACTCAAGTTAAATGGTCAATGGTGCTTCTACTCTCCTTGGCATAAACAGACAAGCACCTCCATGAAACGCAGCTGACCACTGAAAGTTTTGAATAATAACAGAGCACAGTTAAAAGAGTGAAATTCTTATACTCAACAACAGTTCTCAAAACAAGTTGTAGGTTCTCTTTCCTGAGGGAACTTCTTTTCCCCTTTATCCCAACCTTAACTGATGCTGACCTCAGGGAAGCCATGCCCTATAGGAGTGCCTTCATATTTGGAAACAGATTATGAAGTACTTTATGATGGGAAAATGTTCCAGTCACTGAACAATACTTGCCTTTGTTTGACTGAAATTTTAAAATCTAAAATCTAAATCAATGCCTGAAAACTACTGAATTTTTATACTGTATTGCGAAATCTGAAATCTGAGTTTTTAAACTTGTTTGCAAGTTTGCTAAAATATGAATTATTGTAATTTACAATATTTCCCTTACAAATCTGATTTAAAATAAATAAAATTTAAAATTCAATCGTAATAATAAAATCTATATATAAATATAAAAAATTCTAATTCCTAAAAGCTTATTGATTTGTATCACGTCAATCCATAAGCTCCCATTAGTGCCACTAAAATCAGATCTTTCTCCCCTGGAGATGCACAGGTGGAGCAAGGAATGTCTTTCATCACCGCACAACAATCGCAACACAAACAAGGGCCAGTACCACTTTAGCTTCTTTTACGCAAAGCTAAATGACTCTCCCAACACCCACATCTCTTCTCTGATTTCAGCAAACTACATTGATTCTCATCTCCTAGCCAGACAATCCATGACCAAATTCTCAAAATCAGGTTCCAACCTAACACCAATATATCCATCAAACTCCTGAGTTTGCACATTAAAAGTCACAGTGTCAAACAGCAGGTATCCAATCAAATTCCTCAACCAACACCAACACTCTCTTCTTATAATTACATCAGCTACATCAAACGCAGCCAAGCCAAGGAATCTCTTGGCATGGTTCGGAAATAGATTAGGTCCTTGTCCCCCAACCTCATCGTTTTCAACATCATCCTTGTTTTTAATGTGTTTGTAGATCTGAGAATCAGAGATCTTGATTCAACCAATGTCATCAACACCGCTGCTTGCATCAGTCACATCATCATTGCTGCCGCTGCAGCTACCTTCGTTGCCCTAGCAGTATACAATGTTGTTTATGTATATTGGTCAAAGATCCATATGCAGGGGGAGGGGATATGTAGAGAGGGCATATTCGGAAAATACAATTTGAAGCTTAGATCTAGGCGAACCAGCCTTCTTTTTTTCCTTAAATTATCTAGATGACTTCAGATCAACTTCAGATCCATACCAAACAGTGAAAATTGTAAAACAGACATGGGGTGATTTAAGATGCAATTAAGTCCAAACAAAAATAACCCTATTCCGGTATTCCCTATAGTAGGCATTCAATAACAGCTAAACAAAATTACAATGTTGAGCAATATTCTTTCCTGAACAATATGATCAAAATATGTAAGATTGCCATGCTTGCATGACATTTAAATTTCTTTCAGGCTTTCAGCTTTGGGAACTCCATGACCCTTGTCTAAAACTTCACACTCATTTTAACATAAAGGATTGTATTTCACCCTAAGTTTTTTTTTTTCACATAGCTCTCTGTTTGGCCAGGTTCCAATATTTTGACACAGCCCAGGGCAAGGGATTTTACAAGCTTCGCCAATCAGATGAGTTTATCGGAAGACTTAAATTTTTCATTGCCAAGTTTACAAGTTACAACTACTGTGGGACCAACCTGAATCTGGATGACAGAACAAATACACCAGGAGTTGCAAAATTAGGTTGGCACAGGCCAAACTGAGATAATTTATCAAGAAAAGAAAGGTCATGAGAAAGAAAAACATTAAGTGGACTGGGATAGCAGAGCAAAAAATGGAGATAACAGAAATGTGACAAGAAATTTAATAACCAAGTAGTTATTAAAATGATAAAGATTTTAAATATTAGTTATTAAAGGACACACCAGTACAACTAAAGAGTGTTAAAACTGGGAAGCAGACAATAAAACTACTTTATTACGTCACAATAATGAATAAGTATGTCCAAGGCCTCACTATATCCATGGAAAACAATATAAGGATGTATTCTACCGTGAGAGTCACTTAAAGAAAGGGAAGAATGTGTGAAACTTCCCAGTATAACAATAATGCAATTTTAAATTAAAGATGTCAATAACAAATAGAAGGCAATCAGGCAATGACAATGTACAAGAAAAACAAAAATAAAGTTCAATGACAAGAAAACAAATATGTTATTCTAGAAAATAGCCTCATGTCCATGGCTAACTGTCAATGAATTTGTTTCTTATGATTGAGGCTACAAATGAATATGTGAGTTTAATAAATGATACCACGTGGGAGTTTTAACTAATATTAGAATTGACAGTGAATTAACAGATGAGTTTTCAATTACAATAAGAGTACATCAAATATCAGTCTTGAGTCATAAATCTTTGCAATAGTAATAGACGAAATAACCAAAAATATTTGTGAAGATACATCGTTGCGAATATTATTTGTTGATGATATTATTTTGATCAATGGGAATAAAGAATGAGTTAACAAAAAACAGAGCTGTATAGACAAACTTTTGAGGCTCAGTAATTTAGATTAAACATATCAAAGACAAAATATATAGTATAAGTTTAGGAAACAAAGGAATCACGAGCAAAGTATTATCACACTTGAGGAACAACAAATACCAGCCACAAAATATTTTAAATATCTAAGAGCAATAATTTAGCGAATTAAAGATATTGATAGAAATATCAACTATAGAATTAAAATCTAGTGTCAAAAGTGGAAAAATGTGCCGAGAGTTTTGTGTGACCGCAATATGCCACCAAGTTTAAAATGAAAGTTTTATAGAACGATTGTTAGACTTTATTTATTATATAAAACGAAGTATTGGGCTAACAAAAATAACATGCATATAAGTTTAAAATCGTTGAAGTACAAATGTTAAAATAGATGTGTAGGACTAGAATAAACAAGATTCATAATGAGAATATTTATTGTGTCATTGAAGTAAACTTTGAAGATAAAATAAGAGATAATTGCTTATGTTAATTTGACCATTTAAAACATAGGCAAATAAATATACCTATTAGGAGGTGAAGATGATAGAAAAAAATAAGAAAAAGACCAAAAATGATTTGAATGGAAATGATAAATGATAACAAATGATATGAAATTATTATATTTAAAAGAAAGAATAATACATGATAGGAATGTTTAAAAGAAAAAAAATTATGTATTTGATCAAATATAAACTTACTATCTGTCTTGATTTATATAACTGACCTTATATTATTGGATTAAGACTCATTAATTTGATTTGATTTGGATTGGATTGAGGTTACAAATGATATTCGTGCTCTCAGTTGGAATCATAAGAGAAGTGCTTTGATAGAAAAATATAAACATTACATAATTATTGGTATATAAGCAACTTTTGAACCATTTGCCTTATGGGAAACCTGTAATATCCACCTATTGCACCAATGCATTGCTGTTGTAAACGGGTCATATTCTCCTATTGTGGGGTAACGGGTCATACCCACCTATTGTCAATTGATCTACATGTTCTAGAAGTCACAACAGCAGAACTACATTGATTTTACTTTCCCAGTCACTTTCCAAAGCAAAACCCACCACATGCATCCAAAACCGCCTCAATGAAATTGTCCCCTAAAAAAACTTTCTTGCCCATCAATTTGGATGGATCTTTACACTGGAAAACATTAATCCAGATGCATGATATGGTTAAGGCAGTATGAATAATCAAAACAGACTAACAGTACAGTTGAGCTGAGCTAAGCTGGAATACAGTTGGTTGGTTGGTTGGTTGGTTGGTTCGTTAGTTAAGTTAGTTACCAGAGGCGGAGGCGGACTTTGGTGGGGGCTTCATCTTCTCGAGCTCCAGCTGGGTTTCCATGAACACACGCATTCGTTGGAATTCCAGATCTTTGGTGAACTCCAGCCTCACCTTCTCCAGTTCCATCATCTGCCGCTGCTTCAAACTCTCGATCCTCTCGTAGATCTCCCCAAATTTCAGGAACGCTCCCGCCAACTCCCTGATGGCGGCACCGTCCGAGGGCGAGGAGGAAGAGTCCATGGCCTCCCCTTCTCCCCCTCGCTGCTGCTTCGTCGCCCTTCCGCTCCCATCCACCACCACATCCTCGTCGTCCCCGTCTCGATCTCCGGAGCTCTCGTCCATGGACGCCGAATACAGGACGGGGGTGTTAGTGTTCGGGTTCAACCTCGCCTTTTTCTCCAGTGGCTTCACGGTGAACTTGACGGTGGGGTTCCTGGGGGCGCACTTTTTGGAGGCCGGAGTCGGCGGCTGCGGGGCCGCGGATCCTACGAGGCGGTCGAGGCGAGAGTAGAAGGGCCACTTGGAAGGGAGAATCTTGGACCTTTCCACCTTGAACTTCTTCTTCAACGTATCCACGCGGTTCTTGCACTGCGCGTCCGTCTTGCGGGACTTCACGCCGTTTTCTCGGTGGTTGACGGCGTCAGCGACTTCCTTCCAGTCCTTCTGACGGAGGTTGCCGCGGTTGAGCTCCAGGTAACGGTCGCCCCACGCCTTGACCAAAATCTCGGTGGCGCCCTCGCTCCAGCAGTCCTCTCTGCCTCCGCCACCGCCTCCTCCACCGGCAGGAGAGTGGGAGACCGGCCGGAGGTGGTGGTGGTGGTGATGGTGGGAGCGGGGAGGTGCCGATTTGTTCTCCATTCCGTTGACCTAAGGCCGGACGGATCTGGGGGTGGCGCCTGTTAGTGAAGAATAGAAGCGAGAGAGAGAGAGATGGTGGGCTCTGGTTAGGCGGGGGATGGTGCTAACGTGCGCTGTCAGGGCGCAGGATTGGATTGGGACCTGGGGGGAAGCGGCCCCACCATTTTGGTGTGAGACTGTTAACCGTGGAGAAGTGAAGTGGCTACATCTGAATCTGATCCCATCGACGATGGCTTTCGTCATGTCATCCCATCCCCTGTTTTTGGTGAATTTTCCCAATTCCATCAGTGATCGAACTTCAAACTCCCTCCCCACGTCATACATTTATTTTCTTCTCTGTTTTTTTTTTCCAACACAAGCATCCTCGCGAAATATAAAATTGAAGCACCTGTCAAACAGATGACTAAAAACACGGGAAAACCCAAAAAGTCTTTCTTCCGTCGTCCCGCGTCCAACATATTTGGACTGCTCCGACGCAGCCTCTTGTCACGGTTTCAAGCCTCATGGCATATTTTTATAATATATTCAAGTTTTGTAATAATTATATAGCTCGTAGAGTTAGTTAACACATGTATAAGCGATTTGTACTATCACGCTGTCATTACTGGATTTCATCTGAAGGAAAAATCACTTTTGGAGTGCGATTCCCTCCGACCTTCATCCGAATAGTGATGAAAATTACAGAATCGCCACCAACCGTTTTTGGGGTGTAGTTGGTCACCTAAAAGGAAATTAATCTAAGCCGCTAAGAATAGATTCGGGAGTTGATTACACGTGGGAAAAGACTAGCATCCCCGCGACGCCCTTTCGGTACCTATCTTAGAATTTGGAGGTTTCTAACTTGTAGAGTCTATTCTTTTTATTTTACTAAGTTATTTGTTGAAGTTGAAATTAAATTCAATTTGCCCTAAGTATCTAAAGGAAATCCTACAGGTTCGATCTTTCTATTTTTTAATTCTACATCTTTTGTTTAACTTAAAAATTAAGCTTAATTTAACCTAAGCCTCTAAGAGATTTTATGATTTTGTTTTCAATTATCTAAAGTCTTAAAAAAAAAAAAAACAAAGTTCAATTAAGCTTAAATGATTACAAATGATCCTAAAGGTAAAAGTAATAGTGAAAAGAACTAAGTATGAAAAAAAACATAAATGTCAAAAAAAAAAATCTCCCCCCTTTTTGGAAAAACTTTTTTTGTTTGGAAAACACATTTTTTTGGAAGACCTTTTCTTTTCTTTTGTCCCCTTTTTTTTGGGAAAACATTTTTTTTTCTTGTTGCCCTTTTTTGTGTTTGTTTGTTTTTTTTTTTTTGAAAAGATTTGAAAATATATTTTTTTTATCTTTGAAAAGATCTTTTTTTGTTAAGTAAAATAAAATAACAATGTATGAATAATTAAAACAAATGTGATGTGTGTGGAAGTGTCATGCACAAAGTAAAAGCAAGCACTCTCTCTCTCTCTCTCTCTCTCTCTCTCTCTCTCTCTCTCTCTCTCTCTCTCTCTCTCTCTCTCTCTTTTTTTTTTTTTTTTTGATGTCCATTGTTGGACCTCGGCTAGGGCACTCACTATCACAATATTGTCCGCTTTGGCACTCGCATGCCCACCCATGGGCCGCAGCCCGCACGGATTTGTTTCTAACGGGCCGCGACCCGTTAAAACACGTTGTGACAAGGTGCACATGAGCCTCCTCATTAGGACGACCTCAATGTTCGCCCTAACCGATGTGGGATTGATCTATGGGACGTTAGAGACCCAACGGTCTCCCCCCCCCAATCCCACCACCGGTCTAGAGGACCCAGCTACGATACCACTTGTTGGACCTCGGCTAGGGCACTCACTATCACAATATTGTCCGCTTTGGCACTCGCGCGCCCACCCATGGGCCGCGGCCCGCACGGATTTGTTTCTAACGGGCCGCGACCCGTTAAAAACGCGTTGTGACAAGGTGCATATGAGCCTCCTCATTAGGACGACCTCAATGTTCGCCCTAACCGATGTGGGATTGATCTATGGGATGTTAGAGACCCAACATACATGTTACAATTATGACTGGATCATATGACCCATGCTTACAAAAGCATAAATAACCATTGCTAACATCACCCTAATGGTTAATCAAAATAAAATAAACATAAGAATAAACAAAAGAAATGAAACGTACCCTAACAAGCTAGGATAAACAAGAAACTTTTTATAAACACATAAAAACCGGTCTTAGTCACCATCATAGCCATGTGTTGTGGTTTGGAGGATGCACATCAGAAACGGCACCAAACAAACCCAGGCAAGCAAAGGACAGATCACAGAACAGAACATCAAACGAGCCATAGAACAAGATCATTGAACTGAGTAAATTCTTGAGAAGAATAACCAACCACTCGGATGGCCAATCCTCTCTTCAACGTTCCTCCTCCCGTCCACGGTCTGGATGTCTTCTGCCTTAAGGTCCAGTCAATCAACGTGATATATGCTGCTTGCTTAGGTGTCTTCGTCTTCCTCAAACGGGAAAGGGGACGGATGTGTGCTGATGTAAGATCCGAGATTTTTAATAAAATAATAAATATTTATTATGTTATTTTATGTTTATAATTAAACTATTTTGATCATATATTTAGAAAATATTATTTGATAGTGTGTATGATAATTATATTAATGTTAATTAAATATTTGATTAGATTTACTTTTCATAAATAAATTACAGTTTAAGAAAATAAGTGTGTTATTAAGTTTTTTAATGAGGTGTTATGTTATTATTTCAATCATTTGTTTAATTATATTAAATAAATAGTTTCTTGGTTGACATGTTGAATCTAAATCAAATAGAATAAAACTTTGAATTTATCACATCAGAATTTATTAAGAGTTGTAAAATACAAAAATGTTCATTAATATTCCATAACAATAGTTATGTTTAGAAAGGATAAACTAGTGCAATTCTGGAAGTCATCTTTAAAAATTTATAACTTTGTTTTTGTAACTCCAAACGACTTGATATTTTTATTACATGTTTCAAAATTCGTTATATACTTTTGGTTAAAATTTAAGACTCATTGGATCATCCCATTAGGAGAAACAATTTAAACAGTGCACAAAGGTCTAGTAGCACGTCCAGAATTTCTAGTCTCACTTCAAAATCCAATAACTTTTGATATACAAGTCCAATAGACTTGAAATTGGTCTCCAAATTTAGATAATTAAGTTAGGAATCCATCCCAATTGGCATTATTTAATTTAATGAAGAATCTAGAAAGTTATAGTCAAAATAGTAGGCCATGCACCCATGTGACTTTTGTGACCAAAAGAACCTTCAAAGTCAAATGAATCCAAAAAATTCAAAAATAAGGGAAACAAGGGAACCATGTGGTAGATAATAATGGGATAAGAATCAAATGATTTGAAAAGGAGAAAATTAGGGAAGAAAATAAGGTATTAAGGACAAAAGTTTCACCTACCACACCTACCACCACCCTTGCCCTATATAAAGAGTGTTTTGCCTCCCCTCTTAATGCACAAGTTCCCTCAAGCCATATCAGAAAATTCCCTCTACAAACACTCCCTTAAGCCCTCTTAACACCCCTAATACTCTACTCAAACCCTCTTTGTTTTTGGTACTTACCAAGCGTCGAAGTTCTACTAAAAGGTAATACTCAAGATTTTGAAATTTTGAAGTTACTTATTATTTATTATTTAAATCTATATGGTTGGTCTTACCACCTCATATATACTATATTCATGGTTGGTTTTACCATCTTATATATATTATTTACATGGTTGGTTTTATCACCTCTTATAGATTATTTACATGGTTGGTTTTACCATCTCATATATATTATTAATAAGGTTGGTTATACCACTTCATATGTATTTATTACTATATGGTTGGCATTGTCACCTATAAATATACATACATAATTATTTTAGTTATGGTATTAGAATGGAAAGACAAAAAATATTAATTTAATGTTTTAATTTTCAAGGTTTAGGACGCAGGAGAATGACAAACGGATCGTAAGGGTTTTCTCTTCTTTATTCTCACTTTTCTCTTCCTCTTTATCTTGTTTTATTTGAAATTATTATTGTAAGAGTTTTATGTTTCTTATTCTTCTATTTCCATTTTATTGTTGAGAACATTAGTCTCTTTTTAATCTCTCTCTTGATAATCTATGCTATTGATTGGGGTAGATAACCATTTGGATATTCGTGGTTATCCTTGTTAACCTTGAATGTTTTATTGGAATTCTATGATATGCCTAATGTTATGTATGTCAAAGTTTTTATAACCTCTTATGTTTGGACAAAGTGAGTTTATGATGAGTGGTTCTAGAAAGACCTCCAATGCATTGGGTAAAGAACATGACTAGAGAGTGTCAATCCAGATTGATAATATGTTATGTTATGATATGGTATCCTGGGTAGTTAACATAGATCATGATGTTATGATATGATGTCCAAACATAATCTTCCATGTTATGATTCCCTTGTGAAATGTTGATCACGTATGATGTGTAAACGTCATGAAATTTTTATAGTATTTCTTATGTTCGATATCTTTATGATTTTGCTTGCCCACTTATGTTTACCTTTACTGGGCTATTTGAGCTCACCCTTTTTATGATTTCTTTTCCAACCCCAGGTAAATAAAGGAATGGAGAAACTAGGATAGTGAGTCGAGAAGTGCTTGGAAATAAAGTTGTGTGAAATTTTAAAGATTTATTAAGTTTGACTGCTTGTGTGCTTTGTTATGTAATAATGAGTTTTGGACACTAGTCTCTAAACCCCTAAACCTTAAAGATCTTGGATTAAAATTTGTAATAATTAATGATTTGTTTGATGCAGTAGTTAAAAGTTTGAAATTTATATCAAACTTTTATATTTAATTTCCGCTAACGCACCCGATTTGGAGGTCCCGAATTTGGGGGCGTTACACTCACGCCCAGGAGGACGCCCAAGCTTATACCTAAGAACACCCAGAGTTTTTATGTCCAAGAGTTTACAAGAGCTCACTAAGATCATAAAGGCTAGTGTGTGAGTCTTTTGTAAACGAGTGTAAGAGAGTTGTAAGAGTAGATCAAAAAGTTTTACAAGCTTTAATCTACTTCTATTTTATTGTATTTATCGATTGATAATAAAACAAAATACTTCCACTACTTGGTTATCTTCCGCATTGATTATTTCTTTTAACCGGTTAAGTGTATGCCAAAGAGTAACAAAAAGAGTTTCGAAAAGAGCCTATTCACCCTCCTCTAGGCTCCCAGGGACTAACAGTTTCGATCCAAATGCGACGAGTTAGGCTAACCTAGTGTTCCTTCGCACGGGTGAGAACTAGATGTCACATGGGTTAAGCTGTTATAAAGGCTAATCCCATGACACTAGCAAGTACAGGATAAATGTCTTCTAATTGTGAATATATATTTCAACAGACAATGTTTAGTAATAAAAAATAATAAAATATTTTATTTTTCTGAGAGTATGATTGGAATAGATAATATATAAGAAATTAGCTAAAATAGAAAAAATATATGAAATTATAATTAAAAATGCTCTAACATCGACACGTTAGGATGTCCCACTGAGGATTTACAAGTTTGGTGTAACTCGAGGAAAAAAAGTACGTTGGCATTTTGCAAGGAGAATTATGAGGAGCCTTTTATTCGTTATTTTAATTATTATATAATGCATCGTGTATGGGACAAGAATTTAATTTAATTTAATATGCATAGCTTCTCCACATTTTTAAACTGCGTATCATTGGAATTTATCTGAGAAATCCGGAGCAGACTATCAAACAATGGAACAGATCTAGCAGAAGGGCTGTAAACCTTTTGAAAGCCAAGATTCCAAGAAAAGAAAACAAACTGACTTCTCTACAAATTCCATATTCACTAAACCAGATACGGCCGAAAAAAAGTTGGTAAAAAAAACCTCAGATATGCCATAAATTACCAAAACAAGCAAGATTTTATTTTGAGAAGCCATATCAGGTAATACATAATTCCAAGTGTTTGTCATGTTAAACGGGCTACGAAGTTCGAACTGTGCATAACACTGGTACAATACAACAGGCTGGCTAAAAAAATACAAAAAACAACAGCATCTCTGACCCTGAACTCCTTAGCGTAATACTACCTAAAAGAGAGCAGATGGTAGGCCACCAAAATATACACCGAAAAGCGAAGGCAAAACAAGTCATATGAACAATATTTTTGTATACGAAGTGTACACATTACAAGCTATAGTAGAAGCGCATCATTTGAAGCACTTTACCAACCATGGGTCGTCAATAGTCCTGAGTCGGTACAAATTGTTTTAGCAGGGATTTTACCATGACTAGCTAGGCACAGAGAATCCATCTTCACAGCATTGTTTACCACACTCTGGGTTACTGCTTCTTCCCTGTTAAGGAATGCCAGCTTTAGGAAATTAATAGGGGGCAAACACCTTCTCTTGTTAACATAACAATATAATCACATCCTGAAGCATGAAATCTGATTATGTTATGATCTACAAGGGGTTAAAATCAGAACCACTCGTAGGTCAACTTGTAAAAAAGGATTAAAAATCAGTGAGATGGCAAGCTGATGTGTAGGCACATTACCATTATATAAAAGTATACAAATGATACCTCCAATACATAATCAATATAACAGAGGAAACTCAAGTTAAATGGTCAATGGTGCTTCTACTCTCCTTGGCATAAACAGACAAGCACCTCCATGAAACGCAGCTGACCACTGAAAGTTTTGAATAATAACAGAGCACAGTTAAAAGAGTGAAATTCTTATACTCAACAACAGTTCTCAAAACAAGTTGTAGGTTCTCTTTCCTGAGGGAACTTCTTTTCCCCTTTATCCCAACCTTAACTGATGCTGACCTCAGGGAAGCCATGCCCTATAGGAGTGCCTTCATATTTGGAAACAGATTATGAAGTACTTTATGATGGGAAAATGTTCCAGTCACTGAACAATACTTGCCTTTGTTTGACTGAAATTTTAAAATCTAAAATCTAAATCAATGCCTGAAAACTACTGAATTTTTATACTGTATTGCGAAATCTGAAATCTGAGTTTTTAAACTTGTTTGCAAGTTTGCTAAAATATGAATTATTGTAATTTACAATATTTCCCTTACAAATCTGATTTAAAATAAATAAAATTTAAAATTCAATCGTAATAATAAAATCTATATATAAATATAAAAAATTCTAATTCCTAAAAGCTTATTGATTTGTATCACGTCAATCCATAAGCTCCCATTAGTGCCACTAAAATCAGATCTTTCTCCCCTGGAGATGCACAGGTGGAGCAAGGAATGTCTTTCATCACCGCACAACAATCGCAACACAAACAAGGGCCAGTACCACTTTAGCTTCTTTTACGCAAAGCTAAATGACTCTCCCAACACCCACATCTCTTCTCTGATTTCAGCAAACTACATTGATTCTCATCTCCTAGCCAGACAATCCATGACCAAATTCTCAAAATCAGGTTCCAACCTAACACCAATATATCCATCAAACTCCTGAGTTTGCACATTAAAAGTCACAGTGTCAAACAGCAGGTATCCAATCAAATTCCTCAACCAACACCAACACTCTCTTCTTATAATTACATCAGCTACATCAAACGCAGCCAAGCCAAGGAATCTCTTGGCATGGTTCGGAAATAGATTAGGTCCTTGTCCCCCAACCTCATCGTTTTCAACATCATCCTTGTTTTTAATGTGTTTGTAGATCTGAGAATCAGAGATCTTGATTCAACCAATGTCATCAACACCGCTGCTTGCATCAGTCACATCATCATTGCTGCCGCTGCAGCTACCTTCGTTGCCCTAGCAGTATACAATGTTGTTTATGTATATTGGTCAAAGATCCATATGCAGGGGAGGGGGGGATATGTAGAGAGGGCATATTCGGAAAATACAATTTGAAGCTTAGATCTAGGCGAACCAGCCTTCTTTTTTTCCTTAAATTATCTAGATGACTTCAGATCAACTTCAGATCCATACCAAACAGTGAAAATTGTAAAACAGACATGGGGTGATTTAAGATGCAATTAAGTCCAAACAAAAATAACCCTATTCCGGTATTCCCTATAGTAGGCATTCAATAACAGCTAAACAAAATTACAATGTTGAGCAATATTCTTTCCTGAACAATATGATCAAAATATGTAAGATTGCCATGCTTGCATGACATTTAAATTTCTTTCAGGCTTTCAGCTTTGGGAACTCCATGACCCTTGTCTAAAACTTCACACTCATTTTAACATAAAGGATTGTATTTCACCCTAAGTTTTTTTTTTTCACATAGCTCTCTGTTTGGCCAGGTTCCAATATTTTGACACAGCCCAGGGCAAGGGATTTTACAAGCTTCGCCAATCAGATGAGTTTATCGGAAGACTTAAATTTTTCATTGCCAAGTTTACAAGTTACAACTACTGTGGGACCAACCTGAATCTGGATGACAGAACAAATACACCAGGAGTTGCAAAATTAGGTTGGCACAGGCCAAACTGAGATAATTTATCAAGAAAAGAAAGGTCATGAGAAAGAAAAACATTAAGTGGACTGGGATAGCAGAGCAAAAAATGGAGATAACAGAAATGTGACAAGAAATTTAATAACCAAGTAGTTATTAAAATGATAAAGATTTTAAATATTAGTTATTAAAGGACACACCAGTACAACTAAAGAGTGTTAAAACTGGGAAGCAGACAATAAAACTACTTTATTACGTCACAATAATGAATAAGTATGTCCAAGGCCTCACTATATCCATGGAAAACAATATAAGGATGTATTCTACCGTGAGAGTCACTTAAAGAAAGGGAAGAATGTGTGAAACTTCCCAGTATAACAATAATGCAATTTTAAATTAAAGATGTCAATAACAAATAGAAGGCAATCAGGCAATGACAATGTACAAGAAAAACAAAAATAAAGTTCAATGACAAGAAAACAAATATGTTATTCTAGAAAATAGCCTCATGTCCATGGCTAACTGTCAATGAATTTGTTTCTTATGATTGAGGCTACAAATGAATATGTGAGTTTAATAAATGATACCACGTGGGAGTTTTAACTAATATTAGAATTGACAGTGAATTAACAGATGAGTTTTCAATTACAATAAGAGTACATCAAATATCAGTCTTGAGTCATAAATCTTTGCAATAGTAATAGACGAAATAACCAAAAATATTTGTGAAGATACATCGTTGCGAATATTATTTGTTGATGATATTATTTTGATCAATGGGAATAAAGAATGAGTTAACAAAAAACAGAGCTGTATAGACAAACTTTTGAGGCTCAGTAATTTAGATTAAACATATCAAAGACAAAATATATAGTATAAGTTTAGGAAACAAAGGAATCACGAGCAAAGTATTATCACACTTGAGGAACAACAAATACCAGCCACAAAATATTTTAAATATCTAAGAGCAATAATTTAGCGAATTAAAGATATTGATAGAAATATCAACTATAGAATTAAAATCTAGTGTCAAAAGTGGAAAAATGTGCCGAGAGTTTTGTGTGACCGCAATATGCCACCAAGTTTAAAATGAAAGTTTTATAGAACGATTGTTAGACTTTATTTATTATATAAAACGAAGTATTGGGCTAACAAAAATAACATGCATATAAGTTTAAAATCGTTGAAGTACAAATGTTAAAATAGATGTGTAGGACTAGAATAAACAAGATTCATAATGAGAATATTTATTGTGTCATTGAAGTAAACTTTGAAGATAAAATAAGAGATAATTGCTTATGTTAATTTGACCATTTAAAACATAGGCAAATAAATATACCTATTAGGAGGTGAAGATGATAGAAAAAAATAAGAAAAAAGACCAAAAATGATTTGAATGGAAATGATAAATGATAACAAATGATATGAAATTATTATATTTAAAAGAAAGAATAATACATGATAGGAATGTTTAAAAGAAAAAAAATTATGTATTTGATCAAATATAAACTTACTATCTGTCTTGATTTATATAACTGACCTTATATTATTGGATTAAGACTCATTAATTTGATTTGATTTGGATTGGATTGAGGTTACAAATGATATTCGTGCTCTCAGTTGGAATCATAAGAGAAGTGCTTTGATAGAAAAATATAAACATTACATAATTATTGGTATATAAGCAACTTTTGAACCATTTGCCTTATGGGAAACCTGTAATATCCACCTATTGCACCAATGCATTGCTGTTGTAAACGGGTCATATTCTCCTATTGTGGGGTAACGGGTCATACCCACCTATTGTCAATTGATCTACATGTTCTAGAAGTCACAACAGCAGAACTACATTGATTTTACTTTCCCAGTCACTTTCCAAAGCAAAACCCACCACATGCATCCAAAACCGCCTCAATGAAATTGTCCCCTAAAAAAACTTTCTTGCCCATCAATTTGGATGGATCTTTACACTGGAAAACATTAATCCAGATGCATGATATGGTTAAGGCAGTATGAATAATCAAAACAGACTAACAGTACAGTTGAGCTGAGCTAAGCTGGAATACAGTTGGTTGGTTGGTTGGTTGGTTGGTTCGTTAGTTAAGTTAGTTACCAGAGGCGGAGGCGGACTTTGGTGGGGGCTTCATCTTCTCGAGCTCCAGCTGGGTTTCCATGAACACACGCATTCGTTGGAATTCCAGATCTTTGGTGAACTCCAGCCTCACCTTCTCCAGTTCCATCATCTGCCGCTGCTTCAAACTCTCGATCCTCTCGTAGATCTCCCCAAATTTCAGGAACGCTCCCGCCAACTCCCTGATGGCGGCACCGTCCGAGGGCGAGGAGGAAGAGTCCATGGCCTCCCCTTCTCCCCCTCGCTGCTGCTTCGTCGCCCTTCCGCTCCCATCCACCACCACATCCTCGTCGTCCCCGTCTCGATCTCCGGAGCTCTCGTCCATGGACGCCGAATACAGGACGGGGGTGTTAGTGTTCGGGTTCAACCTCGCCTTTTTCTCCAGTGGCTTCACGGTGAACTTGACGGTGGGGTTCCTGGGGGGCGCACTTTTTGGAGGCCGGAGTCGGCGGCTGCGGGGCCGCGGATCCTACGAGGCGGTCGAGGCGAGAGTAGAAGGGCCACTTGGAAGGGAGAATCTTGGACCTTTCCACCTTGAACTTCTTCTTCAACGTATCCACGCGGTTCTTGCACTGCGCGTCCGTCTTGCGGGACTTCACGCCGTTTTCTCGGTGGTTGACGGCGTCAGCGACTTCCTTCCAGTCCTTCTGACGGAGGTTGCCGCGGTTGAGCTCCAGGTAACGGTCGCCCCACGCCTTGACCAAAATCTCGGTGGCGCCCTCGCTCCAGCAGTCCTCTCTGCCTCCGCCACCGCCTCCTCCACCGGCAGGAGAGTGGGAGACCGGCCGGAGGTGGTGGTGGTGGTGATGGTGGGAGCGGGGAGGTGCCGATTTGTTCTCCATTCCGTTGACCTAAGGCCGGACGGATCTGGGGGTGGCGCCTGTTAGTGAAGAATAGAAGCGAGAGAGAGAGAGATGGTGGGCTCTGGTTAGGCGGGGGATGGTGCTAACGTGCGCTGTCAGGGCGCAGGATTGGATTGGGACCTGGGGGAAGCGGCCCCACCATTTTGGTGTGAGACTGTTAACCGTGGAGAAGTGAAGTGGCTACATCTGAATCTGATCCCATCGACGATGGCTTTCGTCATGTCATCCCATCCCCTGTTTTTGGTGAATTTTCCCAATTCCATCAGTGATCGAACTTCAAACTCCCTCCCCACGTCATACATTTATTTTCTTCTCTGTTTTTTTTTCCAACACAAGCATCCTCGCGAAATATAAAATTGAAGCACCTGTCAAACAGATGACTAAAAACACGGGAAAACCCAAAAAGTCTTTCTTCCGTCGTCCCGCGTCCAACATATTTGGACTGCTCCGACGCAGCCTCTTGTCACGGTTTCAAGCCTCATGGCATATTTTTATAATATATTCAAGTTTTGTAATAATTATATAGCTCGTAGAGTTAGTTAACACATGTATAAGCGATTTGTACTATCACGCTGTCATTCTTGGATTTCATCTGAAGGAAAAATCACTTTTGGAGTGCGATTCCCTCCGACCTTCATCCGAATAGTGATGAAAATTACAGAATCGCCACCAACCGTTTTTGGGGTGTAGTTGGTCACCTAAAAGGAAATTAATCTAAGCCGCTAAGAATAGATTCGGGAGTTGATTACACGTGGGAAAAGACTAGCATCCCCGCGACGCCCTTTCGGTACCTATCTTAGAATTTGGAGGTTTCTAACTTGTAGAGTCTATTCTTTTTATTTTACTAAGTTATTTGTTGAAGTTGAAATTAAATTCAATTTGCCCTAAGTATCTAAAGGAAATCCTACAGGTTCGATCTTTCTATTTTTTAATTCTACATCTTTTGTTTAACTTAAAAATTAAGCTTAATTTAACCTAAGCCTCTAAGAGATTTTATGATTTTGTTTTCAATTATCTAAAGTCTTAAAAAAAAAAAAAACAAAGTTCAATTAAGCTTAAATGATTACAAATGATCCTAAAGGTAAAAGTAATAGTGAAAAGAACTAAGTATGAAAAAAAACATAAATGTCAAAAAAAAAATCTCCCCCCTTTTTGGAAAAACTTTTTTTGTTTGGAAAACACATTTTTTTGGAAGACCTTTTCTTTTCTTTTGTCCCCTTTTTTTTTGGGAAAACATTTTTTTTTCTTGTTGCCCTTTTTTGTGTTTGTTTGTTTTTTTTTTTTTGAAAAGATTTGAAAATATATTTTTTTTATCTTTGAAAAGATCTTTTTTTGTTAAGTAAAATAAAATAACAATGTATGAATAATTAAAACAAATGTGATGTGTGTGGAAGTGTCATGCACAAAGTAAAAGCAAGCTCTCTCTCTCTCTCTCTCTCTCTCTCTCTCTCTCTCTCTCTCTCTCTCTCTCTCTCTCTCTCTCTCTCTCTTCTTTGCTTTTTTTTGTTTTTGATGTCCATTGTTGGACCTCGGCTAGGGCACTCACTATCACAATATTGTCCGCTTTGGCACTCGCATGCCCACCCATGGGCCGCAGCCCGCACGGATTTGTTTCTAACGGGCCGCGACCCGTTAAAACACGTTGTGACAAGGTGCACATGAGCCTCCTCATTAGGACGACCTCAATGTTCGCCCTAACCGATGTGGGATTGATCTATGGGACGTTAGAGACCCAACAGTCTCCCCCCCAATCCCACCACCGGTCTAGAGGACCCAGCTCTGATACCACTTGTTGGACCTCGGCTAGGGCACTCACTATCACAATATTGTCCGCTTTG
Organism: Taxillus chinensis; assembly: GCA_023512835.1. Classification (NCBI taxonomy): domain Eukaryota; kingdom Viridiplantae; phylum Streptophyta; class Magnoliopsida; order Santalales; family Loranthaceae; genus Taxillus; species Taxillus chinensis. Next base: position 49,065,890 of record CM042085.1, read on the forward strand.
GCACTCGCGCGCCCACCCATGGGCCGCAGCCCGCACGGATTTGTTTCTAACGGGCCGCGACCCGTTAAAACGCGTTGTGACAAGGTGCATATGAGCCTCCTCATTAGGACGACCTCAATGTTCGCCCTAACCGATGTGGGATTGATCTATGGGATGTTAGAGACCCAACATACATGTTACAATTATGACTGGATCATATGACCCATGCTTACAAAAGCATAAATAACCATTGCTAACATCACCCTAATGGTTAATCAAAATAAAATAAACATAAGAATAAACAAAAGAAATGAAACGTACCCTAACAAGCTAGGATAAACAAGAAACTTTTTATAAACACATAAAAACAGTGCTAGTCACCATCATAGCCATGTGTTGTGGTTTGGAGGATGCACATCAGAAACGGCACCAAACAAACCCAGGCAAGCAAAGGACAGATCACAGAACAGAACATCAAACGAGCCATAGAACAAGATCATTGAACTGAGTAAATTCTTGAGAAGAATAACCAACCACTCGGATGGCCAATCCTCTCTTCAACGTTCCTCCTCCCGTCCACGGTCTGGATGTCTTCGCGCTTAAGGTCCAGCAATCAACGTGATATATGCTTGCTTGCTTAGGTGTCTTCGTCTTCCTCAAACGGGAAAGGGGACGGATGTGTGCTGATGTAAGATCCGAGATTTTTAATAAAATAATAAATATTTATTATGTTATTTTATGTTTATAATTAAACTATTTTGATCATATATTTAGAAAATATTATTTGATAGTGTGTATGATAATTATATTAATGTTAATTAAATATTTGATTAGATTTACTTTTCATAAATAAATTACGGTTTAAGAAAATAAGTGTGTTATTAAGTTTTTTAATGAGGTGTTATGTTATTATTTCAATCATTTGTTTAATTATATTAAATAAATAGTTTCTTGGTTGACATGTTGAATCTAAATCAAATAGAATAAAACTTTGAATTTATCACATCAGAATTTATTAAGAGTTGTAAAATACAAAAATGTTCATTAATATTCCATAACAATAGTTATGTTTAGAAAGGATAAACTAGTGCAATTCTGGAAGTCATCTTTAAAAATTTATAACTTTGTTTTTGTAACTCCAAACGACTTGATATTTTTATTACATGTTTCAAAATTCGTTATATACTTTTGGTTAAAATTTAAGACTCATTGGATCATCCCATTAGGAGAAACAATTTAAACAGTGCACAAAGGTCTAGTAGCACGTCCAGAATTTCTAGTCTCACTTCAAAATCCAATAACTTTTGATATACAAGTCCAATAGACTTGAAATTGGTCTCCAAATTTAGATAATTAAGTTAGGAATCCATCCCAATTGGCATTATTTAATTTAATGAAGAATCTAGAAAGTTATAGTCAAAATAGTAGGCCATGCACCCATGTGACTTTTGTGACCAAAAGAACCTTCAAAGTCAAATGAATCCAAAAAATTCAAAAATAAGGGAAACAAGGGAACCATGTGGTAGATAATAATGGGATAAGAATCAAATGATTTGAAAAGGAGAAAATTAGGGAAGAAAATAAGGTATTAAGGACAAAAGTTTCACCTACCACACCTACCACCACCCTTGCCCTATATAAAGAGTGTTTTGCCTCCCCTCTTAATGCACAAGTTCCCTCAAGCCATATCAGAAAATTCCCTCTACAAACACTCCCTTAAGCCCTCTTAACACCCCTAATACTCTACTCAAACCCTCTTTGTTTTTGGTACTTACCAAGCGTCGAAGTTCTACTAAAAGGTAATACTCAAGATTTTGAAATTTTGAAGTTACTTATTATTTATTATTTAAATCTATATGGTTGGTCTTACCACCTCATATATACTATATTCATGGTTGGTTTTACCATCTTATATATATTATTTACATGGTTGGTTTTATCACCTCTTATAGATTATTTACATGGTTGGTTTTACCATCTCATATATATTATTAATAAGGTTGGTTATACCACTTCATATGTATTTATTACTATATGGTTGGCATTGTCACCTATAAATATACATACATAATTATTTTAGTTATGGTATTAGAATGGAAAGACAAAAAATATTAATTTAATGTTTTAATTTTCAAGGTTTAGGACGCGGAGAATGACAAACGGATCGTAAGGGTTTTCTCTTCTTTATTCTCACTTTTCTCTTCCTCTTTATCTTGTTTTATTTGAAATTATTATTGTAAGAGTTTTATGTTTCTTATTCTTCTATTTCCATTTTATTGTTGAGAACATTAGTCTCTTTTTAATCTCTCTCTTGATAATCTATGCTATTGATTGGGGTAGATAACCATTTGGATATTCGTGGTTATCCTTGTTAACCTTGAATGTTTTATTGGAATTCTATGATATGCCTAATGTTATGTATGTCAAAGTTTTTATAACCTCTTATGTTTGGACAAAGTGAGTTTATGATGAGTGGTTCTAGAAAGACCTCCAATGCATTGGGTAAAGAACATGACTAGAGAGTGTCAATCCAGCTGATAATATGTTATGTTATGATATGGTATCTGGGTAGTTAACATAGATCATGATGTTATGATATGATGTCCAAACATAATCTTCCATGTTATGATTCCCTTGTGAAATGTTGATCACGTATGATGTGTAAACGTCATGAAATTTTTATAGTATTTCTTATGTTCGATATCTTTATGATTTTGCTTGCCCACTTATGTTTACCTTTACTGGGCTATTTGAGCTCACCCTTTTTATGATTTCTTTTCCAACCCCAGGTAAATAAAGGAATGGAGAAACTAGGATAGTGAGTCGAGAAGTGCTTGGAAATAAAGTTGTGTGAAATTTTAAAGATTTATTAAGTTTGACTGCTTGTGTGCTTTGTTATGTAATAATGAGTTTTGGACACTAGTCTCTAAACCCCTAAACCTTAAAGATCTTGGATTAAAATTTGTAATAATTAATGATTTGTTTGATGCAGTAGTTAAAAGTTTGAAATTTATATCAAACTTTTATATTTAATTTCCGCTAACGCACCCGATTTGGAGGTCCCGAATTTGGGGGCGTTACACTCACGCCCAGGAGGACGCCCAAGCTTATACCTAAGAACACCCAGAGTTTTTATGTCCAAGAGTTAAGCCCAATCTCTTTTTTCTTACAAGCCTTTCCAAAAACCACCCCCTTTCCAACTCCTCTTTCATGAATATCCCGTTCCAGCTCTCTTTTTCCTAGCAAAAAGAAAAAACACAAAAACAGCTCCAATTCTGCCCCCCACTCTTTCCTACATCTCCATCACAAAAACAAAAACAAAAAAGCAAGCGACTATCGGTGCAAACAGGAGAGTTCAAATGAACGACCGGAGTTGAAGCCCAAAGTCGGTTTAGTTAATTTATCTTTGTTTATTTATTACTTTTAGTTTATTTATATGTAGACTCGATGTAATACTTAGTATTTTTCTGTTTTTTATGTCATTGGTATATGTTGTATTTTCCTTATATTTTTTTTATGATTGTTGTAATATGTACAGTATAGTATGTAGGTCCCAAAGGTGAGTCTAGATAGGGGGGGGGGGGTGAATAGACTTACTTCGCAGAAGCTTAGACTGTTAGCTAGTTTCTTTTATCTTCTAAAGACAACTATGATGTGAGAGTTAATGGAGAGGATGAAAATATGGAGTAGGAGTTATAATGAGCTAACAAACAAATCTGAGAAAAGAGTAAATGCTTAAATGATAAGAGTTCTCAGATGTGAAAGGATAGAATATTCTTATGGATGTCAATATGAACTGATTGACTCCATTTGGAATGTTCTATGTTAGATATGGATTGTGGAAACACAACGCTGAGATTCGACACAAAGGTTGTACTGGATCTTGGACGAACAAGAGATTGATTTGCATAGATAAATTGTTCTTGTTCTTCCTTCAACACAGCACACAACACTTTGATAAATTCTCTCCACTTCTCTCTTTCTCTAGCGTTGGAACTCTTACTTCAATTCTGCAAAAGGATATCTTTTTAACGTATGTCAGAATCCTATATATCGTGTTTTGTGTGTTCCATGTTTTCTAAGAGAGAGGTTGATTCACATTTTTGTCGTTAAGTGTGTGAGAGATATATTTTAAGGTTATAGTACTCGTGTGCTTTGTTGTCCATCCCGACAGTCTGACTTCCCGCTACTGAAAATGTGAAAGTGCAGAGGATGGGTGATATACTTTGATTTTGCAGATCTGTTGTCCATATTGCGTATTTGCATGCCCATACTGACGCAGTTGATCTTGGCCATTCATCTGTAGATGGTGGTTGGCAGTAATTAATGCGACATTAAATGTACTCAACTACTTTGAATGGCACAAGCTTACTGTACAAACCCTAGCTGAAAATATTACTAAGTGGATATGCTTAGGGTTGTATGTTTGCCTCGAAGGTAGGTGCCTTGAAGGTTTGGAGACTCAAAGATTTAGATTGATCTAGTAAGAGATGTGTACATTTGCTTCAAGATTCAACAGTGATAATTCCTGCGAGTCTATGACTCATATATCTTCGAGTCTTCTTGGTTGGAGTCCAGGTTAGATTAGATGAATGAATCACTCTACGAACTATGAGTTTACGACTCTTCGAGTCTTATACTCTCTCAACGACCCTAAGAGTGGCCTTTTTGAGTGCGTTGAATTTACCTTTTGTTCTAGCTACGCGTCTTCGACCCTGGTACTGTAAACCTTTGAGTCCCTCAGTTTACATTAATTGACTAAGTCGTTCTTCGACTACGTATGGTAAGAGTGAATACCAGATCTTCGACCTTGCGAGGCTTCGACTTTGCAAGTTTCTTACTTGTCTCTCATATTTGCTCAAAGACTGAGTTTCCGTATCCTTTGAGTCTTCAACTCTACGGCTCCGATGCTTCATCTATAACTTTCAGCCTTTAAGATCTTTGAGTCTTTGATGTCTGACAATTTCTTAGGATTAACTGTCTTAAATTCTCTAGCCCTTGGTGTTGGAAATATAGGATTTGATGAAGCTGCCAAAATATAGTATAAGTCTGGAGACTCGAAGAACCGAAGGTCGTAGGGTCGAAGAGTCGAAATTCGTAGAAGTGAAACTGTCATAGGACGTATTGGCAAGAGACTCGTAGACTAGTAGAGTCTGGAGACTCAAGGCGAAACAGTGAACATTGCGACTCGTAGATCCAAGGTCGAAGGTCGTAGAGTCACAGTACGGAAAAGAGAGTGTTACTGTAAGTATCAATAAGCTCGGAGACTCGTAGAGTCGAAGAAGTGTTAAGAATAGTAACCAAAGCTAAATGACTCGTAGACTCGTAGAGTCCCCATAAATACTTAAGTCAATTAACAAAACTTGAATTATCACTAGACTCGAAGACTCGTAGAGTCCCCATAAATACTTAAGTCAATTAACAAAACTTGAATTATCACTAGACTCGAAGACTCGTAGAGTCGTAGGGTCAAAACCTTCTGACACTATTAAGAAAATAGGACTCGTAGATCGAAAGTCGCAGAGTCGAAGCCTTCGAATAGTGTAAAGAAAACCGGACTCGTAGATTCGTAGATTGAAAATCGTAGAGTCGAAGCCGTCGAACACGGTTAAGCAACTGGACTCGTAGACTCGTATGTTGAAGGTCGAAGAGTTGATGCTATAAAGACTGGCAAACAAATGAAACTGTAACTCAAGAGTCGTAGAGTCGTAGACTCGTAGACTCAAGGGACACAGTCACTATAGAGAAATTGTCATACTTCCAGACTCGGAGATCAATGGCGGAGAGTTGTAGCTAAAGGGTCGTAGCTATATAGGAACTCAGTTTATAAGCCTCTATGAAAGACTAAGGAAGAAAAGCGAAGTTGAAGACTCATAGAGTCGAAGATCTTCAGACCACTTAGTCAAATATAGTAAACTGAGAGACCCGAAGGTTGTAGACCCGTAGAACTAGAGTCGTAGACTCGTAGCTACAATAACAGGTAGATTAGCTGAACTCGAAGAAGTCACACTAAGCGCCATTCGAAGAGTCGCAGACTCGTAGAGTCGTAGACTCGCAGAGTTGTAGATTTCAGTTAATAGAGTGACACAAAAGACTAATTCAACCTGAGCTCCTGCCTCGGAGACTCGAAGATATGAGTCGTAGAATCGCAGAAATGTTGTAAAGCCTGAAGCAAACTTTCGCCACTTTCAACGGGCTCTAACTGAAATCTTCGAGTCACCGAACCTACGAGGCATCTACCTCCGAGGCAAACTTACAACCCTAAACACATTCACTTAACGATATTGTCAGCTAGGGTTTGTACAGCAAGTCTGCGCCGTCCCGAGCAGTTGAGCGCCCCAACTAACATCCTCGGATGAACGGCCAAGATCAACTACATGCCAAATACGCAGTATGGGCATCTGATCTGTAAATCAAAGCAGATCAACCCATCCCCTGACATTCCACATTTTCAGTGGCGGGAAGTCAGTCTGTCGGGATGGACATCATGGCGCACGAGCACTTTAATCTTAAAAATATATCTTTCACGCACTTAACGACAAAATCAAGAGTTTAACCTCTCTCTCCAAAGAAGGAAACACACACAACACAAGATATTGGTTCTGACGAACTTAGGGAAATAGAATCTCTTTCAGAACCAACAGAAGTGAGTTCCAATGCATGAGAGAGACTCTGAGAGAATTCTTCAAAGTTCTGTGCACCGCGTTGAACCAAGAACAAGAGTAATCCATCCGATTATTCAAGAACCTCTTGTTCATCAAAGATCTAGCACTTCCATTAAGTCTAATCTCTGTGTTGTTTTCCACACGTCGATCTATCATAAACCATCCTTTTCACAACTGAGATCTGTTGAGAAAAGAGCATTTACTCTTATCTCAGTTTTGTCTGATAGTTCATCATCACTCACGTTATCGCTCACAATAATACTGTCATCTTCTCCATAAACACTTCCATCATAGTTATCCATAGAAGAATCGAGAACCAGCTAACAGTCTAGCTTCCGCAAATGATGAAAGTCTATTCACCCCCCCCCCCCTCTAGACTCACTTTGGGACCTACAATTGGTATCAGAGCAGTTCTACAACTCTGTAGAGATCCCTATTGGCCGACATGGATTCCAGCAGTGTAGCTCCAGTTCCTGTTGAGGAACTTGAAGCCAGTCGTGTTCCAGAGGAAGGAGCGACTGGAGACTAGGAGCAGGAAGAACCGAGTACCAGCAGCAATAACAAAGAACAAGAAGACTTCTATGATGTTTTGCCTGGCTCATCCTCCCAAGTACCAATGTGCACACCCGCGCGCTTTTCCAAATGGAAAGCAAGAATGAGAGCACACCTAGACATGCTCGGCACCTATCTCTGGGAAACAATAAAGAACGGACCCTTCACACCAAAGAGTATGCAGAGAGGTCGGCTAATGACGAAAGACCCAGATAGATGGTCTAAGGTGGAGCAGAGAAAAGTAAAGCTCGGCTTCAAGGAAAATGCCATACTTTTCTTTGCACTCGATGATGACATGTTCACGGATGTGCAAGATCTTGAGGCTGCTAAAGAGGTATGGGACAAGCTCTGTCTCATCTACGAAGGAGATGAACAAATACAGGACAACAAGATCTCCATGCTCAAACAAGAGTATGAAGCCTTCAGATGTGAACCGAAAGAGTCATTGGACAGTATCTACAAACGGTTCACAGGTCTGATTCAACGGATGAAGACTTACAACGTTGAGATCTCTCAAAAGGACAAAAATGACAAATTTCTGAGATCTCTACCCTTGAGACTACTGATAAAGACATCAGCCATCCGTCAGCTGAAGGAATGGAAGACTTGTGCCTTGGAAGCATTATATGGGGACCTCAAGACGTTTGAAATGCAAAAAGAAGAGCTTGAGGCATTTGAGAATCCTTCCAAGAAAAAGGAGAAGTCTGTTGCCTTTAAGGCCGCGCTGTTGAACCACGGGAACCATCTTGGAAGAGGAAGAAGATGAAGGCGATGAACTTGGCTCAGATAGTGCCTCAGATGAAGAAGTGGCATTTCTGATCAAGAGACTGCTGAAGAGAAGGGGGAACTACAGAAGGAAAGCAAGGCAGTCTTCCTCATCTTTCTCTAAGGGAAAAGATAAGGACAAGTTGCAATGTTATCACTGCAACAAGCCCGGCCATTTCGCTACTGACTATTATAAGCTGAAGAGGGAGAAAAAGGAGGCAGCTGAGTAGAAGAAGAAGACCAAAGGCTCCTCAAGTAGAAAGGATGACAAGAGGAAGAAGGCTCTTGTCACTAACAAGTTTAACAGTGAAACTGAGGAGGAAGAAGAATTATCTGATGAGGAGAAGAAGGAAAAAGGTCTCATCTGCTTCATGGCTGACCATTCACCTCCCCTTAAGGTAAGAACTTATGAACAGCTCTACATTGATTATGAAGATACCTATAGAGCTCTTAAAGAAATGGAGGAACAATTTCTTCCTATGAAAGCTGACAAAGAAAGATACTATTCTAAACTGGAATGGCTTTCATGTGAATATAGAGACTCTATAGATGATTATGAAAGAAGAGAGAGAAGATTAAGGGCTGAAGTGAGTGAGATGAGAAGCACACACGATGATCTTTTGGACAAAGCTGGTAAACTAAAAATGGCTAATAAAGACATCGATAGGCTTGAAAAGGAACTAGCTGAAATCAAAGCAGAACTGGAAAAGGAAAGACAAATCCGTCAAAAGTGGCAAGACTCTACTGAGATTGCAGCCCACTTTAGGACTACTCCAGATGTTAAAGGTCTAGCCTTAGGTCTAGGTTTCTCAGAAGACCAAATAGCCAAGGCCCAGACCTACCCTATTCAGACCAAGTGTCTTGCTGGCTTTGTTCCTGCTGGCAGTGTGCTCGTTGATTGTGGAAAGGAAGTATCAATGGCTGTTGCTAGTTCACCCAGACAAGTAACACCCGAACTTAAAGAACTGGGTACTGTTGCATCTCAGGACAATGATGCAGTAGTTGCTAAGAAAGAACTGAAAGCTGAACCCTTAGTCAACCTGTCCTCTACACCCCAATACAAGGGTAAGGGTGTAATTATCTCAGAGACAAAACCAAGTAGACACACTACTAAGTTTGAGACTGGTTCATCCAGCTAGGCTGCTGCCTTCCAGCCTAAGTTTGTCTCTGATGAAAGAGTTAAGAACGGTCTAGGATATATAAGACAACCTAGGAAACCTCTTAACGCTCCAGCAAAACCCTTGAGACAGAGTGTTCAACCTAAACATGTAACGTGCCCCATCTGCTGTGAAGTTGGACACCTCTCCTATGAGTGTAGATTCTACCCTGAGTATCTTATGAATGAGATTGCCACAGAAATCAGGGTAAACCTCAAACAACTCAATGTCACTAAAAATCTGCAGTGCAACAGCATCTCTGATAGGAAGAAACTCACCAGGCACACACAGGCTACCCATTTAAAAGACTTAAAGACCAAGCCTGTGAAGAAAGCTGTCAAACCTGTGCCTATTAAAGCTACCAAAGATAACAATAAGAAAGGAAAACAAGCTGAAAATCTGAAGATTAACCCTGCAAATGAATCTAATGAAGGATCACCAAGATTAGCATGGAAAGTTAAATCTGCCCCTTCTTATTGGAAACCTAAATTATCAACTGTAGCTTTCACTTACCCAAAGCCCAATCTTAATTGGGCTCCCAAGACTTAGTTGCTCGTTGTGCAGGAATAGGTACCTGAAGCTGAAAGCAGCCACCGGAAACAAAAGATTAATTCCATCCAGTGGTATCTTGATAGTGCCTGTTCTGTGCACATGACAAATGATGCCTCTCTATTGAATGAGGTAAGAGAAGTTACAGCTTCATCTGTCACTTTCGGGGACAATAAAAAGGGTAAGATTGTTGGTAAGGGTACTCTCTCTAATGGTTCTGTGTCCATTCAGAATATATCTGTTATTCAAGGTCTTAAACATAACCTGTTGAGCATAAGTCAATTGTGTGACAAGGGTTATGAAGTTTTGTTCACTAAACACATCTGCACAATTATAGACCCTGTCTCCAAAGAGGTGAAACTAAATGGGCATAGACAAGGTAATGTCTACAAGTTGGTCTTTGGTAATGCTCAATCTGATGAACCAATTTGTTTTCTGTCCAAAGCTTCACCTGACATTAATTGGTTGTGGCATAAGAGATTTGGCCATTTAAACTTTAAGACTATGTCTAAACTGGCATCTCTGGATTTGGTTGAGGGCTTACCCAAGCATGTTTATGAGAAAGAACACCCTTGTAGGGATTGTCAGTTGGGTAAGCAGGTTAAACATTTTTTTAAGAGTGTAGATAAAACCTCAATCACACAACCACTCGAACTTCTGCACATGGACCTATGTGGACCAATAAATGTGTCTTCCTTATCTGGTGCACGATACTTTCTTGCAGTAGTAGATGACTATACCAGATACACATGGGTCATGTTTCTCAAAAACAAAACTAAAACATTTGAGAATTTTATTGAACTCTTCAATTGGGTCACAATTGTTAAGAGTCTCTCTATTAAGTACATTCATAGTGATTATGGCAAGGAATTTGAATTTTCTGATATGTTAGAGTTTTGTACTGAACATGGTATCCAGCATAATTTCTCAGCACCAAGAACTCCACAACAAAATGGAGTAGCTGAAAGAAAGAATCGAACATTAGTTGAAGCAGCTAGAACCATGTTGACAGGAGCTCAGTTCCCAAAATCCCTATGGGCTAAAGCTGTTGCCACTTGCTTGTTATGTACAAAACAGAACTCTAATTAACAAACGAGCCATGAAAACACCCTATGAGGTATGGAAGGGAAGGAAACCAAACATTGGTCAGCTAAGGATCTTCGGGTGTACTTGCTACATTCTGAACAATGGCAAGGATTACTTGAACAAGTTTGATGCCAAATCAGATGATGGATATCTGGTTGGATATTCCATGACTAGCAAGGCTTATCATGTATTTAATAGAAGAACCAAAGTTGTTGAAGAGTCTATTCATGTTTCTTTTGATGAGACTAACCATGGAATGCAGAAAGGAGACACAAATGTAAATGAAGTGCAGGACATTGTTATTATAGAAGACCAAGACACAGATAATCCCACTACAACAGAGACAAGGGAAGATGCACCCGAACCTGATGAACACAGAGCTGAACCGATTGCTGAGGAACCAAGTCAAAAATCAGCAGAAAACCATGAATTTAACATTCAACCTATTCAGACTCAGCCACTTTTACAAGCCCAAGAACCTGACATTGAGCAATTGGGCATCCATCATGAAGAAAGTGAAGACCTTCGAAAGACAAAAAGAAGGTTAAAGGACCACCCTTCTGAACTGATAATTGGAGATCCAACTGCACGAGTTAAAACAAGGGCTGCTACACTTCATGAAAATCTGTATATGTGCTTCCTATCACAAGTGGAGCCAAAATCAGTTGATGATGCAGTTCAGGATCACCATTGGATTGATGTAATGCAAGAAGAACTAAATCAGTTCAAAAGAGAGAAAGTATGGGAGTTGGTCAACAGGCCCAGATCACAGCAAGTCATTGGCGTGAAATGGATTTTCAGAAACAAACTTGATGCTGATGGTGTTGTAATTAGAAACAAGGCCAGACTGGTTGCAAAAGGATACAGACAAGAAGAAGGAATCAACTATGATGAAACCTTTGCACCAGTTGCTAGACTGGAGGCCATTCGCATGTTCTTAGCATATGCAGCATTCAAGGACTTCAAAGTTTATCTGATGGATGTCAAGAGTGCTTTCTTGAATGGAGACCTCCAAGAAGAAGTCTATGTTGAACAACCACCCGGATTTCTAGAGCCAAACCAAGAGCACAAGGTATACAAACAAGCTCCAGAGCGTGGTATGAAACATTGTCGAGTCAAGCAAGGCGTTCCTGCCTACGGGGGAGAGTGCGTAATCAGTACCTTACTACTCCATCTTTGACAATGTTTCATACCAAATCGATGGACATCACGCGAGTCAAGCAAGGCGTTCCTGCTTAGGATGATGCTCACAGCTACGGCTTTTATGTTTGCCATTATATCCGCATCCTGACTACCAACGGGTTCCCAGCTCTCGTGCCTGAATTTGATCGTGTGAGCAGTCGAGCAGCCTCGTTACACCTGACTCCTGCTCAACTCCTGCGTGAGCAAGCTACTGTTTTTCTATTTACACGGAGTGTCTTGTACTCTGAATTTAACCCATAACTGTCCTGTACTCTAATTCCCTATACACTGCATTTCTTGCTTTTCACTTTTCTGTGTACTTACTGTTTATCAGTTATCTTTTCTGTATGTCTTTGCTATGCTGCTTGCTATTCTGTGCTTTCTTCCCTTGCTCCCATACGGTTTATGTTCTGGTGCTTGTTCCTCACCCCAGAAAGGGGGAGTGTTTCTCTCAGGGGGAGCAAGCTCGTAGGGGGAGTTATCTCTGACAGGAGCCAGCTAACGCAGCTTTCATGCCTACGGGGGAGAGGAGTATGTCTCTTTGAACTTTTGAACTCCTTCAAATTCTTTATAGGCAAAGACATCTTCTAATTAATCTAAAACTGCCCATCAAATTCGTAGTCTCAGACTTCACACAATTACCTGTTGTCAACTTACATTAAATAGGGGGAGATTGTTGGAAATATAGGATTTGATGAAGCTTCCAAAATATAGTCTAAATCTGGAGACTCGAAGAACCGAAGGTCGTAGGGTCGAAGAGTCGAAATTTGTAGAAGTGAAACTGTCATAAGACGTATTGGCAAGAGACTCGTAGACTCGTAGAGTCTGGAGACTTAAGGCGAAACAGTGACAGAACATTACGACTCGTAGATCCAGGGTCGAAGGTCGTAGAGTCACAGTACGGAAAAGAGAGTGTTACTGTAAGTATCAATAAGCTCGTAGAGTCGAAGAAGTGTTAAGAACAGTAACCAAAGCTAAATGACTCGTAGAGTCCCCATAAATACTTAAGTCAATTAACAGAACTTAAATGATCACTAGACTCGAAGACTCGTAGAGTCGTAGGGTCAAAACCTTCTGACACTGTTAAGAAAATAGGACTCGTAGATCAAAAGTCGTAGAGTCGAAGCCTTCGAATAGTGTAAAGAAAACCGGACTCGTAGATTCGTAGATTGAAAATCGTAGATTCGAAGCCGTCGAACACAGTTAAGCAACTGGACTCGCAGACTCGTATGTTGAAGGTCGAAGAGTCGATGCTATAAACACTGGCAAACAAATGAAACTGTAACTCAAGGGTCGTAGAGTCGTAGACTCGTAGACTCAAGGGACACAGTCACTATAGAGAAATTGCCATACTTCCAGACTCGGAGATCAATGGCGGAGAGTTGTAGCTAAAGGGTCGTAGCTATACAGGAACTTAGTTTATAAGCCTCTGTGAAAGACTAAGGAAGAAAAGCGAAGTTGAAGACTCGTAGAGTCGAAGATCTTCAGACCACTTAGTCAAATATAGTAAACTGAGAGACCCGAAGGTCGTAGACCCGTAGAACTAGAATCGTAGACTCGTAGCTACAATAACAGGTAGATTAGCTGAACTCGAAGAAGTCACACTAAGTGCCATTCGAAGAGTTGCAGACTCGTAGAGTCGTAGACTCGCAGAGTCGTAGACTCGCAGAGTCGTAGATTTCAGTTAATAGAGTGACACAAAAGACTAATTCAACCTGAGCTCCTGCCACGGAGACTTGAAGATATGAGTCGTAGACTCGCAGAAATGTTGTAAAGCCTGAAGCAAACTTTCGCCACTTTCAACGGGCTCTAACTAAAATCTTCGAGTCACCGAACCTACGAAGCATCTACCTCCGAGGCAAACTTACAACCCTAAACACAGTCACTTAGCGATATTGTCAGCTAAGGTTTGTACAGCAAGTCTGCGCCGTCCCGAGCAGTTGAGCGCATTAATGACGCATTAAATGCTACCAACTACCATCCTCGGATGAACGGCCAAGATCAACTGCATGCCAAATACGCAGTATGGGCATCTGATCTGTAAATCAAAGCAGATCAACCCATCCCCTGACATTCCGCATTTTCAGTGGCGGGAAGTCAGTCTGTCGGGATGGACATCATGGCGCACAAGCACTTTAATCTTAAAAATATATCTTTCACGCACTTAACGACAAAATCAAGAGTTTAACCTCTCTCTCCAAAGAAGGAAACACACACAACACAAAATATTGGTTCTAACGAACTTAGGGAAATAGAATCTCTTTCAGAACCAACAGAAGTGAGTTCCAATGCATGAGAGAGACTCTGAGAGAATTCTTCAAAGTTCTGTGCACCGCGTTGAACCAAGAACAAGAGTAATCCATCCGATTATTCAAGAACCTCTTGTTCATCAAAGATCTAGCACTTCCATTAAGTCTAATCTCTGTGTTGTTTTCCACACATCGATCTATCATAAACCATCATTTTCACAACTGAGATCTGTTGAGAAAAGAGCATTTACTCTTATCTCAGTTTTGTCTGAGAGTTCATCATCACTCACGTTATCGCTCACAATACTACTGTCGTCTTCTCCATAAACACTTCCATCATAGTTATCCATAGAAGAATCGAGAACCAGCTAACAGTCTAGCTTCCGCAAACGACGAAAGTCTATTCACCCCTCCCTCTAGACTCACTTTGGGACCTACACTTGGGTCTATGACCCTACGAGTTTACGAGTGACAGTTATCTTTTCGTTTGCCAGTTTATATTGCATGGACTCTTCGACCTTCGATCTTTGAGTCTATTCGTCTCCACTTTGTTTATTAACAGTGTTTATGACTTCAGCTCTATGACCCTATGGGTCTTCGCGTTTTAGTGGCGGATTAGGTTCTGTTAATTATTTTAGCTATATATGGGGACTCTCAATTTTACGGGCTTCAAGTAGATCGATGTCCAGTCACTTCTCTTGAGAATTCTTCGACTCTATGAGTTTATCCTTGAGTAGAGTGACGTGCGCTTTTCTAAACTTCGACTATACGACTTTCAACCCTGCGGATCTGTGAGTTGCGTGTTTTTCTGTCACTTACCTACTTCGAGCCTCCAGACCCTACGAGTCTACGAGTCTCTTGTCAGAATGCTTTGTGACAGTTCCACTTCTACGAGCTTCGACTCTTTAACCCTAATACTTTCGGATCTTCGAGTCTCCAGACTTAGAATGGTTTTGGCAGCTTCATCAAATCCTATAGTTCCCAATAATCTCCCCCTATTTAATGTAAGCTGTCAACGGGTTTGTAATAAGAAGTCTGTGACTCAACATTTGATCAGTATGGTTTGGGCAGTTAACACGTCGTTAGGGGCTTTTAGAAAATTTAAGAAAACCAAAATGCTCCCCCTTTAGCCATACACCGTCATATCTACCGTCCTTCAAAGATGACTCCTCCTACGACCTTGCTCCCACAATAACACGCAACAGAGAAGAAAAGTACACGAAGATAAGAAAAAGTAGTTCAGTGTACATAAAGACATAGAAGTACAATACAATTATGGGTTAAATTCAGAATATTTCACACTTTATGTGTATAAGAAGAGAGCTACTTAGTCATGCAAAAGCTAAGCAGGCGTCAAGTTGAGCGAGGCGGAACTGCTACTCAGGCCCTTAAATTCAGGCACAATGTAGCATGTCCAATGGTGGTCAGGATGCGGATATAATGGCAAACGAAGAAGCCACAGCTATGTGCATCGTCCTGAGCTGGAACACCGCGAGTGACTCTGGAAATCTCCATCGGCTTCGGAAGAGGAAACCCACCACAGCCATGCAAGTATCCTTGCATGACACGGGTGAGAGTGCGATTGAATTCGCGAAGCCATTCCCGCCTTCGTAGGATAGGAGTGGTAGGTGTCATCACTGGTTTTTGTCCGGGCCTGTTTGGGGTGGGCTCAAACTAAACCAATGATGAGAAATTTAGAGTCGCCACCAACTGTTTTTGGGGTACAGTTGGGTACCCTCTACTTTAAGTAGTGTAAAGTATGGTCTGCGTTATCAGAGAAAGGTTCGGGTGTTGGTTATGTGTAGGGAAGGATTAGCACCCCTACAGCGCCCTTTTGGTATCTATTTTTGGAAAAGGAGGTTTTCTATTTATTGTCACTACTGTGCTTGGGTTGTGTTTCTTAGAAAGTCTAGGTTGTTTATTTGGCTAAGTTATTTGTTAAAGTTATGGTTAAATTGATTTACCTTAAATTTCTAAAGGGGATCCTAAAAGTTTTGGTTTTTTGTTTGAAGTGGAAAATGAAATCCTAATTTTTATTTATTATTATTATTATTATTATTATTATTATTATTATTTTGTTTTTTGTTTTTGTTTGTTTGTTTGTTTTGTTTGTTTTGTTTTTGTTTTGTTTTGTTTGTTTTTTCTTTTTTGTTTTATTGTTTTTTTTGGAAAATGTGTTGTTTTTTTGTTTTGCTTTCTTTTGTTTTTGTTTTGTGTGTTTTTTTTGTTAAAAAACATTTTATTTTTTTTTGTTTTTTTTGTTTTTAACTTTTGAAAACTTTTTTATTTTTGTTTTGTTTTGAAAACTCAAAGTCATAAATGCATATCAAAGTAATGAACACATACATTAAACTAAACAAACGTAGAGTATGTGATTATGACATCCACAAATAAATAAAAATAAAAGTATTTTTTTTCTTTTTTTTTCATCTTTTTTTCTTTTTTTTATGCCTCTCATTGCACTCTCTGTTTTTTATTTTCACTATATTTTACATATTACAATGTACAACATACAAAGAAAGAAAATACAATGGCAAATACTAAAAATTACATCTAATATAGAGATAAGCTAAAAAATGAAAACCAGAAAAATACTAAAATTACATCAAATATAAATACAAATAAGCTAAAAAATAAAAAAATAAAAAAAATAGAGCAGCAAATGTAAGTTACACTGACTTTAGCTTGAATGAGGCTTTAGCACAGGACGTCCGTCTGAAATGTTCGATCTGCACCGAAAGACGCTTGCTCACCCAAATCACCAAATTCTAGTAGCGCCAAGTGCAACGATCAGCTAGAACATACTGTGGAGGCTGTCAAGGTATGTTGGGATTTTTTGTTTTTTTTGTTTTTGAGTAGGTAACGAAAAGACTATATTTTTTAGGGTAGAAAACGTGAGAGAGAGAGGGAGGATGTTTTGTTTGGGCAAAAGAAAGAGGGAATCTGGGGAGCTTTTTTTTTTTTTTTGATTTTGAGAAATGAAGCTAAGGGAAAGAGAGAGTATGGGAAGGATTTTTTGTTTTTTGGTTTTGGGGAAAGGAGAGACCTTGGGCGAAAACCTGGGTGTTCCTCTCTGAGTGTAAGTTTGTGTTAAGGGAGAAGGCTTGGGCGTATTTGAGAGAGAGATGACAGGAATTGTTTTTTTCTCAAAGAGTTCTCTTTTTCTGGGCATAATCTGGGCATTCTCTGGGTCTTTTTTTTGGGCGTAATCTCTGTTCTCCTCCTAATTGTGTGAACAGAAGGCTGGATTTAAAGGGGTTGGCTGCATCTCATTAATTGCTGCATTTAATGCTTTGTCGGGTGTATTATTAATCCCGGTATTATTAATTTCCAGATTCTATGCTTTGTATGGTGGTTGGACGACCTGTGCGTAAAATGGGGCAGCTTGTGATTGCTTTTTCGTTCTTTTGTGAGCACATGCGTCTGACAGGCGTTGAAAAACATCTTTGACAATTACCAGCTAATAAAAACACATCCTGTGAGCAAACAGCGAGAGAACCAGCGAGAGAGGCCAAATAGCGAAGGTCAGAGGTCAGAGAGTCAGAGTGTTGGCGGGTCGGAGTGTCGGTAGGTTGAAGTGTTGGTAGGGTTGAAGGTTGGTGGGTCGAAGGTCAACGGTCAATGGGTCGTAGGCCAACCCTCGAAGGTCAAGGGTTGAAGATTAAAGGGGCGAAGGGTCGAAGGTCCACGGGTCGAAGTGTCGGCAAGTCGGAGTGTCAGCAGGGTCGAAGGGTCACTCCTCGAAGACCGAAGGCTTATTGTGTCGAAGGCTTATAGGCTTCGAGGCTACGAGTCAAGTTGTTTTTTTTTTTTAAATTACCCTTTTACCCTCACCCAAAATGCCAAAACAGATGACCTTTCGAAGATTGTTTGGGAAGACCCATATTTGCCTAAATAGATGTTTTGGAGACTTTCGCATAATCACTTTTTCTGGCAGTTTGACCAGGGGCATTGACCGTCTTTTGGCGAGTTTGACTTTTTCCAACGATAATTGTTTTGGTCATAACTTCTTCGTTTTACGTCGGATTTAAGTGCGGTTAAGTGCGTTAGTCTCCAAATTTCACCCTCTATCACTTGATGTTGGACTTGGGGCACTTTAGGGACTTAAAACAGTGGTCCTTAATTTTTGGCTTCCCTGTTCTTGTCATAGCATATCCATCACGTGCAAATTGGAATTTTATGATCGGCGCCAAACCTGGGATTGACTCTTTGATAGTAGGGGAGCTTTATGGACCTGTTTAATGAGATACATGGCATGGGAGGATAGATGTAAAATTTTCAAATGGTTAGTGTGTCCAACCCGGACAAAATGGGGTCCAATAGTAGGCTTGGAATCATAGATGAAAATATGTTGTTTGGCGAAGTCGATCTGAAGAAGGAACCTATGAGGAGACTTGGATAGGAATGGAATGAGCACAAAGTCGACTTCGTCCCATGGATGAAAAGCACGCCCAAATTTGTGTTCTTGAATAATCTCGATCATGGTAGCATCATCAAGGAGCTGATCTTGCATGATGGGCACACAAAGTTCGATTCGGTGATTGTAGCTAGCCGTGGGTGGTATCTTGGCCAGGTAGGACTTTTGCGCAAAGATGAATTGGGTCATCTCAACATTGTCCATTTTTTGACCATCATGGAGCAAGCGGCACAGGTCGGACCCATTAAAGAACACTTCATAGCCGCATGTCCGCCCAGTATCGTCCCTAGCAATATATTGGTTGAATTCATTCAGCACAACTGAGGTAGCTCCAATGAGGACCTGACGTGGTGGGATCTTCAAGGAATTAACATTATCAGAGGTCAGTTTGGCTGGGGAAGATGGCATAGTTGGTTGAGGTGTTGGTTGAGTGGAGGAACTAGGCTGAGTAGAGGGTCCGGAGGGAGGAGTTGGTCTCTTTTTCATGCGTGAGCTGATAGGCACATTGTCATCATCGGAGTCTAAAGGTATTGGTGCCTTATAAGCTCGCTTCCTCCCACGGGCATAAGTGGCTTCGGTTTGAGGTGGAGGAGCTAACGGTTGAGGGTTAGTAGGAGTAGGCTCTGAAGCGGTGGTAGGATCTTCAACTGGTACGGGTGCAGGCCTGTCCTTTGTGAGCTTGTGTGGAGGTTTAATAGTCAGAGAAATCTCTCCACAAGCCAGACGATGATACTCAGAAAGAATGACACCCATGGTCATGCTGAGACCTTCAAATTGCCTTTTGTAAGCCCCCTTTAGGTCTTTACAATGTTCCTCCAAATGTCTAAATCTAGTGGAGTTTACACTTGTGAGAGACACCATTTCATTTTTGACCTTGTCCATAGTAAGATCTGATAGCTCCACTTCATTTCGTAGCCTCTCCATGACACTTTCCAGTGCAAAGAGTCGTTCCTTAAAAGTTTGCAAAACAGGTGTAACATTTAATACCCTAGAAGCATTCAGTTTTTCAATTACCTTGTCTGCAAGAAGGTCTGCTTCTTCAGCTGTAAGGGAATAGAAGTGAGAAGCAACAGCTAATGGAATAGCCATTGGAATGTGGGCTGCTGAGTCCTCACTCACTTGAGTGGCCAATTGATGAGTTTGAGGTGCAAGTGGTGTGGCCATCTCAGGTACATCCACAACCTCAGGGACCTGTGGCTTTTCTTTTGCGTCTGATTCACTTGCTTCTTCAACTGCAAGTGCTTCCTCTTCCTCAATAGGTGGAGCCATTTCATCATCATGGGGAGGTGATGGTGCAGGTGCTTCTGCTACGATGGGAGAGGGAGCCACCATAGAAACAACCTTAACAGGGTCCTTCCTCACTAGACCTTGCTCAACTAACCAACTAATCAGATGATCTTTGTCCACCATCTGCTTTCCGAAGGCAATCCATGCCTTCCTCAGATCTTCAGGGGTCATGTGAGCCTTAGCATACTCAACATAGAATTCCTCTAGCTCAGACTCCCCGAGAGAGCTTAACAGGACAGGTTCCTTTCCCCTTACCTCCGGGGTCTCCTATACTGGAGTCTGCCCTCCAGCTGCAGGCTCTCTGTCATCTGCAATATCACTGGGCACCTTTATTGGTTGAATCTCCTCTGGTGTTGGATCAGTGGGGAGATAGGTTTCAACAATTTTCTCCACCACTTCAGCAATGTGTGCACTTGCTGCAGCAGATGCAGAGGAGACTCGAGAAGTCTAGGGGACCAGTGTCGGTGGTCGTGGAATGCGGACTGGGGCCCTGACAGAACTGGCCATGTCCTCAGCATTACTTCTTACACTTGACCCAGGCAGGCCGCTTCATCGGCTTGATCCCCAATCGGCTGTCTTCATAAATGCTTTTGAATATATACTTGGTCAGTAGTGGCACCGAGGGTCGGTTGGTGAAAATATCAGGACGAAGGTAATGCAAGACTTTGGTGAGGATCAATCCAAAGTGGTCCTTTGGTGATCTGATCATACTGTGTAGTTGTGCTCCCTAGTCTATTCTCCTTTGAGTAACTACACTAATGGCCATTTTCATCTGCTCATGAGTTGCCGAGTCATGAGCACTCTTCTTACACATTAGCCACTGTCCTACCTGTCATTAATGGTTTTCGTCTGGGCCCGTTTGGGGTGGACTCAAACTAAACAAATGGTGAGAAATTTAGAGTCACCACTAATTGTTTTTGGGGTATAGTTAGATACCTTTTACTTTGAGTAGTTTAAAGTGTGGTCTTCATTATCAAAGAAGGGTTCGGGAGTTGGTTACATGTAGGGAAGGATTAGCACCCCTACAACGCCCTTTCGGTATCTCTTTTCGGAGGAGGATGTTTCTATTTATTTTCACTGCTGTGATTGGGTTGAGTGCTTCCTAGAAAGTCTATGTTTCTATTTAGCTAAGTTATTTGTTAAAGTTATGGTTAATATTGATTTACTCTAAATTTATAAAGGGAATCCTAAAAGTTTTGTTTTACTTTTCGTTTGAAGTGGAAAATGAAATCCTAAGGTTTTTTTTTTAGTTTTGGTTTTTTATTTCTTTTTTTGTTTGTTTTTTTAGTTTTTGTGTTTTGTTAAAAATGTTTTTTTGTTTTTTTGTGTGTTTTTTTGTGTTTGTTTGTTTGTTTTGTTTTGTTTTTTTTTTTTAAATTGAAGTCCTAAAAATTGAAATAATTTTTTGTTTTTTGGTTGGAAAACGTTTTTTTGTTTTATTTTGTTTTTATTTTTTTTGAAATAGCTAAAACTAAAAGCTAACACATGTTATTTTTTTTCTTTTGAAAACATGTTCTCTTCTTTTATTTTTTATTTTTTTTGTTTGAAAGGATAAAACTATGAATTAACATAGGTTAAACAATAACATATCAAGTTGTGTGTGATTGTGACATCTACAAATGCAATAACAACTCACTCACTTTTTTTTCTTTTCTTTATCTCCTCGGTTTTTTATGCCTCTCTTTGCTTTTTTTTTGTTTTGTCTTTACTATACTTTATATATTATACATACAACATAAACAAACAACATTACAAAGAGAAACTTTAAGGGAAAGACAACACATACCAGAAGGAAATTACAAGGAAAATACAACATATACCAACAACAGAAAAAGAAACAAAATACAGGAAAATACTAAGAATTACATCAAATATAAACATAAATAAACAATAATAAATGAACAAGCATAGAACCGATGTTAGAGCTTCAACACCGGACTTTCGTGTGAATCCTGTCCACGCCGATAGTCGCTTGCTTGAATTACCAAATCACCAAATTGAGTAGTGTAAATGATAACAATCAGCTAGAAATTGGAGACTGCAACAATGTATGGAATTGAGAGAAGTTGATGGAAAGTTTTTTTTATTTGGGCTTTGGGCAGAAGACGTGAGAGAGGGTGGATATGTTTTTTATAATTAAAATGGGAAATAATTTTGGACTTGGGCAAGAGAACTCATACGAGAGAGGAGTGAGAAAAGGAGTTTTTTTTTGCTTTGTTTTTGGAAAGGGAACTCGTAGGGAGAGAGAGAGAGAATATGGGAAGGAGAGTTTTGTTTTTGGTTTTGGGAAAGGGAGAGAGCTTGGGCGAAAATTTGGGTGTTCCTCTTCAGGCGTTGACTTAAATAAATTGATTCGATAGGTTTTTGCAGCAAGTGCACTGGTTGTTGGATCAAGCCCAGGATTTGGATGATGCGGATAAAACCTAATGTAATTTGATATGAGACTTTGGTTGTTTTATCTTAAGTTATTGCAGAAGATATGATCTTAATTTGAACCTACACTCGTGAGAACAAAGCTAAGGACATGATACATAATCCTGATCCGAACAAGAGTGAGTCTCGTCAAAAACTTGGTAAATAACCAAGTCTCTACTTCATACGGAATAAGGATCATTCATGTGGACTAATCACTTAAAGCTACGGACTAAGGAATCTGCGCCTAACATTTTAAACGGACTAAGTCAAATAGATGCAGAGTTAGAATCCTAGTCTACAAGTCGCACAGAGTAAGAGAAAGTCTTTACGGAATAAAAAGCTAAGTCTTCCACTAAAGTGGATTAAGGATTAGAAGACATGGAATAAGGATACGAGTCTTTCATAGATACGGAGTAAGGAAGTACTTTTGCGGAATAAGGACCCAAGTCCTTTGTTCGCACGGAGTGAAGAAACTAGATGCGGAGTAAGGATGTGCTAACATGGAGTAAGACATCCGATCCTTTAACTCATGCGGAGTAAGGAAGTGCTGACACGAAGTAAGCCATCTGATCCTTTAGCTCATGCGGAGTAAGGAACTCTTACGGAGTAATAAGGAAGTGCTGATGCGGAGTAAGCTCTCCAACCTTCTCATTCATACGGAGTATGGAAGCGCTGACATGGAATAAGGATTCCAGTACTAAACTAACACAGAGTAAGCAACCAATGATACAGAGTAAGGATCCGAGCTTCATTAATACGGAGTAAGGAACTTTATGACGGATTAAGTAGACACTGCTTCAACTTATCTCTTCGCATTCAAAGTCACCAGCTCGCTGTGTCTCGATGTAAGACAAACTCATCGATAACCTAAACCATTTTACACGTGGATCACACGGATATGCGGACACAACTTTAACTGCACTTGGGTACTCACAAAGACACTTATGTTTTACAAACCCAAGATCTTGAGCTCTACATTCGCAGCATTCAAGGCAGAGAGAACTTTGAGGAACAATCAATGCTGCACATTGCTCGGAAGATCAAGTTCCAAGATTGTCTCTCAAGGATGTTTCTATATATATTGTAACACTTGTATATTAAAGTTTGTTGATGTTCGTGAGTTAGAAATAAGCGTGTATGTACAAGACCTCATTGAGATCATAGAGGCTAGTGTGTGAGTCTTCGTTAAACAGAGTGTAAGAGAGTTGTTAGAGCAGATCGAAAAACTTCACAAGCTTTAATCTGCTTCTATTTTGTTGTACTTATCAGTTGATAATAAAACAAAATACTTCCACTATTTGGTTATCTTTCGCATTGATTATATCCCTTAACCAGATAAGTGTTGCACTAAAGAGTGAGAAAAGAGTTTTCGATAAGAGCCTATTCACCCCCTCTAGGCTCCCAGGGACCAACAAGTGGTATCATAACAAGTTCTACTTGCTCAAAGTAGAGATCCCACTCTTTTTCTCTCAACAATGGCCGAAGAAAGCAGCATGCTATTCAACACTCACCTTAACTCCAGAGGTGCACAAGAGCCCCTCCCCAATTGAAGCAGTGAAAATGTCGATCCACCTCAACCTGTTGCTGCCACAACAACCACGGAGTTCTGGTTTCACTCTGACTAAACTGCCAAAGTTCACACCTGAGCTTTTCTCCCAGTGGAAAGCTGTCACGCCCCGGATTTCCAACCCGAGGAAACCGGTACGTGACTCCCCTTTTACCCACACGGAGGGCAAAGGGGTTAGGTTACAAACCAAGAACTGAATATTTTAAACATTCACAACACATTCAAGAAAAATAAAGTCCATCAAGCAGTCCACAAACCAAATCAGTCTTTAATACAAAGTCTTCTTTTCAATCCATCCCCATTGGGGTTACATCGATTCCCATAATAAAATAACATAAACAATAAAATAGATAAGGTCTTCCACCTTGGGGTCCCACCTAACGCCTGTAGGTTCCTGAAAGAAAACAACATGGTAGGAGGGGTGAGCAACCACGGCTCAAGTTAGGGATCATGTCTCCCCAACCCATCCCATGCACCTAATATCTACATGCCTTGTGTACAAGTGCTGTGTCGTGATACAATTATTCCACCAGATATAGTTACAGGCTATAACAAAGAAACACAATCATACATGGGCTGGTACATAAACACTCCCGGGCTTCCACAACCACCGGGTTCCACAAAACAGTCCCGGGCTTCCACAACCACCGGGTTCCACAAAACAGTCCCGGGCTTCCACGGCCACCGGGTTCCACAAAACAGTCCCAGGCTTCCACGACCACCGGGTGTACAAGCAAACACGCAAGACACATGGCCATACAGGCATAACATCAAACACTTAGTATGCTTAGTCACACAGGAATAACATCGAACACTTAGCATGCATATATCCACAAGCTCATAAACCCAGCCACACGGACATAATCTAACACACTGGACGTGCGTGGCCTCACAAGCATTACCTCAAACACATATCATGCACGACCTCACAGGCATTATCTCAAATACATAACATGCACGACCTCACAGGCATTATGTCAAACCCTTGGCAGGCATATATACATATATCTAAACAACACGCCATTGAAGGCCAACATTCATATAGGAGATCACACCTATATGAATTTACATATAAATAGTATGATAACAAGGACACTATCCAGCGGGTAATTCACCACAGGGCCTAACCCCGGATCAGGTATAAGAAAACAGAACCCCTACCTTAATGAAGATCCTCCTTACTCCCGCGTTAGATGCCGTCCTCCCCACGCAAGATGCTCCTGGCAAAGAACCAGCGGTTCTCCCCCTTTCCCTCTCTCTAGCTCTCTCTCTCTCCACGACGGCTGCAATGGCTGAAAAACCCCTAACCCTAGAACAAGGAGTCTCCTCATCCTTATATAGGCCTTCCACTATCAAAACGACGTAGTTTTGATTAAGTGAAACCCAGGATCAAAATGACGTAGTTTTGATCATACAAGTTAGCACCTTTCCGCACCCATATAGGCCAAAATACTCAGAATTTCAACATGGTCCTTTGGAGAAAGTTCTTTAGAATGTCAAAACCAAGGGAACCATGCAAAAATATGCCTGCACGCCAATTTGCACGTGAATTCCCCAATTCACGTGCAACTCCATATGCACCCCAAATGCTCTCAAACTTCACCCCTAGCCTCCTTGCATCATTTAGAAGACAACCACACTTGCACGTGAATTGGACCCATATCACCTGCACCTCACATACATGTCCATTTGGCCTGAAACTTCTGTGGTAGATAGAGGACACCATTCTAAGCATCTTTCCTTTTGCACATGAATTCATTGGAGTCCATTTACTAGGTCAAAATCTAGAAAAACTCTACTCAGGAGGCAAAACTGACTAACTCAAGGTACGGGTCCTTACAAAAGCTCGCATGAGAATGTTCATGGTATGTTATGATCATCTCATGTGGCCGTGTCTTCATCAGGAGATACCCACTCCGATAACAATCAGAGAACATGGAGTTAGAAGGCCAAAGACGGATGCTGAACTCACCAATGATGAAAGAGCCTGGCAGTGTGCAAGCGAAAAGGCTCTGGCATACGTAACATCGTCTTTGGACTTCAAAGCTTTCATGGACGTCCAGGGTTACATGACAGCAAAAGCTATCTAGGATAAACTGACAATCCTTTATGAGGGAAGTCAGCCCCAAATGCAGAACGTTATCTGTACTCTTAGGCAGAACTTTGAGAGCTTCAATCACAAACCTAGTGAATCCCTTGAGAGTATCTATCGGAGATTCGGCAAGCTCATCCTTGAGATGAAAACTGTCACTGAGCACTACACTTAGTTCCAAATCAATGACAAGTTTTTTCGCTCCTTGTCGGATCGCTACTACTGCAAGCAGCTCCAAATGCAAGCGGACAAGAACTGGCAGTATGCTCTCCTTGAAGAGCTATACAGAGAGCTATGGACTCATGAGGTCAGGTTCAAATACACTCACCAAGATGAGAAAATAGCTCGAAAAGAAAAGGTGGTAGCTTTCAAAGCTACGGAATGTTTCAGCATACAACGTGATGATGATACAGAAGAGTCAGAGAACTCTGACTCAGACGCGAAAGAAGAAATAGCTCTTCTGGTCAAATCCTTCGAGCAATTCCTTCAGAAAAGTAGAAAAGGATTCAAAAGAGGCTCCTCCTCATCATCTAGAAGGAAGGAGCGATTGGAGTCGAGTTCCCAAGAATGCTACAACTATGGGAAACCTGGTCACTAGGCCAAGGATTGTAAATCCAAATCTAAGACGGCCGAGAAAAGTGAAAAGGTTACTCCCCGATGCTCCACCTCAAATAACAGCGAACAAGAGGAAGGCGTTTGTCACAAAGTACGTCAGTGGCTCAAAAGAAGAAATGTGGAATCCTCTGATGATGAACCAACCCCAAAGCCGAACGTCTGCCTCATGGCAAATACTGAGGTATCTTCTATCTCTGAGCTCATGAGTAAATTAGAATCTCTTATTGCTGAATGTGATCATGAAAAGAATGAGAGACTAATAATTACTCAAATGTATAAAAATATGGAAAGTCAGACTAAACATCTTAAATTTACTGTTATAAGACTTGAAAAGGACATAGTTGACTTTAGAAGTAAAGAGGCTTGGTATCGTGATCTTAGAGCTGAAAATCATTTGCTAAATACCAACCTAACTGTAAATCTTAAAAGACTCGAAAATGAACTTGAAAAGGAAAAATAAATAAATCATAAGTGGCTAAATTCAGGGGAAATAGCTTATATGTTTAAGACTAATCTGGACGATGTTCGACTTAAACCTGGCCTTGGCTCCGAACCATCAACCTCCACACAAGCTACTGAGTGTCCTCCATATTTCATTCCGAAACTAACCAACCTATATCCTGTTAGTACATCTAAACCGTTGGATGGCTTCATTTTAGGTAGCACCATAGTCTATGATTGTGGAAGAGAGGCTGTTACTGCTGTTCCTGAAGTAGTAGCACCCATTCCTAATGATGAAGGGAAGGTTGCTACACGTAAAGCCGAAATTGTAGCACCCAGAAAAACAGGAAAGGCTAAGGCTGGCACATCTAGGGCCAAGAGCACGTCACCCAATTGCAGAGGATTATGTCATAGGGATCAGTGTAGAAAACCTGTAAGATCTAAGAAACCTGTATCCTGTGTTTGTGCTTTGCATCATAGTGTCTGTTCCATCTGTAGAGAAATAGGTCATTATCAGTATGAATGTTGGAGTTTATCTGATGACTGGCTTTATAATAAAGTTCATATTAATAAAGATCAGTTCATCAAAAAGGGTTTTTCGAGCAAATCAAAATCTAAATCTCAAAGGAGTAACTCTCCCAAGAAAACCAAAATAAAAGAAGCAACTAATACCAACAATGTAAAGTCAACTTGGAAAGCTAAAGTTCCTAACAAAGTAAAATCCAAAACTGTTGATACTGTTGTTGTTTTTCCTAACCACCCGAAACAAGTTTGGGCACCAAAAGTGTAAATTGTTGTCTTGCAAGAGCATCTCTGGAATGCATTGCCGGATCACTTGAAGTTAAAGATCAATCAAAGCAAGTGGATCCTCGATAGTGGATGCTCCAGACATATGACGGGTGATTAGTCTCTGCTCGTAAAAGTTGCTGACAAACAAGGCCCATCCGTATCATATGGCGACAATAGCAAAGGTAAGACTGTGGGGTATGACACTTTAACCAATGACTGTGTATTAATTACTAAAGTTGCACTAGTCGAAGGTTTCAAGCATAATCTGTTGAGTGTCAGTAATCTATGTGACGAAGGATTTACTGTTTCCTTCATGTCCAACACCTGCACAGTTAGGAAAAACTTATCCGGAGATGATAAATTATATGGATTAAGAGATGAGGACATATACTCAGTGACAATGCCAAAGAAACTGTGCAAGATGATATATGAGATCCTATTGTTCTGAATAAGGCATTCAACACGACTTTTCTGCTC
The DNA here is from genome assembly GCA_023512835.1 of Taxillus chinensis. Classification (NCBI taxonomy): domain Eukaryota; kingdom Viridiplantae; phylum Streptophyta; class Magnoliopsida; order Santalales; family Loranthaceae; genus Taxillus; species Taxillus chinensis. The sequence goes on from CM042085.1 coordinate 49,094,174, forward strand.
CTAGGACTTCACAACAAAATGGAGTTGCTGAGCGTAAGAATCGCACGTTAGTTGACGCTGGTAGATCAATGTTAGCAGGGGCAAAGCTTCCTCTTAGTCTATGGCATGAAGCTATGTCCACTGCTTGCTATGTTCAGAACAGAACTCTTATCAATAAGGTTACCATGAAGACATCCTATGAATTGTGGTGAGGTAGGAAGCCATCAATCTCTCATTTCAAAGCTTTTGGGTGTGCTTGCTATGTGTTAAACAACGGCAAAGAGGCCCGGAGTAAATTTGAGCCAAAATTCGATGATGGGATATTTGTCGGATTTTCTTTACACAGTAACGCTTATCGCATATTCAACAAAAAACGTGTAACAGTTGAAGAATTTATCCATGTTGATTTCGATGAATCTAACCTTGACTGGTCGAGTGTAGGATCTTCAAATTCAATTGCACAGGATCATATGGACAACACAATTGATTATTCTTAGTTCAGACATATTCCTGCCATAACTCCTGATGAACCACCTAGTACCGATGAAGCAACAAGAAATGCTAGTGATGATGCTTCAGAAGATTCGGACTCAGGACTTTCACTCAACTCCAGACAAATTGTTACGGATATTCATTACACCGGAGAACCTTCAAGTCCGTCCGGACCAGTTAATACTGAAAGTGACAATGCCGAAGAACCTCCAAGTTCTTCCGGAACTGTTCATCATACGGATACAACTGGCCCGAAAGAAGCTCAACCAGCCGATATACAAGATCCACCCGATCTGGCAGAGCTTCAAATCATTAACTACTCACCACCACTTGCGCAGAACTATAGGTGGACTCGGAACCACTCATCAGATCAAGTTGGTGATCCTACTATTGGAGTAAGAACGAGGGCAGCCACTTCTAATCTATGCATCTACTCTTGTTTTCTATCATAAATAGAGCCAAAGGTTATGGATGAAGCCCTTCAGGATTCAAACTGGATAGACGCTATATAAGAAGAGCTTAATCAGTTTAAGAGGAACGAAGTGTGGACTTGTACCAAGGCCGAAGTCGCAACAAGTCATTAGAGTTAAATGGGTGTTCTGGAACAAATTAGATACTGATAGAATAGTAATCCGGAACAAAGTACGACTGGTAGCCAAAGGATATTGTCAGGAAGAAGGCATTGATTATGGCGAAACCTTTGCTCCAGTAGCTAGACATGAGGCGATCCGAATATTCCTGGTGTATGCTTCATATGAAAACTTCACAATTTATCAAATGGACGTCAAGAGCGCTTTTCTTAATAGAGATCTTCAAGAGGAGGTTTATGTTGAACAACCTCCAGGCTTCGTTGAACACAAGGCTGAACATATGGTATATAAACTATAGAAAGCCTTGTACGGATTGAAGCAAGCTCTAAGAGCCTGGTATGACACACTATCAGAATTCTTGCTCGAACACAATTTCAGAAAAGGGAAGATAGACACCACACTATTTCTACAAAAAGAAAAATATCATTCTCTGATTGTACAAATCTACATGGATGATATCATTTTCGGATTATCAAATTCGAAGCTTTGTGAAGAGTTTGCAAAATTTGAAATGAGCATGATGAAAGAATTAACGTACTTCCTTGGAATAGAGGTTAAACAAATGAAGGATAGAATCTTCATAAACCAACCAAAGTACACATAGGACTTAATCAAGAAGTTCGGAATGCAAAACTCAACTCCCGTGAAGACTCCCATGCTAGTTAGTGCAAAGTTAGATCTTGATACTGACGAAAAATCAATAAATGTGACTGAATATAGAGGTATGATTGGATCATTTCTATACCTTACAGTTAGTCGCCCGGACATAATGTTTGCAACTTGCATTTGTGCAAGATATCAGGCAAATCCCAAAGAGTCACACATGCTTCATGTAAAATAGATATTGCAGTACCTCAAAGGGATAGTGAATTTGGGACTCTGGTATCCAAAGGAGTCCAACTTCTCTTTATCTGGATATTCAGATGCTGATTTTGCCAGGTGTCGCATCGATAGGAAGAGCACTAGTGGTACTGGTCAGTTCCTTGGGAACAGACTCATCTCATGGTTCAGTAAGAAACAGAATTCCATATCAACCTCTACTACTAAGGCGGAATATATAGCTGCTGGGAGTTGCTGCGCACAGCTACTCTGGATGCAAAGTCAACTTACTGATTACGGTTTCAATATGACGTCTCTTCCATTATACTGCGACAACACTAGTGCGATTGCTATCAGCAACAACCCTGTCATGCACTCGAAAACAAAGCACATTAAAGTCAGGTATCACTTCATTCAAGATCATGTTCTCAAAAAGCACATATCACTTGAACATGTTGCTAGGGATGATTAACTCGCAAACATACTCACCAAGCCCCTACCTGATGCAAGATTTTCTGAACTTATCTTAAAATTAGGTATGCTTGACCTTGCTGCATAGTTTCTTATTTATTTATCCAACAATACTTCTCTCAGAACATGCATCAGAGTTCATGATGAGCGTTAGACACTTACTGTACTTCATACTGATCATGCTTACTGCTAATATGCATCATGTTTCTAATAATTTTCTCATATTTTCATTTGGGAGGATGCTTGTGTTTCCCGACTGAAGTCACTTAAGCTAGCATAATTAACATTATATGAGTACAACCTCTTTAGGATTTCATGACTCAAATTTTCATTTATCACCACATGTCCAATGCTGTTTCATATTGATTACACTATTAACATGTCTGGTTGAAGAGATGAAATGGGTTAGCTCGGAATGCCAGTGGATGCATTCACAGTTGTAGTCTGATCAGCCACTAAAGTGGAGTTTCCTGAAGGATAGTGTAGGTCCCAAAGTGAGTCTAGAGGGGGGGGGGGTGAATAGACTTTCTTCGTTTGCGGAAGCTAGACTGTTAGCTGGATTTTGATTCTTCTATGGATAACTTTGATGGAAGTATTAATGGAGAAGATGACAATATGGACTATGGGTGATAATAAGAGATATAATGAACTATCAGCCAAATCTGGGATGTGAGTAAATGCTCTTTGCTTAACAGATCTCTAATGTGAAATGAATGATCTGTGATAGTTCGGATTGTGGAAAGCAACACATAGATTAGACTCAATGCTTATGCTGGATCTTGAATAAGCAAGAAGGTATGGTAAATCAAAAGATTTGATCTTGATCTTGGTTCAACACGGCACACAACACTTCGGAATTTTTTTTTCTCAGAGTCTCTCTCTCTTTTGTTTTTTTTGGAACTCTTTCATTAGTTCTGCAAAAGATATTTCTTTAAAGTATGTCAGAACCATTATCTTGTGTTTTGTGTGTTTCCTTCTTTTTAAGCTCTTGATTTTGTCGTTAAGCATGTGAGAGATATATTTTTAAGGTTAAAGTGCTCGTGCGCCGTGTTGTCCATCCCGATAGACTGACTTCCCACCACTGAAAATGCAGAATGTCAGGGGATGGGTTGATCTACTCTGATTTACAGATCAGATGCCCATACTGCGTATTTGGCATGCAGTCGATCTTGGCCGTTCATCCGTGGATGGTAGTTGGCAGCAATTAATGTGTCATTAAATGCACTCAACTGCTCGGGATGGCACAGGCTTACTGTACAAACCCTAGTTGACGATATCACTAAGTGAATATGTTTAGGGTTGTAAGTCTGCCTCGAAGGTAGATGCCTCATAGGTTTGGTGACTCGAAGATTTCAGTTAGAACCTGTTGGAAGTGGCGAAAGTATGCTTCAAGCTTTACAGTGTTTCTGAGAGTCTACGACTCATATCTTCGAGTCTCCGAGGCTAGAGCTCAGGTTGGATTAGTCTTTTGTGTCACTCTATTAACTGAAGTCTCCGACTCTGCGAGTCTATGACTCTACGAGTCTACGACTCTTTGAATGGCGTTTAGAGTGACTTCTTCGTAGCCTGCCTAATCTACCTGTTGTTATAGCTACGAGTCTGCGACCCTAGCTCTACGGGTCTATGACCTTCGGGTCTCTCAGTTTACTTTATTTAAGTAAGTGGCTCTTCGACTCTACGAGTCTTCGACCTTGAAAATCTTTGACTCTACGAGTCTTCGACTTTACATTTCTTCTTTAGTCTTTCGTAGTTGTTCATGCACTGAGTTTCCGTATTCTACGAGTCTTCACTCTACGGTTATAACCTTTTAGTTATTACTCTGCCTTCAAGATCTCCAATTTTGTGATGTCTGACAAGTTCTTTGAATCAGTCTGTGATGTCTACGACCCTCGAGTCTGCGACTTTACGACTGTTGAAACTACAATTTCATTTTGTTTGCCAGTCTTTTTAATTTCTACTCTTCGACCTTCCACCTACGAGTCTGTGAGTCCTATTTCCTTAATAGTGTTCTATGGCTTCGACCCTACGACCCTTGAGTCTACGAGTCTAGTGATGTTTTAATCTGTTAAGTGACTTAAGCGCTCTTGAGACTCTACAGTTCTTCGGGGTTTGAGTCTTCAAGTCATTTGAAGTTGACTACTAGTTTCTTAAAATTCTCCGACTCTACGAGTCTCCGAACTTGTCGATACTTGTAGTAACGCTCTCTTTTCCGTACTATGAGTTTACGACCTTCAACCGGATCTATGAGTCACCAGATGTTCTGTCACAATCCTGCTTCGAGTCTCCAGACCCTATGAGTCTGTGAGCCTCTCGCCAATGTGTCCTGTGACAGTTTTACTTCTACGAACTACGACTCTTCGACCCTATGATCTTCGGTTCTTCGAGTGTCTAGACTTAGACTACATTTTGGCAGCAACATTAAATCCTGTATTCCCAACAGATAGAAAGAAATTTCTTATGGTCTAATTATCAAGCAGGAAATGTCTATCGAGAGGATTGCAAGATCCAAGGGGGAGAAAATGCTTTATCGATTAGCCAAGTAATACCCCCCTTATATGTCTCATGACCTCTTTCTTGACTATTTATCTGAGGGGGAGTTTATCACTGAGAGGATCGCACGATCTACAGGGGAGCAAAAGCTTTATCTGTTATTTCAGTAATAACCCTCTAATATGTCTCGGATGCTCTTCCCTCTAACTTCTCACTTTTGGATCTTACTAGACATGCATTGTTGAATAAGACTTGTGGCATGTTTGGATGTTTTTGTTTCCTCAACTATGCATCTTAATTGGATAATCAACTGATTGCAATTGGCCTGTGTTCTTAATTCCATTCTCACTCATGAATCTTAATTTGAGTAACTCATATATAGTTAATTAATCTCAGTTACGATGTTCAGCATGACAGTTTTGCTATTGATGGTCCCTTGGAGCCTAAGGGGGGGGGGGGGGGTGAATAGGCTCTTATTAAAACTCTTTCCTTTCTCTCAAGACACAAACACTTATCTAGTTTAAGTGATAAAGTCACTGCGGAAGATAACCAGATAGTGGAAGTATTTTGTTTTATTATCACAAGATGAATACAACAAAATAGAAGCAAAACTCTCTTACACTCTGTTTACAAAAATGAACTCACACACTAGCCAAGTTCTATCTCTAAAGATGATAAAGCTCCTCTTTTTTGTTCTTTTTATTCTAATGTATAAGTATGACTATTTATACAAAACATTCCTAAGAGACAACCTTGGAACTTGTAGTTCCGGAATGCGTTCCGCACTAACTATCCCTCGGTAATCTCTCTGCCTTGACTGCTGCGGATTGTGGAGCTCAAGATCTTGGATTTGAAGAGTATAAGTGTCTCTGTGAGTTCCGAGATACAATTAAGGTTGTGTCCACATATCCGGATGATCCACGTGTAAGATTCTTCAGGTTCTCAATACATTCGTCTTACATCGGGACACCACGAGCTGATAACTTTAAATGCGGTTTAGTTGGAGCAGTGTCTTCTTGGTCCGGTGTAATTTTCCTTACTCCGTAGCTAATGAAGCTCGGAACCTTACTCCGTGTCAATGGTTGCTTACTCCGTAACTATTTACTACTGGAATCCTTAGTCCGTGTCAGCACTTCCTTACTCCGCATGTAAGTTCCTTACTCCGTATGTAAGTTCCTTACTCCGTATGTAAGTTCCTTACTCCGTATGTAAGTTCCTTACTCCGAGCGAGTCTTGAAAGTCTGATAACTTATTCCGTGTCAGTGCTTTCTTACTCCGCATGTAAGTTCCTTACTCCGTATGTAATTTCCTTACTCCGTATGTAATTTCCTTACTCCGTATGTAAGTTCCTTACTCCGGGCGAGTCTTGAAAAGTCTGATAACTTATTCCGTGTCAGCGCTTTCTTACTCCGCATGTAAGTTCCTTACTCCGCACTTATCCTTTAAGTTCTTAGTCTGTAGGATTGTTCCTTATTCCGTATGTATTTGTTACTTGGTTATTTACCAAGTGTTTGACGACACTCACTCTTGTCCGGATCAGGATTATGTATCCTGTCCTTAGCTTTGCTCTCACGAGTGCATCTCTGGTTTAATAACATATCTTCTGCAATGATCAAATAAACACAAAAGATCTCAGATCAAATTACATAAGGCTTTATCAGCATTATCCAAATTCTGGGTTTGATCCAACAATCTCCCCCAATTATGGATATGCCCAAACCCTTTGTAATCTGATCTGGTAAGCAATGCAAAAGAATAACATACGCAACACAACCAATTTCATTAATCAGCAACTAAATACAATTCAGCCTTAATACAAGTTTTTTCACTAAGGTACATAAGGCTTACTATACTTGAAGATCATAGTTGCTGCCTTCTCTCTTAGCTCCATTGTCTGCTTCATCGTAAATGTGGAGTGTTGGCTCCAATGTTTGTTCACAGTTAAGAACGACTTGATGAAGTGACAGACAAAGGCTCCGCAGCTATCTCCATCCGGCTGTTGTGGCACTTGCTTCTTGCCCCGGAATGTCGCCTTGAGTTTCTCAGTCGAACGTAGGGGTGTGATACCCAACTCTTCATATAATCCGGCTTTCTTCACGGCTTCAGTTAGCCTGAGACACGAGGTTCCCATTGATTCTTCCTAACGAAGTGCTCCACAATCCGATGAGAATCAATGAGAATCATCTCGCTTGGACCGAATCATGAAGACGGCCATCATGAAGTGTGGCGACATGATCCGGTACGGAATGAGGATGGTTGAGAGAGTTTTCCATGGCTTGCTATCCTCAGCGAGTCCCGTCGATGAAAGTCTGAATTAACTCCACACCGGGAAGATAGCCCTCATTCCAACATGGCGAACTTCAAACAAGTGCCCATCTTCGTAAAGAGATGGAAACGACCTCATCTCCATTTTAGCGACTCTCGAGAAGTTGTCAATGTCTTCGTAGTAAAGAGTCCTTTCTCCGAACAAAGAGTCCGAATGTCGGCCGAGAGAAAGGGTACATTTCGGAAAGACATCTTCTCTCGACGAAGACGCAAGATAAGATTTCATTGCCTTGCGCAAGCTTCCATCCGCATCGGACGGGTCAAACTCCGCATAGGATGGGAGGAAGGTATCAGCTGCGGATGAGGAGAATGGAGGAGGAGCTGGAGGTGCGATAGAGGAGCTTGGTTGAGAGAAGCGGCTTCGTTTGGGAATTTGAACTCCCTGAAGGATCGAAGTGGCGGGCCGCTTCTCGGTCCGAGTAGATGGTTGTGGGGCAGAAGGAGTAGACGGATCGGATGACACTCTCTCCCCCCGGTTTAGCGGATCGCCGGGAAGCAACAGGAGGACGAGCCATCGTATGCGCCGGATCCGCGAAGGAAGTAGACGGTGAATGGACGGAGGTGGCGACAAGATCCATTTTCTGCTCCATGGAAGTGGAGGAGTCGGTGAGAGCGGAGAGGAGTTGGGCGCCGAGGGCATCAACTTTGGCAACGATGGCGGAAATTTGGGTGCTTTGAGCGTGGGCATGTCGGTCCGGTGAGCGGAAAGCACGGCATCGGAGTGGACCGTGCCAAAAGAGGCACGCCCAAGTACTAACTCCGGAGCTTTGGAGGACTCCCCCGCATGAACAGGAGCAGGGAGTGCGGTGGGCGAGGGAGTCCGCAGGAGTATCGGCAGCAGCGGGAGCATCCGGAGCATCGAGGGCATCCGGAGCATCGGAGGCATCCGGAGCATTGGAGGCATCCGAGCAAGAGACCCGCTTTGACCAGACAAGTCAACCACGGGAATCGCGGCGGCAGAGAGAAGAGGGTCCAGCCTTGGCGATAGAAAGACTTTGGGTAGCGGGGGACCAGGCTTGGAGGGTGTAGGGAACGACACATCGGGAATGGCGGCCGGCGTAAGAAAGCCGTGGTCCGATTCCCGGATGATCATGGTCTCCGGGGATTGGGTATTGCGTGTGTAAAACACCCGGAGATCGGTGTCAGGAATGGAGGAGGTGTGGGCTAGGCTGAAACGGAGCCAAAGGTCCGTTAAGGTGACGGCGGAGAGATGGTCAAGGTAATCTCGGGGTTGAGGTAGAGGAGGCAATGGGGCTTCCGGAGAAGCAGCCGGGACATCAGCGGTGGCGACAGCAACAGCGGTATCAACCGCAGCAACTATAGCGGATGTGGAGGGAGTGGGGACATCAGCAGCAGAGGGGGCGGAGGAAACAGCTTTAGATGCACTGCGCTGAGAGGGCCCCACGACCTCGGATGGTTCAGCACGGACGCTTGGCTGGGAGGCCCGTGAGTGGGAGGGCGCAGCAACGGACCGAATCCGGGAGGATCGGTGTGCAGAACTGACCTCGTGGGCTTGGCTGTCGGAGGGGTCACCAACAGAGCTGCCTTGTTGTTCTGAGGCAGGGAGAACGCGGAGAGCTACAGTGGGTCGGCGAGCGGTCATGTTCCCGTCCGGCGTAAGATGACGAAGATAATAAGCCGAGGGAAACGAGACAGCATCACATCGGGCGAAATGGTCCGGACGTAGATGCCGGAATACAATGCTGAGGATGCGCCCGAAGGAATGGTTTTCTTGGGAGAGACACTCCTTTTAGATTTAGATTTTGTTTTGCTCGAAGAACCCCTTTTATAAAACTGATCTTTATTGGATTGAAATTGATTACAAAGCTAGCTATCAGATAGACTCCAACATTCATAGTGATAATGACCCATTTCCCTACAGATGGAACAGACACTATAATGTGAAGTAGAAACAGGGGATACAGGTCTCTTAGATTTTACAGATTTTCTACTCTGTTCCCTGTGGCCTAATCCATTACGTTTGGGTGACGCGCTCTTGCCCCTAAATGCGTCAGCCTTAGCCTTGTCTTTCTTTTTGGGTGCTACGATTTTGGCTTTAACTGCAACAGCCTTCCCTTCATCTTTAGTTACGGGTGCTACTGGTTCGGGAAGTGCGATATGACCTCCGCACTCCACGATCATAAACTATGGTGCCACCTGAAATGAAACCATCCAACGGTTTAGATGTACTAATAGGATATAAGTTGGTTAGTTTAGGAGTGAAATCTGGAGGACACTCAGTAGCTTGAGCTATGGAAGTTGATGGTTCGGAACCTAGGCCAGGTTTGACTCGGATGTCGTCAGGATCAGTCCTAAAGGTAGAGGCTATTTCCCCGAATTTTAGCCACTTACGATTTATTTCCTTTTCCTGTTCTAGTTCATTTTCGAGTCTTTTTACTATAACTTTTAGGCCTGAGAGATTGGTATTTAACAAATGATTTTCAGCTCTTAGATCATGATACCAAGCTTCTTTTCCTCTCGAAGTCGATGACGTCCTTTTCGAGTCTATTAATAGTAAATTCAAGACGTTTATTCGACTTTCCATATCTTTGTACATTTGAGTAATTATTAGTCTCTCATTCTTTTCATGATCACATGCGGTAGTAAGAGATTCTAATTTACTCAGGAGCTCGAAGATAGAAGGTACCTCGATATTTGCCATGAGGCGGACGTTCGGCTTAGTGGTCGGCTCATCATCCGAGGATTCCTCCTCTTCTTCCGAGCCACTCATGTATTTTGTCACGAGCGCCTTCCTCTTGCTCTTGCTGTTATCTGAGGTGGAGCGGCGAGGAGTTACCTTGTCACTTTTCTGGCCACTTTTGTTTTGAACCTGCATTCCTTGGCCCAGTGACCGGTTTTCCCACAGTTGAAACATTCCTGGGAACTGGACTCTGGTCGCTCCTTCCTTTGGAACGATGATGATGAGCGTCTTCTGAACCCTTTTCTGCTTTTCCGTAGGAATCATTCAAAGGATTTGACAAGAAGGGCTATCTCCTCCTCCTCGTCAGAATCAGAATTGTCAGATACGTCCGTATCATCATTACTCGATATGTTTAGACATTCCGTAGCTTTGAGAGCTACCCCCTTTTCTTTCCGAGCTATTTTCTCATCTCTCGTCGAGTACTTAAACCTGACTTCGTGAGTCCGCAGCTCTCCATACGATTCTTCAAGGGGAACATACGCCGTTTTTGTCTGATTGCATCTGGAGTTGTTTGGAGTAGTAGCGATCCGGCAAGGAGCGAAAGAACTTGTCATTAATCTGGGATTGAGAATAATGCTCATTGACAGTCTTCAGCTCAAGAATGAGCTTGCCGAATCTCCGATAGATGCTTTCAAGTGATTCGCCCGGTTTATGATTAAAACTCTCAAAGTTCTGTACGAGAGTGCAGATCACATTCTGTATCCTGGGACCGACTCCCCTCATAGAGGATTGTCGGTTTGTCCCAAACGGCTTTTGCTGTCGTGCAGCCCTGGACGTCCGTGAAAGCCTCGGAATCCAAAGACGATGTAACATAAGCCAGAGCCTTTTCACTAGCGCACTGCCAGGCTCTTTCATCGTTGGTAAGTTCAGCATCTATCTTTGGCCTCCTAACTCCATGTTCTCCGATTGTCATCGGAATTAGAATCTCCTGATGAAGACATGGCCACATAAGATGATCATGGCATACCATAAACATCTTCATGCGAGCTTTCCACTGGGAGAAAAGCTCAGGTGTGAATTTGGGCGGTTTCGTTAAAGTAAAACCAGAACTCCGTGGTTGAGGAGCGGCGGCGGCAGCAGTTGAGGTGGGTCGACATTTTCACCGCCGCTTCGATTCGGGATGGGCTCCTGTGCACCTCCGAGTTAAGGCGAGTGTTGAATAGCATACCGCTTTCTTCGGCCATTTCGAGATTGAAAGAGTGGGATCTCTACTTAGAACAAAGTAGAACTTGCTCTGATACCACTTGATGGTCCCTTGGAGCCTAAAGGGGGGGGGGGGGGTGAATAGGCTCTTATTAAAACTCTTTCCTTTCTCTCAAGACACAAACACTTATCTAGTTTAAGTGATAAAGTCACCGCGGAAGATAACCAGATAGTGAAAGTATTTTGTTTTATTATCACAAGATGAATACAACAAAATAGAAGCAAAACTCTCTTACACTCGTTTACAAAAATGAACTCACACACTAGCCAAGTTCTATCTCTAAAGATGATAAAGCTCCTCTTTTTTTGTTCTTTTTATTCTAATGTATAAGTATGACTATTTATACAAAACATTCCTAAGAGACAACCTTGGAACTTGTAGTTCCGGAATGCGTTCCGCACTAACTATCCCTTGGTAATCTCTCTGCCTTGACTACTGCGGATTGTGGAGCTCAAGATCTTGGATTTGAAGAGTATAAGTGTCTCTGTGAGTTCCGAGATACAATTAAGGTTGTGTCCACATATCCGGATGATCCACGTGTAAGATTCTTCAGGTTCTCAATACATTCGTCTTACATCGGGACACCACGAGCTGATAACTTTAAATGCGGTTTAGTTGGAGCAGTGTCTTCTTGGTCCGGTGTAATTTTCCTTACTCCGTAGCTAATGAAGCTCGGAACCTTACTCCGTGTCAATGGTTGCTTACTCCGTAACTATTTACTACTGGAATCCTTAGTCCGTGTCAGCACTTCCTTACTCCGCATGTAAGTTCCTTACTCCGTATGTAAGTTCCTTACTCCGTATGTAAGTTCCTTACTCCGTATGTAAGTTCCTTACTCCAGGCGAGTCTTGAAAGTCTGATAACTTATTCCGTGTCAGCGCTTTCTTACTCCGCATGTAAGTTCCTTACTCCGTATGTAATTTCCTTACTCCGTATGTAATTTCCTTACTCCGTATGTAAGTTCCTTACTCCGGGCGAGTCTTGAAAAGTCTGATAACTTATTCCGTGTCAGCGCTTTCTTACTCCGCATGTAAGTTCCTTACTCCGCACTTATCCTTTAAGTTCTTAGTCTGTAGGATTGTTCCTTATTCCGTATGTATTTGTTACTTGGTTATTTACCAAGTGTTTGACGACACTCACTCTTGTCCGGATCAGGATTATGTATCCTGTCCTTAGCTTTGCTCTCACGAGTGCATCTCTGGTTTAATAACATATCTTCTGCAATGATCAAATAAACACAAAAGATCTCAGATCAAATTACATAAGGCTTTATTAGCATTATCCAAATTCTGGGTTTGATCCAACAGCTATGTTGACCAATATGAACTTATGTGTTTCTTATCTGACATATGCTTCCTTTTCAGTAACAATGATCATTCACTCGTATGTATGTGTCTCGCATTCATTTTTAATGATTCAGTTCTGTTTTTCATTAGTTCGGATTATGCTGGTTTTCATATCTGTTTATATCCGTACTAATCCCAACCTGTCAAGCTTTCTGTTCTTTCTAGTTTATCTTTGTGAAGCTACAAGTTCCAATTCTCTTTGCATTTTCACTGATATATCTTATTTGAAGTCTCTGATTTGAAGTGTTGTGGTACCTTCGTCAATTTCAGGATAGCAAAGGAATCACTTTTTCTCTTACAGAACTCTGTTTCTACAGACAGTCTGATGGTCATCCGGATATACTTCTATGAATTATCTTTCATTCGGATAATAGTTGGTTCATTTCCTCCGGACTCATGGAACTCTCAAATAGCGATAAACAAAGTCTTATCTTACATTGTGTGTTTTTGAGGAGGAATAATGATGGTACATTTAAAATGCAAGTCTCGAGACAGGCAATTTTCTGGCTGAAGGCATACAACTGTCATAAATACTTGATTCTGCGGCCTCCACATCATTTTTCATTAGGAGGCGCTCAAGTATCAAGACTAATGACATCAGCTTGTCAGGCGAATCACTATTCATCTCACTTAATCCCTCGATCCACTAGAAACCACGGACTCGGTCTTATATATACTGGATATTCATCTGCAGTGCGAGTTTACATTTCCAAATCCCTAAACCCTCATCGCTCTTCAAATCTTTGAGCCCTACCTTCCTTTCCCCTCTCATTCTCAATTGTAATGGCACCCAAGACCTCTCTTTCCGGCATTAATCCCGGCCATCTGGTCGATTGGAACGCCGTCTCCAATCCTCCGACATAGTTTCTGGAGCTACGCCCCCTCCTAGAAGCCACTCACATTCTGAACATGGTCTCTGATCCCATTGATCTCCTTATCGATGACATTTCTGAGTTCTACCGGCGGATCCGCTGCACCCCTAAGTCCATCCATTCCACCGCCTGGGGTGAATCCATTGTCATCACCGCCAACGTCCTCCATGCCGCTCTCAATCTACCCCCCGGTGCTCATCAGCGACCGGAGCCAGAGTCAATGGCAGCTTCCATGGGCTGCACATATAAGGGGAAGGAATACAAGGTGAAGTCCTTCCAGGGTCACTACCGGTGTATGGCGACCATTCTGAGCCGGTGTCTACTGGCTCGCACAATAGCTTTGGACTCCGTTCCGTACGACCTGCTCATGGCCATGTAGCGAGTCTTTGAGGGTCTCCCGATGGACTGGGGGACATTCTTGTTCCGATTGCTGGGGAATAACCCAAAGAATCAATCTTTCGGGTGGATTCTTAGCATCGTATTCAGGCACCTGCGTCCGTCCCATTTCAACAGACATGGCACTATCACTTTTCCCCAGGCTTACTATCTCCGCCATCTTACGCTTGATGGGAACCTGTCGGCACGCCGGCCTTCTGCTACTCTCCGCCTCCTTCCCACCTTGGAACAACAGGGCAGTTCAGTTGGTGACCCAGTCGACAGCCATGCCCCCGAAGTCAGCTCTGCCCACCGGTCCTCCCGGATTCGGTCTGTAGCTGCACCCTCCATCCCCCAAGCCTCCCAGCACAGCGTCCGCGCCGACCCATCCGAGGTTGCAGGGCCCTCTCAGCCAAGTCCTCATCCAGATGATTCTCCAGCGCCTTTTGCCGTTGATGCCCCCGCACCCGACTCACCTGTTGTTGCTGCCACTGTTGATGCTGTTGTTGCTACGGCGGTGGCCGATATCCCTCCTTCTCCTCCGGAAGCTCCCTTATCTCCACTTCCTCAACCTCGTGACTACCTCGACCATCTCCCCACCGCAACCTTAATGGAACTATGATTCCAGTTCAGCCTAGCTTGCATAGCCTTCATCCCTGACAATGACCTCCGGGTGTATTATGCTCGCCACACCCAAATCCCAGAGGAGATGATCATCTGGAACCTGGACCATGGCTTTCTTACGCTAGCCTCCATTCCGGACGTTCCTTTCACTATTACCTCCGGACCGGCCCATGACGCACGGGTTCTTTCTCCTGTTGAGGTCCGGCCCGCTTCTCCTGTTGCTGACATCCCTGTGGTTGACCTCTCCGATCAAAGCGGTTCTCTTGCTCCGAATGCCTCCGCTGCTCCGGATACCCCCTCTGCTGCTGCTGCTGACGCTCCCTCTACTCCTGCTGACTCCTCTGCCCAGCGCACACCTGCCCCTATTCATGCGGGGGAGTCCTTTAAAGCCCCGAGTTGGCATTTGGACGTGCCTTGTTTGGCATGGTTCACTCCGATGCTGTGCTCTCTGCTCAGCTGGACCGACACGCTCAAGCCCAGAGCGCCAAAATTTCTACCATCACCGCCAAGGTTGATGCTCTAGGCACCCAACTCCTCACTGCCCTGACCGACTCTTCAACTTCCATCAAGTAGAAGATGGATCTTGTCGCCTCGTCCATCCATTCCTTGTCTACTTCCTTCGCGGACCTGCCGCACACGATGGCTCGCCCTCTTATTGCTCCTCGGTGATCTGCCAAACCAGGGGAGAACGTGTCATCTGATCCTCCTGCATCTTCCTTAGCTCGTGCTGAGAAGTGGCTTACATTTACACTGCTTCTGGGAGTTACTATTCCCAAATGCAGTCGTTTCTCTCAGCCCAGCGGATCGTGATCCACTTGATGCATATAGAAGTGTTTTTCTTGAAATGACTAAGTATGCCGCATCCACTGCCAAGCGAAGATATCTATCTGACTTATATCCCTTCTTCCCTAAAGACAGTCTGACTCTATGTTCTGAGAAGGGCCTTTTCACCACAGAAGACATAGAAAACTTCTCTCGGGCAGTTAAGGTGGAGATGAGGCTGTTTCCGTCTCTGTACAAGGACAAAAACTTATTTGATATCTTTCCATGTTGGTCTGAAGGTTATCTTCCAGACGTAGCCTTCATCCGGACCTTCATCGACAAAACTGCTGAGAACAGCAAACCTTGGAAAAATCTTTCAACTGTCCTCATTCTGTATCGGATTTTGTTGCCGCACTTCATGCTAGTTGCTTTTATGATTCACTCCAAGCAGTTGATCCTGATTAATTCTCATAAGGTTGTGGATAACAACATTAGAAAGACCCAATGGGATCCTCTACGTCTTCGACTAACCGAAGCGATAAAGTAATCTGGACACTATGAAGAAATGGGCCTGACTCCCTTGGCTCCAAATGAAAAGTTGAAGGCAGCAGTCCGGAACAAGAAGCAAGTGCCACAATAGCCCAATAGAGATAGCTGCGGAGCCTTTGTCTGCTTCTTCACCAAATCGCTTATAAAGGTGGATAACAGTTGGAACAACATCCGTAATTATACTTTGGAGCAGACAATGGAGCACAAGCAGTGGATGACCTTCACGACATTATGGGGTATATTCTGTTATAATGTGATGCCATTTGGACTCAAGAATGTGAAAGCCACTTATCAAAGAGCCATGGTGACATTGTTTCATGATATGATACATAAGGAGGTGGAAGTGTACGTGGATGACATGATAGCCAAATCAGTACGTACAGAAAGTCATGTTGAGGTACTTCGTAAACTTTTCTAAAGGTTGCGAAAGTATCAACTCAAGTTGAATCCAAAGAAATGTACTTTTGGTGCTACATCGGGTAAGCTATTGGGCTTCATAGTCAGTGAGAAAGGGATAGAGATTGACCCTGACAAGATTCGAGCTATCCAGGAAATGCCGCCGCCAAACACTGTTAGGGAAGTCAGAAGCTTCCTGGGGCATTTGACTACATTGCTAGGTTCATTTTGCAGTTGACGGCCACATGTGAACCGTTATTTAAATCACTACGAAAGGACAATCTAGAAGTTTGGAATGAAGCATGTCAGGAGGCTTTTGACAAAATCAAGCAGTACTTGATAAATCCACCAATCCTGGTTCCATTGGTAGCTAACATGCCACTCATCTTATATCTAATTGTCCAAGGCTCATCGATGGGTTTTGTATTGGGGCAGCATGACGCCTCAGGAAGGAAGGAGCAAGCAATTTATTACCTGAGCAAGAAGTTTACCCCTAGCGAAGCAAAGTACACTCCATCAGAAAAGGCTTGTTGCGCTCTGGTTTGGATCGTTCGACGATTAAGACAGTACACCCTCTATCATACGACATGACTTATTGCAAAGCATGACCCGCTCAAATACTTATTGGAGAAACCATCAATTTCGGGGAGGATCGCCAAGTGGTAGTTGTTGTTATCCGAATATGATATTGTGTACGTGCCTCAGAAAGCCATAAAAGGAAGTGTTATAGCAGATTATCTGGCAGAAAGGGCCTTGGAAGACTATGAGCCTATGAATGTTGGATTTCCCGATGAGCACATCAATATCATTGAAGAAGAGTCTGACTCGTGGATTATGTGGTTCGACGGTGCCTCCAGTCTACTGGGGCATGGTATTGGGACCATCCTGATATCCCCAAAGGGTAAACACTTCCCCATGGCAGCCAAATTGACATTCCCATGCACCAATAATGTGGCCAAGTATGAAGCTTGTTTGATGGGTCTTCAAGAAGCTATTAATCGAGAAATCAAAAAGTTACAAATATTCGGAGATTTAGCCCTTGTGATCTACCAAGTCAGGAATGAGTGGGAAACTTGGAACCACAAATTGATCCCATATCAGAAGCTTATTAGTAGGCTGATCAAGGAATTCGAGGAGATTACCTTTGAGCACATGCCAAGAGAGCATAATCAGATTCCCAATGCACTGGCAACCTTAGCCTCTCTCATTCGACTGGATACAAAACTGGAGGTTCAATCCTTTGACATTCATATACGAGACATGCTAGCTCACTATATGGCTATTGAAGGAGATCCAGAAGAAAAGCCTTGGTATCATGATTTTAGGCAATACCTACTCAAATAAGAATATCCTAAAGGTGCGTCCAACACAAACAAGAGGAACATTCGATGGGCTGCAACCAAGTATTACCTTGATGGCTCTATACTATATCGACGAAATCACGATATGGTGTTGCTGCATTGTGTAGAAAAGGAGGAGTCGTCACAGCTAATGAAGGAACTTCATGAAGGGACCTGTGGGTCCCATGCAAATGGGTATGCGTTGGCAAGACAAATTATGAGAATGGGTTATTAATGGGTTATAATGGAGAAGGAGTGCATTGATTATGTATGCAAGTGTTTCAAATGTCAGATATACGGCGATCGGATTCAAGAACCTTCATCTCAGTTGCACGTGATAACTTCACCATGGCCTTTCTCACTCTGGGGCATGGACGTTATCGGACCTATATCACTGAAGGCATCTAATGGACATCATTTCATCTTGGTGGCCATTGATTACTTCACTAAATGGGTGGAAGCCGCATCCTACGCCAACGTGACAGAAGTAGTGGTGGTCAAGTTTGTTCGCAACAATATCATATGCCGTTATGGACTCCTAGAGTAAATCATCACAGATAATGCGACGAACTTGAACAACCGAATGATGGGTAATCTGTGTGAGGAGTTCAAGATTCAGCATCGAAATTCAACCCCGTACAGACCCAAGATGAATGGGGCAGTCGAAGCAGCTAACAAGAATATCAACAATATTGTTAGAAAGATGACTGAGACATACAAGGATTGGCATGAAAAGCTGCCCTATGCATTACTTGCATACCGCACCTCGGTGCGTACATCAATTGGCGCAACTCCGTTTTCATTAGTTTACGTAATGGAAGCGGTACTACCGATAGAAGTGGAGATTCCTTCCTTACGCATACTTAAGGACACACAGTTGGATGAAGCATAATGGGTTCAAAGCCGGTATGAATAGCTGAATTTTGTGGAAGAAAAGCGCATTACAGCGGTGAATAGAGGCCATTTGTACCAACAGAGGATGATGAAGAGTTATGACAAGAAGGTGAAGCCTCGAACTTTTCAAGAGGGGGAGCTTGAACTTTAGAAGATCTTGCCTATCCAAGCTGATCGTAGGGGCAAATGGACACCCAATTATGAAAGTCCGTACGTCGTCAAAAGAGCTTTCTCTGGCGGAGCGCTAATCCTTGTTAAGATGGATGGAAACGAGCTACCAAATCCGGTCAATAGTGATGCCATAAATAAATTCTACGCCTGACTCCTATTATATTGTATTGGATTAGAATCAACATGTAATCGAACGACTCAATTTATATCAAACCTTTTATCGTCATTCTCTCTTTTCAATACACCTCACTGAAGTCCCATGATGATGCCCTACACTAGGGCATTTCCTCCGCAACACGAGGAGTGGGAATGTACATGCCTAAAACCCCTACTTAGCTTAAAGTCCCAAAACAAAAGAAAAAAAACCACAACAAAAAAAAACAACAACAAAAAAAAAGAGAAAAAGCAAAAAAGAAGAGAGAAAAAAAGAGAAAAAAGAAAAAAAAAAAAGAAGGTGCTCAGCCAATTCAGTAGTACCATGTTTCAACATTTGCTGACGCACTGTGACCTTTGTAGCAAAAAAACCAAACATTTTTTCTAACCTTCTATCCCTGCCAAAAGCCAACTACCAATACCTACACCTTTCCGAGTCATTGATTACATGTATGATCTTTTTCTCAATCCGATATAAGTAACAGGACATCTCGAAGCAGAGAACGGACTCAGTGAAAACCCGAAAGGGCATTAAGAATGAAAAAAATAAAAAAAATGAAGCTGAACTTAGTGAAAACCCGAAAGGGCATTAAGGATAAAATACAAAGGGAAAAAGAAAGCTAGACTTAGTGAAAACCCGAAAGGGCGCTAAGGATAAAATACAAATGCAAAAGAAAAAAGGAAAGTCGGACTTAGTGAAAACCCGAAAGGGCACTAAGGACAAAGCAAAGATAACAAAACGAGAGTCCAAAGATGTAACATCCAACACTTGGGGTCCAGAGATGACCATAGATTCAAGACAGAGCAGCCAGTGAAACAGTCGCATATTGCAAGCAAAAGAAGAACTTTGGTCAAACTGAAGGCACACCCAAATCAAACTTGCGGCTCACGCCTCTCAAGAACTCAGGTTTTGTTTGTTAAAGTTAGGCATGTTGTGTTTTATATGACGTGATTATGATAAATTGAGATCATGCTCATAAATTCTTTTTCAAAATGTTTGGTTTTAAAATTTTTATCTCGCTGTAGAGTGAAACCTTGTAAAGTCCTAATAGACTTCCCCAAGGATTGCCCCACAGGAAGAATTTGCTACGAAGAATTGTGAGGCAACACCAAAGCCCCATGGACAGAATCCCCGAGAAGGGCCAAATCATGACAGTAGATGTTACCAAAAAAGGAAGAATAACCATGATTATAAAATAAATAAATAAAAAAAACAATAAAATGAAACAAAATAAAACTTTTTGTTTTTTTTTTAAAATAGCTAAAATGAATCTGCACCCAAGCTTTACGTAACAGCAAGGAACTCGTCAACACCCAAGCATGTCAAACAAAAACAAAAAAAAACGAATAAAATGTAAGTATGAGCAAGCCAAAAGAAAAACAAGCATAACAAAAATTAACGTAAACCAACATTCCAGTGAGAACCAGATCAGATTAAAGTAAACAAAGCATCAAATGTAAATAACCCAGCAAAACAAATGTTCCAGATGAGCAAGAATTAGACGGACTAAAACTAAAAAAAACACGTTGAAGCACAGATCAAAACCAGCTAGAGTAAACCAGAAAAAACATATTACAAACCCAGATGTAAACCCGCCCAATTATTGAAAACAATTTAAAGTCAATTTGAAAACTAGAAACGAAAAGCCTAGTGCAGATTAGAACCAAACCAGAACCCAGATTAAATCCAGTTAATCTTAAGGCCATATTGAAACTAAATTAATACCCTCATGTGTTTAACAACTGACCGAAACACTCACATTTTAAAAACCTTCAGCGTATTGGAGAAGGGCGAAGGAAAAGGGGTGATTTTTGGTTCGGGTTTTTGGAGTTGATGAGGGCGGCGAGTTTTGGGTTATGGTTCTAGGCTTCTTCTTCGAGAGAGAAGGGGTGGATGAAGAGTTTCCTCTCAGTTGCCAAAGAGAGAGAGCCGAGAGAGGATAATGGTGGGCGGCCGTGTTTTGTTCGAGGGGAGGAAGAATCGGGAAGGAGCGATGAAGGTTTTTTTTATGATGGAACCGAGAACCCGGGGCTGAGGCTAGAGGACTAGCGACTGGATTTATAGGCGAGATGGGCTAGGGTTATGGCTGGGAGATGAGTTGGAGCCTTGAATCGGTGGTGGGTTAACAGTAAGGTTTGATCCGAGAGAGAGGAAGCAACCATGGTTCGGACCATGGTTGGGTTGATGCACTGGAAGGATGGGCTGGCGCGGTGGTCCAGTGGTCCTCTGGGATCACGACGTCCACGGCGTGGCTTCGGGGATGGGGACGAACGAGGAGGAGAGAGATGGAGGAAGAAGACGATGTGATTAGGTGAAGGTGATAAGAACGCGTGGTTTTGTGGTTGCTAATTTTTTTGTTTTTGTTTTTTTTTAATTATTTATTTTTGTTATTTTGTTTCTGAGCCAATTAGATTGCAACACGTGGCTTGGAGATTGGCAGGAAAACAAAAGAAAAAGGAAAATGAATTTTGTTTTTGGGTTTTTAACTGATGTCTTTTGGTTTTTGGGATCAGTAGGACAAACCGGATTTCAAAACATCTCGAAAAAATTATTTTTGGACTCGGAACATCATGACGAGCGACCCCGTGTCAATTTTATTTGAAAACAATCTGTTTTTACGGCAGCCTGTACTGAGATTATTTATTACCAAAAAACATATTTATTTTAAATTTTTGAGAAAAAGCCCCGGGAGCGAATATATACAATATATAAGTCAAAATTCTCAGAACGACGAGTAGGATGAGATTATGAGGTTCGTGACCTGATCCAGAGTTCACTTTGGAAAGTTAATTACCGTTTTGACCACCATTGATGGCTCGAACGCTGTTTTGACTCTATCTTCTTCATTTGACCTTAAAATTGAGCGCGGTCGATTGCGTTGATCCTCGAATTGGATTTTCTATTGCCCAGGACTGAATCTTTGGCATTTGGAGGCCTTTCAAAAATAATTTTTTGAAATTGGGCATTTGCGGCGTGGTGGTCACGACTCTGTCTTCCGGCAAAATTTTCACAAACTGGGGCGGCATGGAAGGAAATTGAATTTGATGAAATGTATCCAGCTCGAACAAAATAGGGTCCAACAATCATTGTTACGGAAAATAAGCAAATGTTAGATAAGAAACACATAAGTTCACATTGGTCAACATAGTGAAACACTTCAGAAACATGATGCATATCAGCAGTAAGCATGATCAGTATGAAGTACAGTAAGTGTCTAAAGCTCATCATGAACTCCGATACATGTTCTGAAAGAAGTACTGTTGGATAAATAAATAAGAAAACTATGTAGTAAGGTCAAACATACCTAATTTTAAGAGAAGTTTAGAAAATCTTACATCGGTTAGGGGTTTGGTGAGTATATCTGCGAGTTGATCATCCGTAGCAACATGTTCAAGTGATATGTGCTTTTTGAGAGCATGATCTCGGATGAAGTGATACCTGACTTCAATGTGCTTTGTTTTCGGGTGCATAACAAGGTTATTGCTGATAGCAATCGCACTGGTGTTGTCGTAGTATAATGGAATAAATGTCATGTTGAAGCCGTAGTCAATAAGTTGACTTTGCATCCAGAGAAGCTGCGTGCAGCAACTCCCAGCAGCTATATATTCCGCCTCAGCAATAGAGGTTGATACGGAATTCTATTTCTTACTGAACCATGAGATGAGTCTGTTTCCAAGGAACTGACAAGTACCACTAGTGTCATCACTGGTTTTCGTTCGGGCCCGTTTCGGGTGAGCTCAAACTAAACCAATGGTGAGAAATTTAGAGTCACCACCAACTATTTTTGGGGTACAGTTGGATACCCTCTACTTTGAGTAGTTTAAAGGTGTGGTCTGCGTTATCAGAGAAGGGTTCGGGAGTTAGTTATGTGTAGGGAAGGATTAGCACCCCTACAGCGCCTTTTCGGTATCTATTTTCGGAGGAGTAGGTTTTCTATTTATTTGTACTGCCGTGATTCGGTTGGGGCACTATTGTTTTCCTAGAAAGTTTATACTTTTTATTTAACTAAGTTATTTGTCAAAGTTATGGTTAAAATTGATTTACCCTAAATCTCTAAAGGGAATCCTAAAAATCTTGTTTTTTGCTTTTTTATTTGAGGTGAAAAATGAAATCCTGCGGTTTTGTTTTTGTTTTGTTTTGTTTGTTTTGTTTTTATTATTTTTTTTGGAAGACATTTTGGAAAATATTTTGGAAAACATTTTGTGGAAAACGTTTTGGAAAACATTTTGTGGAAAACGTTTTGTTTTTTTGTTTTTTTTGTTTTTAGAATTGATCATATCAGAATACATGCATATCAAAATAAAACGTGAATTGTGTGGTTGTGACATACAAAAATAACATAAAAAACAAAACCACCCTTTTTTTTTTTTTTTTTTTCTCCTTTTCGTTTTCATTCCTCTCTTTGCTCTCTCTTTTTCCTTACTATTATTTACATATTACAACATACAATATATACAGAGAAAAAAAAAAGAAATACAAGGAAAATACAACAAATGTCAACAACATAAAAAGGAAAATACAAAGAAAATACAACACATAACAACAACTGAAAAAAGAAAAAAAATACAATAAAAGACTAAGAATTACATCAAATATAAGGATAATTAAGCTAAGAAATAATAAATGATAGAAATCAGCTAGGATTATAGAACCGACTTTAGAGCTTCGAACACCGGACTGCTGTGTGAATCCCGTCCACGCCTATAGTCGCTTGCTCCAATTGAACCAACAAATCTGGCAATGAGATTTGTGAAAAAGATTTCCTAGTATTTGGAGGACTGGAGTGATGTATTTTTTTTGGGTTTAAGATTTTTGGTGACTGGAATAAGGAAAGTGGGCATAAGAAATAGGGAAATAAAGATTTTTTTGATTTGTGATGGAAACGTAAGAACAAAAAAGAAGGGGGCAGACTGGAATTGTTTTTTTATAGTTTTTCGTTTTCTGGGAAAAGAGAGTTGAGACGAGCAAGAGAGAAAGAGGAGTTGGAAAGGATAGGCGATTTTGGTTTTGGGAAAGGGAGAGAGTTGGGCAAAAATCTGGGTGTTCCTCTTTTGGGATCAGGGAATTAGATGTGAAGATTGGGCAGATGACAGAATAGCAGAACTTTTCGTTTTTTTTCTTTTGCAGAATGTCCTCCTTTTTTTTTGGTTGTGCGTAATCTCTCTCATCTTTTTTCTTTTCTGGGGCTGAACTTTTTTTGTTTCTGCCGAACTCTCTTTTTCGCATGGACAGAAGACTACATTTTAAAGGAATTGGTTGGATTGCATTGATTGCAGCATTTAATGCTGTATTATTGATGCAGTATTTTTTATTTTCAGATTTTGCCTTCTGTTGGAGGGAACAACGACTTGTGCAGCTTGTGATTGTCCTTTTTTAAATTTTCATTTAGCACATGTGACCGACAGGCGTTGAAAAACACTCTGTCAAATGGCCAACTCATAACGAATGTGTCCCGTGAGTAGCCAGCAAGAATGCCAACGAGAGAGTCAGCGAAAGAAGCCAAACAGCGAAGGTCAACGGGTCAAAGGGTCGAAGTGTCGGCAGGTCGAAGGTCAACGGTCAACGGTCAATGGGTCGAAGTGTCGGCAAGTCGGAGTGTCGGCAGGTCGGAGTGTCGGCATGCTTACAGGCTTCAAAGCTTTGAGTCTTCAACGCTTCGAGGCTTCGAAGCTTCGAGTCTTCGAAGCTTCGACTTGCTAACACTTCGAGGTTACGAGTCACGTTTTTTTTTTATGCCCACCAAAAAATGCCAAAATGGGTGAACTTTGGGAGATTATTTGGGAAGACCTGTATTTTCCTAAATAGATGTTTTGGAGAATTTCGTATAGTCACTTTTCCGGGTAGTTTGACCAGGGGCATTGACCGTCTTTTGGCAAGTTTGAAAATTGTTTTGGCCATAATTTCTTCGTTTTTCATCAGAATTGAGCTCATTCAAGTGCGTTATTCTCCAAATTTCCTTCTCTATCCCATGGTATTGGTCTTGGGGTACTTCAGGGACTTGTAACAGTGGTTATCCATTTTGGGCTTCCCGGTTCGTGTTAATGCATCCATCTTGTGCAAATCGCAGGGAATCTCTAAGGACCTGTTCGACAAGGTATATAGCATGGGCAAAAAGGTATATACAATGGGGTTAGTATGTCCAACCCGGACAAAATGGGGTCTAACAACTAGTGCTCTTCCTGTCAATGTGACATCCGGCAAAATCAACATCTGAATATCCGGATAAAGAGAAGTTGGACTCCTATGGATACCAGAGTCCCAAATTCACTGTCCCTTTGAGATACCGCAATATCCGTTTTACATGAAGCATGTGTGCCTCTCTGGTATTCGCTTGATATCTTGCATAAATGCAAGTTGCAAACATTATGTCTGGGCGACTTGCTGTAAGGTACAACAATGATCCGATCATCCCTCTGTATTCAGTCACATTTACTGATTTCCCGTCAGTATCAGGATTTAACTTTGCATTGACTAGAATGGGAGTCTTCACGGGAGTTGAGTTTTGCATTCCGAACTTCTTGATTAAGTCCCGTGTGTACTTTGCTTGGTTGATGAAGATACTATCCCTCATTTGTTTAACCTCTATTACAAGGAAGTATGTTAATTCTCCCATCATGCTCATTTGAAATTTGCCAGTCATCAACTTCGCAAACTCTTCACAAAGCTTCGGATTTGATGATCCGAAAATGGTGTCATCCACATAGATTTGTACAATCAGAGAATGGTCTTTCTCTTTCCGTAGAAATAGTGTGGTGTCTATTTTCCCTTTTCTGAAATTGTGTTCGAGCAAGAATTCTGATAGTGTGTCATACCAGGCTCTTGGAGCTTGCTTCAAACCATACAAGGCTTTCCATAGTTTATATACCATATGTTCAGCCTTGTGTTCAATGAAGCCCGGAGGTTGTTCAACATAAACCTCCTCTTGAAGATCTCCATTAAGCAAAGCGCTCTTGATGTCCATTAGATAAACTGTGAAGTTTTTATATGAAGAATATGCCACGAACATTCGGATCGCCTCAAGTCTTGCTACTGGAGCAAAGGTTTCGTCATAATTAATGCCTTCTTCTTGACGATATCCTTTGGCTACCAGTCGTGCTTTGTTCCGAATTACTATTCCATCAGTATCTAATTTGTTCCGGAACACCCATTTAACTCCAATGACTTGTTTCAACCTCGGCCTTGGTACTAAAGTCCACACTTCATTCCTCTTGAATTGATTAAGCTCTTTGTAGGTCCCAAAGTGAGTCTAGAGGGGGGGTGAATAGACTTTCTTCGTTTGCGGAAGCTAGACTGTTAGCTGGATTTTGATTCTTCTATCGATAACTATGATGGAAGTATTAATGGAGAAGATGACAATATGGACTATGGGTGATAATAAGAGATATAATGAACTATCAGCCAAATCTGGGATGTGAGTAAATGCTCTTTGCTTAACAGATCTCAGATGTGAAAGGAATGATCTGTGATAGTTCGGATTGTGGAAAACAACACAGAGATTAAACTCAATGATTATGCTAGATCTTGAATAAGCAAAAAGGTATGGTAGATCGAAAGATTTGATCTTGATCTTGGTTCAACATGGCGCAGAGCACTTCAGAAATTTTCTCTCAGAGTCTCTCTCTCTTCCGTTGGAACCCTTGTATTGATTCTTCAAAAGATTATTTCAATTAAGTATGTCAGAATCATTATCTTGTGTTTTGTGTGTTTCCTTCTTTTGAGAGAGAGATTAAGCTCTTCATTTTTTCGTTAAGTGTGTGAGAGATATATTTTTAAGGTTAAAGTGCTCGTGCGCCGTGTTGTCCATCCCGACAGACTGGCTTCCCGCCACTGAAAATGCGGAATGTTAGGGGATGGTTTGATCTGCTTTGATTTACAGATCAGATGCCCATACTGCGTATTTGGCATGCAGTTGATCTTGGCTGTTCATCCGTGGATGGTAGTTGGCAGCAATTAATGTGTCATTAAATGTGCTCAACTGCTCGGGACGGCGTAGGCTTACTATACAAATCCTAGCTGAAGATATCGCTAAGTGAATATGCTTAGGGTTGTAAGTCTGCTTCAAAGGTAGAAGCCTCGTAGGTTTGGTGACTCAAAGATTTCAGCTAGAACCTGTCGGAAGTTGCGAAAGTTTGCTTCAGGCTTTATAATGTTTCTGCGAGTCTACGACTCATATCTTCGAGTCTTCGAGGCTAGAGTTCAGGTTGGATTAGTCTTTTGCGTCACTTTATTAACTGAAGTCTACGACTCTACGAGTCTGCGACTCTTCGAATGGCGCTTAGAGAGACTTCTGCGTAGTCCGCCTAATCTTCCTATTGTTATAGCTACGAGTCTACGACCCTAGCTCTGCGGGTCTATGACCTACGGGTCTCTCAGTTCACTTTATTTGACTAAGTGGCTCTAAAATTCTTCGACTCTATGAGTTTTAGACTTCGCTTTTCTCCCTTAATCTTTCGCAGATGCTCATAAACTGAGTCTTTGTATGGCTACGACCCTTCAGCTATAACTCTCAGCCTTCGATCTCCGAGTCTGTAAGTTTGGTAATTTCTTTGGAATAACTGTATCCCTTGAGTCTACGACTCTGCGACTCGACGACCCTTGAGTTATAGTTTCATTTGTTTACCGGTCTTTATAGCATCGACTCTTTGACCTTCAACCCACGAGTCTACGAGTCCTGTTTTCTTAACGGTGTTCGAAGGCTTCGACTCTACGACTCTACGAGTCTTCCAGTCTAGTGGCAGTTTACGTTCTGTTAATTGACTTAAGTGTTTTTAGGGACTCTACAGTTCTATGGGCTGCGAGTCTACAAGTCATTCATCATTGGTTACTGTTCTTTAGAATTCTTCGACTCTATGGGTCTCTGAACATATTGGTGCTTGCAGTAACTCTCTTTTCTGTACTTTGACTCTGAGACCTTTGACCCTGGATCTACGAGTTACAATGTTTTGTCACTATTTTTCCTTGAGTCTCCAGACTTTAAGAGTCTACGAGTCTCTTGCCAATATGTCCTATGACAGTTTCACTTCTACCTACAACTCTTTGACCCTGCGACCTTCGGATCTTCGAGTCTCCAGATTTAGACTATATTTTGGCAGCTTCATCAAATCCTATATTCCCAACAATCTCTCTATTTAAAGTAAGCTGACAATGGGTGAATACATGAAGTCTGAGACTACGAGTTTGATTGGCAATTTTAGATTAACAGAAAATATCTTTGCATATGAAAAATTTGGAGGAGATCAAAATTACAAAAAAAAATTGCACACTCCTCTCCCCCGTAGGCATGAAGCTACATTAGCCGGCTCCTGTCAAAGATGACTCCCCCTAGGACCTTGCTCCCCCTGAGAGATACTCCCCCTTTCTGGGGTGAGGAACAAGCACCAGAACACAAATCCCATGGGAGCAATGTAATAAAGCACAAAACACCAGGCAACATAGCGAAGACATACAAAAGACATAACTGACTGAAAGTAAGTACACAGAAAACACAGAAAGAGGAAAAAGGAAGAGCAGTGTACAAGTAGATAAAGTACAAGACAGTCACGGTTTAAAGTCAGAATATTTTACACTTTGCGTAAACAGAAAAACAGCGGCTTGCTCGCGTAGGAGTTGAGCAGGAGTCAAATGTAATGAGGCAGCTCGACTGCTCACACAATCAAATTCAGGCACGAGGGCAGGGAAGCCGGTGGTGGTCAGGATGCGAATGTAGTGGCAAACATAGAAACCACAGCTATGAGCATCATCCTGAGCAGGAACACCTTGCTTGACTTGAGTAATTTCCATCGGTTTGGAAAGATGATATCCACCACACCCATGCGAATATCCCTGCATGACATGGTGAGGGTGCGATTGAATTCATGGAGGTGTTCGCGCCGATGGATTAGTAGAGTGGTAGGCTTGGAGTCGAAGATGACGATCCTCTGGTTCTTGAAGTCAATATCGAGAAGAAACCAGTGCGGGGATGTTGACAAATAGGGAATGAGCACATGGTCTACCTCATTCCATGGACGGAAGGAGTTCTCATATCTGTGACCCTGTATGAACTCAATCATGGAGGCATCATCGACGAGTTATGCGTGCATGATCGGTAAACAAAGTTCCACCCGTGTGTCTCGGGGGATATGGAGAGGCAGCTTCTCTAGGTATGACTTTTGTGCAAAGATGAACTGTGTCATATCCATTTCTTCACTGTCATGTAGTAGTTGACACAGGTCAGGTCCGGTGAAGAAGGCTTCGTAGCCACAAGTCCGTGCAGTGGAATCCCCAACAACATAAGTATTAAAAGCAGCAAGTTTAGCTGAGGTGCCTTCTGTGGTTACAATGCGTGGTGGGACTAGTGGTTGGTCGGTGGTAGTAGCGGCTGGTTTAGTAGGTGAAGCAGGCATGGTATACTCAGCCATACTTGGATGGGTAGTTGAGGGACCAGGCTGAGTGGAAGAAGATGGTTGGCAGGGAGCAGCTGTCTGCTTCTTCATGCGTGTTCCAATGGGCACATCATCATCATCATCAGAATATGTGATGACAGTGGTTTTGTGTGCACGCTTTCGCCCACGGGAGTAAGTGGCTGTAGATAGAGGTGGTGAGTGACTCGGAGGAGGCACTGCTGGCTGTGGAGGATCTACAGGTTCAGGTGCAGGCCGGTCTGATAGCTGTGGGTGTGTGTTTTTGACAGTGAGAGTTATTTCCCTACTGGCAAGATGATGACATTCAGAAAGAATAGCTCCCAGAGTTGTACTGAGTCCTTCGTATTGTCTCTGGTAAGCACCTTTAATGTCTTCATAGTGTTCCTCCAGATGTCTGAACCCATTGGAGTTTACACGTGTGAGAGATGTCATTTCTTGCTGCACCTTGTCTAGGGTACGGTCTGATAACTCAACTTGAGTTCATACCTCTTCCATACCTGATTCCATGGCAGCCAGTCGTTCTTTAAAAGCTTGAGATATTGATGTTTTAAGGATGCTGGAGGAAATCAGTTTCTCAAAGACTTTGCTTGCCAGAAGATCTAGTTTTTCAGCCGTCAGGGAACAGGAGTGAGACGCAGCCGGTACTGGAATAGCCATTGGGATATTAGCTGCAAACTCCTCACTCACCTGAGTGGCCACTTGATGAATTAATGGTGCAGATGGTGTGGCCATCTCAGAACTTTCCACAGGCTCAGGGACCTGTGGAATTGCTCCTGCATCGGAGTCACTGGCTGTAGTAGCAAGAGTTTCTTCTTCTTCTTCTTCTTCTGCTTCCTCTTCCACAGCATTTGGTACCATCTCAGCATCATGAGTAGATGTGGCAGGTGAGTCCACCATGATGGGAGATGGGGCAACTACTGATACAGCTTCCACTGGGTCTCTTCTTACACGACCCTGCTCAACCAACCAGCTAATCAGATGGTCTCTGTCTACCATCTGCTTACCAAAGGCGATCCATGCCTTCCTTAATTCGGCGGGGGTCATATGAGCCTTGGCATACTCAACATAAAAGTCTTCCAGCTCAGACTCCCCAAGAGAGCTCAACAGAACAGGTGTCGTACCCCTATCCTCTGGGGTTTCCTGTGCTGGTGTCTACCCTCCATTTGCAGGCTCTCTAATTTCTGCAGTATCCCTGGGCAGCTCAGTAGTAGGGGCCTCCTCAGGTGTAGAACCAGTGGGGAGATGAGTTCTGGCAATGTTCTCCACCACTTCAGCTATATGTATTGTTGCGGCGGACGCAGAGGAGCCCCTAGAAGTCTGTGGGACACGGACCGACTGTCGTGGTATGTGAGCTGGGGCCCGTACAGAGCTGGCTATGTCCTTTGCATGACTTCTCGCACTTGATTCAGGCCTCTTCATCGACTTGATCTCTAGCCGACCATCCTCATAGATGCTTTTAAAAATGTATTTGGTCGGCAGTGGCACTGTAGGTCTGTTGCAGAATACATTAGGGTGCAGGAACCTTAGGACTTTAGTGAGAAGTAGTCCAAAGTGTCCCTTCTTGCTCTTGATCATGGTGTGTATCTGAGTTCCCTAGTCTACTCGTCTTCCCTGTAGAACAATACACATGATCTTCATCTGCTCATGGCTTGCAGAGTCATAAGCAGTCTTCTTACACAGTAGGCACTGTCCGGTGACTATGAGAGTCGCCAGTGCTTGACCGGAAAACCTAATATTCAGGGCTCCCCGACCTTGCTTTCCAAGATTGGAATACCCAAGAAAAGACTTACACTCTTCTCTGGAGAGACTAGGAAGAGGATTAAAGTTACCTTTAGGGAGTGGAAGTGCATTTCGGAGCGTTTCGGCAGAGACTCGAATCTTCACTCCGTGTACCATTCCCACCAGGTCGTCTCCAGAGATTGCCAAGGTCTCATGAAATTGCGAGACGTCTTCTACCAGCACTTCTTGCATCCCTGTACATACAAATGCGATTCCAGATTCATCGAGACGATTTTTGAATTCGCCTAACTAGCTGACCTTCGCGTCTCCTATGGCTTCCCAATCGACTATAAAGCCAGGTACGATTTCTCCTAGTCCTTTTGCGATTGATGAGCTGGGTCCTGCCATAGAGGTTATAGAGAGAGAGAGATAGACACGCGTAGAGAGGGATGGTAAGGTTTGAAGGTGGTCAGAGGAGAGAGAGAAAGAGAGAGAGAGAGAGAGCTCTAGGGCTAGGGTTCGAGTGTGAAAACGACGAACATACCTTTGGGCTCTGTCTCTATCAGTGACTTATGTATGAGTTGAGAAGTGTACCGTGGAAGTCACACACTTTGTCAGTTCATCTTCAGGGTCCGCGTTCTTTTTTTTTCTGACCCGTCTCTTTATCTTCTGGATCCACTCGTTGGAATACTCAAGTGAAAGGTCCACATCACTCGTTAAGTTGGTGTGTTGTGAATTTTAAGTGCACAGTGACGTGCTGACATGTCTGCGATGCTTGAGTAGTGAGTAACAGAATCCGTCTCACTTCGACCCTTTGGACTGTGACTCTACGAAGCTGTGTTTAGGATGCTTCGAGGCTTTGACCTTTGAGGCTTCGAAGCAGCAGTCTTCGATCCAGCAGTTCTTCGATGCAGTTTGCTTCGAGGTCAACTACAGATTCAGCGAAAGGTGGATTTCTATGGACTTTCTCAACACTTAGCAACACACATGGGATGCATATGACAATTCACATAATATTATGCATGATGAACAGTATTGTGAGTGGAATTGAAATTACGTGCCCAGAACTTGATTTCTTTCAACCGTAATACTTGGTTTGCATATATGACTACTGCATCACTACCATTTAACTCTCCATTTACCTTAGAAATGGCTAAGTACTTCATCACACCACAACTTGTGCCAGAAAATGATCACTGTGTTAACATAGCATCTAGTAAACTGTGGTTTATCAAATGCGATAACCCAATCATGAATTTAGAGTCTCCTCACATATTTAGCAAAAATCACTCAACAGAGGCCTCACCCTCTCACTCTCAAATCAGCATGTGGGTATGATTCAGGAACTAGAATTACAATGTTTGGTATGCTCATGGTCAACCGAATCTTACCACAACCCTGAGCCAACAATGATTTTCAGTTCAGCATAGATGACTTGAGAGACAAGATGGCCCTATTGAGAATCAGAACGCACACTCTATCATTGTCTAATTTATAATATAGTACATGTATAGAGGTTGGAGGTTGATCAGTCCTATTATCTGTGTAAGCTACCCCGTTTTTCTTTGTAGAGTATTCATTTTCAGGTCTAATTCATGAACCTTTTCACTTGGACAGAGCTCAACACAGTTTTCTTTTGGATCTTAGATGATCATACAGTTTGAACTCCAATTATTACTCTGAAAGAGATACATCTGAGGGTAGTAGTGAGGACTCCCCCTAAGATAGGCAATTGACTTTGATAGTTTCTTTTGCCTTTTTCACCTTGCCTTTTTCATTGAAATGTATTGGCTCTTTTTGAGTAATAGGCTTTTTATGATTCTCAAATACTACAGTCTCAGTCATCCTTTGAGCATTAAATCATTGAGGATCCTTTCCATGCAAGCCAACAGTACCATGAGATACAACAGTTCCTGCTAGTTAATGAATGCAATGCCACACAGGTGATATTCGCTCAGAATGAAAATGACAAGTAATAGGAATATCATTTACTTTAAACATAAAGGGAATTGCACTCATTTCACTCAAGACTCGAGGATTCATGACAGGTTGCACAAAAGACTTGAACCAGGTTTAGAGGCGGCAAGTTTCATCCATGTGATGGTTGGACCCATTTTGACCGGGCCAGATAACAGCCAAGAAATCCAAAAATGAAAGATCTCAAAATGCCCCAAGGTCAACACCAAAGGATAGAGGACTAAATTTGGAAACCAACGCACTTGACCATGCCTAAATCCGACTTGAAACGAAGAAGTTATGACTAAAAAAGTCTCAGGCATGGAAAGTCAAACGTGCAGAAAGACGGTCAATGCCCCAGAAACAGTTCGGGCGAATTTATGACCGCTGCCTCGAAGACTCGCAGTCCAAGCCTGCGCTCGCAACACTCACATCCCAGCCTGCACTCGCAACACTCACTCGAAGCCTCGCAGCTGAGACTCGAAGCTCCCAGCCTCGTTGACTCATAGTCCAGCTCAGCCTCGAAGACTCGCAGACACAGACCCGCAGTCAGCCTTGAAGCCTCACAGCTCAGACTCGCAGTCTCGGCCTTGTAGCGCAACCCTGCCTCGAAGCCCTATAGCATAGACTCGCAGTCAGCTTCGAAGCCTCGTAGCTGAGACTCGAAGCTCCCAGCCTCGTAGACTCGTAGTCCAGCTCAGTCTCGTAGACTCGTAGTCCAGCTCAGCCCCGAAGCTCGCAGTCCCAGCCTGCACCCGCAGCACCCAGCCTCGAAGCCTCGCAGCTGAGACTCGAAGGTCCCAGCCTCGTAGACCCGTAGTGTCACGCCCCGGATTTCCAACTCGAGGAAACCGGTACGTGACTCCCCTTTTTACCCACACGGAGGGCAAAGGGGTTAGGATACAAACCAAGAACTGAACATTTTAAACATTCACAACACATTCAAGAAAAATAAAGTCCATCAAGCCGTCCAAAACCAAATCGGTCTTTAATACAAAGTCTTCTTTTCAATCCATCCCCATTGGGGTTACATCAATTCCCATAATAAAATAACATAAACAATAAAATAAATAAAGCAAACTCTACGGAATTGATTTTTTAAACGGTCGAAACACGTGTTTAATACATGGGAGCTCGTTTCAACCTCGTAAATAGATATGTCGTTCTTGAAACTTGCTGTCAACGCATGGGAACTCCAAAAAACACATCGTTTAATTTGCCAAGTTCCAAGTTGGGCGGCTGTTCCCTCTTCAAACTCTATAAAAAGGAGGCATTACCCATTTCTAGAAAAGGGGGGATATTTTTGGAGACTAACAACATAGAGAGCTTTGAGGGAGAAGGCCCAAAGATTCAGCAGACTTTGCTGGACGGAGCTGAAGAAGACGTCCTCCACCATCCTTGCTGGATTTTGTCTCCACGTCCCTCAAGCAGTCAAAGAGGAGTGAAGCTAGCAGGAACATCAAGCTTGATTTCCAGGTTTTATTCCCCTCTTATCTTACATTCACCATCATCATTACACCAAAATCTCACCTTTTTATTGAAAAATACAACAAAACGTTTTCAAAGGCCCGGTGGCTGTGGGATTGAGCTTTTTATGCTCACATCCTCGCCGCTTGGCCAACAATATTGAGTCAGGGAGTGAATCTGAGCTTCACAGTGTGCTCTTCACAATACCAGGCCCTGTACTATCTCATTTTTTTGAAAACCCCAATTTCTCTTTAAATATACCCAGGCTTCTGTGGCTGTGAGATTAAGTCCTATTGCTTATATCTTCACCACCTGGCTAATATCAACTGTGGTAATGAATCCGAGCTCCATGCTGTGCTCTTCATGCTACTGGTTTTCTTTCTATTTTCCTCGATAAAACAAAAGAACGACATTCATTTTCTAAGCCAACCAGCCATAGTTTTTACAATGAAATAAAAAGAAACGAAAGGGAAATTAAAATAAGCAGACACCCATAGACAAAGACTAGGTACCAATTTTGGGCGCTATGGGGGTGCAAGAGCTTTTCTTCCTTCCCCACACGTAACCGACTCCCGAACCTTTTCTCTGGAACCGTAGACCCTCCTAGGTGGCCAAACACACCTTCATCTTTGTTTGGTGGCGACTCTGTTTCTTCTATCTCTCTTTTGGTTTTGTGTGAGCTATGGCAATGATGGCTCAATGACCAAATCTCTATCCAAAGGAGTAATCTCAAGCCAGTCACGAGCCTGGACGACACCGGGTGATGACAGCTGGCGACTCTGCTGGGGACATTTGAGAGAGTCTAGCCATGGTCTTTTGTTTGTGGAGTGTTTGCTTGTTTATTTCCCCTTCTGTCTTCTTTTTTTTTTAGACTGCATTGCTTGTGCATACATGCATTTCTCTCTCCCTCTAACCCTGTACCCGGGTTTTCTACTTTTACCTAGGATTAGCGAGGTTTAATAGGGATGCCCCGTGGGTTCTATCTCACGTAAGGAGCCTGAACTCCTCACCCAAGCGGGGTCCTTTTGAAGGGCCCCCTCCGTCAATGCCTCTAGGGGTACGGAGCTTCTCTCAAGAGATAGTTTGGGAATCAACGAATAAGATAGGTGTATGTGTATATGCCCATCAGGGGTTTTGACCTTCATGTGTGTGCTTTAACGTTGTTATGACCTTGTTTGCACCTTGTTTGCTAACTCATGCACTTTTACCACATTTTGCTTTAATTTACCCTAACCGTCACTCATTTTGCTTGGTGCATATCATGACATCCCATGCATACATATAGGAACATGGCAAGTTTTGGGAACCTTTTGAAGGGCACCAGAGACCCTGAGGACGTGGAAGAAGTGGAGCGTGCCTCAATTTAGATCTAGCAAGTTTTAGGAGACTTCTCACCAAAGACATACTCTATGGCCGATCAGATCATCATGGACACTCGGGTCGAACTCCCCAAAGACCTCCGAGCCACATGGAGTGAATGGCCTAGCGTGAGACACATAGCTTACACTCAACAGTTTGGTGATCTCCTGCTCCTGTCACAACTTCCTGTTGATGAGAATATGATTAAAGCAGTGATCCACTTCTGGGACCCGAGACGGAGGTGCTTCACCTTTAATGACATCGACCTGGTGCCAACTTTGGAGGAATATCGAAGAATCCTCCGCATCCCCTTTGAAGAAGACGACATTATTTTCCAACCCAGCCCACAGAAGTCTTGCAGACGGGGGTTAGCACATTTCATGGGTTTCAAATGCTTGGGGAAGGACAAAAAGATCATCGACCCTGTGATCAAAGTAGATGGCAAAGAAATCATTCCATGGGAGTTTCTCAGAGGCCAACTGAAAGGTCCAAACGAGGATAAGGCCCATTCGCTCATCACCCTTGCTATTTACGGGTTGGTGGTCTTTCCACGGGTAACCGGTTACATTGACGGGACCATTTTCGAGCTAGTGGCACAAGTGACCGGTGGCGCTGACCCTATTCCATCCATACTCGCCGAAACCATCAGATCTCTATCATTTATTCGGACTACAAGAGGTGGTCGCTTCATGGGGTGCCTCCCTCTCTTGTGCACATGGCTCAAAAGCCATCTCCACTATGTTACCCCGCAATTCAGGGCTGTTTACTCATGGCCCCCTACTGTCATACTAGATATTCTAAGAAGCTCGTGGCTCTTACCCAGTAATCTCAACAGATGGAGAAGGCTGCTGAATTGCCTGAGTGAGGCAAATGTTGTCTGGATGGCACCTTGGATGCCAAGAAAACATATGACCTATAGCTGCGGAAGGTATAACTGGGTCCCACTCCTTGGACCATGGGGCGGGACTGCCTATGCCCCTCTTCAAGTGGCAAGACAGCTGGGAAATAACCAAATTGTCCCAGTTCTCTACGGAATGGAAAGATGTGATATTAACCATGGCACAAGAAGGGTTGAATCAGTCGCCGATCGGATGTTCAACGCGTTACGGGCTTAGGAAGATCGGTTTCCTCCCCTATTACCCCGATGTTGTCCCGTCCTATGTTTCTTGCCGAGAGAAACTAGAAGTGGAACACCTCCTACACCAGAAAGAACTTATCGGTACTCTTCCGACCAAGAAGATAATGACAATGCGTGAATCCGGGAAAGAAAAAAAATAAAAAAAAAGAAAAAAGAAAAAAAAAAGGAAGAAGGGGGTAAGGAGCGTCTCAAAAACAAAAAAAAAAAATTATTTCAAAAATTTGTTTTAATATTTTGTTTAATTTAATATACAATAAGTTTGTTTTTTTTTTTTTTAATAAAAAAAAATATTATTTTTTTTTTTTTTTAATTTTTTTAAAATAAATATTAAAAAATATAAATAAAAAAAAGAAGAATTTTTTATTTTTTTTATAGTTTTAAATTGTATTTTTTACCTTTTTTTAATTTTTTAATTTTGTGTATTAAAAAAA
This sequence comes from Taxillus chinensis, assembly GCA_023512835.1. Taxonomy (NCBI): domain Eukaryota; kingdom Viridiplantae; phylum Streptophyta; class Magnoliopsida; order Santalales; family Loranthaceae; genus Taxillus; species Taxillus chinensis. The sequence continues at coordinate 49,131,198 of CM042085.1, forward strand.
TTAATAGATTTTTATTTTTATATATCATATATATTTGCTCTAACCCCTCGGAAGATGCTATTTGCAAATACATACGTTTTTAATAAGTTTTGGCAGCATTTTGGAGCTCACTTTTGACATAGTAGATGGGCCTCAAACAATTGGGGGGGGGGGGGGGGGGGCGGAGGGTGGGGTTGTGTGCCTCCCACAAGGGGGGGGGGGGGATTGGGGGGGGGGGGGGGGAACCCATTTTACGGGGGGGGGGAGTAATTCGGGGGGGGGGGGGTCTTAAGGGGAAAAAGGGGGGCCCGGGGGGGGGGTGGCGGCCCCAGGGGGAAAGTGATCAAGTAAAAAGCTCATTTTGTAAATCCATGATGTATCTAAAGTTGGTTTTGTATCATTAGCAATTTGAATGTTGTAATTTAATTAAACAAAGCAATGTAAATGTTCTTATGGGAGAAAATAGGGATTTGGATGTCAATCAATGTAATTAATTAATCTCTTGTTCTTAAGGCATATTAATTCAAACTTCCCCTTTTTGTTTAAAACCCAACACCTTTGCATGTACTAGCCTCTTTCGAGTGATCTAGCCGTGTGTATACCCTAGCTTGGGGGACGGGCAACCCATTATGTGCTTAAGTTGTTTGAGTGTAGATTGGTATCACACCAACCTTAACTAGGTTACAAGCAAGATTACCGGCTTTCGCAAATTATAATCTTTACAAGTCAAATCTCTTAACTATCCGGTTATCAATGTCTTCTTTCGATCCATAATTGAATAACCTTAAACAAGAATTAAGATGGCCAAACCTAATTCTCACATGTAAATTCAAGAGACTTGATAAACACCAAAGAGAATTTAAATTAACATACCAAAAGGAAAGAAATCAAAGGCTTACATCAATATTCATCTTCCTCCCATGGAGGTTTAAGCTACCATAGTGATAAACAAAATAATTGTTCTTGCCATAGAAACCCAAAACGCTTCCTCTCTCGCTCTCTTCAGTGAACGATTTTCAGTCCCCCATTAATTACAAATTTTCCCCAATATATTTCCCTAATTCTCCGTATAACTGATCTGAAACCGTTAGGAACCGTTCCCTCCATTAATTTGAAGTTGTTTCCCTCTCAAAATGGTTGATGGAAGGTCGTCAGATCCTTTAAAGATGAGTTACAGGCCGTCCAGGTGGCATCTGTGGAGGTTCATTGACCAGCAGGTTACGTTGTGCAGAAACTGCCCGCGGTCAATTCATTTGGTCAACTCAATTTCAAATGACCGTTTCAAATGACCAAGCTCTCGGAGCTTCCAGTCAACTCAATTGGTCCCGTCATTTCTTTTTGGTCATTTCAAATTTGAAATGACCGCGGTCGGAGATTGTCCCTTGCTCCTTCATTCTTTCTTTGGATCTTGTACTTGGCCTGTTTTCCATTCAAAGACAACAAAAACACCACAAAAGGATCTACTAATGCTATGTTAGGGGGTTAGTTCATTAATCATTCAAATTCATCAAAATGAAGTTAAAGATGTGATCTTTAATCATGAAATCCCCTTCATTTGACACTAAAATGTGTTAGAAAAACCCCCCTAACAACAACTCCAAACTTAGAACTTGCTCGTCCCGAGGCAATTAGAATTATGAGGCATAACAAAAGTAAAACAATGAATTGATATAAGAGCATGTGAAAGAATAAAACATCTATAAAACATATGGTTTAACTCTTAATATCATGTATGAAGTTTTGTATTCTCGGTCCAACAATCATATGTTCTCTTTGCAAAAGACTAAGAAGCAATTGAACCACCAACATTCGAAACAAATTTCCTAATTCCTTGCAATCTCACAATGAGCAAAGCAGCCTCACTCATATGGTAATCTCACTTCACTCTCTCTCAATCTTTCATGGAATTAAAACTAAAACAAGTGCCTTCCCTAATCCTTTTTTGGTGATTCAACCATCATTCCATTACCCAATTAGTTTTTGTCATAGACCACAATGATAGTAAAAGTAACAATGCCCAATACACTTCTTATCTATTTTTAATGTACAAGTAAGTTCTATATACAATGCAAAATTGCTGAAAATATACAAAAGGGAAAGAAAAACACAAGTTTTTCCTTGATGGATTATACATCTCCACAGATAAACTTTAACTTTCTTTCTTTTTTTTTTTCCAAGGCTTATTCGGTAGTCTATATAACCTTACAAAGTTTTCCTTGATGGATTATATATCTCCACGGTTCATAACCTTCTTTTTTCTTTCTTTCTTTTCCAAGGCTTATGCTACGGTAGTCTATATAACCTTACAAAGTTTTCCTTGATGGATTATATATCTCCACAGTTCATAACCTTCTTTTTTTTTAAGTATACACACTTTATACAACACTTTATACAACTTGGAACATTGTACTTATTCTAAACAAAGTGGGCTATGACTCCAACTCCACCATTCCAACTATCCAATCACCAATGTAGAACTATAGAAGATCTTATTGAAGTTTAATTTCCATGAAGTGAACACTCATCAAAATATATAGCTCTCAGTAAAGTTATGCTCTCACTCATTCAAGGAATCAAGTTATTTATTCAAAAGTTGTCAATTCATTATGGATCCAAGTCTTTGTTCAAACATATGATGATATCATTCCAAGTACATGAGTTTCATGCATGGGATTAATGAGTAACCATTGGTTCCAAAAGTATTTCATTCTTAAACATGTTGTATATAAACATTTCAAAGTTTTCACAAGTGCCTTCATTTCATATTCATTCTACTCTTCTCACATCATGAGAAAATTAATCCATATTGCAATGCCACAAGCAACTCCACACTTGGAATTTTGCATATCTTTCAAGCAATTGCAACAAGAAGAGGGAAGAGTGTTCAAACCTTTTTTCTTTGGCGAGGGGGAGCTGGCTCATTATAAAAATATATCATTTGATCAACCCGTTCACGAAGAGCAGTTACAGGATAAGGGTTTGAAGTTGGGGCTGTCCAAACACCTCCATGAGCTTGCATGCAAGCTGTCATATTGTAACAGATAAAAGGTCCATAACTTGCACTAACCCATGGATTCTCTGCACACAATTAAATTCAAACAAAACAAAACAAATATTCACAAAACATGTTCGGGTTGCCTCCTGGAAGCGCTGCAGTTAATGTTAGTAGCTTGACATTCTCCTTTTGTTAACTTGAAATTGGAGCAAGGTAAAGAACCTCCTTGACTCCTGCAGTTAATTGTTCTCCTTGTGGCTCAGCAGCTATAATAACTGGCCACTCTCCTTCTTCTCCCAAGAATACATACTTTAGATGTGCTGGTAGAATCTTCAACTCAACCTTTGGTGCCTTCTCCACCAATGGGACTGGTTTAGAATTTCTTTCAATATCTTCAAATCCTTTCTTTGATTGAAAATGAATGACTGGTGTGGCTTCTAAAGCATTTCTCACCTCTAAAATGTCTTCATTAACAGTTGATGAAACATTCTCCAAACATAACCCTAAGGGATCATGAAATCCCTTAGCATGATCTTCAATTGCAGTATTTAACATCTCCACAAGACAACCTTGTTCATGTTCAACTTCCTGAGGATTCTTCATACTCTTATATAAGTTGAACTCCACTTTGTCTTCACCAATGTGTAATTCTAATTTCCCACCTTTGACATCTATAATTGCCCCTGCTGTTGCTAAAAATGGTCTGCCAAGAATAAGTGGTAAAGAACCACCTTCTTCCATATCCAAAGCTATCAAATCAATTGGGACAATAAAATTCTGAATTTGTAACGGTGCATTCTCTATAATGCCAGTTGCATACTTAATAGATTTGTCAGCAAGTTGCAAGGTCACTGATGTGGGCTGCAATTTTCCAAGACCTAGCTTGCTACATACTTAAGATGGAATCAAACTCACACTAGCTCCCAAGTCACGAGAGTGAATCAAAAGTAACGTTCCCTATAGTGCAAGGTATGGAAAAACTTCCTGGGTCTCCCATCTTCTGAGGTAGTTTTCTCTGAATAATTGCACTACACTCCTCCGTGAGTGCAATTGTTCCATTCTCTTCAATTTTCTTTTTGTTACTCAACATCTCTTTCAACATCTTGGAGTAGGAAGGCATTTGAGCCAATGCTTCCAAAAATGGAATGGTAAGCTTTAATTCCTTAAGATGTTCAATGAATCTTTTGTATTGTTCATCTTTCTTTCTTTGTCTCAATCTTTGAGGGAAGGGTATTGGTGGAGCATAATTCTTCACCACCTTAGGAACTTCAGGATGTTCCTCTTTCTTTTCTTCCCTTTCCTCCTCAGATTTAGGTTCACCTTCATCCTTTTTGACATGGGTTGTTTCCTCCACTTGAGGAACTTCCCTCTTTGGTAACTCTCTTCCACTTATTAGCATAACAGCCTGCACATATTCTTTTGGGTTTGGCTCAGTCTTATTTGGAAGTTCACCAGGATTCCTTGTAGTAAGAGCATTTGCAATTTGTGCAATCTGAGTCTCCAACTTCTTGTTATGAGTCTCAAGTCTGTCAAACCTGCTACCAATATCAGTCTCAAACTTATTCAATCTCTGTTCAGTTCCTGCTGCCATATTCTCAATTGCAAACTCCCAGTCGGCCTTCTGCTTCTCACCATAACCAGCTCCTTGCGGTTTAGGTTGGGACTGTCTATTGAATTGCTGATTGTTCTGATTATTCTGCCCTTGAGTTGCATTATTTCCACTTTGATTCTGCTGATTATTCTGTCCTCCCCATGAAAAATTCGGATGATTCCTCCATCCGGGATTGTAGGTATTGGAAAATGGATTATTCTGCTGCCTGTTTTGGTTAGCTATGTAGTTAACCTCCTCATTCATATTAGCTGAATATCCTTCCACTGTCTCTCCATATGCTTTTAGTGGACACTCATTCGGAATGTGTATGCCCCCACATTCTTGGCAAGCAGAGTTAACCTTTGCTACTCTCTGAACATTTAATTTTTCCACCTGTTTTGTCAGAGCTTCCAACTTAGCATTTAGCATTGTGGAATTATCCACCTCAATTAAACCAGGTTTCTTCACGGCTACTCTCCTAGAGGGCCACTGAGCTTGCTCTTTTGTCAGTTCCTCTATAATCTCTTTAGCTTCTTCTGCAGTCTTGGCTGTCAGAGCACCTCCACTGCAACATTTACCATGTACTGCTCCTCAGCTGTAAGCCCTCCATAAAACACTTCAATAAGTAACCAATCTTCTAAGCCATGATTGGGACATTTTCTCTGCAATTCCCTGAATCTATTCCATGCTTCACCAAGTGTTTCTCCAGTGGTTTGGGTAAAAGCAGTGATGTTGTTTCTCAACTTCACTGTTCTTCCTCTTGGGAAATATTTAGTGAGAAATTCCTGGGCACAATCTGCCCATCTGGTGAAATGTCCCTCTGAAAAAGAATTGAACCAGATCAAAGCATCCTCCTTTAAAGACCAAGGGAATAATTCCAATCTGATAAAATCCTCCGGCACTCCTTGTCTTCTCATTGTTCTGCATATCTGCACAAATCTGGCTAAATGGTGGTGAGGATCTTCCAAAGGTGTTCCCCCAAAACTGTTTTGCACCACTAAATTAATGAGCTGTGGAGAAAACTCAAAGTTTTCTCTCAAGAGAGGTGGTGGATAGATAGGATTTCTGATATCAGAAACGTTAGGAGTATGATGCTCCCTAACTGGCCTGAAATCTGACCCATTATCTTCTTGCTGCTGCTGTTGTTGTTCCTCCATAACTGAACAAGATTCAACACTTTCTTGTTCCCACAACAAATTCTGCAAATCAAACTCTGGATTACTCCAAAATCCAGGAACAGAATTTGATTCTTCTTCAATGCTTGCTGACTGTACACTCCTTTGCTTTCTCAATCTAGCAAAGAATGTACGTTCTGGCTCAGGATCAAACAAATCTTCAAACGTTGATTTAACGCTTGCTCATTCATTCGCACTGTAAAAACAACAATGAACACATACCTAGCATAATACCGCACACGGAGTTTGGTAATTACAACAAGTATGCTTCCACACTCAATCACAAAATGTACTTTCAACTTTGTTACTTTCCCGGCAACGGCGCCAAAAACTTGTTAGCAATTCCATAAGCGTACGGATCGTTACAAGTAATAAAGTGGACTCAAAGTCCGGATGTCGAACCCACAGGGAAAGTGATCAAGTAAAAAGCTCATTTTGTAAATCCATGATGTATCTAAAGTTGGTTTTGTATCATTAGCAATTTGAATGTTGTAATTTAATTAAACAAAGCAATGTAAATGTTCTTATGGGAGAAAATAGGGATTTGGATATCAATCAATGTAATTAATTAATCTCTTGTTCTTAAGGCATATTAATTCAAACTTCCCCTTTTGTTTAAAACCCAACACCTTTGCATGTACTAGCCTCTTTCGAGTGATCTAGCCGTGTGTATACCCTAGCTTGGGGGACGGGCAACCCATTATGTGCTTAAGTTGTTTGAGTGTAGATTGGCATCACACCAACCTTAACTAGGTTACAAGCAAGATTACCAGCTTTCGCAAATTATAATCTTTACAAGTCAAATCTCTTAACTATCCAGGTTATCAATGTCTTCTTTCGATCCATAATTGAATAACCTTAAACAAGAATTAAGATGGCCAAACCTAATTCTCACATGTAAATTCAAGAGACTTGATAAACACCAAAGAGAATTTAAATTAACATACCAAAAGGAAAGTCAAAGGAAATAATACAAAAGAATATAATTACATCAATATCCATCTTCCTCCCATGGAGGTTTAAGCTACCATAGTGATAAACAAAATAATTGTTCTTGCCATAGAAACCCAAAACGCTTCTTCTCTCCCTCTCTTCGGTGAACGATTTTCAGTCCCCCATTAATTACAAATTTTCCCAAATATATTTCCTAATTCTCTGTATAACTGCTGGAAACCGTTAGGAACCGTTCCCTCCATTAATTTGAAGTTGTTTCCCTCTCAAAATGGTTGATGGAAGGTCGTCGATCCTTTAAAGATGAGTTACGGGCCGTCATGGTGGCATCTGTGGAGGTTCATTGACCAGAGGTTACGTTGTGCGAAACGCCAGGGTCAATTCATTTGGTCAACTCAATTTCAAATGACCGTTTCAAATGACCAAGCTCTCAGGAGCTTCTGGTCAACTCAATTGGTCCCGTCATTTCTTTTTGGTCATTTCAAATTTGAAATGACCGCAGTCAGATTGTCCCTCGCTCCTTCATTCTTTCTTTGGATCTTGTACTTGGCCTGTTTTCCATTCAAAGACAACAAAAACACCACAAAAGGATCTACTAATGCTATGTTAGGGGGTTAGTTCATTAATCATTCAAATTCATCAAAATGAAGTTAAAGATGTGATCTTTAATCATGAAATCCCCTTCATTTGACACTAAAATGTGTTAGAAAAACCCCTTTCAACGTGCAAGCATATTTTTGCTTCTCAGGCCTCTACAGGATGCAAGGAAGCTTGGGGAGAAGTTTGAGCTGATTTGGAGCTGCACGTGAATTCACCATATCACATGCAAATTGACGTGCAGAGATATTTTTGGACCGATCCTATCGTTTTTCCATGCTGATCATTTGTTTCTGAAGGCCCATGTCCAAATTGTGGATGGAAGATAGAGATTTTAAAGTTTGAAGTGTCACTTATCAAAACTACGCCGTTTTGATAAATGGGCTAGGGTACACACCTCAAGGCCCATCCAACCTCTATAAATTAAGCCTCCACGCTCCCTGCTAGACATCCTAGACCCCCCTACACGTTTTTAGAGAGAGAGAGAGGCTTCACGATTTGGAGGTTGCTCCTTGGCCTAGGAGAGCAGCCGTCGCGGATTTTGGAGCCTCGATTTGAAGCCTTGTTACGCGCGTGGATTAGAAGAAGATGTTTAGCTTTACTGCTATGGTTTTGCTTGTAATCATGCGTGAGTAGTTCTTATAATCTAGGGGAGCAATGTAGCCCCCTTGTTGCTTTGCTTGTGTTTATGAATATTGGGTTTGGATAATTGAGTTTTGCATGTTTTATGAATCTGTTCTTAATTTCTATCTTTGGATGTACACCTTGGTATTCTTAGCCCTAGTCTGAGGGCGGATTGAGATTCATAACTTATTTGTAATTGGTGTAATCACTATCCTTTTGAAAGTATGATTTATTGGCTTTGCATGTTTGTGTGTTTAGATGACCATTCCGGCATATAACTCTTAAAAGGACCTCAATGACCATTTGTTGTCCTTGGCTTGTGTTTAGCATGTTTTCAATCGACAACCCTAATACCATGAACCAGTAGAGATAACATAGGGAGGTGAAATTGTGACCCTAGATGCCTTTAATCCTTGCATCTTAATCCTAAAATCAATTTGCTTTCTTTTGTTTATTTAGAAAACCAAATAAAAATTAGATCTTTAGTTATAAAAAGATTTTGTTTTTGCCAAGACATTGTTTTAAGCAAGATTAATTTGGTGATTTGAGTTAAAGCTAGATAACTTGGTAATCTCTGTGGGATCGACCCCTTTCTTGTCGCTATTCTATTTAGCATTAGTTAAGGGAATTAATATTTTGAGAAGGGATTTAAACGACAGTAGCTTAACCCTCACTTGGGTTTCGCTCACGAAATACCCGTTCATCAAATTGGCGCCGTTCTGCCGGGATTCAACGGTTGACTAGCTTTAGAAATCAACATTGAGTGAAATTGTTTGAATTCTGATCTTGGTGTTTTATTTTGTCTTTTATTTTCTGTTATTTTTCTTTGAGTTTTTATTTATTTATTTTCTTTTGTTCGGAGTTGCTGGGTGTGTTCTTGTTGTTTTACAGGAACATACACCAAGTGTTTGAGGAATTCCTAGTTGTGCATGCCAAGACAGGAGTTTATACCATTTAATCGGGAACCTGAAAGATTGTTCAGAGCTCGGCGTAGAGCAGCTAGGGAAGCAGCACGTGAGGCTGAAGAAGCATTGCAAGGCTTAGAGCATTCAGTAGGTGAATTGATGGCAGATTTAAGGCCTGATGGTGGTGCACCGCAAGGAGGGGCCAATTACAATGGCCAATATCCAGAAGAAGAGGGTAATCGGTTTATGCCCAGAACCTTCTTAGACTATGCGAGGCCAATGATGTCGGACCATTATTCGGGGATTCGGCGGACAAGAGTCCAAGCAAATAGCTTCGAGTCAAGCCGGCGTTGATCAACATGGTGAGCAACAACGCGTTTGGAGGAACAACCGTGGATGATCCACACCAGCATTTGATGAGGTTCTACCAGATGTGCGACACAATAAAGATCAACAATGTATTGGAGGAGGCAATAAAGCTAAGGCTTTTCCCTTTCTCTTTAAGGGATAGAGCTCTTGGCTGGTTCAACAGTCTGCCCGGAGTTCAATCAACACTTGGGAAGAGATGCGGACCAAGTCCATGTCAAAGTACTTCCCTCCTTCCAAGGTGATCCAAATTTCGGAGGGGAGATTAGCAGATTCAGGCAAGATGAGATGGAGACTCTTCATGAAGCTTGGGAGCGTTTCAAAGACTTAGTGAGAAGATGCCCTGATCATGGAAGACCCCAGTGGATTCAAATTGAATCTTTCTACACAGGTCTTCGGTCCCCACTCACAAGACAAGGTGAATGCGGTCTGGAGGATGCTTGATGAATCTAGAGCCTGACGCAGCAGCAGAGCTCTTGAAGAGGCTGTCATTAGCTGATTGGTAGTGGTTTAATGTGCATACTTCAAAGCCAAGGGAGAAGATAGCTTCAGTTGATAATTCTTCCAATGATATGCAAGCACAGATTCAAGCTTTAGTGAAAGGCATGGAAGTATTGGCTCTTAAAGTTGAAGGATCATAACAAGCTTTACCAATAGGCGAAGGGCTGGAGTGGAGTGAAGAAGCAAATTATGTTGGAGGAAAGGGCTTGTATCAAGGCGGCAATTTTATCCTCAACATCAACAACAAGGGTACAACCGAACCAAGACCGAATCTCAACTATTTCAGAGAAACCAGAACCGAGGGGGAGATACCTCATTTCAGTACAAATATGTGCCCCAGGGATGAAGCAGAATCCGTATGCTACGGATAATTATTTACACCCACCTCTAGGATTCGAGCAGAAACAACCTCAGCCTCAACAGCAAAGAGGAAGGGTATATCAGAATGTGGATGAGCCAACCAAAAGAGAGGATAATTTGGAGGAAAGGGTAGTCACCATAGAATCTTCAATGAAGAATATAGAAAAGATGCTTGTGAGTTTGGCCCAGAATGTAAATCAAGGAGTCTCAATAAATCTTTTCCAAGTGATACTGAGGTGAACCCCAAGGAGAGCTGCAAGGCTATTACTCTAAGAAGCGGGAAGGCACTGAAAGAAGCTGAAGAGCCTAAGAAGAAGGCAATTCCAGAAGAACAGAGCAGACCCTTGGAAGCTGATGACCAAGGAAAATCAGATAAAGCTGAAGAAAGAGTGCAAGAAAAGAAGGACCAGCAGCTGAGTCAAGACGGAATAGCTGAAGAACAGAGGCAAGAGCTCAGGTCTACTATGCCATTTCCTCAGAGGCTGAGGAACCAGAGGGTTGAGGAAGAGTATGAGCACTTCCTGAGTTTATTCAAGAGGCTTGAAATTAACATTCCATTTGTGGAAATCTTGGAGCAGATGCCTAGGTACAGAAAGTACATCAAAGATTTTGTGAAGAAGAAGAGGAAATATGGGGATCATGAGACGGTGGCAGTCACTAACGAGGTGAGCAGTGTTGTTCAACAGAGTTTGCCCATCAAGCATAAAGATCCGGGCAGTTTTAATCTCCCTTGTGTGATTGGCAATGCACCGCAACAGCAGGCCTTATGTGATTTAGGGGCCAGCATCAATTTGATCTCCTTTGCTTTGTACAAGCAGCTTGGGCTTAAGGGCATGAAGCCCACTTCCATATCATTGCAGTTTGCTGACCGGTTTACTGGAAGGCCTGAAGGGATAATTGAAGACGTGTTAGTCAAAGTGGGCTCCTTCATATTTCCAGCGGACTTTGTAGTTTTGGAGATGGAAGAAGATAGAGGAGTTCAGCTACTCCTTGGAAGTCCGTTTCTCAGAACGGGTTGTGTATTGATTGATGTTGCTCAAGGGCAGCTAACTCTGAGAATTAATGAGGAGACCTTAGTCTTCCACATGGGGAAGGCTTTGCAAGGTCAAGAGGAGGAGGACTGCCTTTGGGTTGAAGACCTTGAGGAATTGGTGGAAGACTACTTGGCAGAAGAAATTACCACCACCAATAATGGAGCCCTTCAGCTTATAGAAGCTCAACAAGATAAAGAGATGTACTTGATAGCTGAGGTAGATGAACAAACTACAAACTCTCTGGAGCAAGCTGAGGAGGAGAAAGAAGATGACGTGCCTCAAGCTCCAGAACTGAAGGAGCTGCCTGGACACCTAAGGTACGAATTTCTAGACTCTACAAATCAATTCCCTGTCATTGTTGCTTCTAATTTGAATGATGTGGAGTGCACTCAATTGCTAGAAGTCCTTAGGAAACACAAAAAGGCCTTAGGATGGAACATTGAAGACATTAGGGGTATTAGTCCAGGGATTTGCATGCATAAAATTTTGATGAATGATGATTTTAAACCCACTTTGTGAAAGACAAAGAAGATTAAACCCTACCATGAAAGAAGTTGTTAGAAAAGAAATTTTAAAATAGAAAAATGATGGTATAATTTATGCTATTTCCGATAATGAGTGGGTGAGTCCATTGCATGTTGTGCCCAAGAAAGGGGGCATGACCGTGATTAAGAATGAGAAAAATGAATTGATCCCATCTCGCACTGAGACGGGTTGGAGAGTGTGTGTTGACTATAGAAAGCCGAACAAGGCTACTAGGAAGGATTATTTTCCTCTTCCTTTCATTGACCAAATGTTGGATAGGTTAGCTGGCTATAGTCACTATCGCTTTTTAGATGGCTATTCCGGGTATAATCAGATCATGGTTAAGCCCGAGGACCAAGAAAAGACCACCTTCACGTGCCCTTTTGGCACTTTTGCATTTAGGAGAATGCCATTTGGGCTTTGTAATGCCCCTGCCACCTTTCAAAGGTGTATGATGGCCATTTTTCAGGGTTTGGTTGAGGAGATCATGGAGGTCTTCATGGATGACTTTTCGGTGTTTGGTTCCTCCTACCAACAGTGCTTGAAAAATCTAGATGTGGTCTTAGAGAGATGTGAGGAGAAGGAACTAGTCCTAAATTGGGAGAAATGCCATTTCATGGTAACTGAGGGGATAGTTCTAGGGCACAAGGTGTCTGCACATGGTTTGGAGGTAGAAAAGGCAAAAATCTCCACTATTGAGACTCTACCACCTCCAACCAATGAAAAAGGAGTGAGAAGTTTCCTTGGCCATGCTGGCTTTTATAGGAGATTCATTAAGGACTTCTCAAAAATTGCAAAACCCATGAGTAGGTTGTTAGAAAAAGACACAAGCTTTGAGTTTAATGCAGATTGCTTAAAAGCTTTCAACATCCTCAAGGGTAAGTTAGTCACTGCACCTGTTATAGTCAGTGATGAGGGTAGTCATTTCTGCAACAAATTGTTTATACTGATCATGCTGCATTGAAATATTTGTTTGCTAAAAAAGAAGCTAAGCCACGCTTGATTAGGTGGGTTCTCCTCTTACAGGAATTTGACCTTGAAATTAGAGACACAAAGGGAGCCCTAAATTCTGTGGCTGATCACCTCTCCCGTGTGGAGAATGCACCTAAGTCTCTACCCATTGTAGATGACTTTCCTGATGAGAAGTTGTTTGAGGTGCATCATCTTCCTTGGTTTGCTGACATAGCAAATTATTTAGCCACTGGGTTCATACCCAAGCAGTTAGACTACCACCAGAGAAAGAAATTGTTAGTGGATGCTAAGAAATTCATTTGGGAAGACCCAATTCTTTATAGGAGGTGTTCTGACCAAATCATTAGAAAGTGTGTCCTTGAGGAGGAGGTAGATGACATAATACATCATTGTCATGCATCACATTATGGGGGCCACTTTGAGGTGCAAAGAACTGTGGCTAAAATCATGCAGTGTGGCTTTTATTGGCCTCACATGGTGAAAGACACCTATGTCTATATCAAAAAGTGTGATAGATGTCAAAGGGTAGGTGGTCTGTCTAGGAAAAATGAGATGCCCTTAACTGGAATCCTTCCAGTTGAAATTTTTGACATTTGGGGCATTGACTTCATGGGGCCATTCCCCAATTCTGATGGGTATTCATATATCCTATTGGCTGTGGATTATGTGTCAAAGTGGGTAGAAGCTATACCAACCAGAGTGAATGATGCTAGGGTTGTGACTCACTTCCTTACTAGGAACATCTTTAGCCGTTTTGGGACACCAAGGGCTATAATCAGTGATGAGGGTAGTCATTTCTGCAACAAATTGTTTGACAAATTATTGAACAAATATGGTGTCACTCATAGGAAGTCTTTAGCCTACCACCCGCAAGCTAATGGACAAGCAGAAGTGTCCAATAGAGAGATTAAGGCCATTTTAGAGAAAACTGTTGGAGCCAATAGGAAAGATTGGTCTCAAAGGCTTGATGAAGCCTTATGGGCATATAGGACAGCTTACAAAACTCCCATTGGGATGTCACCTTACCGTATTCTATATGGTAAGGCATGTCACTTGCCCGTGGAACTAGAACACAAGGCTCATTGGGCCTTGAAGAAGTTAAATTTTAACCCACAAGAGATCAAGGAGCTTAGGATGACTCAATTAATTGAGTTAGATGAGCTTAAGCTGGATGCCTATGATAGTGCTAAATTTTACAAAGAAAGAATTAAGAAATGGCATGATAGGCAACTCAACAATGAACCTTTAACCTTAGGGCAGAAAGTTCTTCTATTTAACACAAGGTTGAGGTTATTTCCTGGAAAATTAAGGTCCAAGTGGATGGGACCTTTTGTGATAGTTGATAAGAAGCCATATGGGAGCTTTGAGCTCCAAGCTGTAGATGGCTAGAAATTTTTGGTGAATGGCAACAGACTGAAACCATACTTTGATTCAACTCAGAGGGAGATAGTTGATTCCTTTTCTTTTACCATTGCATGATCATAACTGAAAGTCTAGCTACAGACTTTAAATAAAGCGCTGGTTGGGAGGCAACCCAATGTTTATTGCTATGTTTTATTTTATGTTATTTTTTTTATTTTTTTTATTCAATAAATTTGTTTGCAAGCTAACCATTGTGCAGGAGACTTTGTTCCTTTCTTAACTAACCATTTGTAGGATGAGCAAATTATTGGGTCCTGAACTTGTGAAATTATTTTTAAAGTCAAAGTCAAGGAGCAAGGAGCAAGTGAAGCCCAAAAGTGCTTGAAGATGGGCTCAAACAATTCACGTGCAAGACTTAAAGATGGTCCATAATGCACAAGCAACAAAGTGGAGAAATTTGGGCCAGTTTGGGCCTGAACGTGAATTTGAACGTGAATTGCCCAATTCACGTGCACCTCCTTTTGAGCTGTAACTTTCTGGAATGGTAGATGAAGACCATGTGAGTCACGTTTACTCTTGCACGCGAATTGCTGGCTGTTATATGGAGGCTCAAAAATGCAAACTACCGATTTTAGCCCTCCTAGAAGCTTCATACAATTCACGTGCGAAGGGACTATTGCTTGCCGGCTCAAGGGGGACCCACCACCAAAGTTTGGGACAATTCCGACCTGAACGTCAATTCAACCAATTCACGTGCAAGGGCTATTTTGGGTCAGAACACTCCGAAAATTTAGGGGCACATGTATCACGCCAATTGGAGCATCTTTCCTTCGCACGCTATATAAAGAGAGACCATCTTCAAAGGCTTCCACACCAAAATCACTCCGGATCCGAGTATTAGAGAAACTCTGCTCTTTTGCTCTCTTGCTCTTCGCTTTTATGCTCTTTGCTCTTTATTCTCATTCCAAAGATGGTGCGCACAAGGAGGACGGCCAGGAGGAGGTGCACTCACCTAGTGCTGATAGCCAACCTGGGAGGAGATACTCTTGGGGCATGCTCTTGATATGCAGGCTTTGGAGGCTTCGAGCCGGGTCAAGTTAGAGAGGTGGCTCTTAAAATTCAAAAATCTGGGATTACAAAGGTTAGTATCTGCCCAGCCCGGCTATTTCCTACTCGCCCTACAAGAATTTTATGCATTTGTCTATGTGAGTGAGGATGAACTCGATAGGGGTTGTGCAAGGGGTTTATGTCGAATTACCCCCGAAATTATTAGACATTGCTTTAACCTCCCTGCACCCAGTGATAGCTTTCCTCGGCTAAGCCTAGGAGAATTTGGTGCGCATGCAACTATGCTAGAAAATTTCAAAGTCGAAGGCAGGTATACCAAGAATGGTTTTGTTGGAAAATTTAGATGCTTAGCATACCTGGTAGGGAAATGCTTATTGATTTAGACCAGTGAGATAGATAGTGTGCCTAAGCCACACTGGAGTTCATGTATAGCATTGATCATATGCTAAATGTGGATTGGGCCACTACCATTTTTCAATGGTGGAAGAAAAACTCATCAAAGCAGATAAATGGCAGACTTTTGTGTTTAATATTTCAAAGCATGCCTGCTTTGCATTTTTCCTCCATGGATAGCATCACTTTTCCTTCTCACTGGGTGTTAAGAGTATTGCATGCTTGAAGGGGGGTTTGGGGATCAGTACCAGAGGTCATTAGGCAACCAATGTTCCTCCTCCATCACACCTGCTAGGACGGTGTTCATGTGGAGCGATCCACCGACTTTGCAAGGGAGACCTCTCCTCATGTGGATCAAAGGAAAGCAGACTCTATACGGACTCACCGCCATGTACATGCGGTTTAATGTACACAAAGAAGATATTTTCAATTTCTTTCAAGGCATTCGTGGGCAGGTGGTGAGCGAAGTGGAGGTCATCAATTGGGCGATCACTAATGGGCACATCACTAGTGCCCAATTTGAAGAATTAATGGCCCTCATCTCGGGAGACCAACAAGCTACTTCACAACCTAGAACCAAAGCATGGGAGGCCCCAGGACGTAGCTGCTCATGCATCTCCTAGAGCATGGGAAGCCCCGAAGCTCCTCTTGCTGCATCTACCGAAGCTTGGAGGCAAGAAACACAGCAGCTCGGGGAGGCAAATGCCAGAACCCAACGTGAGGTGGAAGCCCCGAGGAAGGACAACAAAGAAGTCAAAGGCCTCCTAGGCAAAATCGGAAGGCCTTGAGCAAGAGGAAAGCATCAAACGTTCTCCTATAGTGGAGATATCTGATGAAGAACCCTCTCCATCCCCTCAAGTTTCTTATCCAGCCCAAGCGGATCCACCTCAACCAGAATCTTCAGCTAGGCCATCCTACTATCAGCCTCAAGAGGAGACAGAGCCAGCAGAAGGGTATTCACCCTTCCGGCCTTTTCCGATCCTGCATATTCTCAGGCTCTTGTGCCTATCATACATCCTGTCTCTTCGGGTACATACATGCCCGCTGAACCTGAAGACCTTCTTGGCCCTCCTATCCATTTAATCATTAATCCGGCCTTTATCATCTCATGAAAGTCAAGCAGATTTGAAGACTTCATTAACTCTCAGGTGTTAAGGGCTCGCTTTGCAAGGGACATGGACCTCTTCACCTCGTTTGTCCTTCAAAGGATTTTAGGCGATGAATATCTATATTCAGATGAGGTGGACTTATTTTGCAGGACTATGCGTTTTGTTGTGGAGGCTGAGCCTCATAATTACCCACTGTCCCAAGATACCTCTATTATCTTTGTCGTAGCTTTATGAGCAACCTTTGACCGAAAGTGTGTGGCGCCAGTGTATAAATGGTCAGAATGAAGGGCACCGTCCTTGGCATTGTATGCACGAGGTATTGATCCCTGTGCACATTGATCGTCACTATGTCTTGGTGCGTGTGGATTTGAGTGCAGGGCATGCGGTGCTTTATGATCCAAGCCAAGGCGAAGGGTTTTTTTTTTTTGGGGGGGGAAAGTGAATTTATTAGACGAAGAAAGAAAAATACATCAAATATGGCAGGCCTCCATAAAGGGGAGACGCCTCGGCCAAACTAAGGACAAACCCCCTAGAGCCAAAGGGTTCACCAGAAGAAAAAGACGGCTTGTTCATGGGCTCATAAAAAGAATCAAGGATGCGATGAAAAAAGAAGGATTGTTGCAGGATAAGCTCCCTCTTATTCACCTCAACGAAATGGAAATCCCTCAGCAGCCTGACCAATTCAGCTGTGGGATCTTTGCTTGCTACTACATGATGGCTATTCTGCAAGGGAAGGAAACTTGGGAAGTGCACGGCGAGACGTCGGTTGACTTTGTGGCTCAGGTGCGACGAATGGTGGCCAATGTCATCTACTATTATAGCTTGCCAACTGAGAGGTAAGTATTTTTCTACTCCCTATTTTATGCCATGAGGACATAGCATATTTTAAGTGTGGTGTATGGGGAGTGACTTGAGCCACTTGCTTGTCTTTTATGTTATGATTGCATGTTTTATTTATAATTATTTAAAAAAAATGTTTTTAGTTGCATGATTGTTTGAGTTGTTTGCTTGAATGATTTGCTTGTGGAGGCATGGATATTAAGTATGCAATTTTGGCTTAAAAATTTAATTTTTATGCCACATTAGTATCATGTTGTGATAAGGGTTTTTTGAATAGTTAAAATGTGCTCTGATTTAGTTTGATCATGTCTTTATCTTTTGAATGATATCACCATGTTTTTGGAGCTAAAGTTTGAATATTAGCTGAGCATGAAATGCTATGATAGACCTAAGTAACCCTTAAAGTTGAGTGAAAAAGAAATGAAAAATGAGAACAACTTCTTTTAGCCTTTGAGTACCATTTTAGGGTATGGGTAATAATTCTTTACTCTTCTTGCATTCAACATTGGTTATTTAATGGTAGGAGTCAAGTAAGCATGTGATTACTTATTAGTGCTCGTGTTTGGTGTTTAGTTAGGATGCAAGACCTCGAGTCACTCTGAATCGTTTTTGCATTCTTTTCTTTATTTTGTGATATTATTGGAAAAGGTCAGATATAGAATGTGAAAAAAGTCATCACTTAATTGGGAAATGGGATGTGAGACATCAATGAATTTCTCTCTCCTTATGTAGCAAAATGGCAAGGAGTTTGCATTAGAAAAATCAGTCTTATTTATGTGTTATGTGAGTAAAAAAAAAGAAAAGAAAAGAAAAGAAAAGAAAGATTCAGAATAAAAGCCACACTGGCTTGATGCTTATGTGTGATTATTTAGTTGTGAAGCCACATTGGCTGAATTGTGTTTTGTTTTAAGAATATTAAGCTCAATTCTTTGGCTCATGTTTTGTTTTATCAGTTATTAGAATAGAGTGTGAGTTTATTGAGTTTAGACTAGCGTGTGAGTTCAAATAAAGTAGAATAGAGGGTGTGTTTTCTTTGATGAGCACAATAGGGAACTCTCATGATTGCTTGGCAAGTACTTAATCAATAGGTGATGGCGAGTGTAGAGATAGAGTTTTCCATCCATTGTTCATTGATAGGTATTGGGCTTGAGAATTATTATATTTGAGTGAGGCTGCTTATCCTTGGTAAGAACTTAAAGGGAAACTAAGTGCTATTTTATCATGGATTGCTTGCTCATATCTGAAATTTAAGTGGTGATATTGCATGGTTGTTGGACTAGGGATATGGACATGAATGAACTAAGCTATGACTCATTTTGATGCTTAAATTCTCATTTCATCATGATAGAGTTGCATGCTTAGGAAACCATGATTCTCCTTGATTGTTATTTTATTTTTCTTCCGTTTGATTGCGTGTTTATTTTATTTTTGCATGCTTGTATGTTTTTGCTTGAGGACAAGCAGTGGTTCAAGTGTGGTGTATTTGATAACGTGCATTTTATGCCGTTATTCTAGTATTTATTTAGGATGTTTAAGAGCATGATTAGAGCCTTATTGCTTCATATATCATATATATTTGCTCTAACCCCTCGGAAGATGCTATTTGCAAATACATGCGTTTTTAAGCTGTTTTGGCAGATTTTGGAGCTCACTTTTGACATAGTAGATGGCCTCAAACAATTGGCGTGCAAGAACAAAAGTTGCTTAGAATGATGTCCTCTACCTACCACAGAAATTTCAGAGCATTTGGAGCTGCACGTGAATTCACCCATTTCACGTGCAAGCATATTTTTGCTTCTCAGGCCTCTACAGGATGCAAGGAAGCTTGGGGAGAAGTTTGAGCCGATTTGGAGCTGCACGTGAATTCACCATATCACGTGCAAATTGACGTGCGAGAGATTTTTTTTGGACCGATCCTATCGTTTTTCCATGCTGATCATTTGTTTCTAAGGCCCATGTCCAAATTGTGGATGGAAGATAGAGATTTTAAAGTTTGAAGTGTCACTTATTAAAACTACGTGTTTTGATAAATGGGCTAGGGTACACACCTCAAGGCCCATCCAACCTCTATAAATTAAGCCTCCACGCCCTCGCTAGACATCCTAGACCCCCCTACATGTTTTTAGAGAGAGAGAGGCTTCACGATTTGGAGGTTACTCCTTGACCTAAGAGAGCAGCCGTCGCAGCCGTCCAC
This sequence comes from Taxillus chinensis, assembly GCA_023512835.1. Taxonomy (NCBI): domain Eukaryota; kingdom Viridiplantae; phylum Streptophyta; class Magnoliopsida; order Santalales; family Loranthaceae; genus Taxillus; species Taxillus chinensis. Next base: position 49,150,739 of record CM042085.1, read on the forward strand.
GGATTTTGGAGCCTGGATTTGAAGCCTTGTTGCGCGTGGATTAGAAGAAGATGTTTAGCTTTACTGCTATGGTTTTGCTTATAATCATGCGTGAGTAGTTCTTATAATCTAGGGGAGCAATGTAGCCCCCTTTGTTGCTTTGCTGTGTTTATGAATATTGGGTTTGGATGATTGAGTTTTGCATGTTTTATGAATCCGTTTCTTAATTTCTATCTTTGGATGTACACCTTGGTATTCTTAGCCCTAGTCTCGGGGCGGATTGAGATTCATAACTTATTTGTAATTGGTGTGATCACCATCCTTTTGCAAGTATGATTTATTGGCTTTGCATGTTTGTGTGTTTAGATGACCATTCCTGGCATACAACTCTTAAAAGGACCTCAATGACCATTTGTTGTCCTTGGCTTGTGTTTAGCATGTTTTCAATCGGACAACCCTAATACCATGAACCAAAGAGAGATAACATAGGGAGGTGAAATTGTGACCCTAGATGCCTTTAATCCTTGCATCTTAATCCTAAAATCAATTTGCTTTCTTTGTTTATTTAGAAAACCAAATAAAAATTAGATCTTTAGTTATAAAAAAATTTCGTTTTTGCCAAGACATTGATTTAAGCAAGATTAATTTGGTGATTTGAGTTAAAGCTAGATAACTTGGTAATCTCTGTGGGATCGACCCCTTTCTTGTCGCTATTCTATTTAGCATTAGTTAAGGGAATTAATATTTTGAGAAGGGATTTAAACGACGGTAGCTTAACCCTCACTTGGGTTTCGCTCACGAAATACCCGTTCCTCACTAGCTAATTGTGAAGACAAGGAAGACATGACATAGGTCGCACATGCAGCTTCAGCAATTCAACAACACTTTGGAGACTTTTCAGGAGAAAGTGCCGAGCAAACCATACTAGCCCCCGAAGTCCGGATGCGTCTCCAAACGGCCCACCGAGAGGAACTTGATGATATATGGGCACGATGGCCTTTCCACATACAGGCTGCCTACATTGAAAAATACGGGGACTTGTTACATCTAACGCGAGTACCTGTCGACGAGCCTATGTTAAAGGCGGCAGCATATTTCTGGGATCCAAGGCGGAGGTGCTTCGCTTTCAACGAATAGGATTTGACTCCTCTTGTGGAGGAGTATCAAGCCCTCTTGGGACGACCAATCAACGGAGGCTCGAAAGTCTTTCTACCAACCATACAAGTTTCCTGCCTGCAGACCCTATCACGGTTCTTGGGAATGACGAAGACGAGGTAGCCCGGATCGTGCACCGCAGGTGGACTCGAGGTCATCCCATGGTCCGGTGATCCGAGACAAAATATCTCGAGCATCGGGCATAGAACTCTACTCTTTATTCACACTAGCCATGTATGGATTAATTGTATTTCCCAAGTTCTTGGGTTACATTGACGGATTTGTATGCGAACTTGTGATGCAAACATTAGGAGGGGCCGATCCGGTTCCTGCAATCCTTGCTGAGACAATCAGATCATTATCACACGTACGAATTTTGGGGCAGGGTCGTTTCAAAGGATGCCTTCCACTCCTCTGCGCATGGTTAAAAAGTCACTTCCCAAGCAAAGACGCATAACTCGAAGAAGTGGCGGAATTTCCACATAGTGCATTACCCGAATTCATTCTACAGGAATGGGAGTTACCTGAAACAGAGGAGGATTGGATCAATGAGCTGCAAACCTTAACTGATAATCAAATTGTATGGAATGCTCCATGGATGCCCAAAGTCGACATAATTTATAGCTGTGGGCCATGTAACTGGGTCCCATTACTTGGTCCGTGGGGAGCTACCACATACGCCCCTCTTCAGGCAGGAAGACAACTTAAGGGTCATTAGATCATTCCTGTGTTGCATGAGATAGAAGCTTTTGACTTCACATACATTGACCTCGAGACTCGACACAAAGCTTTTCGGGGGTATCTAGCATGGCAAGCACCTCGGAAAGTCAGCAGTAATTCTTATCACCCCGAAGTTCATCCATTATTCCCTCCCTGGCGGCAGCAGTACATAGCTTATGCGGAGGTCCACCAAGATCCAAGACTGCTGCTCCTTCAAAAGGAAAATGAACTCGAGAACTTGCGGTAGAAGGTTCAAGAACAAGAGGAGATCATCGAAAATCTGGGTAAAAGAATTCACCAATTGGAGGAGCAATCCGGAATCAGAAATTAGTTTGAAATGATCAAGGCTTGTTCCAATTCATCTAGTCGCGTAAGCATAAGACTATCCTTGTTGTACTTCAATCTTCTTTCCACCAGTAATGTATTTGGTTTCATCAATCAATAAATTGTTTTTTCCATCATTAACCATTCATTACATGCATTCACTACATGCATTCATACATTCAAGGTAAAAAGCAAAATCCGAAAAAGAGAACAACAGAAATCTTAACAAATAAGCATTTCCAGATCAAACAAGATTGGGCATTCCTATAACTTGAGATCAACCCGTAATCAAGCTATGTCGGACCAAGGCATGGGAGACCATGAGAGGACCGAATTTCAGGGCTCGAGCAAGCTCAACAAGAGATGGGGGGCAGTCTCCACGAGGTTCAGCTTGGGTTAAAAACCATGATGGACTTACTGACTAAAGTAAAGAACCTTGGGGAAGCTGCCCCACAGAAGGAGTAGCGAATCAGGGACAAACGCAGAACCCACTTTGGGGGTTTGTGCAAACTCAAACTCAAACAGAATCCCAGGCCTACGCACTACCTAACATGGTCCTGGGTAGTTCTCGCCAACTTCCGACTACACCACCAAATGCGAGAACACCAATCTCAGAACATCCCGTGGGAGTAAGGGACTTACCCGTTCCCAAGGAAACTAACCAACAACCAAGCTGGAAACAAATAGAAGCAAGGTTGAAGGCTGTTGAAGGGGCAGAAAGTTATGGGACAACTAATGCCTATGGTTTATGCTTGGTGCCGGGGGTCGTGCTACGTCCAAAGTTCAAAATGCCGGATTTTGAGAAATTCAATGGTACCCAGTGTCCAAGGACCCATTTGATAATGTATTGTCGCAAGTTGGCCGCACATACCAACAATGACCAACTGTTAATGCACTGCTTCCAAGAAAGCTTAACCGCGGGCCATTACGATGGTACATTCAGTTAGAAGGAAGTCGTATCCGCACTTGGAATGACTTGGCCATAACCTTCTTAATGCAATACAAACATGTCACGGAACTGGCAATAGACAAATTGGCGTTGCAGTCATTTGAGAAAGCTAATAAAGAAAGTTTCAAGACTTACGCTCGAAGGTGGAGAGAAGCAGCTATGGACGTTCAGCCCCCACTAACTGAACAAGAGCTCACCACCCTTTTCATCGCACTTAAGGGGTATTTGTTATGAAAAGCTGGTTGGGAATGTATCGAACTGGCCGATTTAGTTGCCTCAGGAGAAAGAATTGAGGGTGGCATTAGATAAGGCAGGCTTGGCGGGAATAAAACCGAGACTTTTAAAAAGCCTATGCCACCCAATCGCAAAAAGAAGAAGAAGAGCACAAGAGCGGCAACCCAAACTTGACTTCACTTCCTCCAGGGCACAATCGGGCGATGTATCACGCAAGGTTATTACGGCGGGCAGCCCATGGCATCTTATGTGGCATCATCCCCACCACCACAATTCCCGCAGTATCATCCACAAGGAGGAAGCTTGTACATGCCTCAACCAAGCCAACCTCAGCTAGCCCAGCCTTAATCCGAGCGACGACGGCCCCGCCAGAATCAGACTTTTGGAAAGACCGGGCAACAAAAGTTTGATCCAATTCCTGTCACATACACAAGATACACGATTGTTAGAGCGGGACTGCTAGTCTAATACCCCTAAAGGAACGGACTCCTCCATATCCTGATTGGTACAAAGCTGAGGCCTATTGTGCATACCATGGAGGCGCAAGTGGACATGACACCGAGAATTATTTTGCTCTGAAAAAGAAGGTCTAACACCTAAGAGATGTTGGATGGCTAGACTTCTCCAAGATGACCAATGCTCCTAATGTGGGCACCAACCCTCTACCTGAACACTCGGGCAATGTCGCCAATATAACAACTAGGTATGGAAATCCTCCTGGAAAGGTTTCTGAGATCAAGATAGGCAAGGATCAACTATTCCGTATGCTACATAAGAACGGGTTCTTGGTAACCAATGAGGTGACTGAGACCACGAGAGGCACAGACTGGGAAAAATGTTGTGTCTACCATAAATCAGCTTACGGACATGATATTGAAGAATGCAATGAATTCCAGGAAGCTGTGCAAGCTCTCATTAACTCTCGAAGGCTGGAAATCACACACAAGTTAGAAGAACAAGAGGCTGTATGGCTTTGATGGAGCATACAAAGGCATTGGAGACGCCCAGGCCTTTAATTATCGAATATGAGGAAAAACCAAAAATCACCACATTGGCACAAGGAGTCCGATCTCTTGTCATCCAAACTCCCGCTCCATTCCCTTATAAATATGATAAATCAGTGCCCTGGAAGTACCACTGCGAATCGGTCATTAGAGGAGACCCTACAGCCGAGAAGAAAACAAGAAGTGGTCGTGTCTATGGATCGGAAGAAGGCATTGAGGTCAACAAAAGCAAAGGAGGAGAGTATGATCTACCTCCCGTACTTGCACCAGGTAGTAAGAACGCTCCTGTCATTGACGGGGATCCCACTGAATTCCTTAAACTAATCAAGCAGAGCGAGTACAACATTGTGGACCAACTTAGTCTGCAGCCGGCTCGTATCTCTTTGTTGTCCCTACTCATGGATTCAACTCACATAGAGAAGCCCTCATGAAGGTTTTGAGCAAGGCCTACGTTCCTTCGACCATATCCTTGGAAAATCTGAGTAGTCTAGTTAACAATATCGTGGTGGATAACTTCCTTAGTTTTGGCGAAGATGAGTTACCATCAGAGGGTATTAGTCACGTCAAAGCCTTACACATATCTGTCAAATGTAAGGATCACATTATCTCCCGTGTGCTGATTGACAATGGGTCGTCCCTAAACATCATGCCAACTCAAATCCTCAAGCAACTGCCAATAAACTCCTCTCACGTACGTCCCACTAATATGGTTGTAAGAGCCTTTGACGGTGAAAAATGAGAAGTAGTGGGTACACTAGATATCCCTTTACAAATTGGTCCAAGTGAGTTTATGGTTGAGTTCCAGGTGATGGACATCGCTCCGTACTATAGCTGTCCTGTGGGGAAGACAATGGATTCACTCAGCTAGGGCGGTGCCATCGACACTACATCAAAAGGTTAAATTTGTGGTAAATGGCCAACTCATCTGTGTATACGAAGAAGCGGAGCTTCTGGTTACCAAGCCTATGTCTAATCCTTACATTGAAAACAATGAAGACATACCAGAATGCTCTTACCGATCGTTCGGAGTGGTTAATGCGGCCTATGCCCCAAACACCGGAAAGTCACTAGATATGGCAATCTTGTTCCCAAAGACTACAAGGATGGTTGCTACAGTCATGCTTAAACTGGGGCATAAGGAAGGTCAAGGCCTAGGTGCACGAGCACAAGGAATTAAGAAACCCTTAGTCATACAAAACACTAGAAGAAAGTACGGATTGGGCTACAAGTCTACCAAAGCTGACAAATCAAGGGAAGCCGCGAGAAAAAGGGAGTCCCGCTTAGCCATACTAGAGAAGAGGCCTCTCCAAAAGCAAAGGATGACATTCCCACCCCTTGGGGCTATATTCCAGAGCGCCGGTTTTATCCATCAGAGGAAAGAATGCACCATAGCCATGCTGAGGGCCAGCCGTGGAGAGCAAGAACAGATGGGGTAGGTATGCCAAGGACCCCCAGGGCACCAGCTGAACAATTGGAGTATTGTGGACCTCCCGGCCAAGTAATGATCAAAGAAGCTTTGCTGGGGAATGTTCTATTTTTATTATGTTTTCAAATTCCCAACAACGGTTGTAACCTTTTTGGAATATTTATGAAATAAGACTTTTGCCAAAAACGCATCTTCTTACATTGCATGACATGTGCATCATCATACTTTGTTAAACTATTCAAACTTTTACCAACAGGTGTGATCAAGTTAAAAAGGATCTGTTAAGTAAAGAAGAAACGAGTTGCTTAAGGTTTGACCATAATCCAGATTGGGAGCAACCAGTATTTGGAGCAGAGGCCAAGAAAGTGAACCTCCTGAGACCAAAACTCACACTTGCTAAACTTAGCAAACAGTGCTGCTGGTCCCTTAAGGTTTGCAACACTGTTGCCAAGTGCTCCACATGCTCCTTCTCGGTCTTGGAATACACCAAGATATCGTCGATAAACACCACCACGAACGAGTCTAAGTATGGGGCAAAGACTTGGTTCATCAAATGCATGAACACCGCTGGCGCATTAGTGAGCCCGAAAGGCATCACGACCCACTCATAATGTCCATACCTGCACCGAAAAGCCGTCTTAGGGATGTCCTCCTCCCTAACCCCGAGCTGGTGATACCCCGACCGTAAATCTATTTTGGAAAACCACCGGGCCCACTCAATTGGTCAAACAGGTCATCTATCCGAGGCAACGGGTACTTATTCTTCACAGTCACCGAATTCAGCTTCCGTAGTCGATGCGAGAGACGAAGCGTGCCATCAGCCTTCTTAGCAAAAAGCACCAGAGCACCCCAGGGTGAGGTACTCGGTCTGATATACACTTGGCCCACCAACTCCTCGATTTGCCTCTGCAGCTCCCTCAGCTCGGCTGGCCCCATACGATACGCTACTTGGGAAATCGGACCCGTCCCCGGCACCAACTCAATGGTGAACTCCACACTCCTCTTAGGTGGCAAACTCCTCAACTCTTCAAGAAAAACATCCTGAAATTGATCCACAACAATGGGCCACACCCTCTTTTCTACCTTACCCACCTCGGCAAAGGTCGGGGCTGCCAACCTGTGGGTAATGGCACCCCACTGGTCCAACACCGGCCCGGCCCGACTCGCCTCACGGTCCCACTCCCCCTGCAGGGTGCAAGAGGTCCCCGCGGGTGTCCACGAAGGATACACGCCACCGATAACAATCTATATTGGCCTGGAAAGCCATAAGCCAATCCATACCCAAGATCAGGTCAAACGTCCTCAAAGGCATTACATGCAAGTCAAAACTCAGCTCCACCTCTCCTAGGGTTAACACACAGTCACGGCACACACGCCGTACCTCAATCATGCCTCCCACCGGAGACTCCACAACTAGGGGCCTCGCGGCCTCCACACAAGCTAACCCCAAGCCATCAATAAGAAGCTCGGCAGCGAAGGAACATGATGCACCCGTATCAAAAAGAACAGAAGCTAACGTGCGGGAAATCAAGAGGGTACCTCTAACCACCGATGGCCTTGCTCCACCCTCAGCTGGTGGGGGTGGTAGCTCGACCTCCTCCTGGTACGCCGCCTCCGGCGCAAACACCCTTCCTTAGCCCGTGCCACCGGTCGGCTCACTCACCTGGATGCTTCCCGCTAAGGTTGCCTCTGCCTCGGTCTCTGCCGCTCCGGCCTCCCCCGGGGTCGGGTCTGACCGGATCCTGCCTGGTCGGCTTGCCACCGATGAGCTGGTCTCTCGGTGGTGCACGGAAGCTAGCATCACTCCTCACGCTGGATGCCATGCCCCCCGCTCCCCTGTTGCCACTCCTGCCAGGACCCGGCGCAAATGGCCCTCTCGTCCACGGTTGTTGCATCGCCGGTCCTTCTTGGGGCACTCCCCTTTGAAGTGACCCTGCTCTCCACAGCCAGTGACGGGCTGCTAGGTAGACTCCCAGATGGACCACCCTGTCTTCCGCCGCCAAAGGTGAACCTCCCGGGGTTCACGAGAGGTTTGACCCCGACTGCGAAAAGAACCGGCTATCCCTCTCCTCCGTCTTGAGCCTCTTGGACCCTGCATCTCGATCAGGCCCACTCTGCCTGGCGACCCTGATGGGCCTGCCTCCTATCATCCGGCTCTCTCGGCTATATGGGCCGTCTCCACAGCCTCGAGCATAGGTCCTCAAGCGTAGAATTGCCACCCTCTGCCTAAGGGCTGGCCTAAGGCCCAAAGTGAACTTGTGGGCCTTCAGGTCCTCTCTTGCCACAGTCTCAGGAGCAAACCTACTCAAGCTTCAGAACTCCCGCTCATACTCAGGTACCGTCTTGGATCCCTGCTTCAAGCTGCCGAATTCTTCCCTCTTCTGCCATCTCACTGATTCCGGAAAGAACTCATCATGGAAGAGTTGCAAGAACTCCTCCCAAAGCATGAGTTGCACTGCACGGCTCCCCGCGACACTCGTCCACCACTCCAAAGCATCCCCCTCCAGCTGCCAAATTGCCAGTCGCACCTTATCCTCTTCCCGGGGCAGGAGAAAGGAGAACACATGCTTGATCTGCCTCAACCATTGTTCAGCTTACCACAGGATCACCTTCCCCCCTTGAATCGCGGAGGTTGTTCCTTTCAGAACCGTGTCACCACGTCATCCTCTGCACGAGTCGGTACACCACCCAGCGAACTCTCACGCTCACGAGGCAGCTCTCCTCGGTGGTGGTGGTGGTGGCACCACCGTTGTGTTGCCATCTCACGGCGCACCTCCTCCCGAACGTCCTGCCGGAGTCCCTCCCGTAGCTCTCGTACCTCCAGCCGGATGCCTTCTTGTAGCTGTGCTAGTAACAACGCATGCCCTCCAACGAACGGTCCTGCACCCAGACCTCATGGGCAGATGACTCATCACCCATCGCCCGGACGCACGTGTCACTCTCCTCGGCGGCATTCTTACTACACGGTAAGAAGCACAAACGTCAAAACAAATTTTATAATCTATCGCGTCACTACCTCTACCCCACCGATCAATTCCACTATCACATGACATTACACACATACATTGCATCAATCACATTGCACGGTTCAGTACACATTGCCAAACAAATCGAGTTGCACATTTCACTTACTCATATGATCTTATCCACGGTTTAGCATACATTCACGGCAAATGCAACTAGTGCCCTAATGCCAATGCATGCAAATCCTACCACAAGACTGGACTACCCTAAGTACACCTTGGAGGCTCAAAGAGGACCATGTTGATCAGGCATGTCCCTCCAGGCTCCTCCAAAGGACTTAGGATAACCAGGTCCGCCCACTACCCTAGGCCAACTAGACCATGCTCTGATACCATATTGTCACGCCCTGGATTTCCAACCCGAGGAAACCGGTACGTGACTCCCCTTTACCCACACGGAGGGCAAAGGGGTTAGGATACAAATCAAGAATTTAACATTTTAAACATCCACAACACATTCAAGAAAGTAATGTTCATAAAAGCAATCCAAACCAGTTTATTACAGCAAAATCCTTTCCAATCCCATCCCCACTGGGGTTACATCAATTCCCATAAAAAAAACAAAACATAAATGGAAGAGAGTAAAATAATTATGGTCTTCCACCTTGGTGTATCCACCTAACGCCTGTAAGTCCCTGGAAAACAAGCAAACACAGAAGGAGGGGTGAGCAACCACAGCTCAGTAGGGATCAAGTCTCCCAACCCTTCCCATGCTCCTAGCGGCTACATGCATGTGCACGGGTGTAGTGACGTGACAATATTAAGAAAAAGAAAATAAAACATCACACAAGTGGGCGTAACCCCAGCCCCCGACCACACTGGCTAACAAAACACATCTCAAGCAAGTAGTTTAACCGCCTCTTCAGGCCACGATTTAACCGCCTCTCGGGCAAAGTAGTTTAACCGCCTCTTCAGGCCATTGGTTTAACCGCCTCTCGGGCAAAGTAGTTTAACCGCCTCTTCGGGGCCGGATAGCACGGTCATGCACACAACACACACCACGGTCACTCAAGCATAAAACCAAACACTTGGTGTGCACCCGTTCACAAGTGCACAAACCCGGCCATTCAGGCCATAGAACAAACACCCAAAGATACATACATACACTAAACCACAAGTCCAACTGCACAGACATATTACCAAACACGTAATGGGCATATACACACAGCTATATTCACACAGGCATTTCAGAGAAACCAGAACCGAGGGGGAGATACCTCATTTCGGTACAAATATGTGCCCCAGGGATGAAGCGGAATCCGTATGCTACGGATAATTATTTACACCCACCTCTAGGATTCAAGCGAAACAACCTCGGCCTCAACAAGAAAGAGGAAGGGTATATCGAGAATGTGGATGAGCCAACCAAAAGAGAGGATAATTTGGAGGAAAGGGTAGTCACCATAGAATCTTCAATGAAGAATATAGAAAAAGATGCTTGTGAGTTTGGCCCAGAATGTAAATCAAGGAGTCTCAGCTAAATCTTTTCCAAGTGATACTGAGGTGAACCCCAAGGAGAGCTGCAAGGCTATTACTCTAAGAAGCGGGAAGGCACTGAAAGAAGCTGAAGAGCCTAAGAAGAAGGCAATTCCGGACAGAACAGACAGACCCTTGGAAGCTGATGACCAAGGAAAATCAGATAAAGTCTGAAGAAAGAGTGCAAGAAAAGAAGGACCAGCGGTGAGTCAAGACGGAATAGTCAAGAACAGAGGCAAGAGCTCAGGTCTACTATGCCATTTCCTCGTAGGCCGAGGAACCGGAGGGTTGAGGAAGAGTATGAGCACTTCCCGAGTTTATTCAAGAGGCTTGAAATTAACATTCCATTTGTGGAAATCTTGGAGCAGATGCCTAGGTACAGAAAGTACATCAAAGATTTTGTGAAGAAGAAGAGGAAATATGGGGATCATGAGACGGTGGCAGTCACTAACGAGGTGAGCAGTGTTGTTCAACGAGTTTGCCCATCAAGCATAAAGATCCGGGCAGTTTTAATCTCCCTTGTGTGATTGGCAATGCACCGCAGAGCAGGCCTTATGTGATTTAGGGGGCCAGCATCAATTTGATCTCCTTTGCTTTGTACAAGCGCTTGGGCTTAAGGGCATGAAGCCCACTTCCATATCATTGCGGTTGTCGACCGGTTTCTTGGAAGGCCTGAAGGGATAATTGAAGACGTGTTAGTCAAAGTGGGCTCCTTCATATTTCCAGCGGACTTTGTAGTTTTGGAGATGGAAGAAGATAGAGGAGTTCAGCTACTCCTTGGAAGTCCGTTTCTCAGAACGGGTTGTGTATTGATTGATGTTGCTCAAGGGCAGCTAACTCGAGAATTAATGAGGAGACCTTAGTCTTCCACATGGGGAAGGCTTTGCAAGGTCAAGAGGAGGAGGACTGCCTTTGGGTTGAAGACCTTGAGGAATTGGTGGAAGACTACTTGGCAGAAGAAATTACCACCACCAATAATGGAGCCCTTCAGCTTATAGAAGCTCAACAAGATAAAGAGATGTACTTGATAGCTGAGGTAGATGAACAAACTACAAACTCTCGGGAGCAAGCTGAGGAGGAGAAAGAAGATGACATGCCTCAAGCTCCAGAACCGAAGGAGCTGCCTGGACACCTAAGGTACGAATTTCTAGACTCTACAAATCAATTCCCCGTCATTGTTGCTTCTAATTTGAATGATGTGGAGTGCACTCAATTGCTAAAGTCCTTAGGAAACACAAAAAGGCCTTAGGATGGAACATTGAAGACATTAGGGGTATTAGTCCAGGGATTTGCATGCATAAAATTTTGATGAATGATGATTTTAAACCCACTGCTGAAAGACAAAGAAGATTAAACCCTACCATGAAAGAAGTTGTTAGAAAAGAAATTTTAAAATAGAAAAATGATGGTATAATTTATGCTATTTCCGATAATGAGTGGGTGAGTCCATTGCATGTTGTGCCCAAGAAAGGGGGCATGACCGTGATTAAAAATGAGAAAAATGAATTGATCCCATCTCGCACCGAGACGGGTTGGAGAGTGTGTGTTGACTATAGAAAGCCGAACAAGGCTACTAGGAAGGATTATTTTCCTCTTCCTTTCATTGACCAAATGTTGGATAGAGTTAGTGGCTATAGTCACTACTGCTTTTAGATGGCTATTCCGGGTATAATCAGATCATGGTTAAGCCCGAGGACCAAGAAAAGACCACCTTCACGTGCCCTTTTGGCACTTTTGCATTTAGGAGAATGCCATTTGGGCTTTGTAATGCCCCCGCCACCTTTCAAAGGTGTATGATGGCCATTTTTCAGGGTTTGGTTGAGGAGATCATGGAGGTCTTCATGGATGACTTTTCGGTGTTTGATTCCTCCTACCAACAAGGTCTTGAAAAATCTAGATGTGGTCTTAGAGAGATGTGAGGAGAAGGAACTAGTCCTAAATTGGGAGAAATGCCATTTCATGGTAACCGAGGGGATAGTTCTAGGGCACAAGGTGTCGCACATGGTTTGGAGGTAGAAAAGGCAAAAATCTCCACTATTGAGACTCTACCACCTCCAACCAATGAAAAAGGAGTGAGAAGTTTCCTTGGCCATGCTGGCTTTTATAGGAGATTCATTAAGGACTTCTCAAAATTGCAAAACTCATGAGTAGGTTGTTAGAAAAAGACACAAGCTTTGAGTTTAATGCACATTGCTTAAAAGCTTTCAACATCCTCAAGGGTAAGTTAGTCACCTGCACCGTTATAGTCGATGATGAGGGTAGTCATTTCGCAACAAATTGTTTATACTGATCATGCTGCATTGAAATATTTGTTTGCTAAAAAAGAAGCTAAGCCACGCTTGATTAGGTGGGTTCTCCTCTTGCCAGAATTTGACCTTGAAATTAGAGACACAAAGGGAGCCCTAAATTCCTGGCTGATCACCTCTCCCGCGTGGAGAATGCACCTAAGTCTCTACCCATTGTAGATGACTTTCCTGATGAGAAGTTGTTTGAGGTGCATCATCTTCCTTGGTTTGTTGACATAGCAAATTATTTAGCCACCGGGTTCATACCTGCAGGTAGACTACCACCAGAGAAAGAAATTGTTAGTGGATGCTAAGAAATTCATTTGGGAAGACCCAATTCTTTATAGGAGGTGTTCGACCAAATCATTAGAAAGTGTGTCCTTGAGGAGGAGGTAGATGACATAATACATCATTGTCATGCATCACATTATGGGGGCCACTTTGAGGTGCAAAGAACGTGGCTAAAATCATGCGGTGTGGCTTTTATTGGCCTCACATGGTGAAAGACACCTATGTCCATATCAAAAAGTGTGATAGATGTCAAAGGGTAGGTGGTCCGTCTAGGAAAAATGAGATACCCTTAACTCGAATCCTTCCAGGTTGAAATTTTTGACATTTGGGGCATTGACTTCATGGGGCCATTCCCCAATTCGATGGGTATTCATATATCCTATTGGCTGTGGATTATGTGTCAAAGTGGGTAGAAGCTATACCAACCAGGAGTGAATGATGCTAGGGTTGTGACTCACTTCCTTACTAGGAACATCTTTAGCCGTTTTGGGACACCAAGGGCTATAATCGATGATGAGGGTAGTCATTTCTGCAACAAATTGTTTGACAAATTATTGAACAAATATGGTGTCACTCATAGGAAGTCTTTAGCTTACCACCCCGCAAGCTAATGGACAAGCGAAGTGTCTAATAGAGAGATTAAGGCCATTTTAGAGAAAATTGTTGGAGCCAATAGGAAAGATTGGTCTCAAAGGCTTGATGAAGCCTTATGGGCATATAGGACAGCTTACAAAACTCCCATTGGGATGTCACCTTACCGTATTCTATATGGTAAGGCATGTCACTTGCCCGTGGAACTAGAACACAAGGCTCATTGGGCCTTGAAGAAGTTAAATTTTAACCCACAAGAGATCAAGGAGCTTAGGATGACTCAATTAATTGAGTTAGATGAGCTTGTGGATGCCTATGATAGTGTTAAATTTTACAAAGAAAGAATTAAGAAATGGCATGATAGGCAACTCAACAATGAACCTTTAACCTTAGGGCAGAAAGTTCTTCTATTTAACACAAGGTTGAGGTTATTTCTGGAAAATTAAGGTCCAAGTGGATGGGACCTTTTGTGATAGTTGATAAGAAGCCATATGGGAGCTTTGAGCTCCAAGTCAGTAGATGGCTAGAAATTTTTGGTGAATGGCAACAGACTGAAACCATACTTTGATTCAACTCGAGGGAGATAGTTGATTCCTTTTCTTTTACCATTGCATGATCATAACCGAAAGTCTAGCTACGAGACTTTAAATAAAGCGACGGTTGGGAGGCAACCCAATGTTTATTGCTATGTTTTATTTTATGTTATTTTTTTTTATTTTTTTTATTCAATAAATTTGTTTGCAAGCTAACCATTGTGCAGAGACTTTGTTCCTTTCTTAACTAACCATTTGTAGGATGAGCAAATTATTGGGTCCTGAACTTGTGAAATTATTTTTAAAGTCAAAGTCAAGGAGCAAGGAGCAAGTGAAGCCCAAAAGTGCTTGAAGATGGGCTCAAACAATTCACGTGCAAGACTTAAAGATGGTCCATAATGCACAAGCAACAAAGTGGAGAAATTTGGGCCGTTTGGGCTTGGAACGTGAATTTGAACGTGAATTGCCCAATTCACGTGCACCTCCTTTTGAGCTATAACTTTCCGGAATGGTAGATGAAGACCATGTGAGTCACGTTTACTCTTGCACGCGAATCTGTCGGGCTGTTATATGGAGGCTCAAAAATGCAAACTACCGATTTTAGCCCTCCTAGAAGCTTCATACAATTCACGTGCGAAGGGACTATTGCTTGCCAGCTCAAGGGGGACCCACCACCAAAGTTTGGGACAATTCGACCTGAACGTCAATTCAACCAATTCACGTGCAAGGGCTATTTTGGTCAGAACACTCTGAAAATTTAGGGGCACGTGTATCACGCCAATTGGAGCATCTTTCCTTCTGCACGCTATATAAAGAGAGACCATCTTCAAAGGCTTCCACACCAAAATCACTCCAGATCTGAGTATTAGAGAAACTCTGCTCTTTTGCTCTCTTGCTCTTCAGTTTTATGCTCTTTGCTCTTTATTCTCATTCCAAAGATGGTGCGCACAAGGAGGACTCGGCCAGGAGGAGGTGCACTCACCTAGTGGCTGATACTAACCTGGGAGGAGATACTCTTGGGGCATGCTCTTGATATGCAGGCTTTGGAGGCTTCGTACAGGGTCAAGGTTAGAGAGGTGGCTCTTAAAATTCAAAATCCGGGATTACAAAGGTTAGTATCTGCCCGACCACTTATTTCCTACTCGCCCTACAAGAATTTTATGCATTTGTCTATGTGAGTGAGGATGAACCGATAGGGGTTGTGCAAGGGGTTTATGTCGAATTACCCCCGAAATTATTAGACATTGCTTTAACCTCCTCGCACCCAAAGGATAGCTTTCTCGCCTAAGCCTGAGAGAATTTGGTCCGCATGCAACTATGCTAGAAAATTTCAAAGTCGAAGGCGTATACCAAGAATGGTTTTGTTGGAAAATTTAGATGCTTAGCATACCTGGGTAGGGAAATGCTTATTGATTTAGACCGGTGAGATAGATAGTGTGCCTAAGCCACACCTGAGTTCATGTATAGCATTGATCATATGCTAAATGTGGATTGGGCCACTACCATTTTTCAATGGTGGAAGAAAAACTCATCAAAGCAGATAAATGGCAGACTTTTTGTGTTTAATATTTCAAAGCATGCCTGCTTTGCATTTTTCCTCCATGGATAGCATCACTTTTCCTTCTCACCGGGTGTTAAGAGTATTGCATGCGAAGGGGGTTTGGGGATCGCACCGAGGTCATTAGGCAACCAATGTTCCTCCTCCATCACAACTGCTAGCACGGTGTTCATGTGGAGCGATCCACCGACTTTGCAAGGGAGACCTCTCCTCATGTGGATCAAAGGAAGCGGACTCTATACGAGACTCACCGCCATGTACATGCAATTTAATGTACACAAAGAAGATATTTTCAATTTCTTTCAAGGCATTCGTGGGCGGGTGGTGAGCGAAGTGGAGGTCATCAATGGGGCGATCACTAATGGGCACATCACTAGTGCCCAATTTGAAGAATTAATGGCCCTCATCTCTCGGAGACCAACAAGCTACTTCACAACCTAGAACCAAAGCATGGGAGGCCCCGACTGTAGCCGCTCATGCATCTCCTAGAGCATGGGAAGCCCCAGAAGCTCCTCCCGCTGCATCTACCGAAGCTTGGAGGCAAGAAACACAGCACCGGCTCGGAGGCAAATGCCAGAACCCAACGTGAGGTGGAAGCCCCGAGGAAGGACAACAAAGAAGTCAAAGGCCTCCTAGGCAAAATCCGGAAGGCCTTGAGCAAGAGGAAAGCATCAAAACGTTCTCCTATAGTGGAGATATCTGATGAAGAACCCTCTCCATCCCCCGAAGTTTCTTATCCGGCCCAAGCGGATCCACCTCAACCAGAATCTTCGGCTAGGCCATCCTACTATCAGCCTCAAGAGGAGACAGAGCCAGCGAAGGGTATTCACCCTTCCGGCCTTTTTACGATCCTGCATATTCTCGGGCTCTTGTGCCTATCATACATCCTGTCTCTTCGGGTACATACATGCTGTCGAACCCGAAGACCTTCTTGGCCCTCCTATCCATTTAATCATTAATCCAGCCTTATCATCTCCTGAAAGTCAAGCGGCATTTGAAGACTTCATTAACTCTCAGGTGTTAAGGGCTCGCTTTGCAAGGGACATGGACCTCTTCACCTCGTTTGTCCTTCAAAGGATTTTAGGCGATGAATATCTATATTCGGAAAAGACGGCTTGTTCATGGGCTCATAAAAAGAATCAAGGATGCGATGAAAAAAGAAGGATTGTTGTAGGATAAGCTCCCTCTTATTCACCTCAACGAAGTGGAAATCCCTCAGCAGCCTGACCAATTCAGCTGTGGGATCTTTGCTTGCTACTACATGATGGCTATTCTGCAAGGGAAGGAAACTTGGGAAGTGCACGGCGAGACGTCGGTTGACTTTGTGGCTTAGGTGCGATGAATGGTGGCCAATGTCATCTACTATTATAGCTTGCCAACTAAGAGGTAAGTATTTTTCTACTCCCTATTTTATGCCATGAGGACATAGCATATTTTAAGTGTGGTGTATGGGGAGTGACTTGAGCCACTTGCTTGTCTTTTATGTTATGATTGCATGTTTTATTTATAATTATTTAAAAAAAATGTTTTTAGTTGCATGATTGTTTGAGTTGTTTGCTTGAATGATTTGCTTGTGGAGGCATGGATATTAAGTATGCAATTTTGGCTTAAAAATTTAATTTTTATGCCACATTAGTATCATGTTGTGATAAGGGTTTTTGAATAGTTAAAATGTGCTCTGATTTAGTTTGATCATGTCTTTATCTTTTGAATGATATCACCATGTTTTTGGAGCTAAAGTTTGAATATTAGCTGAGCATGAAATGCTATGATAGACCTAAGTAACCCTTAAAGTTGAGTGAAAAAGAAATGAAAAATGAGAACGACTTTCTTTTAGCCTTTGAGTACCATTTTAGGGTATGGGTAATAATTGCTACTCTTCTTGCATTCAACATTGGTTATTTAATGGTAGGAGTCAAGTAAGCATGTGATTACTTATTAGTGCTCAGTGTTTGGTGTTTAGTTAGGATGCAAGACCTCTGAGTCACTGTAACTGTCTTTGCATTCTTTTCTTTATTTTGTGATATTATTGCAAAAGGCTGTGATATAGAATGTGAAAAAAGTCATCACTTAATTGGGAAATGGGATGTGAGACATCAATGAATTTCTGTCTCTCCTTATGTAGCAAAATGGCAAGGAGTTTGCATTAGAAAAATCAGTCTTATTTATGTGTTATGTGAGTAAAAAAAAAAGAAAAGAAAAGAAAAGAAAAGAAAGATTCAGAATAAAAGCCACACTGGCTTGATGCTTATGTGTGATTATTTAGTTGTGAAGCCACATTGGCTGAATTGTGTTTTGTTTTAAGAATATTAAGCTCAATTCTTTGGCTCATGTTTTGTTTTATCAGTTATTAGAATAGAGTGTGAGTTTATTGAGTTTAGACTAGCGTGTGAGTTCAAATAAAGTAGAATAGAGGGTGTGTTTTCTTTGATGAGCACAATAGGGAACTCTCATGATTGCTTGGCAAGTACTTAATCAATAGCTGATGGCGAGTGTAGAGATAGAGTTTTCCATCCATTGTTCATTGATAGGTATTGGGCTTGAGAATTATTATATTTGAGTGAGGCTGCTTATCCTTGGTAAGAACTTAAAGGGAAACTAAGTGCTATTTTATCATGGATTGCTTGCTCATATCTGAAATTTAAGTGGTGATATTGCATGGTTGTTGGACTAGGGATATGGACATGAATGAACTAAGCTATGACTCATTTTGATGCTTAAATTCCCATTTCATCATGATAGAGTTGCATGCTTAGGAAACCATGATTCTCCTTGATTGTTATTTTATTTTTCTTCCGTTTGATTGCGTGTTTATTTTATTTTTGCATGCTTGTATGTTTTTGCTTGAGGACAAGCAGTGGTTCAAGTGTGGTGTATTTGATAACGTGCATTTTATACCGTTATTCTAGTATTTATTTAGGATGTTTAAGAGCATGATTAGAGCCTTATTGCTTCATATATCATATATATTTGCTTTAACCCCTCGGAAGATGCTATTTGCAAATACATGCGTTTTTAAGCTGTTTTGGCAGATTTTGGAGCTCACTTTTGACATAGTAGATGGCCTCAAACAATTGGCGTGCAAGAACAAAAGTTGCTTAGAATGATGTCCTCTACCTACCACAGAAATTTCAGAGCATTTGGAGCTACACGTGAATTCACCCATTTCACGTGCAAGCATATTTTTGCTTCTCAGGCCTCTACAGGTTGCAAGGAAGCTTGGGGAGAAGTTTGAGCTGATTTGGAGCTGCACGTGAATTCACCATATCACGTGCAAATTGACGTGCAGAGATTTTTTTGGACCGATCCTATCGTTTTTCCATGCTGATCATTTGTTTCTGAAGGCCCATGTCCAAATTGTGGATGGAAGATAGAGATTTTAAAGTTTGAAGTGTCACTTATTAAAACTACGCTGTTTTGATAAATGGGCTAGGGTACACACCTCAAGGCCCATCCAACCTCTATAAATTAAGCCTCCACGCCCCCTGCTAGACATCCTAGACCCCCCTACATGTTTTTAGAGAGAGAGAGGCTTCACGATTTGGAGGTTGCTCCTTGACCTAAGAGAGCAGCCGTCGCAGCCGTCGCGGATTTTGGAGCCTGGATTTGAAGCCTTGTTGCGCGCGTGGATTAGAAGAAGATGTTTAGCTTTACTGCTATGGTTTTGCTTGTAATCATGCATGAGTAGTTCTTATAATCTAGGGGAGCAATGTAGCCCCCTTGTTGCTTTGCTGTGTTTATGAATCTGTTCTTAATTTCTATCTTTGGATGTACACCTTGGTATTCTTAGCCCTAGTCTGGGGCGGATTGAGATTCATAACTTATTTGTAATTGGTGTGATCACTATCCTTTTGCAAGTATGATTTATTGGCTTTGCATGTTTGTGTGTTTAGATGACCATTCTGGCATACAACTCTTAAAAGGACCTCAATGACCATTTGTTGTCCTTGGCTTGTGTTTAGCATGTTTTCAATCAGACAACCCTAATACCATGAACTAGTAGAGATAACATAGGGAGGTGAAATTGTGACCCTAGATACCTTTAATCCTTGCATCTTAATCCTAAAATCAATTTGCTTTCTTTGTTTATTTAGAAAACCAAAAAAAAAATTAGATCTTTAGTTATAAAAAAATTTCGTTTTTGCCAAGACATTGATTTAAGCAAGATTAATTTGGTGATTTGAGTTAAAGCTAGATAACTTGGTAATCTCTGTGGGATCGACCCCTTTCTTGTCGCTATTCTATTTAGCATTAGTTAAGGGAATTAATATTTTGAGAAGGGATTTAACCGACAGTAGCTTAACCCTCACTTGGGTTTCGCTCACGAAATACCCGTTCCTCACTAGCTAATTGTGAAGACAAGGAAGACATGACAGAGGTCGCACATGCAGCTTTAGCAATTCAACAACACTTTGGAGACTTTTCAGGAGAAAGTGCCGAGCAAACCATACTAGCCCCTAAAGTCCAGATGCGTCTCCAAACGGCCCACCGAGAGGAACTTGATGATATATGGGCACGATGGCCTTTCCACATACAGGCTGCCTACATTGAAAAATACGGGGACTTGTTACATCTAACGCGAGTACCTGTCGACGAGCCTATGTTAAAGGCGGCAGCATATTTCTGGGATCCAAGGCGGAGGTGCTTCGCTTTCAACGAATAGGATTCGACTCCTAATGTGGAGGAGTATCAAGCCCTCTTGGGACGACCAATCAACGGAGGCTCGAAAGTCTTTCTACCAACCATACAAGTTTCCTGCCTGCAGACCCTATCACAGTTCTTGGGAATGACAGAAGACGAGGTAGCCCAGATCGTGCACCGCAGGGGTGGACTCGAGGTCATCCCATGGTCCGTGATCCGAGACAAAATATCTCGAGCATCGGGCATAGAACTCTACTCTTTATTCACACTAGCCATGTATGGATTAATTGTATTTCCCAAGTTCTTGGGTTACATTGACGGATTTGTATGCGAACTTGTGATGCAAACATTAGGAGGGGCCGATCCGGTTCCTGCAATCCTTGCTGAGACAATCAGATCATTATCACACGTACGAATTTTGGGGCAGGGTCGTTTCAAAGGATGCCTTCCACTCCTCTGCGCATGGTTAAAAAGTCACTTCCCAAGCAAAGACGCATAACTCGAAGAAGTGGCGGAATTTCCACATAGTGCATTACCCGAATTCATTCTACAGGAATGGGAGTTACCTGAAACAGAGGAGGATTGGATCAATGAGCTGCAAACCTTAACTGATAATCAAATTGTATGGAATGCTCCATGGATGCCCAAAGTCGACATAATTTATAGTCTGTGGGCCATGTAACTGGGTCCCATTACTTGGTCCGTGGGGAGCTACCACGTACGCCCCTCTTCAGCAGAAAAGACAACTTAAGGGTCATTAGATCATTCCTGTGTTGCATGAGATAGAAGCTTTTGACTTCACATACATTGACCTCGAGACTCGACACAAAGCTTTTCGGGGGTATCTAGCATGGCAAGCACCTCGGAAAGTCAGCAAGAATTCTTATCACCCCGAAGTTCATCCATTATTCCCTCCCCTGGCGGCAGCAAGGACATAGCTTATGCGGAGGTCCACCAAGATCCAAGACTGCTGCTCTTTCAAAAGGAAAATGAACTCGAGAACTTGCGGTAGAAGGTTCAAGAACAAGAGGAGATCATCGAAAATCTGGGTAAAAGAATTCACCAATTGGAGGAGCAATCCGGAATCAGAAATTAGTTTGAAATGATCAAGGCTTGTTCCAATTCATCTAGTCGCGTAAGCATAAGACTATCCTTGTTGTACTTCAATATTCTTTCCACCAGTAATGTATTTGGTTTCATCAATCAATAAATTGTTTTTTCCATCATTAACCATTCATTACATGCATTCACTACATGCATTCATACATTCAAGGTAAAAAGCAAAATCCGAAAAAGAGAACAACAGAAATCTTAACAAATAAGCATTTCCAGATCAAACAAGATTGGGCATTCCTATAACTTGAGATCAACCCGTAATCAAGCTATGTCAGACCAAGGCATGGGAGACCATACAGAGGACCGAATTTCAGGGCTCGAGCAAGCTCAACAAGAGATGGGGGGCAGTCTCCACGAGGTTCAGCTTCAGTTAAAAACCATGATGGACTTACTGACTAAAGTAGCAACCGTAGGGGAAGCTGCCCCAGCAGAAGGAGTAGCGAATCAGGGACAAACGCAGAACCCACTGCAGGGGTTTGTGCAAACTCAAATAGAATCCCAGGCCTATGCACTACCTAACATGGTCCTGGGTAGTTCTCGCCAACTTCCGACTACACCACCAAATGCGAGAACACCAATCTCAGAACATCCCGTGGGAGTAAGGGACTTACCCGTTCCCAAGGAAACTAACCAACAACCAAGCTGGAAACAAATAGAAGCAAGGTTAAGGATGAAGGGCAGAAAGTTATGGGACAACTAATGCCTATGGTTTATGCTTGGTGCCGGGGGTCGTGCTACGTCCAAAGTTCAAAATGCCGGATTTTGAGAAATTCAATGGTACCCAGTGTCCAAGGACCCATTTGATAATGTATTGTCGCAAGTTGGCCGCACATACCAACAATGACCAACTATTAATGCACTGCTTCCAAGAAAGCTTAACTGGCGGGCCATTACGATGGTACATTCAGTTAGAAGGAAGTCGTATCCGCACTTGGAATGACTTGGCCACAACCTTCTTAATGCAATACAAACATGTCACGGAACTGGCAATAGACAAATTGGCGTTGCAGTCATTTGAGAAAGCTAATAAAGAAAGTTTCAAGACTTACGCTCGAAGGTGGAGAGAAGCAGCTATGGACGTTCAGCCCCCACTAACTGAACAAGAGCTCACCACCCTTTTCATCAGTACCCTAAGGGGTATTTATTATGAAAAGCTGGTTGGGAATGTATCGAACAGCTTCGCCGATTTAGTTGCCTCAGGAGAAAGAATTGAGGGTGGCATTAGATAAGGCAGGCTTGGCGGGAATAAAACTGTAAAGACTCGTATTTGGGTAGTCTTGAGAGATAGTCATTCTATGGGAATGTAACTATCAGGACGGTAGTGTAGCCGTCAATGTGAGCATTTTGACTGTACTTGGGCCCGATTCCGAGTCGGGGCCCCGTTTGACCCGATTGTTGACTTTTCGGGGTCTATTGGTTGACTTTGCGTTTGAGCGGTCATTTGGGTGTACTAATATCTGTGTAGTATTGTGCTCGTCATTTCGAGCGTTTTGACTGTAGTTTGACTCAATTTGGAGTTCGGGACCTTGGAGGTTAATTATTGACTGGGTCAATGGTTGACTAGGTCAGTTGACTGGCAAAAATATAAATAGGGGAAAGAGAGCTTCCACGTTACGTTTTAGCATTTCTGCATCTGCGTTGGAGAGCTTAGAGAGAGAAAGAGAGAAGGAAGCTTGGAGGGCTTGGCGATTTGGGGCGTTTTGAGCTCGTTCAAGCATCAAGAATCATTCCAGGTAGGTGTTCCACTGATTCTTCACCCTTTTTCTTGCTGTTTTTTTGGATTAACATGTAAGAATTTGATGAAATCATGCAAATTCGTGTTGAACCCTAGAATTTGGGGAAAAACCAATTTTGGGTTGAATTTTGTATTTAAATGCGTTCTGAAGGGTAAGACGTGATTTAAAACCTAAGATATAGTATTAGGTATGAGTTTTATGAGATTCCGGGTTGAATCCAGACGAGAAACAGGTGAAAAACGATGATGAACAGTAACTGTCGTGAACTGGGTAGAGAACAGCCGATGAGATCGACTGGAAATTGAAAATTTCGAATGTGAAATTTTCGAGTATCGTTTCGAAGGTTCGAAGGTAGGTTCGATGTAGTGTAATTTCGAGTGTCGAATGTGCAATTTTCGAGTATCGTTTCGAAGGTTCGAAGGTGCTTCAAGGGAGTTTCGAAGGCGTTCATGGGTACTTCGAAGGTAGTTTTCGAAGGTAGTTCGAGTGTAGGTTCGAGAGTCGAAGGCGCGGTTCGAAAAGAGATTCGAAATGCAGATTCGAAAATGTAGTTTCACTGGCAGATTCGAAATACAGTTTGACTGGACTGGACCTATTTACATTGCAACCTATACCCATCTACACATTTAAGCAATATACTTAAGTTACAATGTAAATAACGAAATACCCCCCATTTGGATTCAAAGAAAAATACTAGAAAAATTAATTCCCACTATTTCAAAATGTGAAAATTGGGTTTTAGTGTAAAATTTCGGAAAAACCCAAAAGTTCGTAGTGGTGAATTTTTGGAAAGTGGGGTTAGACGTCTCGGAAAAATCCCCAAAAATCAGATTATCTTATTTATGCTATGGGAACCCAATGCCTGGGACTTTTGATTTCAAGAAAATAGTCGCTATGGGTACTTCCTTCATAAATCAAGGATTGAGGATTTACTTGGGAAGACCAGGCTACGGTTCCAAAGGAAATGTTGAGCATGACATGCCATACTAATGTTAATATGTTGGTGTGAGGTATTGAGGCATGGACTCCGTGACTTGTTTGGGTTCTCACCGTGATGCACCGATGGTGCTATGTGGTTGACGTGGCGAGCATATGCACCGATGGCGGGCCTGTGTGGCGACTGTGGCCGGGCATATTGCGCTGTGGACAGGCTAAGGCCTGAGTTGAGCCGTTGAGCTCGTGGAGCTAGGGCTGAGTGCCCTGAGCTGGGATCCCATGGAGGATCGTGGACAAGTTGTCCTGATATTTGTCGCAGGTTGAGTCCTGATGTTTGTGCACACTACACGGTGCACGAGTACACTGAGCATATAGTATAGACTTATATGTGTTGCATGATGTGGAGTGTTAGGGTCACCTACTGAGCTTGTCGCTCACCCCTACTTGTTGTTTACCTTTTTCAGGTGTGACCCGAGACTAGTGGAGGACTTTCTTCCAAAGGACGTGCCCACTACTCGATGTATGATACGATCGTATTCGTATTGTGTATTGTATTATGTTTGTATCCCGGACATGAGTCCGTGGACGATTATATTTGCATACCGTTGGTGATGTGATGTCTGTATGACGTTTGGCTTATTGTATGCATGATGATGTATGGGAAAGTACAGGATTACCCTTGATGTATGATCGTACAGGGTTGCATATTTGAGACAGCACCCGCGGTGTAGTCTCTATTGGTGCTAGTCACCAACCCCTTGACCTTTCGGGTGCGGGCAAGGGGAAGTCATGTACCCGGTTCCGGGTTCCCTGGAATTCGGGGGCGTGACAAAAACCGAGACTTTTAAAAAGCCTACGCCACCCAATCGCAAAAAAGAAGAAGAAGCACAAGCAGTCTGGCAACCCAAACTTGACTTCACTTCCTCCAGGGCACAATCAGGGTAGTGTATCACGCAAGGTTATTACGGCGGGCAGCCCATGGCATCTTATGTGGCATCATCCCCACTACCACAATTCCCGCAGTATCATCCACAAGGAGGAAGCTTGTACATGCCTCAACCAAGCCAACCTCAGCTAGCCCAGCCTTAATCCGAGCAGTCGAAGCAGCCCCGCAGAATCAGACTTTTGGAAAGACTGGGCAACAAAAGTTTGATCCAATTCCTGTCACATACACAGAAGCCTATACACGATTGTTAGCAGCAGGACTCGCTAGTCTAATACCCCTAAAGGAACGGACTCCTCCATATCCTGATTGGTACAAAGCTGAGGCCTATTGTGCATACCATGGAGGCGCAAGTGGACATGACACCGAGAATTATTTTGCTCTGAAAAAGAAGGTCTAACACCTAAGAGATGTTGGATGGCTAGACTTCTCCAAGATGACCAATGCTCATAATGTGGGCACCAACCCTCTACCTGAACACTCGGGCAATGTCGCCAATATAACAACTAGGTATGGAAATCCTCCTGGAAAGGTTTCTGAGATCAAGATAGGCAAGGATCAACTATTCCGTATGCTACATAAGAACGGGTTCTTGGTAAACAATGAGGTGACTGAGACCACGAGAGGCACAGACTGGGAAAAATGTTGTGTCTACCATAAATCAGCTTACGGACATGATATTGAAGAATGCAATGAATTCCAGGAAGCTGTGCAAGCTCTCATTAACTCTCGAAGGCTGGAAATCACACACAAGTTAGAAGAACATGAGGCCTGTATGGCTTTGATGGAGCATACAAAGGCATTGGAGACGCCCAGGCCTTTAATTATCGAATATGAGGAAAAACCAAAAATCACCACATTGGCACAAGGAGTCCGATCTCTTGTCATCCAAACTCCCGCTCCATTCCCTTATAAATATGATAAATCAGTGCCCTGGAAGTACCACTGCGAATCGGTCATTAGAGGAGACCCTACAGCCGAGAAGAAAACAAGAAGTGGTCGTGTCTATGGATCGGAAGAAGGCATTGAGGTCAACAAAAGCAAAGGAGGAGAGTATGATCTACCTCCCGTACTTGCACCAGGTAGTAAGAACGCTCCTGTCATTGACGGGGATCCCACTGAATTCCTTAAACTAATCAAGCAGAGCGAGTACAACATTGTGGACCAACTTAGTCTGCAGCCGGCTCGTATCTCTTTGTTGTCCCTACTCATGGATTCAACTCACATAGAGAAGCCCTCATGAAGGTTTTGAGCAAGGCCTACGTTCCTTCGACCATATCCTTGGAAAATCTGAGTAGTCTAGTTAACAATATCGTGGTGGATAACTTCCTTAGTTTTGGCGAAGATGAGTTACCATCAGAGGGTATTAGTCACGTCAAAGCCTTACACATATCTGTCAAATGTAAGGATCACATTATCTCCCGTGTGCTGATTGACAATGGGTCGTCCCTAAAAATCATTCCAACTCAAATCCTCAAGCAACTGCCAATAAACTCCTCTCACGTACGTCCCACTAATATGGTTGTAAGAGCCTTTGACGGTGAAAAATGAGAAGTAGTGGGTACACTAGATATCCCTTTACAAATTGGTCCAAGTGAGTTTATGGTTGAGTTCCAGGTGATGGACATCGCTCCGTACTATAGCTGTCTGCTGGGAAGACAATGGATTCACTCAGCAGGGGCAGTGCCATCGACACTACATCAAAAGGTTAAATTTGTGGTAAATGGCCAACTCATCTGTGTATACGAAGAAGCGGAGCTTCTGGTTACCAAGCCTATGTCTAATCCTTACATTGAAAACAATGAAGACATACCAGAATGCTCTTACCGATCGTTCGGAGTGGTTAATGCGCCCTATGCCCCAAACAACGGAAAGTCACTAGATATGGCAATCTTGTTCCCAAAGACTACAAGGATGGTTGCTACAGTCATGCTTAAACTGGGGCATAAGGAAGGTCAAGGCCTAGGTGCACGAGCACAAGGAATTAAGAAACCCTTAGTCATACAAAACACTAGAAGAAAGTACGGATTGGGCTACAAGTCTACCAAAGCTGACAAATCAAGGGAAGCCGCGAGAAAAAGGGAGTCCCGCTTAGCCATACTAGAGAAGAGGCCTCTCCAAAAGCAAAGGATGACATTCCCACCCCTTGGGGCTATATTCCAGAGCGCCAGTTTTATCCATCAGAGGAAAGAATGCACCATAGCCATGCTGAGGGCCAGCCGTGGAGAGCAAGAACAGATGGGGTAGGTATGCCAAGGACCCCCAGGGCACCAGCTGAACAATTGGAGTATTGTGGACCTCCCGGCCAAGTAATGATCAAAGAAGCTTTGCTGGGGAATGTTCTATTTTTATTATGTTTTCAAATTCCCAACAACGGTTGTAACCTTTTTGGAATATTTATGAAATAAGACTTTTGCCAAAAACGCATCTTCTTACATTGCATGACATGTGCATCATCATACTTTGTTAAACTATTCAAACTTTTACCAACAGGTGTGATCAAGTTAAAAAGGATCTGTTAAGTAAAGAAGAAACGAGTTGCTTAAGGTTTGACCATAATCCAGATTGGGAGCAACCAGTATTTGGAGCAGAGGCCAAGAAAGTGAACCTCCTGCAGCCAAAACTCACACTTGCTAAACTTAGCAAACAGCTGCTGGTCCCTTAAGGTTTGCAACACTGTTGCCAAGTGCTCCACATGCTCCTTCTCGGTCTTGGAATACACCAAGATATCGTCGATAAACACCACCACGAACGAGTCTAAGTATGGGGCAAAGACTTGGTTCATCAAATGCATGAACACCGCTGGCGCATTAGTGAGCCCGAAAGGCATCACGACCCACTCATAATGTCCATACCTGCACCGAAAAGCCGTCTTAGGGATGTCCTCCTCCCTAACCCTGAGCTGGTGATACCCCGACCGTAAATCTATTTTGGAAAACCACTGGGCCCCACTCAATTGGTCAAACAGGTCATCTATCCGAGGCAACGGGTACTTATTCTTCACAGTCACTGAATTTAGCTTCCTGTAGTCAATGCAGAGACGAAGCGTGCCATCAGCCTTCTTAGCAAAAAGCACCAGAGCACCCCAGGGTGAGGTACTCGGTCTGATATACACTTGGCCCACCAACTCCTCGATTTGCCTCTGCAGCTCCCTCAGCTCGGCTGGCCTCATACGATACGCTACTTGGGAAATCGGACCCGTCCCCGGCACCAACTCAATGGTGAACTCCACACTCCTCTTAGGTGGCAAACTCCTCAACTCTTCAGGAAAAACATCCTGAAATTGATCCACAACAGCGGGCCACACCCTCTTTTCCACCTTACCCACCTCAGCAAAGGTCAGGGCTGCCAACCTGTGGGTAATGGCACCCCACTGGTCCAACACCGGCCCGGCCCGACTCGCCTCACAGTCCCACTCCCCCTGCAGGGTGCAAGAGGTCCCTGCAGGTGTCACGAAGGATACACGCCGCCGATAACAATCTATATTGGCCTGGAAAGCCATAAGCCAATCCATACCCAAGATCAGGTCAAACGTCCTCAAAGGCATTACATGCAAGTCAAAACTCAGCTCCACCTCTCCTAGCGTTAACACACAGTCACGGCACACACGCCGTACCTCAATCATGCCTCCCACCGGAGACTCCACAACTAGGGGCCTCGCGGCCTCCACACAAGCTAACCCCAAGCCATCAATAAGAAGCTCGGCAAAGGAAGGAACATGATGCACCCGTATCAAAAAGAACAGAAGCTAACGTGCGGGAAATCAAGAGGGTACCTCTAACCACCGATGGCCTTGCTCCACCCTCAGCTGGTGGGGGTGGTAGCTCAGCCTCCTCCTGGTACGCCGCCTCCAGCGCAAACACCCTTCCTTGGCCCGTGCCACTGGTCGGCTCACTCACTGGATGCTTCCCGCTAAGGTTGCCTCCTGCCTCAGTCTACTGCCGCTCCGGCCTCCCCTGGGGTCGGGTCTGACTGGATCCTGCCTGGGCCGGCTTGCCACCGACGAGCTGGTCTCTCGGCTGGTGCATGGAAGCTAGCATCACTCCTCACGCCGGATGCCATGCCCCCCGCTCCCCTTGTTGCCACTCCTGCAGACCCGGCGCAAATGGCCCTCTCGTCCACGATTGTTGCATCGCCGGTCCTTCTTGGGGCACTCCCCTTTGAAGTGACCCTGCTCTCCACAAGATGGACAGCTGCTAGGTAGACTCCCAGATGGACCACCCTGTCTTCCGCCGCCAAAGGTGAACCTCCCGGGGTTCACAGAGGTCTGACCCCGACTGCGAAAAGAACTGCTATCCCTCTCCTCCGTCTTGAGCCTCTTGGACCCTGCATCTCGATCAGGCCCACTCTGCAACTGGCGACCCTGATGGGCCTGCCTCCTATCATCCAGCTCTCTCTCGGCTATACGGGCCCGTCTCCACAGCCTCAGCATAGGTCCTCAAGCGTAGAATTGCCACCCTCTGCCTAAGGGCTGGCCTAAGGCCCAAAGTGAACTTGTGGGCCTTCAGGTCCTCCCTTGCCACAGTCTCAGGAGCAAACCTACTCAAGCTTCGGAACTCCCGCTCATACTCAGGTACCGTCTTGGACCCCTGCTTCAAGCTGCCGAATTCTTCCCTCTTCTGCCATCTCACTGATTCCGGAAAGAACTCATCATGGAAGAGTTGCAAGAACTCCTCCCAAAGCATGAGTTGCACTGCACGGCTCCCCGCGACACTCGTCCACCACTCCAAAGCATCCCCCTCCAGCTGCCGAATTGCCAGTCGCACCTTATCCTCTTCCCGGGGCAGGAGAAAGGAGAACACATGCTCGATCTGCCTCAACCACTGTTCAGCTACCACAGGATCACCTTCCCCCTTGAATCACGGAGGTTGTTCCTTTCGAAACCGTGTCACCACGTCATCCTCTGCACGAGTCGGTACACCACCCAGCGAACTCTCACGCTCACGAGGCAGCTCTCCTACTGGTGGTGGTGGTGGTGGCACCACCTGTTGTGCTGCCATCTCACGGCG
Organism: Taxillus chinensis; assembly: GCA_023512835.1. NCBI lineage: Eukaryota > Viridiplantae > Streptophyta > Magnoliopsida > Santalales > Loranthaceae > Taxillus > Taxillus chinensis. The sequence goes on from CM042085.1 coordinate 49,180,668, forward strand.
CACCTCCTCCCAAACGTCCTGCCGGAGTCCCTCCCGTAGCTCTCGTACCTCCAGCCGGATGCCTTCTTGTAGCTGTGCTAGTAACAACGCATGCCCTCCAACGAACGGTCCTGCACCCAGACCCTCATGGGCAGATGACTCATCAGCCACTGCCCCGGACGCACGTGTCACTCTCCTCGGCGGCATTCTTACTACACGAAGTAAGAAGCACAAACGTCAAAACAAATTTTATAATCTATCGCGTCACTACCTCTACCCCACTGATCAATTCCACTATCACATGACATTACACACATACATTGCTCAATCACATTGCACAGTTCAGTACACATTGCCAAACAAATCAGAGTTGCACATTTCACTTAATCATATGATCTTATCCACAGTTTAGCATACATTCACAAGAAATGCAACTAGTGCCCTAATGCCAATGCATGCAAATCCTACCACAAGACCGGACTACCCTAAGTACACCTTGGAGGCTCAAAGAGGACCATGTTGATCAGGCATGTCCCTCCAGGCTCCTCCAAAGGACTTAGGATAACCAGGTCCGCCCACTACCCTAGGCCAACTAGACCATGCTCTGATACCATATTGTCACGCCCTGGATTTCCAACCCGAGGAAACCGGTACGTGACTCCCCTTTTACCCACACGGAGGGCAAAGGGGTTAGGATACAAATCAAGAATTTAACATTTTAAACATCCACAACACATTCAAGAAAGTAATGTTCATAAAAGCAATCCAAACCAGTTTATTATTACAAAAAAATCCTTTCCAATCCCATCCCCACCTGGGGTTACATCAATTCCCATAAAAAAAACAAAACATAAATGGAAGAGAGTAAAATAATTATGGTCTTCCACCTTGGTGTATCCACCTAACGCCTGTAAGTCCCCTGGAAAACAAGCAAACACAGAAGGAGGGGTGAGCAACCACGGCTCGAGAGGGATCAAGTCTCCCCAACCCTTCCCATGCTCCTAGCGGCTACATGCATGTGCACAGGTGTAGTGACGTGACAAGATTAAGAAAAAGAAAATAAAACATCACACAAGTGGGCGTAACCCCAGCCCCGGCCACACTGGCTAACAAAACACATCTCAAGCAAGTAGTTTAACCGCCTCTTCAGGCCACCGATTTAACCGCCTCTCAGGCAAAGTAGTTTAACCGCCTCTTCAGGGCCCTGGTTTAACCGCCTCTCGAGCAAAGTAGTTTAACCGCCTCTTCAGGCCAGATAGCACGATCATGCACACAACACACACCACGGTCACTCAAGCATAAAACCAAACACTTGGTGTGCACCCGTTCACAAGTGCACAAACCCAGCCATTCAGGCCATAGAACAAACACCCAAAGATACATACATACACTAAACCACAAGTCCAGCCACACAGACATATTACCAAACACGTAATGGGCATATACACACAGCTATATTCACACAGGCATTTCATCGAACATATAGCATGTAACAACAGAATCACACCAAAATGCCACTGAAGGCCAACATCCATATAGGAGATCACACCTATATGGATTACATATGTATATATAAACAGATATAACTCTACAATCTGCCCTAGAACCCTAGGACAGAGGAGGATTTAAGAAGAATAGAACCCCTACCTTGTATGTTCTCTTGCTCCCGCTTCCACGCAAGGCTCCGACCACCCACGCAAGATGCTCCGGCAGCCACCAGAAGCTCTCCTTCCCTCTCTCTCTCTCTCTCTCTCTCTCTCTCTGCGACGGCTGGGGAAGCAACAAACCCTAAACCTAAAACAGAGAGGCTTCTCCTCCTTATATAGACAACATAACATCAAAACGACGTAGTTTTGATTAAGTGAATCCCAGCATCAAAACGACGTAGTTTTGATGGAACAAGCTATGACCTTTCCACATCCATACACACCAAAATATTCACAATTCCAACATGGTCCTTTGGGAAAAGATGATTAGAATGACAAAACCAAGGTAACCATGCAAAAACATGCCTGCACGCCAATTTGCACGCCAATTCCCCAATTGGCGTGCAGCTCCAAATGCACTCAAACTTCACCACAAGCCTCCTTGCATCTTGTAGAGGCCTGAGAAGCAAAAATATGCTTGCACGTGAAATGGGTGAATTCACGTGCAGCTCCAAATGTTTGAAGCCATCTACTAGGTCAAAAGTGAGCTCCAAGATCAGCCAAAACAGCTTAAAACCGCCTGTAAACGCATAGCATCTTCCTAGGGCATAAATGTACGCTATCGCTTCACACATGCACCTCCCAAAAGTCCCCTCTGGGGGGGGGGGGGGGGGGGGGGGGGGGGGGAGTGGGGGGGGGGGGGGGGGGGGGGGGGGGGGGGGAAGGGGGGGGGGGGGGGGGGGGGGGGGGGGGGGGGGGGGGGGGGGGGGGGGGGGGGGGGGGGGGGAATAAACTTGGGGGGGGGGGGGATGGGGGGGGGGGGGGGGGGGGGGGGGGGGGGGGGGGGGGGGGGGGGGGGGGGTGGGGGGGGGGGGGGGGGGGGGGGGGGGGAAAACCGAAAAAAAAAGGAACCCCCCCCCCAGCCCAGCCTTTTAATATATTGATTTGGTTAATACCATCCAAGGGGTTTTGGGGGGTAAATTTTACCCCGGGGTTATATTGGTATTTAATTTTTCCTCCCCCCCCAATTAGGTTTATACACAAAAGTAATACGGGAGGAAAACAAACCGCAACCTATCTATTGGGGGGACAGGAACCGACCTTGGAGGGTTTTGGGGGGGGGGGGGGGGGGGGGGGGGGGGGAAAGTTTTTTATTTAAATTTTTTTATTTTTTTTGGGGGTTTTTGAAATAAGATTTTAAGTGTGGATATGAGGGGGGGGGGAGTATTTAGGTGTATTTTTTTTTTTTTTTTTTTAAAGGGGGTTATAAACAAATAAATGTATAAACACTTAAATAACTTTTGGACAATAAATTGTTGTTTTTTTAAGTTCTTTTATTCTCATTTTTGTTTTCACTTGAGCTCTATTTTTGACACTTTACACTGAAATATGTATGAATATTTATACAAAACATTCCTAAAAGACAACCTTGGAACTTGAAGTTCCGGAATGCGTTCGCACTAACTATCCCTCGGTAACTGTCCGCCTTGACTGCTGCGGATTGTGGAGCTCAAGATCTTGGATTTGAAGAGTATAAGTGTCTTTGTGAGTTCCGAGATACAATTAAGGTTGTGTCCACATATCCGGATGATCCACGTGTAAGATTCTTCTTGATCTAAATGCATTCGTCTTTACATCGGGACAAAGACGAGCCGATAACTTTAAATGCGGTTTTGTTGAGCAATGTCTTCTTGGTCCGGTGTAATTTTCCTTACTTCGTAGTTAATGAAGCTCGGAACCTTACTCCGTGTCGGTGGTTGCTTACTCCGTATCTATTCGAGCATCGGAATCCTTAGTCCGTGTCGGCGCTTCCTTACTCCGCATGTAAGTTCCTTACTCCGCATGTAAGTTCCTTTACTCCGCATGTAAGTTCCTTACTCCGCATGTAAGTTCCTTACTCCGTATGTAAGTTCCTTACTCCGTATGTAAGTTCCTTACTCCGGGCGAGTAATAAGTCCGGATTCCTTACTCCGCATCTGGTTTCTTTACTCCGCATCTATTTTCCTTACTCCGCACTTATCCTTTAAGTTCTTAGTCCGTAGGATTGTTCCTTATTCCGTATGTATTTGTTACTTGGTTATTTACCAAGTGTTTGACGACACTAACTCTTGTCCGGATCAGGATTATGTATCCTGTCCTTAGCTTTGCTCTCACGAGTGCATCTTTGGATTAGTGACATACCTTCGCAATGATCAAATAAACACAAAAGATCTCGCATCAAATTACATAAGACTTTATCAAGATTATCCAAATTCCGGGTTTGATCCAACAATCTCCCCCAATTATGGATATGCCCAAACCCTTTGTAATCTGATCCGGTAAAGTCAAAAGAATATCATAAGTAATGCGCAACACAACCAATTTCATTAATCAGCAACAAAATACAAATCAGCCTTAATACAGATTTTTCACTAAGGTACATAAGGCTTACTATACTTGAAGATCATAGTTGCTGCCTTCTCTCTTAGCTCCATTGTCTCGTCGTATCGTAAAGGTGGAGTGTTGGCTCCAATGTTTGTCCACAATAAGAACGATTTGATGAAATGACAAACAAAGGCTCCGCAGCCTATCTCCATCCATTTGTTGTGGCACTTGCTTCTTGCCCCGGAATGTCGCCTTGAGTTTCTCGGTCGAACGTAGGGGTGTGATACCCAACTCTTCATATAATCCGGCTTCTTCACGGCTTCGCTAGTCCGAGACACAGAGGTTCCCATTGATTCTTCCTAACGAAGTGCTCCACAACCTCGATGAGAATCGATGAGAATCATCTCGCTTGACCGAATCATGAAGACGGCCATCATGAAGTGTGGCGACATGATCCGGTATGGAATGAGGATGGTTGAGAGAGTTTTCCATGGCTTGCTATCCTCAAGAGCTTCCGTCAATGTAAGTCTGAATTAACTCCACACCGGGAAGATAGCCCTCATTCCAACATGGCAGAACTTCAAACAAGTGCCCATCTTCGTAAAGAGATGGAAACAAATTCATCTCCATCTTAAGCAGCCCTCGAGAAGTTGTCAATGTCTTCACGTAGTAAAGAGTCCTTTCTCCGAACAAAGAGTCTGAATGTCGGCCGGAGAGAAAGGATACATTTCGTAAAGATATCTTCTCTCGGCGGAAGACGCAAAGATAGGCTTTCATTGCCTGCGCAAGCTTCCATCCGCATCGGACGGGTCAAACTCCGCATAGGATGGGAGGAAGGTATCAGCTGCGGACGAGGAGGACGGAGGAGGAGCTCGAGGTGCGAGAGAGGAGCTTGGTTGAGAGAAGCGGCTTCGTTTGGGAATTTGAACTCCCTGAAGCACCGTGGCGGCCGCTTCTCGGGGAAGATGGTTGTGGGGCGAAGGAGTAGACGGATCAGATGACACTTTCTCCCCTGGTTTGCGTATCGCCGGGAAGCAACGGGAGGACGAGCCATCGTATGCGCCGGATCCGCGAAGGAAGTAGATAGTGAATGAACGGAGGTGGCGACAAGATCCATTTTCTCGCTCAATGGAAGTAGAGGAGTCGGTGAGGGCGGAGAGGAGTTGGGCGCCGAGGGCATCAACTTTGGCGACGATGGCGTAAATTTGGGCGCTTTGAGCATGGGCGTGGCGGTCCAGTCGAGCGGAAAGACAAAGATCGGAGTGGACCGTGCCAAAAGAGGCACGCCCAAGTGCTAACTCGGAGCTTTGGAGGACTCCCCCGCACGAACGGGAGCAGGAGTGCGGTGGGCGGAGGAGTCCGCAGAGTAAAGAAGAAGAGCCAGGAGCATCCGGGAGCATCGAGGCATCCGGAGCTTCGGAGGCATCCGAGCATTGGAGGCATCCTGGAGCAAGAGACCCGCTTGACCAGACAAGTCAACCACGGGAATTGCGGCGGCAGGAGAAGAGGGTCCAGCCTTAGCAGAGGGACTTCGGGTAGCAGGACCGGGCCGGAGGGTGAAGGAACGACACATCGGGAATGGCAGCCGGCGTAAGAAAGCCGTGGTCCAGATTCCAGATGATCATAGTCTCCGGGATTGGGTATGGCGGGTGTAAAACACCCGGAGATCGCTGTCGGGAATGGAAGAGGTGTGGGCTAGGCCGAAACGGAGCCGCAGGTCCGTTAAGGTGATGGCGGAGAGATGGTCAAGGTAATCTCGGGGTTGAGGTAGAGGAGGCAAGGGGGCTTCCCGAGAAGCGGCCGGGACATCGGCGGTGGCGACGGCAATGGCGGTGTCAACCGCAGCGCCTATAGCGGATGGAGAGGGAGTGGGGACATCGGCGAGCAGAGGGGGCGGAGGAAACGGCTTGAGACGCACTGCGCCGAGAGGGCCCCGCAACCTCGGACGGTTCAAGACGGACGCTTGGGCGGGAAGCCCGTGAGTGGGAGGGCGCAAAGAACGGACCGAATCCGAGAGGATCGGTGTGCAGAACCGACCTCGTGGGCTTGGCCGTCGGAGGGGTCACCACCAGGCCGCCTTGTTGTTCCGCGGGCAGGGAGAGTACGGAGAGCTACGAGGGTCGGCGGGCGTCATGTTTCCATCCGGCATAAGGTGACGAAGGTAAAGAGCCGAGGGAAACGTGACGATCACTCGGGCAAAATGGTCCGGACGAAGATGCCGAAGACAATGCCGAGGATGCGCCCGAAGGAATGGTTCTTGTGACCATTCCAGCAGAAGCGAAATAAGAACATCCCCCAATCCATTGGAAGACCTTCAAAGACGCCGTACATGGCCGGCAGAAGATCATATGGAACCGAGTCCAGGGCTGATGTGCGAGCCGTAGGGCATCGACTTAGAATAGTCGCCATACATCGATAGCGACCCTGGAAGGATTTCACCTTGTATTCCTTCCCTTGTTCGTGCACCCCATAGAAGCTGCCATCGGATCGGCATCCGGACGCTGTGGTTCACCAAGAGGAAGGTGGAGAGCAACGGAGAACAGCCGGAGTGATGACGATGGATTCACCGCGGACATAAGAGGTTATGGAATCTTTGGTGCAACTAATCCGTTGGTAATACTCAAGAATGTCATCGATAAGAAGATCGATGGGATTGGAGACCAGGTTGAGTATGTGCGAGGCTTCAAGAAGAGGGCGAAGTCTGGAGAAACCAATCCGGAGGATCGAAACAAGATTCCAATCAACTAGATGGCCAGGAGTAACGCCGGAAAGAAAGATTCGGGTGCCATGGCAGATTTGATGGGAAGGAAAAGAGGAAAGGTGAGGTCTTGACAAGTAGAAGGAGCAACGAGAGGGTTAGGGATTTGAAATGAGCAATACTCGTGCTTCGCAGAATGATCGTAACATATAAGACCGAGTCCGCAAATGTCGGCGGGTCTAGGAATGTGGGAGTGAGGTGGGGACCCGCGCGACATGCCGATGTCATTTGTCCGGATATCGAGGCGTCTCCGAATAAAACGATGTCGTGGAGACCTCATGACCAAGTAGAGATTACAACTGGTTGCCATCCAGGAGAAGTGTGTGTGCAACCCGAGATAGGCATTTAATGAATCATCATTATTCCTCCTCAAAAGCATGCGACATATGAGTATACGTGGATTGTCACAATTGAACAAAGTCGGAGTCCCGGAGGAAAGAGCCGACACTCATCCGGAGTTAATAATATTCGTGAAAGAGTATCCGGATGAATAATAGACCTCGTCAGTCATAAACAGAGTTTGGTGAGAATGTAGAGTAGATTCCTTTTGCGCTCAATAAGTCGAAGAGAAGAGAAGTACCACAACACTTCAAATCCGAGACTATGGACTGGATTTATCAATATGGTTGCAAAGAAAATCTGAACTCGTAGCTAAATAAAGATATACTGAAAATACAAAAGCTTAACAGGGCAAGGATTAGTACGGATTAGAGAAGATAATCGGTGAAAAGCAATATAATCCGAACTAATAAGAAAAATAACTCATGCAGGGCTAAGAATGTAGTAGACGTACGCAACGTGAAAGTGATCAATATTACCGAGTCAGGCATATGTCGATAGCAATACACAAGTTCATATAGGTCAACATAAATAAACCGTCTTGCCGAACAAATAGCTAAGATTAATTAAAGACCATATGATTTGGCTTCATTAGGATTCATGAGTGTGAAATGATAAGATGAACACATGTCAAAAGAATGCAGATGATTAGTCGATTAAAATGCATGGTTAAGAAAGAAAATACATCCACACATGCCACTTTTCCGATTTAAAACAAAGATGTCCAGTCGATCCCAAGTAACAAAGATAGAGGAGGGAGAATCCGAGACATATTAGGGGTTCATTGCTGCTCCCCCGTAGATCATTTAATCCTCTCAATGAAAAGCTCCCCCTCGGATAGACAGAGGCAAAAGGTCATGAGACATATACGGGGGTATTATGGAATAGAATATAAAGCATTTTCTCCCCTGTAGATTGTGCAATCCTCTCGGTTGACCGTTCCTATTTGTAGTTCAGCACCGCCTATCTTATTAGAAAGCTATACTTCGTAAGCCGATCGTAATGCATTTGTGTATTCATCCACCAGGCATTCCAAGCTAGCCCATTTCACTTCTTCAACTATGCACGTTAATAGAGTAATCTAAATGAACATGCTTTGGTCATGTGGTGATTAATGGATGTGAAAATCATGAATCCGACCGAGGTAAATCATATAACTGTAATTATGTTAGCTTTAAACGACTTCAGTGGGAAACGCAAGCATCCTCCCAAAATGAGGTTGAGATTAATATCGAAGCATGAAACCGTTGAACAAAGAAGTATGATCAAAGAATACGGCCAAGGAGTTTTTACTACTTTCGAGAAACATACAATGCATGGTCTCAGTGAGTAAATATACTTGTTGTGTAATTCAAATGAGAAACTATGCAGAGAAGTCGAGCATACCTAGTCGGAAGAGTAGTTCGAAAACCTCGCATTAGGTAGGGGCTTTGTAAATATGTCCGCTAATTGATCTTCAAGGGCAACATGTTCCAGTTGAAATATGGTTTTTGAGAACATGATCGCGTATGAAGTGATATCAGACCTCAATGTGCTTCGTCTTAGGATGCATGACAAGATTGTTGCGATGGCAATTGCACTAGTGTTGTCACAAGAAAGTGGAATAGAGGACATGGTGAATCCGTAGTCGGAAGTTGACTTTGCATCCAAAGTAGTCAGGCGCAAGAGAACTTCCAAAGCCTATATATTCCGCCTCAAAGCAGGTTGATACGGAATTCTCGCTTCTACCGAACCATGAGATCAATCTATTTCCAAGAAACGACACGTACCGCTCGTGCTTTTCCTGTCGATGCGACATCCAGAAGTCGGCATCGTAGTACCTGGATAAGGTGAAGTTGGACTCCTTTGGGTACCGGAGGCCCAAATTCATCGTCCCTTTGAGATACCTTAATATCCGTTTTACATGAAGCATATGTGACTCCTTGGGATTTGCCTCGATATCGAGCACAAATGCAAGTTGCAAACATAATGTCCAGGCGACTTGTCAGAAGATAAAGCAAGGATCCGATCATCCCTCCGTAGTCGACCACATTTATCGATATGCCGTCCACATCCGGATCTAACTTGGCACCGACAGTCATTGGAGTTTTGACAGAGATGAACCTTCCATACCAAACTTCTTAATAAGATCGCGAGTGTACTTAGCCTGATTGATAAAGATTCCTTCCTTTAATTGTTTGACTTCAATTCCAAGGAAGTAGGACAGCTTCTCCCATCATGCTCATTTCAAACTTGCCTGTCATCAACTTAGCAAACTCTTCACAAAGCTTCGGATTCGTGGATCCGAAAATGATATCGTCCACGTATATTTGTACGATCGTAGTGTGTCCTTTCTCTTGTCGTAGAAATAGGGTGGTGTCTATCTTCCCTTTTTGGAAGTTATGAGCAAGTAGGAATTCGACAAGGTGTCGTACCAGGCTCTTGGAGCTTGCTTCAAACCATATAGAGCTTTCTCAAGTTTGTAGACAAGATGTCCCGCCTTAGGTTCAACGAGCCGGGAGGTTGTTCAACATACACCTCCTCTTGAAGGTCTCCATTCAGGAATGCGCTCTTGACGTCCATTTGATAAACTATGAAGTTTTCATATGAAGCATACGCCAGAACATTCGGATTGCCTCAAGTCTTGCGACCGGAGCAAAGGTTTCATCATAATCTATTCCTTCTTCTTGACGATATCCTTTGGCTACCGGGCCGGCTTTGCCTGGATTACTATTCCATCCGTATCAAGCTTGTTCCGAACACCCATTTAACGCCAATGACTTGCTTGAGACTTAGGCCTTGGTACTAAGGTCCACACATTATTTCTCTTAAATTGATTCAGCTTTTTCGCATGGCCTCTATCCAGGCTTGAATCTTGAAGAGCTTCATCTACCACCTTTGGTTCTATTTGAGATAGAAAGCATGAGTAAAGACTCATGTTAGAGGTGGCTGCTCTTGTTCTTACACCAACAAAGAGGATCACCAATCACTTGATCCGAGGGATGGTTTCGGGTCCATCTATAATTCCCGGGCGTGTGTTGGTTGATCTTGAACAATTTGAAGCTCTTCCAGTTGGGTGGTTCAGTGTATCGACCGGTTGAGCTTCGTCCGGAGTAGATGTTTCCGTATTTAGAGGTACGGATGAACTAGTTGGTTCTTCAACACTATTTCTTCCAAGTCGTTAACTAGTCCGGATGGACTTGAAAGTGCTCCGGATTTTGTGTATCCGTAAGAGTTTGTCCGGAGCTAAATGGTAGTCCGGAGTCGAGTCATCCGTAGCATCATCCATAGAATTTCGTTGTGTTTCGCTGATGCCACATGGTTGGTCGGGATACCGGTCGGATGTGTAAGCAGAATATTCATAAACTTCGAGTAATCGACGTTGCCGTCCATGACCTGCATATGGAATTTGACGGACCGACTTTTGACCAAACAAGATTAGTTTCATCAAAGGTTACATGGATAGATTCTTCAACTTTAAAAAGTTTTCTATTGAAGACCCGATAAGCCTTGCTATGAAGTGAGTACCCGACAAAAATCCCATCATCGGATTTTGGTTCAAATTTATTCCGGTCTCTTTGCCATTTATCAAGATATGTAAGTACACCCAAAGGCTCTGAAATGTGAAATTGAAGGTTTTCGTCCCTCTCCACATCTCATAGGGTGTTTTCATGGTAGATTTATTTATTAGAGTTCCGTTTCGAACATAGCAGTAAAGGACACAGATTCAGCCCATAGATCGAGAGGAAGCATTGCCCCTGCTAACATGGATCTACCAACTCAACTAAAGTTCGATTCTTGCGCCACCTACCCCATTTTGTTGTGGGGTTCGGGGAGTAGAGAAGTCATGCCGTATGCCCCGTTCCGAACAATATGATCTCATTTCTGAAAAGTCAAATTCTCGGACCATGATCACTCCCGACGCATTTAATGCCCAGCCTTGTGAGTTGCTTATCCAACTAAGAGATCTACAAGATGTTCAAAAGTTTGATCTTTTGATTTCAGAACATCACCCATGTGTATCTGGTGTAATCATCGATAACCACAAGAGTATATCTCGCACCAGCCTAGTGATGAAACGTATATAGGACCACATAGGTCCATATGAAGAAGTTACAGAGGAGCAAGCTATTTGAGTTAACCGATTTGCTCTTAAAGCTATGTTTGGTCTGTTTACCAAGTTGGCATTCTCGACGAGAGTGTCTCTCGGAGAACTTGAGTTTGGGTAGCCGACAAGATCAAGTGACGCCAATTTAGACAAAGTCTTAAAATTTAAATGTGCGCATCGCTTGTGCCATAACCAACTATCTTCATCTGTTGCTTTCGTGAGGAAGCATACAGGGTCGAAGAATTATTTCTTAAGACCACCTGAATATATGTCCCCATCTCTTGATCCGGATAACTTAACATCTCCGGATAAGTTTTCTCTATCGGACAGTGTTGGACAAAAAGGAAACAAGAATCCTTTGTCACATAGTTTATCGACACTTAGCAAATTATGCTTTAAACCTTCGACTAGTGCAACTTTAGTGATTGATACACAAATTGTTAGTTAAAGTGCCATACCTGACGCCTTACCTTTGCCATTGTCGCCATATGAAACGGATGGACCTTGTTTATCATTAACTTCTACAAGCGTAGTCCGGTCACCCGTCATATGTCCGGAGCATCCACTATCAAGGATCCACTTGCTTTGATTGATCTTTAACTTCAAGTGATCCGGCAATTCATTCCAGAGATGCTCCCGAAAGACAACAGTTTACACTTTTGGTGCCCAAACTTGTTTCGGCGGTTAGAGTGAGCAGCAAGATATCAACATTTACGGATTTGATTTTGTTAGGACTCTTAGCTTTCCACGTTGACATTAACTTGTTAGTTTCGGCCGCTTCTTTTGTTTGGGTTTTCTTGGGAGAGACACTCCTTTTAGATTTAGATCTTGTTTTGCTCGAAGAACCCCTTTTATTAAACCGATCTTTATTTGATTGAAATTGATTACAAAGCCAGCTATCGATAGACTCCAACATTCATGGTGATAATGACCCATTTCCCTACGGATGGAACGTACACTATAATGTGAAGTACAAACAGGGGATACAGTCTCTTAGATTTTACAGCTTTTTCTACTCGTTCCTGTGGCCTAATCCATTACGTTTGGGTGACGCACTCTCGGCCCTAAATGCGTCGCCTTAGCCTTGTCTTTCCTTTTGGGTGCTACGCTTTGGCTTTAACTGCAGCAGCCTTCCTTCATCTTTAGTTACGGGTGCTACCGTTCGGGAAGTGCAAGAATGTACTCCGCTCCACAAATACATATACTATGGTGCCACCCGAAATGAAACCATCCAACGGTTTAGATGTACTAACAGGATATAAGTTGGTTAGTTTAGGAGTGAAATCGGAGGACACTCGGAGCTTGAGCTATGGAGGTTGATGGTTCGTAACCTAGGCCAGGTTCGACTCGAATGACGTCGTGGTCGGCCCTAAAGGTAGAGGCTATTTCCCGGATTTTAGCCACTTACGATTTATTTCCTTTTCCTGTTCCAGCTCATTTTCGAGTCTTTTCACTATAACTTTTAGGCCTGAAAGATTGGTATTTAACAAATGATTTTCAGCTCTTAGATCATGATACCAAGCTTCCTTCCTCCTAAGTCGCCGCACGTCCTTTTCGAGTCTATTAATAGTAAATTCGAGACGTTTATTCCGACTTTCCATATCTTTGTACATTTGAGTAATTATTAGTCTCTCATTCTTTTCATGATCACATGCAATAGTAAGAAATTCTAATTTACTCAGAGCTCAGTAGATAGTAGGTACCCAAGATTTGCCATGAGGCGGACGTTCGGCTTAATGATCGGCTCATCATCCGAGGATTCCTCCTCTTCTTCCGAGCCACTCATGTATTTTGTCACGAGCGCCTTTCTCTTGCTCTTGCCGTTATCCGAGGTGGAGCGACGAGGATTTACCTTGTCACTTTTCTCGGCCACCTTTGCTTTGGACCTGCATTCCTTGGCCCGGTGACCGGCTTTTCCCACAGTGAAACATTCCCGGGAACCGGCCTCCTGTCGCTCCTTCCGTTGGAACGATGATGATGAGCGTCTTCGATCCCTTTTCTCGCTTTCCGTAGGAATCGCTCAAAGGATTTGACAAGAAGGGCTATCTCCTCTTCCTCGTCGAATCGAATTGTCGATACGTCCGTATCATCATTCCTCGCATGTTTGGACATTCCCGTAGCTTTGAGAGCTACCCCTTTTCTTTCCGAGCTATTTTCTCATCTCTCGTCGTAGTACTTAAACCCGACTTCGTGAGTCCGTAGCTCTCCATATAGTTCTTCAAGGGGAACATACCGCCGCTTTTTGTCTGATCGCATCCGGAGTTGTTTGGAGTAGTAGCGATCCGGCAATGAGCGAAAGAACTTGTCATTGATCCGGGATTGAGAGTAATGCTCATTGACGGGCCTTGGTTCAAGTATGATCTTGCCGGATCTCCGATAGATGCTTTCAAGTGATTCGCCCGGTTTATGATTAAAACTCTCAAAGTTCTCGTCTCGAGAGTACGATCACATTCTCGTATCCGGGACCGACTCCCTCATAGAGGATTGTCGCTTGTCCCAAACAGCTTTTGCCGTCGTGCAGCCCTGGACGTCCGTGGAAAGCCTCGGAATCCAAAGACGATGTAACATAAGCTGAGCCTTTTCACTAGCGCACCGCTGTGCTCTTTCATCGTTGGTAAGTTCAAAGATCGGCTTTGGCCTCCTTACACCATGTTCTCCGATAGTCATCGGAATTGGAATCTCCTGATGAAGACATGGCCACATAAGATGATCATGGCAAACCATAAACATCTTCATGCGAGCTTTCCACCGGGAGAAAAGCTCGTGTGAATTTGGGCGGTTTCGTTAGAGTAAACCCGTAACTCCGTGGTCGAGAAGCGGCGGCAGCGCAGTTGTGGTGGGTCGACATTTTCACTGCTGCTTCGATTCGGGATGGGCTCCTGTGCACCTCCGGAGTTAAGGCGAGTGTTGAATAGCATACCGCTTTCTTCGGCCATTTCCGAGATTGAAAGAGTGGGATCTCTACTTGGAACGAAGTAAACTTGCTCGATACCACTTGATGGTCCCTTGGAGCCTAAAGGGGGGGGGGGTGAATAGGCTCTTATTCAAACTCTTTATCTTCTCTCAAGACACAAAGACTTATCTAGTTTAAGTGATAGAATCACCGCGGAAGATAACCAGATAGTGGAAGTATTTTGTTTTATTATCACAAGGTGATTACAATAAAATAGAAGCAAACACTCTCTTACACTCGTTTACAACAATGAACTCACACGCTAGCCAAGTTCCTATTCTCTTTTTGTTTTCACTTGAGCTCTTATTTTTTGCACACTTTACATGAAGTATATGTATGAATATTTATACAAAACATTCCTAAAAGACAACCTTGGAACTTGAAGTTCCGGAATGCGTTCCGCACTAACTATCCCTCTAACTGTCCGCCTTGATTGCCGCGGATTGTGGAGCTCAAGATCTTGGATTTGAAGAGTATAAGTGTCTTTGTGAGTTCCGAGATACAATTAAGGTTGTGTCCACATATCCGGATGATCCACGTGTAAGATTCTTCTTGATCTAAATGCATTCGTCTTACATCGGGACAAGACGAGCCGATAACTTTAAATGCGGTTTTGTTGGAGCAATGTCTTCTTGGTCCGGTGTAATTTTCCTTACTCCGTAGTTAATGAAGCTCGGAACCTTACCCGTGTCGTTGGTTGCTTACTCCGTATCTATTCGATCGGAATCCTTAGTCCGTGTCGGCCGCTTCCTTACTCCGCATGTAAGTTCCTTACTCCGCATGTAAGTTCCTTACTCCGTATGTAAGTTCCTTACTCCGTATGTAAGTTCCTTACTCCGTGTGTAAGTTCCTTACTCCGTATGTAAGTTCCTTACCCCGTATGTAAGTTCCTTACTCCGTGTGTAAGTTCCTTACTCCGTATGTAAGTTCCTTACTCCGTATGTAAGTTCCTTACCCGGGCGAGTAATAAGTCCGGATTCCTTACTCCGCATCCGGTTTCTTTACTCCGCATCTATTTTCCTTACTCCGCACTTATTTTCCTTACTCCGCACTTATCCTTTAAGTTCTTAGTCCGTAGGATTGTTCCTTATTCCGTATGTATTTGTTACTTGGTTATTTACCAAGTGTTTGACGACACTAACTCTTGTCCGGATCAGGATTATGTATCCTGTCCTTAGCTTTGCTCTCACGAGTGCATCTTTGGATTAGTGACATACCTTCGCAATGATCAAATAAACACAAAAGATCTCAGATCAAATTACATAAGACTTTATCAAAGATTATCCAAATTCCGGGTTTGATCCAACACATATATCGCGCACAACACATAACACAGACATAACAAGGTACCACCATAATCCATAACCACAATAATGCATATAACACATGTCCGCATGTCACAAATACACATCTCAAAACACATCACAAATAAGAACACATGTCTTTGAAAGACAATACAAATACACCAAATCGTACAAAACTAATACAAGAAAACACATCACTATCCCTTGGCCAACAGCCACCTCCCCACGCTTAAGAGTGTTCGGCCTCGAACAAGTCCGGGTGCTGCTCACGCATCACGGACTCACATTCCCATGTCTCCTCCTCAATGCCACGGTGCTGCCACAAAGACGCGAACCAAAGGAATAAGACGACCACGCAAAAGCTTCTCTCGCCGATCTAGGATACGGATAGGGCCTCAACAATGGACATGTCATCCTTAATGTCCAATGTCCCCCAATCGATCACATGAGTGGGGTCAGGGTGATACTTCCTCAACCGGGACACGTGAAACACGTTGTGCACTCGATCGGCCGCGGTGGTAACGCTAACCGGTAGGCTACGGCCCCACACGATCCAGAATCCAAAAGGACCAATAAACCGCGGAGATAGCTTGGAACCTCGCCCAAACCGTCGATGTCCACGACGTGGGGAAACACGAAGAAACACATGATCACCAACAAAAACTCCAATGGTCGCCGCCACGATCCGCATAAGATTTCGCCGACTCGAGCCGATAACAAACGCCGACGAATCAACTTAACCTTCTCGGTAGCCTCTTGAACCAACCGTGGTCCCAAAAGAGCTGTCTCCCCCACCTCGGTCCAACACAAAGGTGATCGACACGGCCGCCCATACAACGCTCAAAAGGAGCCATCCCAATGGATGCTCGATAATCGTTGTTGTAGGCAAACTCCACCAAAGGAAGGTGAGTCGCCCACGAACCCCCAAAATCTAACACACAGCCCGTAACATGTCCTCCAAAGTCTGATTCGTCCTCTCTGTCCGCCGTCGCCTCAGTGGTGAAAGGCTGTACTCAAGTGAAGCTTGGTCCCCATAGCCTCCTGGCAAACCCGCCCAAAACGGGAAGTGAACCTCGAATCCCGGTCGGAGACAACCGATGATGGTACCCCATGCAAGCCTCACAATCTCGTTCATGTACAACCGACTCAAGGTCCCACAGAGTCCCACTCGCGAAACCTAGGAAATGGGCCGACTTTGTGAATCGATCCACAATCACCCAAATCAAATCTTTCCTCCCCGTGGTGGGTGGAAGACCAGCTCACAAAATCCATCGCTATGTGGTCCCACTTCCACTCCGCTATGGGCAATGGTCGTAACATGCCCGCCGGCCGCCGATGCTCACCTTTCACCGCCGACACGTGAGGCACCGCGAAACAAAGGCAACTACATGGCGTTCATCCCAGGCCACCAAAAATGTGCCCGAAGCGCATGGTACATCTTCGTACTCCCTGGATGCACAAAGAACTCTAGATTGGTGAAACTCCCTCATCACCTCATCCCCGAGGGAAGAAGCAACTACCAACCGCCCTCGAAATGACAACTCATGCTCGGGGACCCTCTCGTCCAGCCCTCGATAGCTCCCCACCTCAATACGGGCACAGAGAACCTCACACTCAATGTCACCCAACCGTTCCTCCCGGACGCGCCGGTACAACTCAGCACAATCACCAAAGGACTCAGACTGTCCCACTATCACGAACAACAAGCCGCAGCCGCAACATCGCCAACCGCTCCATCAACTTCCACTCTCTCACACCCACCTCAGCCTTTCCCTTTTCTCGCTCAACGCGTCGCCACAACATTACCCTTGCCCGGGGTATAGGCAAGAGTAAAGTCAAAGGTCTGCAAATACTCCACCCATCTCCTTTACCTCAAATTCAAGTCCTTCGTGTAAAGATGTACCGAAGGCTCTTGTGATCTGAGAACACCACAAACTTCTCGCCCAAGAGGTAATGCTGCCAACTCTTCAGGGGCGAAGATGACGACCGCTAACTCAAGGTCATGAGTAGGATAATTCTGCTCATGAGGCTTCAGTTGCCTTGACCCATAAGCCACCACACTATGCTCCTGCATAAGCACACACCCCAAACCAACCCTGGACGCATCACTGTATACCTCATATGGGATATCCTCTCGAGGCAATCTCAACACCGGTGCAGTGGTCAAACGGGTTTTGAGAGTCTCAAACGCCTGCTGGCACTTGTCCGTCCACTCAAATTTCACTCCTTTCCTAGTCAACGCCGTCAATTTGAACAATAGAATGATGGATAATTTATGCGAAGGATTCAAAATCCGACACCACAATTCTACCCCATATCGTCCCAAGATGAACGGAGCGGTTGAGGCAGCAAATAAAAACATCAAGAATATCATTCGCAAAATGACCGAGACATACAAGGATTGGCACGAGAAACTTCCATATGCACTGCATGCTTACAGGACTTCTGTGCGAACATCAACTGGGGCAACGCCTTTTTCCCTAGCCTATGGTATGGAAGCTGTCCTACCCATCGAGGTGGAAATTCCGTCACTCAGAATTCTTAGGGATACTCAGCTGGATGAAGCCGAATGGGTCAGAGACCATTTTAAGCAGCTGAATCTAATCAAAGGGAAACGTCTCGCCGCAGTCGGTCGAGGCCAGTTGTATCAACAAAGGATGATGGCCAGCTTCAACAAAAAAGTGAAACCCCGAACCTTCAAAGAAGGGGACTTGGTCTTGAAGAAAATACTGCCGATACAACATGATCACCGTGGCAAGTGGACTCCGAACTATGAAGGTCCCTATGTGGTAAAAAGAGCATTCTCAGGAGGAGCCTTAATCCTCACAGAAATGGATGGAGTTGAGCTGGGAAATCCTATAAACAGTGACGCTGTAAAGAAGTTTTATGCCTAACTTCCCATTTCAAAATCCTTTACCCCCAGTTGAGTCAAAACCTCATGTTTTGGTCCTTCACATGAATGGGCCAAATCTTGCCCTCACCATGGGCATATGGCAATCAAGTTTGAGTATGACCCAACAAACGAATCTCGTAGCCCAAGAACGGACTTGGTGAAAACCTGAAAGGGCACCAAGGGTAAAACACAAAGCTCAATAAAAAGAAAGAAAGGCGGACTTGGTGAAAACCCGAAAGGGCGTCAAGGGTAAAATACAAAGCCAACAAAAAATACAGCGACATCAGGATCCCCGATCTTCTAAGAGAACCAAGGTGGAGTACAACTCTTGAACTCCCCAAGCAGATAGTCGCGGGAATATCATCACACTACTTCAAACCAGGGATTGGTCTGTGAACCAAAGGACTGGTCAAATCTTAAGCATACTCTGATCAACTTTACAAGACATGTCTTTTGAAGCTATTGTCCTTGTTCTACAAAAGGAGTTTATTTTAACTTTGCATGATGGTAAACACCTTGTGCCATATGTAATGATGTAATTGTAAGTGCAAAATGTCTTGTCAAATAAATATGGTTTTGACTTTTTTTAAATCATTTTAAAATCGAGCATTTCCCCGTTTGAGTTTCTTAAACCTTGCTTGTCCGTGAGGTTTGCATGAGGCGACAACAAAAGCCCTAGACCTTTGCCTAAAGGAAGCTATGACTCAAGATACTTAACAGTTTGCTCGCCAGTAGGAGAAGAGAACACCAAGTCATTTGGCAACGTACTTTTCCGAAGAAACGACACCAAAATCTCCATAAGATCATCTCTGCCCTGTATTGTATACACCTCATGCACATTCTCAAAAGGTTTTGCGCACCTCATGCATCAACCACATTTTACGCATCATTCCTACGTACGGCATGTTTGCTCCTGTCCAATTGCAGGACTATTGTCACGGCACGACGTCCCAAACTCCCGGTGGATAAGCCTTAGAACTCAAGAAATGAAGGAAGTTTCATCCCCAACGGAGAAACCCGCATGCCAATTCTCCAAAGCCATGCTCACCAGCATGCCAATTATCCAAAGCCATGCTCACCCGCATGCCAATTATCCAAAGCCATGCTCACCCGCATGCCTATTATCCAAAGCCATGCTCACCCGCATGCCAATTATCCGAATCCATGCTCACCCGCATGCCAATTATCCGAAGCCATGCTCACCCGCATGCCAATTCTCCAAAGCCATGCTCACCCGCATGCCAATTATCCGAAGCCATGCTCACCCGTATGCTAATTATCCAAAGCCATGCTCACCCGCATGCCAATTATCCAAAGCCATGCTCACCCGCATGCCAAATATCCAAAGGCATGCCCACCCGCATGCCAAATATCCAAAGCCATGCTCACCCGTATGCCAATTATCCGAAGCCATGCTCACCCGCATGCCAATTCTCCAAAGCCATGCTCACCCGCACGCCAATTATCCAAAGCCATGCTCACCCGCATGCCAATTATCCAAAGCCATGCTCACCCGCATGCCAATTATCCAAAGCCATGCTCACCCGCATGCCAATTATCCGAAGCCATGCTCACCCGCATGCCAAATATCCAAAGCCATGCTCACCCGCATGCCAAACCACACCAAACCACACCAAAACCACAGAATATCAATCCCTGAAAGGAGAATCAACTGGTCAAAATGGGTACGGTCTTATCTTTGCACATCATTCGCACACAAACAACGCGCAAAGAGGGGCAGCTGTTGGACCCCATTTTGACCGGGCCAGATCACAGCCAAGAAATCCAAAAATGAAAGATCTCAAAATGCCCCAAGGTCAACACCAAAGGATAGAGGACTAAATTTGAAAACCAACGCACTTGACCGTGCCCAAATCCGACTTGAAACGAAGAAGTTATGACTAAAAAAGTCTTAGGCATGGAAAGTCAAACGTGCGGAAAGACGGTCAATGCCCCAGAAACAGTTCAGGCGAATTTATGACCGCTGCCTCGAAGACTCGCAGTCCAAGCCTGCGCTCGCAGCACTCACATCCCAGCTTGCACTCGCAGCACTCACTCAAAGCCTCGCAGCTGAGACTCGAAGCTCCCAGCCTCGTAGACTCGTAGTCCGCTCGGCCCTCGAAGACTCGCAGACACAGACCCGCAATCAGCCTTGAAGCCTCGCAGCTCAGACTGGCAGTCTCGGCCTTGTAGCGCAACCCTGCCTCGAAGCCCTGTAGCACAGACTCGTAGTCAGCCTCGAAGCTCCCAGCCTCGTAAACTCATAGTCTAGCTCAGCCTCGTAGACTCGTAGTCCAACTCAGCCCCGAAGCTCGCAGTCCCAGCCTACACCCGCAACACCCAGCCTCGAAGCCTCGCAGCTGAGACTCGAAGCTCACAGCCTCGTAGACCCGTAGTCCAGCTCAGCCCCGAAGCTCGCAGTCCCACCAGGCACCAGGACGACTCCAGCCTTCCAGCCTAAGACTCGAAGCTCCTAGCCTCGTAGACCCGTAGTCTAGCTCAGCCCCGAGCTCAGCCCCACTGCACCCAGCCTCCCTCCTCAGACTCGTAGTCCAGCTTGACCTCATAGACTCATAGTCAAGCTCAGCCCCGGCTCGCAGTCCTGGGTCACACCCAGAAGACCGAGCCCCGAAGCCTCGCAGCTGAGACTCGGAGCTCCTAGCCTCGTAGACCCGTAGTCTAGCTCAGCCCCGAAGCTCGCAGTCCCAACTGCACCCGCAGGACCTAGCCTCGAAGCCTCGCAATGAGACTCGAAGATCCCAGCCTCGTAGACCCGTAGTCCAAGACAGCCCCAAAGCTCGCCGCCCCCGACTCGCACCGAGCTCCCGCCCTCGAAGCCGCAGCTCAACCTCGAAGCTCCCACTGTGAGACCCGTAGTCCAGCCGGCTCCGAAGCTCGCAGTCCAACAGCCCGCAAGACCCGGCCTCGAATCCTCGCAGTCGGCCTCGTAGTCAAAGCCTCGCAATCACAGTACTCGCAGCCGCCTCGAAGACTTGCGAATTTCACACCCGAAGCCCCGTAGTCTCATAGTCTCAACCTTCGACCCTTCGAGACAGCCTACGACCTTCGATCCTTCGAGACAGGCTACAGTCTTCGACCCTGCAAGGCACCTACAGCCTTCGACCCTCGAAGCGCCCTTCGAGACGGCCTACGACCTTCGACCCTTCGAGACAGCACGCCTTCGACCCGCAAGGCACCCTCGGCCCTTCGACCCTCGAACCGCCCTTCGATCTTCAACCCTTCGAGACAGCCTACGACCTTTGACCCTTCGAGGCAAAGCCCGCGTCTTCAACCCTTCACGGCAACCTTCAACGACCTTCAATCTTTCAAGCAATCTTACACCTCACTCAAGCACCTACGGTTCGACCCTTGAAGCAATCTTCAGCTACAACCTTCGATCTTCGAAGCACCCTACAGCATTCGACCCTTCGAAGCAACCCTCACCTGCAACCTCCGATCCTTCGAAGCAGCTCTTAGCCTTCGACCCTGCAACCTTCGAAGCAGCCCCCAGCGGCTACCTTCAACCCCGTGAGGCAGCCACGCGACCTTCGACCTTATAGCCTTCGGCTGAAAAACTCCAAACGACGCTGTTTTCGCCTTTCTTTTAAGTGTACAGTAAAGCAAATGCTACGGAATTGATTTTTTAAACGGTCGAAACACGTGTTTAATACCTAGGAGCTCGTTTCAACCTCGTAAATGCATATGTCATTCTTGAAACTTGCTGTCAACGCATGGGAACTCCAAAAAACACATCATTTAATTCGCCAAGTTCCAAGTTGGGCGGCTGTTCCCTCTTCAAACTCTATAAAAAGGAGGCATTACCTATTTCTAGAAAAGGGGGGATATTTTTGGAGACTAACAACATAGAGAGCTTTGAGGGAGAAGGCCCAAAGATTCAGCAGACTTTGCTGGACGGAGCTGAAGAAGACGTCCTCCACCATCCTTGCTGGATTTTGTCTCCACGTCCCTCAAGCAGTCAAAGAGGAGTGAAGCTAGCAGGAATATCAAGCTTGATTTTCAGGTTTTATTCCCCTCTTATCTTACATTCATCATCATCACTACACCAAAATCTCACCTTTTTATTCAAAAATACAACAAAACATTTTCAAAGGCCTGGTGGCCGTGGGATTGAGCTTTTTATGCTCATATCCTCGCCACTTGGCCAACAATATTGAGTCAGGGAGTGAATCTGAGCTTCACAGTGTGCTCTTCACAATACCAGGCCCTGTACTTTCTCATTTTTTTAAAAACCCCAAATTCTCTTTAAATAAACCCAGGCTTCTGTGGCTATGAGATTAAGTCCTATTGCTTATATCTTCACCACCTGGCCAACATTAACTGTGGTAATGAATCCGACCTCCATGCTGTGCTCTTTATGTTACTGGCTTTCTTTCTGTTTTCCTCGATAAAACAAAAGAATGACATTCATTTTCTAAGCCAACCAGCCATAGTTTTTACAATGAAATAAAAAGAAACGAAAGGGCAATTAAAATAAGCAGACACCCATAGAAAAAGACTAGGTACCAATTTTGGGTGTTGTGGGGGTGCAAGAGCTTTTCTTCCTTCCCCACATGTAACCGACTCCTGAACCTTTTCTCTGGAACCGTAGACCCTCCTAGGTGGCCAAACACACCTTCATCTTTCTTTGGTGGTGACTCTATTTCTTTTATCCCTCTTTTTGGTTTTGTGTGAGCTATGGAAATGATGGCTCAATGACCAAATCTCCATCCAAAGGAGTAATCTCAAGCCAGTCACGAGCCCGGACAACACCGGGTGATGACAGTGATTTCTCAATTTCTCGCAGTAGACATGCATGAATCACACTTAGACACTACTAATTTTCATGGAAACATAAACAGTCATTAACAGTGTCATACTTATGTTCATGGACAAGTGATTAGGTTGAAATGAAACACAAGACATGCTGTGAGACTTATGAATGTAAATCTAACATGCAAAGTTTTGTCAGAAGTTCATTGAACCTGGCTTTTTGCAGTGGTTTGGTGAATATGTCTGCAAGCAGGTCATCAGTGGATATATATTCCAGGGAAATGTCTTTCTTCAGCACATGGTCATGT